>OX637479.1:0-1363000 GCA_951800055.1 Cenopis cana | reverse complement strand
GCCACCCTGACTAAGTACTCTGTGTCAAATGTGTCAATGTCAAGCATTGGTCAGTCACGACGTTTGAGTATATTGTTTTAACGCTCTTGTAATGTGATGAGGAAGGTGCATTGGGAATATTGGGATAAATTCGACAATGGGTAAATTTTAAAAATAAAGAAAAAAAAATATTTTTAATGAATTTGTTTGTAATTGCAATTGATGTGAATATTTGTTTTAAGTTTTGATTTTGTTTTTAAAATTTTATTGATTGTACCAATTACATTTAATGTAATCATTAATATTTACTATAGAAAGTAGGTATGTGTTGTGTTCCTGGAGGTGAGCAAGGTTGCCAGGGCTCCCGAGGATGCACTGTTGAGAACGAGGGACCTAAATGTATCCCTTTTTCTGTCAACACAGTGTAAGTACTTATCCTCAAATTTTATAAAGGGTTTTTGTATAAATACCTACAATATTTGGAGTTTCGAGTGTCTATAGGCTGCGGTGTCCGTTTACCATCAGGTAATAAGCGAGCACCTTCAAGGGTTTGGAATATAAAATATCATGTGAAAAATTAAAAAAAAAATGTTTTCATAGGTGCAGATTGTATGTGAAAAGTTTCCTACATTTGTTGCTTTTCTAGCCGGAATTCTTTTTTGGTCCCATAAAAGCTTTTGATCTACTTAGATCGATCGATCGATCGATTGGCATCAAAATAAAGTTTGTCAAAAATGACCTTTTTCTCCCATCCTGTACTGTACCTATGTTTTTTCCAAAATCTGTAAACGCCATTTTATACTACCCTCACTTCACTGACCCAAAAAGAAAATCCACCTGTAGGTATTTCTTGATCAAGTATACAATTTATTCATTTTTACGTGTCCTATCATGTAAACAAACTCTACTCTATCAATCATTATCACACTTTTCTAGGATTAGGTACAGTCAAGTGCAATGTATCGAATAAATCCTCTCATAAATATGTACCTACCAAAACCTTAATTCACCGACATAAGAGCTATGGGACATCTTTTTGAGCAAGTTGTATGCACCCATATTGGACTGACTGTACACAATAATCAAAACTTAAAAATCTTAAAATGTTGTTGTACACTTACCAAGGGCGGAAAAACAAAGAATGTCTCAGATCGCAGGTATTTGACGCCCGAGCCGAAGGCAAGGGCGATAAATATGCGATCTGGAGTTTTTTACTGTAGCCCGTGGTAAGTACAATATTTTGGCTTATGGCCGTGTGACATAATGACATAAACTACTGTAATCCTAGAAAAATTGTAATAATGATTCATGTCTTTAAAAATAGTTGGTTTACATGATAGGACACACTTTAAATAAGTATAGTTACCTACTTTTCTATTTCTCATTCCCCACTAATTAATGGTATATGTGGGTGAACATAACTCCGTAACCTGTCTACTTGTTTATTTACTCGTTACTTGTAAATGAACCAGCAGCCCACCCGTTGCTATCGGTAAATCGTGTTTAATGTAAACTTTGCTTTGCAGT
Organism: Cenopis cana; assembly: GCA_951800055.1. Taxonomy (NCBI): domain Eukaryota; kingdom Metazoa; phylum Arthropoda; class Insecta; order Lepidoptera; family Tortricidae; genus Cenopis; species Cenopis cana. The sequence continues at coordinate 1,361,494 of OX637479.1, read as the reverse complement.
TTATGAACCAGTGAACCTGTCGTTATAATTATAATTTATTTTAGTATGTATCTGGTCTGCATCTGTAGAATGCAGAACTTTGAATGCTTGTGGTAGAACTTTTGTATAATACATAGCCTATCTGAATCCGTTTCCACCACCATTACCATTATTCAACAAATCCTCGAATCAAAGAAAGGGTCGGCAGCGCTATTAAGATTTTTATGGAGTCGTAAATGTGTATAGGCTTACTACCAGGCAGGCAGCAGTGACCACCCTCTTTTGCTGGACATTCGGCAGGTGCCGCACTTTGCTGTGTGCCCTAAACGCGCATGTGAGTTCAACCGACTATTCTAAGTAGACGTGTGCGCCGATTTAAAAATGATCGGCGGCGGCGTTTGCCAAAAAATCGGCGGCGGCGGCGTACTTTCGGCGTGAAATCGGCGTGAAGGTCACGTAAATAAAAATGCGAAATAATTCGTATTCTTTTTTTTAAATCGAGATCAATGCAATAAATCTGTATTCATACAAGTAAACCACATCCCTATATAACAACAATGCGGTAGAAACATTGACAATACTGGTTAGGGAGCGACAAAGAATAGACGCATTCGATATGCGGTACTGGAGGCGAATGCTCAGGATACCCTGGATAGCCAAACGGACCAATAACCCAGCTCGGTATCAAGACACGGTTATCCACTGTTTGTCGGCAGTGGCTGCTGTCATACTTTGGACAAGTAATGCGCAGTGGTGCTGATAGTCTGGAGAAACTGGTCGTGGTTGGTGGAATGGAAGGCAAGAGGGCTAGGGGACGCTCATCAACTACACATTATTATTGGAAAACGGGACTTAATCGCGTACACTTATGATTTATTTCATCAACTACATGGACAGATCAGGTTAAGGAAGCCACATCCTCAAGCAAATTTCACCAAGCGATGAGGGCTACGTTGGATCGAGACCGATGGAGACATTGGAGATAAGTCCTCAGGGCGGCGAAATCCAGAAGTGATCACGATCCTCAGGAATGAGGGACCGACTCAAGAGAGGCAGATATAGCTAACAAAAATACCCAGTCTAAAATCTCCGCCTGGGACATGGTCCCCATAACGCTAGCCGCGTTACCCCTCTGTATTGCCAGAGAAATTCTCTGTGAAGGAAAGTGTCAGGTCCCCCGAGGTACCGACCAGTCGCCACAACAAAGCTCCCATGAATGTCTTCATGTCAGCCGGCCAGGCTCCAGAGTCCATTGCAAGCATTGCAAACTCGTAGAGTTACACAATAAAGACGAGTGTTTGCGGTGCTTGAGAGCTTCGTCAGCTCCAGCACTGGTCTGGGAGCGAGTTGCGTGGAAGTGGGATTGCGCACATGCGGTGTTTCACACCAGAGCCCTCCCTAGTTTCCACGGCTCCAACGTGACTCCATCAGGATGCTTGCCATCGTCTTATGCCATAACCACCAGTCCTGTTGTCCCAGCACGAAACACGCGCACAGGCACGCCATATCGTTGTCAGGAAATTTCCGAATGAGACAACTACTAGAGGTGGGGGAGGAGGACATTATATTAGATTTATGAATCGATTATTCCCAAAGTAAAAAAATGTCTTTGAAAAATTCTTAATCGTTTCTGAATGAAAGTTTTTCAAAATGAAAAGGATTGTGACATTACAGGACATACGTACAGACAGACGGATATGACGAAGCTATAAGAGTTTGTTTTTGCTATTATTATTTGGCTATAGATGCCTACCAATACGATTTTCTCATTCCGATTTTCATACTCAGGCGCTCAATGTAGTTCAGACTGCTCTGATAGTATATATAAACTAAGAAAAATATTTATTGTCACACAACAAATTTAATATAACAAGTGTACCACTGTACATACATTAAAACAATAACAAAGCAATAAAAAAGTTAAACAAAAATGTTAATTACACTCTTTTATCTAATAAAAAGACTCTTTGGCATTCAGTCAAGGTTACGCCGATTTCACGCCGATCATTTTGTCGGCGGCGGCGGCGTGGCAAAAAGGCCGGCGGCGGCGGCGCGCCGGCGCGGCGCACACGTCTAATTCTAAGTCTAAGGCACTTAAGGCACAGGGTGAAAGTCACTAATTATTATGAACGCGTCTGTGCGTTCAAGGCACTGGGTGAAAGTAACGGAAACGCATATATGCGTTGGTGGCAGTGATGCTTGTTTGCAACCGTCGTAGCTAGTAGGTATTATAAAAAAAATTGTTACCTACTTGTAGACTTTTTAATGAAAATTGAAGCTTTTTAGGGTTCCGTACCCGAAGGGTCAACCTCAACTTATTTGTAAATGTTTTTAAGGGGGGCTCCCATACAGCTAAAGGGGGGCTCAAAAAATAAATTATCCCACCCTATCGAGTGGGGTATCGTTGTTTAGAACTCATTGAGTAGATACTTACTATATTTTTAATTTAAAAAATATTGAAAAACAAGAGAATGAGAAGCCACGAAAGTCAGCTTTTTTACGAAATTTCCAAATACGTATAAAGTTAAAATTTGGTAGTAATGTTTGTTATTACCTACGTATATATAACCAACAAATACTAATAGGTATATACTGATAAATTAGATCTTTTCTTTGAAATTTCCTCATTTTTCCTATAAAAACCAAAGTATACATCTCAATGATGCCGAGAAAATGGTAGAAAAAAATCTTTAAAAAAAAAATTTTTTTAGGGTACCTCCCCTACATTTAAAGTGGTGGTGCATTTTTTTTTCTTCCAGACCCCATCTTGTGGGGTATCGTTGGATAGCTCTTTTAATAATATTATAAGGTTTCTAAAAGCATTTTTTGATTAATGAATGGGTTGGCGTTATATTAAGCTTTGGAGTGATAATTTTTGTTATAGTCAAGTGTCCCCCCCCCCCCCTGCCAGCTAAACGGTGGCTACTAGGCATGTGAAAAAAATCATGGTAGTAATATATACGATGAATTTGGAAAACTATCACAGCTAAGTAGACATTACTAGTTAACGAGTAATAGGCGAACTTCAGAAATGTACTTTGCGAAAGCAAACTTAGATAATGTTGTTAATTCTGTCAAAAACATAGTAAATATATAAGTATGTGAACTTTTTAGTCCACATAATGTAACGGGAGGACGACTACGGCACCCTACCTTGCGCGTGGCCCGACACGCACTTGGCCGGTTTTTTGGCCGGCCGACAGCAGCTGATTCACGCTAGACCGTTCCACAATCGACGGACGCGCGACGTCGATTTCTTGTACTAGAAAACGGACCGGCCCGGACACGGAATGGTCTAGCGTGAATCATCATTTAGCTGGGCGTCCGTGGCTGACTGGGAATGGGTGCCACTATGAGGCCACTCACCAGTACCTACGAAAGTATAGCTACTCAGGACAGTCAGGACGCCCGGGCGCCTTGCGTGACGCAGGCGCAGGGTAATTGTACAATACAATACAAATAGGTACCTACTCTTTATTGCACACCTCAATTAATGGACATAGTATAGCACAAAATCACAATAAGTAGAGTCAAACAACAGGCGGTCTTATCGCTAAAGAGTGATTTCTTCCAGACAACCTTAGGTTAGTGGAATACAAATCTAAACATAACGATTGATATTGGATTGATAGTACCTACTAGATGGTACAGAGTTAATATATGAAAACTCTTAAGAATTAGGTACAGTCACAGAATAAGTAATAGTAGTACATTCAAGTGCAAAAATATGGGTGTATACAACTTGCTCAAAAATATGTCCCATAGCTCTTATGTCGGTGAATTACAGTTTTGGTACTTATTTATGAGAAGATCCATTCGATACATATTTTTGCTATATAAAACTGACGATTTAATTCTAGCTAGGCCAATTTGAATAAAGAATATTTTGAGTGTGAGTTTGCACTTGACTGTACAACAATTATACTAGGTAAATATTTGTGTATGGTGTCACAACAACCACCTTTTTTTTTTGGTTAATTTCAGCAGTTTTGGCTGGCGGTCTGAGGTGTCTGGGGGTGGACGCCACTATGGGGCCACCCGCCAAAACGCCCAACAACCCCCGTAGCAGCTGTTAGGCGCGCGGGTAGAGGGCGGGTTGGGCGGACCGCGGCGGGGTGCCGGGCGGCGCGCGCGCAGCCGGCGCCGGCGCAGTGTCGCACGCGCCCGCGCCGACCGCGGCCGACTCGCTCTCGCGCACGCCGCCGCTCCCCGCTCTGCCGCACCACGCGTCCGCTGGGCGCGTCGCGCGGGCCGCGGGCCAGGCCCGCGCGCCTGCTGCTGCTGGCCGCTTGCTGGCTGGCGGCCGCTGCCGACCCTCCCTGCCCGCAGGAGCAGCCGGCTTGCGCCGCTTGCCGCCCGTACTACCGCGAGCACAGCCTCCGCCTGATCCGCGAGAGCTTGCTGGCGAAGCTGGGGTTCTCCCAGGCGCCGAACACTACTGGCCGGGAGCTGCCTCACGTGCCGGACGATCTCATGCGGAGGTTTCTGGAGCGGGGGCCGACGGGCGAGCAGAGCGACTCTCCGCACCAGCCGCCGCGCACCGTCGTCACCCACACCGAGCGGGACGACTTCCTCGCCCGCACAGACGACGTGATCGTCTTCGCCCGTTAGTATAACACACACTACATTCCTCGGTCAACGAATATACTCAGTTTTAGAAGCTAGAGCTAAGTTCAACGGCCTTAGGAGCTCGTACTCGTAGATGGAACAAATCGTAGGTGAAAAATGTTTTCATTGTGTTTAATTTTTGCTTCAACTTCAAGCTTCGTATATTTAATATCTAATATCCAATTGCTATAGGATACGCTTTGTAACCTTTCCGTGGCGCGTTAGACTCAGTTCACGTAGCGCTGAATGTACCTAGTCCACCTCTTGAGGATCAGGACTTCACGTGCCAGCCCCGCATTGTCTGCAAAGTTCATTGACTGTCACGTGCATACGAGTAAGAGGCGGTGAGACGGCTGTAGTCGCTCACGCACAAAATTTTAATTAGCAAATGATTGTCTCGACGCATACGCAATTGTTCGCGAATAGGCATGTGAACACGCCGAGCTATCGGCTGACGGTCGTCCGTGAATAATAATCTGCAACGGTTAGTATCCGCAGTATGTTAAATAGCGTAGCCTACAACGCATGCATATTAATCTGCCAGAGTACCAACTATGTAGTTGCAGCCGTTAACCAATGTCACCCATAAACGCACAATCCTGCTCCTTTTCATGACATAGCTATCGATTATGTCGGGCCATGTGCCAATAATGTAACAGAAGGGCAGATTATTTTACAAATCATTTCCATTTAGCCTTAGCTCCAGCTGTACTTTCCAAGCCATGGAGAGAATACAGTACTCGTACCTCCCTACGTTTTCTAATTTCCTGAAGGTTTCTAAGTATTGATGCAGCGATAAGTTTATCCATCGGCCCCCTATAATCAATTAGCTAGCATAGCAGCTACATAATTTTTATTACGAATCACTACAGACAGTACAGACTTTTGTCTGATCCGTAATTTCTTTGTTCGCTACTTTCTTAGTAAGCTATTAAGTCAGTCTTTGGTGGAGTTCTTATGTCAATCTCAATTCCCTTGTAGTTGGACCACCAGGAAAGGAAAAACTAGGGTAGATTTAGGTATGATTTTTATAACGATATCAGCCTAGCAAGGATTATCGCGTTTAAGTCGAACATATAGCATTCGATTCGTCCCTCTTGTATATAACTTACATATTTGCTAGTAAGAGAATAATGCTATATATCCGCTACTGGCAAACTGTATCTAGTTTAGATAATTATGTCATCCTTTTACGGTTCTGTAGTACTTAATTATTGTAAAACATTCCAATAACTCTCACGCCCAGCTCAGACTCACCTAAGACAAGAACAGATGCAAAACTAACGAGGGAACCCTGAAGAAGGCTATCAAAGTTCAAACATGAATGTAATCTGGACACTGGTTAGGGGCTTCGACCGTGCGCCGACTCAGACATACCTAGCGACAGCTGCCGTCTAATTAAACAATGTTAGCACAAAAAACAGTTAAAGGAGCACTTGAAGCAATTAATGTCTCGTCTCCGCCAAGCCTATAATCATTACGACTATAATATGCACAATTATCGGGCGATGGTCTGGGATATACGCTGGGATAGATTAATAATGCTATGACAGTTGCCATAGGTAGTTAGTTTATATCGAGGGAACACAATGGTCGCTTTTATATTTTGTCGTCGACGGCCATGGCACGGTAAAACTCTATGGTTTCATTCATAAATAGATTGAATGAAACCATAGAGTCTTACGGTGCCGTGGTAGTACACGGTAAAGTATGAAAGCGTCCATTAACTCTTTAATTAACCAGCCGATCGATGACAAGGTTTTATCCTCGGATACGTATATGTAGGTATCACTGTTTAATTACCCATATTGGCCCAGTGTTCAGATTTGGCATTCGTCTGGACAATTGTCCATAAACGGCTGATAACGCAACAATCCCTGCCTGTGTCCGAGAACATTTCGGAGTCTGCCGTAAAGATAACAGCTTAATTACGAAGTTATAATTAACTCGCTGGCAACGTGCACTGACAAATCGATCAGTTGTCAGATATGAACGCAATTGCTTATAAATAGTTCGAATTTAAACTAAGTCGCTTAGTATATAAGCAAACCGACGCTGCTTGTATGTTAATTATTCAGTTGCTAGTTTTTAGATATTTGTTTATATGCTCAAATGTAATGCGTTATAATCTTATAATGCATTGCAAGTCATAGTATAAAGGGTGATTCACGTTAGACCGTTCCGTGTCCGGGCCAGCCCGTTTTCTAGTACAAGAAATCGACGGCCGTACGGCTGAATCATCCTTAAATAGCGAACCGCCCACAAGTATCAAATTGCGTTTAAAGGAATATAATCGTGTAAACTCCCACGAATAAACTTAATTGTTATCGAGTAGTATTTTTAGCGCTATCAAAGCCGATAATATTCGCATGGTTGAGTCGTCGAGCAAAGAAGATGCATGCACTATCAGCTGGCTCGCTTGTTTGTCCACTATATGTCAATCAATGCTAGTACTGTCTTCGTTACATATTCGTTTCCATGGACTACTTTCTGATGGAACGTAGGTAGTTATAGGTACATACTTGCTTACAGTTTATTTTTTCTCAATAAAACACTATTTTGCGATAACACGTCGACCTTTGGAAAGAGACGCGACTAATTTCAGGTTTGTAGAGCGTTGTCACACACTACCTATGTGACGGTTGTCATCAGTCAAAATATATAGTGCGTTACTGGCACGCGGTCATTTATTGGAACTGATGATAATATGTACTATTAGCATTTATTATCATGTATTAGCAAATCATTGACCGAGTGAAACGAAGGTTTTAGCTTCGACAAAAATGCTTTCGTATGTCTGGGTTTCCCCTCTACGGGTCGCATTTCTTAACCGATTCTCGTGAAATTTTGTGAGCAGGTACGAAAATAAAAGAAAGTTTTTCGTCAAGTAAATTTTTGGAAATTTAAAAAATAGTAGATTGTTAACCAAGGGTTGAAAGGCACCCATTTCAGACGAGATATTTTGGCGATTATAATTCGACGCGCGACCGCCGTCGATTTCTTGTACTAGAAAACGGGCTATAAGCACAATAAAGCCGCTAAAGATACACACAGGAAAGGTTACATAGCGTATATCTAAGGTATGTTTATGTAATACAAAGTTTATTTTCATATTTATGAAACAAATTGTCAAAATGTAAACATTTTGCTGTCGCTGCACTGAACTCCTGCTTAGCTAGCACTGTCGCGTTTATGTTGAACTTGAACAATGAACATATGGCATTCCCTTACTAGTCATGTAAGGGCGAGAGGGACGAATGCTTATGTAGTATGTCGGATATTAAAACGCGATAATGCTAGCTACTGATAGGTGCACGCTAATTATACACGATTTTTTTAGGGTTATTAATTTATTACCAAGACACCGCTATCCGTCCGTCTGTCACCAGGCTGTATCTCATGAACCGTTATAGTTAGACAGTTGAAATTTTCACAGATGATGTAATAAATATTTAAGGGGCTCCCACACAACAGACATGATTTTTTGCCGTTTTTTTAGATAATGGTACGGAACCCTTCGTGCGCGAGTCCGATTCGCACTTGTCGGTTTTTTTACTTGGGTAAGCGGAAAATCCATGTCATTGGCTACGAGCGTAGCGCGTAGGCGTAGCATCCGCGCGTAAGGAATGTATTATTATACAGTACAAAATCACAATAAAGAGAGGCAAACAATAGGCGGTCTTATCGTTCAAGAGCGAAATCACCTATAATTACCTACTTTAGTTTAATATTTTCTTCTTTTTTTATATATATAATTCTTCTGTACGTGTGTTAGTTTCATGTCTCCTCCTAAACGGCTGCACCGATTGGGATGAAATTTTGTGTGTATATTTGTGTTGGTCCCGGAAAGGTCAATTGAGACAATTGGACCCGGCAGGTGGCGTCGTTTTCGTGTTTTCGTTAAAAAACGGATCTGCTGAACATTTGTGTATCATAGAGATAGCGTAGAACAAACTCTTTGGCATTTGAAGGACGGTGCTCAATAAGACATGCGAAGTCACTTGCGAGATTTTGATCGTCGCGGCGTTGGTGAGCACACGTGCCCGGGGCGACACCCAGCAGAATACATTTACCGTACAAAACCTTATCTACTGTCATGGCGTCGTTACCGAACAACGTCATTGAACACGTGGCATTGGCGACATCATCATAAATTAACAAAGGAAACCTCACGTGTATTTTTTTACTGCACCTACAATACCGAGAAATGATATCTACGAGTACTCATGTTGCATTTTCTTAAAAAATAGAAGAAATTACACAATCACGTTTTTATAACGCATATACCTGCCAAAATAAGCACAAGATCAATTAATATACTTCATTTTCTTTAAAAAAATCGTCGGTGGTGATAAATTCAAAAAATACACGTGAGGTTTCGTGGGGGGAGGGGGGGTCGTCCAAAACCTCACCAAAGATCACCAAGGGGGGAGGGGGGATCTAAAAGTGGCCAAAAAAACCTCGCGTGATTTCTGGATAAGCCCTTACCACGCATTTCCCAATGATGAGTCAGTCTGAGTCAGAATACCCAAAATCAGCGAGAATGCCATGTAACGAGAATTATATCCAAGTTCTTGCATCCACCAAAAAATCTTGTATAATCAGCATCAAGTGCCGGCTACGGAACCTCGCCGCGGGTTGACCTCGGGTAGAGTTCTAGTCTTCTAGAGTTAGTGCTGGCCAATATTTTACAAACCTGTTATTCTATTATGAATCTTATGGCATACAAAATTAAGTTACTTTTTGTATGGAATACTTAACACAACTCGGCCAACACAAATAATCTTAAGGGTACTTGAGATTGGGATAAACAATAGACAGTCGCACCGCCGAACTGCCCCCGACCTGTTCGCGGCAGGCACTCTTCTAGTTGGCTAGAATTAGAGCTGGGTCGTTGCGACTTTCAAGTGTAACGAAACGTAACAGCTTTTCATTATCTGGAAACAGTTTCACGAAACAGTTTCAAAAGTAACTAGTTTTTTTCACTGCGGCGCCCGACAAATCGAAACGAACGAAAGAAATATTTATGAATGAATTTTCAAAATTAAGCCCTAATGTCTAGCGAATAGAGCGCATTTTTGTCAATCATCAATTCAAAAATTTTTGGCACAAAGCGCGCCCACCCGAACAAAGCTAAGTTTTGTTTCGTTTCGTCGTTTCGATCGCTACATCAATGAAACAGTTATAGGTTATAGTTTGAGTTATGTCAGTTATGAGTTTCGTTTCTATTTTCATGTAGTGTAGTTTCATTGTTGCGTTGCATTGCAGCTTTGGTGGTCGTTTTTATAAAAACTGTTTTTTGTTCTCATAAGAAACTGTTATTCCGTTACGGTAAGCGAAAGCGTTTTACGAAACGCTTATTGAAAAAAACGCTCAGCTCTAGCTAGAATTCGTACAATGTTCTAGTTCCTCTCTATGACAATGTATTTCCGCTGTCACAAGCTCATAGCACGTGAGGAACTGAAAATATAATCTCGTCGAAAATATCGTAAATTAGCATTTTCGAATATTTCTGTTTTAAAATTAATTTAACCTTTTCTAGGTCGATTCGTGCATTTGTGGGGGGTGCCATAAGGATGATTCGCGCTAGACAGTTCCGTGTCCCGGCCGGCCCGTTTTCTAGTACAAGAAATCGACGGACGCAATCGACGGCCGTCGATTTCTTGTACTAGAAAACGGGCCGGCCCGCGGACACGGAACGGTCTAGCGTGAATAGTCCTTTAGGCTAAGAATTAGGTCTTATGTTGTGAAAGGGGCCCACGGGAGCGTACCCTAGGGCCATGGACAATATATGCCATTTTTTTTAAATATATCCTTGACTTAAGGGCGGCGAAACGTATTGGCCTTAGGGCGCCTAATTTATAATACACCCCCGGGAACGTATCCCGTAATCGTAACTTACTATTAGTGCTATATACAGTTATTAATACATATTTGTATATTCGGCCATAGTCATAGGCATTCATAAAAACTCGCAACATTTTAATCATTCGGCGGTCAACGAATTACTACTCGAATAAGGCCGCCTTTCTACCAGAGCTATGCTATGTGCACCAATTAATCTCTCTCTGATAATGGAGAGGCACCCTAGCAATAGCTACCTACCGAAAAGAGATAGTGACAGCACCAGTAATGGACAAGGCCCAATGATATACATTGACTCTAATGTAAAAGAAAATAAGAGTTTAAGAATCATCAATTTTTTATAGAACAATAAATTTAAAATCGTATGATTTTTGAATTAGTATTGAAGTGTCAATTACTGGTGTTGTCACCCAAGAATCGTTAACGAATCACGAACGTCGGTATAAAAGTCGCGACAGTGCAGGCCACTCTATTTTCTTGACTGACACAGCAAAGAGACTATAGTACACTACGCTTAAGAAAAAAACCGGCCAAGTACGAGTCGGACTTCGCACATTTAGGGTACCGAATCGACCGCAAAGTTAAGTTGGGTTTGTATAGGAAAAATAAGGAAATTTCAAAGAAAAACGAATTTATCAATATATTAGGATTTGTTGACAAAAAATACGTAATAGCAAACATTATTACCAAATTTTAAGTTTATAGGTATTTGGGAAGTTAAAAAATTTTTCGGAACAAAATTTCGTAAAAAAGTTGACTTTGGTGGCTACGCATTCCTTGGTATCCAATATTTTTTAAATTAAAAATATAGTAAGTATCTACTCAATGAGCTCTAAACAACGATACCCCACTCAATAGGGTAGGATAAATTTTTTTTGCGCCCCCCTTTAGCTGTATGGGAGCCCCCCTTAAAACATTAAAAAATAAGTGTTGACTATTTGTATGGCTTTGGGCCAACAATATGCTTATACTGTGTAAATTTGAAGCCTGTAGCTCCAACCGTTTGGCTGTAAAACCTGTGTGACAGACGACGACGGACGGACGGACGGATGGACGTCTGGGCGTCATCAATAAGGTTCCGTTTTGACCCTTCGGGTACGGAACTCTAAAAAGCATTAAAAAATCCGCAAATATATGATTTCCATATTCGAAAATATTTGTATGGATGGCTTTGGGCCAACAAGATGCTTATACTGTGTAAATTTGAAGCCTGTAGCTCCAAAAGTAGGAACGGAACCCTAAAAAGTAGGTACATAAGTAGCTACGCGCCTTAGACATTGACATAGGAATGTAATATGTATGCATGGTATGTGAGAGGGACGACTGTAAGGGATGGGGTGTTAGCCGCCGGGTCAGGGCGCGTGGCCGCCACCACAAGCCTGCTCGCCCTGCGGCATAAGACCACAGTATGTCAGGATTGCCTGAATCAATATCGTGAATCGTTAAATGTATCAAAAATTCAAGACCCTTAGAACTTGGTATAGACCTACATGTTGGTACGGAAAAGATGTAAATGGGTCATTGTCAGTTGAAGAAATAAAAGCTTGGGTTTTTATTACATGGATTAATAGTAACGGAATCCCAGATTATGCGGTTTCTAGACCAAACCAAAATTAACTTTCGATATGTCCACCGAAAAGACGCGCACCTATAATAAATCTGACAATGACCCAAATGGAGCCTGTTTTATACAATATATACCTAGTTCTTTAGGCTTAGCTTAATGTGTACATGTTTGTTGTTAGTTCTGGCTTGCTTTTCCATCGGGATATGTCTCGTAATTTTTTAAGTAAATTAGGTACTTTATAATCAATCTATTTATGCTTCAAACGCGTTGTATAGCAGCCTTAGAATAGTTACATGTAAAGAACATATTTCAGTCATTGTAATATCATGTCCGCGAAAATTTCGCTCAATTCAGGATCAATATTTTCCACGTAGTGTAAGGTCATTACAATAGGAAGCGGAGCGCACGTTGCTACGCGCGTAATTGAATTCGTGACCCACAGCTCCACATCGGCTGGGAGTAGGTAATCTGTGCGAAAATCTGTTAAGTGCCTTCCTTGTATGTGTTGTAGTAAATTCCGGAGAGAATCAAGGTACACCGGCATCTAGTAGGCGGGCGCGGCCGCTCTGCCGAGAGCCCTGCCCTCGTGGCCTACTCCGCCTCCGTCCGTAGTGGGTGACCTAATTCATAGCTCATTACCTACGATCTCGTCCCATCGGCCCGTGCGCAGAGGACTAGGCCTACTGGGGACACCTCTTTAAAAAAAACGCACCTTGGCTCCTACCTCTCAGGTGGTGTGGAAAAGGACCTTGATGACCGATGTGTAAGGTGTAAGCCGATATGACAATGTTTCGCTGTTAAGTTGAACTTTGTAGCCGAGTACCTATAAGTTTTTTTACTAAAGAGATAACTGCCGGTCACCGACAGATAGATACCGAGTATACTGTACCGACTGATCTGGACTAATAATACGTCTACTGAGTAATTGAGTCGAGACTCATAATTAGTCTAAAGTCTGTAGTCTATGGGGGTGTCTATTGTTTGCCCGAAATTCATATGGAATAATTTATGCATGATTTTTTAAGGCGCATAAAAAAATACCTAACACCAGTAGACTAAGGCTGAACATAACCTACTAGAGTCGGTTTTGCAAACTGCCCTTACTGCCTCTCAAAAGAAACCATTAGAGTATTACCATGCCATGGCCGCGTAGACGAAGAAGTATAAAAACCGTCCATTGTGATACGGAACGCTAAATAAAAGAAAATCATGACCATCCATCAGCGGCGATTAAGGTAAAAATAGTACATACATTACTTACCAATGGCGGTAAAACAAAGAATGTCTCAGATCGCAGGTATTTGACGCCCGAGCCGAAGGCAGGGCGATAAATATGCGATCTGAGGCTTTCTTTATTACCGCCCGTGGTTAATACAAAATTTTATGTCACCCCTGGCCAGAAAGCGGAATTTTCCGCAAGCAGAGCGTGCGGTAATTGCCACTTTATGGTCAGGTGTGATATAAAGATTGTTTTTGTACCATGTCATACAATATCTACGGATGTAATTTGCCGTGCTGTGACATAATTATCTTATTACATCATCATCATCATCATCAGCCTATATACGTCCCACTGCTGGGCACAGGCCTCCTCTCATAGATGAGAGGGATTGGGCAGTAGTCCCCACGCCAATCTTATTACATAAAGTCAAAAATTAAATTATACTGCCCTTAACTCGACAGGAGGTTAATTGAATTTATGTCACACCTGGCCATAAAGCGGCAATTACCGCACGCTCCGCGCGCGGGTAATCCCACTTCCTGGCCAGGGGGTGACATAAAATTGTGTACTTAACACGGGCGGTAATAAAGAAAGCCTCAGATCGCATATTTATCGCCCTTGCCTTCGGCTCGGGCGTCAAATACCTGCGATCTGAGACATTCTTTGTTTTACCGCCCTTGTTAAGTAATGTACTATTAAACTTTCGTGAGACATGTTATAACTTTATTTTACTAAACGGTTAAAACTCACGTATTAATTGTCACTTCGGGCGACATGTTTCAAACTCTTCGGGAGTTCTTCCTCGGGATGAGTGCGTCTGCGACCCGCGCCCGAACATGTCGCCCGAAGTGACAATTAATACGTGAGTTTTAACCGTTTAGTAAAATAAAGGAGGTTAATTATTTTGAAAGCAAAGATTTATATTTGAAAGGATGACATTTATATTAATAAAATACAATTTGATTCCATAACGGTATTCCCGCTACCAGCATATTTGTATTGCAATAGAGATTAAGTATTATCGAACGGAATCTATAAATGCATCCTGCTAAAATGTGAACTTAATTGGGTAAAGCCAGGGTAAGGCGGTTATCGCGATATTCTATCTCGTACGTAATTGAAATATATGAAGGGAACTATGTCAATACAATATTATTGAGTGTTTGAAAACGTTTGGTGGTTAAGCGAAGTAGATTTTATGTAGATACTGTCTATAATTTGAAAATTTGATGGTGAGTCGATAAGAGCTCGATAAATGGAATGAAGCGGTAAATTTACTGATATTTCATTTTTCTAACCACTTAATTTTATTTAGGTATTTAATAGTACTCAAAAAGTTAGGAGATACGTATTTGTTCTTTTCAGTATATTTTCATTAAATCCCCCTTATTTTATTAATCTAAAACTGCCGCGTTCTATAAGGGCGTATGTACGTATTTGGGATGAATAAGATTAGCACTCTGGTCAAATATTGAATTATAAGTAAAAAGTATACTGTATCTGTGTCACCTGCGACAGTGACAGTGACAAATTTCAGGGGTCTTAATTCTGACCACCCGAAGATCGAAATTCATATGTTTCTTTCTCTATCGCTCGAAGCAAATGAGATAGAGACGGAGATATTCGAAAGATTTTAACCAAGTTACTTCACTTGACAAGATAGCCCCCACATCTGACAACTGTCGAATGTATCGATGTCAAAATTGTCAATGTCTCATCCACAGACAGTTTTTATTGTTTTAATAGGATACATAAGTCATGTCACGGAATATTCTTATTCAGCCCAGTAATGGCTTCTTATAAGTATTTTCCAGTTTTCTCGAGAACTATCAAATATAAAAATCCAATATTTTTTATATATACTCAGCAAGCTCATATCTCTAAATGGATTTTTGCTTCAAGCCGCTAAGGTAAAATGAAATGTTGTCAATTATTGATATGATATGACACGGTCGCACGACTCGCACGTAACTATAATATCTACATATCTACTTTTGACAGCGTTAGACGACAACCTAGCCGCTAACGATTTGCGTGTATTAGTATTTATTAGTTAGTATTATAAAAGAGAAATGGCATCCCCGAGGGCCTTTTTGCCAGAGTCAACGGATAAATTAACTAAGGAATAAGAAATTAAAACATACAGCGGAAAGAAATGGACGTTCGTGACTAGTCTCGCCAATTTGCGTAACATGATCGGTAATTTGACAAACTGTCGTGATTTGACGTCTTGTTTATTGTACAGATTATACTAAGTTGGAATAAAGATTTATTTGAAATTAAATATCAAATTTGAAAGGACTGATCTCGGAATAAATTCTTGGTTAGTCTAATGTTAAGCTAGGTATGTTCATTGTTCATCCAAAGCTGCTTACAGCCTAGAAAGTGATTTAATAATTAATTTATAACTTTAATATATACTTCCAAATAATAAAGTAGAATAAGTTTCTATCAAAAATGACATTTAATGGTTCATAATAGGCCAGTCAGTAGAGCTAGAGGATCAACGCCAAGGGCTATGTTGCAAAAGCTGGTGTAGAAGATTTTCTTTTTTTAAATTGTGCATATGGATGCTATTGACTAGGTATATATATCAAAATGTAGCACGAAATATCTTAGCTGTTTTTTTTTTGGTTTATCGCTCATAATATTATGTTACATAAAAGACATCCTAGCGTAAAGTTGTCTACTAAAAAGTTGAAGAAAATTAAATTCTGCGTCTAATGAGAAACAAACACGTAATAAATCG
This sequence comes from Cenopis cana, assembly GCA_951800055.1. NCBI lineage: Eukaryota > Metazoa > Arthropoda > Insecta > Lepidoptera > Tortricidae > Cenopis > Cenopis cana. The sequence continues at coordinate 1,345,504 of OX637479.1, read as the reverse complement.
TTCAAGCAATATAGTAGAAAACCTTTGTCAAAAAACGACGTTTTCCGGAACTTGGACAAAACTTATAACATAGTGATTTTTAAGTAACTAATCCACGTTTGAATTTTGAATTTATCCTGGCGTATAAATAACGCTTTCATGCTACCTAAGAATTTACAGATTCCATAGTTACATCATCATTATTATCTTCGAGTATAGCTGTTTCCAGCGAGTTTTTCTGCGTAAACTTTCACTCCTTATTTCATCCTTTCTAGGAGTGATTTTCGGGATAAAATGTTTTTTTATGTTTTTATGTTAATTTGTATGAATTTTATGTTAATCCAGGCCGTTTTTGCGTAATTGAGTAACAAACAAGCATCTCAGTATGCAATTTATCCAAACATCTAAACTTTCGCATTTTTAATTCGTGCAAGAGCATATATCTTATCTTATCTTATCTAGATGAGGGCCCTTGCGGATGCACTTCGACCCAATGGGATCTTTTGTGCAATTGCCCCCTCCTTTATACCTACTCCAAGCTGTTCTCCAATCTCTCCACAAACCGGATGATGGAGTTCAACGGGAGTACTCTGAATTCCTTTGGTTCTGGGTAGCCATTGCCAAAGTCGTTCATTCTTTGTCTGGCGAGGGCGTGACATTCACACAGCAAGTGTTCCATTGTCTCGTCATCCTCGCCACACATCCTACAATCCATGTTGTCGCATAGTCCCATCTTGGCCAATAGTCCTTTGACCGCGAAGTGACCTGTAAACACCCCAGATATGATCCTGAGATGCTTCCTGCTGTGTTTCCAAAGTTTTTTGGTCCAGCTAGAGTTCACTCCTTCAATGAAGAGCTTTGAGTGCCTTAGGCCTGCCTCCTTCCTCCACTCGGCTTGGTGTTTGGTTTTGGCGTAGGCTTTTAAGGCCGTTGTTATGGTTCCCTGCGAGAGTCCCACAAACGGTTCTGAAGGAGGAGCATATATCACTAGACTGACTGGCCTGACAAGCTTTTATTGTTGACTGTAATTTTGTTTCGCAGTCATCCATCTACTCGTGGAGACTTTTTTTAAATTAAACCAATGAGACCAAACTAGTTTATCTTGTATTTATTACATTGCGTGTTTTACGCATACCTGTCTTATCTTGGTAGACCGCGGTCCCGGAATGTAATCAAAATAGCATGGAAGTTCTTGTACCATAAATCGGTCTTTCTTTACAGACGGTTTGGTGAAATCCGCACTTAACCTTTCGTTAACCTACGGATAGATGGACCTTATCTTTCACTGCACGTGTAACTACACTCAAAAGCAAAATCACGGGTACACTTTCTATGGAAGTTCAATACAAAGTGTGTGCATTATTTTTGCTCGTGAGTGTATTTGGAATAATGAACAGTGGACGAGGTCAAATAAATCGAATACTTAAAGATTGCTTGTTTAAAATACCTATTATAATGAAATTAATACTTAACGAACCAAGGACGCGATACTGCGATAGTGATAACACTAAGTAATATAACGACATTACTATTATTTCTGTTACTCTTATTTTTTCCTCGTTCGTGATCTTATAATGCACTTCATGTAAGTCATAATTTAAAGAATGAGTTACAAATTACTTAATCTACTCGAGTCTCAAAGGTCAACTGGAAGAGATCCCTTTTTTCTTTTTTACTTTAGGTAAATATGTTATTTTGTACATACAATAAAGAGTTTTGTTATCTAAAATTTTAATACATATAATATATTTTCCTCGTTTGTGATCTTATAATACTGTACTTCATGTAATTATAAGTGAATTAATTCTGCACACTACCTACAAGGTCCAAAATCCCATAACATTTTAATAATAGGTATACACGATGATTTTTAATCTGTGAACAGGAACCATTTTTTCTAACTCAGTAATTGATGGGGATAACGTTAAAGTAGTAATTATGTTGAAACAAACTTGTTTTTTTTTAAATCATAATTTTAATTTTGAAATTATTTTTATCCTATAATCCTTGTCACTCTACTACCTTATCGGTTTTAATGAGTTTGTAACCTCTTTACAAACTTATTAGCTATTGACAATTTATGAGTAAACCCTGCCCTTGACATTGTCAATCACTTTTGTGATACGCATAAGATCCGTCAAATTTCCCGCCACACTGATGGCACTTGACGTATCGTAGTTAAACTTTATTATACTGCAGGATGACCATGTATTCAATGGTTACTTGTTTTAACTAAGTTTTCACTTTTAATTAATTAAACAGTGAAGAAATAACGCGAGACCTCGCCGAATAAGTTTAATTTGGGCTAAATTTTTTCATATTTTTCCACTCCTGTTCACGGATTCAAAATCATCGTGTATTGCACAAAAGATCTCAACTGTAATGTGCGCTTGCGCAAAAAAAAAAAATCTTTATTTTGCAGGCAAAGGCCCATAGGCGCCTTACAGCTAAACATACAAAACGCAACACACATTCATACAACTCGCATGTGTGCGCGCCGCGCCGGACACTTGCCGCGATCGATTGTTTTGGCTGCCGCGGCCGCCTTAATTGTTGAATCAAGCAAGAAGCTCGTCCACTTCTGGGCACTGACGTCTTTATTAACCTACTTCCAAAAATGACAGTCTGATGCGTACGCGATTTTTAGGGTTCCGTACCCACAGGGTAAAACGGGACCCTATTAGGTACTACGGCTCCGCTGTCCGTCTGTCACCAGGCTGTATCTTAAAAACCGTGATAGTTAGACAGTTGGAATTTTCACAGATGATGTAGTTCTATTGCCGCTATAACAACAAATACTAAAAAACAAAATAAAATAAATATTTAAGGGGGCTCATACAACAAACATGATTTTTTTGCCGTTTTATAGATAATGGTACGGCACCCTTCGTGCGCGAGTCTGACTCACAATTGGACGGTTTTTCTTAGTTGAACAGAGTTAGAAATCCCTGTACAGGCAACCAATTTGATTTCTAGGCCACTTCGTACCTTGTCACAGTGAAAATCAAATCAATATGTAGGTATGCCGCTGATACTTCCGGTGTGAAAATCAAAATGGATGCCGCTGAAGTAGTATAGAAATTAAATGCTCGACCGCCTAGAGTACGGTCAGCACCAGAGGTCAGGGGACCGACTCGTGGATTTTAGAAAAAGTAAGTAACTATACCATTTTATAATATCAAATTGTTATATATGAAATATGATAATTTAGTTTGGCAAAGGACACATTGTGAGGTTACAAAGGGCATAAATATGTATACATTTTTGGACCTTATTTCAATGGAGTAAGGTGAAAAATTGTAGATATACATATTGGTGCCCTTAACTGTACATGTCTATCCGCAACGAGCTCTAGTTTTCTCATACTCGTACTTTTTATTGATAATATTTGTTAAATATTACATGTCACATTACAAATTCTGCATTCTCTCTGTTGGTTGGAAGTGAGATACAGATGGCAAAACTGCTTTCAGTAAAACTAATTTATAAAAATAAAAAACCGACTTCAATATTTAAATGTACAAATTTAAACTAAAAAGTAGAAAATAATATATTTTAGTAACTTCAAAGCAAATAAGAGCTTACAGGACAATAAATTAATGTAATAAGTTAGTGTCTTATTTATATACATATTCACAATATATAATCAGTTATTTTTGGAGTCGGTGCCAGCTCAGGAGGATACCTAGTTTCCTGCTTTGCCACAAACTTTCGACACTCTCGAAGCGGCGGCGGCGCGCGCAGCGGGACTGGCAGTGGCACCGACTCCAAAAATACCTGATTATATATTGTGAATATGTATATAAATAAGACACTAACTAATTACATTACATACACAAAAGCACACATGTGTCCCCGCGGCAGTGAAACGGACACTGGCTCAGCATTATGCTCTATGCTGAGGTGTTAGATACCTACAGCGCTGATTTTCAGCCAGTATCGTACTTACCTATAGATACTGCAAAAAAATAGCAAGTAGATTACAGACATTTGTAAGTTTTTTTTATTTTTTTTTATTAATTAAAGTACATCCACATCACATATATTACAACACTTACTATAACTATGATAACAGTAATATATCTGATAAATGCGATAATTAAGGAGTACATAACTATGACTAAAAGTATTATAGTGAGATCACAATTACATTATAATCATATTATTAACTAAACTAAACTAAAGTGGAAACAAAAAATAGAAAATAGATAATTATTTCACTTAAAACAAATGAAATGACTAATGCCAGTTACAGTTTTGGCAGTTAAGTTACCTAGGTAAGCGTACTTTAGTATAATATATATATATATATATTGTAGTCTTTGGGTAAGCGTTCCTAGTCCTAGGTCTACCTACCTAAGGTTACGTGAGTAGGATTCACCTGAAACCGTCTTAATTTTTACCTTAAATGTTATGTAATTTTTTTTTTTTTCGACCAACTCAGATCATACATTATCATTACACAAAATTTGAATAGAATAATAAATATAGCTATAGAAATACAATTTAAGATTAAGATTAAAAATAAATAAAAATTACATGTGTTAATAATCTAATGTCACTACTTAAACATTATTATGGAGAGCAGTGCAGTGGTTCAGGTAAGCCCTATCCCACCTGCCTGCAAACATTGCTAGGATGCTGTTGGAGCTGGCCCTCATCCTGCCGAGCAGCGAGGCGGCCCTCTTGCGCATGATAAAAACCGGCCAAGTGCGTGTCGGGCCACGCGCAAGGTAGGGTTCCGTAGTCGTCCACCCGTTACATTATGTGGACTAAAAAGTTCGCAAACTTATAAAGTTTGCTTTTGCAAAGTACATTTCTGAAGTTCGACTATTACTCGTTAACTAGTAATGTCTACTTAGCTGTTACAGTTTTCCTTTTAAATTCATTGTATATACTACTACCATGATTTTTTTCACATGCCTAGGAGCCACCGTTTAGCTGGCAGGGGGGGGGGGGGACGACGACGACGACACTTGACCATAACGAAAATTATCACTTCAAAGCTTAATATCACGCTATCCGATCCTTGAATCAAAAATCCTCTTAAAAACCTTATAATATTTTTAAAAGAGCTATCCAACGATAACCCACACGATGGGGTTTGGAAGAAAAAAAAATTGCGCCACCTCTTTACATGTAGGGGAGGTACCCTAAAAAAAATTTTTTTTCAAGATGTTATTCTACCGTTTTGTCGGCGTCATCAATATCTATACTCGTGCCAAATTACAGCTTTCTAGTACTAACGGTTACTGAGAAAAACGGGGGACAGACGGACGGACGGACATGGCGAAACTATAAGGGTTCCTTGTTTACTACGGGACCCTAAAAAGTCTTGTTATAAAGAATGACCTGAGTTCTAAACAATCTTTATCGTGCAATACAGAATGTTCAGTACTATGTCAAAAAAATCTGACCGAGCATTAGATTCTGTGTTCTTCCACGGGAGTCGGTATGGTATGACTCAATACCTATATTCGGCGCTTCAAGGCAATTAACCGTACAAAAATGACACAAATTCGTGTCACCGGCACTGAATGTGTTAACTTTAGAAAAGTGAGAAAATCTCGGCCTTTCCTTTCAATGTAGGTACAATGTACATATTTTTATCTACAACTTATTTACCAAGCAACGACAACGGCGCAGTATAGGTAGTCCTTCGCATGACTGATGATCCTCCTAGCGTTATCCCAGTACAGTTGCATCCTGAAGGATACCTGGGGTCTGCTACCTAATCCCAAGATTTGGCGTAGGCACTAGTTTTTACGAAAGCGACTGCCATCTGACCTTCCAACCCCGAGACTTCGCAAACTTCGCATGACTGATAACTATGTAAATCCCATTTGCTGGCCAGGTGACGTAAAATGTAGTACTTACCACGGGCGGCAATAAAGAAAGCCTCAGATTTGTTGCAATATCCGCATCAATGTTGTCTGGAAGTTGTCGCCGTTTAGACCGAAAGTTGCTTCTCTTCTCTACTTTGTTTCATTCCCTGTAAGAGATTTTCCAGTAGCCTGTTAGTTAGTTTTTCTGGGCATTTTCCTCAAGTCGACGTCCAACGTGCCTATTTTGTAACCTTATAATAGTTATAATAATAGTCATAGAGTGAGGTACTTATTACGAGTACGTACGTATGTACCTACATAATCCAGTAACCTTGACGCCTGAAAGTACGGGGTAGTGTGCGTTAAATCCGGTAGTTCTGATTTTTTGCAGACTTGTGATGTTGGCCCAATGAATAAAATACAAAAGAAGGTATTATCAGCAACTAGTCCTTAAGGGTTATAATCGGTTTTTCGATTTTTTTTCAATGTTATGTAAAAAAACGATTATAACCCTAAAGGACTAGTTTCTGATAGTAGCAATAGCTCCTTATTTTAGTTTATTAAAGTAGACTAAATTTGCTACAATATTATACTAGAATTGTCTCTGTACACCTAATAGTTTCCGAGATACAGCCTTTCAAATGTCATAATTTTTTCGACATTCTCAAACTTTGAAAGGAGTTATCTCGGAAACTATTGGGTCTACACCTACAGAGACAATTCTAGTGTCATATTACAGCAACTTTAGTCTATTTTAAAAACATCAAGGTATTAACAGCAACTAGCACACTTTCGGGTTATAATGTTTTTTTTTTTTCGATTTTTGAGATAGTTGCGTTTGGCGCTCGAGGTCACAAACTGGGATTATTCATTGGGCCAACATCATAAACAAGTCTGCAAAAAATCAGAACTACCGGATTTAACGCACGCTCTGAATGTATACTTCTAAGTTACTGGACTAACAGTAAAGGGCAAAAATACTATACACCACAAAATCTCACAAAATAATTTTCACTCAATAATGACATACTTAGATTTGGGGAACATCAAAATGTGCGTGTGCATTTTGCCAGCGTTTTATGGTAGATATTAATGCTGTTGAGTGTACTTGTGAATCACGACAGGAAAGCATGCAAAATGTCCGCTCTCGCGCAGGCCTGCGCACACGCAGCTGAGCCCGCATGGACCCCCCGCGACCGTCAATGGAGCCCTCAACATGCTTTTTATACATATTTCGCAATATCGGCCAAGTGCGGGTCAGATGATTCACTACCGGCGCGCTCACCTTACATCTGCACAGTTGGTTGGTGTTTGTTTGGTACAAAAAACATCCTTAGGTACTTATAGCTATGGGTTTGTTTTCTTTGAGGAACCTTAAAAAACTGTAGAAGCTTTTTTCAAGTAGGTGTTTTATAGCACCTAAAATAAAGATTGAACCATATGTACGTATGTTATAATATAAGTACCGGTGTTAGTGTAGACCCTCCAATCTTCATTCACAATTTCCTTTAATTACTATGATATAATGGTGTTAGTACTGTCAAATACATAGTACCTAGGTACTTAAATAAGTTTCCGCATAAACGATGATTCACGCTAGACCGTTCCGTGTCCGGGCCGGCCCGCTTTCTAGTACAAGAAATCGACGGACGTGCGACCGCGCGGGCGGTTTAAACGAGCAATTCTTGTATATATATTTATTTCTTTCGGGGATCTCGGAAACGGCTCTAACGATTTTGATGAAATTTGGTATGTGAGGGTTTTCGGGGACGAGCAATCGATCTAGCTAGGTCTCATGCCCGGGAAAACGCCGAGCAAAGTTCGGTCGCCCAGATATTCATCCTTAATGGTGGAAAACTACGGAAACCTACATCTCTCGAGCAGAAAGATCTCAAACTTGGTGTGTTTAGAAACTGAATTTTATTTAGGTCGACAGTCGACACCCTGTCTGAAATGTTTGAAAATGAATTTCATTTTGTACGTATATTTTTAGAATCAGCTGATGGAGCCCTTTCATTTGTTATCACACTTAGGTATTTGAAGACAACAAGTTTTGTTTTGTTGTATACAAAAAAAATATCATAACTGGAAAATGTACCAGGCACAGGCGTCCACTTGAGTTTAAAATATTTAGTACTTACTAACACTCCTACTCACAAATAGGTACAATAAAAATACTCTTTATTACACAATTCAATAGATAAAACTATTACTGAGTATGTAGATTTAAAACTAGAGGTAAACAACAGGCGGTCTTATCGCTAAAGAGCGATCTCTTCCAGACAACATTTCTTCAAAAAAATTCTCTATAAGCGAACTTCCCTACAGGACAGTATATCCGTATTATCCGTGTCTTACTGAGACTATTGCGGGCAGGGTCGGTTTATTAAAAGGAGCTCTTTGTCGGTAAGTAGAGTGAGTGTGATAATAAAAATGTGCAGGCGCACAGTCAGCATCAAAAGTAGATACGCATTATATTTATTTACCATGTACATTTGTATATGTGAGTAACCCATATTTGGGGCCATCCATAAATTACGTCACACGAATTTCATGATTTTTTGCCCTTCCCCCCGTCCTTGTCACAGCTGGTCACATTTGTAAGAGTCCCCCTCTCTAGTGTGACGTCACATATTTTTCAAAATTACATTTAGAAATTGTTGAATGAAAACAGTGGTTCCGAAATCAGTTTTATTTCCATTAAATTATTTTTTAATAAAATTAACATCAAATCAAACAATTAACAAAACAAAACGATTAATTATATTAATTAAAGAATCGTCACTACTTTTTAAACTCTTCCATAAGTTGTTAACTTCTTCTTCTTTGCGGTCGGCGCGTAACACTAGTAGAGCGAGTGGTCGACAAAACAATTGGTATCTTATATTTACACAGATTAATATAGTTGTATATGTTTTCGTATAAAGTAATAGTTTAAAGTTCGTGTTTTAACGCTTAGATTATAATAGATTTTGAAATGTGACGTCACGAAATTTAGGACCCCTCCCACCCCCTTGTCACACAATGTCACACTTCGTCGACCCCCTCCCTCCCCCTTAACGTGTGACGTAATTTATGGATGGCCCCTTTAAACATTTGAAGACGTCAAAAGTCTTTATTGTAAGGGAATTAGAACTTTTGACATCTTCATAATTATGCGTATAGTTACTTCTGATGCTAACACATTTTTTTTTATACATACAACGTCGGTGTCAAACAAGCGTACGGCCCACCTGATGGTAAGCGGACACCGCAGCCTATAGACGCTCGCAACTCCAAAGGAGTCACGTGCGCGTTACCAACCCTTTATAAAATTTGAGGATTAACTGTGTTGACAGCAGAAGGGACCAATTTAGGTCCAAATTCGAGCGTGATGACATTTTGCTGTGCCCTACCTCTCTTAACTAACTAAAGGTAGTACCTACTAGGTATTAAATCGCCAGTATTATTGCATCCTGCTACTTAGTTTTAGGTGGTTTCTGGTGACCTTACTCAATACCACATAACTTAAGGCGCTACACTGAGAAATTTGGAGACTTTGAAACGCTGTCCTGCCCAGATTAGCAAACAGTAGGGGCTGATTTTCAGATATATGATTCTAGACTATATGATTCTGGTACTGACAATAGTGAAACATGATTGCTTAAAATTTTCTCGATAGAAAATAAATCCAAAGTCGAGTCTATATTTTCCTTTTTTCCTCAGCCTACTAAAACAACGCATTATTAAAAGACACTATTAAGTTAATATGATGGTATTTTACCTCATCTAGGTACTGACAAGAGGAAATTTAATAAACCTGGACACAGTCAGATATTTAACGAGATTTGTCTAAAAAGCCATTCTCGGAGAGGGTTGCATCCCGTTTTGTCGTGAGCGAAAAACAAACGCTGTCTCTTTCAATCGATATATCGCCTTAAAAACAAAGTAAGTAACAGCGAATAATTTGCGATAGAGCAAACAGCCGGTCTGTCAGGAGCAGCATATCACCTTGACACGGGTCGAGAGGTTGATAACCGGTGCATTAGTTAAAGCACAATTGAGGCCACTGTGAGCTGTTCAAGAGCAATTTAGGTTCCGTAGGTCAGTTCACCGAAGGTAACCTTGACTTTGCTATAATAGTCGCAGTTGTACTTGGCCGTACTGGCGTACAGTCGCACGCACTCGCAGTTGGACAGGGAAGTAGCACGGAATAATGGACGACCGCTTTAGCTTAGTTGGACGTTGGTCCTACGTCGCTACCAACTTGGTAGTGACGTAGTAGTGACCCTGCCTACGAAGCTGGAGGTCCCGGGTTCGAATCCCGGTCAGGGCATTTATTTGTGTGATGAGCGCGAATATTTGTTTCTGGGGTCTTGGATGTTTTCTATGTGATTTAAGTATCTATTTATCTATATAAGTATGTATATGTATATCGTCGCTTAGTACTCATAGAACAAGCCTTGCTTAGTTTGGGACTTCTCTGGTTCGCAGTTCGATCATCGGCTCGTACAGTCACCATCATAAGTATGTATGCACATTTCGACCTTATATCTTTACTATGAGGTATACATATTTACGACGCTGACTCATCACTGATAAAAAATACACTCATTTACGAAAACATCACTTTTTTATACCACGTCGGTGGCTGAGTTTAGCTGAGTTGCCCCCTCCTAACATCGCAATCACGATACTAGGAGGGGTCAACTAGCTGGTCTTAGAATCGAATCTGTCGCGAGTTTAACAATTTTCCCCAGTACAAAAGTGCTCAGCGCCGCTAATAGTAGTTTATGCAACTGGTACATAATGCCTAATTATGTACAGTTGCATACATTACTTTATCTACACACATATTATAACTACTCTAAGATGGGTTCAGAAACCGTAGTAAATAAATACAATAATTGTGTTAATACAACCTTTTTTGCACGGTTGCGGAAATATCGAAATCAGAACTGGCAACCGATACCTGAATGTTATTTTAAAAAGTAAAGAGTCCCTATTCTGATGTGATCATGTCGTTCTAGCTCAAATTTCGTGCGATATATACTAAAAAACATCGAGCTGACATTTCGCATCGACTGAATTTGAATTTTCAGTGATACTAGAATAGGGACATGCCAACTTTGACATTTTAATTTTGACAGTTTTGTTTGACGTTTAATATTTTAACATCATATATGAGATTAAAATTTGAAAATTATATTACTGCTGTAGCTTTAGCCACAGATAAGAAAATTGCCATAAATTCATTGAATGTTGAAATGAGAGTCATTTTCTACGGTTTCCGAACGCATATTAGAGCAGAGATGTGCAAAATACTTTTAAAAAAGTATTTAAATACAAAATGCAAATAGTTTTCAAATTTACTATTTCAAATGCAAAATACAACATACTTTTACTTTTTGTATTTTAAATACCAAATACAAAATACGTATTTTCAAAATACTTTATTCAAATAAAATACCTTAAGTTTAGATGAAATTTGTGTTCTTTATTTTTTATTTATTTATGATTTTAACATTTTAATTGCTCAAAAAGAGCATCCGACATGTTGCGTCTTGTGTGGACGCATGATCATGCCACCCTATGGAAATACTCTTTCCACATGTGCGGAACTGGGTAGACAAGTGTTGTACTTTAGGAATACCCTTTTATTATCAAGGAACTGCTGATTATTATATTTCAATAGTAGAACACTACCTAAATCCAATACTATCTTTTTGATAAATAATAAAATAATTTTAACAGTGTCGAAAAAAAAGACCGATAATCCAAGTATTTTAAAATCAACCTCGTCTCGTTCCACAGATAACGTCCATTAGTTTTATCACTCGCAAGGATGCAGCACTTGCAGGGCCTCTAGTGGCTAATCCTTGACGAATGACACATTTACATGAAAAGTTGAGTGGTAATGTTGGCGAAACTTAGCAGTAAAGTATTTTGCATTTTACAAATACAAAATACACCTCGAAAAGTATTTCAAATAAAATACAAAATGGTTTCCTTAAAAAGGTATTTAAATACAAAATATAAAATACCTATTTTGCATTTTGTATTTGTATTTGAAATACAAGAATTTCAAATAAGTCGCATCTCTGTATTAGAGGAGTTATGATATGTGTGTAGATAAAGAAGTTTTCAATTCAAAAAGGACGAATTACTATTAGATATACTATGTCAGGTCCGACATAACCGCGTTTAAACTTTTATCACTGTTTAGTTTACTCTGGTTATTAGGGCTCCGTAGTAAACAAGGAACCCTTATAGTTTCTCCATATCCGTCCGTCCGTCCGACCCCCGTTTTTCTCAGTATCCGTTAGTAGGTACTAGAAAGCTGTAATTTGGCATGAGTATACATATCAATGACGCCGACAAAACGGTAGATTTTTTTTAAACGGTGGCTAGTAGTATATACGATGAATTTAAAAGGAAAACTATCACAGCTAAGTAGACATTAATAGTTAACGAGTAATAGTCGAACTTCAGAAACGTACTTTGCAAAAGAAAATTTTCGTACAATTTCCATTGATACCTTAGATAATGTTGTTAATTCTGTCAAAAACATAGTACTCGTAAATATAAGTTTGCGAACATTTTACTCCACATAATGTAACGGGTGGACGACTACGGAACCCTACCTTGCGCGTGGCCCGACACGCACTTGGCCGGTTTTATTTTACCCCGTTCGGTGCCGATATCTTAGGCCCGTGGGGTCTCAGTGGCCGGGCTGTCAACTGTTCAAGGACCTAGCAAAACGCTGTTAGATTCCATGGGCGATTCGCAGAGCTGGCAGTTTTCTCGCTCAAAGTAGCAGCACAGCGGTTCAGCAGCGAGGAAATGCTAGTAGAGTAATTGGATTAGTGCCTACTCTAATCTTTAATAGGTACTTTTTGACAAAAAAAATAGCCATTAAGTATTGAACTTAAGACTTACTTATAGGAATTGGTGGCTTACTAATAGCATCGGCGAAACGAAAGCACACAGGCTTCGCTGGTTCGGTCACCTATACTGAGATTGGGAGAGGATCGAGCCGTTAAGAGAGCATACTTGGGTCGACCGAGTGGTCGCCGCCCGGTTGGTCAACCCAGGTGTATCTTTGGGGAGGGAGTGTGGAGGCGGATCTGCGGCAGCTTCAGGTCGAAGACTGGCAGGAGGCGGCGCAGGATCGGGAAAGGTGGCGTGCTCTCGTTTCCGAGGCCAAGACCCTCTTTGGATCGCTGCGCCGCTAAAGTAAGTAGTAGTAGTATTGAACTTATGGGTCCGATTGTACCACACACAATACATGCCTATGTTCGTACATACAAAGGGGTCATAGCCCGACTGACAGATTTAACCTCTTAGGGATAAGTTTTCCTATTTTTGTAAACAACACGGTGACAAACAAACTTATGGTATGCCTGGTGGTAAGATTACACACAGAGGGACAGTTGCAACTCCAGAAGAACAAGCGCGTTGTCTGACCTTTATTGGCTTGAGGATTCGTTGTGTTGACAGCTACAGACATATTCAGATCTCTGACTCTCAATGGCCTACCGCTAACCGAAAACGAAATATCTGCCTCTCTGTCGCACTTGCATAATGGAGCAACAGAGAGGGAGATACTTCGTTTTCGGTTCTCGGTAGGCCCCCTGGTGATCTTACTCTCTAAAGAACAAATAGAGTACTTTTATCTCACGAGCGCGGGTTAGCCATGGTTGTAGTTGTGAACTCATAGCTCCTACGCTTACGCACACATAGACAATGTGCATGTATAGCTCAACACACAAACACAACCAATCAACCATGGCCTACCTGCGGCCGTGAGATAAAAGTACCTACTATAGTGGTGTTGCTGCAGTCTTGTGTAAGGAGGTACTTCCCCAGTTGGGCTGCTCCAAATATGAGCGACATAACGTTCAGCTATCCAGCTCTCTCAAATATTTCAATTATTCATCCACACGGTGAAGAGAGCATACTTGGGCCGACCGACCGGACGACGTCCTGTGGGTCGCCCCAAGTATCGCTGGAGGGATGTGGTGGAAGCGGACCTGCGTGAGCTCGGAGCTGGTGCAAGCTGGCGAGAAATTGCGCAGGACCGAGCAAAGTGGCGTGCTCTTGCGTCGGAGGCCAAGACTCATTTTGGGTCGTCGCGCCAGCCCAGTTAGTTAGTTAGTTATTCACACTTGGGTTAGCCTTGTTTACAAATATTTCAAATCGATAGCATAATATCGTGGACCGTAATAGGTTAAATTAAGTATGTTAAGTAAGTAGGGACTAAAGGACAATTAGCCCGGAGAAAAAAACTTTGTCGGCTTCCGAAGTCTTATTTTGTCCAGCAGCAAAAAGCGGAAATTTCCGAACATAACTGTATAGGTATTCAACTTATCTATTTAGGCCATAATATGGCCCTACGGTCTACCATAATTGAACCTACGGTCAACTACCTATATGTACTTTAAGGCTAACAAAATCGACGAAATTTACTATTCGGGGATAAAATCGGTCAGCTACTTACGGGAAAATTCGCTTTCGTCGTGTTTTCGCCCATAGCCAAAGCGCGGTTTCGGATCTTCGGAGTAGGTACAGTCAGCCATGAAATCTACCAGTTTGAACCATAATACACCAATAATAGAGCCTCAAACTGGTAAACCAGTTGCTTGGCTTGCAGTTACGGTTCGTCTCATCGGCGCCGTGAGCAATAACTTGTTACTTGAGTACTACTTGCAGATTTTACGATCCGTAGTGGTCGAAAATAGACCGTCTGCGGCCTGTCGCGCCGGTTCCAGGAGACATAAGTGTTGCCAGAGCACTCCCATCAAAAAGCACGTTCGGGTCTGTCACACTTATGTGCAAAATTGCAAGTGCGACAGAGAGACCAAGGCCGTTCGCGGTAGCGGCCCTGGACTGAAGTCCTGTCCTGCAACCACAGACATGACTTAAACTGGGGATATCAAAGCGTAGGAGGGATTGTTTGACACAATGGTCGTTAGAAAAAATGTATGCTGTTTTAGTGAGTACCGAATCAACATTACCTACCAATTTTTAGTAGTACCCACCTACAATCATAAATCATCATAGCAAGTCATAAAGCACGTTTTTGGGGAGCGCGCGTACACACGTTCGTGTCCAAAAAAGCACGTAAAACCGTGCTGAAAGCACGTTCTGGCAAGACTGGGAGACAGACAAAAAAAGGTCCGTTAATTAGCGGCGCGAGACGCGTTGTCCTTATTGTTATTGCGGCTTTCATTCAGGGCTACTTCTGTTTTATGGCTATTTTATGTCGTACCAGGCAGTACGGTCGGCAGAGGGGCGCTGTTTACTACGTTCTTTGCGTAGGCGCGTCTGCGAACTCGTCTGAACTTTTGCCTCTGACTATATTAATGGGGTTGTTTTCCTTCACAAGCTTTTATTTAACTTGTGAAATTTTGTAAACGCGTTTAGTTTGAATGACAATGCAATAATATACAATGGTGCACAGACAGGCCATCTTGGGATCATCTCGGGTCATCTTGGGATTAGGTAGCGGACCCCAGGCATCCTTCAGGATGCAACTGTACTGGGATAACGCTAGGAGGATGGTGCACAGACAGGCCATGCGGCCTACAAATGGTCTTGCCGGAAGACTAGCGCTGGCTCTTGAGCCATGCTGAGGCGGGACCATTCGTGACAAACGAACTGCCTATTGTTATAGTTTTAAGTCTTGCTCAATTTTTAATTTTAATTCTAGTCTTAAGTTCTTGCACAACACTGTTTGTCACGAATATTTTTTTTTCAATTTTCAATATTCAATTTCCATGCGCTTGTTTGCGATAGTTCCGTCGTTGTATAAAATAAAAAGTTAGAAATCGTACCACAAGTCAAGAACCCCATCAAAGATATCGTAGCAAGACAGGTAGGGCACAGCAAAATGTCTTCTTGCTCGTACATATCGTCGCCCCCATGCTAAACTAACATAAGTGCATTTTTGTCAAAATTGAGTTATTGATGTAGTTATGTACCAAATATGGTAATCCACCATGTCACAAATTTCTAGACTTCTATCTTTTAAGATTTCAAAGTTACGGTTGTGCTAATCTGACATTTTATCTGTTTTATCCCATGGTAGACTTGCGAAGTGTAGATAAGGCATTTTTCCTTGGCCGATAAAGTTAGGACGCCTGTGAATAATTAACGAATCTGCCATTTTCGTTAACTTTCTATGGTGGAAATTATTAATGACCGGTACGATTAGCCTATAGTAAAGTTGCGATTCTGACAGATACGATAGTTTACTATAGTGGCATTTATTCCTCATCCATATTATTAACTGTAGTATATTTGCGAATCTGCAGATTGGTTAATTTAATATAGTGGCAACTATAACTCAACCACATAAGTAGACTACAGAAAATTGGCGAATCGGGCACATACGTCAGTTTATTATGGTGGTATTTAATTCTTATACATTCATAACCTTTAGCAAATTTGCGAATCTGGCATATTAGTTATTTTGCATGGTTGCTATTATTACCACATCACAAAAATTAGACTATCAAACTTTGCGAATTTCACATTTCCGCGAGTTTGTAATAGTAAATCATTCGTATGTACCTACATTAAGAAAAACTTCAAATAATGCATGTTTGTCAATGGCAGTTTTTGTTATCGTTGATAATCATTAAATTAAGTGGTGCGAGTTGTAATTTTTTTAGGGAACAAATAAAATGATCACCTAAATAACTTTTGATATCATCAAATTTTCAAACCCTAAAATAAGGTTGAACACTCAAAAATTTTTATCGATCAGCAATTCCGAGTCACCAAAAATATTCTACCTATTTTTGCAGCACTTGCACCTATTTTACTTATTGCGTTCCTATAAATCTATAATCGCATCAAAAAAATTGTCAAGTACCACCAAAAACACTAAACTACCACCTAATCTCATGCACCTTTTTTCATTAGAATTACATCCAAATATTATACACATCGCATGCTACATTTTAGTAAACAGTTACAAATTAATTGTTTTTAGCACTATAAATATTTTAGTCATTTCCAAAATGTCATAAATTAGAAAGTAAAATTCTAAATTAATTTAAAAAACAACGCGCAATGTGGCTGTGTGAAATAATAACACGTATACTGCTATCTCACTCAATCAAATACAAATTGTCGTTAGAGTGAAAGGTACCTATTGCTGTTTCATTCTAACTACCTATTGCTGATGGTTTAAAAACTGCAAAAAGTTTTATTATTAATTTTTTAATGCGTTGACGTGAGCGCGTTTGATTGAAAACTTTTATTTGAAAATGAGTTTTGTTGATTTATTAAATTGTTAGTTTGTTATGAAAATGGATAAAGGTCCTCAAATGAGTTTGCTTTATTAATTTAGATAGACTTTCATGGAAAAATTAAAGGTAGTTAATAGGTATAGGTAGGTTTAGGTTATGTTAGTTTTGCATCGGCCCGAAGGGCCAAAATAACTCAAAATAGGAGCTCCGCGCCAGCGGAGATCCGTCAATACTGTTCCAATGTCCACTAGTTTGAAATAAAAATAGATGTCATAGAAAAATACTACTACCTAGGCAAATTGACGATTATCAGCGAATAGAGTAGAGGCAAAAACATCTGAGAACAAATAGCTGTATGCGACCAGTACGGAAAGCACTGTTGAAAAGATATTAAATTAAATTATGTTATGTACGTGTCTCATTAAAGTTACAGAAATTTTGAAGCTTCTATAAAATAAAATCATTTAGCGCTGTCTTGCTCGCACGCGGTGCGACGTGCGAGCGAGACGGACCGTATGGAAAACCGCATCAGTGTGCTAGCAATGAGGTTAGACTAGATTGGAACTGCTTTGCGCGTGGGGCGTTAAAAAACAATTGCCGCGTGAAATTTGGTGATCATGTAGTATTTCTGGGTATCGAAAGAATTATTTGGGTGTAAATAATTTTAATAGGATTACGAGCCCTGTAATATTTGGATGTAAATTATATGAAATTTGGTGTTGAAATTAGGTGATCATTAAGTATTTTTGGGTAGTGACTAATTTATTTGGTAACAATTTAATTTAATAGGTTATCGACATGTTACTTCTTTGAGTTGCACTTTATATTTAAAAGGAGTTGAAAATTTGGTGCGAATCTAGTATTTTTGGTAATCAACGTAATTTTTTAGAGCATCATTCTGTGGTGTAGTCACACCCTAATAACTCAGCTGATCACAGCTGATACACATCTGATGGAAACTTAAGTAATATTAACCTTTGTACTTTTTCCCGGAAGTACTAAGGAATGCAAGAGACCTTGATATTGATTCCAAGAAGATAGTATTACCATATGTTCTATTTCGCATACCAAACTGTTAGTATAAAAGCAGTGTAATTGTTACTCAATAAATCAGTATTTCCTCGAGTCTCGTCTTATCATTATTACCCGTAACGCTCCACATCTCATGGCGACCCTTCCAGACGGTCTGCGCCAGGCAGCCCCGATATAGTCACCTGGACCGACCAGCCAGCTCCGCCACACCAGCCAGCCAGCACCACTGCGTCAGCCAACCAGCATAGCCAGAAAAGCTATGGGGGGACAGTGCACCAAAACGGACCAGAAAGAAGAAGTTATTATTGCCCAAAACGGAGCCGAAAACAGCGCCAGCACGAAGCAGATAGACAGCAGCACGGCAGCTACATATATCTCCACAGCAGTGCTGATATTACTAGGCGTTATTTTCCTGTACGCCATTTGGAAAAAAATCCATAAATGTCTCACGAAGAAAATTGAGAGACAAGCAGTGGCAGCAACAATACGCAACACCAAGGCGGAACAGAGCGTCTAATCTCCAGTCTACGGCCTGCAGCACGTCAGCAGCATCACCCACACGCAGCGTGAACACCAGCACCAGCCGCGCCGCCGCTCAACAGCCCAGCTGTTCAACAGCTGACAAACAGATGTCGACAGGTACAATTTTAAAAATTAAGTAGTGAATTTGGTGATGTGTAGACTATTTTTGTATTATCTAGTTTAGTTTCGTGGTTCAAGTGCTAGCTAAATTCAAATAATGTACATATAGCATGACCGAAATTCAAAAATTATATGACCAATTAAAATCACTACAGGAGGATATTAGAAAATTAGGACCAAAACGCCGAAAAGAGGCTATTGGCCAAAATAAACTCCAACAAGTAAAAATTTTATATGGTCAGTATAATCAGTACATAGAAGAATATAGTTCTAAGTTAGAACAATCGGAAATTTCTGTACAGGACAGTGAGTTAATCCAGTCTATTTTAATAAAAATAGAGGAAATTTATAACAAAATTATAAAAACCTACGAGCAAGACCAAGAGCACGGCACCATGACGTCTACCGAAAGCTTTGACCTAAAAACGGCAGTAGCATTGCTACCAGTCATGGACGGTTCAGAGGCCGTCACTAAACAGCTCATAGACGCCATAGAGTTGTACTCTATGATGATAAAAGACTCAGACTCAAAATTATTAATAAATTTCGTCATTAAGACCCGATTAACTCAAAGTGCTAAACTTAGAATATCAGAAAAACATACCAGTGTAAGCGATTTAGTTGATGAGATGAAAATCCACTTATTACCAACAAAATCAGCAACCGCGATACAAACCAAACTATTAACTATTAAACAGGGAAATAGATCTATCGAGCGATATGGACAAGAATTAGAGGAACTATTCGTAAACCTCACGGTAACACAGGCCGATGGAAAGCCGGAGGCCTATAAAATATTACAACCCCTGAACGAGAAAATGACTATAACTAAATTCGCAGAGGGTTTGCGAAATGACAAACTAAGTACCATTATAGCGTCGCGAGGTTACACCTCGTTAAAAGATGCTATACAGGGTGCAAAGGACCAAGAGGTGTCCGTATCTACGCCCAATACGGAGCAACTATTGCACTTCCGGAACAAAGGAAGTTACATCCCAAGGACATACAGGAGCTATTACAATAGGGCTCCAGTGGGTAAATACCCACAGCGTACACTCCCACCGCGTGGTCCGTCATACAAAATACCATGGCGACCTAGAGTGTACACTCAGAGGAAAAATACTCGACCTATACGACCCGCGAATAACTATAACACGCGTACGTATAATAATTACCGCGAAAAACAATCTAACAGGCGACATCACGTTAATACGGTGATAGAAAATACACAAGACGAAAATCACTCGCCTTCGCCGTTACAATTTTTTCGTGAATAAAAACTACATTCTAACTTATAATCATATGAATTCGGTGCAATTTGCAATAAACGACACAGCGCACATATGGCTTATAGACACGGGCGCCAGCCTTAGCGCCATAACATATGACGCAGCAAAATCATCCCGCGCGCGTATGACACCCAGGACGACCCACATCAATGGAGTCGGAGGAAAGATTACGTCACACAGTACAGTTACTTTAAAATTACAAAACGAAAGTAACACATTTCAACATGAATTTCATGTTTTCCCGAAATTACCAATACAAGTTGACGGGATACTCGGACAAGACTTTTTGATAAAATATAAATGTGTCATAAACTACGAAAACGGGACAATCACACTGAACAATAACAACGAATTAATTACGATACCATTAATTTTACAAAATAATGATGACGTCACCATTAACTCAAATCAAATAAAGTTACCAGCTCGAAGTGAATCCATTATAAAATTATCTACAAATTACACGGGGGATTGCGTTATATTGTCAAGTGAAATTGGAGAAGGAATTATTATAGCCAATTCTATAACTAATGCCAAAAATGGAAAAATAACAATTAAAATATTAAACACGCGTGACGAAATCATAACTTTACACAATCTTACACCGGAAATACGACCATTACGTGATTATAATTGTTTTTCATTCGACAAATGTCAAAACAATGCAGACAGAGTAAAATTACTTTTTTCACTTTTAAAATTCGACAACTTAAATAAAGAAGAACAAAATTCTATTGCCAATATTTGTGCAAAATATGCCGACATTTTTCAACTACCAGGCGATTCGTTAAATACCACAAATTTATATGAACAAAAAATACGTTTAAAACCCAACGTATCACCTGTATACAGTAAACCCTACCGGTTACCTCAATCACAAAAATCGGAAATTAAAAAACAAATACAACAAATGTTGGAAAATGACATCATAGAAGAGTCCCAGTCGGAATGGGCAAGTCCTTTACTCCTTGTTCCCAAAAAACCAGACTCAAGCGGAGAAAAGAAATGGAGATTGGTAATAGATTACAGAAAAGTAAATGAAGTAATAGAAAACGACAAATTTCCCCTCCCTAACATTACGGATATCTTGGATTCATTAACCGGTGCTATGTATTTCAGCACTTTAGACCTAAATCAAGGTTATTATCAAATCAAACTTGACCCTGAGAGTAGAAAATATACCGCTTTCATTGCGGATAAACACTATCAAATGAAACGCCTCCCCATGGGATTAAAAACAAGTCCAAATGCCTTTAGTAGAGCAATGACAATAGCTATGTCAGGATTAAATTACATACAATGTATAGTATACCTAGATGACATCATTGTCATGGGTCGAAATTTAGATCAACACAATAAGAACCTATTAGATGTTTTTAAAAGATTAAGAAAAGTAAATTTTAAATTAAATCCACAAAAATGCAATTTTTTACAAAAAGAAATTCTCTACCTAGGACACGTAGTAACTCCAGGAGGGATAAAACCCGACCCACAAAAAATAACAGTAGTACAAAATTATCCAGTACCAAAAAACGCTGACGAGGTCAGACGTTTTGTAGCATTTGTAAATTACTATCGAAAATTTATTCCAAAATACTCCGAAATAACCCAACCATTAAATAATCTATTAAAGAAAAATGTAGAGTTCAATTGGACAAAACAATGCGACAAGGCGTTCACAACTCTAAAAATAGCCATCGCCAGCCCACCTGTGTTACAATACCCCGACTTCTCAAGTGATAACACATTCACGATACACACAGACGCATCGGGCGTGGCAATAGGTTCAATATTATCAAACAAAAATGGATTACCAGTAGCGTACGCAAGCCGACCATTAAACGAGGCAGAAAAAAATTATCCTACAACGGAAAAAGAATTACTCTCGATAGTATGGGCAGTAAAATACTTTCGACCATATTTATACGGACGTACGTTTAGAATTATAACAGATCATCGCCCTCTTATTTATTTATTCAGCATGAATAATCCATCGAGTAGGCTCACTAAGTTTCGTTTGTGCCTAGAGGAATACGACTTCGTAGTAGAATATTTAAAAGGAAAAGATAATGTAGCTGCAGACGCATTATCTAGGATCGAAATTACTAGCGACGAGCTTAAAAATATGACAAAACAAGTCATATCGGTAATGACTCGAGCACAAAGGAAACGTATGGGAGAGCAAAAACAAGTAAATAATTCGAGTAATAAGGATTCCAACTATGACGGGTCTGATCAACCAAGTATAGTGGAAATTCTTAAAAAGCCAAATAATTTGCCAGAATTAAGTTTCAATAAACGAGACTATGACAAAGTAATGAAACAAACAGACTGTATTACCAGTCAGAATAATATTATTGTATACTCGCAATCCTTACTGACAATGTGTGTCGAGCCTAGTACTCTATCGCGTACGAAACGAGCTTTCCTCGCGAGAGAATTAGGTATGTTTTGCAAGGCACAACAAATAACAGAAGTATGCATACTACGTAAACACGACACCGCGTGTATTATTGAGGAGCTAGCTCAATGTATAAATAAATGTAAAACCGGGTCCGGACCCCGATTATGTATAATTAAAGGTGTCACAAAAGTAAGTGATAAGGATGACAAGCGAGTCATATTAAACGACTTTCATTTATTACCGACCAGCGGTCACGCAGGCATTCGACGAATGACCAATAACTTGAAGCGTTACTACTACTGGCCCGGAATGGATAACGACATTATAAAATTCGTAAAAAGATGTGATAAATGTCAAAAACAAAAATTCCATAAATATATAAAACAGCCATTATGTATTACTAGTACGGCAACAGCTTCATTTGATAAGATATTCTTAGATTTATGCGGACCCCTAACAAAGGATACGAATGGTTATTGCTATATACTTACGTTACAGTGCGAGCTCACAAAGTATGTAGAGGCATATCCACTTCTAAATAAGGAGACCGAGACAGTCGCGAAAGCTTTAGTTGATAATTTTATATTGCGATATGGAATTCCTAGAGAAATCGGAACAGATAGGGGAAGTGAATTCATTTCATCAACTATGCGCGACATTTGTAATATTTTAGGTATAAAACAATTGCAATCAACCGCTTACCACCATGAAAGCCTTGGTTCCTTGGAAAATTCGCATAAAGCTCTAGGAGCATTTTTAAGAATACAAACAGACAACCAGGCTCATCAGTGGTCAGATTGGTTGCAATATTGGTGTTTTTCTTATAACACGACAGTGCATTCAGCCACTAAATATACACCATATGAATTAGTATTTGGTAAGTTATGTAATATACCAAGTAATATTATTAATCAAGTAGACCCTATGTATAATTATGATTCATATCCTATAGAATTTAAGTATAGATTACAAAAATCCCAAGAGGATGCTAGAAATAATTTAATTAAGACAAAAATGTGTAGAAAAATAAGTTATGATTCCAAAATAAACCCCATTACCTATAAAATAGGAGATTTAATATTAATCAAAGGGGAAGATAGACATAAAATGGACCCGGTATATAAGGGACCATATACGGTAATTGAAGATCAAGGCACGAATGTAAAAATATTAGCGCTAGGTAAGGAGCACGTTGTGCATAAAAATCGAACTAAACCTTACTACACATAAAAAAAAAAAAAAAAAAAAAACTATGTATAAGTAAAAAAAAAAAAAAAAAGTATAATAACATTATTAAATTAATTTTTTCATAATTAATAATATAACCTACTAGTATTATTAAGTGTATTAACTAAGAAACAAAAAAAAAAAAACAATGTTTACTTAAAACTATAAATTAATAAATTGTTACTCTAACATAATGATCCAACTTGATCGTAAATAAACATATTCATTCATTCATAAAATTTATATTACAGTATTTACAATACTTAAAGGATTATGCCAATCCATCTGATCGCATACCACCTGTTCTACAACATCTGGACATCTCAAGTTACGATAACAAATAAATATTACTCTGAACCACTCGAGATAATAATGTAACAAAGAAACCTACCATATAAGGAACACGTAATGTAAACATTGTAACTAGTATTAAGATACATTAAGAAACCATGTATACCATAGACTTAAGTTAGTTAAGAAACCATGTAAACCATAGACATAAGTTGATTAAGTTTACAGAAGCCAAAAAATAGTAGTTATGTATTTTACTATTTTTTGTCTCAAAAAAAACGGGGAAGCTGTGGTGTAGTCACACCCTAATAACTCAGCTGATCACAGCTGATACACATCTGATGGAAACTTAAGTAATATTAACCTTTGTACTTTTTCCCGGAAGTACTAAGGAATGCAAGAGACCTTGATATTGATTCCAAGAAGATAGTATTACCATATGTTCTATTTCGCATACCAAACTGTTAGTATAAAAGCAGTGTAATTGTTACTCAATAAATCAGTATTTCCTCGAGTCTCGTCTTATCATTATTACCCGTAACGCTCCACATCTCAATTCGGCAACTAATTTGGTGGTTCGTTAAATGCTACCCATTTTTTTATACATAAACTAATTATTTAAAAGTACCTACTTTTTAAAAGAGTACTTTTTGGCTGAAATGTTAAATGCCTTTGCCTACTATGTTCTATAAACTTTCATCCTGACAGTACCTGTAAATTAGTAATAGTACCATTGTAATAATTATTACTTATATGTATTTAGACCCCACGGTAACAGACGAGTCCTATGCCACTAGCAGTGACAATTAATTTATATAACCTTGGGCGTCGCTGTCACATCGAAATAATAAAAACGGGTAGCATTTAACGAACCACCAAATTAATTGCCGAATGATGCCCTAAAAATTACATTTGATTACCAAAAATACTAGATCCGCACCAAATTTTCAACTCTATTTAAATATAAAGTGCAACTCGAAGAAGTAACATGTCGATAACCTATTAAATTAAATTGTTACCAAATAAATTAGTCTCTACCCAAAAATACTTAATGATCACCTAATTTCAAACACCAAATTTCATATAATTCGCATCCAAATATAACTGGGATCGTAATCCTATTAAAATTAATTACACCCAAATAATTCTTTCGATACCCAGAAATACTACATGATCACCTAATTTCAAGCGTCATTTGTTTCATCAAATTAATATCTAGTCTATAATACCGGATCTACGCAATGTAAGAAACGCAAGCGTCATGTTTCGGATTCATCGAGCGACATGTGTCGGACCGACACGCGACATGTTCGGGCTCATCGAGCGACATGTTTCGGACTCACACGCGACATGTTTCGGATCCAGCGACATGTCTCGGACCCATCGAGCGACATGTGGGTGTCATCGAGCGACATGTTTCGGACTCACACGCGACATGTTTCGGATCCAGCGACATGTCTCGGACCCATCGAGCGACATGTTGGGGTCATCGAGCGACATGTTTCGGACTCACACGCGACATGTTTCGGATCCAGCGACATGTCTCGGACCCATCGAGCGACATGTTGGGGTCATCAAGCGACATGTTTCGGACTCACACGCGACATGTTTCGGATCCAGCGACATGTCTTGGACCCATCGAGTGACATGTTGGAGTCATCGAGCGACATGTGTCGGACCGACACGCGACATGTTTCGGATCCAGGGACATGTCTCGGACCCATCGAGCGACATGTTGGGGTCATCGAGCGACATGTTTCGGACTCACACGCGACATGTTTCGGATCCAGCGACATGTCTCGGACCCATCGAGCGACATGTTGGGGTCATCGAGCGACATGTTTCGGACTCACACGCGACATGTTTCGGATCCAGCGACATGTCTCGGACCCATCGAGCGACGTGTTGGGGTCATCAAGCGACATGTTTCGGACTCACACGCGACATGTTTCGGATCCAGCGACATGTCTTGGACCCATCGAGTGACATGTTGGAGTCATCGAGCGACATGTGTCGGACCGACACGCGACATGTTCGGGCTCATCGAGCGACATGTTTCGGACTCACACGCGACATGTTTCGGATCCAGCGACATGTCTCGGACCCATCGAGCGACATGTTGGGGTCATCGAGCGACATGTTTCGGACTCACACGCGACATGTTTCGGATCCAGGGACATGTCTCGGACCCATCGAGCGACATGTTGGGGTCATCGAGCGACATGTTTCGGACTCACACGCGACATGTTTCGGATCCAGGGACATGTCTTGGACCCATCGAGCGACATGTTGGGGTCATCGAGCGACATGTTTCGGACTCACACGCGACATGTTTCGGATCCAGCGACATGTCTCGGACCCATCGAGCGACATGTTGGAGTCATCGAGCGACATGTGTCGGACCGACACGCGACATGTTCGGGCTCATCGAGCGACATGTTTCGGACTCACACGCGACATGTTTCGGATCCAGCGACATGTCTCGGACCCATCGAGCGACATGTTGGGGTCATCGAGCGACATGTTTCGGATTCACACGCGACATGTTTCGGATCCAGCGACATGTCTCGGACCCATCGAGCGACATGTTGGGCTCATCGAGCGACATTTTTCGGACTCACACGCGACATGTTTCGGATCCAGCGACATGTCTCTGACCCATCGAGCGACATGTTGGGGTCATCGAGCGACATGTTTCGGACTCACACGCGACGTTGTGGTTACCGAGTGACATGTTTTGAACTAACACGCGACATGTTCGGGCTCATCAAGCGACAAGTTTCGGATCCAGCGACATGTCTCGGACCCATCGAGCGACATGTTTCGGACTCACACGCGACATGTTTCGGATCCAGCGACATGTCTCGGACCCATCGAGCGACATGTTGGGGTCATCGAGCGACATGTTTCGGACTCACACGCGACATGTTTCGGATCCAGCGACATGTCTCGGACCCATCGAGCGACATGTCGGGGTCATCGAGCGACATGTTTCGGACTCACACGCGACATGTTTCGGATCCAGCGACATGTCTCTGACCCATCGAGCGACATGTTGGGGTCATCGAGCGACATGTTTCGGACTCACACGCGACGTTGTGGTTACCGAGTGACATGTTTTGGACTAACACGCGACATGTTCGGGCTCATCAAGCGACATGTTTCGGATCCAGCGACATGTCTCGGACCCATCGAGCGACATGTTGGGGTCATCGAGCGACATGTTGGGGTCATCGAGCGACATTTTGGGGTCATCGAGCGACATGTTTCGGACTCACACGCGACATGTTCGGGCTCATCAAGCGACATGTTTCGGACGCATCCAGCGACATGTTTCGGATCCAGCGACATGTCTCGGACCCATCGAGCGACATGTTGGGGTCATCGAGCGACATGTTTCGGACTCACACGCGACATGTTTCGGATCCAGCGACATGTCTCGGACCCATCGAGCGACATGTTGGTGTCATCGAGCGACATATTCGGACTCACACGCGACATGTTTCGGATCCAGCGACATGTCTCGGACCCATCGAGCGACATGTTGGTGTCATCGAGCGACATGTTCGGACTCACACGCGACATGTTTCGGATCCAGCGACATGTCTCGGACCCATCGAGCGACATGTTGGGGTCATCGAGCGACATGTCTCGGACTCACACGCGACATGTTTCGGATCCAGCGACATGTCTCTGACCCATCGAGCGACATGTTGGGGTCATCGAGCGACATGTTTCGGACTCACACGCGACGTTGTGGTTACCGAGTGACATGTTTTGGACTAACACGCGACATGTTCGGGCTCATCAAGCGACATGTTTCGGACGCATCCAGCGACATGTTTCGGATCCAGCGACATGTCTCGGACCCATCGAGCGACATGTTGGGGTCATCGAGCGACATGTTGGGGTCATCGAGCGACATTTTGGGGTCATCGAGCGACATGTTTCGGACTCACACGCGACATGTTCGGGCTCATCAAGCCACATGTTTCGGACGCATCCAGCGACATGTTTCGGATCCAGCGACATGTCTCGGACCCATCGAGCGACATGTTGGTGTCATCGAGCGACATGTTTCGGACTCACACGCGACATGTTTCGGATCCAGCGACATGTCTCGGACCCATCGAGCGACATGTTGGGGTCATCGAGCGACATGTTGGGGTCATCGAGCGACATGTTTCGGACTCACACGCGACATGTTTCGGATCCAGCGACATGTCTCGGACCCATCGAGCGACATGTTGGGATCATCGAGCGACATGTTTCGGACACACACGCGACATGTTTCGGATCCAGCGACATGTCTCGGACCCATCGAGCGACATGTTGAGGTCATCGAGCGACATGTTTCGGACTCACACGCGACATGTTTCGGATCCAGCGACATGTCTCGGACCCATCGAGCGACATGTTCGGGCTCATCAAGCGACATGTTTCGGATGCATCCAGCGACATGTTTCGGATGCATCCAGCGACATGTTTCGGATCCAGCGACATGTCTCGGACCCATCGAGCGACATGTTGGAGTCATCGAGCGACATGTTTCGGACTCACACGCGACATGTTCTGGCTCATCCAACGACATGTTTCGGACTCAACAGGTGGTGGTTCTGGCGCTTCGCCGGCCGCTACCGCGGCACGCTCGCTTCGCTCGCTCGGCTCGCGCGTTGTATATATATATATATATATATATATATATATATAACACATTTTGAGTCCGAAATATGTCGCTTGATGAGCCCGAACATGTCGCGTGTTAGTCCGAAACATGACGCTCGATGACCCCAACATGTCGCTCGATGGGTCCGAGACATGTCGCTGGATCCGAAACATGTCGCGTGTGAGTCCGAAACATGTCGCTCGATGATCCCAACATGTCGCTCGATGGGTCCGAGACATGTCGCTGGATCCGAAACATGTCGCGTGTGAGTCCGAAACATGTCGCTCGATGAGCCCGAACATGTCGCGTGTCGGTCCGACACATGTCGCTCGATGACCCCAACATGTCGCTCGATGGGTCCGAGACATGTCGCTGGATCCGAAACATGTCGCGTGTGAGTCCGAAACATGTCACTCGATGACCCCAACATGTCGCTCGATGGGTCCGAGACATGTCGCTGGATCCGAAACATGTCGCGTGTGAGTCCGAAACATGTCGCTCGATGACCCCAACATGTCGCACGATGGGTCCGAGACATGTCGCTGGATCCGAAACATGTCGCGTGTGAGTCCGAAACATGTCGCTCGATGATCCCAACATGTCGCTCGATGGGTCCGAGACATGTCGCTGGATCCGAAACATGTCGCGTGTGAGTCCGAAACATGTCGCTCGATGACCCCAACATGTCGCTCGATGGGTCCGAGACATGTCGCTGGA
Organism: Cenopis cana; assembly: GCA_951800055.1. Taxonomy (NCBI): domain Eukaryota; kingdom Metazoa; phylum Arthropoda; class Insecta; order Lepidoptera; family Tortricidae; genus Cenopis; species Cenopis cana. The sequence goes on along the minus strand of OX637479.1, from coordinate 1,316,195 downwards.
TCCGAAACATGTCGCGTGTGAGTCCGAAACATGTCGCTCGATGACCCCAACATGTCACTCGATGGGTCCGAGACATGTCGCTGGATCCGAAACATGTCGCGTGTGAGTCCGAAACATGTCGCTCGATGAGCCCGAACATGTCGCGTGTCGGTCCGACACATGTCGGTCGATGACTCCAACATGTCGCTCGATGGGTCCGAGACATGTCGCTGGATCCGAAACATGTCGCGTGTGAGTCCGAAACATGTCGCTCTGTGGTGTATGTCACACCCTAATAACTCAGCTGATCACAGCTGATCACAGCTGATACACATCTGATGGAAACTTAACTAATATTAACCTTTGTACCTTTTCTCAGAACAAAGGAATGCGAGAGACCTTGATATTGATTCCAAGAAAATAGTATTACCATATGTTCTATATTGCATACCAAACTTTTAGTATAAAAGCAGTGTAATTGTTACTCAATAAATCAGTATTTCCTCGAGTCTCGTCTTATCATTATTACCCGTAACGCTCCACATCTCATGGCGACCCTTCCAGACGGTCTGCGCCAGGCAGCCCCGATATAGTCACCTGGACCGACCAGCCAGCTCCGCCGCACCAGCCAGCCAGCACCACTGCGTCAGCCAACCAGCATAGCCAGAAAAGCTATGGGGGGACAGTGCACCAAAACGGACCAGAAAGAAGAAGTTATTATTGCCCAAAACGGAGCCGAAAACAGCGCCAGCACGAAGCAGATAGACAGCAGCACGGCAGCTACATATATCTCCACAGCAGTGCTGATATTACTAGGCGTTATTTTCCTGTACGCCATTTGGAAAAAAATCCATAAATGTCTCACGAAGAAAATTGAGAGACAAGCAGTGGCAGCAACAATACGCAACACCAAGGCGGAACAGAGCGTCTAATCTCCACGCGTCTCTCTCACGTCAGCAGCATCACCCACACGCAGCGTGAACACCAGCACCAGCCGCGCCGCCGCTCAACAGCCCAGCTGTTCAACAGCTGACAAACAGATGTCGACAGGTACAATTTTAAAAATTAAGTAGTGAATTTGGTGATGTGTAGACTATTTTTGTATTATCTAGTTTAGTTTCGTGGTTCAAGTGCTAGCTAAATTCAAATAATGTACATGTAGCATGACCGAAATTCAAAAATTATATGACCAATTAAAATCACTACAGGAGGATATTAGAAAATTAGGACCAAAACGCCGAAAAGAGGCTATTGGCCAAAATAAACTCCAACAAGTAAAAATTTTATATGGTCAGTATAATCAGTACATAGAAGAATATAGTTCTAAGTTAGAACAATCGGAAATTTCTGTACAGGACAGTGAGTTAATCCAGTCTATTTTAATAAAAATAGAGGAAATTTATAACAAAATTATAAAAACCTACGAGCAAGACCAAGAGCACGGCACCATGACGTCTACCGAAAGCTTTGACCTAAAAACGGCAGTAGCATTGCTACCAGTCATGGACGGTTCAGAGGCCGTCACTAAACAGCTCATAGACGCCATAGAGTTGTACTCTATGATGATAAAAGACTCAGACTCAAAATTATTAATAAATTTCGTCATTAAGACCCGATTAACTCAAAGTGCTAAACTTAGAATATCAGAAAAACATACCAGTGTAAGCGATTTAGTTGATGAGATGAAAATCCACTTATTACCAACAAAATCAGCAACCGCGATACAAACCAAACTATTAACTATTAAACAGGGAAATAGATCTATCGAGCGATATGGACAAGAATTAGAGGAACTATTCGTAAACCTCACGGTAACACAGGCCGATGGAAAGCCGGAGGCCTATAAAATATTACAACCCCTGAACGAGAAAATGACTATAACTAAATTCGCAGAGGGTTTGCGAAATGACAAACTAAGTACCATTATAGCGTCGCGAGGTTACACCTCGTTAAAAGATGCTATACAGGGTGCAAAGGACCAAGAGGTGTCCGTATCTACGCCCAATACGGAGCAACTATTGCACTTCCGGAACAAAGGAAGTTACATCCCAAGGACATACAGGAGCTATTACAATAGGGCTCCAGTGGGTAAATACCCACAGCGTACACTCCCACCGCGTGGTCCGTCATACAAAATACCATGGCGACCTAGAGTGTACACTCAGAGGAAAAATACTCGACCTATACGACCCGCGAATAACTATAACGCGCGTACGTATAATAATTACCGCGAAAAACAATCTAACAGGCGACATCACGTTAATACGGTGATAGAAAATACACAAGACGAAAATCACTCGCCTTCGCCGTTACAATTTTTTCGTGAATAAAAACTACATTCTAACTTATAATCATATGAATTCGGTGCAATTTGCAATAAACGACACAGCGCACATATGGCTTATAGACACGGGCGCCAGCCTTAGCGCCATAACATATGACGCAGCAAAATCATCCCGCGCGCGTATGACACCCAGGACGACCCACATCAATGGAGTCGGAGGAAAGATTACGTCACACAGTACAGTTACTTTAAAATTACAAAACGAAAGTAACACATTTCAACATGAATTTCATGTTTTCCCGAAATTACCAATACAAGTTGACGGGATACTCGGACAAGACTTTTTGATAAAATATAAATGTGTCATAAACTACGAAAACGGGACAATCACACTGAACAATAACAACGAATTAATTACGATACCATTAATTTTACAAAATAATGATGACGTCACCATTAACTCAAATCAAATAAAGTTACCAGCTCGAAGTGAATCCATTATAAAATTATCTACAAATTACACGGGGGATTGCGTTATATTGTCAAGTGAAATTGGAGAAGGAATTATTATAGCCAATTCTATAACTAATGCCAAAAATGGAAAAATAACAATTAAAATATTAAACACGCGTGACGAAATCATAACTTTACACAATCTTACACCGGAAATACGACCATTACGTGATTATAATTGTTTTTCATTCGACAAATGTCAAAACAATGCAGACAGAGTAAAATTACTTTTTTCACTTTTAAAATTCGACAACTTAAATAAAGAAGAACAAAATTCTATTGCCAATATTTGTGCAAAATATGCCGACATTTTTCAACTACCAGGCGATTCGTTAAATACCACAAATTTATATGAACAAAAAATACGTTTAAAACCCAACGTATCACCTGTATACAGTAAACCCTACCGGTTACCTCAATCACAAAAATCGGAAATTAAAAAACAAATACAACAAATGTTGGAAAATGACATCATAGAAGAGTCCCAGTCGGAATGGGCAAGTCCTTTACTCCTTGTTCCCAAAAAACCAGACTCAAGCGGAGAAAAGAAATGGAGATTGGTAATAGATTACAGAAAAGTAAATGAAGTAATAGAAAACGACAAATTTCCCCTCCCTAACATTACGGATATCTTGGATTCATTAACCGGTGCTATGTATTTCAGCACTTTAGACCTAAATCAAGGTTATTATCAAATCAAACTTGACCCTGAGAGTAGAAAATATACCGCTTTCATTGCGGATAAACACTATCAAATGAAACGCCTCCCCATGGGATTAAAAACAAGTCCAAATGCCTTTAGTAGAGCAATGACAATAGCTATGTCAGGATTAAATTACATACAATGTATAGTATACCTAGATGACATCATTGTCATGGGTAGAAATTTAGATCAACACAATAAAAACCTATTAGATGTTTTTAAAAGATTACGAAAAGTAAATTTTAAATTAAATCCACAAAAATGCAATTTTTTTACAAAAAGAAATTCTCTACCTAGGACACGTAGTAACTCCAGGAGGGATAAAACCCGACCCACAAAAAATAACAGTAGTACAAAATTATCCAGTACCAAAAAACGCTGACGAGGTCAGACGTTTTGTAGCATTTGTAAATTACTATCGAAAATTTATTCCAAAATACTCCGAAATAACCCAACCATTAAATAATCTATTAAAGAAAAATGTAGAGTTCAATTGGACAAAACAATGCGACAAGGCGTTCACAACTCTAAAAATAGCCATCGCCAGCCCACCTGTGTTACAATACCCCGATTTCTCAAGTGATAACACATTCACGATACACACAGACGCCTCGGGCGTGGCAATAGGTTCAATATTATCAAATAAAAATGGATTACCAGTAGCGTACGCAAGCCGACCATTAAACGAGGCAGAAAAAAATTATCCTACAACGGAAAAAGAATTACTCTCGATAGTATGGGCAGTAAAATACTTTCGACCATATTTATACGGACGTACGTTTAGAATTATAACAGATCATCGCCCTCTTATTTATTTATTCAGCATGAATAATCCATCGAGTAGGCTCACTAAGTTTCGTTTGTGCCTAGAGGAATACGACTTCGTAGTAGAATATTTAAAAGGAAAAGATAATGTAGCTGCAGACGCATTATCTAGGATCGAAATTACTAGCGACGAGCTTAAAAATATGACAAAACAAGTCATATCGGTAATGACTCGAGCACAAAGGAAACGTATGGGAGAGCAAAAACAAGTAAATAATTCGAGTAATAAGGATTCCAACTATGACGGGTCTGATCAACCAAGTATAGTGGAAATTCTTAAAAAGCCAAATAATTTGCCAGAATTAAGTTTCAATAAACGAGACTATGACAAAGTAATGAAACAAACAGACTGTATTACCAGTCAGAATAATATTATTGTATACTCGCAATCCTTACTGACAATGTGTGTCGAGCCTAGTACTCTATCGCGTACGAAACGAGCTTTCCTCGCGAGAGAATTAGGTATGTTTTGCAAGGCACAACAAATAACAGAAGTATGCATACTACGTAAACACGACACCGCGTGTATTATTGAGGAGCTAGCTCAATGTATAAATAAATGTAAAACCGGGTCCGGACCCCGATTATGTATAATTAAAGGTGTCACAAAAGTAAGTGATAAGGATGACAAGCGAGTCATATTAAACGACTTTCATTTATTACCGACCAGCGGTCACGCAGGCATTCGACGAATGACCAATAACTTGAAGCGTTACTACTACTGGCCCGGAATGGATAACGACATTATAAAATTCGTAAAAAGATGTGATAAATGTCAAAAACAAAAATTCCATAAATATATAAAACAGCCATTATGTATTACTAGTACGGCAACAGCTTCATTTGATAAGATATTCTTAGATTTATGCGGACCCCTAACAAAGGATACGAATGGTTATTGCTATATACTTACGTTACAGTGCGAGCTCACAAAGTATGTAGAGGCATATCCACTTCTAAATAAGGAGACCGAGACAGTCGCGAAAGCTTTAGTTGATAATTTTATATTGCGATATGGAATTCCTAGAGAAATCGGAACAGATAGGGGAAGTGAATTCATTTCATCAACTATGCGCGACATTTGTAATATTTTAGGTATAAAACAATTGCAATCAACCGCTTACCACCATGAAAGCCTTGGTTCCTTGGAAAATTCGCATAAAGCTCTAGGAGCATTTTTAAGAATACAAACAGACAACCAGGCTCATCAGTGGTCAGATTGGTTGCAATATTGGTGTTTTTCTTATAACACGACAGTGCATTCAGCCACTAAATATACACCATATGAATTAGTATTTGGTAAGTTATGTAATATACCAAGTAATATTATTAATCAAGTAGACCCTATGTATAATTATGATTCATATCCTATAGAATTTAAGTATAGATTACAAAAATCCCAAGAGGATGCTAGAAATAATTTAATTAAGACAAAAATGAGTAGAAAAATAAGTTATGATTCCAAAATAAACCCCATTACCTATAAAATAGGAGATTTAATATTAATCAAAGGGGAAGATAGACATAAAATGGACCCGGTATATAAGGGACCATATACGGTAATTGAAGATCAAGGCACGAATGTAAAAATATTAGCGCTAGGTAAGGAGCACATTGTGCATAAAAATAGAACTAAACCTTACTACACATAAAAAAAAAAACTATGTATAAGTAAAAAAAAAAAAAAGTATAATAACATTTTTAATTTAATTTTTTCATAATTATCATTAATTTAGTAATAAGATCATTTATATTGTTTTAAATTTTTTTTTTCCTCATTTACTTATTTTTTTTTTATATTCCTATAGTAATAAAAATATAATCGAATAGTATTAAGTGTATTAACTAAAGAAAAAAAAAAAAAAACAACAAACACCGTTAAAAACATATAGATGCGTATATTAAAAATGTAAAACGCACAGAAAAAAAAAAAAAAAAACACATATATATATATATACATATATATATATATTTAAAAAAAAAAAACACTAAAAAAAGTCACTATCACTGAGCACACTCTCATAGAAACCATTCGTATCACCCGCCTCAACGGCCGTTTCGATGGCCTCGGATAGCCAACTCAGCCGCCGCCAGCGGACCTGCCAGAAACGCCCGCCGGCGAAAAGGCCATACTCCAGGAAAAGCGCCTCCGCAGTAGAAGGAACCATGCCCAACTCCAAAAACAGCATCCCCTCTAGCACAGGAGATGGGTTGATAGGGCACATTAGTGGATGCCCTACGGGTGCGTCGAAAACAGCCACGTACTCAACAATACCCTCCACGACGCGCCGCGTCGCAAATAGGAAGGTGATATCGTGCTGGGAGCTGAAGGCCTCGCAGCACTCAAAAATGCGATATAACATTACATCAGCCTCGACAACAACGACAGACATGTTTGCTCAATAGTTAAACACACAAGGGACAGTTATGAAATGAATAATTAAAACATACAACTAACCCATTATAAAGTAACAAGAAACCTACCATCTGATCGCATACCATCACCCATATAGGGAACCGCAATCCCTTTACTACAGGGAATGTGAAATGATGCGAAACAAATAAACATTATAATAATAACCCGATATAATATCCCATATCAAATCGAACAAGAAACCTACCATATAGGGAACACGTAATGTAAACATTGTAACTAGTATTAAGATACATTAAGAAACCATGTATACCATAGACTTAAGTTAGTTAAGAAACCATGTAAACCATAGACATAAGTTGATTAAGTTTGCAGAAGCCAAAAAAATAGTAGTTATGTATTTTACTATTTTTTGTCTCAAAAAAACGGGGAAGCTGTGGTGTATGTCACACCCTAATAACTCAGCTGATCACAGCTGATCACAGCTGATACACATCTGATGGAAACTTAACTAATATTAACCTTTGTACCTTTTCTCAGAACAAAGGAATGCGAGAGACCTTGATATTGATTCCAAGAAAATAGTATTACCATATGTTCTATATTGCATACCAAACTTTTAGTATAAAAGCAGTGTAATTGTTACTCAATAAATCAGTATTTCCTCGAGTCTCGTCTTATCATTATTACCCGTAACGCTCCACATCTCAGCTCGATGACCCCAACATGTCGCTCGATGGGTCCGAGACATGTCGCTGGATCCGAAACATGTCGCGTGTGAGTCCGAAATATGTCGCTCGATGACCCCAACATGTCGCTCGATGGGTCCGAGACATGTCGCTGGATCCGAAACATGTCGCGTGTGAGTCCGAAACATGTCACTCGATGACCCCAACATGTCGCTCGATGGGTCCGAGACATGTCGCTGGATCCGAAACATGTCGCGTGTGAGTCCGAAACATGTCGCTCGATGACCCCAACATGTCGCTCGATGGGTCCAAGACATGTCGCTCGATGGGTCCGAGACATGTCGCTGGATCCGAAACATGTCGCGTGTGAGTCCGAAACATGTCGCTCGATGACCCCAACATGTCGCTCGATGGGTCCGAGACATGTCGCTGGATCCGAAACATGTCGCGTGTGAGTCCGAAACATGTCGCTCGATGACCCCAACATGTCGCTCGATGGGTCCGAGACATGTCGCTGGATCCGAAACATGTCGCTGGATGCGTCCGAAACATGTCGCTTGACGAGCCCGAACATTTCGCGTGTTAGTCCGAAACATGTCGCTCGATGACTCCAACATGTCGCTCGATGGGTCCGAGACATGTCGCTGGATCCGAAACATGTCGTTGTGTGAGTCCGAAACATGTCGCTCGATGACCCCAACATGTCGCTCGATGGGTCCGAGACATGTCGCTGGATCAAAAACATGTCGCGTTTGAGTCCGAAACATGTCGCTCGATGACCCCAACATGTCGCTCGATGGGTCCGAGACATGTCGCTGGATCCGAAACATGTCGCGTGTGAGTCCGAAACATGTCGCTCGATGATCCCAACATGTCGCTCGATGGGTCCGAGACATGTCGCTGGATCCGAAACATGTCGCGTGTGAGTCCGAAACATGTCGCTCGATGAGCCCGAACATGTCGCGTGTCGGTCCGAAACATGTCGCTCGATGACCCCAACATGTCGCTCGATGGGTCCGAGACATGTCGCTGGATCCGAAACATGTCGCGTGTGAGTCCGAAACATGTCGCTCGATGACCCCAACATGTCGCTCGATGGGTCCGAGACATGTCGCTGGATCCGAAACATGTCGCGTGTGAGTCCGAAACATGTCGCTCGATGACCCCAACATGTCACTCGATGGGTCCGAGACATGTCGCTGGATCCGAAACATGTCGCGTGTGAGTCCGACACATGTCGCTCGATGACCCCAACATGTCGCTCGATGGGTCCGAGACATGTCGCTGGATCCGAAACATGTCGCGTGTGAGTCCGAAACATGTCGCTCGATGACCCCAACATGTCGCTCGATGGGTCCGAGACATGTCGCTGGATCCGAAACATGTCGCGTGTGAGTCCGAAACATGTCGCTCGATGACCCCAACATGTCGCTCGATGGGTCCGAGACATGTCGCTGGATCCGAAACATGTCGCGTGAGAGTCCGAAACATGTCGCTCGATGACCCCAACATGTCGCTCGATGGGTCCGAGACATGTCGCTGGATCCGAAACATGTCGCTGGATGCGTCCGAAACATGTCACTTGACGAGCCCGAACATGTCGCGTGTTAGTCCGAAACATGTCGCTCGATGACTCCAACATGTCGCTCAATGGGTCCGAGACATGTCGCCGGATCCGAAACATGTCGCGTGTGAGTCCGAAACATGTCGCTCGATGACCCCAACATGTCGCTCGATGGGTCCGAGACATGTCGCTGGATCCGAAACATGTCGCGTGTGAGTCCGAAACATGTCGCTCGATGACCCCAACATGTCGCTCGATGGGTCCGAGACATGTCGCTGGATCCGAAACATGTCGCGTGAGAGTCCGAAACATGTCGCTCGATGTCCCCAACATGTCGCTCGATGGGTCCGAGACATGTCGCTGGATCCGAAACATGTCGCTGGATGCGTCCGAAACATGTCACTTGACGAGCCCGAACATGTCGCGTGTTAGTCCGAAACATGTCGCTCGATGACTCCAACATGTCGCTCGATGGGTCCGAGACATGTCGCTGGATCCGAAACATGTCGTTGTGTGAGTCCGAAACATGTCGCTCGATGACCCCAACATGTCGCTCGATGGGTCCGAGACATGTCGCTGGATCCGAAACATGTTGCGTTTGAGTCCGAAACATGTCGCTCGATGACCCCAACATGTCGCTCGATAGGTCCGAGACATGTCGCTGGATCCGAAACATGTCGCGTGTGAGTCCGAAACATGTCGCTCGATGATCCCAACATGTCGCTCGATGGGTCCGAGACATGTCGCTGGATCCGAAACATGTCGCGTGTGAGTCCGAAACATGTCGCTCGATGAGCCCGAACATGTCGCGTGTCGGTCCGACACATGTCGCTCGATGACCCCAACATGTCGCTCGATGGGTCCGAGACATGTCGCTGGATCCGAAACATGTCGCGTGTGAGTCCGAAACATGTCGCTCGATGACCCCAACATGTCGCTCGATGGGTCCGAGACATGTCGCTGGATCCGAAACATGTCGCTTGATGAGCCCGAACATGTCGCGTGTTAGTCCAAAACATGTCACTCGGTAACCACAACGTCGCGTGTGAGTCCGAAACATGTCGCTCAATAATTAATTTGAATGTATTAACTACAATATAGCTTGTAATGTGTATAATATTTGGACGTAATTCTAATAACAAATGATGCACGATATTTGGTGGTAGTTTAGTATTTTTGGTGGTTCTTGAGAATTTTTTGATGCGATTATAAAATTTCAGGGAACGCAATAAGTAAAATAGCTGCTACTGCTGGAATAATAGGTATGAGTGGTTAGGTGATCTGAAATTGATGGTCGATACATTTTTTTGAGTGTTCAGCCTTATTTTAGGGTTCGAAAATTTGGTGATATCAAAAGTTATTTAGGTGATCATTTTATTTGTTCCCAATAAAAACTACTTATTTAATCGATTAAATATGTCAGTCTCAAAATCGTTTCCGGCGTCAGAAGAGCATCGTCAAAATACCTTTACTTGCTGTTTTTGGGTGAAAAAACCTTTTAGTTTATCAAATCTACAAAAATATTATAATTATCGCCGCTTGCACATTTATTTTTGCTTCAATTAAAATTTTCTGCAACATTAATGATTTAATTCAAATCATATAATATCGAGCATCCATACCCAAATCGATTAAAGAATATTCGTACTTGGCCGCTAGTTTGACGTCTCACATCACCGTATTTTTAGGACCTTACGGACTACGGTAAATTTGGTTATTCGATAGTGGACGTAGAATTCCGAGAAACTTTATTAAATCGGGGGAAATAATTTGTGTATATTTGAAAATTGGTACAGTTATCTTTTATAGCATGTTCATCTGGATACCGCAATGTAATACTATACCAATTTAAAAATCTACACGAATTATATCCCCTTATTAATTAATTATTTGGCGTAATTTTCCCAGACATGGTATCGAATTCAGCATTTTGAATCGTCTATATTTTAATCACTTCCATTGGGTTTTATTTTATTTTATTAAACATAAGATTGCTCTTGTGAAGCGAGCTCACCCAGAAGATGCCTATTTACCTACTCATGAAAAGAGCTTGGTTCGAGCAATAGCAATTTCAACCAGATAAGGATGGTACCTAACCAGCTGTTCGTCTGGACGTCCAATGGAAGAAGGGGGAAGGCGGTATGAGTACAATTTGTAGAAGACGCACAGACACGCTACTTTGCGTCTATGGGCTAGGCTCTGCAGTTTAGTTGCTACTACCATACTGTCGCTAATGAGCCCCTTGCTCTGCGATCTACCGAGTCGATTGCGGCAAGTTGGTACTTAGCCAAACAATCCCAAAGGGCTACAATATTCCATGCTGGATAGGACTAGGGCTGATTACGAATATTAGTAATCCATTTATATATCTTATAGGCGGAAGGATTGGAAGTGATTAAAATGTGGACGATTTAAACTGGATTGATTAAATCGATTTCGATCTATTTAATCGATTTAAACTGGAATCTGGAACAAGAAATGACGGCCTCACCCTTATTTATAAATTCCTGTAACGGTTTTAAGTATTTCAAAATGAATTCAAATGATATTATACAATATATTTCTGTTGGAATTACAAATAAATACAGATTCGCAACTCAATGTCTCAATACAAATGCATAGGAAGGCATTCAAATACACCATAGTTAACACACGAAACTGTCATTTTCGTAACTTTACCTGGGTACAAATATATTAAAAGGAGTTTTAATTTGCGAAAGTGGTAGTTTCGTGAGTTTATTATGGTGAAAAAACTTACCTTTGTTGCACTTTCTATGGAGATGCAAAATTGCGAATGTGCTGTAATTTCTAAATCCAATAAAATAATGCTTATCTGAGAAATTGATCATGTAATACATCCATTTTGAAGACACTACATGTATACTATATCAATACAAATTCAACTAATACTTAAAAAAAATCATTATAAAATTTTTAGCACCTTGAAATAGCTCTCCTCAACATTTTGTTTTTTGCAGTTATGTTAGTTTAGCATGGGGGCGACGATATTTAGGGCAGCCCAACTGGGGAAGTACCTCGGCTTTGCAGAAGACCACAGATAGATAACATTATTTACTAGGTATACAAGGTATGTAGTGTTGTGTTCCTGGACTTCCTGGAGGTGAGCAAGGTTGCCAGAGCTCCCGAGGATGCACTGTGTTGAGAGCGGACCTATATTTGTCTCTTCTTTTATCAACACAGTGAATCCTCCAATTTTATAAAGGGTCAGCAACGTGCACGTGACTCCTTTGGAGTTGCGAGCGCGTCTACATATAGGCTGCGGTGTCCGCTTACCATCAGGCCCCTATACCACAAAACTTTACAAGTCTACAATTTGACAAAATTGTACAATTTTCCATAGAAAAAGTTCACAAATTTGTCGAATTGTACGCTTGTAAAGTATTGTGGTACAGTAGCTCTAGTATAAGTTTTTTCGAAACATTAACTAATTCGAACGCGTTTGCGTTTTATCTCAAAATGTATGAAAGTGGTATGAAAACTTGAACAGCGCCTCCGGTGGTCACTAGTAGGTAGAAACTAAAACAGCGAGTATAACATTTGTTGCTAACCGATGAACGCGCGTATTTTAAACTCGGTGAGAGCGTTTTCATACATTTTGAGACAAAACGCAAACGCGTTCGAATTAGTTAATGTTTCGAAAAAACTTATACTAGAGCTACAGGCCCCAGGTGGCCGTACGCTGGTTTGCCACCGTTGTTGTATAAAAAAAACAATCCACCAACCCTGGGTGCAAGAAAAAGGAAGCCACGATAATGTGTTTATTGCAAGATGCACTTACTTTGCATCCATTCAAAGGACGTCGATTTCAATTTCACAGCATCCTGCGATCTTGTCATTACGTTCCTTTTTACAAATCGCTACCTACTTATTTACTTATCATTTTATCGCTGTGTTTATTCAATTTAATGCGACAAAATGTCCGTATTATTGTGTTTTGATTCAATTTATTAATTCTGTAACAACACTCCATGTTTGAAACGTTATATTTAGTTGATCCCTTAAAAGTACACTGGCCGGTTCGCTTAGATAGCCAAGGTAAACGGCCCAGTGCTTTAGTGCCCAATAGACGACACCTCTGTCATAATTTATTTATTTATACAAACAGTTGGATTTCACAGCATTACAGTAGTACCAAAGCACTGTGAAATAAATTCAGAAATACTAACAAAACATAAATAGCAATTACACAGAAATACTTAACAATTAGGTACAAGAAGAAAGTCGTGCATCCATCTTCTCGCACAACTTCAGGCATTCATCACACACATCTATCCATCTACTCGCAAATATGTCGCAGTTTGGTGCTGATTCAAGCAACGAGTTTATGAGGTGCAAAGCACGCACAAGCGGGGATTTTCTGCGAGACAAGGTCCTCGCAGCTGGCGCACCTAGGAGATGGCGACAACGAGGTCGAAAATTAAATCTAGTTGGCGAGGGAACATACAGACGCACTAACTGAGCGACTAATTCAGGACAATCAGAATTACCGCGTAAAGTTCTTACAGCTACGGTAAGGAGTCCCAGGTTTCGTCTCACCTCTAGAGAGTTAAAGCCTAAAACGCCCAGCAAAAATTTTGTAGGGTACAGGAACGGGTAGTACCCATATATTTTTTTATAAAGAAAACGCAGGAACGCTTTTTGTACTCTCTCCAGAAGCAAGATATAAGTTGATTCGTGTGGATTCCAAACGACTGCGGCCGATTCTAGCTTGCTTCTTACAAGAGCGGTGTATAAATTTTTTATGGTCCTGACATCAACAAAGTCTTTAGCATTCCGAATCACAAACCCCAACCTTTTGTAACAATTAAGAGCTAAGTAGTTGATATGGTCATGAAAGTTGAGATTCGTATCCAAGATAACACCCAAGTCTCGAATAGTATCAACCTGGGCGAATGGTTCAGAGTCTAAGTAGTACTTGTAATAGAGCGGGTTTCGGGCCTTGCTAAACGTTATGTGCGCGCACTTTGCAACATTGAATTGAAGTCTATTTTGGATACTCCACTGATTCAGTCTATCGACGTCATTTTGGAGAGACTTACAGTCCAAAATATCCTGCACACCATAGACTAACTTCAAATCATCAGCGTAAAGTAGACATCTGGCGCACTTCGGAACCGAAGCCAGATCGTTAACCATAATTCCGAAGAGCAATGGACCCAATATTGAACCCTGGCTGACTCCAGAACGTGTAAGGTAGGTATGCCTTTGAAACGAAGCATCCGTGCTGCACATACTGCTGCCTGTCGCGTAGATAACTACCTAGCAAAAAATCGTAGCAGTAATAGGGTGATGGCACCAGTTACCGGCATTTTAAGGAGGTTGTGTACTTTCATGAATGATAAAAATAATATGGTTGTACTTAGGACAAAAATAACTGAATTAAAACGTTAAATATATCTCTGAGAAACAACATATTAGCTTTTTGTTAACTGAAGAGACACGGATAAATAAAAACATTCTAATAACCAAAAATATAGGCAATCTCCAGTTATCGGCAGCCAGTCTCCAGTGTTCGGCACCCAGTAATCGGCAGTCTCCAGTATTCGGCACCCAGTATTCGGCACTAGTATAGTGCAAGTATTTCGAATAGGTACTTTTGTTTTGATGTATTTTACGGAACAGAATAAGAAGTTATGGTTGAATGAAACGAATATATAAGGAATCGAACTGTAGAAAGTTGCTTAGGGTGTTCTGTTTCTTTATATAACCTAAAAGAAACTTTTAGGTTATAAAATGTATGGAAACGAAAAGTGACAGTAAGAAGTTGAAATGTTCCGAGAGAGCTAGTTTGGAAAGGTAGAAAAACGGTAAGAATAGGCTAGAAAGACTACTGTAAAATAAAAACAAGCTTCTACGTTCAGTAGTTTTGTTAGGACGTTGATTTTTAATATTGATAATATTAGATTAGTACTGCAGTTAGAATGAAAATCACGTATTTCTCTCACTATCTGTCCTCGTATTCATATATTCTGAGTCATTGCGTCGGGCAAAATCTATATATCTACGAATAATTTATTAATGGCATATTAAGAATCATTATTATCAACATCTGCCGATTACTGGAGAAAGTTTACTTTCACGGGACCAGTATTCGGCACTATATTTTTTAACAAGAATAAGCTAACTTTAAATTGTTCTAAAACAACATTATTTGAAGGATGTTTATAGCTATACATAACGTAAACAAAAACTCAAACATCTTTCATAGTTATTAAATAATCGATAAAAATGTAGGTACAGTCACTCTCTTAACTATTTCCTTAAGGATTATTCATTTTCTTCAGAAGCACTGATTTTCTCATCATTTTTATGTTTTCATCTTTAAACAAAACCGCCTATGTCTATGATATTGCCTTGGATGAGAGTAGAATATACACTGTCTATGGTCCAGTGTTGATTAATTGGAATAATTGTTGGCAGTCCTAATTTTAATCCAACTTGTAAAAAAAATGCCGATTACTGGAGCCTGCCGATTACTGGTGCCATCACCCTAATGACAATAAGATTGAAAGTGGCATGTATTGGGTCAGTGTCGAACACAGGCGCATTTACCTTATATATTATAGAGCGTAACCGAGGCTTAAAAACACGCTTTTTTTATTTGGTCATTTTAAGGGTTAATTATCTATAATATTTAATGTACTGTACACAATCTTATATCTTTAAACGAGCAATTCTTTTGTATTTTATATATATATTTATAATATCTGGGCGGCCGAGCTTTGCTCGGCGTTTTCCCGGGCATGAGACCTGGCTAGATCGATTGCTCGTCCCCGAAAACCCCTAGATACCAAATTTCATCAAAATCGTTAGAGCCTCGCCTACCTACTCTAAAGCATCACGTGCACATTGCCGACACTTAGGCTTATTAAGCCTGGCCGCAGACGCACGGTTTTCCGATACCAACGGTTTCAGAGAGAGGGTAGTTGAAGCATCTCGCTGACTCGCTCTTAGAGCGAGCGTCTGCGGCCAGGCTTAAGTAGGCATAGGTATCTATTTTTCATTCCAACAAACTGGTTGTTGTTTGCTGCGTCCGTATTGGATGTTATTCCGGTGAATACGCTTTAAAGGAACTTGGAAGGCTTCCAAGAAAGAACGCGAACAAGTGGCGTACATTTTTCATCAGTTGGTGTGTAAAAAAACCATTTCTCTCTTGTATAGTTTGGTATAAAATTTAACTATAAACTAAAACCATAAAATAAAACTACGATTTTATTTTGGACTTACTCAGACTAACATTTTGGATGTTTTTTCCGGTGCCTCGAACTGTCACTGTTGTCACCACAATGGGTCCGAACTATACTAGAGTGTCCATGATGAGAACCCTCTTCTGTCAATAAAAATAATCAATTTCATTTTCACATGCTTGATCCTTTAATACGGCAGTGGATATAGTATTTATAATGAACTCCACTTGATAAATGAGAATAGGCTACTTGAATTTGAATTAAACCTATTAAAATATATATCTATTAGTCTAACAAGGAACAAATTTTATTTTGACAGTCAGCTGACGTTGACGTTGACAACTGACATTTGACGCTTCTTCTTGACTTCCAATCCCAATCCCGTCCTATCTATCACACGATTTTATTAATGAAAAACGGGAAAAAGCATGCTATTAGGTTCATTTTTAGTATCTAGTCGATTAAGTCATCAAGCAATGTTATTTTATTAGTTGTCTTGAGCGATCACAATGTCATGGTCGTGGACCGTGATTCAACTATGCAATAAATCTCGCGCCTTATATAATGTCATAGAGTTTTCCTCATACCCCTCGGGCAGTTGACAATGGCGAACATGTTTAGAGGGAGTCGGTCTATATTGGTTGCTGCAGTCAAGCAGCACTGGAAGCAATGTGGGTGTGCGAGGCTGTCGACCGAAGCTCAAGCGCAGGCGGCTAGTGCGGAGGGCCCGTGGAGCATGTACGAGGCTCGAGTAGCCAATGGCACGCTCAGCCCCGACTCGCACCAAGAAACTGTGGTCCGACATCTCCAGCAGCTCTACCAAGAAGTCACCGGCTTCCAACGTCCCACTCCGCACACCAGAAACGCCTTATTCAGCTTTTTTAGAAAAAACGAACCGGAAAAAATAATTGCACCCCAAGGACTATACATATACGGAAGTGTTGGTGGTGGCAAGACTATGCTCATGGATTTATTCTATGACACTGTGCCTGTAAGAATTGTTCCATTTGTAACAATCAGCTCTATTATAGTGTAATCATTAATCATCATCCATCTGTCATACATCTGGATGAGTCCAGTAAGTTCTAGATTGTTCCCTGTTTTATGTGTCAACTTGCCATGCTAACACAAAAGCGAATAAAAACATTAGTAATAATTACTCATATCTGTCATCCTCAATTAGTAGGTATGTCTGCGGTCAACCTATACGTATTTTTATGAAGGATTCCATCGTTTGATTTAGTTTATATATGTCATCGTCTGATATAGTCGAGATCTTTTTTCCAACATTTTATAAAATTGACATTTTTTCCACCATTTTATAAAAATTTGCAGATAGAGAGCAAGCTGCGCGTGCACTTCAACTCGTTCATGCTGAACGTGCACGCGCGCATCCACGAGCTGAAGATCCGGTCGGGGCGCGGCGCGAGCGCCTTCCGCGACGGCGCGCCCTTCGACCCCATCCCGCCGCTCGCCGCCGACATCACGCAGGAGTCCTGGCTCATCTGCTTTGACGAGTTCCAAGTATATATTTTTTTTATGCCATATAGCAAATTTTCGACAAACGACATGGCATTATGCAGGTGTCCTGGCTCATGTGCTTCGACGAGTTCCAAGTAACTATAACAGGATACGCGCGATGCGACTCGGCAAAAAAAAACTAATTATCGAGCCTGCTCACAAAATTAAAATTCCTCAAGAATCGGTTGAGAACTGCGACCTGTACAGAACAACCGGAAATTCCGACATACAAAAGCATTTTTTCGAAGTTGAAGCAGAGACCTTCGTTTTACTCGGTCAAAATCCTCTTGCAACTTCGACTAAACTCTGCTCTGGCACACCTTGTGGTGTCCAGGTCCAGATACCCTATCGCGCTAGGAACGAAAGAGCACGTGCTACGCGACGAGCGGGATGCCATGATCAGCTGTCAAATATCGGGTTTGTTAGACACAAAACCTTCTGTACGTATCGTATGTAATAAAGTCGCCAGAGTCAAAAGTAAGTCGATAGAACCTAAGCTAAGTATTTTAAAAGAACAAATACAACTAGGCCAAAATAGAGGGTTTTGAAGAACGGAAGCGAAGAACTGTAGCACGGGTAGCACAAGACGGCGCCCGAGCTATCTCGCCACGAGATAGACTAGTGCATCTCGCGGCGAGATAGCTCGCGCGTCGTCTTCTTCTAGCCCTGCTGGTGGTTGCTCTCAGCCTTGAGGAACCGACGAAGAGATTGTGCACCTAATTCTTGTATCTTGAGTATACCTAGTAATGTATCTTTCGTCCAGAGATGCGACTTATTTGAAATACTTGTATTTCAAATACAAATACAAAATGCAAAATAGGTATTTTATATTTTGTATTTAAATACCTTTTTAAGAAAACCATTTTGTATTTTATTTGAAATACTTTTCGAGGTGTATTTTGTATTTGTAAAATGCAAAATACTTTACTGCTAAGTTTCGCCAACATTACCACTCAACTTTTCATGTAAATGTGTCATTCGTCAAGGATTAGCCACTTGAGGCCCTGCAAGTGCTGCATCCTTGCGAGTGACAAAACAATATGGACGTTATCTTTGGAACGAGACGAGGTTGATTTTAAAATACTTGGATTACCGGTCTTTCTTTTTCGACACCGTTAAAATTATTTTATTATTTATCAAAAAGAAAGTATTGGATTTAGGTAGTGGTCTACTGTTGAGATATAATAATCAGCAGTTCCTTGATAATAAAAGGGTATTCCTAAAGATTAACACTTGTCTACCCAGTTCCGCACATGTGGAAAGAGTATTTCCATAGGGTGGCATGATCATTCGTTCTCACAAGACGCAACATGTCGGATCGGATGCTCTTTTTGAGCAATTACAATGTTAAAATCATAAATAAATAAAAAATAAAGAACACAAATATCATCTAAATTAAAGGTATTTTATTTGAATAAAGTATTTTGAAAATACGTATTTTGTATTTGGTATTTAAAATACAAAAAGTAAAAGTATTTTGTATTTTGCATTTGAAATAGTAAATTTGAAAAACTATTTGCATTTTGTATTTAAATACTTTTTTTAAGGTATTTTGCACATCTCTGCTTTCGTCAGGTTACAGACATCGGCGACGCGATGATCCTGAAGCGGCTATTCACACAGCTCTTCGACAACGGTTGCGTGGTGGTGGCGACCAGCAACCGCCGTCCCGATGACCTGTACAAGAACGGACTCCAGCGGGCCAACTTCGTCCCCTTCATCCCGGTGCTGAAGGCGCACTGTAGGGTGCTGCAGCTTGACTCCGGCATCGACTATAGGCTGAGAGGGGGGTCTAACTACGGGAAGTATTTCTTGTAAGTACCTGTACAACTTCCTTCCCTTCATCCCGGTGTTGAAAACGCACTGTAGGGTGCTGCAGCTAGATTCCGGCATCGACTACGTATAGGCTGAGAGGGGTCTAACTACGGGAAGTATTTCCTGTAAGTACTCGTACAAGAGCGGAATGCAGTAGGCCAACTTCCTTCCCTTCATCCCGATGCTGAAGGCGCACTGTAGGGTGCTGCAGCTCTAGTGGTGGTGGCTCCAGCCGAATCTCACCAATTCTCGGTGGGAGAAAATGTTGGAAGATATCACGTAATTTTATTCCACCCAAAAAATTAAAAAAAAAAACATTAAAAAACCGGCCAAGTGCGAGTCGGACTCGCGCAATAAGGGTTCCGTAGTACCATTATCTATAAAAACGGCAAAAAATCATGTCTGTTGCATGGGAGCCCCCTTAAATATTTATTTTATTCTAACTTTTAGTATTTATTGTTGTTAAAGCGGCAACAGAAATACATCATCTGTGAAAATTTCAACTGTCTAACTATCACGGTTTTTGAGATACAGCCTGGTGACAGACGGACGGACGGCGGAGTCTTAGTAATAGGGTCCCGTTTTACCCTTTGGGTACGGGACCCTAAAAAGCAGTTTGAGAAATCTCACGTGGCAGAATCCGAGTCAAATCTCACGACATCACACCAAGAGGAGTCATTTGCCAAAATCACATCACGTGAAATCAATTAATTATTAAGTGGTTTAAGCAAATTAATGTGACGGATGAAAGATAGACTAACTATGTATGTAGCTGAAGTTTTAATATTGATTGTTTCAGAAACAGCGAACTGACCCCAGAAAACAACGCAGTAGACAACTTATTCAAATTCCTGATATCCAAAGAGAATGACACGGTCCGGCCGAGGGTGATCAATATTATGGGGAGGAACGTCAAGTTCGCGAAATCTTGCGGCCGCGTACTAGACTCTACGTTTGAGGAGCTCTGTGACAGGGTAAGTTTAGTCAATCCGACCCAGGTTGGGTCAGTCCAACCCAGGTCGGGTCTGTCCGACTCAGGTCGGGCTTAGCCGAGTTTCCTGCTGGACTCTTCTCAGCTAGGCTAGGTTTAGTGAGCCAGCAACAAAACTCTATTCCACTGACACCTCAGATTCGGTTTAAACCCCCACAAGGTGGACTCGGACTGATGACCTGGTAAAGCAGGAGTCCGCTGGATGCGGGTGGCGCAGGACCGGTCATCGTGGCACTCTTTGGGGGAGGCCTATGTCTAGCAGCAGACGTCATTTGGCTGATATGATGATGATGATGAGATTTCTCAAACAATACAAATATGTACTCTCTTTTGCAAACCTAAAAAAGAACACGGTACAGAACAGCTTAAAGTATAGGTAAACAACAGGTGGTCTTATCGCTAAAGAGCGATCTCTTCCAGACAACCTTCTCCTTTTCATTCTTCCTTTAATCTTATGTGACATGTATATTGTTTTAACCTGTTTTTATGTACAATAAGGTGCTTACATTCCGTATTGTGGGATACTTTGTATTACGGAATAGGGATGTTGACACCAAATAAGAAAATCAATGTATCCGAATTTTCTCGAAAAAGGATCAAATTCTCTATCAAATAGTGAAAAAAGTAATCCAAAAGAATAAATAATTACATAATTATAAGTCTTCAAAGTTTTAGGAGGGGGCATTTTCTGTCCCTTTTCCGCAAAACGCCCCGTTGTATTGAACGATCGTCATTTACTACTGTAGCGTTTTCTCTCTCTAACTAAAACATTCTAACGGTTGTAGTTTCGTTATTTTTTGAGATATTTGAATAGGATTTTCACTTTTTGGCATAGTTATGTGTATTCTTTCGTATGGAGTATTAATAAATTTTGAGTCAATATCCCTATCCTGACCAGCCCTGGTTTCCGTAATACAATTCGAGGAAAATTGTAGTTGCGGCAGTTGAAAAACTGACTTGAGGTGTAATGTTTAAGAGATTATTAAAAGTGCCAATATCTCGAAAACTAAAGATTTTTTACTAAGGTCATGTTAAGTTATTCTGGTGAGTCATGAGCTGGTCTATCAGCCTTCGAAGGGACGACGTCGACTTCTGGGACACCCTGTATGTCTAACTGAGTAGATGGCAAACCGTTACAGCAACAAACAACAATAACAACAACAATGTGAAGTACTCTTATTGTTTCCAGCCGATCGGCGCGAGCGACTACCTGGTGTTGTCCAAGACCTTCCACACGATCTTCGTTCGGCAGCTGCCTCAGCTGTCCCTGGCCCAACACCGCTCGCAGCTGCGCCGGTTCATCACGCTCATCGACACGCTCTACGACAGCAGGGTCCGGGTACGTGTCCGTCCGTCCCGTGTGTCCGTCCTTTTGTCCAAGACCTTCCACACGATCTTCGTCCGGCAGCTGCCTCAGCTGTCCCTGGCCCAACACCGCTCGCAGCTGCGCCGGTTCATCACGCTCATCGACACGCTCTACGACAGCAGGGTCCGGGTACGTGTCCGTCCGTCCGTGTGTCCGTCCTTTTGTCCAAGACCTTCCACACGATCTTCGTCCGGCAGCTGCCTCAGCTGTCCCTGGCCCAACACCGCTCGCAGCTGCGCCGGTTCATCACGCTCATAGACACGCTGTACGACAGCAGGGTCCGGGTACGTGTCCGTCCGTCCGTGTGTCCGTCCTCTTGTCCAAGACCTTCCACACGATCTTCGTCCGGCAGCTGCCTCAGCTGTCCCTGGCCCAACACCGCTCGCAGCTGCGCCGGTTCATCACGCTCATCGACACGCTCTACGACAGCAGGGTCCGGGTACGTGTCCGTCCGTCCGTGTGTCCGTCCTGTTCTCCAAGACCTTCCACACGATCTTCGTCCGGCAGCTGCCTCAGCTGTCCCTGGCCCAACACCGCTCGCAGCTGCGCCGGTTCATCACGCTCATCGACACGCTCTACGACAGCAGGGTCCGGGTACGTGTCCGTCCGTCCGTGTGTCCGTCCTGTTCTCCAAGACCTTCCACACGATCTTCGTTCGGCAGCTGCCTCAGCTGTCCCTGGGCCAACACCGCTCGCAGCTGCGCCGGTTCATCACGCTCATCGACACGCTGTACGACAGCAGGGTCCGGGTACGTGTCCGTCCATCCGTGTGTCCGTCCTCTTGTCCAAGACCTTCCACACGATCTTCGTCCGGCAGCTGCCTCAGCTGTCCCTGGGCCAACACCGCTCGCAGCTGCGCCGGTTCATCACGCTCATCGACACGCTGTACGACAGCAGGGTCCGGGTACGTGTCCGTCCGTCCGTGTGTCCGTCCTCTTGTCCAAGACCTTCCACACGATCTTCGTCCGGCAGCTGCCTCAGCTGTCCCTGGCCCAACACCGCTCGCAGCTGCGCCGGTTCATCACGCTCATCGACACGCTCTACGACAGCAGGGTCCGGGTACGTGTCCGTCCGTCCGTGTGTCCGTCCGTCTCATGTTCATCTGGATAGGCAAGGTATAACTGTACCAATTTTCAAAACTAAACGAATTATATCCCCTGATTGCCCACATTCGGCGTAATTTTCTCAGATTATAGAGTGTGCTCACAAAATTTTACTAGAATCGGTTCCGAAGTATGACATGTAGAGGGGAACAGACGGACATACATACGAAAACAGTTATGCCCAAGCTGAAAGCTAACGAGGTCGCCGCGACAATTTATAATTTCAGAGAAAAATGTTTTCTACGTATTTGAAATAATACTTAATCATGTGACTTGAAGCAAGCAATTAAACATATGCCTGCTAGTTTCGATGCAGTTACGTTGAGACGAGCTACAAAACCAAGTGGGTACTTAGGAATAATAAATAGGTTTGTGCCGTGTTATGGCGCATAATTGACTAGTCAAGCGATATATATGGGTCGTAACAATGCTTTACGATGCTTTGTTAGGTTTTATAGCATAGGTGCGATTCAATAATTGTGGGGGGAAGATCACTTAATTGTTAAAAGTGTTCTTCCCCGCTGAGGTACTATCATTTGCAGTTTAATTTATTAGATCTTATCTCGTTGCAATAAGATTCACGAGTGGTCAGTTAACTGTGTATTTATGTAAATTATTAAAGTAGGTGAAACTTTATATACAACGAGTTTATAGCCTAGATTAACATATAGGATACTTTTCATCCCGAAAACCACCCCGGGAAGGGATGAAATGAGGAGTGGAAGTTTACGCAGACAAAGTCGCGGGAAACAGCTACTCGATGATTATAATGCTGATGTAACTATGTAATCTGTAAATTCTTAGTATTAAAGCGTTATACGCCAGGATAAATTCAAAATTCAAATGCAGATTACTTAAAAATCACTTTGTTGAAATTTGGTCAAGTTCTGGTTAAACATCGTTTTTTGACAAAGGTTTTCTACTATATCGCTTGATCGATTTATTACGTGTTTGTAATTGGACGCAGAATTTAATGTTCTTTAACTTGCTCGTACATAACTTTCCGCTAGGACGCTTCGTATAGAACATATGAGCGATAAACCGAAAAAAAGCTTGGTTAAGTAGCTGCCGAAAGTTGTCCCGAGATATGTCGTGCTACCATTGTTGATATATAGTCAGTAGCATCCTTATGCACAATTTGAAAAAACTAAATCTTCTTCACCACCTTTTGCAAGAGCATAATCCTAGACTGACTGGCCTAGAAGCCCTTCATCTACTAATCTATCATGAATACAAAATTCAGGTGCCTTCGTACAAATTAATAATACATTACTTAACAAGGGCGGTAAAACATAGAATGTCTCAGATCGCAGTTATTTGACGCCCGTGCCGAAGGCAAGGGCGATAAATATGCGATCTGAGGCTTTCTTTATTACCGCCCGTGTTAAGTACAAAATTTTATGTCACCCCCTGGCCAGGGGCCTGTACCACAAAACTTTACAAGCGTACAATTCGACAAATTTGTCAACTTTTTCTATGGAAAATTGTACAATTTTGTCGAATTGTAGACTTGTAAAGTTTTGTGGTATAGGGGCCAGGAAGTGGGATTTCCCGCGCGCGGAGCGTGCGGGAATTGTCGCTTTATGGCCAGGTGTGACATAAAGTTAGTAATATAATAACACAATCGATAAACGTAATTTTAAGCAGATATATTAAATTAAAATTTAGCGTGTATGTCAAGGGAATATATAGGTGTAATGCCAATATACAGAAATGTCAATTGAATATATCAAATAAATATAAATAATCAATAAATTCTATTCCATTAATTCATGAAGTGTCAATTATCATTGAAATAATCTTTAATCAAGTAATAACATTTTTGTGTTAAAAATGTCATTATATTCTACTTTAATTCTGACATATTCAGTTTTTTTTTTCGTATTTAGTGACTTCCGGTTATAATATAAGGTAAGCGGTTGTATATTTTCCTGCGATGCTAATAGTACCTACGTCGATTTTTATGACATAGCTGTAGGCCTAGCACATATGTTGTGCTCGATAGTATGTCGGCTTATCTCGATCTATCCGTCACTTTCTAACAGCACCAATCAAAAAAAGACGCGTAGCTCGAGATAAGCCTACTGGAGAAACTACCAGGTGACGGTTGTCCACCAAGTGTACTAACTCTACACTTTCCCGAAACAAAAGTCGCTGCGCTAACTTTCACTATAGGACTGTAGTCAGGTCCAGGATGATTTTTTTTTATAAGGGGCTATCGCGATATTTACGTATTTACCTTTTTTACCGACGTTTCGAAACGAGTTGCTCCTGTCATGTTGCTCTGAAACTACATTAAGGGGAGGTATCCCCAACGGAACTGTCCCGCTCTAACACGCGTGAGTTTACAATTAACCATCCCGCTCTCTACGCAAGCTCTGCGCGCAGTTTTATAAATATTTAGCTATAGTCATTAAGCCATTCATTTTATCAAAGCAAACCCTGCGAATTTGTCTTTAACTATTTACGATCTTTAATTGAGTACAAAAATTAAATGTTAAATATCAGTAATGTAGCCATAGTATTGAAAATACATTCCAAAAAGGGGTAACTTCGCGATTTTTTTTCTATCGAGTGCAATTCATCAGGTCATGTAACTGACTGCGATTTTGACTAGACAAGATCCTTATGTAACACATATATTTTTTTTAGATTTTAAGACACTATATTCTATGTTTTAGATGCTTTTTAAAAACTCAAAAGTGGTAATACACGGCCTTAAATCATGAATTTCACACACACAGGTAGTGATCGCGGCGGACGTGCCTCTAGCCGAGCTGGTCGCGCGCGAGAGCGCCGCCGCCGACGCCGACGCCGACGCCGACGCCGGACTCGGCGACGCCGATCGCGCGCTCATGGATGACCTCAAGATCTCCAAAGACTCTGTGAGTACACTACTTACAAAGAAAGAAAAGAACAACAAAGAATATTACTACTACTACTACTACATACATTACGCACAGAATAAGTAATAGTACGTACTGCCCCTCTAGCACAACATGCATTCCGTATCTACTCGCGCGCGAGATAAGCTACCTGTCACTTTTTGACAGCATTAATCAGACAGTGACAGGTAGCCTATCTCGCGCGCGAGTAGAGACGAGATGCATGTTATGCTAGCTCCTCAGAAGTCCCACTGTTAAGCTGCTTAAGCCACACACAGAGCGGGCGGGCGGGTGGCGCGCGGGAGCGGGCGTGAGGCGGGCGGGTGGCGGGCGTGTGGCGGGCGGCTTTCAAGAAACAGACTGCTTTTGCGCGCCCGCCCGCCACACGCCCGAGATGGACACTTCAATCCAAATTAAAAGATTATACGATTTTAAATTGATTGTTGTGTAAAAAATAAATAACTCTTATTTTCATTTACATAAGAGTTAATGTGGATCATTGGGTCTTGTAGATTACTGGTGGTGTCACCCTACCTAGGTATTTACCAATCACCCTGTATATTTATTTTTCTTAAAAATGGCCCACAAACTGGACGTTACTCGCTACATATTGGAAGGTAAATTGTATAGTTTAAGGTCAGATCAACATTAAAAAATAAAAAACATCGCAGGCCGCCTGCAATGTCACATATAAATTCCTTTATTTCTCGAGTCCCAAACTTTTTAAAACGTAGAAACAGTCATATAAAAAGAGGCACAAGTCGTGTTCAGCCAATTCAGCTCGTATTTTTCTGTTGGACGCGACGTTTTTGCCGTGTCTCGAATAATTTGCGTTTTTCAATGGAAAAATACACTTGCGATTCTGTTAAAAAAAACAGCGGGAAAGCATGATGTTAAGGTTATGTTTATCAAATCTTAATTTAAATTTTATCGTGTTTCCCCCATTTTTGAGAAAAGCACCATATTAGCCTCAGCCGGAATGGCAATTGCAGGCTACGTATTATAATTAAACGGACTCGCAAGCTCTTCCGTTTAAACAAATACTCAGCCTGCAATTGCTTCCTTTCCTTCCACTAGTTTTAAGTAGATACCTAAATTAAAATTAAAATTTAGCCTGCAATTGCTTCCTTCCCGGCCACGACAATAATGTACTAATATTTATGAATATGATTGTTACAGGAGGACGCGCGCGCGGCCATCTTCACGGGCGAGGAGGAGTTGTTCGCGGTGGACCGCTGCCTATCGCGGCTCGCCGAGATGCAGGCCGACGACTACTGGGACAAGTGGGGCTCCCACCTCGGCTAGCCGGCCCGACTACTGGGACAAGTGGGGCTCCCACCTCGGCTAGCCGAGCCGACTACTGGGACAAGTGGGGCTCCCACCTCGGCTAGCCGAGCCGACTACTGGGACAAGTGGGGCTCCCACCTCGGCTAGCCGAGCCGACTACTGGGACAAGTGGGGCTCCCACCTCGGCTAGCCGGCCCGACTACTGGGACAAGTGGGGCTCCCACCTCGGCTAGCCGAGCCGACTACTGGGACAAGTGGGGCTCCCACCTCGGCTAGCCGAGCCGACTACTGGGACAAGTGGGGCTCCCACCTCGGCTAGCCGGCCCGACTACTGGGACAAGTGGGGCTCCCACCTCGGCTAGCCGAGCCGACTACTGGGACAAGTGGGGCTCCCACCTCGGCTAGCCGGCCCGACTACTGGGACAAGTGGGCTCCCACCTCGGCTAGCCGAGCCGACTACTGGGACAAGTGGGCTCCCACCTCGGCTAGCCGGCCCGACTACTGGGACAAGTGGGGCTCCCACCTCGGCTAGCCGGCCCGACTACTGGGACAAGTGGGGCTCCCACCTCGGCTAGCCGGCCCGACTACTGGGACAAGTGGGGCTCCCACCTCGGCTAGCCGGCCCGACTACTGGGACAAGTGGGGCTCCCACCTCGGCTAGCCGGCCCGACTACTGGGACAACGTGGGGCTCCCACCTCGGCTAGCCGAGCCGACTACTGGGACAAGTGGGCTCCCACCTCGGCTAGCCGGCCCGACTACTGGGACAAGTGGGGCTCCCACCTCGGCTAGCCGGCCCGACTACTGGGACAAGTGGGGCTCCCACCTCGGCTAGCCGGCCCGACTACTGGGACAAGTGGGGCTCCCACCTCGGCTAGCCGGCCCGACTACTGGGACAAGTGGGGCTCCCACCTCGGCTAGCCGGCCCGACTACTGGGACAAGTGGGGCTCCCACCTCGGCTAGCCGGCCCGACTACTGGGACAAGTGGGGCTCCCAACTCGGCTAGCCGGCCCGACTACTGGGACAAGTGGGGCTCCCACCTCGGCTAGCCGGCCCGACTACTGGGACAAGTGGGGCTCCCACCTCGGCTAGCCGGCCCGACTACTGGGACAAGTGGGGCTCCCACCTCGGCTAGCCGGCCTGTTTTACCGGTCTGGCGCTCTCGCAGGCGCACAATTAGAAATTGTGTTAGGAAGTTTCACTATTCTACAATATGTAGATGCCATTTTGAAAACTTCTCTTTTAGTTGAATTTGAAACTAGTCTTGTGAAGAATTTACACATACGTATTTTACTAAGTAGGTCTGTATGTATAAATTCTCCACAAGACTAGTTGACTTTGCTAGTTTAGACCATTTCACGTAAATCGTCCATAGGCAACATGTTTTGAATCCTTGGAAAGTTCTACAAAAGATTAATTTTATCGCAGCAACGTCGCGTCGCACGTTGAACTGTTCGAAACATGTCGCCTATTCATTCCATTGGTCGCCAAACATTAATTCGGCCATCGGTTCATTTTAAGTTGTTAACCCGTCGCCTACCAGTCCCTGGAATCCCAGGGCAGATAACAAAAGAATGGCATTGTATATTTTATGTCACACCTGGCCAAAGTGGCCATTATCGCACGCTCCGCGCGCGTAAAAACCCTCTTCCTGGCCAGGGGGTGACATAAAATTTTGTACTTACCACGGGCGATAATAAAGAAAGCCTCAGATCGCATATTTATCGCCCTTGCCTTCGGCTCGGGCGTAAAATACCTGCGATCTGAGACATTCTTTGTTTTATCGCCCTTGGTAAGTAATGTACTATTTTTCGCCGGGAGAGGACGGCTTTTTGTTAGTTTCGAAGTGCTGGTGTTATGAACTTTGTTGACATACTGTTAAAGTTTAATATTGACTAATCCACTGGCACTTTCGAAACATTTTTAGAGCCATTTTATAATAACGATGACATTCTATTTTAGTTACCATAACGTAAGGCGTTACCACGAAAATACAAGTTCGTATTTTTAAATTAAAAATGTGATTGCTCTTGGCCAGCATCTAACCAGGGGGCTAAGATGAGGCCGACGATGAAGCGAGCTCACCCAGAAGATGCCTTGAATAGGCATTGCCTTAAAGAGGTCCAGGTAATATGAACTCCGAAATATTATAAATGATTATGAAAAGCAATTGGTTCGTAGAAGAGTTCTGTCTCCATCTCTCATATTAGCGATTGAAATAAATTTTATGTTACACCTGGCCATAAAGCGGCAATTACCGCACGCTCCGCGCGCGGGAAATCCCACTTCCTGGCCAGGGGGTGACATAAAATGTTGTACTTAACACGGGCGGTAATAAAGAAAGCCTCAGATCGCATATTTATCGCCCTTGCCTTCGGCTCGGGTGTCAAATACCTGCGATCTGAGACATTCTTTGTTTTACCGCCCTTGTTAAGTAATGTACTATAAACGAACTTGGATGTTCGTTATTCGCGCCTCTTATTCGTGTTTGTGTTGTTTAATGTTCGAAAATGCAGTATTAGTACACATTCAGTCGACCACATTCGAGTTTTAGTACGCCAAGTGTACTTAGCAATATTTGATATAATAATTTATTTTTGTTATTTTTTATTTATGTCTCATAAAAGTGTTGTTTAATATCTATGGGTTTTTATTTAAGCATCATTCTTATCCCTAATCGGATTATCCACCGGTAAGGCGAGGCAAAGCAGAGTGGAAAATACAGGCGATTAAATAGGCAGTTATTTATATCGACTGAATTTTCCGATATCGTACTACGAGTGATATGCGAGATTAGGTACCTACTTGTACTTGTTTAGGGGCATTTTCACTTAAAAGTGTACCCCTACTTTTTTTCGGATCTATGTAATTATGGGCACGAGTACTATCGATTTAGATAAAGAAAAAAATGTTTTCTGTGTCAGTTTTGTGATGAGCCATATAAACTGTATGAAAAAAGGGTCACAAAACTGACTTTTTTTTAGGGGAGACACATTTTTTCGTCAGAAAACCCAAAATTGGTCCGAAAAAAAGTAGGGGGTACACTTTATAGTGAAAATGCCCTTAGATGAGGGCCCTTGCGGATGCACTTCGACCCAGTGGGATCTTTTATGCAATTGCCCCCTCCTTTATACTGAGAGATTTATTTATGATTGATGATTACTCAGTATGTGTTGCGCGAGCACGCATAATGGGGCGCCGGCGGATATTGTGCAGGTAAAGTGCAGATTTCTATTGTAAAATAAAAAAGGTTAGGTTGTTTTAAAGGGTCGGTCGGTAACACCTGCAATTCAGAAAAGAGTAATTGTTGTCCACGATTGAGGGATCAAAGTCGTACTTTCTTCCCTCATTTGAGGGCAACAATGACTTTTCTTCATAAAAGGTGTGAAAAGCAGTAGCATAGCAAAATATTTGCAAGACTTCATGTTTTATCCGCAAAATAAATTTGGGCAACGGTGACTCTTCACACCTGCTATTCAGAAAATAGACATTATCGTCTTGGATTGGCCCTCGATTGAGGGATCAAACTCGTAATTTTCTTCCCTCATTTAAGGGCAACAATGACTCTTTTGAGGTATATGCCATTCGGTAGCAAAACTATTTGTAAGGCATTATTTTGCAGCAAAATAAAACCCCGTCAGAACGTTGAATAGTGTAATAGTAATCTAGTCGTATATGTGGCTGTAGTAGTCCTGGTACTCCTGTATGTACGCCTCCTTCTCGGCGGGCGACATGCGCGCGATGGCGGCGTCGTCCACGGCCGTGATGGCCACGCGCTGCCGCGTCCTCGTTCGCAGACGATGATGATTTTATCTCATACATTTCACGTTCTATTAGAGTCATTGTTGTCCTCGAATGAGGGATTAGTCTTTGTTACTTTTCTTCCCTCATTTGAGTCATTGTTGAATGACTCGTCACATCTGCTATTCAGAAAAAGACATTGTTGCCCTCGATTGAGGGATCAAAGTCGTACTTTTCTTCCCTCATTTGAGGGCATTAATTACTCTTTTCACACCTGGTATTCATAAAAGAGTCATTGTTGCCCTCGATCGAGGTATTAGTCGTACTTTTCTTTCCTCATGGGCAACAATGACTCTTTTCAGGTATGTTGTCACTAGGTAGCAAAATTGTATGTAAGTCATTTTATGTTTTAGCACCGAAATAAAATCCCAACAGAACGTTGAATAGTGTAATAGTAAGTAATCTAGTCGTATATGTGGCTGTAGTAGTCCTGGTACTGCTGTATGTACGCCTCCTTCTCGGCGGGCGACATGCGCGCGATGGCGGCGTCATCCACGGCCGTGATGGCCACGCGCTGCCGCGTCCTCGTTCGCAGACGATGATGATTTTATCTCATACATTTCACGTCCTCGAATGAGGGATTAGTCTTTGTTACTTTTCTTCCCTCATTTGAGTCATTGTTGAATGACTCGTCACATCTGCTATTCAGAAAAAGACATTGTTGCCCTCGATTGAGGGATCAAAGTCGTACTTTTCTTCCCTCATTTGAGGGCATTAATTACTCTTTTCACACCTGGTATTCATAAAAGAGTCATTGTTGCCCTCGATGGAGGTATTAGTCGTACTTTTCTTTCCTCATGGGCAACAATGACTCTTTTCAGTTATGTTGTCACTAGGTAGCAAAATTGTATGTAAGACATTTCATGTTTTAGCACCGAAATAAAATCCCAACAGAACGTTGAATAGTGTAATAGTAAGTAATCTAGTCGTAAATGTGGCTGTAGTAGTCCTGGTACTGCTGTATGTACGCCTCCTTCTCGGCGGGCGACATGCGCGCGATGACGGCGTCGTCCACGGCCGTGATGGCCACGCGCTGCCGCGTCCTCGTTCGCAGACGATGATGATTTTATCCCATACATTTCACGTTCTATTCGAGTCATTGTTGTCCTCGAATGAGGGATTAGTCTTTGTAACTTTTCTTCCCTCATTTGAGTCATCGTTGAATGACTCTTCACATCTGCTATTCAGAAAAAGACATTGTTGCCCTCGATTGAGGGATCAAAGTCGTACTTTTCTTCCCTCATTTGAGGGCATTAATTACTCTTTTCACACCTGGTATTCATAAAAGAGTGATTGTTGCCCTCGATCGAGGTATTAGTCATACTTTTCTTTCCTCATGGGCAACAATGACTCTTTTCAGTTATGTTGTCACTAGGTAGCAAAATTGTATGTAAGACATTTCATGTTTTAGCACCGAAATAAAATCCCAACAGAACGTTGAATAGTGTAATAGTAAGTAATCTAGTCGTAAATGTGGCTGTAGTAGTCCTGGTACTGCTGTATGTACGCCTCCTTCTCGGCGGGCGACATGCGCGCGATGGCGGCGTCGTCCACGGCCGTGATGGCCACGCGCTGCCCCGCCACCACCACGCTCGGCGCGCCGTCCTCGCTCTCCGATGATGAAGACTCCATCTCCGCTGTACACGACAAAACTTTATTTCACAAAACTGTACAACATTGACTTAAAATATAGCAATAGACACCCAATACCGAACAGAAACGGCGAAAAAGTTTCATACAAATAAAAACCGGCCAAGTGCGTGTCGGATCACGCACAACGAAGGGTTCCGTACCGACACCTAGTAGTCCACTTTTAAAAACACTAAACACTAAACCTTGAATCAAAAAAGGTCGTATCTTCATAAGGATAGCCACGGCACTTCTCGTACGTCCTTTTGTTTGAGCAAGACAGTTTTTCAGTGAAGAGTCAAAAACCCTTTAATCCCATCTTGTTCAAACCAAAATTCGTTGAAAGAATTTATTATTGTACACCACCTCAAAATTGTTCAGAATTTTAATCAACAAAGTTTGGAAATTAGAGGGGGGGGGACATACATGTTGTACAACTTCGCCGGCTCTAATATCTCACCAACGATTGACTTAAATGGAAAACTTTTTTAGTAACCTCTATATTATTTTTTAAGGCCTATCCAAAAATACATCTCACACTACCTGCATTGAAAAAAAAAATTCATCCCCCGGTTACATGTATTGCCCCCCCCCCCCCCCTAAATTTTTTTTTTTTCCTAATTTCACATCACTTTTATGTAGCGGTTTATAGAATACATCTTCCTACCATATTTCATAATTGTAGTACTTATAGTCTCCGAGTTAATCGCCTGTGACATACGGACAGACAGACAGACAGACATGACGAAACTATAAGGGTTCCGTTTTAGCCATTCTGGAACCCTAAAAAGACTTACAGCTGTTAGTCTTAAGTGTCAAATTTGTAAACACAAATACAATTTTTTTGGTTGATTGTGGTGTGTAGGACCTTGTGTAGGGTGAGTGTGCCGTGTGGGTACTCACCGACGGTAGCGGGGTCGCTCTTGAGCCGGAAGGGGTCTCGCGAGTCCGCGTCGCTGTCGTCAGAACTGTCCGGTTCGGCCTTCAGCGCGTTCGCTGCAGAGTTGTCTGCAACACCGAACGTTTATGTACAGTCAAGGGGCTGACACGCTTTTCTAGAGAAAGATAGTCTTATTGCGATTCCTATAAGAGGAAATAGAAAAGAGTGGCATGTTTTGTCCCTATCACCGACCGAACATTTTTTCATGGTCGGGTTTATAGGCAAGGCAAACTTCCATAAGCAAGCAATACATTGGATATGCAAACCGGCCAAATTTCGTAGTACAAATTTTGTATGAATATGAGCAAGTGTGAGACAGACATATAGCGCCTGAACCTGTAGTATAACTTTTTTCGAAATAAACCACAAACGAACGCGTTTGCGTTTAGTCTTATTTTGTAGGTCAACGCGAGCAGCATCTCTTGTGCCCTTAAGTGGTAACAATTTTTTGCCAAACGAATTTAAGACCAAACGCAAACGCGTTCGTTTGTGTTTTGTTTCGAAAAACTTATACTAGAGAGTGCGGGTGCGTACTTCCGTGTCGCTACTAAAAGGGGTATATGTAGTATGTAGTGTGTGTCCCTCGCACCTGTGGTCTGCTTCTCGTGCGCGAGCAGGACGGACATGATGTCGTCGGCGGCGCGCGCGGCGCCCTTGGCCGCGGCGGCGCTGGCAGCCTTCTCCAGCGCCGCGTCCGCCGCCGCCTCGCTCTAAACACAAATTATTACAATTCAAACAAGTTTTTTTTAGGCTCGAAGGACCACTTTGTTTACACCGTTACGCACTCACTCGGTTTAAAAATCGAATTTGACGACAAAACGGCTCTGACTTAATGAATTTGAATCGAACAACCGTTAGCTCGTTTCTGTTAAGTACAACGCCATCTAATCTTAAACACCTTCGTCGGTGTCAAAGAAGTACTTATGTCTAAACTGTTAATGGAAAGTCTAAACTGTTACAAATTGGAGCACCAAGGCTCGGAAACCGGTAAAATTTTCAAACCGGTATCATGATTTTGAGCAGGCTTTGAGCCTGGTGGAGCGGCCTGTCCTGACAATACCTGTCTTGACAATTTTGGCGCCCCAATTCCCGTCATCTATTGCCATATTTCCTAGCAGTGGCGTGAATCGGCAGCATCTCCTAAGAGCTGTTTCCCAGGGTGTGCAGGAACTGACCACTCCTGGACCTGGTCGGTCGTGGTCTGGCTGCTCGCCGACGGTGACGTCGACGCGCGTCTCCTCCACGGCCGCCTCGCCCGACCACTGCTGGACACTGACCTGGTCGGTGGTGGTGACGGTGCTCTCCACCATCCACACGGGGCGCTCCTTGCGCGCGGGCGCGGCGCGCGGCTGCTCGCCGACGGTGACGTCGACGCGCGTCTCCTCCACGGCCGCCTCGCCCGACCACTGCTGGACACTGACCTGGTCGGTGGTGGTGACGGTGCTCTCCACCATCCACACGGGGCGCTCCTTGCGCGCGGGCGCGGCGCGCGGCTGCTCGCCGACGGTGACGTCGACGCGCGTCTCCTCCACGGCCGCCTCGCCCGACCACTGCTGGACACTGACCTGGTCGGTCGTGGTGACGGTGCTCTCCACCATCCACACGGGGCGCTCCTTGCGCGCGGGCGCGGCGCGCGGCTGCTCGCCGACGGTGACGTCGACGCGCGTCTCCTCCACGGCCGCCTCGCCCGACCACTGCTGGACACTGACCTGGTCGGTGGTGGTGACGGTGCTCTCCACCATCCACACGGGGCGCTCCTTGCGCGCGGGCGCGGCGCGCGGCTGCTCGCCGACGGTGACGTCGACGCGCGTCTCCTCCACGGCCGCCTCGCCCGACCACTGCTGGACACTGACCTGGTCGGTCGTGGTGACGGTGCTCTCCACCATCCACACGGGGCGCTCCTTGCGCGCGGGCGCGGCGCGCGGCTGCTCGCCGACGGTGACGTCGACGCGCGTCTCCTCCACGGCCAGTCCCGCGCCGCGCGTCGCCTCGCCCGACCACTGCTCGCCGCCACCCCGGGGTAACAGCTGCTTCGTGTTCAGTCTGAAATACAATATCATGTTAGTTATCAACTGGGGCCCGAAATTATCAGAATAATTACACTCCTATCGCGATCCACTGGCATAGGCTTCATATATTGATCTGATCCAGCGGTTCCAGGTTCCAGCTACTCCTATACGGAGCAGAACATTCTTAGTGTACGCACCCCCTGATGGTGTTGATGTCAACTGGCTCCGGCTCCAGGACCTCGGCAGCTCACAGCAGGTGGTCCAGCAGTTCCAGGTGCTACTACATAGAACAGAAGTTCCTAAGTGTACGCAGACGCACCTCCCGATAGTGTTGATGTCTACTGGCTCCAGCTTCAGGATCTCAACAGCTCGCAGGAGCTGGTCTAGCAGTTCCAGCTGTTGCTAAACGGAGCACAAGTGTACGCACCCTTATCTTATCTTATCTTACCCCCTGATGGTGTTGATGTCCACTGGCTCCGGTTCCAAGATCTCCGGCGCCAGCTTGATGCCCTCGACGGCTCGCAGCAGCTGGTACAGCGGCTCCAGCTGCTCGTTGTACTTGGCCAGCAGCAGCCGGGAGTCCTTCTTCGGCAGCGCTGACTGGTCCTCCTCCACCACCTGGCTGCAGAACGTGCAGCGGAACTCTTGCGTCATCATGTCGTATAGCTGGTCAGCCTGCGATACAAATTCGCTATTTGACTTTTTTTTTATGGTGCCATTCGAACCAGTTTCCATAGACGATCAAATCGAATGTCTCTATGGGACCAACTACAATTAGACGACAATATAGGGCAAAAATTAGGGAGTAAACACATTTAAATGCCACGCCCCCACCTCCCACCGCGGGCGCATCGCGCTTCTAATGACGTTTGACAGACAGTAGACCCTTGGCTTGCATTCGAATAAGGCGAATGTCTGTGAAGTCGCATACCTAACCTAAAATATTGCCCCGCGTGTGAATCAGTGTGTGCCGGCGACATGAACCCTTGACTTCGCAATTGAGGTATGTGAGCAAGGGACATGACCTGAAGACTATTTCTAATCCTCTGCGTTAATTTCCATTTTAAACAAGTGTATAACACGAGAGCGTAAGGGGCGGCACGATACGACGTTCAGATTTAGAATTTAGACCTTGGCTGGCTTGTTGGTTTTGCTTTCACTTTTATTGTGAGAACAGCCAAGCTCCAAACTCCTTGCGGGAATCCTTATTCCCAGTGTCTTAACCTTTTGGTCTTCAAGGCGAGAGTGAATCGGTTTTTACTAGGTAAGCGTGTTCCATCCTAGACCACAATATCGCTTACCATCAGGTGATTTGCAATCAAGCGCAAATCTATATAGAATAAAAAAATACCTCAAGGTCGGTGAACGTTTTCCCGCAAGCGGGGCACTTGAAGCTGGCACGACTGGTCGCGTCGCGCTCCTCCGTCTCCATGCGCTTGCGCATCAGATCTAGCTTGTACTTCACCACGTTCACGAACGTCTTGTAGTTTATGAAGTAGTAGTTCACTTTCTGCGCTTTTCCGTCTAGGCCTGGGAAAATTTTTACAACACGTTAAAGCTCGGGTTTTCTAGGATAGCGGTGCCGTCGTATAGCGGCCGTAATACAGCGGGGAGATGACGTCACTAGAACGTTGTCTATGTAAACAAAATGGCACGGTTTCCTAGAGGGCTGTGATAATACGGTAATACGTCCGTAATAATACGGCCGGCCGCTATATATGACGGCACCGCTATAGTGAAGTAAGCTCGGGTTTCCTAGGATAGCGATGCCGTCACATAGCGGCCGTAATACAGCGGGGAGATGACGTCACTAGAACGTTGTCTATGTAAACAAAATGGCACGGTTTCCTAGAGGGCTGTGATAATACGGTAATACGTCCGTAGGTAATACCATGAACTTGTAATACCATGGTTGCAATTATTAAATAAATTGAAATTGAA
Organism: Cenopis cana; assembly: GCA_951800055.1. NCBI lineage: Eukaryota > Metazoa > Arthropoda > Insecta > Lepidoptera > Tortricidae > Cenopis > Cenopis cana. The sequence continues at coordinate 1,278,769 of OX637479.1, read as the reverse complement.
ATAATACGGCCGCTATCCGCTATTTATGACGGCACCGCTATAACTCGGGTTTCCTAAGATAGCAATGCCGTCACATAGCGGCCGTAATACAGCGGTGAAATGACGTCACTAGAACGTTGACTATGTGAACAAAATATAAATAAATAAATATATTATACAAGAACTGCTCGTTTAAAGATATAAGACAATAAGATATTGACCTTTATCATTATAGGTCGATTACTTAACTCCGCGCGGAAGGGTTAGCGGTATAAGCGGGTACCACTGGTATCAGAGACCCGCCGACCTTAAGCCTGGCCGCAGACGCACGGAAGCCTCTCGCTCTAAGAGAGAGAGGCTTCAACTCCCCTCCCCTCCGTTTCTGTTCGGATTTCCGGGCGTCTGCGACTCTGCGGCCAGGCTTAACGTCTCCCCTTATGCTACTCTCCCGTCAAAGGCACGCAACATTAATAAGACAAATATTTATTGTATAGTTTGTATTGTCACTTACCCGTTTCCATTTTGAGCCGGACTTGTATGAACTTGTCATTCTTAAGGGTCGCTATTCGCGCCCTCAGCATTTTCCTTTCGAACTTCAACAGCTCGCAAATGTCATCTTCTTTCATACCTGACAACAAAAACATTGTAATTGATCGAATGAAATGGAGGTCTCCGTTTCAACTTCGACAAAAATGCTTTCGAACTCCTATTTTCGGCAAACGTGTAGATTCGGACAAGAATAGGTCTACGTTCTCCATGCACTGCCTTTCGTAAACAGGCGACTAAAGACCCGTACGGTGTTGCTCCATGTGGCGGCGGCTGCAGCACTTGCCTATCAGCCCCAAGGAGTGTTGTCATCATCATCATCATCATCATATCAGCCGAAAGACGTCCACTGCTGGACATAGGCCTACCCCCAAAGAGTGCCACGATGACCGGTCCGGTCCTGCCCCACCAGCAAAATCGCATCGCATCCACGTGACCACGGACCGGAAGGCGCAGCGTGGGTGTAGACCTCCCACAAGGTGGACCGATGACCTGGTAAAGGTCGCGGGAGTCCGCTGGATGCGGGCGGCGCAGGACCAGGAAGAGTGGCGCGCTCTAAATTAGCGAAAGGTAGTAACGCGCGATAGGGGCTCCAGTGCGTTCAGTATCAGTGATATTAATCTTTATATTATAATTATTTGTTTTTTTCTTTATATAGCACACTAGTAATCAATTAAGGAAACTGTAGGTCTATTCTAAAATCCTAATGTGTACACATTTTTGTAAATGACCGTTTATTGTTTCTTTCTCAATAAAAAAAAAATATATATATTATGGCTGTGGTCGTCTGCAAGGCGGAGCGGAGGTACTTCCCCAGTTGGGCTGCTCCAAATTCGAGCAAGATGACATTTTGCTGTGCCCTAACTCTCGTAACTAGTAGATATATCGATTTATATTTACACGATTTTCACACATTGTTATTGGAAAACGGGACTTAATCGCGGACTAAGTCCCGTTTTCCAATAATAACGAGTAGATATCTCGTAGAATGTAGATTATAGCAAAGTCGACGGAGGCTACCAAGACCGGGGTAACACAAAAATGGGACACTCACAGGGGTTCCGCACCAGCATGTCAACGATGAGCGCGTCCTCGATGGTGTAGAATCCGCGCACCACCAGTCGCGCCAGCTGCTTCAGGCTGCTGGGCACCTCCGTCACCAGCCGCTCCTCAGTCATTCCTGCAATCACGCAGACATACAGCATATAATAGAAGGCCGCACCATGCCGGCTCGTAGCTAGTTCAGCAAATATCGTTGGCAGTCCCGACGGCGCGGACGTACCTACACCGCGCGATCGCGATAACACAGGCACATATAGTCCCTATTCGTCCCGTTCCCGCCACACACCGGGTAGTCAGTCCGACCCAGGTCGGGCCTAGCTTTCACTCCGTCAGTTCGCCGCGCCGCTGCAAGTACATCCTCGGGCCGCTGCAAATACATCAGTGGCGAATTGCTAGTATTGCTACCGGACGGTCGCGTCGTCTTGTCATTCGCTTGGTGTGCTCAATATTTGTTATTTACCTATTATAATTTGGGTTTGTAAGTTGGCGATTTGTTAACAGTGCAACTACTGTACGTTACTTATTCTGTGGCCTAGCTGAATTTCTTGCTAGACTCTTCTAAGCTATGTAGGTTTAGTGAACCAGCGACAAAACTCTCAGTAGCTCGATTGCACTGACACCTCAAGATTCGGTTGAAGCCGCTCAACCAATCTCACTTGAGCGCAAACTCTTAGAGTATTCCAGTGTACAAACCGCCCGCGTGGTCGTGTCGGAGGTTTCCGCTGCATTTTCCCCATTTATTTTGGAAAAAAATCACAATCGCATTGTCGACGCTTGTGGACCTGTTACTCTTAAGCTACGGTTTCTGCTGACCACCGGCATTTTTAACCTATTGAAGGAAAACTATCGTACCTCAGCGCGAGTATCCGGTTCGAAGGATCATTCATAAAATAATTCTGGTCTTGTAGGTATTTTTTTATAGATTTTACACGACTGCCCAAAAAAGGAGTGTAATGTTTTCAGGGCATAGAGTTTACCGTGGACGTGTACGTCCACGGTAAAGTATAAAAGCGACCATTTAGTAAACATCATTGCGTGACGAATGTCACTCAAGATTGATCTCACACTTGCATTTCACATTCCAACTTGGCATTAAGTTTGAACGTTCTGTTCAGCGCGCGTGGCAGTAGGCACGAAACACATCAATATAATTTGAAATGCAAGTCAGATTAGATTATCAACAATGACGTGTAATTTCTCCACGCGTCGTGCATCACTTTCGCCGCATGTGGGAAAACGTTTCTTTTCCTTTCTTCCAGCACTAGTTTTCTTTTACATAATATCTCTTTCCCATAAGTCACTGTAGAAAAAATAATCTTAGGTAGGTAGGTATGTAATAAATTTTAGAAATTAAGTTTCATTTGATATTTTTAACGGTGACTTTTCGGTGAAGGAAAATATAGTGAGGAAACTGGTATAATCCCAACAAGGTGTAGTTTTCCCTCTGGGTTGGAAGGCCAGATGGCACTGGCTTTCGTAAAAACTAGTTGCTACACCGCCGGCGGGGACGTCCACCGCGTCATCGCGACAACACAGACACATATAGTCCCTATTCGTCCCGGTACCGCCGCATACCGGGTAGTCAGTACGACCCAGGACGGGCCTAGCTGACTGTCTTGCTGGAATCTTCTCAGCTAGGCTAGGTTTAGTGAACCAGCGACAAAACTCCCAGTAGCTCGATTCCACTGACACACATCAGTTCGGTTGAAACCGCTCAACCAAGCTCACTGGAGCGCAAACTCTTAAGAGTATTCCAGTGTTTAAACCGCCCGCGTGGTCGTGTCGGAGGTTCCCCTGGACTTTCACCAGGCCACCCTCCAACCGCGCTCATCCTCATTATACGCAAGGCGGCCATACAACTCGTTTATTAGGGGCTAGGCTACCGGGTCTAGTTAATTAATGTCACGCCACGCCACTGTTATACATAATGTTGAAGTATATAGGACTACGTGACCCTAGTCGTATTAAGAGGTTAAATAAATACATACGCAGATGATTTCGTTACATTTATTTCATTGTAACAACGAAATTAATCTAAAATAATTTAAAAAGAATTAGTCTTGTAAAGTGTATAAGTTAAGTACCGAATAAGTAGGTTCGTACATAATACAACATCCAAACATAAATATAATCCAAAACATTTTGCATGTTAATTTTTTTTTTTAATCAAAGTGAAAATTGAAAACTTCAACACCACAGGTGGGATTTGAACCCACGACCTCTGGAATTCGTCCATTGCTCTACCAACCAATACCAATGCAACTTGGGACGTTGGTGCCGTTTCAGAAGTTCTAACAGCTTCACGGTAGATGTCGCTACGAGCCTCCCTAATAAGGCTTAATAGATGAGTGTTAAGATTGAAAAATTCACCATTGCAAGGGATACCACGGTGGCTCAATTGGTAGAGCAATGGACGGATTCCAGAGGTCGTGGGTTCAAATCCCACCTGTGGTGTTGAATTTTTCAATTTTCACTTTGATTAAAAAAATGAGGTTTTTCGCTAGCGGACGCATCCGCTTAACAAACATATTAAATTTTGCATGTTAGCCTTAAATTAAAGTATACAAGACAAGTCTTATATCATTTGGCAGTGGCAATTTACATACAAAAAAGGTCTGCGGTATTGGGGTGACGTTATAAAAAATGGGGCATAGCACATGCTTGACTTAGCTACTTAGCTTGATTGATTTAGGTGAAGTTATAAACCTTTCAATATTGTACAGTCACCAGCACCAATATCTGGCATAACAAAGGCGGCATAAATATCTGACACGTCCTTACGGCCCTACAAATATAGTCGTGTCAGATATGCCGGCGTTATTTTGCATGATACTAATGCTGGTGACTGTACTTACTACCACATAATCTAAAAATAATATAGTAACAACGATATTAGAACTGTCACCCCAATTAGAGTACTTTGATCTAACGAGCGCGGGTGAGCCATGGTTGTGTGTTGAGCTATACATGCACATTGCCTATGTGTGCGTCAGCGTATGAGATTGAGATATGAGTTCACGTTGTCTATGTGTTCGTATGTGTCACACCTACAACAATGGCCAACCCGCGATTGTAAGATGTACCTATCGATAAGTAAAACATCGACATAGGTAAGAACTAAGAATTGATTATAAACAAATTTATGAAATGCTTTAAAAACAATCATTATAAAACATGAGTGTACAATGGAATGAAATAAACAATGTTTCTGCTGACACGAAATGCATACATGGGGTCCTGTTGCCAAACCAAATAAACTGCTATTTACTTAATACATATATAACAACAAACATAATATAGGTCGTACGGGTAACATTCGCAAAATAGTTGCCTACAAAAATACTTTTAGCATGATTGGGAATTTTTAGGAGGTAGGTTGGTAATTTATGGTATTATTTTAAAAGTGGTTTAAAATTGCATTATTATTATCGGTGCATTTTATATGCAATTAAGACCCATAGTTCAAATAACATGGGAATTTCATGGACAATTTCAATGGATACAAAATGATATACTTGATCCCTATTGGGAAATCAATTATTACTGCATTAAGGCGCAAATCTAACAGGTTCTTTCGTAGAAAATTTGGTATGAAGTGTATGTTAGTAGCTGCTGTAGGTAAGTTATGTTGAATTTTAGGCTCATAGCTGCCACCTTAATGGTGCCATCTCATCATAAACATCCAAACACATACCAAAATCCTAATTATGTACTACCAAAAGTTTCAGACACCATTCAAATACGAATTTAAGTAAATGCAAGAGATCAACATCAAGTTGTAGGATGCTTAGTAATTACAATTACTACTTATAGTAAAAATTGACATAAACAATAAATAGCTGCTTAATTAAAATTACTTAATTCAATAATGACGTACGTAAAATACAAGATACCTATTTATTTATATCTATGGGCAAGAGTCCTTTACACAACATTAGGTAAACGATACAAACTCAGTCCCTACATGTAAAAATTGATACACAGAACACTGAAATTAGTCAGAGTGAGTTCGTTCGAGAATCATTTGTATGTTGTCTAAGGTTTGGTAGATGAGGCGGAAGTTGGGACGGTCGGTGGGGTGCGCGCTCCAGCACTGGCGCATTAGGTCGTAGACGCAGCGGGGAGTGCTGTCCGGGCATGCCAGTACATTCCCGTCCTTCAAGAAGCGCACCACCTCCTCATGTGTCATGCCGAAGTACGGCTGGAGTGCAAACGAGAATATCTCCCACAGACAAACACCATACGCCCACACATCAGACTCCAATGTATACTTATTGTACAATATGCTTTCTAAAGGCATCCATCTCACTGGTATTGCATCGTGCTCATCACCTTTATAATAATCTTGTAAATATATTTTATGTGAGAGACCAAAGTCTGCTATCTTCACTACCATGTCGTCATTGATGAGACAGTTTCTGGTGGCGAGGTCGCGGTGTACGAATTTTCGATCGGAGAGATAAACCATACCTGAGGCGATCTGCCTCGCAATGTGTAATAAGTCTAGATGGCTTAGCGGTGTTGCTAGTAGTCTTAGGTCTTCCCTGTATTCCGACACAGGCGGATAGTTGGTAGCGGTGCTGCAGGCTCTTAAATATTCATTCAAGTCACCTTTCCCCATAAACTCGAATAGCAGGCACATGGGGCGGCCTATAGCACACACACCTAACAACTTTACAATGTTCGGGTGATCAAAATCTGCTAGCAGACACGCTTCTCTTTCAAAATCCAACTGCAGGTCATGGGAAGCCTCATCCTTGAGCATTTTGACAGCAACTAGAGTGAACTCTTCTTCCGGGACCAGCCCGGGAGCCCTAGCTTGAAACACTCTGCCAAAAGCACCTTGTCCTAAATCACGGATGTAAATGATGTTATTCCTTGGGAACTCTAGTTTCTCTAGCTTGGGATTCAGTTGAGCCCCAGTGGTGTGGTATGCTAGATTGCTCGGAAGCTTGTCTAGATCAATATCCATGTTCGGGACATTTCTGCGATTAGGCATGCTGCACTTAGAATAGTGATTTTTGAAAAAGTAATGGCACAAGAGAGCTATAGACGCCATTCCTAAAACGATCCCCAGGCCACCAACTGATAGTAATAACACAAAAGTAGGAGTAAAATAGTTTTCCATCTCTATACTTGGTCCAATAATATTGTCATCTTCTAGGGTTGAGTTGGCACAAAGTGGTATGTCGCAGAGCTCCCACCGGACTTCAGGATCCATGGTGTAGCACCACGGCCGACGCTCCTCACCGCCTGCATTCCTGCAGTAGTTGCTGGAGTTCTGAACCTCCGGGAACACGAGTGGGGGCCTAGTGTGTTGGTGCGGGTACTGGGACTCCCAGGCCTGGCAGGCCTTGCCGCTTTCCGTGACATTCGTTGTGCCCTGGTAGTAGCGGCCGTTACCGCGCACGCAGGTCGTCGTCACCTCGCTGTAGTCCATGTTAGTAATGCCCACATAGTTGCACGTCACCTGGGAGCCCTTCCCTGAAAACCGAGGTAGTTTCTCGCATTCAGGAAACCGGAAGTGGCCTCGTGACTCGAAGTAAACGCCTCGGCGTTTTTGCTCCTCGAAAACGATCCAGTCGTTGTAACAAAACTGCATTTTAACCGCGATGCAGTCCTCGTAGCACAGCGGCAGAGCGGAGTCACCCACCCCGTCCTTATTGACGCACTTGGGGAACGCATAGGCACAGATTAACTTCTCGGCGCGGCTCCTACACGGCTCCTTGAGAGTCGATATCATTTCTCTCCATAGTCCCGTTGTAATTTTCTCGTTCTCCAAGCCGCCCGTATTGTTGTACCAGACGTATCCGGTTGAATATTTCTTGCATATTTGGCCATTGTATGGTCCACAATAAGGATGCACAGAGTTAACGATATAAAGGAGCACTGTTAACACTTTATAGCACAAATCCATTGTGACTATTGGACAGATAGTAATTCGATGTACGTAATGCCGGATCGTTGCATTTTATCCTATAACTTTATAGTATAATACAGAAAAAATATGACACTGACTATACAATGGCGGCCGCATTATTATTGATTTTAGTTGTTTCGTACTTCATTATGGAACTAGAGGTGGGCGATAAATAACTTCACGATGAAAAAATCACGGTGATCCGCCGTTAAAAAGTAACAGTGTGACTTGTCACGAAGTAACAACGTTACAAAATAACGTTGTTACTTAGCGACGCTATCACTGGAACAGTGTGTAAGCGACGCTTCGCGTCGTGCCTGGTGACCGCTGTTACTAACTGTGACTGTGACTGCGGTGCGCTGTCACAGAGTAACATCAGTTGTTACCTACAAAAATATCAGTAACTGCCGGGAACGATCGACACGCAAATGTCGTGACACGAAATAACCGAAGTGACAAAGTCACGGTGATTTTACAATGTGATTTTTTTGGAACGGGAATAACAATAACGGTGATTGAAAAGTAACGCTTTTCCCCATATCTATATGGAACGGTCCAAGCCACAAAGCAAAGCAACCAAAGCGACATGAGCGTGACCAATCTGACAGATGACAGTGTTGACACTTTTCAAATGGTCGCTGCTTGTGCAAAATCGAATGCTTTGAAATCGATAACTTGAGTAAGTGTTCTCGATTATACTGTTTTATTAAATAAACGCGTATATTTAACAAGAAACATTAATTAAAAATTAATCACAGTCAATCCCCACAGTCAGGAAAATTCGTCAAAAAGTTAAATAAGGATTAAATTCTTCCTATTGTTCGATATCGATTTGTCTTATCATGGCAACATTTAAACAATGTCGATGAAACTTTAATGTTGGCACTTCTGCATGCATTCTAAACGTCAAAAGTGGTCAAAATAATGCGAACTTACTGCTTTTTACCTCGATATGGCTGCAATTGAGAAAGTAAAAGTCGTTGTCCTTGGCGATTCTGGTAAATCACTTTCTTATTTTTACTAGTCCATAAAATAACACCACTTTATGTCGTATATTCGAAGTACACAAAATAAACATTTCTCAATAACCTTCCACTTGCTTTTGGTTGAGTTTGCTGTGATGACATCTTTGAAGGATAGGCAACATTCCGGAATAACGGAGTTTGGCGCCTATTTTGTTTTTGATTTGAGATTACTTTTGAAAGTTGCAGCATACTTAGTTTATAGTTTCTGCCTCATTTTTGAACGTTTGATGAATTGATCATTGTGAGATTATATCGTTAATTGTAATTTATAGTTACAATGAAAGGTGTATAAATGCAGTAAAAATCATTAGGTAAAATGGTTTATATAATTTGTTTGACAATATAATAGTACACTGCAAGTAATTATTATAGTTAGTTAAAGTCTTGTAAAGTTTATTGACATGTGATCGGCGTTAAGACCTATACATATATGGCAAGTTATCGCAACTGACAGAGACGCAGCTATAGTTAGAATGAGACATCAATACACACTTCTCACTATAATGCTTGAGCATTAATAGAATAAAATAGAATACCTAATTTATTTCTATGAAGTATTAGATTAGATTACTTCAATTATCAAAATTTCTTGGTATTGCCCATGTATGTATGACAATGTAGGTACTAAATCGTCACATAAAATAGGGCGTTATAACTTATCTTGGTAGCTGGGCTGCGAAATGTTATATTTGGGTAATCCTACCTTTTGGATTTCTTAGACCCCACCAATAGGCAAAGTGTTGTACAGTCGACGTCAAAAGTATATTAATATTTTTACACCTTGACCTTTGTAATAAAGTGATACCTAACTGTATACACACAGGGTAAGCTGTAGTAATGTTGTTCTACCAGACTAGTTTGAAAACTACCTATCTAGGTACTGCATTTTAGTGTAGAACAAAGAAAATAAATATTGTTTTTGTGGACAATCTTACACAAATCAATCTAGTCCCAAACTAAGCATAGCTTGTACCATGGGTACTAAGCGACGATAAACATACTTATATAGATAAATAGATCCTTTACATAGTAGTAAACATCCAAGACCCAAGAACAAATATTCCAAGAATTCCATTTCGAATTCGTGCTCATCACACAAATAAATGCCCCGGCCGGGATTCGAACCCGGGACCTCAAGCTTCGTAGGCAGGCTCACTTCTTCTTCTTGGTCGTAACCTCATGTCTGAGGGACGTGACCACTATGGGCGACTCTGTCGACTACCGCTCTCCAGGCTGTTCGGTCTTGTGCCATTTGTACAGTTGCCTGTAAGGTGCACCCGGTAACTTCTTGGATCACATCTGTCCATCTCCTGGGTGCACTTCCTCTGCATCTCCTACCATCGACACGCCCAGTAATTATGCGCCCAGTTATTAGGCAGGGTCCCTACCAACTAAGCTAAAGCGGTCGTCGTCAATATTACTACAGCTTACCTTATATGACGTGAACTCTACAGGTGTGGGTAAAACCTCGCTAACGCACCTGATCGCGCACGGACGCGCGCTGTCGTCGCCTGCGTGGACGGTGGGCTGCGCCGCCGAGGTGAAACTGCACGAGTACCGGCAGGTAGGTAATGCAATCCGGTTTTAACCGTAACCGAAATAACCGGTTATCTCGACAAAATTTCATAACCGGTTATTGGGAAATTTAAAAACCGGTAACCGGTTACGGTTACTTTCGGTTATACTTTTCTAATTTAAACTAGAGGTGAGACATACTAGGCAAAACGCGTCCTGAGTCTTGCGAGTACGCGTCCACAAAAAGACTAGATCCAAAGACTAGGTCCAAAATTTCCAAATTTTATACGCGCTAAACCGACCCCGACCCGAGGTGCCCCGAAAGAATCCGAACGCGCAGACGAATACGAATAGCGCGGAACATAAAGACTCTTAGACGTTTCGAGTCTTCAGAGTCGTCGTACGCCTAGTACTCGATACGCTAAAAGACGCGCAAGCGGGATCGCGCACTTACGCGTCCATGCCAAAACCTATTCCAAAAACCTGTTCCCGTAAATACGTCTCACCTCTAATTTAAACCTAAGGTCCGAAAAAAAATAAACAATAGGATTATTTTATTTGGCAGCATCGGGAGTATGAGGACGGGTGTTCGGAGATGTATTGAAACAACCAAGTTCTGAATACGACTGCCATTTATTAATAATAAGCATTGGTTATATAAGCTAGATAGTATGAGTAAGCATCTTACACTACACCTCCCCCGGAGGGAAAAAAAAAAAAAAAACAAAGTTCTCTTTTTTTTTTTTTTTTCAATTACATACTGTAACCATTACTCCTAATTTTACAAGTTGGTACATTACACATTACATGATTACACACTACGTACCTACGTTCATATCATCGATAAAATAAACAATACCTTTTATGCGCGTACTCAGTACAATTATACCTAACAAAATAATACAGTAGGAGAGAAGTTATTGTTCAATATAATTAAGGTGTAAATGGTTTTGTTCTATTTTTATGGATTACATCATATTTGCCATTCTTTATTATTTTTACATTGGGTGACATGTCCTTTACAACAGTATATGGTCCAGAATACAAAGTTTGGAGTTTATTACCAGTCTCATTTTTAATTAAAAGTTGATCGTTTGGTTTATAAGTAATCGGATTTACATATGAGTCATACTTGAATTTACGTTGTAATTTACTAGATATTAAATTATCTCTCGCCTCTTTCTGTGAAACCTGTAAACGATACTTGAGTTCCTTTGGATAATCATCATAATTGTAAAGTGGTTCTACTGTCGTTACTAAGTTACTTGGTAAATTACACTGCTTACCGTACACCAGTTCAAAGGGTGTCGACTTAGTTTCCGAGTGAACTGACGTATTGTATGCAAAACTCCAAAAAGGTAGCCACTGACTCCATGCTTCGGGGTGGTTGTCAGTTTGAATGCGTAAAAATGCTCCAAGATGTTTGTGTGAATTTTCGAGGGATCCAATTGATTGATGATGGTACGCGGTTGAGTTTATTTGATTAATATTTAATATTTTACAAACCTCTTTCATCGTTGCTGAGATAAACTCTGTGCCTCTATCTGTCGCTATGGTGTTTGGTATGCCATGTTGAAGGATGAAGTTGTTTACAAAACTATTTGCTACTTCTGCGGAGGACTTAGTAACTAGGGGATATGCACAAACATATTTAGAAAGTTCGCACTGCAAGGTGAGAATATATGACTTATTATAATTATCCTTATCTAAGGGCCCTACTATATCTAAGAATATTTTTTCAAATGCGGAATGCGCAGTTGACGTCACTACCATGGGTTCCTTTATCTGAACCGTATATTTTTGGCGCTGACACTTTTCACATTTACTTATAAATTGTTTAATATCATTTTCTAGGCCAGGCCAGTAGTAATATTTTTTCATATTGTTATACATTCTCCTTATACCCGCGTGGCCACTCGTGGGTAAAAGGTGAAAATCATTAAGCAATACTTTTTTATCGTCTTTGTCGTATATCCTTTTTACTTCTTTTAAAATAATTAATCGTGGTCCGGACCAATCAATAGTATTTTTTATCTCACTTACTAACTTGTCAACGAAAATATTATTAGTCTTACTTTTTATAAGAAATATCTCTTGCACATTTATATCTTTACAAAATTCACATAGTTCTCTCACAAAAGCGGCTCGCGTCAGTTGTGATTGAGAAACTTGTTTTATATAAATTGTCTTTCTTTCGTGGCTATAGCACAACGTTTTACTCTCTTGATTAATACATCTTTCTCTTTTTAATTTCTCAATACTTTTTATATCTAAAAATCGTAACTCCACGGAATCCTTCGGTTTGCTATGCGTGGCTACAACTCTTGGCTGATCAGACCTGTCGTCAGTAGACACCATATCAACCGGAGATTCAGTGTTCATTCGTCTTCTTTGTGCCCTTGTCATCACGTTTATTACCCTTTCATGCATCCTCTTCAACTCCTCTGACGTAATGCGTATCCTGGACAATGCATCTGCAGCTGCGTTGTCCTTTCCCTTGACATACTCAACCACATAATCGTATTCCTCTAAATCCAGCCTAAACTTCAATAATCTACTAGAGGGATCTTTCATGTTAAACAAATACACGAGAGGTCTATGATCTGTGCAAATTTTAAAATAACGTCCGTACAGGTACGGCCTAAAATACTTGACAGCCCACACTATCGCTAACAATTCTTTTTCTATTGTGGGGTAATTTCTTTCAGCTTTATTTAATCCCCTACTAGCGTATGCTATGGGTAACTCGTTCGAATTTGCCAAAATTGCTCCAATCGAATTTTTTGACGCATCTGTTTGAATTATAAATTCATTATTTTCTGAAAAATCGGGATATTGCAATACTGGAGGTGATATCATGCTATTTCTAAGATATTCAAATGAATTTTGGCATTTACTATCCCATTTGAATTGAACGTTTTTTCGACAAAGTAAGTTTAAGTAATAGGCTTTTTCGGAAAAAATTGGTATGAATTTACGGTAATAATTTGCGAAAGCTACAAACCGTTTAACCTCGTCTGTGTTCTGGGGAACAGGATAATTCTTCATAACCTCAATTTTTGATGGGTCGGGTAACACGCCGTCACCTGACACTACATGTCCCAAATAGAGTAAATCTTTCCGTAGGAAATCACATTTTTCTGGATTAAGTTTTAAATTAACGTTTCTAAGTCTTTCGAAAACATCCTGTAAGTTTTTGTTGTGGTCGTTTAAGTTCCGTCCGAAAATAATAAGATCGTCTAGGTAAACAAAGCACTGTTGATATGTTAATCCAGCCATAGCCATATTCATCATTCTCGAGAAAGCATTTGGACTCGTCTTACACCCCATGGGCATCCTAGTCATCTGAAATTGACCTGAACAAAAAGCTGTATATTTCCTACTAGATGGTTCCAACTCTACATTATAGTATCCCTGGTTTAAGTCTAAATGTGTAAAATAAATACTGCCTGTTAAGGAATCTAATATCTCTGTAACGTTAGGAAGTGGGAATTTATCATCAGTGATGCAATTATTAAGTTTTCGGTAGTCTACTACTAAACGCCATTTTTTATTTCCACTGTTATCAGATTTCTTAGGTACCAATAAGATTGGACTGGACCACTCACTTTTACACGGTTCTATTATACCCTGTTCTAACATTTTATCTAATTGACGTTGGATTTCTCCTTTTTGGGAATGTGGAAGTCTATAAGGTTTCACATAAGCTGGTTGGACATCCGGTTTCAAAGTAATTTGATGCTTATATATGTTGGTTGTAGTCAGTTTGTCCCCGGGCAAATAAAATATATCACAATACTTAGCACACAGTTTTTCAATGGATGCTTGTTCCTCTTTGTTTAAATGACTCATTTTTAAATAAGAAAATACTTTTTTCACCCTATCCGCATTTTTCTCAATCTCGTTAAACATACATACATAGTAGTCGCTTGCTCTATGAATAGTCGGATTTATTTTGTCAATAGTCATGTCATTGTCGGTTGTATTAAGGAAACGAATGGGTATCTTTCCATTAGTAGGTTGAACTAGAGCACTAGCCATAAACAAGCCAGATTGAATCTCATCTGCACACACTACACATTCTTCTTCCATATTCGTCGCAACATAACGCACAACTTCTGATCTAGCCGGTACCGATATAAGGTTGCTATTCTCTGTAAGTAGCGGTAATATAAGCTTACAGTCATGACTATCCCTTAAAGTCAAAGTATTGTTGTTCCAATCTAGAACCGATTTGTACTTTCTTAAAAAGTCTTGTCCTAAGATACCGCTTGCCGTACAAGGCAACGAATTAAAAACATAGAACCTATGATTAAGGCTTTGCTCTCCATAATTAAGTCGTAAGTAAACATATCCAATTGCTTCAACTTTGCCGCCGATTCCGTTGACTACAATATTCTCGTTATGGATCGGAATATTCTGATTACGAATATGTTTATACTTTATGGCACTTATGGTAGCTCCGGTGTCCGCTAACCATTTTGTGGCTAAATTGTTACCTAACGCTAATTCTACATAACTATGGTTATTGCTACTAACTAAAATATATGGTTCAGTCACGAAAAAACTGATTCTCCTGTTCAGTATTTGTCACGTTTGGCTCGGCGGTATTTTCCGTCATAATGTGCACTTGTTGGTTGCGTATCCCTTCGTTTCTAGGTCGGTTAGAATTAAATTGAGACCTACCTCTATTATGTTGGTAAGGCCTAGGTGTTCCGCGCCCAGCAGCACCTCGGTAGCCTCGTCCCGTACCTTGCTGTCGGTCGTTGGACCCGTACCTTCCAGGATGACGGCCGCGTGACAAGTACGACACGCCACGATGACCCCTGGAGTATGTGGATGGGTTTCTGAAATACCTCGTATTATAATTATGATGACGTCCCATCGTCAAAATCCCTTCTGACGTACCTGGCGCACTACGGTCATAGTCTAAGGCGGCTTGAACTGCATCTTTTAGGTTAGTGAAATTTCTAGCGGCAATTATGGTGCCGAGTCTGCGATTTCGCAACCCGTCGGCAAAAGTGTGTATCGCTTGCCGTTCGTTTAAGGGCCTTAGTATTTTATAATTACTGGTATTATTATCTGCCTGTGATAATGTGAGGCCGACAAACATCTCCGTTAATTGTTTCCCGAAATCTTCTACAGACAGCTCGTTTTGTCTTAAGCTTAAAAGTTGTTTCTGCAAAGCTGGGACTGATTTTTTGGGCAATAGCTCATTTTTCATGTCATTAATCAAGTCGGTAATGTTAGTATATTCAGACTGCAGCTTTAGTTTTGCTGACTGAGATAGCCTGCTTTTTAAGATGAAGCTAATCAACTTGTTTTTCGAGTCGTTATCTAACATAGACTGATAATACTCAATGTTGTCGATCAAACTTTGGATATCGCTAGCATTATCGTTCATAACTGGTAATAAACTCAAAGCCGTTTTTAAGTTAAACTTCTCCATTTCTTCTAGAGATTCCGTACACAAGGTCACAATGTCTTCATATAACTTCTCAAAACTACGACAGTAATTTTCGATACTACAAGGTCATACTTTGATTAAATATTGGCGTACTGAATTTAACTCATTCGTTAACTCTAACAAATGTTTTGCCATACTATTAAGTCATTACTTATAACATAGATACATTCGCCTTAAACAAATAAACATTGGCTATATGATATGCTAATTATAAATCAATTAAGTTCTAATCTTACTGGAGTCCGGTGAGTACAGTTCCGCACATCTCGCACTTCGCGCACAATAACACTTTGCACTGCACTTTAGACGTAATTGTTAATCACTTTAAACCTCACTTTCCGATTTAGGGGTACGACGAAAAATTGAGCTCCTCAATGCGTGCCCTCGTATCTCCTCTCGAATCCATTTTTTGTGGCACTTCTTGTACATGTAGCATGCAACAGCGACGCATATTATGACAAAAATGCATACCACTGCGACGAGCAAATTGTTTGTGGTATTTATGCTCTTGACGACGTCAGCACTGTTGCTAGAACCCCCTGCAGCATTTTGAGCCACGACGACTTCCTCTTTCGTCTGCGAGGACCCCATAATAAAATTACGCGAAGCACTTGATGATTTTGTGGCCTATTATCGCGACCAGCAAAATAAGTCCCACAATGTAAAAAACGTACACCGTTGAATCGTGAAGTTTGTCCATTTTCAAAAATATATTTTTATTTTCCGTCGCGCACATTTTGAAGAAATATTATTGTGAACACTTTCGCGCGCGATGGTAGCGGCAGCGCGCACATCGCTGCGTTGGCAGGGTCGCCATATGAGGACGGGTGTTCGGAGATGTATTGAAACAACCAAGTTCTGAATACGACTGCCATTTATTAATAATAAGCATTGGTTATATAAGCTAGATAGTATGAGTAAGCATCTTACACTACCACCACAAAATTAATTAAATTTCCTATGTTACTTACTGTGATTTTCACTAATTTGTGAAGTTTTTAGTGTAGAGTTAATGGAATAATAAAAAAACTGGCCAAGTGCGAGTCGGACTCGCACACGAAGGGTTCCGTACCATTATTTATAAATAATAACGTTATTAATATCAAGTAGAATTATGGTCAAGTGCGAGTCGGATTTTAGTTTTCCCATACATTTTTAAGACCCAGCGTCTGATGAAGGCAACGAGCAAAGATTTTTAAAAGTCTTTTTGTATAGGAGCCCTTAAATATTTATTTTATTTTGTTTTTAGTATTCGTTGTTATAGCGGCAACAGAAATACATCATCTGTGAAAATTTGAACTGTCTAGCTATCACGGTTCATGAGATGCAGCCTGGTGACAGACGGACAGACGGACAGACGGAAAGACGGACAGATGGACAGACGGACAGCGGAGTCGTCCCGTTTTACTCTTTGGGCAAGGAACCCTACAAAAAGACCGCAGTAGTGAGGTAGTGTTCGTTTGATTCTAAAGGTGCCTATGTGTTAAACTCAAATTTGAAGACGTTTTATGTTATTTATGAATAAATAAATAAATATTTGTGGACAATCTTACACAAATCAACCTAGTCCCAAACTAAGCAAAGCTTGTACTATGGGTACTAAGCGACGATATACATACTTATATAGATAAATAAATACTTAAATACATAGAAAACATCCAAGACCCAAGAACAAATATTCGTGCTCATCACACGAATAAATGCCCCGGCCGGGATTCGAACCCGGGACCTCCAGCTTCGTAGGCAGGGTCACTACCAACTAAGCTAAAGCGGTCGTCAAATGAATGAGGGCTGTACTTGGATTGCCACGTGGAGTAGTCATTGTATTTCCTGGTATTTAAATTTAATTTTCCATGTTTTTGGACATTAAATAACCGTAACCGGTAATTTTTTTGTCAAAACCGAAACCATAACCGGTTATTGCATTCTCTACCGGCAGGGCACTCACGCGCAGAACACCTTCTTCGTCGAGTTCTGGGACGTCGGCGGCTCGCAGGGCCACAGGATCACAAGGAATGTCTTCTATCAGCCCACACATGGTACGCTCAACAAATTTAATTGGGCCACTTCGTATTTTGTCACAGTGAATATCTATATGAAAGGCACTAGAGATCTCATATTAAGAGGAGGGGTAGGGCAAGCTCTCTCCATACAAACTTTGTGCAGGATTTTCTTCGTTTGTGTTTGCATTAAAGTTATGATTTTTGGTCAGTATGCTTATTTTTCTGTTAGCTATTTCGTGATGTATTTGTTTTTCATTGATATTATTTTTAAATTTTTTCATTTTTCATTTATTTGATATATTTGAAAATTTCCACATCACTTTCTTCGCATATCTAATATTTACATCCAAAAGCAGCCAATCCAGGCGCAGCGTGGGTAGACCCCCCACAAGGTGGACTGATGACCTGGTAAAGGTCGCGGGAGTCCGCTGGATGCGGGTGGCACAGGACCGGTCATTGTGGCACTCTTTGGGGGAGGCCTATGTCCAGCAGTGGACGTCTTTCGGCTGATATGATGATGATGATGATGACATCCAAAAATATTACATTCGTTAGTGCCAAAACCTACGAATAAAACGTGCACAGAGTTTGTATGGAGAATGCCTTGCCCACCCCTGCGCCTTAAGGCGCGTACTAAGGTGAAATACAACATTTTGATCGCGTCCTGTAGCGCCCTCTAGTAAGTGGCGAGCTGGCGAGTGACGCTCGGTGCTGCTCGGTACCCTTTAGGGGTGCTGTGCCCATGTGCAACGTACACCCTGCACTAGGTTCCACCGCGCAATCGCGACAACACAGACACATATAGTCCCTATTCATCCCGGTACCGTCGCATACTGGATAGAGTCAGCCCGACGCAGGTCGGGCCTAGCTGAGTTTCTTGCTGGACGCTTCTCGGCAAGGCTAGGTTTAGTGAACCGGCGACAAAACTCCAAGTAGCTCGATTCCACTGACACTTCAGATTCGGTTGAAACCGCTCAAACAATCTCACTGGAGCGCAAACTCTTAGAGTATTCCAGTGTTTAAGGCGCTACACTGAGAAATTTGGAGACTTTGAAACGCTGTCCTGCCCAGACTAGCAAACAGTAGGGGCTGATTTTCAGATATATGATTCTTGACTATATGATTGTGGTACTGACAACAGCGAAACATGATTGCTTAAAATTTTCTCGATAGAAAATAAATCCAAAGTCGAGTCTATATTTTCCTTTTTTTCCTCAGCCTACTAAAACAACGCATTATTAAAAGACACGATTAAGTTAATATGATGGTATTTTACCTCATCTAGGTACTGACAAGAGGAAATTTAATAAACCTGCACACAGTCAGATATTTAACGAGATTTGTCTAAAAAGCCATTCTCGGAGAGGGTTGCATCCCGTTTTGTCGTGAGCGAAAAACAAAGGGTGTCTCTTTCAATCGATATATCGCCTTAAATCGCCCGCGTGGTCTTGTTGGAAATTCCCCCTGGATTTTGCCCAGGCCGCCCTCCAACTGCGCATTCCTACCGTTTTATTGGTTATTAGGTCCGGCCTATAAAACCAGTCACGTTAAAATTCACCATCAGGTAAAGCCACTTCTGTGCCGGATAAGGATGTGTTCCCACTATCCGATACGATATCGTGTAGGATGCGACACCGATAAAAATGCATAGAAAACTGCTCAGTGTTCCCACTATTTCTTTCCCTTATAACCCATATTATAATGCTTTTGTAATGACAATCAGTTTGTTAATTAATTACATTGTATTAGCTTTGTGAGTATTATTAATTAATAAGTAAATAAATATATTTTTTTGTAAATATTTGTGGACAATCTTACACAAATCAACCTAGTCCCAAACTAAGCAAAGCTTGTACTATGGGTACTAAGCGACGATATACATACTTATATAGATAAATAAATACTTAAATACATAGAAGTACGTACCGAATGACATGTAAAAGTGCCCCTGTGGCCTATTTGCAGAATAAATGTTTGATTTTGATACGTTTTTTTATCGGTGTCGGATCCGACACCAATATCAGATGGTTGGAACACACTCTGAAGCATAATGAAGAGTGGATAGCTTTCTGGATATAATTCGCAAACGAGTTGCCTCCCTGATGCGCCGCGTGCGAGACAGTACCAACAGCCTCCTGAACACCATCGTTGATAGATTGGAGTGCCCAGTCGTGAAGCACTGGAACTCCGTACATGTTGACACACAAAAGTGTATGGTACTAATGTAAATTTTAATTTATAAAATAATAATAATATAATTTAATTTTGAAAATGATATAGTTAAAAAAAATTACATTTTATAACAACAATAATTTACACTTAAGTTTAGCGATTCGAAAGGCTATATCGGTTACTTTGGTTCTGCTACAGATGGCCTCATTTCTGATGCGATCACGCAGAGAAAAAACTAAAGAAGAGAATAAACTTAAGTGGCAGTGGGCGGGGCACATTGCACGTAGAACCGATGGCCGTTGGGGCCGAAAGGTTCTCGAGTGGCGACCACGGACCGGAAGGCGCAGCGTGGGTAGACCCCCCACAAGGTGGACTGATGACCTGGTAAAGGTCGCGGGAGTCCGCTGTATGCGGGTGGCGCAGGACCGGTCATTGTGGCACTCTTTGGGGGAGGCCTATGTCCAGCAGTGGACGTCTTTCGGCTGATATGATGATGATGATGATGATGAATAATTTACAATAATTTTGATTTTGAAAATAATATAGATTTTTAAATGTAACCATCTGTAATGTATTATTATAATATAATTTAATTGTCAAATTTATTTATTTGTAATTGTACTTGATGTTAATATGGACAATGGTTCGATATAAATGAATATTTAATTTAATTTAATTTAATAATTAGGTATATTTCAGGCATCATCCTCGTGCACGACCTGACGAACCGGAAAAGCCAGGTGAACCTGCAGAAGTGGCTCTCCGAGATCCTGAACTCGGACAACCCGGCGCTGCAGCATGTCGACGTGGACCCTGAGCAGTTCCTCGGATCCACACAGGTGACATATCACAATTCGATATTTGACAATTTTTTACTAGCTTTTGCCATCGACTTCGTCCGCGTAAAAGGGATGATTTTCGGGATAAAAAGTATCCTAAATGTTAATACAGGCCATAATCTCGATGTATACCAAGTTTCATCATAATCCGTTCAGCCGTTTTTGTGTGATTGAGTCACAAACATCCAAACAAACAAACTTTCGCATTTATAATATTAGTAGGATTATAAAAACTAGCCTTTGTCGCGCCTGCGTCCGCGCAGAAGTCATTCATCGCGTTGGAATGTCATTGCCATTATTTTAATTTAGGCGCTTACCCAGTTAATAGAAACTTCTACCAACTTAAGGGATGATTACCGGGATGAAAACTATCCTATGTCCTACTTGTTTATGATGTTGGCCCACTGAATAATCGAAGTTTGTGACCTCGAGCGCAAAACGCATCGATCTCAAAAATCGAAAAAAAGACTACCTACAACCCTAAAGTGTTAGTTGCTGATAGTACCTTAATGTTTTTAAAGTAGACTTGCTATAATATCTATGAGACTAGAATTGTAGACCAAATAGTTTTCGAGATAAATCCTTTCAAAGTTTGAGAATATCAGTTTTTTTAAAGTAGACTAAATATGCTACCATATTATACTAGAATTGTCTCTGTAAACCTAATAGTTTCCGAGATACAGCCTTTCAAAATTCAAAAATTTTTCGACATTCTCAAACATTAAAAGGATTTATCTCGGAAACTATTCGGTCTACAGAGACAATTCTAGTCTCATATTATAACATTGGGGACACAGTGGTGAGTTGACGTATGTGATGTCACCAGATCCCGATCCTGGTGATCGGCACCAAGTTTGACCTGGCTGAAGAGTCGCAGCGGCGCGGCCAGTACCGCCGGCTCGCCAGCAGCATCGCCGAGCAGTGCGGAGCAGACGAGCTCTTCCTCAACTGTCACCAGGCCAGGTCAGTCACATCATCATCAGTACCGCCGGCTAGCCAGCAGCATCGCCGAGCAGTGCGGAGCAGACGAGCTCTTCCTCAACTGTCACCAGGCCAGGTCAGTCACATCATCATCAGTACCGCCGGCTCGCCAGCAGCATCGCCGAGCAGTGCGGAGCAGACGAGCTCTTCCTCAACTGTCACCAGGCCAGGTCAGTCACATCATCATCAGTACCGCCGGCTAGCCAGCAGCATCGCCGAGCAGTGCGGAGCAGACGAGCTCTTCCTCAACTGTCACCAGGCCAGGTCAGTCACATCATCATCAGTACCGCCGGCTCGCCAGCAGCATCGCCGAGCAGTGCGGAGCAGACGAGCTCTTCCTCAACTGTCACCAGGCCAGGTCAGTCACATCATCATCAGTACCGCCGGCTAGCCAGCAGCATCGCCGAGCAGTGCGGAGCAGACGAGCTCTTCCTCAACTGTCACCAGGCCAGGTCAGTCACATCATCATCAGTACCGCCGGCTCGCCAGCAGCATCGCCGAGCAGTGCGGAGCAGACGAGCTCTTCCTCAACTGTCACCAGGCCAGGTCAGTCACATCATCATCAGTACCGCCGGCTAGCCAGCAGCATCGCCGAGCAGTGCGGAGCAGACGAGCTCTTCCTCAACTGTCACCAGGCCAGGTCAGTCACATCATCATCAGTACCGCCGGCTCGCCAGCAGCATCGCCGAGCAGTGCGGAGCAGACGAGCTCTTCCTCAACTGTCACCAGGCCAGGTCAGTCACATCATCATCAGTACCGCCGGCTAGCCAGCAGCATCGCCGAGCAGTGCGGAGCAGACGAGCTCTTCCTCAACTGTCACCAGGCCAGGTCAGTCACATCATCATCAGTACCGCCGGCTCGCCAGCAGCATCGCCGAGCAGTGCGGAGCAGACGAGCTCTTCCTCAACTGTCACCAGGCCAGGTCAGTCACATCATCATCAGTACCGCCGGCTCGCCAGCAGCATCGCCGAGCAGTGCGGAGCAGACGAGCTCTTCCTCAACTGTCACCAGGCCAGGTCAGTCACATCATCATCAGTACCGCCGGCTAGCCAGCAGCATCGCCGAGCAGTGCGGAGCAGACGAGCTCTTCCTCAACTGTCACCAGGCCAGGTCAGTCACATCATCATCAGTACCGCCGGCTAGCCAGCAGCATCGCCGAGCAGTGCGGAGCAGACGAGCTCTTCCTCAACTGTCACCAGGCCAGGTCAGTCACATCATCATCAGTACCGCCGGCTAGCCAGCAGCATCGCCGAGCAGTGCGGAGCAGACGAGCTCTTCCTCAACTGTCACCAGGCCAGGTCAGTCACATCATCATCAGTACCGCCGGCTAGCCAGCAGCATCGCCGAGCAGTGCGGAGCAGACGAGCTCTTCCTCAACTGTCACCAGGCCAGGTCAGTCACATCATCATCAGTACCGCCGGCTAGCCAGCAGCATCGCCGAGCAGTGCGGAGCAGACGAGCTCTTCCTCAACTGTCACCAGGCCAGGTCAGTCACATCATCATCAGTACCGCCGGCTAGCCAGCAGCATCGCCGAGCAGTGCGGAGCAGACGAGCTCTTCCTCAACTGTCACCAGGCCAGGTCAGTCACATCATCATCAGTACCGCCGGCTAGCCAGCAGCATCGCCGAGCAGTGCGGAGCAGACGAGCTCTTCCTCAACTGTCACCAGGCCAGGTCAGTCACATCATCATCAGTACCGCCGGCTAGCCAGCAGCATCGCCGAGCAGTGCGGAGCAGACGAGCTCTTCCTCAACTGTCACCAGGCCAGGTCAGTCACATCATCATCAGTACCGCCGGCTAGCCAGCAGCATCGCCGAGCAGTGCGGAGCAGACGAGCTCTTCCTCAACTGTCACCAGGCCAGGTCAGTCACATCATCATCAGTACCGCCGGCTAGCCAGCAGCATCGCCGAGCAGTGCGGAGCAGACGAGCTCTTCCTCAACTGTCACCAGGCCAGGTCAGTCACATCATCATCAGTACCGCCGGCTAGCCAGCAGCATCGCCGAGCAGTGCGGAGCAGACGAGCTCTTCCTCAACTGTCACCAGGCCAGGTCAGTCACATCATCATCAGTACCGCCGGCTAGCCAGCAGCATCGCCGAGCAGTGCGGAGCAGACGAGCTCTTCCTCAACTGTCACCAGGCCAGGTCAGTCACATCATCATCAGTACCGCCGGCTAGCCAGCAGCATCGCCGAGCAGTGCGGAGCAGACGAGCTCTTCCTCAACTGTCACCAGGCCAGGTCAGTCACATCATCATCAGTACCGCCGGCTAGCCAGCAGCATCGCCGAGCAGTGCGGAGCAGACGAGCTCTTCCTCAACTGTCACCAGGCCAGGTCAGTCACATCATCATCAGTACCGCCGGCTAGCCAGCAGCATCGCCGAGCAGTGCGGAGCAGACGAGCTCTTCCTCAACTGTCACCAGGCCAGGTCAGTCACATCATCATCAGTACCGCCGGCTAGCCAGCAGCATCGCCGAGCAGTGCGGAGCAGACGAGCTCTTCCTCAACTGTCACCAGGCCAGGTCAGTCACATCATCATCAGTACCGCCGGCTAGCCAGCAGCATCGCCGAGCAGTGCGGAGCAGACGAGCTCTTCCTCAACTGTCACCAGGCCAGGTCAGTCACATCATCATCAGTACCGCCGGCTCGCCAGCAGCATCGCCGAGCAGTGCGGAGCAGACGAGCTCTTCCTCAACTGTCACCAGGCCAGGTCAGTCACATCATCATCATCATCATATTCACTACCTCTCTGTCGGATTTTGATCGTCGCCGCGTTGGTGAGCACACGTGCCCGGGGCGACGACGGGCAGAATCCATTTACCGTACAAAACCTTATCTACTGTCATGGCGTCGTTACCGAACAACGTCATTGAACAGGTGGCATTGGCGAAATCATCATAAATTTGATGGAAGCCATTTTTTAAAGAATTGATTGATATACCTCTCTGTCGCACTTGCCTATTCTAACGACAGAGATTTAACGCGGTACGAGAAACGTCAAATACTTATATTTTAATGCAAGGACATCTGTCAAAAGAACATTGATAAAATATCTTTAACTATCGCTAACTATATGTCATGAAATATAAGCTAGCTTACGTAGGGAGACCTTAGGACACCTTTCCATCATAGTCATGCTACGTTGGTATGGATGCGTTGATATCCACCAATCATATTCATTGGTTCCCAATGTTCCCATAGCATAGCACTGGTGGTAAACGGAAAGCTATCACATCCTCGCAGCATAGCTGCATAGCATAGCACTGGTGGAAAAGCGGTCTTAAAGCCCCAGGGTTTTGCGGAAAACACCTTGAGAATGGTTGCTGAAAAGAAAAGAAACATTTATTCTTGACAAACAAAACACAAGCACTACATTACAAAACCGAATTTTGTCACGAAATGGTCACAACTCAGCGTTATGCTGACAGAGCCAGCGCTGGTCTTCCGTTGTGACTATTTGGTGAAACCACGGGGCAGTGACGAAACAAACACACAAAACAGCAAGAAATAATACAAATATACACGAATAAAAACATTAATAAAAACTACAAAAAAAAAATCTACGTCATGCTGTGGTGGTATTGTTATCGTTTATTTCATTTCATTTCAGGTCACTCGGCCCTGGGACTAGTAATTCCGTTAAATTGACACGATTTTTTGACAAGGTTAGTAAGTAAATTGCCAAATTCACAATGGCATTGTAATATAATAAAGTTCTTCCTAAGAGTGCTTGAACGCCACTCATGAATAATTTGTGATTATTTAAATTTAATTTTAGGGGTACTTGGCGACGATATACATACTTATATAAATAAATAGATATTTAAATACATAGAAAACATCCAAGACCCAAGAACAAATATTCGTGCTTATCACACAAATAAATGCCCTGACCGGGATTCGAACCCGGGACCTCCAGTTTCGTAGGCAGAGTCACTACACTAAAGCGGTCGTCAAATATTATGTGGCATTGAAATCATAACGCTGATTTTCAGTCATGACCTAGGGCCTGACACGCTTCATATAGAGAAATTAGTATTTTTTAAGCACACGTAAGTAGATGAAAGACATTTAAATAAATGACGCATTTAAAAGCATACACGATAAAAGTTATGGGCCTTCGAATGTCGGATTTTGGGTAATAAAAGAAAAAACTTTTAAAAAATCGTACCTCCATGACCGTCACTCTAAGGACCCAGGGTCCAAGGGTGGAAAGGTATCAAATGACCCAACCAGCACCCCAATAAATTTTAACGGTCCATTTGCCGAACAATCTGTATATACTATATCTATGCTGTGCCTAGATAAGAGTGTAATGACTGGAAATAGATAGCCAACTTCACGCATATTGTGATCCCGACTAAAGCGCCACCAAGTGCCAAAGTTAGTAACTATTATCTTGGATGCACGTGAAAAAACATACAAAAAGTGCATCCGCCGCTGGGATGGAACCCGGGTACATTGACTCTAAAGGCAGTATACTTTACCAAAGGGCCACGTGTGTGATCCTAGGAGGCATCGAATTTTTAACAGGCCACATTTAGAAGACAATTCGTGCAAGTTTAATAACCTTAAGGGCCTTTTCACACTTGAGCGATTTGCAAGCGATTTGCCAGCGACTTCTATACAAAACTCGAATGCGGCGATCTCGCAGCGTGATCGAATTTGTATAGAAATCGCTGGCAAATCGCTCAAGTGTGAAAAGGCCCTAAGACTAGGTGGCACTATTATTAATTCCGTCAGCTTTCTTCTAAGATGGACAACCATGATGTTGTGTGCAGGTGATCGAGCGGCGTTACTACTCTCGCGGCTCGCCTTTCCCGGACGGGGGCCGACTCACGCACGCGCACGCGCCGCACTACGCGCAGGTCGCACCCGGCACGCCGGCGCACGCGCAACGGCCGCACCAGTACCTTAGCCCGAGGTTCTACCGCATGGACTAAAAAAAATAGGAGCATTTCAGTTGACAGAGTTATATCAAAGTAAAGCTCAAAGCTATTGTACCATTCAAACATTAAGGTTTATTTTCTTATTTAGGATTACCAACAGACAGTACATCAATATTAAAATTAGTACATTACTTAACAAGGGCGCTAAAACAAAGAATGTCTCAGATCCTGTGATCTGAGTGTATCAAATACCTGTCTATTTAATAAATATGTGATCTGATGCTTTCTTCATTACCGCCCGTGGTAAGTTAAACATTGTATGTCCTCCCCTGGCCTGGAAATGGGATTTTGCGTGCGCGGAGCGTGCGGTAATTAACTGTTTAAATATGTCAGATTTATAAATGTCAGTAACTGTTTAACAACTTGATCGATTTCTTACATCCTTTACTAGTATTATACGTTTTGCTTTTTTCGTAATTCTTTCTAGTTTATGAAATAATAGCAAATTAATTAATAGTTTAAAAACACTAGAAAAACACGCCTCGCCTTTCTCACAAGTGCAAACACGACTATGATACGATATTCCATCATGGAATGCCAGTGCCTATCTTCCGGCTTCATCATCAGACCTTGAAACCTAATCGTGGTCAAAGTTCATTACAAGACTTTTCTAACAAATCCAAACACAGCTATGATACGATGTTCGATCATGAAGTTCCAGTTCATATCTTCCGGCTCCATCATCAAATCAGTTCGACTGTACCATATTATTGTATTGTCATCAGAACTACATACAGCTGCCAATTTTCATGACGCTCCGATGCTTGGAAGATGGTTAAATTAGTAACCTTAGATTCCATTACATAGTTACATACAGGTCGACCTAGTAAAAGCGTGTTAAAAACCAGGACGAAGTGTTCGTGTCTAAAAATCGAAACTTTACGGGTCCATGTTTTCAATTTTATACAATATTTCCAAAAAATCAAAACGTATAAACCTAGTATTTAATGATACTTACAACATTTCCAAAAATCATGCAAATCGGTTCAGGATTAGGGGGTGGAAAACGTTGCCGCTTTTTGTATGGAAAAATTTCGCAACACAATTCTCTTAAAATGAAGGCGAAGGGTATCTTGATCACCGACCGACGAGCCTGTATGACGAGTTGTATGGATGTGGTTCATACGAAAGAATTAGGTAATGTATGTAAGGACCGTATTATGTATTTGAAATTATTTGGTCTCTGCACTCTCTGTCTACCCCAACAGGATGTACCGGGCATGAGTATATATGTTATTGTATGTATATATGTAAAGTAAATCCAACGACGAAAAATTAAAAACCGAGTGCCTTGTTGTGACTTGACTCTTGACCCTTGACTGCCACAGTACATTACGCATGTCATGTCTGTCACGCCTAAGTCTTGCAAAACAAGGTAAATTAACCTTACTTGCATAGCACCTAGGTTGCCTTTACATTGCACGTGTTCTCATCTATACATGATAGTGACGTTGCAGGCACGGCAGGTCTTGTCATCTATACGTAGGGTTGCCAACTTGCCGATTTGCGGGACATTTGTTGTAGAATTGCGGGACTGGGCTAAAAAATGCGGGACTCGCGCACTCTATCAATATTGTTAACGTATAATTGTGATATAGGGTACATTACTTAATTTCCGCGATATATACGTTCTTAGTGGATGATTTCCGAGCTAAAGTTATCCTATTACGAGTACGGTCCTCCGGGAGCGGGATACAAAGTACTTATTTTCATTTATCGAAGTTGTGCACTCTTTCCTGAAATGAAACAAAATGTTCTTATAATTCTGCCGAGGCCTGAAAACGGGACAATTGGCGTCCCGCACGCATCCTCTGCGGGACGCATCGTCTAGGGTGCTGGAAACGGGACGTCCCGCCTGAGGCGGGACGGTTGGCAACCCTATCTATACGTGACGTCAAGAGATTAACCCTCTCGTCACGTGTATCGTACACAATATTTAAGGGTAGCGTTAAACGGTAACGAGAGAACGAGATTTGCATGACATGCACTAAATTTGTATGAATATGAATAAAGATTTTTGATCATTCCAATATTTTTATTTTTATATTTTTAGGCGGCTCATGTATAATAAGCTCCACTAGTGCTAGAGGTACGCCAAAAGATGCTGCAAAGCATGAAAATCGGAACGATTGATCTTGAGAGCATAGGAATCAGTTTGACCCGTTGGACGAAAAAATAAGTTCAATAAGTTAATATATTATCTAGCTGAATTCCTTCACACTCTTTGAGAGAAGAGAATTAGGTAGCTTTTCTTTTCGAGCCCTTCCAAAGTATCCACGTTGCCAGGGTAAAACTAGTGGGATCATTAACATTTTGACTGCCACAGTAAATTACGTAAGTATTTGGTTTCTCACAGGCCAAAATCTTTCTAGCAAAAGACCGAAAATGAACCTTGTGTTGTCATCTATATGTCGCAGGCAAATCGTATAATCCGCCGTATTATATTATGGCTAGGCGTACGCTTTGCATTTATAAATTCGCCTAGTCGTAATGTAAATAAGCGGTTCAGTCAGATTGTATAATTCGCCGTAATACATTGCGACTAGCCTTTTCACAAAATAGCGTCGTTTTAGCTGTCACTTCTTTGAAAGTTTTTAGTTCCCATTTTTAACACTCGCAGCGCTGTTTAGCGATGACAATCCGGCCATTTTGTAATGGCTGACGTCCACTAGGCTCGCCGAGGCGAGTCGAATTGAATCGAAAATAATTCGCCTTCATACATTAACTATGAAAGTGCGTCGATTGACGCGGAGCCGAATCGAATCGACCGAATGGACGCACTTTCATAGTTAATGTATGAAGGCGAATTATTTCGATTCGATTCGACTCGGCTCGGCGAGCCTAGTGGACGCCAGCCTTAAAAAGGCGGATTATGCAATCCGGCAAGTACAATCCGGCTAAACGTGAGCCGCCATACTGTAGAACGTATTGCAATGACGATCCGGCTAATCGTTAACCCACCGTATTACAAAACGGCTCTGTTTTGTAAAACGGCGGATTATACAATCCGGCTGCGACATATACATGAGGATCGAAACCGGTATTTTAAAAATCCCAGAAATAGTCCAAATTTTTTATTTATTATTGTATGGTCTTTACGTAGGACTGAATCATGTATTTACTTCGTATTAATAGAGTGTCCCATTAAAAATGAAATTATAAACCAAAGAACGAAAAAGAACGATATAAATACCGGTATTTTGTATGGAGCAAATACCGGTATCCGATCCCTGTACATGACAATGGCGTTGTAGGCACGGCGGCTCTTGTGGCGGTGGAGAGGTTAAC
The DNA here is from genome assembly GCA_951800055.1 of Cenopis cana. Taxonomy (NCBI): domain Eukaryota; kingdom Metazoa; phylum Arthropoda; class Insecta; order Lepidoptera; family Tortricidae; genus Cenopis; species Cenopis cana. The sequence continues at coordinate 1,249,025 of OX637479.1, read as the reverse complement.
AAAACCCTCGACCCGTCTTATACGGCCTTGACTTACCCGCGTTACTTGTGCAGTTTCTTAATGTTTTCCGCCATAAAAAAAATACAAAAGCGTTTATTTTTCTCTTTCAATTACAATGGTGTATCGGTTAGTAATAACGCTCGCTTATAGAGAAAAAAAAAAACACTTTGAAACAGTACCTATTTTATGATTTAATTGCACATGAAAACCTACATAAACAACACAATTTATTGTAAATATCGAACACAAAACTGGTATTTTGTATATATATAGTTTACTCGTATTGTTCGTAAATATTTATTTTGGTGTAGTCAATATACATAGTATATATTTATATTGGATTATGTAAGTTTCCTTTTCTTTATAAGGCTAGACATCCCCATTGCAAATGTCCCGCTCTAACACGTGTGAGTTTGCAATTAACGATCCTGCTCTCTACGTAAGCTCTGCGCGTAGTTTTCGTAAATATTTAAACAGTCATTAAGCCAATCGTTTTATCAAGTAGTAACTACTTTAATACTAGTGTCTTCTCTTGGAGATTGACGAGAGACATCACCCTGTTATGGATTAGTTTTTGTTGACATTGACTCTGAGAGACGCCTCTATATTAAATTGTTTTTTTATTCCTTTTATATTTAAATCTTATTATTTCTATTTTGACGCTTTGAGACCATGTACATCTCTAAGCACGTTAGAATAGTCATTATGAAGAATATTTTGACGCTCAGAGACCATTTACATCTTTGAGATATTATATTAAATTTTGTTATTCAGACTGAGACCTTATTTATATACATCTCTCAACTTTACTATTTTCGTAATATTTGTAATAGATAATTAATATTTTGACATGAAAAAAATATTAAATTCTTATTGATATATTTCTTAAATTGTATATTAATATTTTCTCATGAAAAATCTATCATATGCTTATATTGTCAGACTTTTTTAAATTGTACATTAACATTATGACATGTGAAAGTGCCCTTGTGGCCTATTTGCAGAATAAATGTTTGAATTTTGAATTTTTTTGAAGTCAAACCATACCTACTAATTTGTCTATAACTATTTAGGGTCTTTAATTTAGTACAAAAATTAGATGTATCAGAATACATAATTTATTATACAGTGTAGTGTCGTTCACTAAATGCCGCTGCTTTTGAATAATAAAATTACGTCAACGACGACCCCGCCAACTGAGTTTACGTAATTATATGTTGACCCCTTGCCTTGCCATTGAATTGTTAATTATAGTCAATTAAAGGTAGGTTATCTAGGTGGTGATTATTTCCATAAAATGAATGTTTTTCCTTCGTCAGGCGGCAAACCGAAACAGAGAGCGTCACATCAGATTAAGACCCAGGACATACCCCAAATGATAGATTTTGAAACGCTAAAAGGCTGAAAAGAGCCGATGAAAAAATCTGAAAAAATATATATTATCCTTTAATCATTCGTTTAATAATCTGAACGTTTGATTTTTCTCTAGACCATTAAATACTATGTCAAAAACAATATTGGAGTAAGACCGTTTTCAGCATAAAATTTACTAGTACTAAAATCTAGCTTCAGCAACTCGAATCTCGATCAACTGATCATAAACTTTCTGCAATTAAGTAGATACAGGTTGGCATATTTTTTGCTACTTTTCAGTGGGATTATATTTATATACCAACCATATGCAACAAACTGGCAACCGTACTTTGTCTTCTCGAAGATCTCACCGTCTAAATAATGAGTCAATTGTTTTTTACTAAACAGAATTGATATTACTTAGGAAGCCATTGACCTGTACCCTTACCATGAGTTTGCAATGTTTGCATTACCGTACTCGCTAGCGGTAGCGACTGCGTAAACGATTTAGTATGGACAAAAGTACAGCGCCTCTGGCGTTTACGCAATAGAACTAAGAATCGCCATACTAAATCGTTTACGCAGTCGCCAGCGTGTACGCTAATGCAAACATTACAAACTCAATGGTAAGGGTAATGTTTGTATAATTCGATAAGTGATTAAGTGAAAATCAATACAATTATGTTATTTTTTTTATTTATTATAAAAAAGGGGTTTTGTCACACATAAAATTTTGTAATCAATATTATTATATTATATATAATTTATCGTATTATAAAATACCCGCGAACTGAGACAGACATTGAGACATTCTTTGTTTTATCGCCCTTGGTAAGTAATGTACTATTAAGTAAACTTATCTTAGACCGTGTTTATAAACATTAACTTGTAAGTATTTGGGTACAGAACATTTATTCTAAAGAATCAAATGTCAAGATAATTTATTAGCAGTTATGAGTTACGTACTCTGTAATGTAACCAATTAACTTCAAAATTATGTCACATTGCCACAAGATTAGCTACGACTACGACAATTGAACGTGCGCTTGACCCGTAGTTCGAAGCCGCGGTGACGCGTTGTGCTCGCCTTCCTGGCACGTGGCGGCGACACGTGACCAGCGGAGTTCCTGTACCTGTAATATTTAACAGTGTTTTTTTGTTGGTTGAAAACATCGTGAGGAACGGTCTCCCAACAAGGTCCAGTTTACCCTCTGGTTTGGAAGGCCAGAATGGCAGTGACTTTCGTAAATTATTTCCTTTTTAGGGTTCCGTACCCAAAGGGTAAAACGGGACCCTATTACTAAGACTACGCTGTCCGTCCGTTTCGTCCGTCCGTCTGTCACCAGGCTGTATGTCATGAACCGTGATAGACAGCTGAAATTTTCACAGATGAAGATGATGTATATCTGTTGCCAATCCAAAGTTTTTCAACCAATCACAGAGCAGTATTCTTGCGGCTTTTAAGTATTTCGTACAATTTCCATTGATACCTTAGAAAATGTTGTTAATTCTGTCAAAAACATAGTAAATATAAGTTTGCGAACTTTTAGTCCACATAGTGTAACGGGTGGACGACTACGGAACCCGACCTTGCGCGTGGCCCGACACGCATTTGGCCGGTTTTTAAATCAATGTAAGGTTAATTTAATATATGGAACGGTTAACATTTTAAGAATGAAAATGAAAATATATTAAATTATCTTGTGAAATAAGCCCCAATATTGTTATAGCCCCAATACAGTTAAATAAATCTTGAATTCTTTGTTATATGTGTATATAATTATGTCACACCATGCATTTAAGGGTTAAATCTGACTTCCTGATCAGGAAACCATGCGTTTGCTGCGCCCAGCCTAATTGTGACTTTCAAGCGACAGGGTACAAAGGTGCCAAGCCCCTTGAGACGCTGACAGTTTGGTAAACTAAGCAAAGCTTGTACAGTCAGCATCAAAGTAGCGACACATATGAAGGCGTCAAAAGAACTTGAAATCTTCATATGTCACAGCTACTTTTGATGCCGACTGTACTATGGGTACCTGGGTGACGATATGCATAATTATACCTATATGTAGATAATTAGATACTTAAATATATTAGAAAACTATAATACTTAATAGAAATAAATACTCGTGCTCATTCATGATAGCAGTCGTTAAGGCGAGGCCAGTTCATGAATCGACGAAAATATTAAAGTTTGAGGTTAGACTATGAAGAAATAATGTAGAATTACACTACACAAAAAATACTGTAGATTGAAAAAGAAAAAAAATAACAAAATAACTGAACAAAATATTGAAAAATGCTTTGGTAACTCTATGAAAAAATCCTAAATATCATCGTAAAAATAAACATTCATGCTGGTTATTTCGTAATTGTCAACGGCAGTGATACCTATGATTTTTTTTTACAAAAATGCTAGCTTCTTTATTGTTCTAATAAAATAACCGGATAGATTTTTGATAAATGATCCAGCATTCCAAAAATCAACCAAAATGTACTAAATATTCAAGAAAACTACGCGCTGAGTTCCGTAGAGAGCGGGATGGTTAATTGTAAACTCACGCGTGTTGGAGCGGGAGGTTTGCAGTGGGACTGCCTGGCTTTAAGCCAAGTTACAGGTCTTCGGGTGGGTTGAGAACTTCTAACAATCAAGTTGCCCACTCACTTGACAAGCCTAATAATCAACCTTAGTCCTAATTAGAGCAATCTCAATAAGGGTTGGAAGGTCAGATGGCAGTCGCTTCCGTAAAAACTAGTGCATAAGCCAAATCTTTGAATAAGGTAGCGAACCCCAGGCATCCTTCAGGATACAACTGTACTGGGATCACGCTGATGACTCGTGCTCATTCATCAACGCGTGTAGGTAAGCGACAAAGTACCTACCGCAGTGTCAGTGTCCAGCTGATGATGATGATCCTCCCAGACGTATCCGTCGACGGCGACATCCTGACTATTCTATGAGAGAGATCTTTTATTTTTATTATTATTCAAACATATTGTATTACACAGTGAGACACCAAAGCACTGTGAAATGCATACAAGATTGCTTAAGTACTTACGTTAAATTGTGTTTACATGACTTGAAAAATCTTAATAACTAACTGGAGATGTGCGGTCATCAATCGCCTCACATATTATCTTGCAAATACATCGCAGTCAGGCACTGAATTGAGAAGCGCGTTCAGATAAAGTAAAGCGCGAACCAGTGGTGAATGCCTGTATGCCACAGTACGCGCTTTAGGAACTGCCAGTAAGTAGGTAATCTTATTTTCACACCACCTGCTCGTCAATGCCCAATGATATATCATGCAAACTTTACCGAAAGCAAATCATTACTGGCTTATGCCGGGTAGTAATATCGTACTGAATCTCATTATAACCCGCCGGGTAATAATTTGATTTCACTTTTCATAGTTCTTATAGTTCTGTCATTAAAGTTTAATGTCGTGAAGTCCACTAAGCGGTGGCGAGGAGGCGGCATACCAGCTCCGTGTTTTGTTTGGAACGTCGTGTTCGAAACAAAAGACTGCGTCGTCGGCCGCCGCCTGTAGCGCGTCAAGCGCGTGGTTTTAGTACTGAATATTTGTAGAATTACATTTTGGAGTTTTCTTATACACTATTCTAAGATTTTATTACATTTTTAAATAAAATCACTATGTAATATCCGTGCCTCGCACGTACTAGCGCTGGCCTTCCTCCCTTCGCAGCAGTTGCAGCAATGTAAATAAATACATACTCTTACATATTTGTGGACAGTCTTACACAAATCTACCTAGTCCCAAACTTTATTTTACTAAACGGTTAAAACTCACGTATTAATTAAATCGTGACTCGTTAACTTTAATCGTGACGCTGGCTGGGTGTTGCCGCCGGCATGGAAACCTGTGATCCCGATCATAGAGCGGGAAGTGCGTTATGACAATCGAGTGGACATAGTGAGTTCAGTGTGCTTACCATTGATCGGGGGGGACGATCCCTCACCACGACCTCATACAACACCTTCAGCGCCGAGCCACAAAATAAAAAATATACAGAAGGTCCGTTCCCGTCGTTCTTGAAAATACATACCTAAACTTGAGGGTTGCTTCTGTATTGATTCTGAATTTTAAAAAGGAGTAGTTAGGTATAATAAAAATTCTTCAACATGACATTTAAATATGAACCAGCGTATCTTGGTAGAAAACCGGCCAAGTGCGAGTCGGACTTCGCACATTTAGGGTTCCGAATCAACCTCAAAAAATTGATTTATCAATATATTAGTATTTGTTGTTAAAAAGATATACGTAATTTTGAAAATTGTCACCAAATTTCAAGTTCATAGGTCAATGAGAAGTCTAAAAATTCTTCGGAACAAATTTTGTGACAGACGACGGACGGACGGACGGACGTCTGGGCGACACCAATAGGGTTCCGTTTTGACCCTTCGGGTACGGAACCCTAATAAATTGATGCGTGACCCGCTGCGAGTTGTGACTTGTGACCGGCGGCGGTCGAGAGCGCCAACAAAGAATATAAGTACCTAATTAATTAGGTACCTACTTAACTAAACCATAGTACTTAAATACTGGCGTTTTACCAGCGAACGATAAGATGAATGTGTAATGGTTGATCGTCGTTATCAAAGCGGCTAGTTTCAAAAAAATTCCTACCTACCTATGTATTGTAACTACCAAAATGAGAAAACCGTTTTATTTACCTTTCAATATCGTTTGAAAATTTGAAGAAAGTGTAGACACAGTTTTTTGTTGTATTTAAACAATAAAATACATTCCAACTGTTATAATATCGGTTATTCATTTTGACGTACGTGACACAAAGTACCTACGTAGCGGCGGCGACGTCAAGTGATCAACGCGCGCACAACTAGCACTCGCGATGCGACAGTGACAGTCGCGACTAAGCTCGTCCGAAATCAACCGAGAATGCCTGTAAATTTTATGTCTGTGTGCGTGCGGCGAAAATGGCACTTTGTACTGAGCGGACTCTCTGCTCCGGCGCGCGCCGCCGCTATTTACTTTGTGGCCGAGCTGCCCCGCCGCCCCCGCCCCCGCCCCCGCGCTGTCTGCGCGTGCGTCACGTGCCTTGCGGCGGGCGGCGGGTAGTTCGACAGTGTGCAATCGGCGCGGGTCGCAGACGCACTCATCCTGATGAAGAACTGCCGAAGAGTTCGAAACATGTCGCCCGAAGTGACAATTAATACGTGAGTTTTAACCGTTTAGTAAAATAAAGTTATAACATGTCTCACGAAAGTTTAAATTCAAGTAGTCCCAAACTAATCAAAGCTTGTACTATGGGTACTAGTCGACGATATACATATACCTATAAAGATAAATATATACTTAAAATACATAGAAAACATCTAAGATTCAGGAACAAAATACTTGTGCTCACCACACAAATGAATGCAAGCAGTCGTCGATGTACTAGGTACTATTAAATACCAAAAACAAGATCCGCGTGAGTTACAAGACGCTTAATTATACGGAGTAAAACAGATTCTATTACAATAGATACTACAATTTGCTGCAATTGACTGATTTAATTCTGTTTTTAGTAGCCTTGGTTTTTTATTGCCTCGCAAGGGGTGAGAAAAGTAGAGTATACTCCTCGGGGATAAAGCTGTTTTTGTCTTGGGAGCGCTTAAATCCCTCACTACACTCAGGACTCATTCTTAATTCCCTCGCTTCACTCAGGAATTAAGTCATTACTCCCTCGCTCCGCTCGGGAGTAAAATTTGGAGTCCTTCGTTACGTTCGGGATTCAATATCGCACCCGTGACATAAAACAGTGTTTTATCCCCTTGGTGTATAATCTACTATTACGTGCATGTGCGCGCGAGTAACTAGCAAACCCAAACTTGGTTTTTAAGCGCCGGCAACATGCAGTACAGCTCTCCATTGGAGTTGTAGGTATTATGGAGGAGGGAGGAAGGAGGCAGGCCTAAGGCACTCAAAGCTCTTCATTGAAGGAGTGAACTCTAGCTGGACCAAAAAACTTTGGAAATGCAGCAGGAAGCATCTCAGGATCATATCTGGGGAGTTCACAGGTCACTTCGGGGTCAAAGGACTATTGGCCAAGATGGGACTATGCGACAACATGGATTGTAGGATGTGTGGCGAGGATGACGAGACAATGGAACACTTGCTGTGTCAATGTCACGCCCTCGCCAGACAAAGAATGAACGACTTTGGCAATGGTTACCCAGAACCAATGGAATTCAGAGTACTCCCGTTGAACTTCATCATCCGGTTTGTGGAGAGATTGGAGAACAGCTTGGAGTAGGTATAAAGGAGGGGGTAATTGCACAAAAGATCCCATTGGGTCGAAGTGCATCCGCAAGGGCCCTCATCTAGATAAGATAAGATAAGATAAGATGGTAGGAGGGTTTGGATATAGTTTTGCGAATCTGGCATCTAGCGTCAAGATTGTGGAGACGGCTGATTTCTAAATTACTAAGACCCGTGTTGACAGCAGCTACTTATGAGGTTAGGAGTAGAGCATACAATACCGGACCATACTCAATACCGGGATTGAGTTTCGGTATTCAAATCTCAATCCCGGGATTTCGGTATTAATACCGACGTTTCGGTATTTTGGTGTTTTTTGGGGATTTTTCATTAAAAACCTTTGTTTTTTTGATAATTCGTTTAAATAATCAACAATCTTACTTCCTATTAAATTAAAATAGTTATTTGGCAGCATTGCTCACATAATAGAATTAATCACAGCAAAAATAAACCTAAAATATTTTAAGTAGCTACTAATCAAAGCAAAATAAAGTAGGTAATCGCTTAATTTACACTTACACATCACCATAACTTCAAAAACATCCGCCGAACCATAGAAGACAACTAACTGGTATTATACCATTACAGGGTGGCCCAAAAATACGTTGACACGGAATTTTTTGGATATTTATTTTTACGACACGACTACACGACTTTTATAAAAAAGCGTTAACATGCTATTAATAAACTAAACAAAACACTAGTTATCTGCAAAATATTCCCCTTTGGCTTTGATACACAGTTGGAAACGTAAGTTAAACTGACTAGCAAAATGCCGCACGTCCTTATACATTATCTTGCCAATTTTTTGGCAAGATTACTTTCAGAGCAATGTACATTTCTAAGTTTAGTGACGCAAGCCCTTGCCTTTAAGGTTGACCAAATATTTTGTATAATCGATTAAGGTCAGGTGTGTAAGGTAGCCAGCTACTTTTATCAGCTTATGATTATGGGAAAATTTTAGAGCTATCGTGAAAATTGCCTCGCCTAATCTTAATCCAATGGATTATAATTTTTAGTCTAACTTGGAGAGAAGGGCCTGTACCACTAAACATAGAAATGCAGACCTTTCCAAAAAGGAAAGGTTCGGTCCTTGGAATACCGGTATTGAAATACCGAGAAAATCATGTCGGTATTACCGGGATTTCGGGATCCCGGGATCCCGGTTGCATGCCCTAGTTAGGAGTCAGTATTATACTAGGTCGATTTGCATAAGTGTCCACAAATATTTATTTTATTTTTATCAATAACAAACATGATAGCGAGCGTGGAGGTACAGGGTCCACGTGTAGACGGTCAGTCGTCTCCCGGCGGCCAGTGATTAGGTTGCAAGCCCTGCAGCGATAACTGGAGAACCCGTGAGTAACCTTTAAGGCCAGGGTTTATTTAAGAAGAAGACAAAGAAATAGTACATTACTTACCAAGGCCGATAAAACAAAGAACGTCTCAGATCGCAGGTATTTTACGCCCGAGCCGAAGGCAAGGGCGATAAATATGCGATCTGAGGCTTTCTTTATTATCGCCCGTGGTAAGTAATGTACTAATCTAATACACGAAAAGGAGGCGACAAATCTCCTGAGAATGATTGGCAAACCGTACACCGGCACCGTAAAGTACGTACCTAGATATGGTTAACACGCCGATGTTGGTGTTAGTTCTATGGTATCTGTAATGTGTTCGAAGCCTTTGCCTAAGCAATTCGAATTAGCCCGCCTGTTCAAAGATAATAATGTGAAAGGGATAAGTCGAGTATATAGTCACCAACATAAAATACTTATTACATACATTCGACAGTGAGTTGAACGCGGATTTCTTTATTCAATGTAAGGCGTTCCGCGACTTGGACTGGCAGTGTCAAAAAACTTCGGAAGTTGGTATGTCTTACAACAACAACAACAACAACAACAAATACTCTTTATTGCATAACCACAACAACACACAGAGTCATTCATTATTTATATCACCTCTATGAGAGTAAAAGTGGAAAGTTTTATTTTTCCGGTGACCCAGTGCCACCCAGTGCTCTCGCCGCGGAAAGGTAAAGTTCGTTTGGTTTGCCCATCCAAGAAAATAGTTTGCCCTAAATGCACTAAGAATCGTGAGAACTGTGATACTTTGCCATTCCGTTGTGTCAACTGTACACTACACCGGGTGGAGGATATTCTTAAAGGTTGCTCCTTTCCATACTGTGTTGGCAGGTTTGTAATGCTTTAATATTCCTGTCTGTTAGGCTCCAGGTCTGACAACCGTAGGTCAGACTCGGTAATATACTCGTACATGTATTGAATACTTTGCTTTTGTTTTTAGTGGTATTCCCGGATTTTTCTCTTCCAAGTATACATACAAATAAGAACCAGTACTTACCTATGACCATGTTGTGTCACCTACATATTTAACTTTACACGAATTGTAATTATTTTCATGTCATTTAAAATTGAATTTATTAACCAGCGACCTTTCCTTCTCCATCATCAAGATAAGCTGGCTAGTCTATTTAGTTATGATGTACCTATTAAGTAATATTTAAGATTATATTTGTATCTCTCTTTGGGTGCCCTGAAAACCAGCGCCTTAGCATAATATTGCTATTGGCATATATGCTGAGTGGTATCCTGTTTAGTGTTAAAATTTCCATGTTTAGTTTAGTTAAATGGATGAATAGATAGACATTTATTAATATAAAGAAGATAAATTAGGTACAATAAAGTTAAATTGTTAATTTCATTTATCCGTGTACTCAAAATATTGTACAATGATTTAACACTAAATATAGTAGATTGTTTGACAAGGGTCTAAAGTAAGCCATATTACCACGAGATGGTTATTTTCACGAACGTTGTTCGAGTGGTAATATGGCTTTTAGGCCCGAGTTATACACTCTACTTTTCACTTCGATTGCGAGAAAACACATAAACACAAATTATACACCTTAAATGAATAATTTAACTCTTGGCGGGAGTATGTCTAATTTGACAGCTTGTTTTTTTTTTCTAAGGCCAGGCACCATGCCTCGCTATGCGTGTTCGCTTTGCGTATTCGCCTCCCTTTCTTTCGGTATATTAAAGAAAGAGATGCAACATGCGCTTTTTTTTTCTTTTAAGAGGAGTAATTGCTTTGACCGTAGATACCGCTTAGTCTTTAGAGAACTGAAAAACGGCTTTCCTGATTGGTCGATTTTAGTACAGCTGTGTTCTGGTTGGTTGATATTTTTACCAAATAATTTTTAATCTGTCAAATTACTGTTCTGTGATTGGTGGATTTAATAGGTGAAGTATTTTGATTGGTCAAATTAAAATGTTTTGTAAATCATAAATATGTATACATATTTTTCCTAGGGCTTAAATGTACTACTTTAGCCCCGCTTCACAAGTCTAATATGACACACTTTTCGAGCATGAGAAGTGAAAAAGTCATTATAGGTTGTGTATCTCCGTGCAGAATTATGCTCACATTCATCTACACAATGAAAATTCTTGTCGGCGTCGACATCCCCGCCGCCGTCGCCGCTGCCGCTTGTATCAGTCAAATCAAGTCATGTAGATGCAAACGCGAGCGCAGCGAGGTGTGGAAAATACTTCATACTGTCTAACAAAAGCGCGGCGAACGCGAAATTTTTGAAAAAAATTTAGGTAGATTTAATGGCAGTATAGACATTACAAACACATATCTCGTCCGGGCCAATTCGTGATGGGCGATACAGAGTATGTTAAGAATTTCAAATTTTCTATAAATTATAAAAAATCTTTACAAATAACCTTTACAAACAATAAAGCCAGGGAGGCTCGCGGGCCGCACGGAAGGGCCTCGCGGGCCGCCTGTTGCCGACCGCTGATTTAAACGAAAAACAAAGGAGAAAAGTTCGTGAAAACAGCCAGCCAAGAATGCCATAAATACTACATAAATTTTCAAACACGTCTTGCCGCCATAGTTTTTATAATTATGTTAATTATTATGTTTCCTCCTCCTTAGACGGCCAGCCATTCAATACCAAATTCTTCGTTCCGCCTCTGATCCGCACAGCGACGCACGCGCCGGCCACGATGATCTGGCTGCTACTGCTGGCGGCCGCCGCCTTTGCCATAGTGGTCCACAGGCGCCAGGGGCGGGGAAAATACAAAGTATACGATGACATGCCAATAGGCATGCCGAGATACCCTGTCATCGGGCATGGCTACATGTTCCGGGGCACCGACGAAGGTGAACACACCACGCCACTATTGTCAGATCGAGTCACTTTCTAGGTTCAAATTGGATTTTTTGATCGTCGCCGCGTTGGTGAGCACACGTGCCCGGGGCGACGACGAGCAGAATCCATTTACCGTCATTGAACAACGTCATTGAACACGTGACATTGGCGAAATCATCATAAATTTAATGGAAACCATTTTTCAAAGAATTGAATTGAATTAGGTTCAAATTCTAAATCATTTCCTTAACCTACTTTTTTACTTGTTACTTTTCAGATCGGATGAACTCTTTAGTAAGATTAGGTCGCGTAGCATTGCAGCAAGCAGGTTTATCTTCATTTTGGTTGGGGCATAAACTGTACGCCGGTAAGTACATGCTTATTATGTAAATGGTTTGTTTGAATCATGTTATGCCTTGTGTGCATGCATGTGTGCCTAGGCACGTTTGTTTGGAGAGAAAACACGCTCTCCAGTGTCTTACAAGTACGCACATCCACGATTTATGATAAGACACCTGTTCTGATGCCTGGATTAATATTGTTATGATCATTATATCTTACTTGAAATCCTATTCGAAGACTAAAATTGTAAATAAAATAATACATTTTATCTTCAGCCATCGCAGATCCTGAAGCCATGGAGGTAGTGGCGAAAGCTTGCCTCGAGAAGGATGAATCCACAATGAAGTACATACGAGGGGTGCTCGGCAACGGACTCGTATTCGCTCCAGGTACAATTTTACATACGGGACAAAAATAAGTGATTGAGCATACTCTATTGACAAGTAAATCAATAGTAAACAGAAATAGACCAATCAGTGACTGATTGAAATGTACATTTGTTTATGAGAACCGTTTACTTACAGTTAAAATTTGGCGTCCACGTCGAAAAATCATGGCTCCCACGTTCAACATGAAGAACCTCCAGCAATTCGTGTCAATATTCGACAAACAGAGCCGCATCATGGCGGAGAACCTGCGCGCGCGCACCGGCCGCGGCGACTTCTCCCTCTGGCCGTATATCACCACGTACACGTTTGATTCCATCTGCGGTAAGTCACTTATGAGATTTTTTCATCGCGATGATGGTGACCTGCAATATCAGAAGTGATGGAATCTGCGTTGTCTACCTTCTTCAAGATTAAGCGTATCGATTCGGTTACCCGTTAATTAGGGTTCCGTAGTAAACAAGGAACCCTTATAGTTTCGCCATGTCCGTCCGTCCGTCCGTCCGTCCGTCCGTCCGTCCGACCCCCGTTTTTCTCAGTAACCGTTAGTGCTAGAAAGCTGTAATTTGGCATGAGTATACATATCAATGACGCCGACAAAACGGTAGAATAAAATCTTTAAAAAAATTTTTTTTTAGGGTACCTCCCCTACATGTAAAGTGGTGGTGCAAATTTTTTTCCTGCCAAATCTCATCGTGTGGGGTATCGTTGGATAGCTCTTTTAAAAATATTATAAGGTTTCTAAAAGCATTTTTTGATTAAAGATTTGGTTAGCGTGATATTAAGCTTTGAAGTGATAATTTTTGCTATGGTCAAGTGTCCCCCCCCCCCCTGCCAGCTAAACGGTGGCTACTAGGCATGTGAAAAAAAATCATGGTAGTAGTATATACGATGAATTTAAAAGGAAAACTATCACAGCTAAGTAGACATTACTAGTTAACGAGTAATAGTCGAACTTCAGAAATGTACTTTGCAAAAGCAAACGTTCGTACAATTTCCATTGATACCTTAGATAATGTTGTTAATTCTTTCAAAAACATAGTAAATATAAGTATTCGAACTTTTTAGTCCACATAATGTAAAGGGTAGACGACTACGGAACCCTACCTTGCGCGTGGCCCGACACGCACTTGGCCGGTTTTTACCTTATAAAATATTTATTTTCAGTCAACAAAGGCCCATAGATAAATATTATAGCTAACAGACATACAAAATGTATAACTTAAAACAAGCACAAATAAACACATGTAATGGGGTGTCCCAGATGTAAAGAGACTTTATTTAAAAAATATTTAATATATAAAAAATATTTAAAACTATAAAAAACCGACTTCAATACTTAAATGTACAAATTGAAACTAAAAAGTAGAAAATAATAAAGCAAAGAGCTTTACTTACAGGACAATAAATTAATGTAATTAGTGATTTACTTATTTATATAGGTACATATTATATCAATAATTCTACTACATGCCTTTTAGCCGAAACAATGAGCCGACGCTTCATTCTAGGTAATGAAAGAACACAACCTTGTATTAAGGTACTGGTGAAAGCCGTACGATTAAAAAAACCGCAAATCGATGTACAGTTTAGCCGTTTGGCACACGCATACTAGAGGTCAAAACAAAAATTTTGACCCGCAGTTCCTAAAAAAAAATCCTTAGGCGACTTCCTGATTTGTCGGCGCGGAGCATAGATACTCTGTAGTTATAGATGCGCCAACAAGCGACCGGGGCTATGTCTTTCTCATATTATGACGAATCATAATGATGATCAAAATATGGGGATACCATGGTTGCAAAAAATTACCCCAAAAATTTAGTCGGATAGTACTTAGTTACAAGTGATCAAATTCCATAGTGACTAAGTCGCCATTTTGACTCACAAACTAAATTTACACAACATCGTAGGCGTTATCGTAAAATAAGTGATCCCGACCGGCCACTTTTTTTGTGATAATCTTACTCGTACCTATAATTATATAGTCACCGGTTATCACCGTTGCATCAAACGGCGATTTCACTGATCCAAATCTATACATTTTGTTCTCGCCGCTCGCCGCTGGTCGCTGGCCTTCCTGCTCGCCGCTTGACTTGCTGGTCATCACGTCACCCAAAGAACCATGCTAAATGTTTAAGTCTCTAGACGATGAAAGTAGTAAGAAATGTAACCAGATAGTGCTTACTACTTCCATGCCCCTTTTTGTCTTGCACAGTTGTTGGAATAAAAGGATAAACTTCAAATTAGAACAGGTAATTTATTTACAATAATATATTACATTTATAACTTTATGTTTCAACAAATAAACAAATATATAATAAGCAGTTATAGATTATTTTACCCAATTTAATTTCCTGTTCCCTCAGTCCTCAAATCCATTTTTTCGGGATTCATCCTCTGTTGAAAAACTGAAAAAATCAAATTACTTGAAATTCCCGAAACGTGGGGTAATCTTTAGGGGATTTTTTTATTATTTGTTGGTATCCCGAAATCGAATTATAAACCGACTGAATGGTGGGACATCAATGCTAAGCTGGCTTCTATGGTAGATTTATACTACGCGATTTGACCGGTTTGTATGTCAAATGTTTGGAGGTTATTTTTTAATTAATTCACATATTTTTCCTATTTCATCTATTGTCTCATGATATAACTAATGATTTAGCTCAATAATTTGGTTCCGGTGAGATTTTAGAAATAAACACGGGTCCAAAATTCAAAGAAAATGTACTTACGCATGGAATGTAACATCCGCCTTTTTTCGGTCGAAATTGCTTTTACAGCCAAACACTGAACACCCCACCATGTTTGCACTGAACAACCAAACACTACGGATCTGATGATTGGTAAATTATTATTCATTTAAACCAAATTCATCATTAATTTTGCACTTATAAAATGCACTGCAAAATATTGCCACTTTGTTTTGCAATCTTCTTGACACTAATGACAGATTGCCTTTACCCGACCATGAAAAAATGTCCGGTCGGTGATAAGGACAAAACATCGCACTTTTTTCTACTTCCTCTCATAGGAATCGCAATAAGGCTATCTTTCTCTTACAAAGCGTGTCAGGCCCTTGGCGCGGAGGCAGTACGATATGAGGAAAGTGTCAAATGTCAGTGTCAGCTGTCAGTCGACGCGATACCATTTTTTACTACGCCCCTACAATTAAATGAGTGCTTCCTGACTGGCGCGGGATGCGCGGTAGCGGGACGATGCGAAGGCGGTACTGCTCCGTTTCTGCGCATGATATTACTACTGCGCAAACGTAATACTGACAGTATTATGTCAAGTGAGAATCTTTGCGACGTCAGTAAGTTTACGTCAAAGAAGAAAATGTCACATATCGATCCCGCCCCGCCAAGTCAGGAAGTCGCCTTAGGAAGGGAGTGCCGGAACATTCTTTTTTTGTATGAATTTTTTTTTTTTTTTTTCCGAAATCTATCATTTGTAGTATCATATGAAAGGGCTCTTTAAGGCAATTCTAAAAATATACCACATCATTACATTTCAAACATTTATTTTATTTAAAAAAAAATACTTAATGAAATTATTTTCAAAATTGCTTTTTTGAGGATATCTCGTATCATTTGTGGTATATTGTATTTAAAAAAAATCAGCCATATCGTGTCTGGAGGACCTCAAACTTGGTATGTTTCGAAAATTATTATTGATTTAATTTAAAAAAAAAATGGCTGAAATATAATGATGTTGTATATTTTTAGAATCGCCTCAAAAAGCCCTTTCATAGGTTTCTGAATATTTTTTTTACATACAAAAAAAAGAAAGTTCCGGCACTCCCTTCCTAAGGGAATTTTTTTTAGGAACTGCGGGTCAGAAATTTTGTTTTGACCTCTAGTATGCGTGTGCCAAACGGCTAAACTGTACATCGATTTGCGGTTTTTCTTTGAAATTGGGCTTGTACGGCTACCACTATACCTAGTTTTCGACTTTACTTGACGTTGATAGTTAATGCAGTTGGGAAATTTCAGAGACGGTGCTGGGTATTGAACTGAACTCCCAGAAGGATCTCCAGCACCCGTTCATCACCGCGTTTGACGTGATCAGTAAAATCCTCGCGCAGCGGATTTTGTCACCCTGGCTCCACTGGGACTGTGTGTTCAGGCTCACGCCGTCCTACAAACGGTTTGTGGAGCAGAGACAGCTGGGTTACGATTTTTTTGATGAGGTGAAATACATATTACCTTACATATTTTGTAACAGACAATATTTTTTACACCTTGCGACATCCATGATAATAATAATGATTCTGAAACTTGCGTCTAAATACTTTATAAAAGTGAACACCAATAACGTCGAGTTTCCTAAATGCCGTATGATGAATGACACATGCTGAAAGTTGACCATTGTTAAATAATTTTCCGTGGGTATTAACATGCTTACACCTAACTGCGGAGTAGAATGTTTATGTCTACGAAAAGTGATCTTATGTTTCCTCAATAATAAAACAACGTTGTCTCATCATCATTGTTGTAAACTTGCGCTATTTTCACAAATTATTTTAGTAAGAAAATGGGTCTCTATTGCTTATAATTTTAATGAAATACAATGAAATTTGTCGAGGTGTGGAAATAGCAAATTTTATAATCTTTTAATTTTTTTATGCAGTTACTGTTTCAACAGGTATTCAAAAAGTTCCTTGCCTTCCTTTCAGGTATTACGGAATAAAAGAAAACAATTGGCAACAAGACAGGTAGCTGGCGATGGTGAGTCAACCGCTTCCCTAGCGCATGGATTTATTATTACGATTGTTATATATTATTAAAATTGTGAACTAGTGTTTGGCATGTGAATGTGTTCTTGTGGCCTATTTGCAGAATAATCGTTTGATTGTGATTTAGATGACAACGAGCGTTGCAAAAATACGTTCCTTGACATGATGATCGAGTCTTCCGGAGGGGCCAAGGGCTACTCGGACATCGAGCTGCGCGAGGAGGTGCTGTCGATCGTGTCGGCCGGCACCGACACCTCGGCCGTCGGCACGGCCTTCACCGCGGTCATGCTGTCCCGGTACCCCCGTGTACAAGACAAAGTCTACCAAGAGTATGTCCACGCATATGCGTAGTTGTGATAAAGTCAATATTTTGCACCGTGACTCAAAATACCGATTTCCTTTCTACCTCCAGAATGAGAGAAGTGTTTGGTGATTCCGATCGACCAGTGACTTCGGAAGATCTGCCAAAGCTTAAATATTTGGAAGTGGTTATCAAAGAAACTCTGCGGCTGTATCCTCCAGCACCAGTCGTCGTGAGGGATGTTCACGAGACTGTTGTACTGCGTATGTTGATATTACTATGACGATTATTAAAAGTAAGGATAAATGAGCTGATAGAAAAAGCAAAATATTAGAGCAAACTCAAACACAAATTCAAAATGTTTATTGCGTTTATCACATAATAAAATATAATGGACCATGGGGTTAATTAAGACAAAATTATCCCACCAACCCAAATAGTTGCCGGGTAAAGTGGTGCAACGGAATTACGGAACATAGCGTGACACGGCGAAATATGACCTTTGTATCTTACCTTTAGTGAATCTCTGGCTTCCAGGGTCCGTTAAGTTGCCCAATTACTTGAGAAATGGTAACAATAAATTAAGAATGTTTAGTTTTATTAATAGTATAGGTACGGTTGTGGCAAATCGATAGGGCACGAATGTCTCGCATTCGCACTAGGTGACTCGTGTTTAAATATGCTACCGTGCGTGCGATCAAACAATATGAAACTATCTGTGCCACAATTACCACTTCATATGATTTTGAATCACCGGTGTAATTTGATCTAACAGTGAGACAATCGCAGAAAATCGAGGGACATCGTGTCGCTGCCCATTTGCGTAGCCAGCCCGGTGACGTGGATACTAGCATTATATTTATTCTGTGGTCACGGGTGTTCGCAGCAAACGGCGTGACGCTGGAGCCAGGGATGGCTCTTGTGCTGCACCTGTGGGCCTCTCACCGCAACACCAAGTACTGGGGCGAGGACGCGGAACAGTTCCGTCCGGAGCGCTTCCTGGAGGGGCCCCTGCGGCACCCCGCGCAGTTCGTGCCCTTCAGCTACTCGCTCAGAAACTGCATTGGTTTGTTGTTAAATCACGTAGTTATCTACTAACCTTTTGAAGTTTGTATCCACGAAGCTAAGGCCTTGGTCGTTCTGACGCCGCCGCCGGCTGCGTGTAGCGGCCCGTCGCACGCGACGTCTGAATGGTATGTTCGACAATGTTCGGGCGCGGTCGTTCTCGCCCGTCGCGTGCGACGTCCAAACGCGAACATTTTTCAGACGTCGCGTGCGACGGGCCGCTGCACGCAGCCGGCGACGGCGTCAGAACGACCAAGGCCTTAGAATATACTTAGTGTTTGTTTTATCCTTGAGAGTGAAATCTGCGATCAATCATAATAATTGGATTGGCGAATAGACATTTAATGTAATTTCAGGTGCCAACTACGCCATAATGTCGACAAAGACGAACTTGGTGAACCTGCTGCGCCGGTACACCGTGCTGCCGCCGAGCAGCGTGCCGCCCGACCAGCTCACTCGACCGCTGAGAGTTCAGTTCGATATAATGATGAAACACTGTGATCATTTTGAAGTTAGGCTAGAATACAGGAACAAAACCGAGACAGATAGTAATGTTATGCTAAATTAATGTATCGATACTCTGGGTGACACTGGCGGCTGCTGACGACGAGGAGGCAGTGCACTCAATTATGAAATATTATTATTTCAGAGTAACGATAAAATTAGTTACTTGTAATAAAAGGTTGTTTGGCTTGAGGCTATCAAAGCAGGAGACGTCAGTCAAAACAACTTTGCTGCTGAACTGCTAAACGAATCACACAATAATTAACATCAACAGTGCGATGTTGAAACCCGAACTTATAGTATTTCCCCGGTTTTAAATAGAAAACTTCCGTGACGTGAGTCTCAGACATATTGAAATATAATAATCGCGAGGCCGGCCGTCGCGACCACTCATGACTAAAGACCACGTATTGGCCCGAAACATGTCAAGCGGTATTCGACGATAAAGACGTGCGTGATCCGTTTATTATATTTCAATATTTCCCCTGTTGTTCTAATATTCACATACTTAGTCATTTTTGTTTAGCTGTGATGTGGGTGTGGGCTAAAAACAGCGCTGTGCAGCCGACCAGGCTCGCAGCAAACGCTGAGCCCGAGCCCCTTGTCGCACCAACTTAGATGTATTTTTAAACTTTAATTGTAACTCTAATTTTTTTTGTGTATTGCCAGTTTTTGTATTGCCGATTATGTTTCATTTATGCGACAGTAAATATTATTTTATTATATTTTTTAATATTATAAATGGCGTGTCTGATTTAATCGATCAATAATAGACAGTAGGTCAGAAGCGACAATCGACAAAACGTATTAGCCGATGTCCATATAGAGAAGACATTGGGGTTGTATATATTGGAAACATATTTTTGACATATACACCGATAAAGACACCTACAGCATCCGAGCCACGAGACAAAATTCGCCCTACTAGTTCATGACTAGGTAATTATAAATATTATTATCAAAATGTACTCAAACCTAAATAAATGCACTCAGATCTAGGTAAATGTACCTCTATTTTATCAAAAACAAATACCGGAGCATTCGAATTCAAACAACGTAATCGTATACGCGTGATAGACAAAGGTAATAGTTGTTACTTAGAATTGGTTACATAGTAAATAATTAGACGTGACTTGAACTCTGACTCGTAAGCGGAAAACAACATAGTCCTAAATAAGCATTTTGTTTTCAATTATTTATATTTGTATTTCCATATTTCATTTAATTAGTTTTTAATTTGATGAACTTATGTGATATAACTTTATAATAGTTAATAATATAATTTGGTAACTGACATTTATTAAATTATGATTTTATATTATTAGTGGATAATTCAAATGTTAATATATACTGTTTTTTTATATTTTATAATGGAAATTCTAAATTCAATTGACGATCATATAAATAAATAAATAAATAAATAAATATTTGAGGACAATCTTACACAAATCAACCTAGTCCCAAACTAAGCAAAGCTTGTACTATGGGTACTAAGCGACACCCGCGCGATGTTTCATACGACGATCATAAATTCGTATAGATTAAGCTAGCTTTAATGTATATTGTAATTTAATATTAGGATTGGAATATAGGATTATATATAGGATTGGAATCTGACTTCCTCGGGAGCTAAAATCATATTGGTATTGGAATCTGACTTCCTGATCAGGAAACCGTGCGTCTGCGCCCAGCCTAATCGTGACTTTACAGGGTACAAAGGTGTAAATAGCCCCTTGAGACGCCGACAGTTTGGTAAACTAAGCAAAGCTTGTATGTACTAAGGGTAACTAGGGGACGATATGCATACTTATACCTATAGATAATTAGATACTTAAATATATTAGAAAACTATAACTAATACTTAATAGAAATAAATACTCGTGCTCATTCATGATAGCAGTCGTTAAAGGCGAGGCCAGTTCATGAATCGACGAAAATATTAAAGTTCGAGGTAGAGTGTGAAGAAATGTAGAATTACACTACACAAAAAATACTGTAGATTGAAAAAAAAAAAAAAAGTAACAAAATAACTAATCAAAATATTGAAAAATGCTTTGGTAACTCTATGAAAAAATCCTAAATATCATCGTAAAAATAAACATTCATGCTGGTTATTTCGTAATTGTCAACGGCAGTGATAACTATGATTTTTTTTTACAAAAATGCTAGCTTTATTGTTCTAATAAACCGGATAGATTTTTGATAAATGATCCAGCATTCCAAAAATCAACCAAAATGTACTAAATATTCAAGAAAACTACGCGCTGAGTTCCGTAGAGGGCGGGATGGTTAATTGTAAACTCACGCGTGTTGGAGCGGGACTTTTGCAGTGGGACTGCCTGGCCTTAAGCCAAGTTACAGGTCTTCGGGTGGGTTGAGAACTTCTAACAATCAAGTTGCCCACTCACTTGACAAGCCTAATAATCAACCTAGTCCTAATTAGAATCAGAATCAGAATCAGAATCAGAATCAGAATTATTTATTCGTGACAATACACAAAAGGCAAAAAATAAAAAATAAAATAATAAAACAGTAAAACAAGGTATTGCACGAAATGGTTCCATCTCAGCATATGCTGGCGTGGTTGCCAGCGCTGGTCTTCCGACAGAACCATTTAGTGATATCCCAGCAGGTAACACATTAAAATAAGATAAAGTAAACAAAACAAAAAAAATAAAAAATAATTAAAACAAACCAATGAAAGAAATAGTTAAACATAGATGCTTATAGTATATACAGGTAGCTATAACTACAATTATAAGAACAAAAACGCTTAAAAAAAAGAAAAAAAAAAAACACATTAAACAAGAACTTAATAAAAGAAAAGAAATAAAATAAAAGAAAAAAGGAACTAGACTACTTTCACAAAAAACTCGATAAAGCCATGATAATGCCCGATCCAGCAACGCGTCCAACCGGTGGGCACGGAGTGACGGGCCGGGCACTACCGTAACCGTACATATTAGCCGCATATCGACTCTGTGACCGCGACTCTGTATAAGTCTGTAGTGTCTGTGGTAATCGGATAAAAAAGTAAACATGTCAAACGCCTGCGCGTGCCTGAATTGTTGCAATGAATGTTTTATACAATCCAAAGAGTACAATAATATATACAATCATCCATGGGTCAGCGAGGTTTAATGTTATAACAATCACAAATACAATTATCGCAAATTAGAGCAATCTCAATAAGGGTTGCAAGGTCAGATGGCAGTCGCTTCCGTAAAAACTAGTGCCTACGCCAAATCTTTGAATTAGGTAGCAAACCCCTGGCATCCTTCAGGATACAACTGTACTGGGACAACTGTCCTGTCGCTTGGAGGGTGATGATGACTCGTGCTCATTCATCCACGTGTGTAGGTAAGCGACAAAGTACCTACCGCAGTGTCAGTGTCCAGCTGATGATTATGATCCTCCCAGACGTCGACGGCGACATCCTGACTAGTTACGAGTATTTGATTCTATGTGAGAGATCTTTGTTTTTATTCAAACATATTATATTACACAGTATTACAGTGAGACACGAAAGTACTGTGAAATGCATACAAGATTGCTTAAGTACTAACGTTAAATTGTGTTTACATGACTTGAAAAATCTTAATAACTAACTGGAGATGTGCGGTCATCAATCGCCTCACATATTATCTTGCAAATACATCGCAATCAGGCGCTGAATTGAGAAGCGCGTTCAGATAAAGTAAAGCGCGAACCAGTGGTGAATGCCTGTATGCCACATTGCCACAGTACGCGCTTTAGGAACTGCCAGTAAGTAGGTAATCTTATTTTCACACCACTAGAGGGCCTACCGCGAACCAAACACGAAATAACTGCCTCTCTGTCGCACTTGCATATTGGAGCAACAGAGAGGGAGATACTTTGTTTGTGGTTCGCGGTAGTCCCTCTGCTCGTCAATGCCCAATGATATATCATGCAAACCTTACCGAAAGCAAATCATCATCACCTATTGGCTTATGCCGGGTAGTAATATCGTACTGAATCTCATTATAACCCGCCGGGTAATAATGTGATTTCACTTTTCATAGTTCTTATAGTTCTGTCATTAAAGTTTAATGTCGTGAAGTCCACTAAGCGGCGAGGAGGCGGCACACCAGCTCCGTGTTTTGTTTGGAACGTCGTGTTCGAAACAAAAGACTGCGTCGTCGGCCGCCGCCTGTAGCGCGTCAAGCGCGTGGTTTTAGTACTGAATATTTGTAGAATTACATTTTGGAATTTTCTTATACACTATTCTCATATTTTATTACATTTTTAAATAAAATCACTATGTAATATCCGTGCCTCGGACGTAGCTAGGGCTGGCCTTCCTCCCTTCGCAGCAGTTGCAGCAATATGTAAATAAATACATACTTACATATTTGTGGACAGTCTTACACAAATCTACCTAGTCCCAAACTAATCAAAGCTTGTACTATGGGTACTAGTCGACGATATACATATACCTATAAAGATAAATATATACTTAAAATACATAGAAAACATCTAAGATTCAGGAACAAAATACTTGTGCTCACCACACAAAAAATGAATGCAAGCAGTCGTCGATGTACTAGGTTCTATTAAATACCAAAAACAAGATCCGCGTGAGTTACGAGTACAAGACGCTTAATTATACGGAGTAAAACAGATTCTATTACAATAGATACTAAAATTTGCTGCAATTGACTGATTTAATTCTGTTTTAAGTAGCCTTGGTTTTTTATTGCCTCGCAAGAGGTGAGAAAAGTGGATTAAGTCATTACTCGCTAGCTCCGCTCGGGAGTAAAATTTGGAGTCCTTCGTTACGTTCGGGATTCAATATCGCACCCGTGACATAAAACAGTGTTTTATCCCCTTGGTGTATAATCTACTATTACGTGCATGTGCGCGCGAGTAACTAGCAAACCCAAACTTGGTTTTTAAGCGCCGGCAACATGCAGTACAGCTCTCCATTGGAGTTGTAGGTATTATGGTAGGAGGGTTTGGATCTAGTTTTGCGAATCTGGTATCTAGCGTCAAGATTGTGGGGACGGCTGATTTCTAAATTACTAAGACACGTGTTGACAGCAGCTACTTATGAGGTAAGGAGTCAGTAGTATACTAGGTCGATTTGCATAAGTGTCCACAAATATTTATTTTATTTTTATCAATAACAAACATGATAGCGAGCGTGGAGGTACAGGGTCCACGTGTAGGCGGTCAGTCGTCTTCCGGCGGCCAGTGATTAGGTTGCAAGCCCTGCAGCGATAACTGGAGAACCCGTGAGTAACCTTTAAGGCCAGGGTTTATTTAAGAAGAAGACGAAGAAATATATTTATTTAGTGTTAAATCATTGTACAATATTTTGAGTACACGGATAAATGAAATGAACAATTTAACTTTATTGTACCTAATTTATCTTCTTTATATTAATAAATGTCTATCTATTCATCCATTTAACTAAACTAAACATGGAAATTTTAACACTAAATAGGATACCACTCAGCATATATGCCAATAGCAATATAATGCTAAGGCGTTGGTTTTCAGGGCACCCAACTCTTTGTATAGATACAAATATAATCTTAACCTTTTCGACGCCAAACCAAATGTGAAAGCACTCACTCATACGCCAAGCCGTTTTCTGCAAGACACCGAATGACAGGTCTAGGGATGTTACTTGTAACTATCGATACTAAGCATTATAAAGAACTTAGTGCAAAATGGACCTACGCATGCTGTTTTCATATTATAGTTTGACAAAAGACTGGCTCATTTCAAACAAAGACAGAGAGAATCATACTATCTTTATCTTACACTAGTACTATACTACTCGTAGCACCCAAAAACAAAGGATACCTATAGTTTTCTTTGTTCTTATTTACTGACAATTTGGTTTGACCAACTATATATCCTATCTATATATCCTTTTAAATTCTGTCTGAAAAACGAATTCCGAATTGTGGTTTCCCTTTCGCTCATAAGAAGTATTACTTAAGAGGGAAGAGGACGGCACGATCCGAAGTTCGTTTTTCGGAGTAGGGCCTCTTAGTTTGCGATTTGACATAATGAGTTACAGATGTTTTGGCTTAGAAATCGAATGACAATCATTCTTATATCCGTACATCTAGGTACACTAAATTTAACATTATAGTTAAGCGACCCATTTCAGACGAGATGCTCGAACGAAGTCTGAGCGCCAATAGTTCGAGGCTGAAATGGGTGGTTTCACCCGAGTTAAACACTCTGCTTTTCATTCCAAATACGAGGAAACTAAAATTTTTTTTTACTTAAAATTCAAAATTAATGTAAAATTTGAAATCCTCATCCCCGAATAAGTCGAATTCGAGTATAATGATGATTTGTCGCAAAAAAATTTTTTTACTAAAAATTCAAAATTAATGTAAAATTTGAAATCCTCATCCCCGAATTAGTCGAAATCGAGTATAATGATGATTTTTTAGCAAAAAAAAAATTTTTTACTTAAAATTCAAAATTCATGTAAAATTTGAAATCCTCATCCCCGAATTAGTCGAAATCGAGTATAATGATGATTTTTTAGCAAAAAAAAATTTTTTACTTAAAATTGAAAAATTAATATAAAATTTGAAATCCTCATCCCCGAATTAGTCGAAATCGAGTATATTTAAATCAACCTAGTCCCAAACTAAGCAAAGAACAAACATTCATGCTCATCACACAAATAAATGCCCTGGCCGGGATTCGAACCCGGGACCTCCAGCTTCGAAGGCAGGGTCACTACCAACTAAGCTAAAGCGGTCGTCAAAGTATAGTAGTAGGGTTTGACTTGTAAAAGTGCCATTGCGGCCTACTTACAGAATAAAGTTCATTTTATTCATTTTTTTTCATTTTATTCATTTTATATCGATAAAGTATAATGATGATTTTTCGCAAAAAAAAATTTTTACTTAAAATTGAAAAAATCAATATAAAATTTGAAATCCTTATCCCCGAATTAGTCGAAAACGAGTATAATGATGATTTTTTAGCAAAAAAAAATTTTTTTTACTTAAAATTCAAAATTAATATAAAATTTGAAATCCTCATCCCCTAATTAGTCGAAATCGAGTATAATGATGATTTTTCGAAAAATATATTTTTTTTAACTTGTAATTCAAAAATTAATATAAAATTTGAAATCCTTATCCCCGAATTAGTCGAAATCGATTATAATGATGATTATTTAGCAAAAAAAAAATTTTTAGCTTGTAATTAAAAAATTAATATAAAATTTGAATTAGTCGAAATCGAGTATAATGATGATTTTTCGCAAAAAAGGTATTTTTACTTAAAATTGAAAAAATAATATAAAATTTGAAATCCTATATATATTTTTAGCAAAAAAAATTTTTGAACATTTGAGATGTGGCGTGCTCTGGCAGGGTCGCTGATGAAGTGTGGAGGCACTCAGTATCTTGGTTCTTGGTTCTGGCACTTGTTCACTAATTCAGGGCTGCCTGAGGCAGCCCGCCTGGCAGGGTCGCCATGAGATGTGGAGCGTTACGGGTTATAATGATAAGAGACACGAGACTCGTGGAAATACTGGAGTAATACTGATTTATTGAGTAAAAATACACTGCTTTTATATTAAAAGTTTGGTATGCAAAATAGAACATATGGTAATTTATTTAATACTATTTTCTTGGAATAAGGCTGGGTTGCACCAAACCGTCTGTAATCGTAAGCGGTGTTCGTCAAATCTGATTGTATGGAAAGTTTGACAAGTTTCTATGGGATGACAGCTGCCGGCGCCATATTTGACGATGACCGGCCTGTGTTCGTATGTTGGTGCAACTGACCCTAAATATCAAGGTCTCTTGCATTCCTTAGTTCTGGGAAAAAGTACAAAGGTTAATATTAGTTAAGTTTCCATCAGATGTGTATCAGCTGTGATCAGCTGAGTTATTAGGGTGTGACATACACCACACATTGAGATGCAGGTGTGGAAAATACTTCATACTGTCTAACGAAAGAGCGGCGAACGCGAAATTTTTGAAAAAAAAATTAGTTAGATTTAACGGCAATATAGACATTACAAACACATATCTCGTCCTGGCCAATTCGTGATAGGCGATACAGAGTATGTTAAGAATTTCAAATTTTGTATAAATTATATAAAATCTTTACAAACTACCTTTACAAACAATAAAGCCAGGGAGGCTCGCGGGCCGCACGGAAGGGCCTCGCGGGCCGCCTGTTGCCGACCGCTGATTTAAACGAAAAACAAAGGAGAAAAGTCCGTGAAAACAGCCAGCCAAGAATGCCTTAAATACTACATAAATTTTCAAACACGTCTTGCCGCCATAGTTTTTTTTTGGGTATGATATAATTATGGTTATTATTATGTTTCCTCATCCTTAGACGGCCAGCCATTCAATACCAAATTCTTCGTTCCGCCTCTGATCCGCGCAGCGACGCACGCGCCGGCCACGATGATCTGGCTGCTACTGCTGGCGGCCGCCGCCTTTGCCATAGTGGTCTACAGGCGCCAGCGGCGGGGAATATACAAAGTATACGATGACATGCCAATAGGCATGCCGAGATACCCTGTCATCGGGCATGGCTACATGTTCCGGGGCACCGACGAAGGTGAACACAACCACGCCATCATTGTCAGATCAAATCATTTTCTAAGTTCAATTTCTAAATCATTTCCTTAACCTACTTTTTTCTGTTACTTTTCAGATCGGATGAACTCTTTAGTAAGATTAGCTCGCGTAGCACTGCAGCAAGGAGGTTTCACTTCATGTTGGCTAGGGAATAAATTGTACGTCGGTAGGTACATGCTTATATATGAATGGTTTGTTTGAATTATGTAATCTTGGCCACGTTTGGAGAGCCAACACGCTCTTCAGTGCCTTACAAGTACGCACATCCACGATTTCTAATAAGACACCTGTTCTGATGCCTGGATTAATATTGTTATGATCATTAAATCATTATCTTACTTGAAATCCTAGTCGAAGACCATTTCGATTAAAATTGTTAATAATATAATGATGCTTTTTATCGTCAGTCATCGCCGATCCTGAAGCCATGAATGTAGTGGCGAAAGCTCTCCTCGAGAAAGATGAAGCCACGATGAAGTACTTACGAGGGTTTTTCGGCAACGGGCTCATATTCGCTCCAGGTACAATTATACGCTCGGGAAAAAGTTAACTATAAAGCACACTCTATTTACAAGTAAATCAGTAAACAGAAATAGACCAATCACTGACTGATTGAAATGTACATTTGTTTGTTGGGACCGTTTATTTACAGTAAAAATTTGGCGTCCACGTCGAAAAATCATGGCTCCCACGTTCAACATGAAGAACCTCCAGCAATTCGTGTCAATATTCGACAAACAGAGCCGCATCATGGCGGAGAACCTGCGCGCGCGCGCCGGCCGCGGCGACTTCTCCCTCTGGCCATATATCACCACATACACGTTTGATGCCATCTGCGGTAAGTCACCCAAGAGAATTTTTGTTTGGCCGCGTTGGTGAGGAAGGGCCCTTGTAACTTTGGAATCCAAAGTTTGGATGTGATGAAAATGTGCTTAGTTTATTAACCACTCCACTTAAATTAGTTTTAAGACAGTAGGCAGTCGTCGGCGTAATGTTAGGTGATCATTCAGAACACAACTCATTAAAAATGTATAATACTTGGACAGAGCACACGTGGCAGTGAAGTTGCTCACCATCAACTTAAATACCGCCCAGCTATGCGACTTGTGAGTTTGCATTCGTAAATTTAATAACGGGATATTTACCATGTATATTTTTATATGTATGTAAAATCTTATAATTTCAACGGCATCCTTATAACCGAAACATAGAGCCGACGCTTCATTATAGGAAGTGATAGATTGTACCTTGTTTAAGGTAGTTTTCACCTTTTAAAGGCGTATAAAGTTAATGCGGTTGTGAAATTTCAGAGACAGTACTGGGTGTTGAACTGAAGGCACAGAAGGATCTCCAGCACCCGTTCATCACCTCGTTTGAAATCATTGCTAGAATCCTCGCGCAGCGGATATTGGCGCCCTGGCTCTACTGGGACTGGGTGTTCAGGCTCACCCCGCTATACAAACAGTTTGTGGAACAAAGACAAGCGGTTTATGACTTTTTTGATAAGGTGAGAATTGTTTTGAAGATAGCACATATGAATAATTGCCTGACTTGCCAAAGCTGAACCCAATAACTTATAGGTTACCTTCTTTGTTAGAAGGTTAAATGGTAGCTGTTGTATATGTATAATAAGGGTAGATCTAAATGTCATGGCAGTCTCGCAATAAATGGTTGTACTGGACGCACGTCTTTTATTTAGCAGTGGCGTGCGCGGAGAAAAAAAAGTACTTAAAGTGGTTTTTGTGCATCAAGGAACTGGGATTTATAAGTGTTCAATATGTCGGTTGGACAAATGCGTGAATTCGATATACAAACTGGTAATTGGTCGGGTTACGTGGAGAGAATTGAAATGTACTTTTTAGTGAACAAGGTTACGGACGACTTAAAGCTACCGACATTGATATCAGTTATGGGTGAAAACGCTTATGAACTTTTATCTACGTTAGCCAGTCCCGCGAAACCATCGTCTTTAACTTACAAAGCAGCAGTGGAGTTACTAAGTGCCCATTTACAACCTAAACCCTCGGAGTTGGCGGAGAGATACAAATTTCGACAGAGGCGGCAGCTAGCTAACGAATCTATCGCCGATTATGTAACAGAGTTGAAAAAACTATCTAGACATTGCGCCTTCCAAACAACGTTAGATGAAAATATGCGTGACCAGATAGTTTGTGGAATTAAGAGCGAAACGATTCGGCAAAGGCTGTTTGCTGAGGATAATTTGACATATAACCGGGTCGTACAGCTGGCGTTATCGTTGGAGGCCGCAGAACGGGACGCGATGGCTGTGGAACTCAGGAGCGAAGTGTCGGAAGGGTTACATAAATTACATTTCGGCGAATGTCCTAGATGCGGTAGTAAAAGGCACACAGCCAATGAGTGCGGCTACAAGGACTACGCGTGCAGTGGATGTCATCAAATCGGTCACTTGAGAAGGATGTGTCCTAAGGCAGGATCCAGGGATGTGGATCACAACCAGGCGAGACGGGGTGAGCCGGCGGGAACGGCCGGTAGTGACAGCTACAACGATAATTTCGCGCGCGGGAGTACCCGCGGATCGGCGGCCGGTCGCGGCGCGGGTTGGCGTGCGCGGCGCGGGGCGCGCGGCGGGGCGCGGGGCGGCCGGACTCGGGCTGCAGTGCACTTGCTGGAACAGCAAGACGAGCCGTGTTTCGACGACAATGACAAGGATGACGTCGAGGATTCCGAAGAAGAGCCTATGTACCAAATGTCTCTAAGCAAATATAAACCGGTGTGTATCACTGTTAAGGTTCAAAATCGCTCGCTCAATATGGAGGTGGATACGGGCTCCGCTTTATCATGTATTAGTAAACAAGTTTATGATTATCTATTTAGCGAGCTGTATTTAAATCCATGCGCTTTGAATTTAAAATTTTATGATGGCTCAATTGTTAAACCTTTGGGTTACATAGAAACTTTAGTCGAGTACAAAGGGATAGTTCGAACGTTGGATTTGTATGTTATAGTTAAAGGATGTACAAATTTATTAGGTCGGCAGTGGTTGTCCGAACTTAACATACCTATCCGTATACCTAAGCTTAATACCGAGCAATGCCATAGTTGTATTGTAGACTGTTCATCCGACAAAAAGAAAATAATAAATGATATTATTTCTAGACATGAAGCACTGTTCGACGGCACATTGGGTAAATATACTGGGGGCTGCGCCGAGCTGTGCGTGCGTGAGGGCGCGCAACCGATATTTTGTCGTGCGCGGCCGCTGCCGTACGCCTTGCGCTCGCGAGTGGATGCCGAGCTCGATGCCATGCTGCGCGCCGGCGTCATCGAGCCGGTGGACCGGTCCGACTGGGCCACGCCTTTGGTCGTGGTGCGCAAAGCCAATGGAGGATTAAGGATTTGTGCCGACTACAAGGTAACCCTTAATCGTGTCTTAGCTGTTGAACGTTTTCCTGTTCCAAAGATGGATGATTTATTTAGTGACCTTAGCGGTAACAAATTTTTTACGAAGCTCGATCTTTCCCAGGCCTATAACCAGATATTATTATCAGAGGGTTCTAAAGACTTCACGGTGATTAATACGCATAGGGGTTTATTTAAATATGCGCGTTTGGTATATGGTTTGGCTTCATCACCGGCACTCTTCCAAAAGATAATGGTTAATTTGTTTAAGAATATGCCGAGTGTCGTGGTGTTTTATGATGATATTTTGATTAAAAGTAGGGACTTAGAGACTCATTTGAGGGCCATAGAAGAGGTATTGCAAACTTTACAAGTGCACGGGTTGAAAATTAATAAATCTAAATGCGATTTTTTAACAAACGAAGTGAAATATCTAGGGTTTATCGTAAATGAAAATGGAGTGCAAGTAGACGCAGATAAAGTGAAAGCAATCACCACCATGCCCCACCCAAACAATGTCACCGAATTAAAATCCTTCCTCGGAATGGTAAATTTTTACGGTAAATTTATGAAAAATTTAAGTTCACATTTATCACCGCTGTACGAGCTATTAAAGAAAGGAAGGCATTGGAAGTGGGGCATGGAACAGGACCGTGCTTTCACAAAGGTCAAGAACTTCTTGGGGGATACTAACACACTGGCGCACTTTGATATGGCTGCGGAGTCGGTTCTGACGGTTGACGCCAGCGCGCACGGCCTGGGCGCGGTGCTGGCCCAGCGCACGCCGGGCGGCAGCAGCGGCAGCACCGACGCCGCGGACGAGCGCGTCGTGGCGTACGCCTCGCGCTCTCTCACTACTTGTGAACGGCATTATAGCCAAATAGATAAGGAAGCGCTGGCAATTATTTTTGCAGTGGACAAATTCCACCAGTACTTGCACGGTAGGGAATTCGTGCTACGTACAGACCACAAGCCCCTCGTTAGCATTTTTGGGCCAAATATAGGTATACCTAGCGCCGCAGCCAGCCGTCTACAACGGTGGGCGATCAAGCTGTCGGCGTATGATTTTATTATAGAATATGTACGGACTGATAAAAATACGGCGGATGTTCTCTCTCGCTTGATCCGAGCACAGAGAAATGAGGTAGTGTCTGAAGAAGATTGCCTACCGGAACAGACCTACTTGCATTTCTCCACAGAGGCTTTGTTACTAGATTATAAAGTTCTTAAAAATGAAACCCGCTGCGATTCAATCTTGAGCCGTGTTTTAAGCTATGTAAACGATGGTTGGCCGTCGGACTTCGAAATCAGGGAGCTTAAACCGTACTTCAATAGAAAAAGTGAACTATACGCCGAATTAGGATGTATCATGTGGGGGCATAGGATTGTCATCCCGGAGGCTTGTAGACGAAAGGTAATTGCGGAATTGCATGATTGCCACATGGGGATAGTTAAGACCAAAGCCTTAGCGCGTAGCTACGTATGGTGGCCGGGGATCGATGAGGCCGTGGAGCAGGAGTGCCGCGCGTGCGAGGTGTGCGCCGCCGTGGCCGACGCGCCGCCCAAGCAGGCTCCCCACTCATGGCCCTGGCCGACTCGTCCGTGGTCTAGGCTGCATTTAGATCTCTTGGGGCCCATAGCCGGGTTATCTGGTTATAGTAGACTCTTGTTCCAAATGGATAGAAGCGATTCGAATGACACGTACCACCTCACAGGCCATGATACCGGTGTTAAGGGACCTCTGGGCTAAATTCGGTCTTCCCAAACAAATTGTCAGCGACAATGGGCCCCCGTTTTCGAGTTCAGACTTCAAAAATTTTCTATGTCATAACGGCATCGAACAAATTTTTACAGCGCCGTACCACCCTGCATCCAACGGCGCCGCGGAAAATGCGGTTAAAACGTGCAAACGAGTCATAAAAAAATCAATGAAACAAAATTTGGATCCAGATGTCGCGTTAAGTAGGTTTTTATTAGCTTATAGAAATACGGAGCATGCCACAACGGGGGAAAGCCCCTCCAATATATTGCAAGGGCGCAAGCTTCGTATGAGGTTAGATAATTTAAGGCCGGAGCGGGAGTCGCGAGTTGCTGCGCGGCAGCTGCGCAGCGAGCAGGCCGCGGGCGGCGCGAACCGCCAGCTGCAGCCGGGCGCGCTAGTGTGGTATCGGGAATACTCTGGTAATAAATATACGGATAAATGGCTTCCGGGGACGATCATTAAAAAATTAGGTAATACCGATTACTGTGTGAGATCTAACTTTGGAACAGAAATTCATAGGCACGTTGATCAGCTAAGGCAAAGGGTTATTCGAAACGGGGGTGACCTCCCCTCACGCTAAAGTAATAGCAGATTCTATACTTTACGACAAGTCGCGCAAGTCTTTAAGCTTTCCCTTGGCCGGAAGTGAGGAACCCGGCCAAGACGGGGGATCTTTGGGGGAGAGCAATGAGAGTAGGTCGTCACTTAGCAAGGAAGCGGCAGCCCCCGCTAGCTCGCCAGTGACGCTGAATGTGCCGGCGGTCAGTGGAGAGGGGAATGTTATTGTTTCTTCGGCTCGTAGGTTCCCATTAAGTGGAAGAAAGCCGCCAGTCCGTTTTGGATTTGAAACTTCTTAGAGCTATTGTTTTAATATTTTTCTTTGTTAAGTAACTTTAATTTATAATATTAGTTAATATATATCTTAAATAAGGGTGGAGGTGTTGTATATGTATAATAAGGGTAGATCTAAATGTCATGGCAGTCTTGCAATAAATGGTTGTACTGGACGCACGTCTTTTATTTAGCAGTAGCCCCTTCCGCAAACACTACTGCCGTCATCAATAACTTGATATTAGAGTCACACGTTTAAAATTAGTAGAACCTATTTCGGTTTACACCATATTTAAATAATATGTAAAGTTCTTAGTTACTATTTCAACATAAAATTGAGAGGTATAATTAAAATGTTTTAACAGGTACTAATGGATAAAAGAAGACAACGGGCTGCAGACCAGCAGAATCTCAACGGTGAGATATGATCAGATGGTGCAGCAATATTTCTTTAAAATTCAAAATTCAAAATATTTTATTTGCTACGAGTAGAATACAGTCAAGCGGATACAATTAGAATCATACAAATAGATCGATTGCCAATTAAGTACCTAGACAAAAGTGTGATAATGATTAATGTCTTCAAGAAGAGTTTGTTTATATAATAGGACACTTAAGGATGAATATACTGTAGTAGATCAGTTTCTTAGTTTGCCGATTTCTTATCCTAAGTCCCATTTTGTTGACACAAACCCATGACTACATGCAACGCTTATTTTCCACAACCTGAAGTTTAAACAAACATGCTCTAATGCAAATGAATTACCCCTTAGATGGCAACGAGCGTAGCAAAAACACGTTCCTTGACATGATGATCGAGTCTTCGGGAGGAGCCAAGGGCTACTCGGACATCGAGCTGCGCGAGGAGGTGCTGTCGATCGTGTCGGCCGGCACCGACACCTCGGCCGTCGGCACGGCCTTCACCGCGGTCATGCTGTCCCGGTACCCGCAAGTGCAACACAAAGTTTACCAAGAGTATGTCAACGCATATGCGTAATTGTGATAAAGTCAATATTTTGCACCGTGACTCAAAATACCTATTTCCTTTCTACCTCCAGAATGAGAGAAGTGTTTGGTGATTCCGAACGACCAGTAACTTCGGAAGATCTGCCAAAGCTTAAATATTTGGAAGTGGTCATCAAAGAAACTCTACGCCTGTATCCACCAGGACCGGTCGTCGTGAGGGACGTTCACGAGACCGTTGTACTGCGTATGTTGATATTACTATGACGATTATTAAAAGTAAAGATAAATGAGCAGATAGAAAAGAGCAAAATATGAAAGCAGACTCAAACACAGTCTCAAAAATTTTATTGCGTACATCACATAATAAAATAGATTAATTAAGACACAACTATCCCACCAACCCAAATAGTTGCCGGGTGATTGGGTGAAGTGGTGCAATACAACGGAACATTGCGTGACACGGAGAAATATGGCCTTTGTATCTTAGTACCCTTAGTGAAGTGTCCATTAAGTAGTAAGGCATACTTGAAAAATGTCACAATAAATTAAGAATGTTTAGTTCGTAGAAAAAGGATCTATAGAAGGAGGGTTAGCGAATCACACACAGGGACGGAGATAATGTGACAGTTTCTTCTGGGGTTACCACAAAAAGAATAATCTCCCCATTTTTACCGACAAGTAGGTTTTTAATTATTGAGAATCTTTAAAATAAACTCTTAGTAAATATTAGCGGACAAACACAAAACATCCGATGTCCTCCCAATTACGATATAAAAATGTTTACTAATTTAATACCTACATTATAGTTAACAAAATCACGATTAGATTAATACGTCTTAGTTATTCAGCCATTATAATAATGAAATTCACAGTAGTATTCTAATCACGTCAAGATTCAATTTTTAATCTGTTATTTTTAACGTTCGAGCCGGTCTGGTTTACCCAATATTATGGGTAACATATTTTTTTATACTCTGGCCACTGGTTCATCGATGACACTTTGGTGGCACCGGCTGGTGGCAGACAAATGCTGCCTTATACGCGATGAGGGACGGAAGATATGACGTTGTATCTCGTTCCCACGTGTGTTATCATCTATGCCAGGAGGGGCTTACTACCGTGACGTCATCGCGCCGCGCAAAGTACATGCGGCCGCCGGCTCACACATTGTGTGACTATTCAATGGCTGCGGAGCAGCGTTACGGATCGCACGCGCACGCGCTTGTACGATCATAAGAAATAATTATTTTCGTGTAGTTTCGTGTTAAATAATAATGTCAAAACCACAGCATTATTGTATTGCAGCAGGTTGCACCAATAATAATAAGAACGTAGACGTAAGAACGGTCATTGAGTTTGGTATTCACCAACGGTTGACATAAAAGAAAACGAAATTGAAAACGTTGGTTCTAAGAAACCTCTTTTATTTTTTAAAGTGATGCCTTTAAAAAATATATAAAACTTTGTATCCCCTGGTTACATGTATGGAGTGCCCCCTCTCTCCTACTTTAATGTTTTTTCGTCATTTCACATCACTTTTACGTAGCGGTTCATACGAGTAGAACACACCTTCCTGCTAAATGTTTTAATTGTATTTGTAGTGCTTATAGTCTCCGAGTACATCGGCTGTCACATACAGACGAAAAGACGGACGGACGGGTTCTGTTTTCACCATTTTGGCTACGGAACCTTAAAAGTACTATTCGTAATTGTATTGTAAACAACACTACTAATAATAAAGTACATATATTAAAATAGGTTCTCGCTGGTGGTAACCCTAGCGCTGAGGGCGGGGCCTCAAAAGAGCGCGTTGCGTGCGATAGAAAGAGATGGCCACGTTTAGGCACGTTTGGCATACCTAAACAGGGAATTTGTTAGCAGAGAAACTTCTGTACTTGTACTATTACTTATTCTGTGTCTATGCTTACATCTCCTTCACACACCTTTGTATGTGTGTATCACCAGCTCCATCTTTATACTTACTTCATGGTTTAGTTTCATTAATAGCATAAGTATATTTCGAACAAAACTCTATGGCCAAATTCTGTCAAACGAACGCCAGCAAAAAACGACTAAGAGCTCGGACTGTAAGGTAGATTCTTGCTTGTCAGCATTTGCGTAGTCGGCGCAAGCCTAGTGACGTGAGACTAGCATGTTTATTCTGATTCATGGTGTTCGCAGCAAACGGCGTGACGCTGGAGCCAGGGATGGCTCTTGTGCTGCACCTGTGGGGCTCTCACCGCAACACCAAGTACTGGGGCGAGGACGCGGAACAGTTCCGTCCGGAGCGCTTCCTGGAGGGGCCCCTGCGGCACCCCGCGCAGTTCGTGCCCTTCAGCTACTCGCTCAGAAACTGCATTGGTTTGTTGTTAAATCACGTAGTTATCTGCTAACCTTTTTAAGTGAATCCACGAAGTTTATACTTTGTTTCATCCTTGAGAGTGAAGTCTGCGATAAGTCATAATTGGATTGGCGAATAAACATTTAATGTAATTTCAGGTGCTA
Source organism: Cenopis cana (assembly GCA_951800055.1). Classification (NCBI taxonomy): domain Eukaryota; kingdom Metazoa; phylum Arthropoda; class Insecta; order Lepidoptera; family Tortricidae; genus Cenopis; species Cenopis cana. Next base: position 1,211,815 of record OX637479.1, on the reverse strand, counting down.
ACTACGCCATAATGTCAACAAAGACGAACTTGGCGAACCTGCTGCGCCGGTACACCGTGCTGCCGCCGAGCAGCGTGCCGCTCGACCAGCTCACTCGACCGCTGAGAGTTCAGTTCGATTTAATGATGAAACATTGTGATAATTTTGAAGTTAGGCTAGAATACAGGAAGAAAACCGATGTAGATAGTAATGTTATGCTAAATTAATGTATCGATACTCTGGGTGACACTGGCGGCTGCTGACTTAGAGGAGGCAGTGCACTTATGAAATATTATTATTTCCGAGTAACGATTAAATTAGTTACTTGTAATCAAAGGTTGTTTGGCTTGAGGCTATCAAAGCAGGAGACGTCAGTCAAAACAACTTTGCTGCTGAACTGTTAAACGAATCACACAATAATTAACATCAACAGTGCGATGTTGAAACCCAAACTTATATATATGTCGCAGGCAAATTGCATAATCTGCCGTATTACATTATGGCTAGCCGTTTTACAAAACAGAGCCGTTTTGTATTATGGCGGGTCAACGATAAGCCAGATTGAATACGGCTGAACGAAAATCCGCCGGAATGTGTTCAGCGCTTTACGTTATTCAATTCGCCTAGCCGTAATGTAAAACAGCGGTTCAGTCGGATTGTATAATAGTCATTCAGCATGTGGCTGTATATGTGAGAGTGAATCTGGCGTCTTTTAAGTCGTGTAGAATGATTAGCTCGTACGAAACAAGAAACGCAGATAAAATTGTAGGTATAAGCCGGAAGTTGACAAAGTCAGGTAAACTCACTCACGTCATGGGTCCCACTGTATACAATAAGTTGCCTAAAAACATAATTGATTCTCCAAGCTTGGGCAGCTTTAAATGCCGCCTAAAGCAGTGGCTTATAGAGTAATCGTTTTATAGTTATAACGAATTCATTGCGTATAAAGCATAATACTGTTATTCGTATGATAATGTAGTATAACATACTATATTGTAATTTTAACTATTATTATTATAATATTGTATAACATTGAATAATTAATCAGAATTGTTGGAATAAGTATCATAATTATATTGTAGTACATCACTAGGTACTACTACTAATTATTTATAAATGACGTGTAAATTGGTTTTACAAATAAATTATTATGATTATGATAATACGCCGTAATAAATTACGGCTAGCCGTTTTACATAATGACTAGCCGTTTTACATACCGGCTAGCCATTTTACATAACGGCTAGCCGTTTTACACAACGGCGGATCAACGATACTGAATACAGCTCCGCTCCCACAAGTCCGCCGGATTCAATTCGCCTAGCCGTAATGTAAAACAGCGGTTCGTTAGTCGCCACTTTGACATTTTTTTGTTTAATTGATTAGGGTATTAATAAATATTCGGTTCTGGCGCTTCGCCGGCTGCTGCCGCGGCACGCTTGCTTCGCTCGCTCGGCTCGCGCGCTGTAGGGTCGCAGTTCTAACGAACACTCTGGGTAAATGTCCTAACCATTCGGCTAAACTAAATGTAAGCTGTCATGTTGCAGAACGTATCGCAATGACGATGCGGCTAATCGTTAAGCCGCCGTATTACAAAATGGCTCTGTTTTGTAAAACGGCTAGCGGTAATGTAAACCGGCGGATTATACAATCCGGCTGCGACATATACATGATGTTGTACCTCCTTAGTTAGTTTAGGTATTGCAGTGTTTACCTGACAAATTTAATTTCTTCTTGTAGTTCTTTTTTAATTTATATTTTATACTCGGACATTGACTCGCTTCCCATATTTTTATTATTGAGTTAAGTATTTCCCCGGTTTTAAATAGAAAACTTCCGTGACGTGCGTCTCAGAAATATTGAAATATAATAAACGCGAGGCCGTCGCGACCACTCATGATTAAAGACCACGTATTGGCCCGAAACGTTGTCTACCAGCATGACACTGCTTGTATAGTCTGTAATAGACTCGAAGGCCATTGATGATTGGCCCGAAATATGTCAAGCGATATTCGACGATAAAGACGTGCGTGACCCGTTTATTATATTTCAATATTTCCCCTTTTGTTCTAATACTTACATACTTAGTCATTTTTGTTCAGCTGTGATGTGGGTGTGGGCTAAAAAACAACGCAGTGCAGCCGACCAGGCTCGCAGCAAACGCTGAGCCCGAGCCCTTTGTCGCGCCAACTTAGATGTATTTTTAAACTTTAATTGTAACTCTAATTTTTTTTGTGTTGCCAGTTTTTTTATTGCCGATTATGTTTCATTTATGCTACAATAAATGTTATTTTATTATATTTTTAAATATTATAAATGGCGTGTCTGATTTAATCGATCAATAATATACAGTAGGTCAGAAGCGACAATCGACAAAACGTATTAGCCGATGTCCATATAGAGAAGAGATTGGGGTTGTATATATTGGAAACATATTTTTGACATATACACCGATAAAGACACCTACAGCATCCGAGCCACGAGACAAAATTCGCCCTACCAGTTCATGACTAGGTAATTAATATAATTATCAAAAATGTACTCAAACCTAAATAAATGAACTCAAATCTAGGTAACTACCTACTATCTCTATTTTATCAAAATCAAATACCGGAGCATTCGAATTCAAATAACGTACCTACACGCGTGATAGACAAAGGTTAAACTTCGCTACGCGTATACTTATTACTTAGAATTAGCTAGTAAATAATTAGATTTGACTTGAACTCTGACTCGTAAGCGGAAAACAACATTTTTTTTTTAAATTTATTTAAGAACACAAACAGTCGCATATACAAATAACAAATGTTGTACACGTAGTGTACTAAATAACGTTAGTACAAAGACCTGGAGGTTCATTTATCAATACAAATTGTTAACAAAAACGTACTACTAATAAGAACTAAACTAGGTAACTAGAACCGGTTTTCGACGCAATATACAAATTAAACAAGATGAAAATGAATCATAAGTATGCCAATGTCAATCATTGCATGAGTCGAAAACCGGAACACACTTTGAATCAAATTTTTGGTTACCTATACAATTTAGAATTTGGAATTTCAAGTTTAAGTACTTTAATCCATCCATACTAATATTATAAATGCGAAAGTGTGTCTGTCTGTCTGTCTGTCTGTCTGTCTGTCTGTCTGTCTGTCTGTCTGTCTGTCTGTTACCTCTTCACGCTTAAACCGCTGAACAGATTTAGATGAAATTTGGTATGGAGATATTTTGAGACCCGGGGAAGGACATAGGATACTTTTTATCCTGGAAATAATCCCTCAAACTGATAAATTAGATTCAACTTCCAATCTATGAACCGGATCCATGTTAGGTATTTACAATGCCCACGAAAATTCGTCTCTGCAGAACCAGTGAAAGCCTGACCTCCGAACATGCTCACAGTTTTCACGAATCTCAGGTTCAAGATACAATTGGGACGTATGGTGAGGTGAGTCTAGACATTTGTAAATGTTACGATAATATTTGACGTTTGACATGTCAGAGACGTGTGTCAAGTGTCAATATACAGATCATAGATATAATATAAACTCTTTAGTTATAGATGCGCCAACGAGCGACCGGTGCTATGTCTTTCTCATACTTGCTAATTTTCATACATAATTTGTACTACGCAATTTGGCCGGTTTGCATGTCCAATGTATTTGCTTAGGGAGGTTTGCGTTTTGCCTATAACCCGAGCATGAAAAAATGTTCGGTCGGTGATAGGGACAAAACATGCCACTTTTTTCTATTTTCTCTTATAGGAATCGCAATAAGACTCGCTTTCTCTAGAAAAGCGTGTCAGCCCCTTGGTCAGTATACAGATGTCATTCGTTAAAGTTGAAGGAAGCTAATGTAGAACTACACTTGCACAATTTACTAATTTGAGTCTTAAAGTGGTAAGATAAAATAGGTATTTGCATGATTTAGATATGATTTATTTATTCTTTCCACCGTAGTTATAAACTGAGTAATTTCGCCACCACTTGATTATGATGAGCTATTGGGACCGTGCGCGACGACAGCGCCACGGACAGGTGGCCATTATGGACACTTTGTCATAGCTGTCAAGCGAGAAATAAGTAAATATTGTGAAAAAAATTAATGAAATCTTGTGTTATTTTACTATATTAGACAATATTGGACGATGGTAGTCTGTAACATTATTGCCAATAACATTAAAATTGTTGTTTTCAGGTTAGGTGACTTACTTTTTTTTCTTACGGCAATTATCCACTTATTTCTTTGGTCTCGTTTCCACCACGGTCTTGAAAACTGGTAAAATTTACAGTCGCTATTCTGTGGTGTTTTTACAATTCACAATAACACATTTTACTAGAGCCATATTAAATTTATCTTTACTGCAATATGGATTTGACAGCTCAAGTCAATAGACCGCGGGCCAACGACAGGTCACGATTACCAATCTCCTCTCGCATGAAAACTACATAGAGTGGTTAAGAAAGATGAATAAAAAATTACTGTGGACGTCTGCCACGATTCCGTTGGTGGGTTGAGAAGCAGCAGCCTCCCAAAGACGTAAAAAAAATAATTAAATTCATTGACTGAATTTTTTTTTTTACATGTTCACGTGCTTGGCAGACGGGTATTCCACCGCCCTACAAGTGGCAGACGATTTTTTTTCGTTAAGGTATTTTCTTAACTATCATTTAAACCTAGTTTCAGTCGAGAGGAAATGACTGAATTTAATTTTTTTTTTACGTCTTTGGGAGGCTGCTGCTCCTCAACCCACCAACGGAATCGTGGCAGACGTCCACAGCAATTTTTTATTCATCTTTCTTAATCACTGTACAAGTTTTCGTGCGAGAGGAAATGACTGACGATTTTAACCTTCTGGCCCGCGGTCTACAACAACGAGATGTAAATTTTAACCGTAGTGAGCGCTGTGATCGTTTAGGCTACCCCCTCCACCCGCTTTGCACCCTGCCAATTAAGATTGTCGACAAAGACAAGAAAAAGAGGTCGATAGGAGGACAGTAAACGCCTGGAAGAGCTATTGGTCTATGAATCACCCAATGAAAGGCGACCTACCTCTTTCACTTAAACGTAGGCTCATGGACATGAGCATACTTCCAGTTCTCACCTACGGTGCACAAACTTGGTCTTTGACAGAAGCCCAGATATCCATACTCGGGGTTTGCCAGCGAGCCATAGCATATTAGGTGTAAAGTTGGTGGATCGAATCCGGAACACCACACTGCGCTCCAAAACTCAAATAGTTGACGTAGCTCGGAAAACAACCCAATTAAAGTGGGACTGGGCTGGACACGTCTACCGGATGCCGAATGAGCTGTGGGCCAAAAAGACCACAGAGCAGATGCCCCACGACTCAAAACGGAGACGCAGTAGACCACGCCGCGGGGGCGTGATAATTTGGACTCTTTAAAAAGGAGACTGGGCAGATAAACAAGACCGCGAGGAATGGAAAAAGAGGGGGGAGGCCTTTTCCCAGCAGTGCGACATTTTAGGCTCAATAAAATAATAGTTATGGTTGTCGCACACATAAATGCTGGGCACCAGACCGGCGCCGCCCCAATTCTTTGTTAGAAACTTCATACTGCAACGCACAGTTAAGGTATTGGCAAACCATATGAGTGCGGATGCAGCGGTGTGCTCCAGCCATTATCCACTACGTAACGGCATCGCCCCTGCTCGGGACAGGACCACCAGCCATGGTGAGCAGACGCAGGCGAAACGGCCTACTTCAAACGTAAAAAGCCCTCAACCAGTTGACACCTCGCGGCAAGCGCGGCACCGCCACGCGGCCACCGCGGCGCTGCTGAGGCACGATGCGGTTCCGTGCTTGCGTTGGATTTACGTGAGGTGAGGCCGCGCCGGTCTGGTGCCGAGCTTTAACTATGTGTGTGTCAACCTTTATTATGACAGATTTAGTTCGAATGTCTGTTACTCTTAGAGCAATTAATAGGTACTATAAATTGCGTATAAAATAAAATAAAATTGAAATACTTTGGCACTTAGAAATATTTATTTGCTAAGATAGCTTTCAAAGTTGTACAGTACTACAGTCTATCTAACCTGTAAGCAGGCTTGCAAATGATTAAAAATTATTTAAATTCGTGCTACATTACTTGATGGAATTTTCAGCACCTGCGTCATAATGTTCGAAACATTTCACGCTCGCTATGTTTTCGTCTTTTTTTCATCTTTTACTTAATGCGTATGAAGTCTTTTCAACACTTGCGTCACAACGTTCGAAATTATTTCATCTACGCTACTTAATACGTATACGTACGTACGTATTTTCCACACCTTCATCGTAATGTTCGAAATATTTCGTGCTCGCTACGCTCGCGTTTTCATCTACCTACACTTGAGGCGTATGAAGTCTCTTCCGCACGTGCATCATAATTTTCGAAACATTTCGCGCTCGCTACACTCGCGTTTTCGTTTCCATACTTGATGCGTATGAAGTTTTTTCCGCTCCTGAATCATATTAATTTTCATCTACGTTACTTGATCTACATCCATATATTAAATCCTCTGTCATGTGTTTCATGAGGGCGCGTTGAGCCGGCGTGCGCAATGTTTAGTGAGATTGCCCGGCCCGCAGTACCTGGTGACGGCGAAATACGGTATAGAAGTTGATATGGACCGAGTTCTACGCAGACGAAGTCGCGGGCAAAAGCTAGTAGGTTATATAGCATAGATGAACTAAAATAATTTGCGTTTGACTAACATCTTAAGACCAGAAAGTGGACTATGGAATGGATCAATATTTATTGTTATACAACCTGGGGACTCGCCTGAAAAAAGTGTGCCGAGAGTAATATTTGCGGGCAAAGCTGATATGACATAAAGATCTAGGACGTAAGGGATGATGCGGGCAACTAAGAGTAATTAACTTTAAGAGGTTAGGACAGTGGATCACACCTTGAAGTATTTTGAACAAGAACATTGCATCCAAATACTGCCTCCGGTTATGAAGGGAAGGAACACAAAAATGCTTCGCGGCCGATGCGCTGCGCTCGAAGTAATTACGTGTTCGATAGCAGAGTGACTTCAGGAAAACATTTTGGATTCTCTCCAGACTCCATATTGACCATATGGACTTGGTACTGAGGTGTCCACACTACGCAACCAAATTCAAGGAAATCAGAAATCAGAAATCAGAATTGTTTTATTTGCCAGAATACTTAAGATATATGGTACAGGATGTTAGTGCACAGTGGTACAGTATTCAGTCGTTGAACGACATGCAAAATTCACACTGAAAGAGAGACACGTTATTATAAATTGTAGTTATGTCAATTTGTTATTTAAGATTATTAATTATACAGATGTCAGTTGATATAAAATAAAATAAAAGTAAATTATCCATGCAATTTAAGATCCAAGAATTCCTTAACACTATAGAAACATTTGTCAGACAACCATTTAGTGATGTTTTTAACAAATATATTGCCATTCAATTGTCGAATTTCATCTGGAAGACTATTATACACAACGATACACATATTGTACGCACTCCTAACAAAAGAATAAAATAATAATTTATAGGTATTTGGACGCCTGAAGGGCTGTCCGATCCGAAGAAGCATCCCTAATTTTTGGTAAGCTCGCTTACATAAATTATCAATGTGTATATTAAAATTCAATTGTGCGTCCAGTGTGACACCCAAGTCCCTGATAGAAGATACCCGAGCTATATTATTCCCAGCTAAGTTACAATTGAACATTATCGGATCATTTTTATGATTAAAGCTGATTACGAAACATTTGTCAGTATTTAAGATAAGATGATTGTTAGAGCAATACAGAAAAAAGTTATCCAAGTCCTGCTGTAATGCATGGCAATCTGCTTCGGAGGTTACAGCTTTGTAAATTTTTGCATCATCTGCGTAGACAAGGTGTTCAGAACTACGGAAACAGGTTGCCATGTCATTGACATATAAGATAAAAAGCAGAGGACCAGGTGTGACCCTTGAGGGACCCCGGAGGATACGGGAAGAAAGCCAGAGGTATACCCCTTCAGGGCAACCGCCTGGCTACGATTGGATAGGTAGGACTTAATCCATCTAAGGAGATCGCCATGTATACCGAGCTCTAAGAGTTTCTTGATTAAGGTATTGTGGTTAATTTTGTCGAAGCACTTCGAAAAGTCGGTATACACGGCGTCCACCTGACAGCTAGAAGATATCTTATTGATTATGAAGTCGGTAAAAGTAAGGAGATTTGTATCAACGCTGCGACCTTGACAAAAACCATGTTGACTGGGCGCAATGTGTTGATAAAAAGCTGCAGTAATTTGGTTACATACTATTTACAACATAGTTTTGGTTACAACATAGTCCTAAATAAGATGTAGGTTTTCAATTCGCGTTTACCTATATCCTAATCTTAAAATAATTCTAATAATATTATATACCTACGTAAAAGTTTGTGCATATGGGTGTATGGATGTACGTTTATATTTATCTTAACTAAAACTGGCCAAATGTGTGTCGGGCTATGCGCATGCGCAATGAAGGGTTCCGTAGTTGTTCACCCAGGACGAGGTTTCCAGTTTCAACTTTATAATGAAGACCAGAGAAGAGTACAAAACGCTTGGAAGAGCATGGAACAGCTTGGAAGAGAGAGGGTGGGGACCTCACTTCAACTACACACTATAGTAGATCAATACAGTATCTCACGAGCGCGGCTTTGAGATGGTTGTAGTTGTGACACATATTATGAACACATAGGCAATGTAAACTCCTAGCTAATAGGCTGACGCATACATAGACAATGTACATGGTATATCTCAATAGACAACCATGGCTCACCCGCGTTCATGAGATAAAAGTACGCTGTACTTACTTTAGAAGAAGACAGACAGAACGATACACGACGCACAGTGTTCCAAAAACGCTTGAGACCGGACATTTTGTGTTGACTCTGGAAATCGATGTAATTCAATGTCCTTATTAAAAGTGTAGAAGTGACCCCCTGTCAATTCTCTATAGATTCGAAGAAAATAAATAATAAAGTTGGTTAATTCAGGTACGGTACAAAAACGGAAAAATTGCTCATTTTCTGTTTTTGTAAATTTTTGGAATGGCATTCATTTATCATGTGATAATGCAAAGAATTGCGCGTTTTTTGGGCTATTAAATGTGCACTAATAGTAGACAGAGTGAAAGAAAACGACGAAAAACTCGTTTTACGATTATTATTTTTTTCTTATACGTGCCGTTTACGACATTTTTTGTTATTCCGGGCGATTGCTACTATGTATGTCTATCACCATTAATAAAAACAGTTCCAAATCTCGTGGAACTTCCGAGAAATTAAATTTTAACTGTTACGTCAATAGCGCCTGATGGTCGTGCATAGCAAACATCGAAACCACTATTTCTTATTTTGGCAGCAGGCACTTATTTAAAACAAGAAAAGGCTTATTTCGACATTGTACAATACAATTTTGGAAAACTACTCGTATAGTCGAAAACGCTATTCAAGACCAACAGGTGTTGCCACTAAAATAAAACATGTTTAAGGTGGTATATAATTAGTCATTCCTATGAAAGGCTACGTGTGGTGCGGGAAGGGGTCCACCCTCGTTAGGCATTTGCTGGAAGCCCGCGTCAATACACGTCAATACTTGTTTAATAAAATCGGAGGTTTAAAACTACCTATAAATATTATTAGTGCGGTCTTTAAAAAAATGGAAATATACCACCGTAAACATGTTTTCTTTTAGTGGCAACACCTGTTGGTCTTGAATAGCGTTTTCGACTATAGTTTTCCAAAATTGTATTGTTAAATGTCGAAATAAGCCTTTACTTGTTTTAAATAAGTGCCTGCTGCCAAAATAAGACATAGTGGTCTCGATGTTTGCTATGCACGACCATCAGGCGCTATTGACGTAACAGTTAAAATTTAATTTCTCGGAAGTTCCACGAGATTTGGAGTTTTTATTAATGGTGATAGACATACATAGTAGCAATCGCCCGGAATAACAAAAAATGTCGTAAACGGCACGTATAAGAAAAAAATAAAATAAATCGTAAAACGAGTTTTTCGTCGTTTTCTTTCACTCTGTCTACTATTAGTGCAAATTTAATAGCCCAAAGAACGCGCAATTGTTTGCATTATCACATGATAAATGAATGCCATTCCAAAAATTTACAAAAACAGAAAATGAGTAATTTTTCCGTTTTTGTACCTACCTGAATTAGCCAACTTTTTTTTTTTTTTTCTTCGAATCTGTAGAGAATTGACAGGGGGTCACTTCTACACTTTTAATTACGAGGGGCGTTCAATAAATTCTCGGTATGAGAATGAAAACAAAAGAATACGATAGGTTTTTTATTTTATTTTTCAATATACTCCCCCCCTATGTTTATGCACTTATAAGATCGGTCAATTAGTTTTTTTAACCCCTCATAAAAATATTTTTTATCTTTAGTGTCAAAATGCTCCTCCACTGCTGTCTTCAAAGCTTCATCGTCAGAAAATCGATCTCCTCGTAGGTCCTTTTTGAGGTTGGGAAACAAAAAGAAGTCACTCGGGGCTAAGTCTGGACTATACGGTGGGTGTGTAATAGTTTCGAACCCAGATTCCCGAACAGCAGCCTTGGCGATATGAGCAGTATGCACAGGGGCGTTGTCGTGCAGGAGCAGAACTCCCTTGGCTAATTTTCCCCTTCTCTTCTCTTTGATTGCTTCTCTTAATTGGCGTAGAATATTAGCGTAGTACCCTCCTGTGATATTTACACCCTTTTCTTTATAATCGATCAGCAATATTCCATCACAATCCCAGAATATTGTGGCCATGACCTTTCCAGCTGAAGGCATGACCTTGAACTTCTTAGGGTGAGGAGTTCCTTTAATGTGCCACTGCATGGACTCTTGTTTGCTCTCAGGGTCATAATGATGAACCCAGGTTTCATCTCCGGTAACAATCTTTTGCAGTATCTCATCAGGATTTTCACCACACAGCTTAATAAATTCGGAACAACAAGCAACGCGCGTATTTTTCTGAAGCGGCGTCAGCATTCGCGGTACGCGGTACCCATCTCGCACTGACTTTTGACATATTAAGATTGTCATGGATAACATTGTGTATAGTACCAATAGAAAGCTTGGTTATTTGAGCTATTGCTGTCACCTTCACTCGAGCGTCTTCCAATATAATTTTCTCCACTTTTTTTATATTTTCTTGTGAAGAAGCTTCGACGGGCCGACCAGGTCTGGGGTCGTCTTCGATACTCTCTCTCCCACACTTAAATTCACTTGACCACTTTTGAATTGTTGATAAAGAAGGAGCAGACTCTCGGTAAACATAATCCATTTCTTCTTTTATAGCTTTTTGATTTTTGCCTTGTTTGGTCAAGAATTTTATTACCGCTCGGTGCTCTAATTTAATTAACATTGAAAAATCGCTCATTGTGATCACGTTTGTTCGGCAGTTGCAGAAAAACAAAAGAACATCGCCGTTTGAATTTTACCTTTTTTTATGTTAATGAATGACACTTACCGGCCAGTATTAAAAAGTTTACTAAAAAGGTTTAAAAGATATCAATACCGAGAATTTATTGAACGCCCCTCGTAGGACATTGAATTACATCGATTTCCAGAGTCAACAAAAAATGTCCGGTCCCAAGCGTTTTTGGAACACTGTGCGACGGAAAAAAAAAATTGATATATCAAAATGCAGAATTGCATTTCTGGTCGTGTAGACGATCCAGCATAATACAAGGAACTTATGTACACTTTATTATTTACTTAAACTACTATTTACACGAAATGCGTAAATAGAACGCATATAATGGCTACTTATTGACACTTTGACAGGCAATATGTACAAGAAGAGAGAAAAATCAATAAAATAAACAAAACACACACGCGGGGCCCGGGTCGGCCAACCAGCACGCGTGCACCAAAGAGGTTGGTGAGCGGGTCGGATAAACCTGGTGGTGGTGGTGAGTCTCAGACATATTGACATATAATAAACGGGTCACTCACGTCTTTAACGTCGAATATCGCTCGACATGTTTCGGACCAATACGTGGTCCTTAATCATGAGGTGTTATCGGTGTTACGTATTGGTCCGAAACGTGTCGAGCGATATTCGATGTTAAAGACGTGAGTGACCCGTTTATTATATTTCAATATGGATAAACCATTATTGTGTCGCTTCCTGACTTGTACTTGATCTGTGGCAATGCCAGCGGCGCGGCATATTATAATACGTATATCAATGAGCTGCCTCGTTTTCTCAGGCTTAGTACTTACTAGAGATACTAAAGGAAACAAGTTAGGAAATGCATTTACACTACCTTCAGACAGTTTAGTGAAAAATGTGTTTTGTGTGAAAGTGGTACCTAATAAGTGAGTACCTAGTGCATTATACTCCTTAGTGTTTACCCGATTTTGCCCTTAGGAGCCCGGGGTCCGGTGATCTAATCCCCAGTTTGGTGATTACAGAAGAGATAAAATAGTATTGCTTTACCACCTTATTCATAATCGGTCATCAAATCTTACTTACCTACTACCTATACCTACGCCAACTTTCTCGATCCTGCAAAGCCTCCCTCCTCTGCCAGTCTTCGACCTGAAGTTGCCGCAAATTCAAATCTATTTTATTTATAGTTAAAATTCCCGCTAAACTTCGTTTCTTTATCTGTCGCTCTGACAGTTATGTGTGTAAAAAAAAGGTTTGCACTGAGTGCCGTCAGAAGTGAAAATTCATACAAAATTTGTACTACGCAATTTGGCCGGTTTGCATGTCCAATGTATTGCTTATGGAAGTTTGCCTTTGCCTATAACCCGACCATGAAAAATTATTCGGTCGGTGATAGGGACAAAACATGCCACTCTTTTCTATTTCCTCTTATAGGAATCGCAATAAGACTATCTTTCTCTAGCAAAGCGTGTCAGCCCCTTGTATTCGAATATCCATCTACAACTATTTTGACGTGAACTGTCACCGTATTTAGGGATAATAAGAACTACTTTCCATGTGAATTTATTTAAAATATGATCTTTACGGAAATCGGTCAGTGTGGCTATCCGATATTGGACTAAGTTGAACCGTAAATGTATGCGTAAAAAGCTCAATGTGACGGACGTCACACATTTAATTAGGGTTCTGAACCTACTGCAAAATTAATTTGGATTTAATAGGAGAAATAAGGAAATTTAAAAAAAAAAACAGATTTATCAATATGTTAGTATTTATTATTTATTTATTTAAACTTTATTACACAGTAACAAATATCTGGTACAAAAAACATTCTCTACCAGTCAACCTTCAGGCCAAACAGAGAATAATCATAGTATTTATTGTTAAAATATACATACTTAATAATAACTCCCGTGCTTTGGAAGGCACGTTAAGCCGTTGATCCCGGTTGCTGTCCCGGCTGCAGCAGTCGTTAAGCCAAGTTGGAGGCCTTCGGGCGGCTTGAGAACTTCTAAAAGTCAAGTTGCCCACTCACTTGACAAAGCCTAATCCCACCTAGAACCTAGCCTAGACCTTATGGTCTGATTTCCCCTTGGGGTTGGATGGTCAGATGGCAGTCGCTTCCGTAAAAACTAGTGCCTACGCCAAATCTTGGGATTAGATAGCGGACCCCAGGCATCCTTCAGGATGCAACTGTACTGGGATAACGCTAGGAGGATGATGAAAAAACATTGTCACCAAATTTCAAATTTATATATTTTATATTGGAACAATATTTTGTGTCAGACGACAGACAGACGGACGCGTGAGTGACAGCAATAGGGTTCCGGGTGACGGAATAAGTGTGCCACTTTGCAAATTTTTTATTCGTTTTTGAATGATCTACCTCAAATCAGCGACTGTTTGCCAATTTGGGCTTAAAGAGGTTTAAAAAAACCGGTCAAGTGCGAGCCCGACTCGCGCACTGAGGGTTCCGTACACAGTTCTTGTATATGTACCCGTCCCGACCCCATTAATTCAGGAACAATCTTAAAAACATGACAGCACCATTTATCGGCGCATTTTGTTACTAATTTGCGCGACTGAATAACTTAGTACCTACGTATGTTGGTTTTTCAATGATAATTCTTTATCACATCAACCGATTTCAATATTTTTTTTATTAGAAAGAAGGTATTTTCAACATAATCTTGTAAGATTAAATATAAAACAAAAATATATGCAAAGGTGATTAAATTACAAACTAAATATAGATGAGTTTTTGACGATTAAAAACGCACGGACCACGCGCGAAAAAACCCACTTCCTGGCCAGGGGGTGACATAAAATATTGTACTTACCACGGGCGATAATAAAGAAAGCCTCAGATCGCATATTTATCGCCCTTGCCTTCGGCTCGGGCGTAAAATACCTGCGATCTGAGACATTCTTTGTTTTATCGCCCTTGGTAAGTAATGTACTATTTTATTCTTTTGTTAGGAGTGCGTACAATATGTGTATCGTTGTGTATAATAGTCTTCCAGATGAAATTCGACAATTGAATGGCAATATGTATCTGGGTTATCCTTATTTATAACTATTCCAAATTTCAAATCGATACAGCATAAGTAGTTCTTGAGATATTTAGCAATGTGACAGACAGACAGACAAATTGAAACCTTCCCGTTTTACCTTTTTGGTACGGAACCCTAAAAAGGCATCTAGAAATATATAAATTGACTTCGCACCGGGTTGAAAATAAATAATATGGTTTGTATTAAAATAAAAAATAAAATTAAAATATTAAGGCCAGGTCAGAAGTTCCCGCAACCGATGAGCTTGTATGAGGAGATGTATGGATGTGGTTGAAGCAAAAGACGTATGTAAGGACCGCAGTAACTACTTGGGGACGTGAGTATATGTATGTTTGTATGTATTGTATGAATAGTCTTCTAGGGAATAAGTGGAGCACTTTTTTTATCCAACTTTCGAGTATTTTTCACTAAAATCATGAATAACATGGACTAACTTCAGGAAAATAGAAGAAATCTTGCTAATATTTTTAGCTAAATCAAACGTTATTTTACAAATATAAGTATTTTTATATAGGTAAGTATTCTTTACAAAATCATTACTTTACAATATCAAATTATATATATATTATTGAATGAATGAATGCGTATATATAAGGTGTTACAAATAATTCATCACAGATCGCTTCTTGTTATGACAATACTGGCGTACAAATATTATTATTTTATAATCGTATTCTAATATTAATAAATAATTATTTTTACAATTTACATTCGTTCATAAACTCATTAACAGAATAATAACACTGTTCAATTAAATAATTTCTTCTTAAAAATAGTAAACGGTAGGTATTATACATACCTATGATATGAGTATATTTTTTTACTCATTAAGTATTTTACTTTTACTCAAACACTTAGACTCACTCGTATCTTGGACTATTTTGACAGAATCATAATTTTAAATAAAAGAGAAAATTTAAAAACGCCACACGTGGGCTCAAATCCCACCTGTGAAGTTTTATTATGACAGAGTTTAACATTGCGTCGCGAGTCACCGTTTCGACGTTCGGCGGTTTAAGGGTTAAAGGTCTTAAACAAAGAGCAAGAAATTACCACAGTGACAGCCTAAGGGACGTTACCAATATTTTACTTTCATTACTCAATGAAACACTGGGTATGAAACATTTACCTAATTCTAAAACCATTGGGTTTCGTACATAATATAAAAACGCTGAAATTGCAATAATTGCGGTAAACTTGCATTTTTGGTATGTTGTTTGGGTCCACCTAGATAGTATTTACACAGATTTGCAGCAGTTTAAAATGAATGCGCGCTAAGTTATTCCTAAAAAACCAAAAAGTCGGGAATTTTCCAGCAAAATATCTACGGGGAAATGAATGGGAGATAAAGTTGCAGCAAACTTAATTACCTTCATTCAAAACCATAAACCAAAAAAATATTCTTTCAAAAATTTCATTTTTGGTACAAACTTTTATTACCGACTGTACTTCTTTTCAATAGTCATCAACTACTCGTGGTGACGGTTATAATGAGACTAAACACGATGGGTTTATCTTGTGTAGTTTAGTAGTTCCTGTGGCCACCTTCTGTCTCCATCATCAGATCTCGATAGTACCATAATAGACTTTTACTCACCATACGAGCCTGGGACACTGGGATCGCAGCTACACACAGCTAGATACAGCACAGCTGGGATACAGGCTAGAGGGAACGTACTCGGATCCATATCACGCACAATCCCATCCGCAATCCGCGGAGTCCCGCAAGGCTCCGTGCTCTCTCCCACTCTTTATTCGCGGACGATACCGCGCACTTTACGACTGTAAGTACGCTTTTATCCAGCGATAACTTCAAGAGACAATCACTGACCTAGGCCGTTGGTTTAATCTAATAGCGTATCGAAGTCAATCCGGAAAAAAAACATTGCTATACCTAGTCCCCCGTCTGACCACGTTAGCACGGGAAAGGCGGGTGGCTTCGATTCAGATGTTGACCAGCACATCTCCTGGACCCATGAAGGCAACTATCTTGGAACGACCCTCAACAGAAAAGTGACATTCAGAAGCCACTTCACTAAACGCAACCGTGCGTTGTTCGTGCTAGGAAGGCTTGGACCGATGATTAGCAAGTAAAATTATGAAATTTCACTTAAAATACGGACACTCAAAAACAAACCAGACTTCACAAAGCTGTTTGGATTTGTTAAAAGAAGATCCTGACCGAGTTTTGGCTCGATTTGTAACTATGGACGAAACTAAGCAACAGCCCAAGACTTGGAAGAGGCCATCAAAATTCCAAATTCAAACATTTATTCTGAAAACAGGCCACAAGGGCACTTTTACATGTCATAATGTTAAAATTTACAATTTAATAAAGTGTGAAAATAAGCATAGTGTAATACATTTGTCATATCAACATTCAACATATTAATTTAGAATTTAATCATCATCTCCCGACACCGAAGAAACGTAAGGCAATCTCATCCGCCGGTAAAGTCATGGGCTCTCTTTTCTGGGATAGCCAAGGGGTAGTTATGATTGAGTACCTCGATCATGGAGCTCCAATTACTTCGAATTTATATGCAGAACAAATGAAAAAATTGCGCGACGTTATAGACGAGGAACATCGAGGCAAACTTTCCAAAGGTGGTTTGTTTCACCAAGACAACGCCCCCACATGATTCAAGCGATGAAGACTGTGGCGTCGCTAGGCAACCGTCAAATCTGACATGCTCTGCAACGCGCTATCGCAGTTTCTTAAGTCAGTTGCGTATATAGAACTTCCAACCAACTCTCATTGGACTTCGGTCCCTGAGAGATCTCTCTATTGTCGTTTCTTCCTGTGTCTCCTATCTATTGTATAATTGTATATAGTATGTAGATATCCTCTTTCATGTATATACCAACCCTGTACATTATTCCTATACTATTATTTTATTATTTATTTATTAATCATAAGTATAAAAAAGTCTTATATAATATATCGCTCCACAAAACTATTTATAAGTTTGACTGTGGAGTCGCATGTCAGTCTCAAAACAATACTAAGCTATAATTAGGTAATATATTAAATAATAATGTAATATTACAATAGGTGTATCCAATTTCATGGGTGATCCATAGAGGATGAAACTCATCCTCTATAGGGCATCCATGAGATACTTTTTCAGGCGATATTTAAATCTAGATTTTTTAGCTTCACGGACAATGTCCGCGGGCAAGGTATTCAGCAGGTACGGTATGCGTTTTTTTAATGTCCTGTCCCCGTAGTAGTTGGACACTCTAGGTACATCATATTTGCCAGCGGACAATGTCCTTGTACTAAATGTAAGTGTTCTATTTTATCGTAATTGTTAATGGCTAACAGGTATTTGAGTTTAGATCGTACTGGCTGTAAATTAAAGATGTTTTAATATGCAAAACTGTTATATTTATTTACTTTTCACTTGTAGGTTAATCCTTTTACAATGATCCAAGATGTCTGTCTTTGGTGTTGCCAGTGCACACACCCTTACATCTCCTTTCCTTTCAAGCAACATACTAATATGTGACATATAGCAAATTACTAATTAACATATAACAGGATTTAATTTGTGTCATAGTCAGATAGATAGCTAGGTTTTCTGATAAGTCTCCCAGTTCTAGATCTGATTTCAAAATTTTGATTTTCCTCTATAATATGGTTATTATCATTGTTGCTGTTTTGAAGAACTTCACTTTGTTTGGAAACATAGCTATCTTCTGGCACATCATAAGTAACACTATATCTTCTACTTGCATCTCCGCCCTCATCACTATTTGGCTGATTATCGGTTACAATTTTCATTTTATCTTGATTATTACAATCTATTAAATATCTCCTATTTCTATACAGTTCTTGGCCAGTTTCAGTTTTGATTTTAAATGAATTTGGTCTCACATCCCTTTTCAGTACTTCAGCATAACTATGAGGTTGTTTTTTATTATTATTAATTAATACAACTTTCTGTCCCTCTTTTAGATTTGACAAGTTCTTTGATCCTCTATCATAATACTGTTTCTGTTTCCATGCATTGTCATACAAGGTTTTTTGAACTTCCCAGTTTTCTTTAGTAGGTTTTTGAAAATTAGGTAATAAACTCTTGGTTTTTCTACCAAATAATAACTCTGAAGGAGTTTTGTAGTTGAATTCTTTTGAAATTGGTGTGTTTCTATACTCTAAGAGGGCTAAATACCTATCCTTGCCTTCATGATCTGCCTTTTTAAACAAATTTTTAGCTATCTGAATATATCTTTCTGCCAGCCCATTAGACTGGGCATAAGTAGGACTACTAGTTTTGTGTATAAAACCCCAACTTTGAGCAAACTCTTTCATTTTGTAACTAGTATAATTGGTAGCCCCATCACTGTACAAATATTCAGGAATTCCAAATCTACTAAAAGTTCTCTTTAATATGTCTATTGTACTTTCTGGTCTTAAGTCTTTTAATTCTAATACTTCAAAGAATTTACTATAATAATCCACAATTATTATATAATTTTTGCCCTTGTAGTGAAATACATCAGTACCCAGATTACACCAAGGCTTATTTGGCATTTCTCTTATTTGCATTGGCTCTTTAGCGTTACTTTTTTTAAATCTATCACATGTACAGCAATTTAATACCTTGTTTTCTATGTCTCTCGCCATGAATGGCCAGAACATGCACGATCTCGCTCTAGACTTACACTTATCTAAACCCATATGATTATAATGTACACGTTCTAACATATCAGATCTTAAGGATTTGGGTACCACAATACAATTGTTTTTAAAAATTAGGCCTTCACATATATACAGTTGATCAGTGAATGTGAAATATGGTTTCAAGCTACTGGGAATGTCTTTAATATTTGGCCATCCATTCAAAATAAAATATTTTAACTGTTGTAGTTCACTATCTTTGTTTGTTTCATTCTTAAACACCTGTAATTTTGTATCTGCTACTGGCAAGGATCTTACTACCATACCTACCTGTGCTTCTATTTCTTGTTCCAAAAGATTATCATTAGTTTTAACATTATGCCGGGACAATGTGTCCGCAATTAAAAGATCCTTACCAGGTTTGTATTTTACATCTAAGTCATATTTCTGTAAATGTAAACGCATTCGCTGTAGTCTAAACGGTATATCACAAATAGGTTTTTTAAATATTGCCTCTAAAGGTCTATGGTCAGTCTCAACTTCAACTTCTTTACCGTATATATACTGATGATAACGGGAACAGCCAAAAACAATTCCCAACATTTCTTTTTCGATTTGAGCATACATTTTTTGAGTGTCAGTCATGGACTTTGAGGCATAAGCTACAGGCAAGTCATTTTGAAGCAAAACTGCTCCCAGCGCACCCTGTGACGCATCAACCGATAACTTTACTGGTTTATTAACATCATAATACTGTAACACAGGATCCGAAACTAATATATTTTTCAGTTCAGTAAAAGAATCATCATGTTCTTTGGTCCATATCCAATCTACATTTTTTTTTATTAAATTTCTTAGTGGACTACAAACCTAAGACAAGGATGGTATAAACTTTGCAACATACGTAATCATTCCCAATAATCGTTGTAATTCTTTAACATTTTGTGGTTTTTCAATTTTTACTATAGATTCAATTTTTGTAGGATCTGGTTTTATACCATCCTCGGTCAAAATATGCCCTAAATATTCAATTTCTGACCTTCCAAATACACACTTACTTAAATTGAACTGTACTCCATTTTCTTTGGCCATTTTTAACACTTTCTGTAACCGTTCATCATGTTCAGCTTTGTTTTTCCCATACACCACTAAATCATCAACAAATACTTCACATCCATTTACATTTTCAAATATTTCTTTATATCTACGATGGAAGACTTCAGGAGCAGAGCATAACCCATATGGTAACCTTTTGAAAAAATACCTACCAAAAGGTGTTGAAAAAGTACATAATTTAGCACTATCCTTATGTAGCTTTATTTGAAAGAATGCTGTAGATGCATCCAATTTACTGAACACTTTAGCACCGGCCATTCTACATGACACTTCTTCAAAGGTAGGCAACTTAAAATGTTCTCGCATTATACAACTATTTAGATTACCTGGATCCAGGCAAACTCTTATTTTTCCATTTGGTTTTTTAACAATGACTATATTGCTAACAAATTCAGTTGGTTCAGTAATTTTCTCAATAACATTTAATTTTTCCATTTTATCAAGTTCTTTTTTTAAATTTTCATGCAAGGACACAGGCACTTTTCTACAATTTTCTATTTTCCCTACTGTATTTTCTTTTAACTTTATTTTATATTCTGGCCCACTTATGGTTCCTATAATTTTCTCATTAAACAAATCTTTATAACCTTCTATTAGGCTGTTATAATCATTTTCACCTTTGATGCTATTCAGATATAATCTTTTCATTAACTTTTCTTTTAATATGACTGAACAACCCAATATAGGTACTATCGGATGAATTGTATCAATAACATGGAACTCAAGGTAAACTTTTTTGTTATTTATAAAACATCCCTGCAGTGTAATTTTTCCCACACAGTTTAATTTTGTACCATCATAATTATGCAAATTATTTTGAACTTTAGTTATTTCCCGTTCTAGTCCCATCTTTTTGATACAATTCAGCGGTAAAACATTACAATCTGCTCCGGTATCCAGCTTAAAGTCTATAATATGTCCATGTATTTGCATACTTTCACACAATTCCTTCTTTATAGCGTTAACTTGTACCATACCCAACACAATATCACTTTCATCTGATGACTGATCCACCGCTTTTATATTTTTTACATTTCGACACATCTTACCATAATGTCCATATCTATGACACTTTTTGCAGATCTGATTAAATGCTGGGCACTTGAATCCATGTATGTAGCCACACCGATGACATTGAATCTTATTCATTGGCCCTTGCCGACTCCCATGTGCTTGCTGAGATGACTCTGGTACAGTTTTCGGTCCATAATTCCCATGTACTTGCTGAGACAAATCTGTTAAGTTTCGCGAACCATAATTTCTTCTTTCTTGATTTTTTACCACACTGACAGTTTCTTGTTCCTCATCAAATTCAAAATCTTTCATCTGTTTTTCTGTCTGTTCATAAGATTTACATATCTTGATACATTTAGGTAGGTCCAAATCGGGCTCCTTCAACAATCGTTCTACAATGTTTTTCTTCCTTATACCTCTTATTATTTGATCTTTTATCAGACTATCCCGCAATGTTCCAAAATTACAGTTTGAGCTTAATGTTCGTAATGTGTTTACGTATTCGTCAAAAGTTTCACCCTCATTTATTTTCCTTCTAAAGAAAACATTCCTATTAATGCTTTCGTTGCTCAGGGGCGTAAAATACGTCGTAAATTGCTTTACGAGTTCATCATACGTCTTCACTTTTTCTTCGCTAAAATTGTTATATATTTCCATAGACTCCTCACCTATGCAGTGTAAGAATAATGCTTTTTTACCGTCCTCATCCAGTTTCGTTGCCCCCGACGCAGTAAAATAAAATCTGAATCTTTGAAGCCATTTTTTATAATTCTCTGCTGGATCCCCTTGTAATGACAATGGCGGAGGTTGCTTCAGCGTTTCCATGTTTACTGTAACGTACGTTCTGGTTCATTTCCCGACTGCGCCATGTAAATTAAAGATGTTTTAATATGCAAAACTGTTATATTTATTTACTTTTCACTTGTAGGTTAATCCTTTTACAATGATCCAAGATGTCTGTCTTTGGTGTTGCCAGTGCACACACCCTTACACTGGCAATATTTTACAGATTTTAAACAATTGTGTGTAGTCATTTTTACAGTTAAGTTTAGTTTTCTTATTAACAAGTAGTTTTAGGAAACGGATTTGAAATAATTCTAATTTATCAATATTTGTTTTAAAAGTAAGACCATAGCAGTCCAGAGCGTAGCCAATAATGGACTCAACTAATGCTACGTATAGACATTTTAAAGTACTAGAAGGAACTCTATAGCTTAAGTGATAAAATTTACCTAGGAGTACTCTTAATTTGCTACAGATGAAATCTATGTGAGTTGACCAAGAGAAGTTTTCATCTATTTTTAAACCGAGGTACGTAACTGAGCTAACTTTATCTATTGCCTGACATTTACAGTTGACTGGGTTAATATTATTGTGAAGACAGGAAAAACTATGAGTGAATATAGGGGGACAATTTTCTTTGAGAGGCAAGTACGGAGAGCGGATTAGAATTAATTTAGTTTTATCGGCGTTCAGCAGTATCCCATTATCATGTGACCATTTGACGACCGCGTCCACATCCTCCTGCACGAGCCGACAGGTCTCCGCGAGGTCGGAGCCGGCGCGCAGCGCGCACAGGTCGTCCGCGAACATGTGCGCCGAGCAGTGGCGCAGCGCGCCGCACAGGCTGTTCACGTGCATCAGGTAGCAGAGTGGCCCACAGCCCGAGCCCTGCGGCACGCCGTAGCGCACGACCTGCTCGTCGCTGAGCCCCGCGCCGACCTTCACGCGGAAGGACCGCGCGGTGAGGTAGTCGCGGAACCATGGGTTCAGCGGCCGTCCCACCCCGCACTCCTCCATAGCTCTCAAAAGCGTATCGGTTTCTAGCGTGTCAAACGCTTTCTTAAAATCGAAGAATATGGCAACTACAAATTGTTTTTCTTTTAAATAATTATTTATCTCATCAGTAAATGCAGACAATAGTGTGTTCGTACTTTTCTGTTTTTGGAAACCGTGTTGACATTGTTGTAGAATGTTATTACTTTGGAGATAGTTTCCGATTTGATCGATTATACATTTTTCTATAATTTTGTCTACACTAGATAATATGGAAATGGGTCTATAATTAGAGTATGTTTTGCGGTCACCTTTCTTGTAGATAGGGCGCACTATTGCCTGTTTTAGTATATTCGGAAATTTTGAATGCGTTACAGATGAGTTAACTAATTTAGCAATGATTGGACTAACATAGTTTGCAACAGTTTTTAGGTCAGACATTGTTCAGAGAACAGATTCACGCGCCACTAAGGCGCCTAAGATTGCGGCATCGCATCGACCTAGAATAAGTAATCTGAAGATTCCGCACAATGATGCAGTCTAAAGATCAATAAAATTGTTTGCACTTTTTTTCTACACCTTGCACTTCACACCTACAGTATACTAAGAAAATATGTAATAGTGTGCTGTAGGCAAACCTTGTATATATAGAATAAGAAATACGAAATAAATCTCAGTTACCAATTGTCCGTTGGTTTTTAATTACCTTAAACCCTACGCTCTCTCCGGGAGTGTAGGGTCCACCCTTTTCAGAGTTCCTCTCACAGTGGCGAAGACACCTTCAAGCCCTCAATCGACCAAGTGAGCCTGCTTGGTCGGCTGTGAGAAATCAACCTCCGCCAACCCTATTCCTCCCCGTAGGAGTCCATCTGTTGCCTTAGGTCTCGCGGTAACAGATATCCCTGGTTACATGAGTAGCTGTTTCGTAAGTTGATAGGGTAGGGACTTAGGGACTTAGGGACGTAGGATGCTAGGCTCCCTTGCATAAGCCCACCCCTTAACTGTACGTAGTCTGTGCAGCCGCATACTGGATAACCAAATCCCGATCCAAGGGAAATAAGACAATACTATTCCCATCCTGGGAATATTACCTAAAATACCTACCCGTCCAGGGTAACTTACCATTACTTACAACCCCATCCAGGGGTACTTACATTATCCAGTTTGTGACTGTACAGACATGCGTATGAGATCGCTGCCTGCAGATTTATTGCTCTTCATGTTTCTGATTACACGATTGACATAATCAGCTGATACAGGTTGCCAACGCATACACATATTTGATTTTTGTACATAGTTTTCTCTGTTTAACCATTTATCGTTACAAGAATGTTTTATATTATCTATTTCTGACGTGAATGTAGTTGCAAATTTATCACAGATAATTTTATCTTCCCTTTCTTCCATACTAGATAATATAATAGAATCTAATGACGGTTTTTCCTTACCCATCATAGTATTAATCTTGTCCCATATCTTTTTAATATTTTTATTACATGCTATTATACCCTGTTTATCATACTCATTTTTACATTTTGTTATTGCTTTAGAACACTTATTTCTATATCTAGTATATTGAAGCCTCTTAATCATATTCTTTGGTTCATTACTCCACAATTCAAATAACCTATCACGCTCAGTAATCATTTTCTTTAAATTAGCATGTATCCAGGTTTTATTGCCTCTATTACTGTTGCGAATAATTTGCGTCTTATAACACTCGTTATAAATATCCACGAACAGTTTCCTAAATGCAGCGTATAATTTAATTGGGCAATCTATAGACATGAGTTTATTAAAATCGGTTGAAAGTAATTTTTCTCTCACTAATCTATTATCTAGTACGCGCCGAGCCGCCCGCCGCCGCGCGCGCCGCCGATTCGGGGAACTCGAGTTCGGGCTCGGATTCGCCGAATCCGCCGCTCGCAAACTAGGAGCACATTACTTCTGCTACAAGACCACTAACTGCCAATTGGCGGAATTAATTCGTGTATAAGCTGATTTTGGCACAGTTGTAGGGAATGATGTCCTTAATAATATACTAAAAATTACTTAATGAACACCCTTCGTAGATTACTTACACTGTTACTAGGTATGTCGCTTCCACTTTAGTTGTTGATCTGTGACTGTGACGGCGCAAACGCGTAGTATTTAGTATATCAAAATGAGCTTCCTTGTTTTTCCGGGCTCAATAATCAGACAACCATCTGACGGTTTAGTAAAAATAACCAAGTAATTTGTGTGAGATTGTTTATCTGTAAGTACTAAATGTGACTTTTTTATCATTAAATAAGAGCCCCCTCAACCATATGAACTGGACTACTCAACTTAATATTTATTAAGCAAAATAAATTAAATCATTAAAACAGTAGATACTTATATAGACTGCCAATGCCTAATTGGCACCGTGGCGTAATTTTAAAATAATGGACCTGCTGTAGCTTGTTTCACTAAAAACTAAAAACTACGTAAACTACTACTTACAAAACCAATAACTTTAACTTATTTAATTTATTTTTATTATGATTTGATATTGTTAATTAATATTAAACTGATAGGTACTCACTTGGTACCTTCTTTTTTATGGATCATTCTTATTTTCTTATTAAGTAGTATTAACATTTGACATAGTTATTATTTAATTAATTGATAGGTACTTTTAGCACTACAATTATATTGTTTTTTTCCTAATATTTTTATTTAAATTGACATTGATATATGACTTTGTTGTGTAGGTATAATCCATATTATAATTCTTTATTAAATATATCTTGTATCATCCTCCTAGCGTTATCCCAGTACAGTTGCATCCTGAAGGATGCCTGGGGTCCGCTACCTAATCCCAAGATTTGGCGTAGGCACTAGTTTTTACGAAAGCGACTGCCATCTGACCTTCCAACCCCGAGGGGAAACTAAACCTTATTGGGATTAGGCTTTGTCAAGTGAGTGGGCAACTTGACTGTTAGAAGTTTTCAAGCCGCCCGAAGGCCTCCCACTTGGCTTAACGACTGCTGCCATAGACAGCAACCGGGATCAACGGCTTAACGTGCCTTCCAAAGCACGGGAGCGCTCAGTTAGTAACCACTCAAAGCGGTCACCCATCCAAGTCCTGACCGCTGCCCACGTTGCTTAACCTTAGATACCGCAAGCGGTACGCAGGCGCCGCTGGGCCACGAGCTATATATCTTGTATATTCGCTGCAAATTGTACTTATTAATTATTTTTGTAAAATGTTCACTATATGACTAGTATGTGTTTAGGTATGTATAAACAAAATGTGTTGTATTATATGAAACTTGTATAATGAGATAAACTAAACTACCTTTACACGGGTATTTTCTTTAAATTCCGTTAATTGAGAATATCAGAATATGCATATATTTTTTATGATGTCTTTAGAACCAGTTTTTTGAGAGGAACAAATGTTTATATGTAACAACTATTACAACTAGCTAGAACAACATTAAAAGACAAAAAATGGGTGTCAAAAGTACAGCATAACTGAAAACGTTCCATACAAATTGAGTGTGTTCTGTCATATACTACTTTCTTGTCCTACTACTTCTAAACTACTATATACTACATTAGACACGGTTATTTAGGAAAAAGTTTGGTAATTTATATATATCTAAAATCTGAACGTTCGAAAATCCGATACAATCATTCGTTTTGATAATATGATTTTTTATTTAAATTTCGCAAGTTAGGCTGGGTTGCACCAAACCGTCTGTAATCGTAAGCGGTGTTCGTCAAATCTGATTGTATGTAAAGTTTGACAAGTTTCTATGGGATGACAGCTGCCGGCGCCATATTTGACGATGACCGGTCTGTGTTCGTACGTTGGTGCAACTGACCCTTAGTCCGTGCGCGGGCAAAGAGTACCTACGGCATACCGAGAGAAACGATGTAGGTAGCGGTCGGCACCCTATAATTGGTTCCGCAATCTAAACAAATCCATCCAACGCTGCAATAAAGGAATCCGTAGACGGATCCGCGTCAACCTCAAGATGAGTAGCTTTGGTTGACAGACAAACGAAGACGCATAAATACACCTTTAAAATCCTAAGGCCTATCCTTTAGGGTTTCGAAGGCGCAACACTTTCACCAAGAAAGGACCTGCGAAGTCGGTTCCAACCCTGCAGAAAGGCTTAGCTTCACCCATCTGAGGCTTCCTTGACCTGAGACCCGTCGTGGCTGCCTTGGGCTTATAGCAAGGCAAGCACCGAAAACATGATGCTCGGTACAAAGATTCGGCTATTCAATATCCAAAATTCTCACTGCAGAATGCCCAGGAGGGTATTGCAGCTCGCATGGAAGTTCTTAAAGTGACGTTCCGTCAGCAATAATTCCTTTTTTTTAATTGACGGTGGCTTTATAGGCCGGGCCCATTAACTCTTTGACGCCAAAGCGATAGTGTGTCGTCGTGCCCAGTACGCCAAGCACTGTTTTTTTTTTGGTGATTTTTCATGATCGAAGTACACCTTCACTCCGACCTTTTAAGTGGTTGTTGGCGTGGTGGACACAACCACTTTATAGGTTCTTGGCGGTTTATTATTACTTTATAGGTTAAAGTGATAGAAGTGCGTTTTCCAATGATTCCACCAGTGTGTGGTGTGTCAGGTGAGTTTTCTTAGGCAACAATATGGTGTGGTGCGCTGAATAGGGCAAGTTAGCATTGTGAAGCCGTCTTCTAACTCGGAGTAAGCCCCGACTGGTCAATGAACGGGTTGAGGCGAGCTATCGCTTTCGGTAGTTTGGGACAGCACTTACGCAAGGTTTCAAATATGTCCCCCAAGTGTTCTTCTTGTAAAACCCAAATGCAGTGATAGAGGGCTGCGTTCCGCTCCTGAATGGCGAGAATACTATCACGCAACCGGTGGCCAGGGTGACAGGGCGTGGAAAAATGTGGAAAAATCGTTTGACCCATGCGGTCACTCCCACAAGCTCGGCAGGAGAGCTAGAAAGGCTAGAAATATTTTTTTGTTTTGTAGCTGTTAAGTATGATATACTATATATGATATACTATGATATACTATGATATACTATGTATGATATATTTAATGTTATGTTTCCTCCTCCTTAGACGGCCAGCCATCCAATCAGCGCAGCGACACAAGCGCCGGTCACGATGATCTGGCTGCTCCTGCTGGCGGCCGCCGCCTTCGCCATACTGGTCCACAGGCGCCAGCGGCGGGGAATATACAAAGCGTACGATGACATGCCACTAGGCATACCAAGATACCCCGTCATCGGGCATGGCTACATGTTCCGGGGTACCGACGAAGGTGAACAAACCAAGCCACTATTCTCAGAACGAGTCACATTCTTGGTTCAAGTTCTAAATCATTTCCTTATCCTATTTTTTTATTTGTTACTTTTCAGATCGGATGAACTCTTTAGTAAGAGTAGGTCGCGTGGCATTGCAGCAAGCAGGTTTCTCTTCATTATGGTTAGGGCATAAATTGTACGTCGGTAGGTACCTAAATACATGCTTATAATTATGTTAATGGTTTGTTTGAATAAAGTAATATAGCCTTGGCACATTTGGAGAGACAACACCCTCTCCAGTGTCTTATACAAGTACGCACATCCACGATTTCTAATAAGACACCTATTCTGATGCCTGGATTAATACTGTTATGAACATTATATCTCACTTGAAATCCTAGTCGAAGACCATTTGAATTAAAATTGAAAATAATAAAATACTTTTTATCGTCAGCCATCGCAGATCCTGAAGCCATGGAGGTAGTGGCGAAAGCTTGCCTCGAGAAGGATGAAGCCACAATGAAGTACATACGAGGGGTGCTCGGCAACGGAGTCATATTCGCTCCAGGTACAATTTTACATACGGGACAAATAATTAAGCGTGATTTAGCATAAGTACTCTATTGATTGACAAGTAGACAACAGAAATAGACCAATCAGTGACTGATTGAAATGTACATTTGTTTATTAGAACCGTTTAAGGCGATATATCGATTGAAAGAGACACCCTTTGTTTTTCGCTCACGACAAAACGGGATGCAACCCTCTCCGAGAATGGCTTTTTAGACATATCTCGTTAAATATCTGACTGTGTGCAGGTTTATTAAATTTCCTCTTGTCAGTACCTAGATGAGGTAAAATACCATCATATTAACTTAATCGTGTCTTTTAATAATGCGTTGTTTTAGTAGGCTGAGGAAAAAAAGGAAAATATAGACTCGACTTTGGATTTATTTTCTATCGAGAAAATTTTAAGCAATCATGTTTCACTATTGACAATACCACAATCATATAGTCAAGAATCATATATCTGAAAATCAGCCCCTACTGTTTGCTAGTCTGGGCAGGACAGCGTTTCAAAGTCTCCAAATTTCTCAGTGTAGCGCCTTAATAATAATTATTAATAATAATAATGAAGCCATTTATTCCCACAAAAACATTACAGAATTAAAAAAATATAATAAACGATTTCTTACCTATTATATTATTTCATCCATATTTGACATTTTAATATAGTATTAACTACATATGTACAAAACATATAACACTCACATACAACATAACAATACAATAATTCTAATTAAAAATATAAGTACATTTAAAATGTCAATTTCACTGATATTCGATAATTAATTCCAAATTTTCACATAAGTACTTAAATAAATTAAATTAATCAGTTGATAATAAATTATTTGATATGTTTGTAATAATAATTCAATAATACTTATGTCAAATTAATTAATAAATTTGTAACAAGGTTCGAAATAAATGCCATACGATAAATAAATAAATAACTGATATTCGATAATTAATTCCAAAGTTTCACATAAGTACTTAAATAAATTAAATTAATCAGTTGATAATAAATTATTTGATATGTTTGTAATAATAATTCAATAATACTTATGTCAAATTAATTAATAAATTTGTAACAAGTTAATAATGCACATAGTCAAAAAATATTTCATTATGATTAAATAGCTGATTATGATTGTAATTAAAAATAAACATGAATGGTATGAAATATAAAAAAACCGGACAAGTGCGAGTAGGGCTCGCCCACCGAGGGTTCCGAACAAACTATAGGTATACAAACCTGCCTGACGTTGCTTAACCTCGATGACTAAAGATTACGTATATTTTAAATAAGTACTTTATAAGTAACATACTAAAGAATAGTTTTCAGATTACCTACCTAGCTAGTTAACCTACTTGTAGTATTAAGTATTAAAGGACGAAATTACTTGATATCTGCCTACCGTAGTTAAGTGGTAGTTAAGTAGGCCTGCTCGATGGTCAGCAAGTCACCATAGAGTCACAGATATTTTCGAACTAAATCAAAATAATAGCTCATCATGATCAAGTAGAAGCGAAATAACTCAATTTGTAACTACGATCGTAAAAAATAATAACTCTCTCTTCTTCTTCGTAGTCCCTCATGACTGAGGATCGTAACCGCTATACTTTTTGATGACCACACGCAATGAGGGCTACCGCGTATGGATTCGACGCTAGAGGTGCTGGTGTGACGTCAGTCCTCCGAAATGTCAAATTTCAAAGTTTGTGGGCGGGTTACGCGGGTTTATTTCTAATTAGACTAATATAGGGACTTTTTTGCAATATCTGAAATTGATAATGGCAAATATCAGTTACGGGTCAATGAAATTCAGAGCTTTGCGACAATTTTATCGCTCGTAAACTTATATCACACTTTTTTCCGGACAAAACGGGACTGCGCTACAATACGGGATATTCGACAAAAATATTGACGGTGCGGTTTTAATCTATGAAATACAATTTCAACGTAAATTTTAATTTTTACGCCCATTACAACCAATAACAAACTTTGACAGCTGGACTGAGAGCGCAGTGGCGCCAACTGGTGAGCGCAAAAACGGTAGCCCTCATTGCCCTCCATGCAGTTCGGTCCGTCCCTCGTCAAATGGACCGCACGGGAAAGGCTGCATTAAAAATAAAAACTACGCAATGCGAAAACCTGCTTAGGATTTTTTTGGTGATTTCATAACAAATGAATAGTTTTCAGATTTTTCACTGTATCTGTAGTACCAGACGATATTACTTAGCAAATTTCATTGCTGTAGTTCATAGTTCATTCCCTATGAATTACCTAATGTGGTAAAGTACGTTTTTTACGGCATAAATGGTCGTATCTTTTTTTTTACGTTTACTTAGAAGTTGGATTTTTTTACAGCTTCAAGCGTCCGCAATTTGAGTATATGGTTTTAATTTCAACTCGATACCTTCACGCGTTTCTGAGAAAAAGGGTGTTGACAGACAGACGGACAACAAAGTGATCTTATAAGGGTTCCGTTTTTTCCTTTTGAGGTTCGGAACCCTAATAAAAATTAACATAAAATTAAACTAATTAGTTTTTGGGGGCCCAAAGTTGGGCAAAGGCCTCCTCCATGCACGTCCACGACTTTCTGTCTTGCGAGTGCAGGTGCACCCGGCCACCTGCTCTACGTCGTCTCTCCAGCGGCGGCGCGGGCGGCCCCGGCGGCCATACGATACCCATTTTAGCCTGCAGGTTAGATCAGCTACGTCTACCAGTTTCGTCTTTTTCCTTATTTCACAGCCCTGTCTCTCAATTTAAGCCCCAGCATACTTTACCCGTTAGAAAACCTGAAGTTTGCGAATTATTTCCTTATTTAAAGTCCGGCTATGGCATCCCCTAGAGAAGAGTGGGAGAGACAACACTGTCGGAAGCTTTTTCTTCATGGTTACGGGAAGGTTAGATTTAAAGATGTAATTTAAGGACCAGTATCTATTCCAGGCTATTTTAATTCTTCTTTCTACTTTCGTCCCAAGTAAACGTACTCTTCTACGTACTCTATATTGGTTTTCGAAATCATTGTTTCTATTTTGTCGCTATTCGTCATTATGCATGTTATGTCCATATTCATTTTTAAACCACATTTTCGACTCTCCAAGTCCAATGTTTTTAGCATGTATTCTAAGTGGCTGTGACTATTACTATTAAGTACAATATCGTCGGCGAATCGTAAGCGATTAAACTGCTTAGAAACGTTTACTTACAGTTAAAATTTGGCGTCCACGTCGAAAAATCCTGGCTCCCACGTTCAACATGAAGAACCTCCAGCAATTCGTGTCAATATTCGACAAACAGAGCCGCATCATGGCGGAGAACCTGCGCGCGCGCGCCGGCCGCGGCGACTTCTCCCTCTGGCCGTATATCACCACATACACGTTTGATGCCATCTGCGGTAAGTCGACCAAGAGAATGATTGTTTTGTCGCGTTGGTGGAGAATGATGGTATGTACTCGTCTGACTATCGTATCTCACCTTAGGCCCTTGCATCTTTAAAAGTGATGAATTTGTGCGTAGTTTCTCAATCAGCCCACTTAAATTAGTTTTGAGCCAGAAGGCAGTCGTCGGCGACACGTGGAAGGGAAGTTACTCACCTTCACTTTAAAGATACCGCCCGGCTACACTATGTGGCTTGTGAGCTTGAAATCGTAAATAATTTTAAGGGCATCCTTATATTATTATACGAAACAAAGAACCGACGCTTCATTATAGGTATTGAAGGACTGTACCTTGTGTAAGGTAGCTTTCGACTTTTTTAGGCGTATTTAAATTAACGTAGTTGTGAAATTTCAGAGACAGTGCTGGGTGTTGAACTGAAGGCCCAGAAGGATCTCGAGCACCCGTTCATCACCTCGTTTGAAATCGTTACTAGAATCCTCGCGCAGCGGATGCTGGCGCCCTGGCTCTACTGGGACTGGGTGTTCAGGCTCACCCCGCTATACAAACAGTTTGTGGAACATAGACAAGCCGTTTATGACTTTTTTAATAAGGTGGAATATGTTTGCCTGACTTGCCTAAGCTGAACCCAATAACTTGTAGTTTACCTTCTTTGTTAGAAGGTCAAATGTTATATTAGCCCCTTCCAAAACAACTAGTACCTTCATCATCAATAACTTGATATTAGATTCACACAATTAAAATTAGAGACAGCTATTTTGGGTTTACTCCACATGAATGTGCATAATAATTATGTAAAGTGCTTACTGCTTAGTTACTATTTCATCATTTAATTGAGAGGTATATAATGTAAACATCTTTTTAGGTTTTAGAGGATAAAAGAAGACAACGACAGGTGGCTTTCAGCGGTGAGATAGTACAGCAATATTTCTTAAATAAGAAAGATGATTTCTTAGCTGTTTAACTTTACTGATTGACATGTACTCTTATTTTAAACAAAGGAAACCACACTATGATTTTAATACAATTATTTACAATATATATTATACAAAATGAAGAGGCACATTACAAGCAAACATAATGCAAATTTCACTTTAGATGACAACACGTTCCTTGACATGATGATCGAGTCTTCGGGAGGAGCCAAGGGCTACTCGGACATCGAGTTGCGCGAGGAGGTGCTGTCGATCGTGTCGGCCGGCACCGACACCTCGGCCGTTGGCACGGCCTTCACCGCGGTCATGCTGTCCCGGTACCCGCAAGTGCAACACAAAGTCTACCAAGAGTATGTCAACGCATATATGCGTAATTGTGATAATGTCAGTAATCTTGCACCGTGACTCAAAATACCGATTTTCTTTCAGAATGAGAGAAGTTTTTGGTGATTCCGATCGACCAGTGACTTC
The DNA here is from genome assembly GCA_951800055.1 of Cenopis cana. Classification (NCBI taxonomy): domain Eukaryota; kingdom Metazoa; phylum Arthropoda; class Insecta; order Lepidoptera; family Tortricidae; genus Cenopis; species Cenopis cana. Next base: position 1,178,161 of record OX637479.1, on the reverse strand, counting down.
GGAAGATCTGCCAAAGCTTAAATATTTGGAAGTGGTCATCAAAGAAACTCTACGCCTGTATCCACCAGCACCGGTCGTCGTGAGGGATGTTCACGAGACTGTTGTATTGCGTAAGATTATATTGGTATATCATATACTTATGAAACATCTACACTTACGTAGCTCCAATTATCCGGTATGGGTTGGTACTATGGGGTAACTCAGTTAATATAAAAAGAGTGGTTATCAGCCAAAACAAGTGCGTCCGAGCAATTTGGTGCGTCTCACCATGCACGTCATGTAGACCTATACCGGGACCTCGAAATACTGGTATACTGACATAATATTATGTTCACAGCAAACGGCACGACGCTGGAGCCCGGAATGGGATTGTTTCTGCACCTGTGGGGGACTCACCGCAACACCAAGTACTGGGGCGAGGACGCAGAACAGTTCCGTCCGGAGCGCTTCCTGGAGGGGCCCCTGCGGCACCCCGCGCAGTTCGTGCCCTTCAGCTACTCGCTCAGAAACTGCATTGGTTTGTTGTTAAATCACGTAGTTATCTGCTAACCTTTTGAAGTTTGAATCGACGAAGTTAGTTAGTTTGTTTTCCCTTGAGAGTAAAATCTGTGAACAGTCATAATTGGATTGGCGAATAAACATTTAATGTAATTTCAGGTGCCAACTACGCCATAATGTCGACAAAGACGAACTTGGCGAACCTGCTGCGCCGGTACACCGTGCTGCCGCCGAGCAGCGTGCCGCCCGACCAGCTCACTCGACCGCTGAGAATTCAGTTCGATATAATGATGAAACACTGTGATCATTTTGAAGTTAGGCTAGAATACAGGAACAAAACCGGTGATGTAAATAATATTAACAATATTATGTTTAATTAACATATTGTTACTCAAATAAGACGTTAATCCTATCTCTTGCAGTTTATCTATATTTATGTATTTAGAAACATGCAGGATAGTTTTTTGATGAACTTACGAGTACAGTCAAGGGCATAAATATGTATAAATTTTTGGACCTTATTTCAATGGAGTAAGTTGAAAAAAGTGTATAATATATTGGTGTCTTTGATCTTGAAAGGGATGAAATGTTAGCAAAGTATTTTTGTAAGAATAACTATGTCGACTTTGAAATTATTTTTTATTCTGTTGATAAAGAACAGACGCACTGTTTTTCCGTTTTTATTTTAACATATGTAGGTAATGTTTCCTTAATGCAACAAAATAAACACGTTATCAGTTATCACCACACCTCCACTCAATACGATCCATAGTTCCCCACACCTTGATCTAAGGTTCCCCGAACATGGACCAATGTCCGTGGACAGTGGACCGATTTCCACTTTTTGTAGCTTAACGCGTTCACAGTCCAGTGCCCCATACATACATGGGTCACGACGAACTATGTCCACAAGTCCGTGCCCCGTATATGGGTCACTATAGCCGACCAGGTAAGCACTCAAATCACTGTAAATCACTATAACTGCATTCGATACAAGGCTTATAAAGACAATTCTGATTTATCAATTCATATTTTAGTTAGATATGAAATAGCATTCCATAATATATTGTAATAATCCAAGTTCGTACCTGGACGTTTCATAGTGACTAGTGACCCAAACGTGGACGTGGACGGACGTGTGATGGAAGTAATTTGCTTGAAAATTGAAACATTTTGTATGGGGACTGTCATGTGAACGTGTTAAAGTACTAAAATATCTAGACACGCGGCAGCGTGTCAAACCAAAGTTAAAAAAAGAACTGGCGACGCAGTGGCCGTGTGTTATATTACACTAACCATTTGGTGGCACTTTTGACCCCTACGTAACTCAAAATCTATTGAACGGACACTTATGAAATTTGGTACGTTTATTAAGATCCTCAAGGTTAACCAGATTTTTAAATTTCATGAATATAGCTCAATCGGTTATTAAGATACAAACATCTAAAAATAGATTTTTTTCTGAATAGGATGAATATTGGGGAAGGAATAATCCAAAACCTAACCCACTTCCAGGTGACCTAGCAAGTTGAAATTTGGCATCGAGCTGGGTAAATGATTACGAACCTGAGAAACATAAACAGTGATTTTTTTACGATTTGTAATATTTTCCAAATAACGTTTTTTATTTACACACTAAGCGCCTATTGATTTTGTACTGGTAAAAATGTATAAATGTTATTTGAACCGTATAGTACAGTCAGTACTGAGCAAAATTTCAGAACAAAAATTAATGATATCCTATAATTGGCTGGTTTTTACGTACATATGCTATATTATATTTGTCTATGGTATTTTTTATAAACTTTGGTTTGTTGGTAAAAACTAGCCAAGTCAAAATCTTGACCTTGAATTACATCTCAACTTTCCGGATTTTCTACGCAAAACTTGGCACCCATTATAGATATCAATTCTTTTGTTGGCGAAGTCAATAACGACGCATATTCTTAATATTGAACTTGGCTCTCATTACACATTTATGTTTTAATAGGATATAGACCTACTAGAGTTTATGTATTTTTGTACCTCATAGCTCTTAATGCAGCATGTGAATTAAAATAGAAAACGGGCAGAATGTGTCTGTATTTTGAAATATGTTATCATATATGTGCCTACAAAAATGTGGATTAATATATTAAATATATAGGATACTTTTCATCCCTTCAATCATCCCTCAAATTAATGAATTCGCAGGTGGGAGTTGAATACGAACCAGACCAGACCACACCAGACCAGAGTGATGTAGAGTCATTCGGGTCAAAAGCACGCACTTTATTTTCTATGTTCTTTAAAACCTATCAAATATGGGATTTCCGAAGTGATTGGATAAAAATATCGTAGAGAATTTTATGTATTTCCATTATTTAGGTATATTTACAACCAAAACTGCTTAATTTTGTTTTGGTATGTGTTTTAGCAAAATGTGCCGAACGCGTACTTTTTCCCCGTCATGCGGGTAAAATTACGCAAGCTTTCGGGTAAAACTGCGCATACTGGGAAAACGTACACATTGAAAATCTTGATGGATATTATCAATAAAACGTTTATTAAATTTAGAAAACAATATAATTGGCAACTTTTTGTACTTTACTCTAAATATAACTCTAAATACTTTACGCATTAATTATTGCAATGACCTATATAGTGTTAAAAGTCAACTAAAGAGAAGATCAAAATTAGGCACAAGGTTTATCATCGCATATCAATATACTCAAGTATTAAATAACCTTACATGCATATTTGTTCGTGTCGGGTTACAAAAACGCAACGTATATACAAATACACGTGCGCACTTTTAAACCCGTACTCTTACCGCAATTAGCAACAATATTTAACGGTCGGTCTCAACCCATATGCTAGTACTTATTAGAGACAATGTTTACTCTTAAATAAATAGTACAATAACCAAACAAGATATATAAAACAAACTTACGGGCTTAAATCCATTAATCTAATGTGTACAATCTTTTCCCCGGCACGTATATTGAAGAAATTATCAGCACTTTTCGATTTCTGCGACCTGCCGCGAAGAGTACTTGACTTTTACATGCACGGCGCGTGGCTCCGAAGCGGTGCCGCTCAGGGCACTAAATTTCGCGAACACACACCTTAGGGGAGGCTAACCACCGCCGGAGAGAAGGGAGCTGCGTACTTTTACCCACCGCGCGCTGTTACCCCGCATGACTCTAGATACTTACAATTAGCGTAGGTACGGAAAATTCGTTTCAGAAGAACCAGTGCTTGATCTCAGAAAATGCACATATTTGTCACGAATCTCAGGGACAATTTATTTTTATTTTTACGATCTTGGTTTATAAATTGAGTGATTTCGCTTCTATTTGCTTCCGATTCGACGGAAACTAGAACGAGTTGATGAGAAGCAAGAAGCAAGTGTGCATGTGGCTCCTATGGTTTTGTCGCTCGGCTATACCCTGTTTTTTGTGACAATAAAAAATATACGATTTTTTTACTGTCACGAAATCAGGGTATTAATGCTAGGAACGGGGTTTCAAATTTTGTCAAAAGTGAGTTAAACCGTATCATGTGTGAAATATGAAAGCACTCTTCATTGGAACAAGCTTAAACAGATGTTTAATTTAGCATTAACTTCGAATGTTAAGAGCTGCCGTAGTTGGAGGGATTTATTTATTTATTTATTTAAACTTTATTGCACATTAAAAAGGTAGGTAGGAAGGTGGAGGATTTCGTCTCAAAAACTTCTAGCGCCTGCCAGGTTTGTTGTCAAATTTGTACGGAACCCTCGGAGGACGAGCCCGACTTTTTTTATTTGATTTTCGAAAACTAAATGATAATGTTGACCGCGGATGAATCAGCACCTCTAGTATAAGTTTTAAGTTTGGTTTTCGTACCAAAATCTCAACAGATTCACAATTTTGAGAGGATTTCCAGTTTTGTTAAGTTTCGCCCACAACATATCTTAGGTCGAAAGCACGGCTGAGATCTAAAAAAATTGCGTTTACTGATGTGTCTCTATTGACATAATAGTTCACAGTATACTTACTTCAAACCTAGTATTGCAGAATCTATTTGAGAGCCTCGCACAAAAACATATTATAACTGCGCCTGATCTATTTTAAGCATCCTGGCCTCTTCGGGTTGTAATAGCCTCTTGAAGACTTTGCCAATAATAGTAGCCAGGCAGGTTGGCCTGTAGTTGTGGAGATTACACTCTTTAATATACCTTTAAATATGCAGTAAAAATAAATTGATTATGTTTTGAAGACCTCTGGCCAAAATTTATTAACCACCCAGATTTTTTAAAAATCCACGAAGTTACGTAATTCCTGAAGAAATTGCTTAGGTAAGCTGCACAATTACTAAGGGAAAATGTGGCGCATTAAAAATAATATACACTCGCGGACAAAGAATACGGGTTGGTAAAAAACCATCATATTTCCTAAAATACTGCGAGGTTGTAATTTTTTTTTAAATCATGTGATTATCTTTATTTAATTTTGCATCTATACTGCAAAAGTAACAGCCAAAAAGTAACGTTTCCAGGTTTAAATTGGACTCGTCCGATCCAATCAAGAATATGTTGATGAATTGAATTGGTTATCTAAAAAATGTTTTTATAGCGTCAGGGAGTTCCTGAACAATTCCAATTAAAATCCATTTATAATTGTACGCTAGTTTGTAGGCACAATGTGGAGATCAGAAATGTATAACATTAAGACCTGTTTGTAAACCCACTATTGACAAATAAAATATTCATTCATTCATTCATTCAATCCATGAAAAAAAACAACGTTTACGGAGCGAGATATCGCGAAAATCGTCATTTTTGGACATTGATATTTTTATAATAGGATCCCGGAAATTCCTAATACAGTTTGGGCAATACGAAGAATAGTATATTATGTAGATAAAACGAGTGTAGAATATTTCACAAAACCTACTGAGGCTAAACTAGGGTGACCCGAAATTTTTGACCGCCATATACATATATTTATTTCTTGAATTTAAATTTTCATAAGTCATGTTCAAACTATATTACACTAAAACAGTATCGTATCGGCATCGACATGTTTCGATCTCTTCGGGAGCTCTTCTTCAGGTAGAGCGCGTTCGCGACGGGCCACAAACGCTGACATGTTGCCCGGAGTGACAATTAATAAGTGAGGTTAACCGTTTAGTGTAATATAGTATATTTATTTCTTTGAAATGAGTCGTAGAAAAAGTATTGTATGAAACGTTATATACTTACCAGGGGGCCGATTTTTGAGTGTCTTTTCACTCGAGATCTGTCAAAAAACTATGACATTTTGACAGATCATGTCGAGTGAACATTCGACCGTTCGACACTCAAAAATCGGCCCCCTGGTCTAAAAAGACTCGTGGTCGTGGGTTGGGTGGGGGTCCTTGTGAAGCCAGGGACCGTCAAGGAGTGGGTATAAAAAATTTCTGACCCCTGGTCTGTAGCTCTAGTATAAGTTTTTTCGAATCATTAACTAATTCGAACGCGTTTGCGTTTTGTCGCAAAATGTATGAAAGTGGTATGAAAACGTGAACAGCGCCTCTGGTGGTCACTAGTGGAAACTAAAACAGCGAGTATAACATTTGTTGCTAACCGATGAACGCGCGTATTTCAAACTCGGTGAGAGCGTTTTCATACATTTTGAGACAAAACGCAAACGCGTTCGATGTAGTTAATGTTTCGAAAAAACTTATACTAAAGCTACTGCATCTTGTATTTAGGTAACAATTGATTGTCCCACTAAAAATTATATAATAAACCAAAGAACGAAAAAGACTAATAATATGCAGGTATATTTGTATGGATAAAATACTGGAAACCTATCCTGGGTCAGATCATCGTATCTCGCATAGATTTTGGAAGTTTATTGTACACTTTGTACCCATGTCGAATATGCTTTGTGATAGTAATGATTGGTAATCACGGAGTTCTGTAGGGTAAATTCCTGCTTAAGCTGATTAATTGACATGCTTGATTATTTATACCTTCTAATGAAACGACTCACATAATAATCATCGAACTTCACTTCAAGAAGTTCGTTTGGTCATCTATTCTATTATGTACGTTGTTTCACAGACAGAAGTTTCATAGATTTATTGGTTCGCAGAATTTTCATTTCATAGAATAGTAGATTGTTTGACAAGGGTCTAAAGTAAGCCATATTACCACGAGATAGTTATTTTCCCGAACGCAGTGAGGGAAAATTGTTCGAGTGGTAATATGGCTTTTAGGCCCGAGTTATACACTCTACTTTTCACTTCAATTGCGAGAAAACACATAAACACAAATTATCTACCTAAAATGACTAATTTAACTCTTGGCGGGCGTATGTCTAATTTGACAGCATGTTTTTTTTTCTAAGGCCAGCACCATGCCTGGCTGTGCGTGTTCGCTTTGCGTATTCGCCTCCCTTTCCTAACCTAACCTAACCTAACCTAACCTCCCTTTCTTTTGCTATATTAAGGAAAGAGATGCAACATGTGCTTTTTTTTTCTTTTAAGAGGCACATTTGTTTTGACCATAGACACCGCTTAATCTTTAGAGAACTGAGAAATGTCTTTCCTGATTGGTCGATTTTAGTACAGCTGTATTCTGGTTGGTTGATATTTTTACCAAATATTTTTTTATCTGTCAAATTACTGTTCTGTGATTGGTGGATTTAATAGGTGAATTATTTTGATTGGTCAAATTAAAATGTTTTGTAGATCATAAATATGCATACATATTTTCCCTAGGGCTTAAATGTACTACTTTCGCCCCGCTTCACAAGTCTAATATGACACACTTTTCGAGCATGAGAAGTGAAAAACATTTTTTTACGAAAGGGTCGCAGTTCTGACCTAACCTAACCTACTTTTCTGGTAGATCTAATTGGGCTCTACACAATGGCATTTAAGTTGTAGGTACCTAAAAAGTTAACGGTTTCTGGAAAAAAAACTTTCTATGAAAAGAAAATTCTGTGAAACAATTCATTCTATGAAACATTTTTCTGCAAAAGAAGGGGACACCCACTATAAGACGTTGATCTCGGCTGCTGTCTATTACAGCAGTCGTTAAGCCAAGCACAGGTGGCAGTCACTTCCGCAAAAACTAGCGCCTACGCCAAATATTGGGATTAGGTAGCAGCAGGGATAGGAACCGGTATTTAAAAAAAACCGGCCAAGTGAGTGTCGGATCACGCACAACGAAGGGTTCCGTACCGACACCTAGTAGTCCACTTTTAAAAACACTATTTAATACCTTGAATCAAAAAAGGTCGTATCTTCATAAGGAAAGCCACGGCACTTACTCGTACGTCCTTTTGTTTCAGCAAGACAGTTTTTCAGTGAAAAGTCAAAACCCTTTAATCCGATCTTGTTCAAACCAAAATTCGTTGAAAGAATTTATTATTGTACACCACCTCAATTTTTTTCAGAATTTTAAAGAAATTAGAGGGGTGGGGGGGGGGGGGGACACATTTTGTACAACTTTGGAAGCTAGTAATATCTCACCAACGAATGACTTATCTAAATGGAAAACTTTCTTAGTAACCTCGATATTATTTTTGAAGGCCTATCCAAAAATACCCCCACAACTACATGCATTGAAAAAATGTTTTTCATCACCAGGTACGTGTATGGGGTGCCCCCCTAAAAAATTTTTTGGCTTGGCTGTAACATACGGACAGACAGACAGACAGACCGAAACTATAAGGGTTCCGTTTTAGCCATTCTGGTGATCAACCCTAAAAAACGCCGAAATAGCCCAATATTTTGAATTATTTTATGCTCTTAACGTAGGACTGAATCATGTATTTAGGTAATAACGTCGTATTATTTGATTGTCCCATTAAAAATCAAATAATTAACCCAAAGAACGAAAAAGAACGTAATAATTCCGGTATTTTTGTATGGATAATATACTGGTACCCCTGGGTAGCGGACCCCAGGCATCCGTTAGGATGCAACCTGTACTGGGATAACGCTAGGAGGATTTATTTATTTATTTATCGTATGGCATTTATTTCGAACCGTGAGATCTTCGAGAAGACAGTACGGTTGCCAGTTTTTGTTGCACTTTTAGAACCACCCAGGGGTCACGTTTAGGGTAGCGGTGGGTACTTTCCCTACGGACGTGGTGCAACTTCGACCCCCCTTTGTCAAGTGAGTGGGCAACTTGACTGTTAGAAGTTTTCAAGCCGCCCGAAGGCCTCCAACTTGGCTTAACGACTGCTGCCATAGGCAGCAGCCGGGATCAACGGCTTAACGTGCCTTCCAAAGCACGGGAGCGCTCAGTTAGTAACCACTCAAAGCGGTCACCCATCCATGTACTGACCGCGGCCCACGTTGCTTAACTTTGTATAACGCTTGCGGCACGCAGGCGCCGCTGGGCCACAAGCGCTCCGTGGATGATAATGAACAAAATAAGAATATGAAATATAATAAAATATGATTTGCAAGTTGTTAAGAAACTCACCGATCGAATCAATTCGGTACACTGTAATATACACGGAGTCGCTATTTTCCTTGTACTTGATGAATGATTAACTACGCATATTTGCCTAATACTTATTTCCTGAAAAGTGACACTCAATACTAACTGACTCGTAGGCACTGACCTACCGAGTTACCGACTGAACTGAATTGCAAAGTATTTCTATTCAAAAATCTATCGACGTCAGCTTTGAATGAGTAGGTAGACTACCAAATGAGCTAGTTTTGTTCACAGAATAGAATAAAACGGGTATTGTTTTTTTCTAGCTTGATAAATTTATCTATATATTTATTTTAATAAATTTCATAAATAAGCTAACAGTCAATTCTAAAGCGCTTAAATGTACAAGTATAATTCCATTCACATGAGATGTAAAAAATACACAGAAAAGAAGAAATCACAAAAAAACACGACTGCATTAAAAAGATAAATAAAAACAAGTTTCCTAATAAAGAAAAGAACTCGAGGAAATATATTTTGTTTGCAGTCGGGGGACCTAATATTTTGGTTTTACTTGTTTGTAGAAGGTCCCCCGACTGCAAACAATAGTACATTACTTAACAAGGGCGGTAAAACAAAGAATGTCTCAGATCGCAGGTATTTGACGCCCGAGCCGAAGGCAAGGGCGATAAATATGCGATCTGAGGCTTTCTTTATTATCGCCCGTGGTAAGTACAAAATTTTATGTCACCCCTGGGCCAGGAAGTGGGATTTCCCGCGCGTGGAGCGTGCGGTAATTGCCGCTTTATGGCCAGGTGTGACATAAAATATATTTCCTTGAGTTCTTTATTAGGAAACTTGTTTTTATCTTTTGAATGCAGTCGTGTTTTTAATTTTTATAATTATTATTTTATTTCAAAAGTTTTTTGCTTAAAGCATGTGCATTATATATTTTTTTTGAATCGTCTCTTCAAATGCTTTTTTTTTACGGAACACTCAAAATGGAGTCTACAGTCCGCCATATTGTTTTTATTGCAACGTCACATATCCTATGTCACTTGGGATGACGTAAGGATTCCAACGATACCTCATACAGTCATCTAAGTCAGTTAAGGCGTTGAGAAGTTCTGGGAGACCAAAAAAAAATCACATACGTACATACATTTATATACATTCATGAAACCTGAAAACATTACACTCCTTTTTTTGGGCAGTCGTGTAACAAATTTATTTATTTTTATTTTTTCTTGTATATTTATTTATTTATATATTTATTTCAAGGTTCTCGGAAACGGCTCTAACGATTTCGATGAAATTTGGTATGTAGGGGTTTTCGGGGATGAGCAATCGATCTAGCTAGGTCTCATGCCCGGGAAAACGCCGAGCAAAGCTCGGCCGCCCAGATATTCTTATATCTTTAAACGAGCAATTCTTGTATATATCCATATATATATATTTATTTCGGGGATCTCGGAAACGGCTCTAACGATTTTGATGAAATTTGGTATGTGGGGGTTTTCGGGGACGAGCAATCGATCTAGCTAGGTCTCATGCCCGGGAATTTGCTCGGCCGCCCAGACATTTCCTACATTAAAGCCATTCAAAAATTCATAAATGGCTCTAATAAACACAAATCAAAGACAATAAATAAGCAAAAAACATCATAGAAACCCATTTACTACGTACCTAGACTGCACAGGCTGCCGTCGCGTCGATGAAATAAACGGAAAGGAACTTATGTACACTTTATATATTTACAAAAACTACGAAGTAATGCGGCCTACACACGGCCCTAAAAATCCTAAAATCAGAGGCAATATCGGGAGAGTGGTGGGGAGCACCCTAGATCGCCTCGTGTGTAGGTAAATCGTAGGGAGTAATCTAGGTTGCTCCCCACCATTCTCCCGATATTGCCTCTGATTTTAGGACCGTGTGTAGGCCGCTTAAGGCACAGATTATATACAAATAATTCGGAAAAAACACAAGGATTACTATTTACATTTAAAATAACGCAGGAACGCAAAAGTAAACATAAATTTTCCCATCGAGTGAAAAATCAATAACACAAAACAAAACACGCTCGCTGATCGCGGCGGTCGCGCCGCCCGACCAACCAGCACGCGTGCACCAAAGAGGTTGACCGGTGCGCGGGGCGCCTACAAACTACAAACTAAAAAGAGCTGTGTCAGTAGTCAGCAGGAGGAAAAAAAGGCCTATTCACTCGTGCCTTAAAGAGGTCCTGGTTATATAAACTCGGAAATACAGATGCCGCCACGCCGCCAGGGAGTTCCAAACCTGCAGCCAGCCAGTGCCAGCCAGTGCCAGCAGTGCGCATTATAAATGATGATCAAAAGCGCTTGGTTCGAGTAAGAGGGATTTCAAGTTTCAACCAGGTAAGGATGGTAACAAGCGGTATGTCTGGATGTCCGATGGAAGAAGGGGGAAGGCGGTATGAGCTGTTTGGTCTTGGGATAAATACTATATAACAAACATCCCACTGCTTCCTGTAGCTCTAGTATAAGTTTTTTCGAAACATTAACTAATTCGAACGCGTTTGCGTTTTGTCTCAAAATGTATGAAAACACTCTCACCGAGTTTGAAATACGCGCGTTCATCGGTTAGCAACAAATGTTATACTCGCTGTTTTAGTTTCCACCAGAGGCGCTGTTCACATTTACATACCACTTTCATACATTTTGAGACAAAACGCAAAATATGTAGACCGACTGGTCGAGGGAAATATCTTCATTGTCTTCCTGTGTGATTCTGTCTGCTATACAGTATTTGACTGTACCACACTGTACCCAGATCTTTTTAATTTGGCCTGATAAGTAATACAATAATTGTAGATTACTGTTATGTCGTGTCTAATTTTTTAGTACGAGTACCTAGTTAATCTGTGACTGTGATGGCGCAAACGCGTATATTAATGAGCGTCCTTGTTTTTCGGGCTTAGTCATCAGACAACATTCAGACGGTTTAGTGAAAAAAAGCTTTTTGTTCGAAAATCTTTTTCTGTAAGTACTTACATTCCAGTTTTTAACTGACTTCATGATTTGAAAAGAGGAGGTTCTCAATTCGGTTGAATGTTTTTTTTTTTTAATGTTTGTTACTCCATAATTCCGTCATGTTTGAACCGATTTTGATAATTCTTATTTCGATTGTAAGTATATATATCCAAGTTGGTCCCGTTTTTGTCAAACCGCAGTTCTGATAATGGGATCCATCAGGAAACGAGGAAAGTCCTCAAATCTTAAAGGCAAATATATATTGATTTTTGTGTTTTTACCAACAAATCAAGCATTTTCATACAAAAATGTGACATTTGATGAAGTGGAACTGCTAACGATGATTAGAACAGAACTCTTCAACGACGAAAAGTACACGTTTGGCGATTTGTCCTCCTAGCTGTGTTTGTTAAGCAAGTTCTATTTTCACGACTAATTTTTGTCATGTTCGAGTTCTGATGATGAACTCCTCAAATGTGAAAGGCTCACATATAGTGATTTTAGTATTTTCATCAACTAATCAATCATTTTCATTCAAAAAAGTGACAATTTGATGAAGTGGAACTGCTGATGATGATCAGAACGGAAATCTTCAACGACGCATAGTTCACGTTTGGCGATTTGTTCTCTTCGTTATGTTTGTCAAGCAAGATAGGTCACATTTTTGTCAAGCTTGAGTTCTGATGGTGGATTCCATGAGGAATTGAGGGTACTTACTCTTCTACCATTATAAACATACTTATAGCCATTTTTATTTCATTGCATGGAATCTAAGAGTGCACCATCTAAGTATAATAATCTTTCACCAGCCTCCCCCATTGAAGTCGGTTTTTTTTTTCTTAAAAATTATTTGTCTTTCAAATCCGTTAATTGCGAGGGCACAGTCCTCAGATGAAATAAAGTACCTACTACATTAGATACGGATTTTGCCCGTCGCTGCGTTGGTGAACACACGTGCTCTTCGCGACGACGGGCTGAATCCACTACCGAACAAAACCAGTTTCCTACTGTCATGGCGTCGTTACCGAACAACGTCTTTGAACAAGTATTTATTGGCGAAATCATCATAAGTTTGATGGAAAGCCATTTTTAAAGAGTGAAGTGTGTAAATTAGATACGGTTATTTTGGAAAAAGATTGGTAATCTATATCTAAAATCTGAACGTTCGAAAATCCGATACAATGATTCGTTTTGATAATATGAATTTTTATTTAAATTAGTCCAAAAGCAAGTTAGTCCGTGCGCGGGCGAAGAGTACCTACGGCATACCGAGAGAAACTTAACTACCTACCATCTTGTAAATAGCGGTCGGCACCCTATAATTGGTTCCGCAATCCGACCGAATTAAAGACGGGAAGTCCCATGCGGGTAACAAATCCATCCAACGCTGCAATAAAAATTCACATTCAAAAGCTTGTTAGTTTTTTCGTAAAATGTACCACAAAATGTATGGCAAGTGGGCTATATATAGGGCTCGCTTCGCTCGCCCTAATAAGGATCTAATATTACAACTGTGTTACTTTTTCTCATAAAGTAAATTAACCCTTCATTTCATTATGCATATTGGGTTGGGCTTTACTTATTCTATAGTACATTACTTACCAAAGGCGATAAAACAAAGAATGTCTCAGATCGCAGGTATTTTACCCGAGCCGAAGGCAAGGGCGATAAATATGCGATCTGAGGCTTTCTTTATTATCGCCCGTGGTAAGTACAACATTTTATGTCACCCCCTGGCCAGGAAGTGGGTTTTTTCGCGCGCGGAGCGTGCGATAATGGCCACTTTATGGCCAGGTGTGACATAAAGAATATTTTCTGTATTTCTGATTTGTTTAATACGCTATTTTATTATTATTTTTGATTTTATTCGATTCTTGGTTCAAACAATTAAATATTGGGCACTGACAACCCTAGCACTGCACCAAAAATGCTACAAAAAGTACGATCACTGATGATTATATTTAATGTTATGTTTCCTCCTCCTTAGACGGCCAGCCATTCAATCAGCGCAGCGGCGCACGCGCCGGCCACGATGATCTGGCTGCTCCTGCTGGCGGCCGCCGCCTTCGCCATACTGGTCCACAGGCGCCAGCGGCGGGGAATGTATAAAGCGTATAATGACATGCCACTAGGCATACCAAGATACCCCGTCATCGGGCATGGTTACATATTCCGGGGCACCGACGAAGGTGAACACAACCACGCCATCATTGTCAGATCAAATCATTTTCTAAGTTCAATTTCTAAATCATTTCCTTAACCTACTTTTTTCTTTGTTACTTTTCAGATCGGATGAACTCTTTAGTAAGATTAGCTCGCGTAGCACTGCAGCAAGGAGGTTTCACTTCATGTTGGCTAGGGAATAAATTGTACGTCGGTAGGTACATGCTTATATATGAATGGTTTGTTTGAATTATGTAATCTTGGCCACGTTTGGAGAGCCAACACGCTCTTCAGTGCCTTACAAGTACGCACATCCACGATTTCTAATAAGACACCTGTTCTGATGCCTGGATTAATATTGTTATGATCATTAAATCATTATCTTACTTGAAATCCTAGTCGAAGACCATTTGGATTAAAATTGTTAATAATATAATGATGCTTTTTGTCGTCAGTCATCGCCGATCCTGAAGCCATGAATGTAGTGGCGAAAGCTCTCCTCGAAAAAGATGAAGCCACGATGAAGTACTTACGAGGGTTTCTCGGCAACGGGCTCATATTCGCTCCAGGTACAATTATACGCTCGGGAAAAAGTTAACTATACGTGATAGAGCGTACTCTATTTACAAGTAAATCAGTAAACAGAAATAGACCAATCACTGACCGATTGAAATGTACATTTGTTTGGGACCGTTTATTTACAGTAAAAATTTGGCGTCCGCGTCGAAAAATCATGGCTCCCACGTTCAACATGAAGAACCTTCAGCAATTTGTGCCAATATTCGACAAACAGAGCCGCATAATGGCGGAGAACCTGCGCGCGCGCGCCGGCCGCGGCGACTTCTCCCTCTGGCCGTATATCACCACATACACGTTTGATGCCATCTGCGGTAAGTCACCCAAGAGAATTTTTGTTTGGCCGCGTTGGTGAGGAAGGGCCCTTGTAACTTTGGATGTGATGAAAATGTGCTTAGTTTATTAACCACCTCACTTAAATTAGTTTTAAGACAGTAGGCAGTCGTCGGCGTAATGTTAGGTGATCATTCAGAACACAACACATTAAAAATGTATAATACTTGGACAGAGCACACGTGGCAGTGAAGTTGCTCACCATCAACTTTAAGATACCGCCCAGCTACACTATGCGACTTGTGAGTTTGCAATCGTAAATTTAATAAGGGGATATTTACCATGTATATTTGTATATGTGTGTAAAATCTTATAATTTCAACGGCATCCTTATAACCGAAACATAGAGCCGACGCTTCATTATAGGAAGTGAAAGATTGTACCTTGTTTAAGGTAGTTTTCACCTTTTAATGGCGTATAAGTTAACGCGGTTGTGAAATTTCAGAGACAGTACTGGGTGTTGAACTGAAGGCACAGAAGGATCTCGAGCACCCGTTCATCACCTCGTTTGAAATCATTGCTAGAATCCTCGCGCAGCGGATTTTGGCGCCCTGGCTCTACTGGGACTGGGTGTTCAGGCTCACCCCGCTATACAAACAGTTTGTGGAACAAAGACAAGCGGTTTATGACTTTTTTGATAAGGTGAGATTTTTTTTGAAGATAGCACATATGAATAATTGCCTGACTTGCCAAAGCTGAACCCAATAACTTATAGGTTACCTTCTTTGTTAGAAGGTTAAATGGTAGCCCCTTCCGCAAAGACTACTGCCGTCATCAAGAACTTGATATTAGATTCACACGTTTAAAATTAGTAGAACCTATTTCGGTTTACACCATATTTAAATAATATGTAAAGTGCTTAGTTACTATTTCAACATAAAATTGAGAGGTATAATTATAATGTTTTAACAGGTACTAAGGGATAAAAGAAGAGAACGGGCTGCAGACCAGCAGAATTTCAACGGTGAGATAGTGCAGCAATATTTCTTTAAAATTCAAAATATTTTATTTGCTACGAGCAGAATACAGTCAAGCGGATGTTGATAACAATACAATTAGTACAGTGTATTCTGCCTACTACTGGGCATGCAAATTATGCTAATTACAATTTTAAAAATTATAGTTAGGTTAGTTAAACATTAATTAAATGTCAGATTTAATAAATATGAGGTTTTTATAAGGAAGAAGATTTTTTTGTTGCTTAACTTTACTGATCTTGAAATACTTTTAAACGAGGTCGGTTGGTTGTATATATTATAGGTGGTTACCTACTGGGTCTCAACAATTAGTCCAAAACATTTTAGTGGGGCTGGGACACCTCGATAACTCGCGGCAGGTTACCGGCGACTTCTGTGACCTGTCGCGCGCCTTCGAGAGGATTGTCCACTCGCTCCTCCTAAAAGTTGTCGTGGTATGGCATTATTATTATTACTGGTTCTTTTCATGAAACGATCGCGTCTTTCCTAAGAAACCGGAAGCTAAAGTACTTGTGTCCTTACCTCGAGGTCAAACCAAGCTGAAATTGGTAACTGTGTAGTCCCTCAGGGGTACGTCGCTGGAAATAATCTGTTTCTGATCCTCGTAAGCGGTTGCCAAGTACCTAGACAAAAGTGTGATAATGATTAATGTCTTCAAGAAGAGTTTGTTTATATAATAGGACACTTAAGGATGAATACACTGTAGGAGATCAGTTTCTTAGTTTGCCGATTTCTTATCCTAAGTCCCATTTTGTTGACACAAACCCATGACTGCATGCAACGCTTATTTTCCACAACCTGATGTTTAAAAAAATATGCTCTAATGCAAATGAATTACCCCTTAGATAGCAACGAGCGTTGCAAAAACACGTTCCTTGACATGATGATCGAGTCTTCGGGAGGAGCCAAGGGCTACTCGGACATCGAGCTGCGCGAGGAGGTGCTGTCGATCGTGTCGGCCGGCACCGACACCTCGGCCGTTGGCACGGCCTTCACCGCAGTCATGCTGTCCCGGTACCCGCAAGTGCAACACAAAGTCTACCAAGAGTATGTCAACGCATATGCGTAATTGTGATAAAATCAATATTTTGCACCGTGACTTAAAATACCTATTTCCTTTCTACCTCCAGAATGAAAGAAGTGTTTGGTGATTCCGATCGACCAGTAACTTCGGAAGATCTGCCAAAGCTTAAATATTTGGAAGTGGTCATCAAAGAAACTCTACGCCTGTATCCACCAGCACCGGTCGTCGTGAGGGACGTTCACGAGACCGTTGTACTACGTATGTTGATATTACTATGACGATTATTAAAAGTAAGGATAAATGAGCAGATAGAAAAGAGCAAAATATTAGAGCAGACTCAAACACAGTCTCAAAAATTTTATTGCGTACATCACATAATTAAATAGATTAATTAAGACACAACCATCCCACCAACCCAAATAGTTGCCGGGTGAAGTGGTGCAATGCAACGTAACATTGCGTGACACGGAGAAATATGGCCTTTGTATCTTAGTACCCTTAGTGAAGTGTCCATTAAGTAGCATAAGTAATTGGGCATACTTGAAAAATGTCACAATAAATTAAGAATGTTTAGTTTCATTAATAGCATAAGTATATTTCGAACAAAACTCTATGACCAAATTCTGTCAAACGAACGCCTGCAAAAAACGACTAAGAGCTCGGACTGTAAGGTAGATTCTTGCTTGCGTTAATTTGACAGCATTTGGCCTAACAGTTTTGTACCAACTATACCATATTAGCTTTCCACAGATAGTTTCATATTGTTTGATCGCACGGTAGCATATTTAAACACGAGTCACTTATGTGCAAATGCGAGACTTTCGTGCCCCATCGATTTCCCACTTCATAATGTATATATTATATTTGTGGACAATCTTACACAAATCAACCTAGTCCCAAACTAAGCAAAGCTTGTACTATGGGTACTAAGCGACGATATACATACTTATATAGAATGATAATGATAATGATAATGTGTTTATGAATTACCGGTGCAATTTAATCACAATCGGCGAAAATAGAGAAGCAACGTCACCCTGTCCATTTGCGTAGTCGGCGCAAGCCTAGTGACGTGAGACTAGCATGTTTATTCTGATTCATGGTGTTCGCAGCAAACGGCGTGAAATTAGAGCCAGGGATGGCTCTTGCGCTGCACCTGTGGGGCTCTCACCGCAACACCAAGTACTGGGGCGAGGACGCGGAACAGTTCCGTCCGGAGCGCTTCCTGGAGGGGCCCCTGCGGCACCCCGCGCAGTTCGTGCCGTTCAGCTACTCGCTCAGAAACTGCATTGGTTTGTAGTTAAATCACGTAGTTATCTACTAACCTTTTGAAGTTTGTATCCACGAAGTTTAGGATATACTTAGTGTTTGTTTTATCCTTGAGAGTAAAATCTGCGAATAATCATAATAATTGGATTGGCGAATAATCATTTAATGTAATTTCAGGTGCCAACTACGCCATAATGTCGACAAAGACGAACTTGGCGAACCTGCTGCGCCGGTACACCGTGCTGCCGCCGAGCAGCGTGCCGCCCGATCAGCTCACTCGACCGCTGAGAGTTCAGTTCGATATAATGATGAAACACTGTGATCATTTTGAAGTTAGGCTAGAATACAGGAACAAAACTGGGGTCCCTAGAGAATCATGATTATGTTTAATGAATATATTAAAAGAGATTTTTAAGAGTATTTGTATTGTATTATATATTATTCCTACTTCCAATATAAGAAATGCTTCTAAATGCTTCGATAAATTAGATAATTCAATTTTACTTCAGAAGCTATCTGATATCGGTATACACGGTGACCTCTTTAGATGTTTAATGTCTTATTTTATTTTATTGGGGCATCAACAGCAATACAGTAAAATTATACAAGACTTAATAGCTAATAACAAAGCCAATTATAGACGTCCACACAAATACAGTTCATTGAAACAGGACGTTAAACGGAGGCAATGTTAATAGAGTCATTTTGTGAGCCATTTTGGCAACATAACTTTTCCGAAGTAAAAAAGCCTGCTGAATCAGATTCCGAATATTGCCAAGCCGAATTTTGGCTCTTATGCTCAATATTCAAGATGGCGGCCAAAAAAGCGTTTAAACCTAAAAATACGTTAATTTTGAACTCGAACCTGGTCGAGTGAGGTATCCTGGAATGGGTTTTGAGGGTCGCTGAAATCGATTTTGATAATTAGAAGTAGATCCTAAAGGAGGGCGCGAAAAAAAATTTTGACTTACCGCATCGAGTGGGATATCGTTGTTTAGAGCTCGTTGAGTACCTAGATAATTACTGTATTTTTTTTTAAATATCGAAAAACAAAAGAATTAGAAGCCACCAAATTCAGCTTTTTTTTACTAAGTTTTGTTCCGAAGAATTTTTCGACGCGATAATTCATGTGTCGAAGGAAACGGCGCTGAATTTTCTCTTTATGGGTTATATAATGAGGGGACCAAATACAGCTGGCGTATTCTAATACACTTCTGACATAAGAATTATAAACAACTTATATTAATAATAGAAGTCAGGCGGTTGCTCTTAACTATAGGTCGAAGTTTTTACCCATTCCCTCGGGGGTACCACAGGGCTCGCACCTGGGACCTTTTCTATTTATCTTATATGTTAATGATATTGCCACTTGCTTTCGGTCTTCCTCTCATATACCTAAGTTACGCAGAATCTCAAAATCATCTGATGACTCAAAAATATATAAGTTAATTAGGAATTATGATAATTGTGTAGCGTTACAATCTGATTTGACACGTTTTTTAGGACTACTGTCAGCGCAATCATTTAATTCTTAATTCCGATAAATGCTATACTATCACTTTTTCCCGTAAAAAGAACCCCATTACTTGTGATTATAAGTTGGCTGGTAATAGTGTCTCACATTACTCTGGACAGTAAACTCTCGTTTAATTTTATTTATTCTGTTTTTGTTTAATTTAATTAATGAACATATAGATATTATTGTGTCAAGAGCATATAAAAAAATAGGAATGATTCTACGATTTCGTAAACCTTTTAAAAGTATTGTAATCACTTTTTCGTACGGAGTATATTGGAATTTGGCAGTGTTGTGTAGAGCCCACATTATGATGTCCATAAGTCTCGAATCGAAATTTAAGGATCCAGAAAAAAATCTGTAAGTCCCTCGATTATAGAATTGGTAGCTATTATAACCGTGATTATTTTTCGTCGGCAACCAGGCATAGTCTCTCTTCCTTAGAAAAGAGAAGAAAGAATCTTGATGTTTTATTTTTATTTAAAGTTTTTAGAAATTATATAGATTCTAAGGAATTATTAGGAAAAAAATCCTTTAAAATTTCTCTTTTCCACACACGTTCTAAACCTACTTTTTCTATCACATTCTGTGGTACAAAGTACCTATGCCAAAAATTCTTTCTTTAGGCGCGCTAGATAATGAAATGCTTAATGACATAGATGTTTTTGATCATACTTTGTCCTCTTTCAAAAATAAAGTTCGGCATGATTTGTTTTCTAGACAATAAGAAGTGAGGGATAACCATTGTGTTCAAAAATCTCTTTTACTTATAGTATATTTCGTGAAAATACATTGCATGAGTACCTAATACACAACTAAATAGATTGGTAATTATTGTTATAATAATTTACCTGTAACTTTTTAGTTAGTAATAGTTATATTGTAATATATGAAACTTTAGGCCTAATTGGCGTCCATTTTTGTATACCGTGTGTCAATAGAAATTGGAAATTATGTCAACAAATATGGCTGACTGACAATTCATTTGTCGTCTATGGATTTGTTGTAAAATAGTGATGAGACAAGTCTATAACAATAATTAATCCACTTGACAGTCGAGAAATTATTTTGTTGAATATTCATTGCGAGTATTCGTGGCTCTTAACTTCATGGCAGCAAATAAAAATAAATGGGCAAACAAAATTCATAGCAAAGTAAATGGAAAATGATGAGAAGTGAGTTTATTTGTAATTGAATCTTTTTCGATATACTGATATTCCCATCACTTAAACGAACTTTTTTTCATGAGTAAAAAAATTGACAAGCTATTGTCACATAACTAATCATTGAAAACGAAAATTGTTTTTATTGAAATATGAATAATTAAAAGCTTAAAATGAATGCAAATACAAGGATTATGTCTATAAATTGTTGGTAAGACTGTGTTTGTTCTTTAAAAGTGCGTGATTACGAAGTAATGAAGGTAAATTGGTCTGTTTACATTATTTCTTATTTCCATTAACTTCAAATATATGTATTATTTTGTACATGGCTGTTTGTTTTCTAAATAAATTTCTCGAAGTTTACAGAATAAAGATTTGATTTTAGACCACAACGCCATCTATAATCGGGTGCAAGAACGTGCGGAAAGGTTTGAAGTTTAACAGAAATATCACAAAACCTCCATTACCCCATGAGGTCGCTTCAAGATATAATCGCTAGAAGGAGCCGACGCGCAACTGTACATTCCAAGCAGAAAATTGAGCTAGAAAAAAATCAAATTGAAGAAGAAGAAAGAAGAAAAACATTTATTCATGTAAGAAACTGTGCTATAAAATAAACTATTACTATTACAATGTAGACACAAAAAATACAAACCGAAAATTTAAAATAAAATAAAAACCGGCCAAGTGCGTGTCGGGCCACGCGCAAGGTAGGGTTCCGTAGTCGTCCACCCGTTACATTATGTGGACTAAAAAGTTCGCAAACTTATATTTACTATGTTTTTGACAGAATTAACAACATTATCTAAGGCATCAATGGAAATTGTACGAAAGTTTGCTTTTGCAAAGTACATTTCTGAAGTTCGACTATTACTCGTTAACTAGTAATGTCTACTTAGCTGTGATAGTTTTCCTTTTAAATTCATCGTATATACTATCATGATTTTTTTCACATGCCTAGTAGCCACCGTTTAACTGGCAGGGGGGGGGGGGGGGGGGACACTTGGCCATAACCAAAATTATCACTTCAAAGCTTGATATCACGCTAACCAATTCTTTAATCAAAAAATGCTTATAGAAACCTTATAATATTTTTAAAAGAGCTATCCAACGATAACCCACACAATGGAGTTTGGCAGAAAAAAAAATTCACCACCACTTTACATGTACGGGAGGTACCCTAAAAAAAATTTTTTTTAAAGATTTTATTCTACCGTTTTGTCGACGTCATTGATATGTATACTCATGCCAAATTACAGCTTTCTAGTACTAACGGTTACTGAAAAAACGTGGGTCGGACGGACGGACATGGCGAAACTATAAGGGTTCCTTGTTTACTACGGAACCCTAAAAACACACGGAGTTGTCACGAAAAGGTCTCGCCTCAGCATAATGCCGACTCAGGGAGCCTTGAGAGGGAAAATTGATGATGATGATTATTTGTGCATACGAAATAAGGGCAAAAGATTGCTCAAATATTTTTGAACCTTTGGTAACTATTTGGTAAAAACAATTTATGAACTCGACTGCGCACGAAAGATGGCGTAAATAAATAAATTGAATGAGTGATTGAGGTTTTTAGGTTCAAGTCAAAATGGCAAACGGAACCCTTATAGTTTCGTCATGTCCGTCTGTCTGTCTGACATTTGACTGTACCTATGTCACAGGCATTTTACCCAAAAGCTATATTTTCTTTCTTTGTTAAGTTTATGTGTGCACATGGATATCTTCACAACCGACCGATTTAGAAACTATTCTGTAATGCCAACCATTACAAAAAATCGAAATTGGCCAAGCCGTTAGTGTTTTATCCGGGACAATTCTTAGACATTGGTACTACCTAATGGTAATCGCCACGGGTCGCTGCAGTTAAATTTTCTGTGGAATTGCTTGACCTGTGAGAACTTTTTTGATAGACGTTGGGGAGGACTTGTAATCTGAGGATCAGAAAAAATACAGAGCTAGATGCCGTTTACCCATAGCCTGTATGGTGGAAGGCGTGGGCCACACTGAAAGTTTTTAGAAAAACAAACTAAGCAAAGTAGCAAGTTATTTTACATTATAATTAAGGCCGAGCGCGAGAGTGTACGGGGGGGGGGGGGGGGGGGGGGGTCTCGCCGACGATTCACATACTGAACACAGCGAGGCAGGCCAAGCGCGAGTGCTCCTGCACCGCCTGCACGAGAGTGTACAGCTAGTGTTAGGGTTGCCATAGATATGGAGACGAAGGCCGGAATCCGGGACGGGTGGACATTTCAAGAAAAGGTAGTGTAGGTCAAAGAGAAACATTCAAAGGACATCAGCACTTGCCTCATCTACAAAGTTAAAGGGCATCAGACATGGAGGCCCCTGCCGTCGGAAGATATCCTTCATGCGCTGCACGCCGCGCAGGCATTGTCTGTATAGACGGGCTTAATAGTCATCCGTACTACGTACACGTATACTTATTTACCTAGTGGATCCCTACTAATTTAAAACTATCCTTGATTAATGGCCGGGACACTGGGACACCACGCTTCAAACCGGGACATGTGGCGGCGTACCGGGACGTATGGAAACCGTATGCTAGGTCTATCTCTAATTGTTTCGAAATCCATTTAGTTCCATTACAGGCGCTTAGTGTGTACCTAAATAAAAATTGTTCTTTGGAAAATGTTACAAAATTTACAAATAGTAAAAAAAAACACTGTTTATGGTTCTCAGGTTCGTAATCATACATTTACCCAGCTCGATGCCAAATTTCAACTTGCTAGGTCGGTCACCTGGAAGTGGGTTAGGTTTTTGATTATATTCCCCAATAAATATCCTATGTAGAAAAAATCCTATTTTTAGATGTTTGTATCTTAATAACCGATTGAGCTATTCATGAAATTTGGGGATCTGGTTAGCCTTAAGGATCTTAATAAACGTACCAAATTTCATACGTGTACGTTCAATACATTTTGAGTAACGTAGGGGTCAAAAGTGCCACCAAATGGTTAGTGTAATATAACACACGGCCGCTGCCATAACAAATATCAACATAAACAAATGAATCATTAAGAAATAGTAGTTTATCTACACACATATCATAAATCCTCTAATATGCGTTCGGAAACCGTAGAAAATGACTCTCATTTCAACATTCAATGAATTTATGGCAATTTTCTTATCTGTGGCTAAGGCTACAGCAGTAATAAAATATTTCATTTTAATCTCATATATGATGTTAAAATATTACGTCAAACAAAACTGTCAAAATTTAAATGTCAAAGTTGACATGTCCCTATTCTAGTATCACTGAAAATTCAAATTCAGTCGATGTGAAATGTCAGCTCGATGTTTTTTTAGTATATATCGCACGAAATTTGAGCTAGAACGACATGATCACATCAGAATAAGGACTCTTTACTTTTTAAAATAACATTCAGGTATCGGTTGCCAGTTCTGATTTCGATATTTCCGCAACCGTGCAAAAAAGGTTGTATTAACACAATTTTTGTATTTATTTACTACGGTTTCTGAACTCATCTTAGAGTAATTATAATATGTGTGTAGATAAAGTAATGTATGCAACTGTACATAATTAGGCATTAAAACACTCGTGTGACCTTATTATGAAACTCGCCTTCGGCTCGTTTCATAAAACACACTCGTGTTTTAATGCCCCTCATTATGTACCAGTTGCATAAACTACTATTATGCAACTGGTACATAATGAGGGGCATTAAAACACGAGTGTGTTTTATGAAACGAGCCGAAGGCGAGTTTCATAATAAGGTCACACGAGTGTTTTAATGCCTAATTATGTACAGTTGCATACATTACTTTATCTACACACATATTATAATTACTCTAAGATGGGTTCAGAAACCGTAGTAAATAAATACAATAATTGTGTTAATACAACCTTTTTTGCACGGTTGCGGAAATATCGAAATCAGAACTGGCAACCGATACCTGAATGTTATTTTAAAAAGTAAAGAGTCCTTATTCTGATGTGATCATGTCGTTCTAGCTCAAATTTCGTGCGATATATACTAAAAAAACATCGAGCTGACATTTCGCATCGACTGAATTTGAATTTTCAGTGATACTAGAATAGGGACATGTCAACTTTGACATTTAAATTTTGACAGTTTTGTTTGACGTAATATTTTAACATCATATATGAGATTAAAATGAAATATTTTATTACTGCTGTAGCCTTAGCCACAGATAAGAAAATTGCCATAAATTCATTGAATGTTGAAATGAGAGTCATTTTCTACGGTTTCCGAACGCATATTAGAGGATTTATGATATGTGTGTAGATAAATAATGTTTGTTTTACACTTTCAACGTTTCTATATTTTCATGCACCGCTTTATGTGTCTTTGTTTGGCCCTGTGGTTGACTGGTAGATAATGATATTTGGCATTAAGTCCGCCATTTGTACACTGTATTTTGTTTTGTGCAATAAAGTTTAAATAAATAAAAGAATATTACAAATTGTTACAATGTCAAAATTTCAAAATGCGTATTAAATGTCAAAAAAATCAATAATAACCGACATCCTAGATTTGTCAAAAATCAATAGTAATAAAACAAAATAGAAATAGAAAATAGAAATACAAATATATTTAATGAATAGAAAAAAATATAAACATGAGTCATTCAAAAATCAAATACTTAAACAATAATATAACTTAATAATGTCAATAAATTAAAAAAATATTTTTTGAATTTAACATTTATTCGCTGTATTCCTTTACGGAATACAGCTATTTCGATAATAAAAGTTCCCTCAGTCGGCGCTCAAAATGTCATTCGATAATTCATTTTCTTACAACTCCCCGCCTTCTCCCGAACTTTTTCCAAGATAAGTGTCAATCTGCAATTAACTGTTTTTAATCTTGTAAAAGAACCGTTTTGTAATGAAGGGCAGAACTCGTCACCTGGGATTATGTCGAATACAGTATCCGAGTCACCTTCGTCAATTCTTTGCTTCATTTCTTGGCTTGGCACCAATTAACACGATGGCGTTTTTTGAGTTTAGGTCAAATTAAGAGGTGTCTACAGAGTTCAAAAGCTACCTAACCACAGAATAAGTAATAGTACTACGTACACAAGCCTCACTGTTAACAAATTCCCGCGAGGCAAGCCAAACATGCCTACGCTTGGCCATCTCCTTCTATCGTACGCGCATCACTCGCTACATCACTTTGTATCGCATTGAAAGTCACCCTAAGGCTGACCTTTAAGCGGCGCGACGACGTCACGCGAGTGAGTCGCCCCTGACCTAACCCTAAGGGTCGGTTGCACCAACATACGAACACAGGCCGGTCATCGTCAAATATGGCGCCGGCAGCTGTCATCCCATAGAAACTTGTCAACCTTTCCATACAATCAGATTTGACGAACACCGCCTACGATTACAGACGGTTTGGTGCAACCCAGCCTAAATATGCGTAATCCAACACGCACTTGGCCGGTTTTTATTGTATGGTTCCTAGCAGTTCTTAAAATTTTCAGTGTGACCTATCGTATATAGCCCGCTACGCGCACTCTTATGGTTGTGACACTAAATTTCGTGCCATGCGCAATTTTCTAGCAAAACGAATTTCATAGAACGACTAACTACCCTAACGCGTGAAACTACGATCGTGTTATTACGCCGTTCCGAGTGAAGGACGGTCAGATTGCCCTAGTAAAGGTTCTTACCTACTCTTAATGAACACTACGTTGAGATGGCCCACTTTTATAGTTTTCTCTTTATGTAACCACGGTCCCAGAATAGAGTTAATGGGCTAGCATAAGATTTAGTTTATAAGTACAGTCTGTTGAGAAAGTGCTGCCCTCACTGTGTGATCGAACCTTAATGGTTAATACCTATTTATATTCTAATATCGAATTGTCATTGTAACTGTTCTATAGTTTGACTCTGCGAAATAAACGGCGATCAGTAAACATGTCCGTATTTTAATTTCAATATTTAATACGCTTCCACTGCGCTAATATGCAATAAATGCAAGCCAAAATAAAGGAAAAAGTATAACGTAACGGCAAAAGCAAAAAAACGGAGAAAATGGCTCAAGATTATCATTTCCCGAGACTAACAGAAAATTGCAATTTCGGCATCTGGAAATTTAGAATAAAATTAATCCTTGAGGAGAAAGGAGTACTGCACTGTATAGAAAAAAGTGAGACTGCAGCGACGGCAGTCCAGGATGCCAAGGCGAGGTCAGTAATAGTACAAGCGTTAACTGACAGATATATCGAAATAGTAAAAAATTGTAAAACGGCCGAGGCCATGTTGACGAAACTTGAAGAAATTTTCGAAAGGAAAACGACGTGCAACAAATTGAGATTGAAACGCAAAATGATCATGCTCAAATGCGGTAACAATGAAAAACTACAGGATTACTTCCTGAAATTCGATTCCTTAGTAGGAGAATTAAGCGCTATAGGATGCGCGGTCGATAAGATGGATCAGGTGTGCTACCTACTCTCGAGTATGCCACCAGCGTATGATAATGTAGTTACATCCATAGAGACGATGATAACAGATAACAACATTGAGATTGAGGCGATCAAAGCAAGACTTTTAGACGCTGAGTTGAAGATAAGCCAAGAGAGCACAAGCGAAGAAACTGCATTTCTGATATGCTACAGATGTAGAAAACGAGGTCACATGATCAAGGATTGCAGAGAACAGATGGAGCCATACGTGAACCGAGGAAAAAGTTCAAGAGGATATCGTGGATCTTCGAGATTTCGGAGCGGCGCAGGTCGTCGGCGATATGGAACGCGAGGCTATGCCCACAGCACAGAACAGGTTGAGGATGAATCCGGTATTGTGTCATTTACAGCATTTAATGGTACAGATGAAAAGTGCTTGAATGTAAGTAGTAATTATCTACAATTTATTGTTGATTCGGGAGCTACGGAAAATCTTCTTAGGTCCGAATATGAACAAAATATGACAGATATAGTTAAGTTAGACAAGGAAATTAAAATATTTGTTGCTAATGGTCAATACTTGACAAGTAATAAGAGAGGTAAATTGAATTTGATGTATAATGATGTGTCTGTGAACATTGAAGGGTTGATAGTGTCTAATCTGTCACACAATTTACTTTCAGTAAGAAAATTACTCGAAAAAGGTTTTAATGTAGAGTTCAATAAAAATAATGTGTCAATCAAAAATAAAACTCACAACATTGTCGGAAACTTGGTTGGAAATCTGTATGTAATACCCATGCACTTGAATTTGAATCAATGTTTAACAGCTGCTGATGATGACTTGTGGCATAGGCGACTAGGTCACGCTAATAGGAAGCACCTGAGAATAATGAAGCTGCCTTACTCGGAGTCACCATGTGAACCATGTATGCAAGGTAAGTCCACTAGGTTACCTTTCTATCCTACTCAGAAGCCACGCTCCTATCATATTGGTGAGCTAATACATACCGACATTTCTGGACCCGTGAGTACACCTACAGCTAATGGTGAGGTTTACTATCAAACTATTATAGATGATTTTACCCATTTTAGTGAAGTGCATCTGTTGAAGAGAAAAAGTGAAGCTACTGAAAAAATAATTGAATATGTAAGCAGAATGGAGAGACAGACAGGATATAAAGTAAAGAAGATTAGAAGTGACAATGGAGGTGAATTTAAGAACGAAACGATGCAAAATTTCTGCAAGAAGAATGGCATTATACTGCAATATACGATTCCATATAGCCCAAAATCGAACGGTGTCGCAGAACGGATGAACTTAACGATATACAATCGCACCAGAACCTTATTAGTAGAAACCGGTTTACCAAAA
Organism: Cenopis cana; assembly: GCA_951800055.1. Classification (NCBI taxonomy): domain Eukaryota; kingdom Metazoa; phylum Arthropoda; class Insecta; order Lepidoptera; family Tortricidae; genus Cenopis; species Cenopis cana. Next base: position 1,149,429 of record OX637479.1, on the reverse strand, counting down.
ACATTGTGGGGTGAAGCAGTAAGATGCTCTGTTTATCAAATCAATCGATGTCCATCTTCTGCAATTGGATTCAAAACACCGGCGGAGATGATGTTTGGTAATCGGGATTTATCTAGGTTGCGAGTATTTGGAGCGAAGGTGTGGGTTCATATTCTGCCAAAACAGGACAAGCTCCAAGAAAGAGCAAAAACAATGAGATTTGTAGGCTATGCACCGAATGGATATCGCGTGTGGAATCCTGAAACAGATCAAATCGTAGTAGCGAGAGATGTCAGATTTGACGAATCACAAATAAAATATGTGAAACCAAAAGAAGTACTATATAGATATCGAAATGAAGAGGAAGTTATGAAGCCAGATCAAAATGATGGAAACAAAAAAGAAGAAATTGAACAAGAAGAAGAAATGTTACAAGATAACCAAGAAGATACGTCCAGATATGAAACAGGAACTGATGAAGAGAGTAACGAAGAAAATTGTCAAGAAACCGAACCAATTAAGACACGATCCGGACGAGAAGTAAGAAAACCGAAGGAACTTGAAGATTATGAACTAAACTATATAGCATATTGCCTATTATCGGGGGATCCCCAAGAATTTGACGAAGCCATAAAGAGTGAAGAATGGGAACTAGCAATTAAGAAAGAATTAGATTCTCAAAAGAAGTTAGAAACATGGGAAGAAGCGACATTACCTAGAGGATGTAAAGCCATAGATACCAAATGGATTTTCAGGACTAAACAAGATGGAACAAAGAAAGCTCGGCTCGTGGCCAAAGGCTTTCAACAACATAACTCGTACAATAATTATGCTCCAGTCGGTAAATTATCAACATTAAGACTTATGCTAAGTGTTGCAGTTCAACGAGATCAGCCATTGAAACAGTTAGACGTGCCAACTGCATTCCTAAACGGAAACCTGGATGAAGAAGTTTATATAAAGTGCCCAAAAGGATTAAAGATAGAAGAAGGAAAAGTTCTTAAATTGAAGAAGTCATTATATGGATTAAAAGAAGCGCCCAAATGCTGGAATACAAGGTTTCATGAATTTGTTACAGAAAAAGGATATGTTCAATCGAAACATGACTCCTGCCTATACCGAAAAGGAAATACCTGGCTTCTACTATATGTAGATGACATCCTTTTACTTGGAAAATACGATGAAATATTCAGTCAACTAAAGAAGGAATTCAAAGTGAAAGACTTGGGAGAAGTGAAGAACTATTTAGGATTAGAAATTACAAGAAAGAAGGGAATGATGGATATTAGGCAAACTGAAATGATACAGAGGCTATTAGAGAAATTCAGCATGCAGGATTGTAAGAAAATTAATACTCCAATGGTTGTAAACTATAGTGCGAATACTGAGACAGAAGTAATTAATGTTCCATTTAAGGAATTAGTTGGGTCATTGCTCTATATTTCAACAAACAGTCGACCAGATATAACATATGCTACATCTTATTTAAGTAGATTTCTAGACAAGCCTACAGAGGACTTATGGAAAGCAGGTAAGCGAATCTTACGTTATCTCAAAGGAACATCTGAGACTGGGCTGCTGTACAGGAAGTCTAAGGATCCTGTCCTCCTGGCCTATTCAGATGCAGACTGGGCTGCTGACAAGACAGACCGTAAAAGCACCAGTGGATGTGTCATCTATCATGGTGAGAATATAATATCGTGGTTCTCTCGTAAGCAGACATGCACAGCCCTATCAACGGCGGAGGCTGAATTTGTCGCTGGCGCTCACGCTGTAAGCGAACTTATGCATGTTAAGGGTGTACTGTCAGATTTCTCAAACAAGGAAACAAATGTTCCCATATCTGTGTTAATGGACAATCAAAGTACCATTAAGTTAATTAACAACCAGATTAATAGCAAAGCCTCTAAACACATTGAAATTAAGTACCATTATATTAAAGATATTGTGAATAAGAAGCTCATAACTATCTCGTATGTTCCAACTAATGAAAATGTATCTGATATTTTCACGAAGTCTTTGCCAGCTATAAAACATGTATATTTTACTAACAAATTAAATCTTGCTGCATAAATATGTATGCCGTAGTACTCGTGAATAGTGATGTGCCTCTTATATAGTGGTTTGATACCGATACCAAGACTTAGGTCGTAGGGCTATGTAGGTGCGCATATTCATAGTACAAGTTTCTAATTATATTATCTAGTTATAGTGTGAAGTTATCACTGAAGTTGATAATGTTTCTTTTATATTATTTGTGTCACTTATGTGTGATATGTTTTGTTTTCAAGTTATATAACTTATGTATCGTTGTAAACTTGAGGGGGGGTGTTGAGAAAGTGCTGCCCTCACTGTGTGATCGAACCTTAATGGTTAATACCTATTTATATTCTAATATCGAATTGTCATTGTAACTGTTCTATAGTTTGACTCTGCGAAATAAACGGCGATCAGTAAACATGTCCGTATTTTAATTTCAATATTTAATACAGTCAGGTTCGTTAATAAATGCTCATTTGGGACCATTAATTACGTGTGGCGTTTTAGGAATTTTCTTTAAGTTTTATTTTTCTTTTATTTTTTCCACTGTATTGTAGTGAGTGTTTATTTGTTTGCCGTTTGATGTGTTACTCCCTTGCCCTTTTCGTGACTACTTCACGACCTTATCCAATTTCTTTGTTTATTTTGTAATATATGTGCTCGTTTTTGTTTCCCCATCCCACCACGTACTCACGCCACCCCGTGTATTAAGCGTGGCGGGATGTTGAGGATGGAGGGCCGACGTTCTTTACACTTTGCAAAATTCAGAATTCAAACATTTATTCTGCAAATAGGCAACAAGGGCACTTTTACATGTCATAATGTTAAAATTTACAATTTAATAAAGTCTGAAAACATTTCAACATATTAATTTAGAATTTATGAAATACTAGAATAAGAATATAATACATTTTTCATGTATTCAGATTTAATTTCATATGGGTCATTTTCTATACTCGATTTTTTTTGTGTCCGAGCTGAAAATCGTATGGTAGCATGAGATAATACGTACCATTTATTTTTTTTCATAAAGAATACATGTTTCCACGTTGAGGTCCACTCAAATTCACGGACTAATTTGTTTTTAAAATACATTAAAAAATACCTAAACGCTCAAATTAAGACTCCGTGCCCTGTCCGGCATCGAGTTTTGAATCAATCAAAAATTCCTATCAAAAACTGTACATTAGAATCACTGATTTCGTGACAAAAACTTTAACTCGATTATATTTACTATCACTGAGCACAGACACTATTCACTTCACTGTGGTGAATAACTTGTAATTGATGTTTAAAAATCGTCCGAGCGCGAGAGTTAAATTTTGTCGGCAAAATTCAAAGGTCCCTGGCAGCCATCGTTTACATTTGATCAGCTTCGCGTCCTGCTTCACATGTGCTCTCAAATGTCAGCTATTATATATAAAAAATCTATATATAGCAAACCGCATTAAGTTCGAGTAAACCACCTAAGTACTTCGGTTTCTGGGTGGGCGACAATTTTTTTGCTTTTGCTTGCAATTTCGGTGGACCTTAGAAATTCAAATTTTACATAAGTAATCATTAACATATGTATGCATTATAAAGCACTTTGGTGTCTCTATATAAACGATAACTTAAAATATTATTAACATGCGATTTGAATTTTTTATGATTTTTTTTATATAGATTTCCAATTCCCGTGTCCTAATTCCCATAGCTTGTTTACCCAAAACAGCTGATTTTGGGACACGGGAATTGCGAAGGGTGACTTATTTTGTTAATAAACCTCATTTAATAACAATAATTATGGATGAAATGCATAAATAAATATAATTTGTACTAAGTATATCGATTAGAGTTATAGTTTATGCGTTTATTTAAAGAAAACAGGCCAAATGCTACAATTACACTTAGCTTCTTAAATATTTGAAAAGAGTGACCCATGATTGGTAAAATTAGGCTAAATAACTTCGATACAACTGAACTTTATAATTCTTGATAAATTAGATGGTAAATAATAATTTTAATACATTTTTTTCTAAGAAAAGGCAATTCCCATGGACAGATAAATTCCCGTGCCCAGGTCAAATTTTCAAATTTTAATAACTTCCGTAATTTTATAAGTATAAGTACCCCGTAAGAAAATTTGTGTTTATTAATTTTTTTATCAAATTATCAGCATAGAATTTTCTATGTATTATTGGTATTTCTAAATTCCATGGGAATTGGACAAAAATGCCCGTTTGGTGAAATTCACTCATATTAACGTTTTGAGGGACAGAGTTCGCAAATTAGAAATGCTTTAATAAAATTGTGCGTTGTGCTGAAAAAAATATCACTAGTAACACGAGAAAATTTTGGTCATTTGTCGTCTCACTCATCCTCGCACGGTCTGGTCTGCCCAGCAGCTTGAAATATGGTAGTCGGTCTGTTAATATAGGGCCAGGTATTTGCGAAGCTTTTTCCGATTTTTTTTTTACCAATTTTTCAATTAATTCGACCACTAATCAGTTGCGTGTTTCTAGCACTGAGTGAGTCGTTAAACCGAAGTCGTTAAGTCGTCGTTTAACCCCCCCCCCCCCCCCCCCTCCATTTTGGATAATTATGTTCACCTCCTAACTAGTCTAAACAAAGTTAAAGCCAAAAATTGTGATCCAAGCATTTCCCTCTATACCTCTTTTTGAGCAATAAATGACTGGCCTAAAAATCTAAACAATGAAATAAAACTCTGTATCCTTGAACGGTTTAATTATAAAAAATCTTAAGAATTATAATTAATACACATTCATATGAAATTGGATCAAAAAAGAATCCATGTTTTTTGTACAAACATTATAATTATAATAAGGATTATTTTATAAAATAATTATTTACATAAATAGTAAAATGTATACCTATTTCTTAATTTAATTAATATTTTACCCTTTCGTTGACTATAAATACAAAATTCGTTACCACTTACAAGGTATATTATGTTAGTTAGGTATGATTTGGGATACATCTTCAACTTGTTATTTTACTTACGAATATATGTACTTATATACAATTCTTATGCCTACTATAGGTCTATAGTTCATCCTAATTGATCGACAGAGGTAGGGATTGATGAATCGATCCCTACCTCTGTAAGCCCTGTGATGCAACAGGAGCGAAGGCGGCGGCGTTCAAGTCCAAGAGGGCATCTCAATAATAGGTAAGTATGATTCGACTTAAACTTCCACCCTCAACAACATTCAACTAATACTGTTTTTATACAACGATAGTAGTAAACAAGCGTACGGTCCACTTGATGGTAAGCGGACAGCCGCAGCCTATGGACGCTCGCAACTTCAAAGGAGTCACATACTGGTTGCCGACTCTTTACTAGGTACTTTATTAGGTATAATCAATTAATCATATTAATAGAGGAATAACAATAATGTTGTTTCGTTTATTTGTTAAAACCAGACATAGGAATCCGCGGGGCAAAATTGTTTGACAAGTAGGGAGTTCCTAAGATATCGATAAAGTCAACTATCGATGCTAGTTCTATATACTAGTGATTACTCAAGGTGCTTGTAAAAATATGTTTTTATTAAAACTAAAAAAATAATAATCAAATAATAACTCAATTCTCTTCTTCGTTTTTTAAAGACAATTTTATAATTTTACTTATCCCAATTTTTTTTCTTCGTGAACGTCCCATCTATTATTGTTAAAGTAAACGAGAACATTGACAAGTACCTATTGTTTTATAGAGAGTGTCTAAGTAGGTAATTTACTTCTAAAAAGGTTGAGATAACATTAACTATTTTGTAGTGCAATAGGCCCTACCTTTACAATCTAGCGATTATTTATATGCTATGTTGAACAATGGAACAAAAAACACACAATGACGCCCCATCATTGTGTGTTTTTTGTTCCATAACTAGTATATAGAACTGGCATCGATAGTTGAGTTTATCGATATAGGAACTCCCTACTTGTCATACAATTTTGCCCCGCCGATTCCTATAAATAAATAAAAATAAATAAATATTTGTGGACAATCTTACACAAAGCAACCTAGTCCCAAACTAAGCAAAGCTATGTCTGGTTATATCTTAGAAGAGCTTCCACGGATTGTGGTTGGTTGACATGACGCTATTGTGTTTTTAACTACTTTTAATTAAAAGTATCTGTTAAACTTACAAATTAATGGTCCATTAATTCAGATAGTGTTAGTAGTGTAGTTTAATAGTAATGATAATCCCTTCAATATAACAATTTAAAGTCTCGCACCTTGGTCAATACTTAAATATTTGATTAACCGGTCTAGCGCGCTAATTTAACTTACGAAACTTGGAATCAAAAACATAGGAAAAATAAAATAGGCATTGCTCCTTTTTTAGAATAGAATACTAAATCTTTGATCTTTATCTTTTATCTTTTTATTGACATTCTTATTGAACTAAAACACAACTTAGAATTAACATTTAGTTTATAAAATATACATTCAGACATAACGTTTTCTAAGGAGTGAAGTGAGTATTTTACGAGTATATATCAGTGCCGATAGTGTCTGTGCGTTTCTAGCTTTAAGGGGAGGTATCCCCAACGCAACTGTCCCGCTCTAACACGCGTGAGTTTACAATTAACCATCCCGCTCTCTACGCAAGCTCTGCGCGCAGTTTTGTGAATATTTTGCTATAGTCATTAAGCCAATCATTTTATCAAAGCAAACCCTGCGAATTTGTCTATAACTATTTACGATCTTTAATTCAGTACAAAAATTAAATGTTAAATATCAGTAATATAGCCGTAGTATTGAAAATACAATCCAAAAAGGGGTAACTTCGCGATTTTTTTCTATCGAGTGATATTCATCAGATCATGTAACTGACTACGATTTTGACTAGACAAGATAATCATGTAACACATATATTTTTAGATTTTAAGACACTATATTCAATGTGTCAGATGGTTTTTAAAAACTCAAAAGTGGTAATACACGGCCTTAACGAGTCCGATTTAGACCTGGAAACGTTACTTTTTGGGCTGTTACTTTTGCAGTATAGATGTAAAATAAAATAAAGATAATCACATTCTTAAAAAAACTTGCAACCTCGCAGTATTTTAGGAAATATGATGGTTTTTTACCGCCCCGTATTCTTTGTCCGCGATGTATTTAAAGACACTTACTTAAAACTAATAAATACAGTTCAATCTTCTGCGAACCCTTTGACCATCTTAGATACCTACTAACTTACAGAAACCAAAAATTTAATTACCTACTAATTTTACATTTTCACATATATCTTATTACACAATGCGAGCGATAAAGCTTCGGTTTTTTTCGACTGACTTACTCTCCCGCTCCCGCTCTTTGCTCAATCAAATTGTATTTCAAGAGAAATATTTCTTGCACTCTAGGAACGCATACTATACCTTGTTTTTTTAGCAATAGAAATTAGGTAAACAAAGAAGCAGTGGTCGTAAACACACACACATTAGATTAACCTTATTTGCACTACAGTCATAGTTAGTTACTATGACAAGTTACTTTTTTAAAACCCGAACCGGCTTCTTGCAAAATCTTTTAATTGTATAACTTAAAAAATATATATATATTTTCAGATTTCTGTGATCCATAGAATTGTTAGTATTAAAACACAAATACCTAATAACTACGTTTTAATTACTTATTTTAAGGTCTTACGACATGCAGATCGGTGTATCGGCCGATAATGTCTGAATCCCACCTCTCTGCTATCATTTTCAGGATGCTATTTAAGATGAATGAACCGAAACGTAAACAATAATCGATGCCTTATCATTGAAAATCTATTTAAATAAATTAAAATTAAGTCATATTTACGTATCTAAATAAAAATATATAATGTAAGTATGAAATAACGGTTTAATATTTATTGGGGTTAGGTGACACTTTTGCCGCAGAAAGTGCCTGATAATAAACCTCGTAAAATTATTGTGATGAGTTGATGACTGATGGTGATGACATGTGCCATTCTTTCTATTGCTAAAAAAACAAGGCATAGACAGCCCTCTAGGCTTCACTCCGCCCATGATGTTCTTAGGCCACATGAAACTAAACTCTATACTTACACTTAAGGCGATATATCAATTGAAAGACAAAACGGGATGCAACCCTCTCCGAGAATGGCTTTTTAGACAAATCTCGATAAATATATGACTGTGTGCAGGTTTATTAAATTTCCTCTTGTCAGTACCTAGATGAGGTAAAATATCATCATATTAACTTAATCGTGTCTTTTAATAATGCGTTGTTTTAGTAGGCTGAGGAAAAAAAGGAAAATATAGACTCGACTTTGGATTTATTTTCTATCGAGAAAATTTTAAGCAATCATGTTTCGCTATTGTCAGTACCACAATCATATAGTGAAGAATCATATATCTGAAAATCAGCCCCTTACTGTTTGCTAGTCTGGGCAGGACAGCGTTTCAAAGTCTCCAAATTTCTCAGTGTAGCGGCTTAACTAGGTATAAATAAATACTTTTTTTATAGATCTGGAGAGTTGCGTTCAATCACTAAGCATGGATGCCAATGACGACAAATACAGAAGGGACTTTGGGGCTAAGTTTTGTAGAATTCACTCATTATTGTCTTTTACTCAGAATGCCAACGCGTAGTCCACAGAAACAGCACATTTATTCCAACTCTGCACCACTTCCCGCTAAGTGTGAACACTACAGTACATTTGCATAGTAAGCATTCTAACGCAGCGTTAACGCAGCGGTGCCTAGTTGTACTGGTGATGCGGTTCCTGTCAGCGATTCAGGTCGAGCTTCGCGTGCCGCTGCAGCATTTCCGCGGAGAGCGCGTGCGGAGCGGCGCGACGAGACGAGCGCGTCACGTGCGACAGCTGCGTGCGCGCATCCAGGCCGGGCGCTTGCGCGACGCCGTGCCCGTTGTGACGCAGCGTGTTCATCTACGGAGAATTCAGTCACATTAGGCGGATTGTGATAAAAGTATGCTCTAGATGCAAATAAAGGTACCTGTAATACTAATAACTTCGTCCTTGTTGACGACTGGCGTCCTAGTCATAGTAGATAGATAGATATAAAAGAGAAATGGCAGCCTCACTTAAGGGCCTTTGCCAATGACACACGAAGAGATAAATTGGTTAGATGGGCCATTTTACCGAAAGTTGTACACTCGACTTTTTTTAAATTTGGATAAAATTGGGTTTTTTCTACTCAGAGTCAAAAGCACTTTCGAATGATATAGGGGAAAAAAAAAAGTCCCAATTTTTTTTTATTCCATTCCGTTACCGTTTTCATACTAAGTTTGTAATGCTTATGGTGTATGGTGGTAACGGAATGGAAAAACTGAAAATTGTTTAAAAAAAGTCGAGTGTACGACTTTCCGTAAAATAGCCCAGATATTAAAGAGAAATAGCAGCCTCGAGGACTTTTGCCAATGACACACGGAGGGATAAATTAAGTGAAATTGAATAAAACCACTTAGCAAGAAGAAAAAGATGTGACTCTCGCCAAGATGGCGGCGAAAGTCCTATTCATAGTACATAGGCCCCAAATAAGTATTGACTCTTTGTCAATTTGACAGAGTATAATTTATTCTGGCAAATTTTGACACCCAGTCGTCAGAAGTTTAAACTTAATGAGGTAAAATATGGCGGATGGGTGACAGTGCCTGTTATTGGCTGAAGGGTTTGGTAATCAAAATAGGTTCTATTAATCTTATTTTTTACAGATTAGCTTATATCTTAATATAAATTTTATCAGTGTAGATTTATGACATACCTTTATTGACATTGTTTTTGTTTATATCATTACTATTTATACCTAGGTACTATTTCTCTAAATTTATTTAACATTTTTATTTTATTGTACCTACGTGACATTGCTATTATTATTTTTATTTTGTCTTTTTAAAATGTTTAACTTGTAGTTATATACAAAATTGTATATACCGCAAAGATTTTATGTTATTTTTTATTTACATTATTATTATATAAAACGATAACGATCAATATACGATAAGTAATATAAGACATGTTGTATTGTATGAACATGGTATAATGAGATATAAATAAACTAAACTAAAACTAAACTATATTCTTCAAATAATTCGTGATAATGACCGTGAATTGGAAAGCAGTACTTATAAATAATTATGATAGAATTTCACGTAAGTACTTACAGGTAAGTTCGTTTTATTATTAATATTACTTCATCCTTGTTAGAAAAACTCACGCTGTCGGAAGTTGGGAAGTAAAGAAACATATATAATGAGTCTCTTGCCAACTTGTTCGTAACAAGTATTACGTGGAACTTCGCTGGTCCACACAATAGGGAAGAGAGCCGAAACTAAGTAATTGTGCCACGCAGGGGACCGCAAATGCTAGCGGCTATGTTTTAGAGAAAGTAATTTTGCCCATTCAAGCAAAATATATTAGGCCTAGTGTTTCTTTTAGTTTCTGGTTCTTCGAAAGTCAAATATATATTCGGCTAGTAGGTAGGACTCAGAAGCGAATAATTGATTTAGCTAGATCATACTCGTATACCTACCCGCGCACACGTCCAGCGAAACTCGGTATTCCCATATATCATAAAAATTTACCGAAGAATTCAGTCAGAATATTTAATGAATTTAAGAACATAGTTATTGATTGAAGGCAATAAGCTTTTTAAATATGCCTAGATATTATACAGTCTTTGAGCTCTTTATAAGGACATTATTTTAATTAGAAATATATTGATTACCTATATATAAAAGAGCCACTATTAGGGTGGCATTTGTGAAACCTTCTTTAATAAATAATAAAATAACAAATGTGATACTTTTGTGCTGCTTTCTTAATAAGATCTCTTTAAGACTGCACCGAGCAAATTTCTGAATAATTGCGATGGTTGGATCACTTGCTGTATTATTATTACTAAAGCTTGAATTCTGTAATTCCTATATATGATATTTAAGGATACACTCTACACGTCATGTGTTTCAGAAACACAATTACTTATAGTTTTCTTCATAAAAATTCAATCCAAAGTTAGCTCTACTAAAGGAAATAAACGCAAACTACAACGTTAATACTTTATGAAAGGTCTTCAATTTTTGAATAGTAACAAAACTACATGTTATCTCGGTCGTATGTGTTTAACATTTGCAAAATGTGGAGATTTTTTTAACAATGCAAAGGAAATTCCGAAAATTTGACCGGCCGCCGTAGTTTTCTTGCCGGCAGATGGGCTCCGGCCCTCAATGGGAGCAGACGTATGCGGGTAATTCCAAAAAAAGTGGCACCTTAACCTGTCATTTAGTTTTTGAATAGAAAGTACGCTAAATTTGTAATTTCTAGGAAAAGTAAAAATATTCATAGGTTCACCTAAACCTAATACATCGAGGCCAGGGCATATTTTTTAATTTAAACTTATACATTTTATTTAAAAAAATAAAAAGTACCTGTTTTTACTGTAACCTGTCTTGTCCAAACGCGACCCTCCGCCAGTTTAAATTCTGTAGTTTATTAGTTTACAAGTTTATTTTAAAAATGTACCGTGCTATATAACTATAGAAATATTACTTGATTGAATTTGTGTTCTACGTATTTTAAACATCATTTCTAAACATCAATATTCACGCACGAAATTTGTCCAGCAATATTTTCACTGTAACCTGTGTGTTGGTGGCACGGCATCTCACTCACACATAGACACTCGTATCCGAACCACAATTCCGCCAAAATATTCAGTCAGTATCAGGCTAACCACCACGCGAAACGTTTGAGTGAGTACTGTGATAGTTTTGTGGAGACACGTGATCAAAGGTGGCAATCTGGACTTTGTAACAGGTATTTTAACTTTAACTTGTCTTGATTATTTATGAAATTGGTATATAACGTTATTTATTTAATATCATTAAAATGTTCTATATACTCATGTCTGATTATATTATGAATAAAATATTCATACCATTAGCGGTTTTTAAACAATAATATATTTAACCTACTTTTCACTGTAACCTGTGTCACTTTAACTTGTAATCGATGTACAGGTTAATGTGACGTTTGGCAGGCTAAAGATCTTATCCATGTTCATCCTTAGACCAACTCGCTCGGAGGCTTTACTGAGGTCATCGAGCACTGTACTTAGATCCTCCGTGGTTTCAGCCAAGACTACTATACCGTCAGCAAACCGAACGTGAGTGATGTACTCGCCGTTTATGTTGATGCCTAGCCTTCTCCAGTCCAGATTCTTGAAAACATCCTCCAGTGCAGCGGAGAACAGTTTAGGAGAAATAACATCTCCTTACCTGACTCCCCGCTGCAGCGGAATAGGTTTCGAGTTCCGGTCCTGGAGTCGGACTGACACAGTGGCGTTTTCGTAAAAAAAAACACCTCAGTACTTCGATATAGCGGTGGTCTACTTGGTACCGCTGTAGAGATTGTAATACCGCCCAGGTTTCGATCGAATCGAAGGCTTCCTCATAGTCCACAAACGCTAAACAGAGGAGCAGGTTGTACTCTTTAGTCTTCTTTATAACCTGACATGGCACTAAAGCCTCTTCGGAAACCGGCTTGTTCGGGAGGCTGGAAGTTATTTGGTGAACAATAAAGAATATTTGTATTGTATTGTTATCTAGGTAGCCTGCGTGCGAGACGGTTCGTGATGACTTCAAAACAGCTTGTAGACATGGCTCAAAAGCGTGATGAGTCGATAGTTCTTCAGAACCACCTTTCACCTTTCTTGAAGAACAGCACCACCACGCCTGTGTTCCATGCCTTTGGCGTTCTCCCTTCCAGTAAGACGGAGTCGAACAACTTCTGAAGGGCCATTAGGATCGGTTTTCCAACCGCCTTCAGGAGTTCGACTGTAATTCCGTCTTCACCGGGTGCCCTGTTGTTTTTGAGTATACAGCTCAGCCATTCTAATCTCGTACAGGCTGATGTCCGGAATGTCATCGGTATGGTGCCGGGTTAGTCTAGCTCTAGGATCTTCCACTAGACCAACTTCGGGTCTGCTAGTTGGCGTGTATGTCATTCATGTCAACTTTAAAATTGACTTTTCTTCAGCTAAGATACATAAACTGGCACTAGTCAGAATCGGGCCATGGTATAAGGTGCTCCTGATGGAGTAGGAGCAGTTTTCAACGTACAGCTGATGCATTTGTTAACCAGGGTAGGGATATACAATACAATACAAATACTCTTTATTGCATAACCTCAACAAAAGTAACACATAACAGTACATAATGACAACGCAGATATATCGGATTTTGAAACATTTTCAACCTACCTACTTTACTAACTACTTACCTAATATAATTATCAAAATCGTTACAGACGAAACGGATTTTTAAAAAGACTCGCTTTCTCCAAGCAAACTGCAGTCCTTCAAAGGAACACAACAAGTTCATCAAGCAGTTTGGGATCATTCAAAATCATAAGTAACGTAATACCTATGATGGTCTTTAGAAACAAGTTTATAAAAGATGTTCAATAATTAGTTACATGTATATTGATTTTTAATTTGTTTTAGAAGAAATACCTAGGTACTTATTTTATGTTATGTAAGTTACTTAACGTGATTTTATAATGCTATGCATATGATGGTTGGTTCCTAAAATAAATCTTGTTATGATTTTATCAACTTTGTTTTCCTGGTACTATTTCCCCTCTAATTTCTGAAATTATAACTTTAACCTGTTATTTTTTCTCTACTAACCTGTCTAATGTAACTTTAACCTGTATCTCCAAAACTTCAACACGCCACAATTTTGTCATTTTTATGAATATCCCGTTCCCTTTCACAAATATGGTCCGATTGAAATATATTACCCCATTTTTCATCATCATAATAGTTAAAAAATCAATTTTAATTTTGTCGAAAAACTTTAACCTGTCGGTGCCACTTTTTTTGGAATGACCATGCTGCTTTTCTCAGTTTGACATCTCATAAAAACACGCTTTTTGACAGCTTGCTCGTATACAAATACAAAATGTATACCACACACAAAGATTGCATTCATTGAAGTAGGGTAAATAAATGTTGACGTGTGGCTATTGAAGATTCTTTTAACATGGAATTTTTAGTATTAGCCATTCGTTATAACATAAAAATGCAATCTTTGGTCTCCAATGTTTACTAATGCAACTAAATTATAATGATTTCCTTTACGAAAAGGCATTTTAAACGTAAAAAGGTTACCGATGTATTTCAGTTCAAAGTAATTTACTTTTTATAAATTGGCCACCCAGAACGGAACGTTATGACATTTATGTCACTCATCATATTTCAAATTAAAATTTGTAAACAAATTGTATTTTTATATTTCAATAATTTAACGAATCTAATGTTATATTTTATGTGTATATGTACGGCGCTTTCACGTCAAACAATGATTACCTAAATATATCGCAAAATCTGCATAAACAAAACATATCCCAGAATCTGTAAAAACAGGCACAATTATTATGGTGCTTTGAACAGCAGTTTATAAAATATCAGCGTTATACCAAGAAACAGATCTAGAGTGCTCTCTTGCAGCGGAAGCAGAAGAAAGAATATTGGAGTTTCTTCGCCAGTTTGAGTGATGTGGATTTAAATTGTGTAGTGTCTAAGCCGCCTGGTCATAATATAATTATACCTAGAATGAAAATAATAAACCTATGTTTCATTTATAAATAATAAACCAAGTAGTTGTTGGGGATGTGGTGACAATGACGATGTCTAACAAACAAATATGCAGTAATTACTTATAATATTAAACTGCGCTAGTTTCTATCTAAAGCTTTCAAGCGTTGGAAATCCCGTTGCTTTGATTTTGTACAAGTAAGTACTTATGTCGCATCGCAATAATTGTCTCGACGTTATAGTAAACGAATAGCAAATAATAATAATTGCTATTTATTATTGATGAAAATAGACGCAATGTTAACCATTATTGAACCTTATGTCGTTGCAAGTGTCATCGACGGCACGATTGCTCACACTAGAAGAATATGTAAACGCATCCTGCTAATTATTCCTTTCAATTATGGACCTTATAAGAAGTGTATAAAAGTTAATTTGTCAGAGCTGATACAGTAGTGGTCCGGCCAAGTTCCACAATTGCAGACTGTTACAATGACTTTCTTGATGATATTTGTTATATCATTAGGTTTTTTAGTGCTTGTCATTCACGATAACGACGATGCGCTGGGAATGTCATACTATTCTATGCGCAATTCTGCGGATTGGGTTACGACGGGAGGTCGTGAATAACAAGAACTACCTATAAGGTTAGGTACTGGTTCCTCAAATACAAAGTTGATTCACAATATTGCTGCAGTTATCCCGTGCCGTATAAATAGTTTCAGTAGTATAATAAAACTAACGCTTCTTCTCTTAAAACTTGCATTAAATCAGTGTCCATTTTAGAGTTAACCAACTGATAAACAGAAAATAATCAATTTATGAAAATAACCTATTTAAGGTACAACATATACTCGTATCATGAAAATCACCAAGTAAACTCTCAAAATAAGTACCTACCTAAGTCATAAACATAAAACAGTCATAACATGCACGAACCGATTAGGAAAATTCTTTCTCTGTTTTAAGTTGTATAAAAATGAGTCTGTGAGGAAAGGGCAAAACAAAATACATTTTACAAAACAGGGGTTTGACAAGTTTTATTTTATAAACAAGGAACTGAGGATTTTACTACCACAAATTCCAAATTCAAGACATTTTCAGATACAACTAATACTTGAGTTTTGGTTACAGATCAGAACTTGACGATTTTTGTTACACTTCTCTTATGCACCAAGAAACCTTTAAATATTCAAAATCTATATTGTCATAAGTTGACATAAACATGGGTCAATGACCCGACCCAGCAAAATGAGGTAGTGTGCGTGAATAATGCATGTGTGGGTTAATTGGGTAAATTATTAAAAAAATTGAAATTTGACAGGCGCTGAGAATTTACCCCGCACGATAGGCCCTTAAACTTACCGTAAAAAGTTAAGTAAAATATTAACCGTCAATGTAAAATAAAACCTAGCTTAATCGTTTATTGCAGCTTGACATAATCTTTGATTTTTTTATTGTCATTATCTTTGGCTTATTCTTTTGGATATAAACTATAGGTACCTATTATTGATTGCTCGAATTAACACAACGACGAGTAATGTTTAGGTGTTAGTTTATACTTTGTTATCAAAATGTTAGTGATATATATTTTCATGTACTTGAATTTAAACTTTCGTGAGTCATTTTAAAACTATATTAACTGTTTAGTTTATATATCTTCATGTAATCTATGACGACGTTTATACATACATATGCGAGGCGATCAGCGACGCACCGTCGGCCCCTTTGGAAAACTGCGTACAATATAGATTTCTATGGCATTTTTAATTCATTTGCCGCCATTTTTCCGGTACCCAAAGATTGTATGGAAGATGGAAGAGATAGGTCTTAAGCAATAAGATCGCCTGTTGTTTTTCTCTAGTTTCAAGTTTATATACTCTGTATTATCAGGGCGGAAGGGTAGCGGGAAGCGACCCGCCGCCCGCTACCCGTCCGATTATCCGCTAGTCTCCCGCCTTGTCCCTTTTTCACATGCGCGGTCTGAGTTCAACGATCGTCAAAATCGTCGGTTGAGGTCGGTATTTGTATTTTATTGTAATGGCGTTGTCTAGGATGTAGGTGGGTTTATGGGCCATGGTAGGCTGAGCATGCATCGCCCGCCCGCAATCATGGGCTAGTGCCTAGTGCTGCATGCTAGTCCGTCGCGTATCTCACCTGGAGGTAGCACCGCTTGTGGGGCTCGTGGTACAAGTTGTAGTCGCTCGAGGAGGTCTCGGGCTTCTGCGTGCAGCGCCACTGGAACGGACAATCACTCATTAATACGACGACTCAGGACTAAAGGCCTTATTCCGGGAGCTCAGTTGGCCAGAGCGACTGGCCGCGAGTGCCGGGAGGTCGCAGGTTCAAATCCTGCTCGGTGCGTAAGTTTTTATTTTTTTCTTTTATTTCTTTTATCATATAACAAAATATCTACAAATATTTAGTGGTCCACCTATAGTATCAATGTAGTACTGCTACGTATATTATGAAGAGATACTGTTATGCCCGAAAACGCAAGCCGAAAGCGGCTCACTTTGTCTTAGTGTCTTTTTCTAAAATGAATAATTACTACATATTATAAATAGAATAGAATAGAATAGAAGCGGACCCCAGGCATCCTTCAGGATGCAACTGTACTGGGATAACGCTAGGAGGATGATGATGAGAATAGAATAGAAGAATAGAATAATTTATTGAAAAACATATTGTACAATAATAATAACTATAGGCTAGGAGCTTACAATTAGATGGTAATAAATAGCACGTGCCTGAGCTAGGAAACCCTGTGTTTCAGGCAAAGAAGAGCTTACAATTACTTAAAAATATTCACATGCAAAAAGAGAAATACAATTTTATCTTAATAAGTAGTAAAAATAATTAACAAGAAGATATATGCTATGTTGCAAGTTTATTTTAAAACAATCAATAATTTTTCTGTATCGTCATATGACATGTTTTGAAGGGCTTCTCGTAGCGTAAATTTACATTTCATGTAGTTTAATGGATATAAATCCAGCCGCGCATTAAGCCTGTTGTAGAGAAGAGGACCCAAGAAGTTGAAAAATCTTGAAGAGAAGGCGTGCCTTTTGTTAATATTTATAGGGCAAACAAAATCTTTACGCCTTTTACTAGCATGATCAGAGTTGTATGGGATTCTGGTATGCTGCTTCAAAACTGTGTTAAATATAAATAATTGTCGGACAGTTAAAACTTCACATTTTTTATATAGAAGGTTAGTGGGAAATTGGAAAGGGCGGAAAGTTGAAACCTTGAGGATGGCTCTCTGTGCTCTTTCTAGGTTTAGTAATGTGGTTTTAGCCAAGCCACCCCACGTAAAGGTAACAAATAAAGGTAAACTAGAAATATATACAGAGTGCGATTCCAAAAATTATTCTCATTTATATGGCAACAGACTATAATGATATTTTGATTTGTTTACCTGTCAGCTCGGAGTTAATTTTGAAATGTTTTTTGCATCGAAATAGTAGTTTCATTTCTCGAGCGTTTTCCTTTGAGCAGTTAATTATACTTATACATTATTAATAATGTTCCGCACTTGACTATGAATCGTTTTGGGCATTTGTAAGCATTTATCATTTAATATTCAACAAAACGATTCAGTGACACTGTCCTGCTAACAATCTTTCATTAAAATTATTGCCAGTGTAAAAAAGTATGTATACATATAAAATAAATAAATAATAAATATTTGTGGACAATCTTACACAAATCAACCTAGTCCCAAACTAAGCAAAGCTTGTACTATGGGTACTAAGCGACGATATACATACTTATATAGATAAATAAATACTTAAATACATTGAAGACATCCAAGACCCAAGAACAAATATTCGTGCTCATCACACAAATAAATGCCCCGGCCGGGATTCGAACCCGGGACCTCCAGCTTCGTAGGCAGGGTCACTAGCAACTAAGCTAAAGCGGTCGTCAATCGTCAAATCATAAATAAACAATATTTTCGTGCAAAGGAAACTATTATGGCACTAGTACTAAACGGTGTTAATTTTTTACTCAAACAATTTATTCGTGCAAATGGGAAGACAAATTGCTCTAACCAGACGATAACTTATGTATTAGGGTTTGAAACAAAACTAGAAGCCACTGGGTTAAATGACGTGGTATTGGACACACTCCTAAACATTCGCATACCTCTATTACGTAGGTACATAATAGAATATTGTGTTACCTGCAATTGTGTCTAGAGGGCTCGCCTTTCGTGCTAGAAATTCTAGCCTAGAATCTAGATTCGATGTAACCCTGTCACGTTCTCGAACAGGGGGCCGATTTTTGAGTGTCGAACGCTCGACTTTTCACTCGAAATTTGTCAAAAAACTATGATGATTTGACAGATGTCGAGTGCAATGTCGAACGTTCGACACTCAAAAATCGGCCCCCTAAGCTAACACCACTACAACACGCTGTCGGAGATATCCACTACAATACGCTTCCGGAGATGTTCACTCGAATACAAATCAAGGATTCGGGGAAATGGACAAAAAGGACAAATTGTTTTGTGCCCTTATTTGGAGAGATTCCTGATAAAAACATTCTTTCGATTGTGTTCCACCTAACAAATTGTTTCCTCAATCCTCATGGTCCAATTTGTTATATCTGACTACAATTGGGTACTTAATTGACTCAAAATGTCAACCTTTGACAAAGGTCAACCGGAATAAAAAGCATCCGTAAAGATTTAACACCAACACAGTACTTTAAAACATAGTTCCAAACTTTTGAAAATAGCTATAAGTAAGTAGTCATAAAGTACTGTGTTTGTGTAGTGTAGACTTAAGATAAAAAAAAAATCAAAATTATTTATTTACCGAAAATAGAAAAGACCATAAAAGTAGATACAATGACACCCACACAAGGCAAGCCTGTGTCGTGGGTTTCAGGCTCAATGATAATAAATTTCAGTATGATGCGGCTTAAAATTATAACTTATCTTACAGCTTCAAAAACTCAGGTAAAACAAGGTAATGAGTTTGTATTAACAACTAATTAGTTTATATATATATATATATATATATATATATATATACTTATGTGTGTGTGTGTGTGTGTGTGTGTGTGTGTGTGTGTGTGTGTGTGTGTGTGTGTGTGTGTGTGTGTGTGTGTGTGAGTGAGTGAGTGTGTGAGCATGTCTGAGTGTGCTATAATCATGCGAGATGCCTTACAAGTTTCAAAATATTTTGATATCAATATGACAAAAGCATTGATAATACGAATAAAGTGATTTAAGGATACGATTATTTTATTAAAGTTTTAGATAGTAACAGATACAGGTTTTTTTTGGTTTCCTTGTGGGGTGTAGAATTTAAGCGGAAATTATCAGTTTTTAGCCTGAAAAAGGTCGGTTAGAGTAAAGTTTGAAACGATATTTCAATGAAAAATCCAAACAATACATGTAAAATGCATTTAATCCAAAAAATACATTAGTTCGCAATAGTCCTGTTCTAGATAGTAACATTAAGAAAATGTTAAGATTCGTGTCAATTCAAACAGAAATGGCCTAAATAGGACGGTATATGTAGTATTTGTCCGCGAAGAAATTCAAAGTTGTATGTGAAGTCCCCAACCCGCTCTGGGCCAGCGTGGGGACTACTGCCCAATCCCTCTCATCTATGAGAGGAGGCCTGTGCCCAGCAGTGGGACATATATAGTAGCCTGTACATGTGTGCGCGAATCTCCTTCTTGCGAGAGAAGTCCTCCGTCTGCTGCCACTGGAATAACAACGTTGTTACCAGTCAATAAGGTTGGTTTGGATTTGATTTAGGGTGGCTCATTCAAATCGGTCAGTATGGGAATGTCTGAAACTATACGACATACGAAGATTTGTTCTTAGGAACCATGTCACCGATTTTGATAAAAAGAAAAACTGCATTCATACATTTGAAAAAAAAACTGTACCCAGCTCGGGAATCGAACCTGGTTATTTGAAAAAATAAACTTACTCTTTTTCAATTTAAATATCGATTGTGTAGGTCTTAAGCTGTAAATGTCTCTAAGAAACATGATGTCTAAAATGAATAAAATGCATCTTTGATTATAGAGGATTATAGAGGAAATAAATTAATGAAAAAGCACGCGAATATTAAATTTTGGTATCTCAATAATCCTGTTAAACCGCTGACGTGACATATCGGATTCGATATTGAATTCTGCATTGTTTTATTTACAATAGCTGTGAAATATGAATCAACATAAATATAATAAGTATATACGCATTTTCTGCATGACGTCAACGGTGTCGAAATAATAGGTTCCTGCCAATATTGTTGAAGTCTTTTGTGACGCGAGGGTGTAATAACATACAGCACAATTAAGTTACGTTACAAAGCTTGAAATTTACATTTTAAAAATTTGATAACTTGCATATTTATTGGAATATTTTTGTCATAGCCAGTTAGGGCTAGCTTCGGCTAGGTGGTGTTTTACGTCGGCTATAAAACCTTGGCATACTGGTATAGGTACTGTTTACTAGTGTGTATGTGTGTGTGTGTGTATATGGAGAGCTTGATTATAGTTTACCAGCATGAGAAATAAATTGTTTTCCATGCTGCATCCTTGGGGTACCGCACAACCTCCCACTGATTGCAGGTTCGATCTTACGTTGAGGACACAGGTGTTTTGTCTACAGTGTTTTAAAAAGCCAGCTATGGTGGCGTGAAAATGACTTTCGAAAACGTAATGCGATAACGATAACCTATTGGGAAGGAGTGAATGGTCAATCAAAGGCGCGAGACAGATCGCAGAAGACGGCGGTAACTGGTCACCCGCCCTAGAGACCAAGTCGCGAGCCACGTCGGTCGTCAATCGGCCGTGTTGGTACCGCCGGGTTGTATGACGGTTCAGCGAGTTGTTAGCGCTTATATGATTCATCATCTTAGTACTCAATAGGTTTTCAACACTTTTGATATTACTGGGATCAGATCACGATCAGATATTGGACGATAGCATTTAGGTAAATTTATATCGCCCTTACCTTTGTAAATAGATTGGACTTTGACTAATCAAAGGACGTCTCGGTAAATACCCGCGTCGACAAATCTATTAAATAAATAAATAATAAATAAATAAATATTTGTGGACAATCTTACACAAATCAACCTAAGCAAAGCTTGTACTATGGGTACTAAGCGACGATATACATACTTATATAGATAAATCATCCTCCTAGCGTTATCCCAGTATAGTTGCATCCTGAAGGATGCTTGGGGTCCGCTACCTAATCCCAAGATTTGGCGTAGGCACTAGTTTTTACGAAAGCGACTGCCATCTGACCTTCCAACCCCGAGGGGAAACTAGACCTTATTGGGATTAGGCTTTGTCAAGTGAGTGGGCAACTTGACTGTTAGAAGTTCTCAAGCCGCCCGAAGGCCTCCAACTCGGCTTAATGACTGCTGCCATAGACAGCAACCGGGATCAACGGCTTAACGTGCCTTCCAAAGCACGGGAGCGCTCAGTTAGTAACCACTCAAAGCGGTCACCCATCCAAGTCCTGACCGCTGCCCGCTGCGATAGATAAATAAATACTTAAATACATAGAAAACATCCAACAAATATTCGTGCTCATCACACAAATAAATGCCCCGGCCGGGATTCGAACCCGGGACCTCCGCTTCGTAGGCAGGGTCACTACCAACTAAGCTAAAGCGGTCGTCAAAATAACCATCAGTCGACAGTCGAGTACACGCGTTGATGATGTCCTTTGAATCCTTCCGTATTATATTTTAGCAAGCTTTTATTCTTATTATACTTCGGGTATGGTGAAATAAAGGTACCTGGGTGGCGATCGCAATAAATATTTTTGAGAAACTCTAGCACGTTGTTGTTACACGGTTGACTATTGTTAATTTTTCTGTCTCTGTAACATGCTGCGTGCGGCGCAATAAAGTTGTGTGTACTACGTCCATAGGCAATGCAGACAATGCTTACCATTAGGGAGGCCGTAGGCTTGTTTGCCACCGTCGTGGTATAAACAGCTGTAATTTAAGGCCGCAGGCAAAATTGTCGCTTAAATGCAAGTTGATAATCTATCAAAAAGTGCTCAATTCGGTTGGTCTGTTTCGTATCGCAAAGTTTGCCATCATATTTCCAATAGGGGCATGATAGCTTTTTTTCTCATGCCATTCGAACCAGTTTTTAGCGACAGTCAAATGTTTGTATGGGACCGTTTACAATTAGAGCAACACAAAGGACGAAAATGGGAAACAAAGTACAGAATAGCGAACGAGCACTGAAACCCTCCATACTAATTGACAGGCAGGAAAAAAGGGGATTTGCCGTTTTGCTCGTGAAATATTGCGTTTATGTAACATAGTTGCCATACAATTTATTTTTTATTGAAACTTGAGAATTCTACCGGTAACTTTCAATTTACCTACATTTGGGTTATAGGAATATGTTTTTGATTAATTTGTCTAATTTACTATTTATTGTGGTAATCTGAGGGTTTTCTGGGTCATAAACACTTGAAAAAACAAAAGTCGTCCCTCCTGTGGTCAATATAGTTAACGGCTTATGAGCATAATAAATTATGATTTTATTACATGGATTTATAGAACCGGAGACGCCGTTTATGCAGGTTACGAGACCAACCCAAAATTAAGCTTTGTAGCCCTTAACTTTTGATATGTCCACAGGCAAGACGCGAACCTAAATCGGTTTATGACCCTTCTATCCATATAACCAACTCCATGTTATAAATTGTAACATGAGTCATCTACCGAATTAGCCAGGTGCTAACTAGCTAGCTGTAACTGTAATTGAACGATTACAGTAACCAGTGTATGAGGTTTGCGAACAGTTTGCGTCAAGCCGTTCTCTGGCTTGACGTGAAATAGACAAGGCGACTTCCTGACGGTGTGGGGGCAGTACGGTATAAGAAATCTGTCAGCTGTCATTGTCAACTTTCAGTCGAGTCAGTAGACCGAGGCGAATCGGATCGCAGGGCAAATCGGCGCCCAACGCGGAACGCTGATTCGGTACCCGTGGCTAGCCGCGATCGTTTGAATTTGGCGAAAAAACTTAGTTATTACGATTCGCCCTGCGATCCGATCCGCCTCGGTCTGCCCTATCTCTTCTTTACTTCGCCCTTACATTTCAATGAGTGCTTCCTGGCTGGCGCGAGATGCGCGAAAGCGAGGCGATACGAATAAAGTACTTCCAAGCTATCGCGCATGATATTACTGCAACGCAAATAACAGTATCCCGTCAAGTGAGGAAATCTGTGCGACGTCAGGGAAGTCGCCTTAGAAATTCTCAAGCTGCTCCAAGGCCTTTAACTTGGCCTCTAACGACAGTTGTCATAGACAGAAGCCAGGATCAACGGCTTAACGTGCCTCAAAGCACGGAGCGCTCAAATCTGTTTCCCATCCTAGAGTAGACCCCCGCCGAAGTTGCTTAACCTCGCATACCGCACGCGGTACGTGGGCGCCGCTGGGCTGCGAGCACTCCTATCCTACCATATTTAGAGTTCTCTGGGTCTCTGGCAAGCAAGCGAAGCAAGCGACACGCATTAAAATTGGACTAGAATGCGAATCAACGAAGAAAAATTGACCTCCAGTTAGACGTGCCGTCAGTTTTGGGCGCTGCGAGGTTAATAGAGTTTGCCGACACGCCTGCCTGCCCCTGGCGTTTAATTTGCAGCCCAAGGCCAGAAATCATTTTATTACTATTATACTGTGTGTGTGTGTGTGTGTGTGTGTGTTTTATTTTATTACTGTGTATGGGGCGCGACGCACTAATCATTGATTCTTCAATCTATAGGGATGTGCGCAATATGAAACGATGTTACTGTCTACTGACGCCCTATTTACAGGCAAAAAATGTTAACTTTTTATCATGCAACGATGGCGGAAAGCTGTCTATAGACGCTCGCAACTCAAAAGGAGCCGCAGACGTGCGCATTCCCGACCCTTTCTAAAATTTGAGGATTGACAGCAGAAGGGATGAAAGGTCCCTCGCTCTCAACACAGTGCATCCTCGGGAGCTCTGGAAACCTTGCTCACCTCCAGGAACACAACACTACACTCTTGGATATTAAATAATGTTATTATGGCTGTGGTCTTCTGCAAGGTACTTCCCCAGTTGGGTTGCTCCAAATTCGAGCAAGACATTAAAAAAAAAAATTGCTGTGCCCTAACTCTCTAAAACATGACTAATTAAATAAGTCGCCAATACTAATATTAAAAGCCAATTTATTAAATAAGTCGTTAGTTTCAATGCGATTTTGTCTCAAACTCTTTCATTCTATTGAGAATAGTATCTTATAGAAACCATTACCTAGAATAAATTAGGTCTGTTTGATTATTTGCATTGAAAAACCTTCTGAACATAATCAATTTGGACAAAGGAAACTTTGGAAAATGAGTCGATTTCGATTTTGTAATTTTTTTTAATTCAAAATAGATTTGAGCTTAACCACAAATCACCAGGGGCCTGTACCACAATACTTTACAAGCGTACGATTCGACAAATTTGTGAACTTTTTCTATGGAAAAATGTACAATTTTGTCAAATTGTAGACTTGTAAAGTTTTGTGGTATAGGGGCCTGATTGTAAGATTTGTAAGCGATATTGCGGTCTAGGATGGAACGCGCTTACCTAGTAAATACTGATTCACTCTCGCCTTGAAGACCGAAAGGTTGTATGATATATTTAGGCAACTGTAAGGAAAAATCGCAATTATCAACAGGTTTTATTCCTAATGGTTGACAACATTGTCTACATCTATCTTTAGATGGAATCTGAACCGATTTAGTTGAATTTTGGTTTGGAGATAGTTTGAGTCCCAGGGAAGGACATAAGAAAGAAAGAAACATTTATGTATTCGTGACAATTACAAGACAATTACAAACAAGTCATTAACATATGTTTGCCACGAAACGATGATAGGTTACTTTTTATCTCGGAAATCATCCCTTATGGGAGTGGAAGTTTTTATGGACGAGCGATAACTAGGTAAGCGCCTGAAATAACAGACTAGCAATTAATTCCTAACATGTTCATCACAAACACAAAGTCGTGGGGAAAAGCTCTTGTATTTATAATTGTTCCGGAGATCTCGGAAATGGCTCTATTATAATACGTCTAATCGGTACTATAAACTCGGAAAACATAAGTCGTAAACCCTTACCTAAGTACCAGCCATTAAACCTAGATGGTTCATCAAGTTTTGTTTGAAAGGTGAATAGTGAATAACGGTGTAGCGTTAACATTTAACCCTACTTTGAGGAAGTAATTAATCCTCTCTTCAGTGGAACTTCTGTGGATTTCTGTAGCAATTAGGATTGTTCATTATTTTTAACTCCCCATTTTGATTTTTTTTCCCGAAAATGATGTAGAGCTTTTTTAGAAAACTATTTGAATATTTTAGCAATTCATGGCTGTTTATTTTTTACATTTATATAAAATATAAGATACGACTTTTCGTAAGTTAGATCTCAGTGGATGAATCGATAAAACGCACAAGCCACAAGCACAATAAAGACACAAAAAATAGTTGTCAATGTCAGATAGATCAATAATAATATAAGCAAAACTAATAAATAAAACATTTTAATCTGAAATACTTATGTGAGAATACTATTCAACAAAATAACGAGTAAACATTGTATGGTTTTTTATTTGTACAAACGTCGAAGTATGTATGTGATTTTTTTTTGTTCCCCCAGAACTTCTCAACGCCTTAACCGATTTAGATGTGTGAGGTATCGTTGGAATCCTTACGTCATCCCGGGTGACATAGGATATATGACGTTGCAATAAAAACAATATGGCGGACTGTACACTACATTTTGAGTTCCGTAAAAAAAATTTTTTGCTATCCTGGCAAGTTTGGTATCAAAATGAAGCATTTGAAGAGACGATTCCAAAAATATATATAATGTATATGTTTCAAGCAAACAAAGTTTGAAATAAAATAATAATTATAAAAATTAAAATACACTACGACTGCATTAAAAAGATAATTTGGATATTTGTCAACCAAACAAACATCATCTTCCATCATTAATCACGCAAAAATTACTGAACAGATAATGATGAACTGAGCTCGGGAAAATATTACTGCGGCTTTATAGGCCGGGCCCAATAAAGCGATAGGAGTGCACGGTTGGAGAGTAGTCGGGGGAAAATCCAGGGGAAACCTTCGACACGACCACGCGGGCGGTTTAAACACTGGAGTACTCAAAGAGTTTGCGCTCCAGTGTGATTGGTTGAGCGGTTTCAATCGAATCTGTGGTGCCAGCGGAATCGAGCTACTGGGAGTTTTGTCGCTGGTTCACTAAACCTAGCCTAGCTGAAAAGAGTCCAGCAAGAATCTCAGCTATACCCGTACCGGTTCGGACTGACTCTACCCTGTATGCGGTGGTACCGGGACGAATAGGGACTATATGTATCTGTGTTGTGGCGATCATGCGGGGGACGTTCCCGCCGGCGGGAATGCAGTGTCTGAGTTGGACGCCGTTAGCGCAGGGTTCCATCTTTCGATATTTTAAATATTATGGGTGTAGATAAAACACTTTCCTGACACACACTCACACATACTTGTAGACGCAATGTATTTGGGTCATAAACACTTGAAAAAACAAAAGTCGTCTCTCCTGTGGTCAATAGTTAACGGCTTATGCGCATGTAAGTTATGATTTTATTACACGGATTTATAGAAACGGAGATGCCGTTTATGCGGGTTACGAGACCTATCCAAAATTAAGCTTTGTAGCACTTAACTTTTGATTTGTCCACAGGAAAGACGCGAACCTAAATCTGTTTATCACCTATTTCTGTGACTACCAATCTTGATCACTACGGATATTAAGTAAAGGTAGGTCGTCAAAACATTACAAGAAAATATATCTAGCTACCCTAAAACAATAGATACTTATCATAACGGTGAACTCAATAAATTAACCATGGTAAACATCTACGCTAATACAAGTATCTCCACCATCATCGCAATTCCGACCGCTGATGAAATGACGACCGCTTCAGCTTAGTTGGTAGTGACCCTGTCTACGAAGCTGGAGGTCCCGGGTTCGAATCCCGGCCGGGGCATTTATTTGTGTGATGAGCACGAATATTTGTTCTTGGGTCTTGGATGATTTCTATATATTTAAATATTTATTTATCTATATAAGTATGTATGTCGTCGCTTAGTTTGGGACTAGGTTGATTTGTGTAAGATTGTCCACAAAAATATAAATATATATATATATATATATATATATTATATTCCAGTTACTTGTACTTCTTTTTTAACGAAACTTGGTTGCCATAGGCCGGAGGGGTTTTTAATATAGATATGAGGTACTTGATTTTAGCGTAGAATGTACCTATAAATATACGAGTATACCTGAATTATATATTTGCCTATATTTCAAAAATTATAAGGAGTGTGGAGAAAATAATTTCATACTACTTGAGGGACTAGAAGGCTCTTGAGAAGTAGATTCCAAATATGAAACAATTTTTTTTTTAATTTTATGTTATTTGATTTCTGCGTAGGGCAGCCGGCAGCGTTCTATCTTTCGATGGACGCTGTGATTTCGTCGTCCGGGTCCGTGTGTGCCTAGGACGCCGGACCGTGCGGCCCCTAATCAGTTAATCACCGAGTTACGACATAGAAGGGCCCAAAAAGGTCTAGTTTTCCGCACTGGGTTGGAAGGTCAGAGGGCAGTCGCGCTTTCGTAAAACTGGATCTAGATAAAACGCGCCGCAATTCGCCCAAAGTTGTGACCGGGCTGTTCGCTACAATGGTAGAAAATTGAATTACCGTAAATTTGGCTTGCTGACAGACGCCGCGACCGCACAGCAGCTTTCTGACAGATCTCTTGAAGTTCCTCGTCATTATGCAGTAAACTATTGGGTTGATCGCAGAGTTTGCGTGACCTGTAACAATAACTATAGTTTACTCACGTCTTTAAAATAGTAGATTGTGTCTCAGGGATCGCCCTAATACAAACGCGACGACGCGATGATCGCGCGATCGCGCGACTTTTACTTAGAATATTTACTAGTAAAAGTCGCGAGTTCGCGCGATAATCGCGTAGTCGCGTTTCCGCGTTTGTTTTAGGACGATCCCTTTAGGACACCCATTCGAGTTCAATATATTCGCGAATTTCACTCGCGCGATTGCGCGGTCATCGCGTAGCCGCGCTGTATTAGGATGAACCCCAAGGGAGCAAAATTACATTATATTTACAGTGAGGGCGGTATATTGAATCTTGAGCGCGGCGAGGGATTCAAGTGTTCGCGCCCAAGACGGAAATAATTTTGCTATCGTGTGACACATTACTGCTTTTCACACCACCTATGAGGCCCGCTACTGAAAACATGTTATATCTTACAAATATTTTTGCTACCGAGTGGCACATACTGTTTTTCACACCTTCTACGAAGAAAAAAATCATTGTCGCCTTCAAATGAGAGAAGAAAAGTACGACTTTGATATCTTATTCAAGGGCAACAAAGACTGTTTTCGGAATAGTATCTGTGAAAATGTTTAGT
The DNA here is from genome assembly GCA_951800055.1 of Cenopis cana. NCBI lineage: Eukaryota > Metazoa > Arthropoda > Insecta > Lepidoptera > Tortricidae > Cenopis > Cenopis cana. The sequence goes on along the minus strand of OX637479.1, from coordinate 1,120,320 downwards.
TTACAATAATTGAGATGTACCGGTACCGGATATATTCCCAATTTCGTATGGGGAATTTAGTGACATACACGAGTTTGAGTTTGACACAAGTTGCTACCGAGTCAAATGATGGTATGCGCGTAAGGCGACTTCCTGATTTGCGGTGCGGAGGCGGTATGATATGTGAAAACTGTCAAATTTCAGTGTCAACTTAGTACTACTTTTTACTGCGCCCCTACATTTAAATGAGTGCTTCCTGACTGCGCGGGATGCGCGGAAGCGGGACGAAGCGCCTTAGGCGACTTCCTGATTTATCGTTGCGGAGGTGGAACGATTTGAGAAAACTGTCAAATATCAGTGTCAACTGTCAGTCAATTCAGTACCGCTTTTTACTACGCCCTTACATTTAAATGTGTGCTTCCTCACTAGCGCGGGATGCGCGGTGGCGGGGCGATGCGAAGGCAGAGTACTGGTCCGCTTCTGACAGTATTCCGTCAAGTGGGAATCTTTGCGACGTCAGTAAGTTTACGTCAAAGAAGAAAATGCCGCCCCGCCAAGTCAGGAAGTCGCCTAAGTGTGAGTGTGGCGTCGACAGTGCCGTCACTTCTATCACGATCTGGAGCGGTGGACAAATACAAATACGCAGACCTTGTTTTCTTAGATCTTAGACCATCAGAACACTTACCTAAAAGTAATGCGTAAGGCAGGAACATGCTTAAGTCCTTAGCGTTGACGGCGTACATGTCCAGCAACAGCTGCATAATATTGTACGGAAGCCAGCAGAGTGCGAAGAGGACGGCAAGCAGAAGCAGGATCCATGCCACTCGCTTCCTCTCCTTCATCAACCTTAGACCCTGGTCAGAGGAAATCTTTATTAGAGCGAGCTTGCTTGAACCCTGAGACCCATTGTACAAAAAGACAGCATTGTAGCGACGGTAAAGTTCGCCAAGAAGATACTCCACCAGATTTTTATAATTCAACTGAGCTTATTTAGACCTAGCCAGCGTCAGTGGTTTTCTGGTCGCATGCCGGCTTGTCAGTAGTCAGACTGACCTGTTGCATGCTGACGTTCCCTTCGTCGATGTCGAAGGGCGGCTTCACTGAGCACAGCGTCCGGCCCATGAACACGTACGACAGTATCGTGATCGAACCTGCGAACAATACATCATCATCATCATCATATCAGCCGAATGACGTCCCCCAAAGAGTGCCATTATGACCGGACTGCACCACCCGCATCCAGCGGACTCACGAGACCTTTACCGGGTCATCAGTCCACCTTGTGGTGGTTCTACTCACGCTGCGCCTTCCGGTCCATGGTTGCCACTCGGTTTAGGTACTAATAGGTTAAAACTCACGTATTAATTGTCATTCCGGGCAACATGTTTCAATCTCTTCAAGAATTCTGAAAATGCATCCGCCGCAAAGTTCGTGGCACATGATTGAGCTTTGCGGCGGGCATGCCCGGGCAGTTCGAAGATCAGCAGCGTACGTTGCAATGCAACCTGACCGCGAGTGCACTCATCCTGAGGAAGAATTCTCAAAATGTTCGAAACAGGATACGTGAGTTTAAATTTAAACCGTTTGGTAAAATTTCATTAGTCATTCCATCATCAGTGGTCACTGTTCGGTTGTTTTAGTGAAAGGTCTCTTCTCAGTCCTAAGGGCTGCTAACCGAATACAATATCTCTACTCCCTGTCGAATTTGCAATCATTTGCATACTTGGACAATTAATGCTAGAAATTAGCAATTCTGTGACGCTGGCGAGCATTACGTAACAAGATGGCGTTTCGGCAGTATCATTCAATTCATAAATACTAGTAATAATTTGAATCGCGTAATAATCTCAGATTGAGTCTTATTCCAGTTCGGCCAAATTAGGCCTAAAGGAAACATCAATAAATAATAACGGGTCCGCCACTTAATTAAGGCAATATCAATTATACATATATATAGGTATGTAAACGAGCCGAGCTTACGCTTAAGCGAATACTGCGCTAATGACGAAAAGATAGTTAATTGAAAAAACTTTTCGAATGAAGTTTCTGAAATCCTGTTAGAGAATTTCGTAACTTTTCCAATTGAATTCCGTATCGTACTTATTCAGCGGCAGATGGCAGGTAATTTACGCAACATTTAAAAAAAGTTAAGAAGTTTCTGACAAGTTTTATTTTGAAAGTGCGTGTGAATCCTGTGATTGAAGCCATTTTTTTGCAAGTACGATGAAATTTAGATGCGATTGTTATTTTGGGTGTAAAGATAGCCTCATCATCATCATCATCATATCAGCCGAAAGACGTCCACTGCTGGACATAGGCCTCCCCCAAAGAGTGCCACAATGACCGGTCTTGCGCCACCCGCATCCAGCGGACTCCCGCGACCTTTACCAGGTCATCAGTCCACCTTGTGGGGGGTCTACCCACGCTGCGCCTTCCGGTCCGTGGTCGCCACTCGAGAACCTTTCGGCCCCAACGGCCATCGGTTCTACGTGCAATGTGCCCCGCCCACTGCCACTTAAGTTTAGCGATTCGAAAGGCTATATCTGTTACTTTGGTTCTGCTACGGATGGCCTCATTTCTGATGCGATCACGCAGAGAAACTCCCAGCATAGCCCTCTCCATTGCCCTCTGAGTGACTTTGAGCCTTCTTATGAGGCCCATGGTGAGCGACCACGTTTCCGTACCATATGTCATCACTGGCAACACACACTGGTCAAAGACTCTCGTCTTGAAACACTGCGGAATATTGGACGAAAAGATATGCCGTAGCTTCCCATGATCTTCGTCTTATCCATGTTCATCCTTAGACCAACTCGCTCGGAGGCTTTACTGAGGTCATCGAGCATTGTACTTAAATCCTCCATGGTTTCAGCCAAGATCATGTCATCAGCAAACCGAAGATGAGTGATATACTCGCCGTTTATGTTGATGCCTAGCCTTCTCCAGTCCAGATTCTTGAAAACATCCTCCAGTGCAGCGGAGAACAGTTTAGGAGAAATAACATCTCCTTGCCTGACTCCCCGCTGCAGCGGAACAGGTTTCGAGTTCCGGTCCTGGAGTCGGACTGACATAGTGGCGTTTTCGTACAAACACTTCAGTACTTCGATATAGCGGTAGTCTACTTGGCACCGCTGTAGAGATTGTAGTACCGCCCAGTTTTCGATAGAATCAAAGGCTTTCTCATAGTCCACAAACGCTAAACAGAGGGGCAGGTTGTACTCTTCAGTCTTCTGTATAACCTGTCGGAGCGTGTGGATGTGGTCTATGGTACTAAAGCCTCTTCGGAAACCGGCTTGTTCAGGAGGCTGGAAGTCATCTAGCCTGCGTGCGAGACGGTTCGTAATGACTCTTGAAAACAGCTTGTAGAAATGGCTCAAAAGCGTGATGGGTCGATAGTTCTTCAGAAGAGTGGTGTCACCCTTCTTAAAGAACAGCACCACCACGCCTGTGTTCCATGCCTTTGCCGTTCTCCTTTCCAGTAAGACGGAGTCAAACAACTTCTGAAGGGCCGTAAGGACCGGTTTTCCACCCGCGTTCAGGAGTTCGGCTGTAATTCCGTCTTCACCGGGTGCCCTGTTGTTTTTGAGCTGTTTAAGAGCCATTATAATCTCGTACAGGCTGATGTCCGGGATGTCGTCGGTATAGTGCCGGGTTAGTCTAGCTCTAGGATCTTCCACTAGACCAACTTGGATAGCCTACATGTACGTAATGCCTATTTCATGTCAAATAAATTAAAATCAAATCAATATGTTAGTATTTGTTGGTAAAATATACGTAATAATAATTAAAACTGTACAGTAGCGTAGCTGTAGTGTGTGTGTGTAGCTGTGTGTAGTGTGTGGTTAGCTGGAAGAGATCCCTTATACGGATAAGTTCGCCTTTGTACTTCAATCTCTTGTGACATGTACGTGTTTTAACTTGTTATTGTGTGCAATAAAGTGCTTACATACGTACATACCTACACACATAAAACTAAACTAGCATCAGAATCATCTGATGCATGGTTTACAGTAGACGAATTTGTTTCAGCTCTAGCTCGACGCCTCAAAGCCCGTGGAGAGATTTTAGAACCATTCATAATTTAGACCTTTTTAGCTTTATTTTAATTGTAGTTAGTTTTAGTTGTATATTGAGCGCTCGTGGCCCAGCGGTGCCTGCGTACTGCTTGCAGTATCTAAGGTTAAGCAACGTTGGCAGCGGTCAGGACTTGGATGGGTGACCGCTTTGAGTGGTTACTAACTGAGCGCTCCCGTGCTTTGGAAGGCACGTTAAGCCGTTGATCCCGGTTGCTGTATATGGCAGCAGTCGTTAAGCCAAGTTGGAGGCCTTCGGGCGGCTTGAGAACTTCTAACAGTCAAGTTGCCCACTCACTTGACAAAGCCTAATCCCAATAAGGTCTAGTTTCCCCTCGGGGTTGGAAGGTCAGATGGCAGTCGCTTTCGTAAAAACTAGTGCCTACGCCAAATCTTGGGATTAGGTAGCGGACCCCAGACATCCTTCAGGATGCAACTGTACTGGGATAACGCTAGGAGGATGAGTTTTAGTTGTATATTATATTCTATAATTATTTGTTAAAATCAATTGTATTATTTTTTTATTCAATAAACTATCTCGAAGTCAAACTATGTTTTATCAATGTATATGAATGAATGTTAACTTGGTATAACCTAAACGCCAATTAACTAACACAACTTTAACAAGGTATATTATTAAAACAATATAGTGAACTTCATTATAAACTTGAATAATTGTTGAACAGACGTTCAAAGAGCAATATGCGGTAAAGTTACTAGCGGGGTAATCACGTAACTTTTCGAACGTACCGTAGGCATATTTAGGGTTCCGTAGTTTACAAGGAACCCTTATAGTTTCGCTTTGTCCGTCCGTCTGTCCCCCGCTTTTCTCAGTAACCGTTAGTACTATAGAAAGCTGAAATTTGGCATGATTATACATATCAATGACGCCGACAAAACGGTATAATAAATTGTCGAAAAAAAAATTTTTAGGGTACCTCTCCTACATGTAAAGTGCTGGTGCATTTTTTTTTCTTCCAAACCCCATTGTGTGAGATGTCGTTGGATAGCTCTTTCAAAAATATTATAAGGTTTTTAGAAGCATTTTTTGATTCAAGAAGCGGTTGGCGTGATATTAAGCTTTGAAGTGATAATTTTTGTTATGGTCAAGTGTGCCGCACCCCTGCCAGCTAAACGGTGGCTACTACAATGTGAAAAAAATCATGGTAGTAGTATATACGATGAATTTAAAAGGAAAATTATTACAGCTAAGTAGACATTACTGGTTAATGAGTAATAGTTGAACTTAAGAAATGTACATTGCAAAAGAAAACTTTCGTACAATTTCCATTGATACCTTAGATAATGTTGTTAATTCTGTCAAAAACATAGTAAATATAAGTCCCCAAGTGGACAACTATGGAACCCTACATTGTGCGTGGCCCGACACGCACTTGGCCGGTTTTTTAGTATGGGTTTGACATAAATCTATCGTACCTACCAACGGTCGAAAACGTTCCGTAATCGCACCGCTGGATGTATACAATATAGGACATAATATATTTGACTTGTTATGTGTTTAACATGACACACAATCGCCTTTCTATCACAAACATCAAAGTGTACTTACTTTTCACTTTTTTTACAGATTTTTTCTTTTTTATACTACGACGGTGGCAAACAAGCGTGCGGTCCACCTGATGGTAAGCGGACACCGCAGCCTATAAACGCTCGCAACTCCAAAAGAGTCACGTGCGCGTTGCCGACCCTTTATAAATTTTGAGGATTCACTGTGTTGACAGCAGAAGGGGAAAAATGTCCCTCGCTCTCAACACAGTGCATCCTCGGGAGCTCTGGCAACCTTGCTCACCTCCAGGAACGCAACACTAAATACTTGTCTTTGTTCCTTCTCAGTTAAACTGTTCGCAATTTTCCTAATTCGTTTTTATACTCGTCGACTACAATATTACAAAATTAGAACTTCATAGACCATTGCACAATATTATACATTTTAAGCTGAACTAAAAGTCTATGCTCTATGGAGTAATATAATATTTCATTGTACAACTGCGCGGAGAATCGAAATATCATTCAAAAATAGAACGCCGTAATTTGATGAAAAAAATTAAGTTTAAGGAGACTCATTTTATGAATATTTCAACATTGATAGTGCTTCCCGCGCTTCTGAACGTAAAACCGTCAAGCTTGTCAAATTGTCTACCTACTTAAACGGTCGTCTGGATACTGGCCATAATCATTAGAAAAAAAACTTAAATTCTCTTGCGTCGTGATTGGTCGAAATTTGACATAATGCCAAAGGCGGGCATGGACTGATAATTTTTTTTTCAATCTTAACAGGGCACCGGCCCCGTGGGAATTGTTATTATAAATTTACAATACTTGTGATATTATCGTAAATTTCATAATTATTTAGACTTGTTTTCAATATTCATCAATACCCACGTGATACGTATTGTGATATGTGCAGACCACGTGCTATTAATCACCGTGTAACCTACATGCACAAATGAGATCGTTACAGCGGCAACTTTCTGTTATTTTGTTATTTTCGTGGACTCGTAGAAAAAGTATTGTATACAATAGTTATATAATTAGCTTTTTGAGTCTCGAACCTTACTTAGACCACTCGGCAAGCCTCGTGGTCTAAACGCGGTTCTCGACTAAAAAAGCATTCATTATATAATGATTGTATAATAGTACATTACTTAACAAGTGCGGTAAAACAAAGAATGTCTCAGATCGCAGGTATTTGACGCCCGAGCCGAAGGCAAGGGCGATAAATATGCGATCTGAGGCTTTCTTTTTTACCGCCCGTGTTAAGTACAAAATTTTATGTCACCCCCTGGCCAGGAAGAGGGATTTCCCGCGCGCGGAGCGTGCGGTAATTGCCACTTTATGGCCAGATGTGGCATAAAATACTATTATATCATTCCGCCATGCATGTGATGGTGATGGTACGAACAAACTGTACGGGGTTGAAAGCCCTCGTTCGTTATAGTCTCGCCATGTGCGTTCGTCTGAACGTCTGTCCGACGGTCCGTCTGCAGCTTAGCACAATAACCGTTAGTACTAGATAGCTGGGCTAGGTGATTTTTAGGGTTCCGTACCTCGAAAGGAAAAAACGGAACCCTTATAGGATCACTTTGTTGTCCGTCCGTCCGTCTGTCTGTCTTTCAAGACCCCTTTTCTCAGGAACGCGTGGAGGTACCAAGCTGGAATTTATATATAATACTCAGGTGTACTGTCCCTTAGAGCTGTGAAAAAAATCAAACTTCTAAGCCAACGCAATCAAAAGATACAGCTGTTTATGCCGCAAATTTCCGCAAATTTTCGACACTCGCAAGGGAATCAAAACCTACAGGATACTTCCCGTGAACTCAGAATCTTGAAATTTGGTACGAAGCAACGTCTTATATCTAGCACAGATAAAGGAAAAAATTGCGAAAACCGTTAACTTTTAGTTACATCATATAATAAAAATATTTTTAATAATTTTAATTTTTTTTACTTGGACCATAACTATGACTCGATTGTCGTGATGGGGTGAACTTTTAATTATATACCTACAGGTTTGTACGGAACCCTCGGTGCGCGAGTCCGACTCGCGTTTTTTTTTTCTAAACCCTATCGGGTATAGCTCGTTAAAATTATCTTAAGGTTTCGAACCATTCTTTGATTCATAAAATCGTTTGCGTCATATTAAACTTTAAAGTGATACTTATTATGTCGAAGTGCCACCCCCTGTAAATGTAACTGGTGGATAATTATGGAACTCTAACATTGCGCGTGGCCCGACAAGCAATTGGCAGATTTTTCTCTGTGTAAAATTTATCATGCAAGGTGTTACCACATTAAATTAACACAACAAATTTTTTTAATGATGAAATAACTATAAAATAACAAATTAAAATAAAACTAAAACTAACCAAAAAATAACCTAAATATACCTAACAAAAACCTTAATCTAAAAAACCGCTGCCAGTGGGTAACGTTCCTAAAATGCTGGCCGCAACAAATTAATTTGATTTTAATCAATATCTCATTCTGATATAATAAATTGGGAAAACTTATCAGAATCAAGAGTGCTCATGCCTTGAAGGAAGAAGCCTGTTAAAAGAGATAAAGATACAATTCCGAATGAAATTTTCCATTTTACCTAACCTCTGATACACCTTTTTGATCTGGTTACATTTTGATTCGAAACGAATTTACGCCCACCTGCATACTGCGTAGGCAGTTTAGCGGAAGTTTAGCTACAGAGCTCACAGCCAGGCGGCTTTCACTCCGTCAGTTCGCCGCGCCGCTGCAAGTACATCCCCGGGCCGCTGCAAGTACATTCAGTGGCGAATTGCTACCGGACGGTCGCGTCGTCTCGTCATTCGCTTGGTGTGGTCAATATTAGTTATTTACCTATTATAATTTGGGTTTGTAAGTTGGCGATTTGTTAACTACTTACTTATTCTTACGTTACTATTACTTACTTATTCTGTGACACAGCTCTTACACTACACTACACATCAAGTGCGGCACACTTGTCTAGTGGGACTATTGGTTTTATGAGTGTTGTAATATGAATTTATGAAAATAAAATAAGACGGTTACCATCTTCATCCTGAAGCATGGATATAATTGCATCCTGAGGGATGCCCGAGGCCCGATTAATGCTATTATTATTTGTATATTTTTAATAATGGGTTAATTACGTATTATGTACAATGTATTGAGTTGCCAATTTAGAAACTCTATTTTTTATGTTGTTAATTTTCGATTTACGGTAGCGGACCCCAGGCATCCTTCAGGATGCAACCGTACTGGGACAACACTAGGAGGATAGCGATGAATTTTCGATTTACGACGGAAAATGCTGACAAAATTAATTTTCCCTTCTTACCTTTAAAGTTTACTAGCTTTTGCCCGCGACTTCGTCTGCGTAGAACTCGGTCATCACGTTAGAATGTTATTTCATTCTTATATTTCTTGCGCTTACCTAGTTATCTCTCTTCCATTCTAACTTAAACCCCGTTAAGGGATTATTTCCGGGATAAAAGTATCCTATGTCCTTCCCTAGGACTCAAACTATATCCATACCAAATTTCATCTAAATCGGTTGAGCATTTAAAGGGGAAACAGGCAGACAGAGTTACTTTCGCATGTATAACCCGCCCCGGTTTCGCACGGGTAGTCCAGTTTTAAACAACAACAAACAACAACAAATACTCTTTATTATTGCACACCTCAATTAAAGGACACAGATCAGGATCACAGGGAGAGGATTTTTTATGATTTAAATTTATTTATCTAAGCTTTTGCCCGCGACTTTATTCGATGATGATGATATTATGATGCAATTGCGGAAAATACTTCATACTCATCAAGTAATTTTCGAACATTATGATGCAGGTGCGGAAAATATTTCAAACGCATCAACTATAATGTAGATGAAAACGCGAGCGCAGCGAGCGCGAAATTTTTCGAACATTATTATGCAGGTGCGGAAAATACTTCACACTCATTAAGTAATGTATATGAAAACGCGAGCGCAGCGAGCGCGAAATGATTCGAACATTCTGATGCAGGTGCGGAAAAGACTTCATACGCATCAACTATAATGTAGATGGAAACGCGAGCGTACGGCGCTCGAAAATTTTCGAACATTATGATGTAGGTGCGGTAAATGCTCATCAAGTAATGTAGAAGGAAACGCGAGCGCAGCGAGCGCGAAATTTTTCGAACATTATGATGCAGGTGCGGAAAATACTTCATACTCATCAAGTAATGTGTATGAAAACGCGAGCGTAGCGAGCGCGAAATATTTCGAACATTATGATGCCGGTGTGGAAAATAATTCATACGCATCAAGTCATGCAGATGAAAACGCGAGCGTAGCGAACGCGAAATTTTTACAAACATTATGATGCAGGTGCGGAAAAGACTTCAAACGCATCAAGTAATGTAGATGAAAAAGCGAGCGTAGAGCGCGCTAACGTTTTTGAACATTATGATGCAGGTGCGGAAAATAATTCCTTCGCGTCAAGTAAATGTAGATAAAAAAGCGAGTGCGAAATGATTCGAACATTATGATGCAGGTACGGAAAATACTTCATACGCATCAAGCAATGTAGAGGATTGAACAAAAATAAATTGTTGACCTATCAAATGGCTTTGTAAAGAGGTGATTGAATAGATATTTTTTTGTTCATAAATTAGTGGAACACCTTTCAAAGTTCAAAGTGCTTTATTGTAGAACATAGGTATAACTGAACACCTATTTTGGTCTGTTCTTTCACTTTGAGCGTTGATAGCGCACCCACCCTGGTTGCTTCTAAGAGGTATGTGATTTTCTGAGAATTGCTTTTTTTTGCTTCCTATCCGCCTATAACTTTCGAATTTGGTCATACTTGATGTTTATTGTTACGTAGGTATATTTTACTAACGAATACCAATATACCCTAAATTTATGTCTGTTACGCGCTGAACGTATTTTATATATTTTGCTGACGGAAAACGCAACTAATCGGCACCTCGAAGAACCTCAATGACACCCATATCGATTATTAAGAAAAGTAAATAAGTAAATGTCCGCCATCTTCGATTTGAAAATGGATATCATTCTTGTAATGAGCACCTCAAAAAAAAAACAATATTTTATACAAAAATGCGCATACCTAATATATAGGTAGGTACATGTCGCAAGTGCTACCATGCAACCGAGAGCCCGCCGCTCTGCGTAGGTACCCTCCATCGAAAACAAAAAAAACCGAGGTTTCGTAGTAAGGTTTGTGAATATTGATAGAGACTGGCTGACCAACATAATTAGATCTCTCATTTCAAACAGTTAATATGGTTTGAGGGCCTTTTGTATTTTTGTCTTTAGCCCTGAGGCAGAGGTTTTGTTATTTCACCCCCCATTTTTTCAAATACTATCTGTTTATTATAAAATGTTTCAATGGGGTTCTATTTACTTTGCGTCCATGTATATACTTACCAATTTTCAAGCCTGCAAATCATGAACTGAAAGACTTCTCATACAAAGTTTAACCCCTCTTTTCACCCCCTTTCATCCCTAACCTATATCATTTTTATACCCTATAACCTGGCCGAAGATCCAATAAACATATTAGTGAAGGCTGTATTAAAATCCATTCGCTAGTTTTCGCGTGATAGTTAGACAAATAAACAGACAGACAAACAGACAAACAGACACGAATTCTAAAAACAGTTGAAACGTGTTCTGTTATCGATTCTTAGACACCTCCATCGATTTTTTTACTAATATCTTCAATGTACAGATTTTCGAACCTCTTCTGCTTTATTATATGTATAGATAGATGTTTCAATGGGGTTCTATTTACTTTGCGTCCATGTATATACTTACCAATTTTCAAGCCTGCAAATCATGAACTGAAAGACTTCTCATACAAAGTTTAACCCCTCTTTTCACCCCCTTTCATCCCTAACCTATATCATTTTTATACCCTATAACCTGGCCGAAGATCCAATAAACATATTAGTGAAGGCTGTATTAAAATCCATTCGCTAGTTTTCGCGTGATAGTTAGACAAATAAACAGACAGACAAACAGACAAACAGACACGAATTCTAAAAACAGTTGAAACGTGTTCTGTTATCGATTCTTAGACACCTCCATCGATTTTTTTACTAATATCTTCAATGTACAGATTTTCGAACCTCTTCTGCTTTATTATATGTATAGACAAGGCGAAAATAGAACAATATTTACAAAACGATTAAAATTAATTCCAATAAAGCAAGAACCAAATTACGAGTAATGCATAATTCGTTCAGGACCGAAACCCACGGCGCCGTTCTTCATTTTTTTTTTCTTGGATTTTGAAGAATGCCCCGGGGGCTGATACCTAATTTCCTCAAAAGACTATATACTTTTTAGGGTTCCGTACCCAAAGGGTAAAACCCTATTACTAAGGCTCCGCTGTCCGTCTGTCTGTCTGTCCGTCTGTCCCCAGGCTATATCTCGAGAACCGTGATAGTAAGACAGTTGAAATTTTCACAGATGATGTATTTTTGTTACCGCTATAACAACAAATACTAAAAACAAAATAAAATAAATATTTAAGGGTGGCTCCCATACAACAAACGTGATTTTTTTTGCGTCACCAGGATGTATCTCAAGAACCACGATAGCTAGACAGTTGAAATTTTCACAAATTATGTACTTCTGTTGCCGCTATAACAACAAATACTAAAAACAAAACAAAATACATATTTAAGGGGAGCTCCCTTACAACAAACGTGACTTTTAATAAATAAAAATAAAAAAAAATAAAAAAAAAATAAAAATAAAATTCATTTATTTCGGACAACTTAAGATCCATAGAAATTGTTAGTATTACAGGGCTTACATAACTATGTTAGTGCGAAAACTTAAATGTAAGGAGGACCAGTGCCTCAGTAGGCTGCCGTCCCATCTATCAGCCACTACATTCAGGAGACTGTGGCGACTGGCGCGCACCCTGCAGAGCGTCGCGGCGCAGCGCTTGCGCAGCGTGGCATGGAACCCGTCCACTTGCGCGTCCGCGAACATGCCGGAGGCACTGCAGTAGCGCGGCAGCCGCAACAGCACCCTGAACGCATCATTATATTGGACGCGCATTGCATTGAGCGATCTCTGTGTGTATTTGCACCATAGGCTACAGGTATACAGCGATGTACAGTACGCCCTAAATAATGTTAATTTAACACGTACCGCACATCGGCTGAACCTGCGCGCTATCATGTTAGCCCTGATCGCCAATGCTCTGCGCTCCCTCTCAATGTCCGCGTCGTCTCGCAAGTCGTCCGTTAGCAAGTGTCCCAAATACTTGAAAGTGTACACCCTCTTCAGCTGCTGTCCATTTAAAAGTATGGGGGGAACATACGCTGGACACTTGCTACCGGCCTTAAATATCATGTACTCACTTTTGAGTACATTATATTTAAGGTCGTGTTCCTTAGCGTACGATTCACAAATATCGAGGAGTATCCTTAAACCTCCTACCGATGGGCTCAGCAGAACCATGTCGTCAGCATAGCTTATGTTGTTAAAACAGACCCTGTTCACATGGCATCCGACATGTGTTCTGCTGAGCTCACCGATTAAAGCATCTACATATAAATTAAAAAGCTTAGGAGAGGTAAGCCCTCCCTGCCTTACACCGCATTCCAAATTGTAGTCATCGGACAAGACGTTACCCCAGCGAACACTATTTCTCTGGCTCGCGTACCAACACCTAAACAAGCGAGTCAACTCCCTAGGGAATTTGACCTCATCAAGCTTTTTCCATAGCATATCATAATTTACAAGGTCAAAGGCCCTAGAGAGATCCAAGAAACACGCATATATAGGTGTCTTTCTGCGCGTATAATACTCGACAGCCTGCTTTAGACAGATGATTGCACTCTCAGTTGACAAACCGGCCCGAAAGCCGAATTGTGCGTCGTGTAATTGCAAGCATTTGTCCAATTGCACATTGAGCAGGCTGTCAAGTACCCTTGCTACAATCGTAGCCAGAGAGATAGGTCTGTAATTCGTCTTATCCGATATATCACCCGTTTTATTTTTGACAATGGGGATCACTACGGTTTTCGTCATATTAGTAGGTACATAAGAATGTCCGATGCACAAGTTAAATAACATAGTTAACAGTCGGGGTAGATGTGGGCCGGCAAATTGCAGATGCTCGATGCTCAACTGGTCATGACCGGGAGATTTCCCCCTTTTCATCATTTTAACTGCCTGAAGGTCAGATTCCAGCTTATCATCGAGGATCTGTGTCTTACAATTGGATGGCGACTTCACACTGAAATGTTCTTTGAACATGTTAGCGATCATCTTAGCGTCAGAGATGCCGTTAACAGTGACAGAGAGTCCAGGCCTTGATTCCATTTTCTTTGTAAGTTTCCAGAAGTTTCGGAAATCATTTTGTCTGTGGTGAGAGGCAAGTAAATCCATTTTGATTTGCTCTTGGTGCTGTTGTACCCACCTGAGTCTAGACTTGAATATTTTTCGACTAGAACACATCGCGTTAAATTCATGACCCGAGGTCTGTTTACCACCCAAGACCCAGTTTTGAAAACAAAACCTCGCCTCCCTATGTGCCTCACTCACGTGCTTATTCCAACCTATTACTTTTCCCTTGCCGACCCCACTAGCAGTCGCCTTACTATAGATCGATGCCTCACAAAGTGCATTTATTATGTTCTGATATAAGGTGTCAAGAATCTTAATATGTTCTAGATTCTTACAGCATTTGTCTGCGCAACTACTAAGTTCCACAGGAAAATCAATACACTTTAATAAATCGTTACATTTATCGGTATATTTTTCAATTTCAATGGATGATCTCTCACCCCAAGTTATATGTTTATTACAAACTATTGGGTTCGGATTACACAATTTTGGCTTAACGACATTAATATTACATTTAACAACTAGAGGGTAATGATCGGAACAATAGACGCCGTAGTCAACAAAAACATCAACTATTGTTTGCCACCCAGCGGCAGTCGTAACACAATGATCTAGCCAACGTTTAGACCCGTTCGAATCACTTAGGTATGTACAGGTGTCAGAATCGGCACCTAGTTTCGCCATATCCGCACACACTAAGTTTTGCTCGGCACAAAAACTAACTAACTCTTCACAAAATAATTCTCGTGGATGAGCATTAAAATCGCCTAACAGGTACGCTGTTTCAATACTATTTTCCTTAATTACGGCATTTATTTCACTTATACACCGCACAAAATCCGGCAAGTTATCTGCACCGTTAGTCGGCATATAAACCGAAAACACTACTAATTGCTTATCATCCGCCGTAATTTTAATGGCGCATATTCTAGCGTTCTCACACGGAATAACAGATGTGCACGGAAACATTTTCTTACGCCACAATAACGCTGTCCCGCCGTATGGACGACCGCGCAACATACCTGTAGACGTATCAACCGCCGAAGTCCCTGTGCAGGCAAACTCGTCACTTATACTGTTTAGGAACGCAAGGTCGTGCGGCAGGAGCCACGTTTCCTGTAAGGCTATCACGTCCGCGTAGGCACATAGTCTTCTCACATCATCGATGGAACGCTTAACACTTCTTCTTCTTTTTTTGCAGTTTTTATAAATAATGGTACGGAACCCTTCGTGCGCGAGTAAGCCTCGCACTTGGCCGGTTTTTTTTATATTTTACGATAGCAGGCAATCTTCCTGGAATAGGAAGCCTACGGCGCCGGGGCTGCGTCAACATCATTATTCCTTCGCGCTTCCGGAAAATTAATTTTGTGTTAACAAAATTTAACTTTTTGAATTATTTGGAAACAAAGCTCTGAATGTTCCCGGAATAAATTTGTTGTTTGCCACAAATGAGATTTTCTTTTGCGCGACAATAGCCTCTAGCCTTTGAGGAAGAAGGTTCCTCTTTCTGTAGAATGAACAAAATGATTCAATGGAATGTCAAGTCTTTGGCATCAGTTACGCGGTGATTATTATCACGCGATGCACTCATGTCACAATAGGGCATTATTTCCTTACAAACTTCATACTGACAGTGCGTTTTTGACATTTAATAAAAAGTTGCTGATTTGACTATATCGACAGGATACCGACTATACCGTATGCAGCACTCGTGTCATACATGAATATTGTCATGTTTGATGCCTTTGAAATGAATAGAGTTTAATTTGTTTTGTTAAGTTTGAATTTGGAAAAATTAAATTTCAAATCTATTCGTCGCTTAGTAGGTACCCATAGTACAAGCTTTGCTTAGTTTGGGACTAGGTTGATTTGTGTAAGATTGTCCACAAATATTTATTTATTTATTTATTTATTTATTAGTCCGAACCACTAGCTTCAAATTCCGTTGTAGTTTTTTTTAATGCGGTGTCAGGTCTTGATGTCCTTTAGTATCAATAAATAAATAAAAATAAGCAGGCTTTAGTCCACTCACCAGGGATGGCGTACACGAGGGTAAAACTGAATATGCCGAACTGCTTCCTCGTATCCAGCTCACCCCACTCCTCCGTACAGAAGTGGACGTCTCTCGACCCTATCTACGACAAATTAAACACATTCAGTAACTTGCACACCTTCAATACTAGTAAAGTTTCTGTCATTTTTGGTACTAGCTTTTATTGCCGGCTGTCATCTTTTTCACAGTCATCAACTACTTGTGGAGACGGTTCCAATAAGCTCAAACATGATGGGTTTATCTTGTGTAGGTAGTTTAGGAGTTGCTATGGCCTCTCTCCATTATCAGATCAGATCGATGGTAACCTAATATTGCATTGTCACCGAACTTTCATAAACAGTATGTCAAATTACAGCTCAGTCGGATACCGGCATGTGGTTTAACATTGAGTTGCAAGATTCCACCTTTACAAACATAGTTACATACATTGCAAGTTAAATAAAAGCTTGTAATACTTGGATTAGAAGCCACTGTAGAGTGAGGGCCGACGCTAGCTTACGCGGGTGCACGGAGCGGGTCATACTAAACTGCCCGCCGCGGGCGCAGTTTAGTATGACCCGCTCCGTGCACCCGCGTAAGCTAGCGTCGGCCCTGAGAGGTAAGATTGGCGACTTCCAATCTCAAAAGTCGGCCAAGGGCGTGTTGGGCCACGCGCAATGTCAACGGGTGGACAACTATGGAACCCTTTCCGTAGTTGTCCACCCGTTCGTATGAGTTCACGTTGTCTATGTGTTCGTATGTGTCACAACAATGGCCAACCCATGCTCGTGCAGTAAAAGTACTATACCAGAGAATCTGAGATAACAGAAAACTCTACAGGCGGAAATCTCACCGAAACATTCAGGGGCCCTTTTGATATGACAGGAACGGTCTCCCTCTGCACCGTAGCGACCTGAAGTAGCGGGATGAAGATGAGCATGGCGGCACACCACAGCAGCATCAACAGCAGTACTGCCTGGCGGCGGCTAGGTGGCCGCAGCCGTGGTTCCGGCGAGATTGACAGCCAGCGGTCCACTGACATCGCGGCAATTGTGAACACGCTCGCTGCTACTGCCACCCCTGTCAATAAATGGGTCAATTAACTGTTTCTTCTTGTTATTCCGTCTTGGTGGAGCTATTGAAAAGAGAGAAAGACGTGTATGTAGTGTAAATAATGAAATAAAATTGTGCACAAAAAGTGGGTATACACCAAAAAGGGTTTCTCTCAGTCAGTATGCCACGACTGATGAGTCGTGACGTGATGATGTTGCTCACTGACGATGCATCGACTAGTTCCCCCTACTTATAAAACATAACAAACCTAAGCTAACTTAAGGTAAAGCAGCTGACATACAGACAATTTTTGTGTTACAAAAAAGAGCCATTCGCTCCATATATAACCTAGGTTCACGTGAATCTTTAAGAGAACTCTTTAAAGAAATCAACATTTTAACTGTAGCCTCCCAGTACATCTATGAGAATATTGTTTATGTCCTTAAGAACATACACTCCTTCTGTAAAAATTCTGATATACATAATTTTAATACCAGAAATAAAAATAAAATTGCCACTTAAAAATTTCGTGTCCGTAAAGTATACAAATCTTTTGTAGGTCAATGTGTCCGTTTTTATAATAAGTTACCTGATGAAGTTTTGAATTTACCTTTTCCAGCTCTTAAAAAGTACTTGAAAAAATCATTGATGTCGAAGGCTTATTACAGGGTTGAGGACTATCTAACAGACAGAAAAGCATGGCCCAAACCAGATACTTAAATAGAGTAAAGATTCCTATATGTGTATTTTTTAATTTTATCTAGTTGACACAGTTCTTGCAAGAAAACAAATCAAAAGATTTATAACTAAATTTATAGTCTAAAGGATTCCATTTTTTTACCTAAATAGAATTTGATAATGCTTAGGTATACAGTTTCGAAATGTTTTCTTGCAGAATTACACACTGTACATAACTGTTTTTTTTTCCTCATTTTATTCTTTGTTTTTGTGTTGCTTTATATAGATACTTAGATTTCTTGTTCTTAAGTAGGTTAAGTATTATCATTGTAATAAGCATATTTTTGTGAGAAAATGGCTGACTGTCGAGTTTCTTTCGGCGTTTCTTCTCGGCAGTGGCCTCTGTGAAACGCTAGTAGGGTTTGACTTGTAAAAGTGCCATAGCGGCCTACTTACAGAATAAAGTTCATTTTAACTAAAATGTATTCTTCCTCTTCTCACAAACAAAAATGTCAAAGTGACAGATAAGGACAAACGGATAAAGGTTTGATGGACGTTTGTTAATAAGGTAAGGTAAGTGGGATTTTGCTCGTCTCCGCGTTGGTGAACACACGGTGTGCTCTCGGCGCGACGACTAGCAGAATCCATTACCGATCAAAACTAGTTGCCTACTGTCACGGCTGAGCATCTTGTGGAGCCCCCGCGCACTCTTGCCCCACGGGCCAAGTGTCACGACGCCAAATTCGACAAATTCGTATTGGGCGCCTTGAAAACCTCCCGGGCGTCCGCCGCCGCCCCGGCGCGTTTGGTAGTGGCTGGGAGGCAGGACGCCGCCAACGTGTCAGCGCAAGTGGCGTCCCACACCAGCACACGGCCCAGTGGTAAATGCTTTTGTTTGATAATATCATCAAATCCTACTTATATTTAAAAAATGCGAAAGTTTAGATGGTTGGATAAATTGGATATTAAGATGCCTGTTGACATCCTTCAAAAAGACTAGTTTTTCGCATGAAACTCCTACGGCAAAGAACGAATTTTAGTTATTGCTCGTACCGTAGAACCGCCCGTCCTGGATTATTATGTTCTGTGTGTTTTATACCCCGGGGTAATCGATATAATTATGTATACCTTTGGACATCATCACGCAACTAATGTCTCCAATGTATTTTCATCATACGTATTACGTATGTGACAACCGCCGTTATCCACGACTCCGCCATTGCTCTACAAGAGCAATTATAACTATCCGGAAGTCACCAGCCTGACCAACCCAAGATTGGAAGATCCTACTCAAGTAAGTCCCCTAGTATTAGGCAAAGTCAAGTCTTATTTCCTTTCGGTAAATATCGCTTACATATTTTTTTATTCTGCATGAGACCAAAATCGGCAGTACTTTTACACGCCAGTGGCTCATTCAAGCCTTTTAAAGATTTAACACAAACACAGTATTAGAACTACTTTAGCCGTTTATTTTAAATGTTTGGAACTACGGTTTTTAAAATAAAGGGCTAATAAAGTAGTTCTAAAGTACTGTGTTTGTGTTAAATCTTTAAAAGACCCATTTGTCCGCATTGACGACTTTATCCCGGATGACCGTTGTTCACACTGAAATGTGTCCACGAGTAAATTATTTAAGGTAGGTACGAGTAGGTACGCCCTTTGGCGTGGTACACTATTTAAATATTCATGACTTCTGTTTGACATTGAAATCTAGTAGGTTTCCATTTCTTTGATATAACAATCTTTTCATATTATTTTTAACCAAATATGATCAAATATATTACTTTTTTCTCTTTGCGAGATTTATTGAAGTTCGCGCAAACACAAAACACATTAGGTAAGTACATTTTGGCGAAGAGTGGGAGTGTCTTTTTCTCAAAGATCACTGAAAAAGCGGCGTCTGTTAAGGTTAGGTAAAGGACAATAAAAAAAAAACAACGGGTTGCACCCTGGGAGTGTAGTTAGAAGTGAAAATTCAATGACATGATAAGGAAAGTAAATAACAAAGATATTCATATTCATATTCATATTCATATTCGAATAATCCATCTACACATATACCTTAGAGCATTTAAGAAGGGAGCCGCCATTGATATATGTAATTACGCCCTCTCTGCCAAAAGCATAGGAGAAAAATCTGCCACGTTATTAAAAACTAAGGTCAACTCGGCGAAGACTGTCTGTCGGCGAAGATCGTATAGCGACAAAAATAGGAAATTCTGCGAAGCTACGAGGATGGCAACACAATTTCCTAAATGACAAAACAGGTCTAGTTCTTACAAATTTACACAGCGCTACGTCTAGCATAAAGAGAAAAACCGGCCGATGAATATGGCGATGTCTTACCCGACAAACATTTCTTTTGACGAAATTAGCCATTATGAACCTTATTCTTGAGAGCTGAGGCCACACAATCAGTTGTTATTGTAATCCTCACACGTAAAATGATCTCCCTCCACCTATCCAAGGAGCGTCTAGGAAATATACCTTTAAGCGCAAGCTTAAAGACTATTTGTTGACGCTCCAAAGATCCCATCCCTAACCCATCCAGCACTTAAAATATCCCAACAGTATAGCTTTCTTGTATTTTTGTTGCAATTTCTATTCTGTTCTTCTTCAGTGGTTAATTTTAAATCCTCAAATGTTATAAAGTGGCGGCAACGCGCACGTGACTCCTTTGGAGTTGCGAGCGTCTATAAGCTACGGTGTCCGCTTACCATCAGGTGGACCGTACCCTAGTTTGCCACTCCGTCATCCTATAATGAAATTGTTAGTGTTTTAAATTGTTATAAGTTGCCTAGATATGTAGGTATATAAAGTCAATATTTATTATACTTGTATTATATTATGTATGTATGTATATATTGTATAAAGTATGTTGTGTTGCGTTCCGTGGGTCACGTACGGTGCTGTCTGAAAACCAGCGCTCCAGGTGTCTAACAACACCTGAGCATAATGCTGAGACAGCAACCGATTCACTGCCGCGAAGACACACATCATTTATTTGTTCAATGTGGTGCGTTTATTATTATTGTTTTTTTTTTTTTTTGTATGTGTGTCTTTCGTTTCGTGCAGTGAATAAATGTTTTCTTTTCTTTTCTTTTTCTTTTCTTTAAAAAATATCTGTAATTACGTACAAGCTGCCTATGTGTAGGTAAATTCGCCATTAGACGATCTTAACCGACATTGGCGTTAAGTACGTCCATTGCGCCGTGTTTTAAAACGAGTGCGTATTTAATTAACCAATGCCTTTTATACGAGTTTCGCAAGTTTAGACAGCAACCAACTAAATATTTGATCAACCAGTTTCAGAGAACTGGACTTTCAGGCAATAGGATAGGCAAAATTTGTCAATCAGTCATTTTTTAAATGAAGTACGCCGGTCTTCGCCGTGTTGACCTTACTTCATTAATCGATTATACTTCAGTCTCAAAATCGTTCCAGGCGTGTGAAGAGCTCCATCAAAATGCCTTAATGTGCTGTTTAACACAAAGATGAATTATCATTTCACATGCACGTATATTTTGGATTTAATTATAATTATAGCCTGTCTGGCTATCCGATATTGGACTTAGTGGAAACGCCAGTAAGTGGAAACTTCATTCCTCAAGTTTGGTGTTTAAAGTCCAGCTGAGTTAAACCCTCCTAACATCGCAATCACGGTACTCGGAGGGGTCAACCTAGCTGGATCTGTCGCTCACCGACCAGCTGAGTTGACCCCTCCTAACATCGCAATCACGATACTAGGAGGGGTCAACTAGCTGGTCTGACGCAAGTTTAAAAATATTTCCCCATTACAAAAAGTGCTCCGCGCCGCTAAATAATTTTCACTTAAAAAAAAAACATGTTCAATATAAACTCCATTACTGATTGAGTCGAAAACTATTTGGAAAGGTAAAATGGCCATAACAAAAGATGGCAGAAGTATTAGCCAATTCAAGCGGTCAAAATAGTTTTAATTTCTGTAGGTGTCTCGACTTTTTATTAGTGTCTGAAATAGTTTGCGGCTTTGAGTCGACAATTTGCGATTCTGTTTAAATAAAATACATTGTCATGTTATAAGATAAATCTATATTTCTCTGTTAACTTTTTATTCCACACAGATGTGAGCTGTGGGTCACATATTAGAGACTAAGCACCGTATAGTTAGATTTTTTTAGGTATTTAAGACTTAATGTGTTACTTATTTAGATGTATTATCCATTGGTGCGCCTTAAATAAAAAAAATAGTGATACAGTTTAATTCAACTTAGTATATGTATTAAATATATTTCTCTATTAAGTTTTTGTTCCACACATACGTGGACTGTGGGTCACCTATAAGTGGATTTCTTAATATTTAAGGTGTTATTTAGATATATTATCCGTTAATAGTCCTCAAATAAATAATAAATAAATTAAAATATAGTGATTATAAAGTTTAATTCCAATTTAATACTTTTTAAACTTGTAGATACGTTTCTCAAAATTAATATTTATCCTGAACTGGAATAGCCTATTGTAGGCTCCGCATTCATTAAACGGACTTCCAAGATCGTCCGTTTAAAATTTAAAATGAATACTCAGCCTCTATTTTCCTACTTTCATGCTTCATCAATAATGTACTTCTAAAGAAGAGTGCGGATTACATAATTCACGTCCATAAAGGAGGCCGTCGAGGCTAAGTTTTTCCAGGAAAAATATATTGAGCGTCTAAAACTTTTCAATGTAGCAACTTCTGGTACTTAGTACCTTTGTGAAGGCGGAACTTTATTCATTGACCTACTTTGTCATCCTCTTAGCGTTTTCCCAGTTGTCCCAACATTTTACGTAGGAACTAGTTTCACTATAGCGACTACCATCTGACCTCCCAACCCAGAGGGGAAACTAGGCATACAGAAACCGAACCTGCATCAAATTAAAATTGAATAAAAAGACGTCGAGCTCTTGCTCATTTACCCCGGTACTTCTTTTTAAATTTTTCGACCTGCCATCAACCTTGCCAACCAAGCCATAATCCGATATGTTGGGAGGAGAAAGAGAAAATGACATGTGGAAAGACTTCCTTAATTTTGTGTTAAATTAATGCTAGGCTATTCCTTTTCCGACGAAATGTGGACTCTGAAGAGTCGGTTAAGCTTGAAGCTAGTATATATTTGTATAGCGTGCTAGTCTGTGCATGTAATTTTCACAACAATCCATCATCAGCCATGCGGGAAAATAACATTACGTCGATTCAATATTATGTAAAATGAAACGTTATGCAGCATTAAATTATGGCAAATGAAATTCTGTGAAGTGAAATTATATTTTATGAAGTTCTGGCAAATAATATTGTAGTGTCGCTACGCTTGTCTCGTGCGCATACGTCAGCTACGTCACAATGACCGGAGCGGGGATCAGTGGTGGTCCGATCGTAGCCCGGAGCTGGTGGTGTGCTGTCGAGCCAAGAGCCGTGTAGCTACACAGTCATATAAATTTATACCGTGTCGGGTACGAGAATACTACAAATAGGGAACCAACCTTGCATATAGTTGACTATCTTGCAGACCGTCTCCCCGTAGAACCAGACGAGAGTTACCGCCTTGCTGAGCTGAAGCGGCATGCACACTCCTGTCACCAGCAGGTCTGCCGTCGACAGGTTCACCAGGAAGATGTTCGTCACGCTGCCGACAAAAACGATCATGTTTTACACTTGTCACAGAATATAGTATTCCTTACTTTATGTTTAAATTCGTCTTAGTCTAAGTGTCGTCAAATGGACCGCACGGCAAGGGGCTTGCAGTGGGCGGCGCGCGTCGCTTTAAATGCCTACCGCTCGCTCGGCCCGGGGCCGGCCGTCAGTCGAGGGCCGCCCGCCGCCGCGCGAACGCGTCTATATGCACGTTACCGCTGCCGCCGCAGACTAGAACGCGATAAGCGACGAGTCGATAGCCCTAGCGCTACAAGTTTAGTGCCGCGTGTGAATGAATACAAGTTATACGATAGACAGAGATGCACAGAGTAGGCATGTTTTTTATACCTAAACGCCGTTTTTGTTAGAAAGTGAAGCTTCTGTACTTGTACTATTACTTATTCTGTGCGCACGGGAAAGGCTGTATTTGGCAGCATTCTTCACTGCATCCTCCATCCACAGAATCCTTCCTTTTGGGCGTTTACCCTCCACGAATCCAAGAATAATTTGTCTCTCTACATCATGCCAAGCTGCACCGAGCTACATGGAGGGCAATTGCGTGCTGTCACGATCCTCATTCATGAAGGATCGACTACGAAGAAGAGAAGTCTACTAAGTCTTCTTCACTGCATAATATAAAACAAAGTCGCTTCCTGCTGTTTGTCCCGTTGTATGCTTAAGATCTTTAAAACTACGCAACGGATTTTGATGCGGTTTTTTGTAATGTATAGAGTGATTCAAGAGGAAGGTTTATATGTATAATACATGCACCCGTGCGAAGCCGGGGCGGGTCGCTAATCATATATAAAAAATCTTGTCTTTCTGACATTTTGTTTTTTTAGGTTTGCTATGTTTTATTTAAGTTTTATTCAACGCTGTCAATTTGCATTTGCAATTGCAGGGCCATACCTAGCCTAGCATAGCCTGTAGTAGCCAAAATTAGGAACAAATAGGCCCCAATGTAGGCACCAGCCCCAATGCGAAGCATATATAGGTGTAACATATTATATAATCCACAAAAAATAGTTCTTATTACCTTGGGGTTATATAGGGAGAAAACAGGTCTTTTTCCAAAAAAGTCTAGGTTTCCTATGTAAATTATGTTACATATTTAAGTGCACTGTTATATATGTACGTATTTCAAATTCTGATGGAAGAAAATACTAATTACGCGAGCTTAAAGGGACGCCAAGAGTTGTTAGTTTAGTTTGGAACAGCGCCGCCTTGCGTTATACCTGACTCAACAAACATTTATTATACAGGGTGTTCTGCACATGGACCGTCAAAAGTTTTTAAGGGTGCTGGTTGGGTCATTTGCTACCTGGACCCTGGGTCCTAACAGTGACGGTCATGGCGGTACGATTTTTTTAAAGTTATTTCCTAATTTACCCAAAATCTGAAATTCGAAGACCCATAACTTTTTTGTGTATGCTTTTAAATACGTAATTTATTTAAATGTCTTTCGTCTACGTACGTGTGCTTAAGAAGTACTAATTTTTTGATACAAATAACACCTCAAAATGCACCAAAAAAACCAACCAACCAGCACCCCAAAAAATTTTGACGGTCCGTGTGCCGAACACCCTGTATAAAGTCATCATCCTCCTAGCGTTATCCCAGTACAGTTGCATCCTAAAGGATGCCTGGGGTCCGCTACCTAATCCCAAGATTTGGCGTAGGCACTAGTTTTTACGAAAGCGACTGCCATCTGACCTTCCAACCCCGAGGGGAAACTAGACCTTATTGGGATTAGGCTTTGTCGAGTGGGCAACTTGACTGTTAGAAGTTCTCAAGCCGCCCGAAGGCCTCCAACTTGGCTTAACGACTGCTGCCATAGACAGCAACCGGGATCAACGGGTTAACGTGCCTTCCAAAGCACTGGAGCGCTCAGTTAGTAACCACTCAAAGCGGTCACCCATCCAAGTCCTGACCGCTGCCCACATTGCTTAACCTTAGATACCGCAAGCGGTACGCAGGCGCCGCTGGGCCACGAGCGCTCCTGAACACCCTGTATAAAGTAAACATTCATTATTTACTTATTTATTTACACTTATACAGGATGGATTTTCTTTTTGGGTCAATGAGGGCAGCTACCAGATCCCGTGCTGTTACGCGAAAATGATCTGAGAAGACCTTCCCTCGATTTCATATTAATGAAGATTGGCGTTGACCCCTAGATAACGATACTGGATCGGAATGGAATCGATTGGCATAGAAAACCGTTACGGCCCTCTCCGCCGAGGCTGGGGGGCGTTGGGAACGATGTATTGAAAAGATCCTTATCGTTATCCGATAACTTTTCGGTTTAGAAATATGTATGACGACAAAATTCCTTTTTTACGGTTTTCCCTTACCAAAAGTAAGAAAAGGTGCAGAGTACAATACTTGAAAAAGGAAGAGATTACAATACTTGCTAAATCACGAGTCGCTTCGAGCTGCTTATTTATAGAAAATTTTCTTTCCGTTTTTACCAATGATTTTTACAAAAAAATATGTCGCTAAGAGAAAAATACTTTACTCTATTAATTTCTAAAATAAATTAAATGATCGTAATAGTTGTTCTGGTATAAACTATTTTCATTTCATTTCTAAATAACAACCTCCGTAAACGTGTATACACGTGTATTTCATATTCTAAAACCACGAGTAAAGGATGATTCACGCTAGACCGTTCCGTGTCCGGGCCGGCCCGTTTTCTAGTACAAGAAATCGACGGCCGTCGTGCGTCCTGTATAAGAAACCGGGCCGGCCCGGTCTACTGTGAATCAACTTTAAGGGGAGGTATCCCCAACGCAAATGTCCCGCTCTAACATGCGTGAGTTTATAATTAACCATCCCGCTCTCTACGCAAGCTCTGCGCGCAGTTTTGTAAATATTTAGCTATAGTCATTAAGCCAATCATTCTATCAAAGCAAATCCTGCGAATTTGTCTATAACTATTTACGATCCTTAATTGAGTACAAAAATAAAACGTTAAATATCAGTAATATAGCCGTAGTATTGAAAATACATTACAAAAAGGGGTAACTTCGCGATTTTTTTCTATCGAGTGAAATTCATCAGGTCATGTAACTGACTGCGATTTTGACTAGACAAGATCCTTATGTAACACATATATACTTTTTAGATTTTAAGACACTTTATTCTATGTCTCAGATGGTTTTTAAAAACTCAAAAGTGGTAATACACGGCCTTAATAGATGTTTCACCTACACAATCTACCTAGGAGTAAAATAGACATTTTTATTAGAAGTGCCTTGAACAAT
This sequence comes from Cenopis cana, assembly GCA_951800055.1. Taxonomy (NCBI): domain Eukaryota; kingdom Metazoa; phylum Arthropoda; class Insecta; order Lepidoptera; family Tortricidae; genus Cenopis; species Cenopis cana. The sequence continues at coordinate 1,093,697 of OX637479.1, read as the reverse complement.
GAAAAAGTTTTTTCATTATGTAGGTGCTTTGTATTGTATAGGTACATTGATTAACCGGTACGGAGTCCCGCAACTTTGGGATGGACACCGACGATATTTTGAAAAGTTTCATGCTGAAGCCTGTTTTACGGGTCGCAAATTTCATAACGGAAGTGCTGTAAATGGCGGTTCCTAACAAAGTTTAGGAAGCTAAGAAATAACATGAATTGTAATAACGTGCTTTTTGTGTGCTCATAATATGTTTCTGTAGCTCTAGTATAAGTTTTTTCGAAACAGTAACTAATTCGAACGCGTTTGCGTTTTGTCTCAAAATGTATGAAAACGCTCTCACCGAGTTTGAAATACGCGCGTTCATCGGTTAGCAACAAATGTTATACTCGCTGTTTTAGTTTCCACTAGTGACCACCAGAGGCGCTGTTCACGTTTTCATACCACTTTCATACATTTTGAGACAAAACGCAAACGCGTTCGAATTAGTTAATGTTTCGAAAAAACTTATACTAGAGCTACTGATCCAAATGTCCCAAGAATGCTCGCGGCATTTCCACGCTGTACAGCAATGGAGAATTGTATTAACGTGCTTTTTTTAATCAAAGTGAGAATTGAAAAATTCAACACCACAGGTGGGATTTGAACCTACGACCTCTGGGACCTCTGGGTACTTTTTGTGTGCTCATAATATGTTTCTGAACATTTTTGGTAGTTAGTAGATGTTTAAAAGTGTCGATGATTTCTGTTTCTATAATGCGACCAAGAAACATTTTTGTTGAATGAAAATCCTAGTTTTACCATTTAAATTTAAATGAACTTGAGTTAGTTTACAATAGACATCCCTGTTTATTGTAAACTAACAGCAAAAAAACCGGCCAAGAGCCCCCTTAAATACTTACATATTTTAATATTTGTTTTTAGTAGTTGTTGTTATAGCGGCAACTGAAATACATCATCTGTGAAAATTTCAACTGTCTAACTATCAAGGTTCATGAGATACAGCCTGGTGACAGATGGACGGACGAACGGACAGCGAAGTCTTAGTATTTTACCCTTTGGGTAGGTACGGAACCCTAAAACTTAGTAAAGAAAGTTAAGCATATACCTATAATTACACATGAAGAAGACAAGGGTGTAAATAATGAATAATATGTCTGTTTAAAGAATTTATTCTCAAAAGAAATTATACATTTCACTTAATGAGAATTTATACTAAACATCAGTGAGCATTACAAGATACATAAAAACAAAAAACAAAAATTTAAATGTAAACATTTTGTGTCACTGTAATTTTCAATACACTAATTAGGTACTAAAATTACACAATTATGAATAGGTAGCATTACAAAAGTCCAATAGTGTATAAGCACATCATAGAACAAGTTCACTTTAAAAATGATTAATGGGTTAAAAACATTTAAAACCTAACGTCCGTACACTTTAAGTCCAAATTGGCAAGCACGCTTCAATTCAATGGAATACCATATATAATAACCAGTAATAGTTTATAATAATAATGACAATTATACTGAGTGATGCATACCTAATTATGTTGAATTAGGACTAATTTACAATACATAAATAAAGTAAATTGCAATTAAATTTTTGTTTCATTAAGATCATTTTTGATATAAAATTGTAATTATAATAATAAAATTGTAACGAACATATTATAAAGGCCGGCCAAGTGCGAGTCGAGCTTCGCACATTTAGTTTTCCGAACCGACCGCAAAGTTAAGTTGGTTTTTATAGGAAAAATAAGGAAATTTCAAAGAAAAAATCTAATTTATCAATATATTAGTATTTGTTGGTAAAATATACGTAATAACAAACATTATTACCAAATTTTAAGTTTATAGGTACCTATTTGGCAAGTTAAACAATTCTTCGGAACAAAATTTCGTAAAAAAAGCTGACTCTGGTGGCTTCTCATTCCTTTGTTTTCCAATATTTTTTAAAATTAAAAATATAGTAAGTATCTACTCAATAGGGCTCTAAACAACGATACCCCACTCGATAGGGTAGAATTTTTTTTTCGCGCCCCCTTTTCGCTGTTTGGGAGGCCCCCTTAAAAACATTTAAAAATAAATTTTGACTATTTGTATGGCTTCGGGCCAACAAGATGCTTATACTCTGTAAATTTGAAGCCTGTAGCTCCAACCGTTTGGCTGTAAAACCTGTGTGACAGACGACGGACGTCTGGGCGTCACCAATAGGGTTCCGTTCTGACCCTTCGGGTACGGAACCCTAATAAACCACCACTGCCGCAGGAATCTTTTGATTAAATATTTCATCGATATTCTATTCATTTATTCGTATTAATCATACAGTGTCAAGTTACAGTAGGTTGAAATAATAATAAAATAAAATAATGTATAATTGATAATACAACATATAAGAGGTTATTCAGATAGAGTTGCAACATTAAGATTCCAGTTAAATAAACTGCACACATTAACTATAGTCCAAGCATACGCTCCTACCTCGACACACGATAACGAAGAAGTAGAAGACTTTTACGACTCGTTAAACAAAGCCTGCGAAGATCAGCGAGGCACTTGGAATCTAGTCATTGGCGACTTTAATGCTAAACTGGGTACTAGAAGTGAAGTAGGCGACGAACAAGTTCTTGGGCCACATGGTTTGGGAAACCGGAACATACGTGGCACTCGCTTGCTTCAATTCGCATTTGGACAAGGCATGAAGGTCTGCAATAGTTATTTCCCAAAAAAAGATCAAAGACGTTGGACCTGGATATCACCAGATGGTAGTTACAGAAATGAGATCGATTTTGTTTTAGCATCCAAATTAGACATTGTCAACGACGTTGGCACTATAAACAGGATAAAATTTAGTTCCGATCACCGACCCCTGCGGACAAAACTTTCGTTTGATTTCAAACTTTTGCGTCACAAAACTTTCTCACCCCGAATCAAGAACATTGACAGACTTACACTGACAAACAATTACGACATATTTAACATAGAGTTACAGAACCAATTTGATAGTCTAGACAACGATACTGAAGACGTAGAAAACCAGTACCAAAATATCCTGAATAGTGTTAAAGCCGCCAACAAGAAAATTCAGACCAATAACAAAAGACACAAAAAGCTATCACAGCACACAATACAGTTAATAGAACAGAGACAATCTTTACCAATAGCCTCGCATAGTTTCAACAGTCTTGACAGAGTAGTAAAACGCAGCATTAGAAGCGACATCCGTAATTTTAATGGGTCATTTTCTAAACTCGATTTTTTTTGTGTCCGAGCTGAAAATCGTAGTGTAGCATGAGATAATACGTACCATTTATTTTTTTTCATAAAGAATACATGTTTCCACGTTGAGGTCCACTCAAATTCACTGACTTATTTGTTTTTAAAATACATTAAAAAATACCTAAACGCTCAAATTAAGACTCCGTGCCCTGTCCGGCATCTAGTTTTGAATCAATTAAAAATTCCTATCAAAAACTGTACATTAGAATCACTGATTTCGTGTCAAAAACTTTAACTCGATTATATTTACTATCACTGAGCACAGACACTATTCACTTCACTGTGGTGAATAACTTGTAATTGATGTTTAAAAATCGTCCGAGCGCGAGAGTTAAATTTTGTCGGCAAAATTCAAAGGTCCCTGGCAGCCATCGTTTACATTTGATCAGCTTCGCGTCCTGCTTCACATGTGCTCTCAAATGTCAGCTATTATAGATAAAAAAATTATATATAGCAAACCGCATTAAGTTCGAGTAAACCACCTAAGTACTTCGGTTTCTGGGTGGGCGACAATTTTTTTTGCTTTTGCTTGCAATTTCGGTGGCCCTTAGAAATTCAAATTCTTACATAAGTAATCATTAACATATGTATGCATTATAAAGCACTTTGGTGTCTCTATATAAACGATAACTTAAAATATTATTAACATGTGATTTGATTTTTTTATGATTTTTTTTATATCGATTTCCAATTCCCGTGTCCTAATTCCCATAGCTTGTTTACCCAAAACAGCTGATTTTGGGGCACGGGAATTGGGAAGGTTCACTTATTTTGTTAATAAACCGCATTTAATAACAATAATTATGGATGAAATGCATAAATAAATATAATTTGTACTAAGTATATCGATTAGAGTTGTAGTTTATGCGTTTATTTAAAAAAACAGGCCAACTTCTACAATTACACTTAGCTTCTTAAATATTTGAAAAGAATCAATAAACAAAGTCAATGAACATTATGTACATAAAATCATGTAGGTATATATCGATACATACGCATTTTATATACAACGACGGTGGCAAACAAGTAAGCGGACATCTCAAATTTTATAAAAGGTCAGCAACGTACCCGTGACTTTTTTGGAGTTGCGAGCGTCTATATGTACATCTGCATTTAGTGATAGTTTTAACTATTAATACTTGTATGATTTTTTGCAAACGAGTTGCTATGTGATTGTATAAAGAGAAATTTAACTTAAAATATAGATTTTTGGTTAATATAAATTTCTTCGGCTGAAACTTGAACCCATGATTGGTAAAATTAGGCTAAATAACTTCTGTACGGGCAAGCGTACATGACTTAGTTGTATTGTCAGCAAGAAGTAAATACATGAGAAACGCACATAGTTGTAAGATTTCATAGTTTAATCGGTTGTCGTACGTGACACCGGAATTGCCTTGTACACACGTAGATTTATTGTATATATAGTAAGTTATAATGGATTAAAGTCAGTTATCATACCAGTCAAGTAGTTGTTTCAGTCAGAATCCCTGCTTGACTATATCATTATATCACCTGTAAGGGAACGCCCTTACATTTTGGTCCTTCGAACCGGATAAGCGCGCATTCGGTTATATCAATATCAGTCGACATATATCAGTATCATATCAGTGTTAATATCAGTGTATCAGTATCAATATCAATCAGCGTAATCTCAATATCATTTAATATCATATCAAGCCTCAATTCGCGTTCGCATTCATCAGTATCACAATAATAGTATCAATATCTAGCGAACGGTGTAATATCAGTGTGCAGCTGCAGCAACAGTATCATCAGTATCATCGAGCGTCGGGACCAAGGCGCAGAATCAAGTATCAGGCAGAATCAAGTAAGATCTGACCATATATCACGTACGTGTATTCAAATATCATAATTATCATGGAGGCTTTACTTACGCAACAAAAGGATATCATCCAGAGAATACAGCAAGTTAGGGTGAACTTTGGGAAGGATTCGGCGGGTAGGAAGACCCCCGAGTATATCAGGGCTAGATTGGAGGCCATAAGGCAGCTATGGAGCGAGTTCGTGAGCAACGATGCTCGTCTCGCGGAGTACAAGGATGAAGATCAGCCATACTTCACTGAGAACGTTTTTGAACAGGCGAAGACAAGTTGTGAAGAGATACATAAGATGTTGTCTACGTTTGAACAGCCGGGTCAGGCTGCGCAGTCACTAGGGGAGTCGAGGCCAGAAGGGTCTGCTGAGGTGGGGGAGTTATTGAGGCAACAAAGGACGAACTTTCGTGCTTTTTCAAGATTAATTAAGGGCATTAGGGTTGACGCAATAGTGGAAAAATGGGAATTTGATGATGAGTTGCAGAACGTCCAGTCGCGGTGGGCTATCATCGATAAGTTACATCTCCAGATAGATAACATTTTGCAGGGCTCTGACAAGGTCTATGACGAAGAATTTGGGGGATACGAAACAGCCTATAAGGAGGTCAAGAGGAAGATTCATGCCAGTTTAGGGTCCGTGGTGCACAAGCAGCAGGCAACGCCGCAGTTGGAGATCCCTGTGTTTACGGGGAAATATACTCAATGGCCTACGTTTTATGACTTGTTCAGGGAAGCCGTGCACGATAATAAGGCTATTCAGAAGGCTCAAAAGATGCAGCATCTGAAGGGTAAGCTCAGAGGAGAGGCAGAGCGTCTTATTCAGCATTTGAACGTGTCATCCGAGAATTATGACGTTGCATGGGAGTTGCTAACGCGCAGATATAATAATCCTCAGGTTTTGTTTGCTAATCACATGGAAATTTTCTTAAATCAACCTACAATTCATAAACAATCTTCGGTTGAGTTGAAAAGATTGCACGATACGTCGATGGAGTGTATCAACGCCATACATAATTTAGGCATGGATACCAGCGCGTGGGGTCCCATTCTAGTTCATCTGTTGTCAAAGAAAATTGATCAAGAGACATGTAGTGGTTTTAAGGAATCCAGGAAGTCACCGCGGGATATTCCTACGTTTGAAGAGTTCATGGGGTTTTTGGAGAATAAATTTACCGCTCTCGAGCCGATTGCTCAAAGGCGGGAGAAGGAGTGGATAGCGCCGGCGGGGCCAAAGAGGAGTTTGCCGTATCAAGCCGGTGTCGTTTTTAACGCATCAGCGAAATCGTCGTCGGGTCATAGTCTCAATGATCTTATGGAGTGTGGACCTAACCTTCAGCAAGATTTGCAGACGCTTATATTGAATTGGAGGCAGTATAAGTATGTTATCACGGCAGATATGGAGAAAATGTTTCGTACAATTTATATTAGAGAGGCGGATCAGCAGTTACAAAAGATTATTTGGCGGGATTCTGGGCAGGATCCTCTACAGGAGAATAGTTTGACCACTGTGACATACGAGGTCAGGAAGCACAACGTGCACGTTGGCGTGTGTCACGAGACACATTTTATCACGTGTTTACTAGACAGGCACGGGTCGGTTACACGAGTAGTACGCACGCTAGCATGGATATCACGTTTCGTAGCGCAGACGCGTGGTAAGCAAAATAAAGAACGTGCGAGTTATTTGACGTCAGCTGAATTGAAAAGTGCTTGGAATGTTGTTGTTAAGCACGTGCAGAGGGATTGTTTTAGCGAAGAATTGTCAGATATCAAACGGAAAGGTCACGTGAGCAAGTCCAGCCGGGTTATTGGTCTTAATCCTTTCCTGGATAAGGAAGGGCTGTTAAGAGTCGGAGGTCGGCTAGCGAATGCAAGTATATCAGAGGCAGCTAAGCATACCATCATTTTGCCGAGCCAGGGGCGGTTAACGCAGCTTGTCATAGGAGCAAAGGCTAGTCTTTGTAAAACGACAGTGTCAGCTTGCGCCGACAAGTGGGTCAAGTTGCGGCGCCGTAATGTCTGGTTGTATTCGTGTTGCGAAGAATGCAAGATTCGCATATTTTGCGCGACAGGTGCCGAGTTCAAGGTGCTCAAGGGCAATGGCATTGTTGAGCTGAGTCAGGGTTGCATTATAAAGAGCGAGACCTTCACGATTCACGGTCACGACAACTTTGTTGACAAATTGGGAATAGAGCCTTCCGTTGAGATGCCGACGTATACGTCGATGTTGAATGATTTGATAAACAGCACGAGACCTCGGGCGAGGCTCACGGAAGCAGAGGCAGGCACTCAATCACCATTTGGAGAAATGAAACTGCAGATAGAGCAGTTGAAGGAGCAAGCGGAGGTTCAGAGGACGGTGCACAACGTACACCATTACACGGCGTTGTACGTCGTCATGGTCATAGCGGTAGCCGCAGCTTGTGCTGCCGCGTACTGGCGGCACGGCAGTAGGCAGCGGCCAGGAGGAGTGGAGGCGGCGGCGGAGCGGCCTCGGGCAGAGTCGTCGATCAGCGCGAGTGTTTGTGCAGTGGAAGTGAGAAAGGACAATATAGTGACAAGTGACGGAAGAGGGACCGTTCCCTCGACAGTTTCGCGGGTCGTTAAGTTCGACGGGCAGTAGTTAGTTTAAGCACGTAGATTCTAGCTTGTACGCATGGTTTATGTAGGTAATAGTTAGCAGTTAAACATAAGTGTGTACTCAATAAGTACCACCATATATCTTGTATTCTTGTTGTATACCTTGTATCATTGATTCACGTATCACCATATATCTTGTATTCTTGTTGTATACCTTGTGTCATTGATTAGCTAGTAGCCGCACTTCATGCACTTATATCAGTATGTTTGTCTGTTTTGTTTCCTTTCTGGAGTGCCAGGATGTACGGGCAAGCGTACATGACTTAGTTGTATTGTCAGCAAGAAGTAAATACATGAGAAACGCACATAGTTGTAAGATTTCATAGTTTAATCGGTTGTCGTACGTGACACCGGAATTGCCTTGTACACACGTAGATTTATTGTATATATAGTAAGTTATAATGGATTAAAGTCAGTTATCATACCAGTCAAGTAGTTGTTTCAGTCAGAATCCCTGCTTGACTATATCATTATATCACCTGTAAGGGAACGCCCTTACAACTTCGATACAATTGAACTTTATAATTCTTGATAAATTAGATGGTAAATAATAATGCTAATAAAATTTTTTCTAAGAAAAGGAAATTCCCATGGACAGATAAATTCCCGTGCCCTGGTCAAATTTTCAAATTGCAATAACTTCCGTAATTTTATATGTATAAGTACCCTGTAAGAAAATTTGTGTTTATCAATTTTTTTCTCAAATTATCAGCATAAAATTTTCTATATATTATTGGTATTTCAAAATTCCATGGGAATTTGACAAAAATGCCCGTTTGGTGAAATTGACTCTAATACATCCGCAGTTAGAACCGCTTTAGATAGACACACTTCATTAAAATCTGCACGACAAGGGATCCACAAAGGGGCAAAACCGTGGATAAACAACTTAGCCGATGAGTACGGTAACAAACAACACAGCCGTGATAAAATATTAGATATTTGTACCAACTTCTACAAAAACCTTTATTCAGACACGCAAAAACCCGTCTCTACCAAGCAATATGTCTGCACTGAGTCCATCCCACCAATCACAGAACACGAAGTAATACAGGCCCTTCGGATCATGAAGTTTGGGAAAAGCCCTGGAGAAGATGGACTTAGCACAGAATGCTTAACCCTTGGAAAACCCGTCCTACTACCCCATATAACCCAACTATTTAACAGGATTTTGCAAACAGGAAAGATCCCCAAGCAGATGACCCACGCAAATATAATACTGCTTCACAAAAAGGGAAACAAGAGTGACATCAACAACTACCGACCAATTAGTCTAGTCTCTCATCTGTATAAAGCGTTCATCAAAGTAATAGAGTGTCGCATTGCTGGTCAACTAGATAAACATCAACCCCCCGAGCAAGCCGGATTCCGTCCCGGTTTTTCGACCACCGATCACCTATACATACCCTCAATCAAGTTATAGAAAAATGCCAGGAATACCACAAACCTCTGTATCTAGCCTTTGTAGATTATGCAAAGGCTTTCGATAGCATTACACATAATTCCATATTTACAGCACTCCGTCACCAAAATATCGAATCCACGTATATAGACCTACTTAGTTCCATCTATGACAATAGTACAGCAGCCGTAAAATTGCAATCTTCTGGCCAACCGTTCCAAATCGAAAGAGGCGTAAAGCAGGGTGACCCGCTGTCTCCAAAACTCTTCACAAGTACCCTGCAACAAATATTCCAAAGCTTGGCGGTCCACTGGGAAAACAAAGGCATTATCATCGGCGACAGAAGACTAACAAACCTTCGTTTCGCCGATGATATTGTATTGTTCTCCTCGACAGCCCAGGAACTCCAAACGATGCTCCAAGATCTAAGCTCGGCAAGCGCTCAATCTGGTCTTACAATGAACAGATCCAAGACCCAATTAATGACCAACGGCACAAAAAGTAGGGTCGAGGTAGACGGGCAGTTAATACAGTATGTCGACGAGTATATATACTTAGGCCAACTAGTTTCCTTCAACCAAAGACAGGATAAAGAGGTCGAAAGACGGATACAAAACGCCTGGAGAAGCTATTGGTCTCTTAAAGAGCTGCTGAAGGGAGACCTTCCCTTAACCCTAAAGAGAAGACTCGTCGATATGTGTATTCTGCCTGTCCTAACCTACGGTGCCCAAACTTGGTCACTCACTGAGGCACAAAAGACCAGATTGAAGGTTTGCCAACGAGCTATGGAGCGTAGCATACTTGGAGTGAAACGGATCGATCGTGTCCGAAACTCTACGCTGCGCTCAAAGACTGGCATCGCTGACGTAGGAGTTAAGACCGCCAAGCTCAAGTGGGACTGGGCAGGCCACGTCTACCGCATGCATCCACAAAGGTGGGCCAAACTGGCCACGGAGTGGGTGCCGAACGATGGGCGACGACGACGTGGCAGGCCAAGACGGAGATGGCGGGACGACCTAGACGCATTTCATAACGATTGGCCAGAGATTACTCAAGATCGTAACGAGTGGAGATTAAGAGGGGAGGCCTTTGCCCAGCAGTGGGACACCATATAGGCTGTTAAAAAAAAAAAAAAAAATAATAATTGATAATTAAAATATACGCAAGCAAGCGAAGCGTTATGTCGAGTTATGCCATCGTTTTATTCGCCTTAATAATTTAGTGATTAATTAAACCCTTTTTAATGAATATTCTGCGAAATATGATAAGGGATTTGCAATTAATTGTCGGCAATTAGTCAATTCGCAACTCGCAAGACGCGATTTGTGATTGATTGCTCATAATTAGGTAGTCGCTAAACGCCAGTCGCGAGGGCGCCGAAAATTTCAACAAGTACTTAAATATCAACGCCTTTCCAACATATTATAACAAGTGAATACAATTTTGCTTTTACCAACGAAATAATTTTGAACATAGCCCATTAGCGCCTCTAGTGGCTAATTCATACTCGGTAGGCCTCATTGAAAATCACTTTCCTTACGGCTCGACGACAGTGATTTCTTTGAAACTGATACGAGCAAAAATAATATTCCCTAGTCTAGTTACCTGATATAAGTAAGTAGTACCTAGTTATGTATGTTGACTCCCGGGCCTCCCGGCCAGTTACAGTGAATGCATAACCGCTGACATTGCGGTAAGGATGTTATGCCCAGAGCGCCCGCGCACAGGTGGCGAGTACCGGGAATCAAGCCCACCGCTGTGTATGAGATAGTTCTTACATAGAATAAGTTAGTTACAGTTTAAGCTTCAAGCTGTTCACTCATCTTATATTTTAATCATTAAAGTTAAGTCCAAGTAACCTGAGTTTTACCTTGAAACGTCCTCATGAGCTCCCAACTTTAACTGGCGCAGCCTTGAAGGATATTCGTGAAAATAGTGCGTATAGTCGCGTCGCGTGATAAAGGACACTACTATTGGTTCTCACGCGTAACTCGAATATCTTCGAACCAAATAAATAAGTTAAATTGTGGACATTAATTGAATTACAACGTGAGGTACGTGATAAAAGGTGTCATCAGCGGCGGAAGTCATGGCAATCGGCGGTTTGTGAGTAGACCTTTTTGCATTCCTTGCTTATTCCTGATTTTTCCTGAAAGCTGGTGAAAACTCGTGTTACTAGTAGGTTTAGTAGTAGTTGTTAATAGTAGATTTTCGGATAAACTTCACTGGAAACTCTAGCAAATAGTGTTTAAGTTATCGTGCTCTGCTCTCCATCGATAGAGTGGCGTAAATTATAAGAAACTGATATAGGAATAAGTGCTAAAAGTGTTTTGTGCTAATTTTTCGAAAAAAAAAAAAAAAAAAAATATAATAAATAAATTTGTGTTTTTTTTTGAGCCAGTAAATAGAAATTCGTGATTTCACATTGATCATAAATTTTATTAAAATAAAATGGCTCAAGTACAATTACAAGTAATTCCCAAAGAGATGATTGATATCATCCCTAGATTTGAGGGTGACAATAAACAATTAGATTTATTCATCCGTAAAGCTGAATATGTAATTCAGAGATTTAGAGGTGTAGATGAAAATGTTATTCAAGATGAATATGTATTTCATGCTGTAACGAGCAGACTTATTGGTAGGGCTGCGACCCTCCTGAGTGAACGAGGAGATTTGGTGTCATGGGATCAATTAAAAAGTGTATTACGCCAACATTTCGGTGATCCTCGTTCAGAGCAATGTATTGCTATTGAATTAGAAAATTTAAAAATTAAACAAGGAGAATCTTACACCGATTTTTGCAATAGAATTCAGCACGTAAGAAGTACTTTATTTGCTAAGGTCAATGAAACTGACGACGAACAATTACGAAATGCTAAGACGACAATATATAATAATACCGCATTAAACTCGTTTTTGTATAACCTTCCCGAGCACATGCTTAGGATAGTGCGTCTGAAGGGTTGCTCCACTTTGGAGAGTGCGTTAAGTGTGGTAACTGAGGAAGTGAATTTTCAACTCCAGTACAATTCTAAAAACGGCACGCGTCCAGTGCAACAGCAGCAAAACTCACAGCCACGTCTGACCTTCCAACAACCACCACAAAATCGTTATTTTAGCGTTCCTCAACAAAACAATTTTAGATTTGGCATTCCTCAAAATTCGACACCGAGACCAAATGGTTTCCAACCCAATTCAACGCCGAATCGGGGTTTCAGATTTGGTATCCCAAATCAGCCACAGCTAGGTTTTAGGCCTACTTCTAATCAAGTATTTGGGTATGGTGCACCCCAACAATATAATGGATTTAGATTTGGCACTCCTGCTCAACAAGGCTACAGGCCTTTGCCCAATCACGGTTTCAACCAACAAACAGCATCTCCAGGCTTTCGGTTTGGTGGTCCACGGGTTCAGCCAAACCTAAGAGCCCTTGACAATTCTGACGTCACCATGCGCACAGTTAGACAGAACAACTTGGTCGTGCCATGCGAAAATGATAACCTGTTTTACAGTGACACCCCGCAGTATTTAGACAACGAATATTACTATGAACAAGAGCCTGTTGAACCGACTCAAATCGAAGAAATACCTGAAGAAAACGCGAATGATGAACAAAACGTAATCGAAACTGAAAATTTTCAGTTAACGGCCTCGAAAACCCCAAAGCGTTAGTGATCGAATTAAATTGCGACAAAATTTCGAAATTACCGTGTATAGAGTTACCGGAAATCGGTGCACGCTTTATGATCGACACGGGAAGCACCCGATCTTTCATAAATACTACACTGGCCAATCGCTATTTTTCGGAATTTAAATACACAGAGCCCTTTGAGGTGATCAGCACCCACGCAAGAAGTATGCATAACGAAATTATATATATACCACTTCTAGAAACATTTAAAAGTACGGAATATCACAAATTTTATGTATATGATGTCGCCCAAGGTTATGACGGACTCATCGGATCTGACTTACTCAAACAATTAGACGCAACAGTGAACATGAAAGATCTTATGTTACACACACGGAATACAAGCATACCAATTATATACAACCCCCCCTGCGAAATCAACTTAGAGCCAAGAACAGAGACACGAGTCAAGATTCCAACGGATCTCCGCGACGGAACAGCCATTGTATGCTTTCAAGAGTTCAAGGACGCTGTAAGAATGCCATCTGCATTAGTCAAATGTGAAAACTATTTTGCAACTACAGTTATACAGAACGCGACCGAACATAATGTGACAATCAAATTTAAAAAAGCCGTACACGTTGAAAAGATTGAATTCAATGAAGATGATGTCTTAGTTAATTTTACTTCTCGAGCAAATTGCGATGTGGACGATCTGCTAAAACAAAATTTGTCGAAGTTACGATTAGATCACACCAATGCCGAAGAACGAGCATGCATACAAAAACTTTGCCACGAATACCGCGACATTTTCTACTGCGAAGAATTGCCACTTACCTTTACTAATAACGTAAAGCATAAAATCAGGACTAAGAACGAAGATCCAATTTACATCCGGCCATTCCGTCACCCACCTTCGCAAAATGAAGAAATTCAGCGACAAGTCAATAAGCTCCTTAAGAACAACGTGGTGCAGGAATCTTATTCCCCGTGGAGCGCTCCGGTCCACCTGGTACCAAAAAAACAAGATGCAAGCGGCGAAAAGAAATATAGAATGGTAATTGATTATCGACGCCTAAATGATATAACCATCGACGACAAATATCCGCTTCCTAATATAACTGACCTCTTTGATAAAATAGGAAGAGCCAACTATTTCAGCACTCTAGATCTGGCGAGCGGTTACCACCAAGTAGAGGTTGACGAACAAGACAGACCTAAAACTGCATTCACGACACAATCAGGACACTATGAATTCACCCGCCTACCATTCGGGTTGAAAACAGCACCCGCTACATTTCAGCGTACTATGGACAATGTTCTCAGAGGCTTACAAGGCTCACATTGCCTCGTATATTTGGATGACATAATTATATTCTCAACAAGTCTACAAGAACACATAGAAAAATTACGCAAGGTTTTTAACAGGTTAAGAGAAACAAATTTAAAGGTCACATTAGACAAAAGTGAATTCTTAAGAAAAGAGGTACTCTACCTGGGTCACCAAGTCACAAAAGACGGCCTCAAACCCAATGATGACAAGATAAAGGCCGTTCTCAACTTTCCCCTTCCTCGAACACCGACAGAAATTAAAAGCTTTTTGGGCTTTGTAGGATACTACCGCAAATTCATAAAAGATTTCTCCAAAATAACCCAACCACTTACCGCTTGTCTGAAGAAGAAAAACAAAGGAAAGAAAATTCTAATAACGGACGAATATAAGACGGCGTTTGAAAAATGTAAAGAATTATTAGTGAATGCACCGTTGCTTCAATTCCCTGACTTTTCTAAACCATTCGTTCTCACCACGGATGCGTCAAATGTAGCAATTGGCGCCGTCCTTTCCCAAGGCCCTATTGGCAGCGACAAACCTATCGCCTATGCGAGTCGTACTCTGAACGATGCTGAAGCGCGCTACAGCACGATTGAAAAGGAACTGCTAGCGATAGTTTGGGCTACCAAGTATTTCCGGCCTTACCTTTATGGCAAAAAGTTTACTATATATACAGACCACAGACCTCTCGCATGGTTAAAATCTATCAAAGAACCTAACAGTAAGTTAACGAGATGGAAGTTGAGACTGGAGGAGTTTGATTACGAAATTATGTACAAAAGCGGGAAACAAAACACGAACGCGGATGCCTTATCCCGTGTTGTAATTAATGTATTAGAAAATGATGACACTGATGACCAAAATTCAATGCGTGCAAACGTCGATCCAAATGAACAATACGATCGGGAAGGCAATGATTCTGATACGGAAACGGCACATTCATCTACGTCAAGTACTTTAACGGCTTCAGAGAAACATAGTGACTCTAGTACAGATGCTGCACACTCCGCAGAGCTCGTAGATACCATTGGTATACCAATTCTTCACGAAGCCATCGATACAAAACCTAATCAAATACTGATATATGATTGGAATAGAAATCATATAAGCGTAAAAGACCTTGCAAGAGATAAACAAAAGGTGTTAGAAGTCCACCTTCCCCGAGATAGACCTGATCTAGTAAAACAGTTCCTGAAAGAATATATAAGGCCCAAGATTAAATACTTTATGTATTTCGAAAATGCTGCTCATAGAGCCCAATTCACCCAAGCAGTGATGGCCCTTTATAGAAAAGACTCCGTATGGTTCTTTGAATGCACTGAAAGAGTAATATATGTTGATGATGAAAATGAACAACGCGATATCGTAAAACAGTATCATCAAGGCAAAACGTGCCATCGTGGCATTAGGGAAACTCTAATGCATCTAAAACGAACTTACTACTGGAATAATATGCTCACCACTGTAGCAAGTATTATTAATTCCTGTGAGACTTGCCAAACTATGAAATATGACAGAAAACCACTGAAACCTAAGCTGCAACTCACACAAACACAGACAAAACCTTTTCAAGAAATTTTTGTTGATCTCTTCTCTATTGAAGGGCAATACTTCCTTACCATAATAGACGCCTTTAGCAAATTAGGGCAAGCCTTTGAAATCCCAAACCGCTCTACCCCCGAAGTTATCAAGGCCCTCCTAAAATATTTCTCGTTATATGGCATTCCTAAAAGGTGGAGCTCAGACCCAGGGTCGGAGTTCAACAACACACTACTAAAAGAGATGCTAGAATTTTACAAAGTAGACATGCACATTGGCACTCCGCATAATCCCAACTCTATGGGTATTATAGAACGATTTCATTCTACCATTTTGGAAATATACCGTTTAGCTAAGCGTGAATACAAACTTACCGATGTAATATCCACCATGAACTATGCGATCATGTCATATAATTCAACAATACACTCCACAACGGGCTTGACCCCGTTCGAAATAGTATTCGGTCACACTGATTCTAACGATGTCTTTGATGTGGATTTTAACAAACAGTATACTCAAAAACTAGTTCGAGATCATGTTAAGAAAACGCAATATCTCTATAAATATTTGACTGATAAAATTTTGAAACAAAAAGATAAAGTTAGGGAAAAACGGGGTGGCGAAACCGAATTCGATGTTACAGAAGGAGATACAGTATTCGTAAAAGGGGTCAATGTAAGACGTAGTAAAGATGCACCTCGCTATCAAAAAGCAAAGGTTACGGGAGAAGTTGCTAGAAATATTGTACCAATAGAAATTCGCGGCAGAAAGACTAAAACTCCAATTAAGGATATTAAACGTCTTTCGCAGGGTTGCCGCCCTCCTGCTGATCCAGGGAATACAGAGCCAGACCCTCCTTCTTCAACAAATGGAAAATGACAGGGGCATTTTTCCGATTAGACAGGGTCAAGCGGTTATTAGTCACGACAAATGGACTATAGTTAAAGTTTTAGATTTAGACTTGCTTTGTGAAGATTTAGAATTCAACATTAACAGGTACGCGAATCTATGCAAACATATTTCGATCTTTTATACACAAAGGGGTATTAACTCAGAGTTAAAAAACATTAAACTCCAGACAGATCACATAAAGAATATAACGATACAAAAAATTGCCCAAATACTCCCATCGCGTAGAGTTAAACGTGGAATTCTAAACCCCCTTGGCTCTTTAGTTAAGGCTATAACTGGTAATCTAGATCACCAAGACGCCCTTAGGTATGATAGATTGATAAACGAATTAAAGTCGAGCCAGGATGCAACTAACAAAAGGTTCACCTTGGTTAGAAAAATGGCGGATTCATTCATAAATGCCACCAATTCCTCTCGATCTAACTTCATTCAGCTGGACAAGGAAATATGGGAATTAAGAAAAATGTTTAACCAAACTGCAAGTAATCAGACCGTCAACAAAATCATTCTTACATTTAATTTGTTTTTGCATAATTTTATGACGCTGTATGTCCGCCTGGATGAAATAGAAACAGCCATAACATTTAGTAAGTTAAGAACCCTACACCAAACCATTGTGGATAGCGATGAATTGTTAACTATGCTAAGAACTATTGAATCAAAGAACATTTTAGTGTACCCTGTTAACTTAGAGAACTTATTAAAACTTGAACAATGTATAGAATTAAAAGCTTACACTAAAGGAAGTACAATAACATTTTTGCTAGACATTCCAGTTATTCGAAAGGAAACTTATTCCTACTATAAAATCTTACCCTTACCAACCGTAAATATCCATAACCAAATAACCGTTATCATACCTGTACATCCTTATATCCTCGTAAAAGGGTCGAAAACCGAGCCGGTTGCTACACCGTGTATGGAGATTGAAGAAGGCTATTTCCTCTGCCAAGAAAATGAAATACTCCCGTTAACCCCTGACCGCTGCGTAGCAGATTTGATGAAATTTAACACAAATACCAGCTCTTGCCATCCTGTGGTTGCTAACATACAAGGGCTAAAAATAGAAACCCTGCAACTAAATCAATGGCTAATTTTTACAAAAGAGCCCCTCACACTGAAGAGGTTCTGCGAAACAGGAGTCACTCAGCACATGATCCGAGGCACTTACATACTTACCTTGGAAGACAATTGTGAAGTAAGGATCACAGACATCTTTTTGAGCCAACATTTAATAAAAGGGAAGGATGTACCAGTAACAAAATTACCAATTATAAACCTACCAGAGATCGATATGCCGACACCGCTACCAGAGAGGAAGCCTCTGAATTTGAACGGAGTTAACCTGGCGGATTTGCAGTTCATACAATATGCGTTACAGAAAAGTGATAGTGAAATAGTGGAGAGTAGTAATGAAAGCATAGTGAAAGTGAAAGGTATCAGTGTCTGGACATTGGGGCTATATATAATCCTAGTTTTAGGCACATGTATAACCATTTTTGCTAAATATAAGAAACTTTTATGTTTTCAAAATCATCAGTCGCAAAATCGTCCGACTGAGGATTTTGAACTTGCGGAGGGAAGAGTTATGTATGTTGACTCCCGGGCCTCCCGGCCAGTTACAGTGAATGCATAACCGCTGACATTGCGGTAAGGATGTTATGCCCAGAGCGCCCGCGCACAGGTGGCGAGTACCGGGAATCAAGCCCACCGCTGTGTATGAGATAGTTCTTACATAGAATAAGTTAGTTACAGTTTAAGCTTCAAGCTGTTCACTCATCTTATATTTTAATCATTAAAGTTAAGTCCAAGTAACCTGAGTTTTACCTTGAAACGTCCTCATGAGCTCCCAACTTTAACTACCTAATAATAGCAATGCCTACACGTTGAGGGTAAATATATCATATAAAACCATATCAACACAACAACAACGTTCATTACAATATTGTATAGATTTACTTCAAACCCAACTCTAAATGTAAGCTGCATAACATAAAATACTGTGAAATATTCCAAGAACGTACTTATCAAAAGGTAGACAGGTAGGGTAGGTCTACCTACCTACCCTTACGTGTTGTGACATGTAATATTTAACATATTATAAATAAAGAGTATGAGTAGGTAATTATAGTTTAATGTATTCTGGGTTAACTCAAATGGTTAGAAAGGATTGCCCACGTGTTGTGCGTAGGCCGTACAACATTCAAAAATTTATTCTGCAAGTCTCCTTTTCCGTTTTTCATGTTCAGTTGCTGTTAAATAAAAGTAGGGGTGAAACTTATTTACTTAAAACGTTTTGAAGAATCAAATTTGTCTTTTAAAATAAACCTGTGGCAAACGAATATGGCAGCTCGCCCTTGTCTGTGGCATCCCGCGGGGCCTGCTTCACAGACAGGATTTCCATGTGCAGGTGCAGGTGGCAAATTACGTTTTATTCCGATTTTTCATATGTTACAGTCTATACTTTGGAATATCTGCTCTCCATTATCTAACTGTGACTATGTATTAACATAACAACAAAGGGGTGTTATAACGATAGGTACAGCTGGGTTCATTATAGGGGTATCGAAATTGACAGATGCTTTATGTTGTCGTTATCTCGCTATCTCGCGACCATCATAGAGCCCCTGAAGGGCTAGCATAACATGCATCTCGTCTCTACTCGCGCGCGAGATAGACTACCTGTCACTTTTTAACAGCATTAATGAGACAATGACAGGCGCATATCTTGCGCGCGAGTAGAGACGAGATGCATGTTATGCTAGCCCCACAGGTCTATTACCATTAGTGATAGTAAGAGCCGATTTTTCAACCCCGAGATAAAGTTAGCTCTATCTTTTTCTTTCATTTGACTTTAAAAAAATTAAAAAATGGCAGTCACTGTCATCCGATACAGAATCGTCTAAGAAGTATGACTTCGTTGTTGAAATATAATAAACGGGTCACTGAAGACTGTGTCGTCGAATATCGCTCGACATGTTTCGGGCCAATACGTGGTCCTTAATCATGAGTGGCCGCGGCGGCCTCGCGTTTGACACTGCGCGCGATGCTTGGCCCGGTGTAGGTTGCGTCGGTGGGGCGGGAGCGGGAGGCGAGAATCCACCCTCATTCTCGTCACTATTGTACAATGTCGGGTTACACACAACACTCACAATGTCACATGCTAAAGTCTCGCTTACACTTGCCACAGACGCAGTATTCAAAACAGTTCTCCAGCTGGGCGGCATTGACCATCCACAATCCCGATTAAAATCCTACCTATCCTTACTTCTTTGTTACCTCCTTTCTGCACATCACTTTAAGATACTAAGTGGGTGCGGAGTGTTACGAGCTTATGTGTGATCTTTGTGCACCGGCCAAGCCCGAAGACAAAACATTCGACGACTTATCTGAGCATTTGGAACCTGAGAGTTCGGAAATAGCGGAACGACACATCTTCCGCCAGACTGACAAGCATTTATTGGGCCCGAATTGTCGGTACTTGTAAATTACCGAGCTACCGCCAAACTACATATATTTATAACAGAGTACATCTGTTCATTTGAGTCAATTCGACTTGCCAGTACCATGCCATCTGTTAGACAAAGCAGCCGCGCTAAGGCGCGTCGCGGGTTACAGAAACGAACGACTCCAGATTTTACTCCTGAGCGCAGCGAGGGTGTCATGAGACAGTCTCGCTTCGCTCGGGAATTAAAACTGAGCCCTGAGTGCAGTGAGGGATTAAAGCCCGAAAGATCAGAGTATGCGACATGTCATGTCGCATTTCTTAACCGATTCTCATGAAATTTTGTGAGCAGGTTCGATAATATAGTATATGTAAATTAAAAAAAAAACACTCCATGGTCTACAGATCACAGTCATTAATTTAAATAGAAATAAACACGTCAAAACTGCCGTTTTAAACAGCAAATAATGTGCCATAAGGTACTAATAAACGACTTTGCACGTTCGTTTCGCCGCTCCGAATATAAAAAAGTATTTTTTCATCTCACCATCATTCAGATCATAATTATGTTAATATCTTCGAGGCCTGAATACTGAACGAGTCTAAGCTTGCAATAAAGTTCTAGGTCGTTCCGACTTCAAACAATGATCGTAAATATCCCTTACCTATACCCTGATAAAACTAGTGGTTCTTTGAGCTCTAGCCTCATATTGATCACACCGACAAAACGGTAGAAAAAAATCTTGAAATAAAATTGTAGGGTAACTTTCTCTACCAACAGGTAAAGAAGGGGTGGATTTTTTTCATCTAAACCCCATCATATAGGGTATCGTTAGTTAGCCCGTTAGCCCGTTTAAAAATATTGTAGTGTTTCTAAAACAATTTTTTGATTCAGTTATTCGTTTGCGTGATATTAAACTTTAAAGTGATAATTTTTATTATGGTTAAATGTCCGGGTCCCCCAGCCTCCCACTGCCAGCTAAACGATAGATACATATTAGGAATGTGAAACAAAACCGGCCAAGTGCGAGTCAGACTTGGCACATTTAGGGTTCTGAACCAATAGCAAAATTAACTTGGTTTGTTTTCGCGCCCCCTTTTGCTATAAATGAGAGCTCTCCTTAAACCATTCAAAAACAAGTTTTGACTATTTGTATGGCTTTGGGTCACCAAGATACTTTGTGAAAATTTTAAGACTCCAAACGTTTGGCTGTAAACCTGTGTGACAGACGACGGACGGACGTACGTGTCGTTCGGGTACGGAACCCTAAAAAAATATGATAGTAGTAAATATAATGAATTTAAAAGGATATCTATCACAGCTACGTATACCACAGCCGAACTTAAGCAATGTACTTTGAAAAGCAAACTTTCGTATAATTTCCATTGATACCTTAGATAATGTTGTTAAATGTGTCAAAAAACCATAGTAGGTAAATATAAGTTTGCGAACTTTTAAGCCCACATAATGTAACGGGTGGACAACTACAGTAGTAACCCTACATTGCGCGTGGCCCGAAACGCACTTAAATAGCCGGTTTTTGGTACATCAATTCGCCCAAGCTGTTCTGAAATCGCTGTCGCGACGCCAATCGCCAAGCCTTTACGGCACCAGCCTTAGGATAAGGAAAGTCATTGCTTTCTTGCTACGCACGTTCATTCTACACGTATAAATTAGCCAATCTTCTGAGTATACAAATATTTGCCGAGCTGATGAAAATGTGATTGGGACTCCAGGATTCGTGATGACTGATGAGTCGAACTAATGGGACGCCAAACAAAATGTATTACGCGCTGAAGAATATTACGCTGGATATGAAATACGTCTTTACCGAAAAATTTAATTAATCTCATCGTCATTTTAGAGAGTAATTATGCCAAAGCAAAAAGTACCAACAAATTAATTTCAACATCAGAATTATCGGACCACCTAATATTTACAAAACAAATACTCCTTATTAAAACGCTATTACGCTACGAGAGATAAAACGATAGAGTAGGTATATAATCAAAAAATATTTTTAACGATAAGACCGCCTGTTGTTATCTTATTAATTATCTAAGTTTCGGTTTTTTAGGGTTCCGTTGTAAACAAGGAACCCTTATAGTTTTGCCATGTCCGTCCGTCCGTCCGTCCGTCCGTCCGTCCGTCTGTCCCCCGTTTATCTCAGTAACCGTAGTACTAGAAAGCTGTAATTTGGCATGAGTATAGATATTGATGACGCCGACAAAACGGTAGAATAAAATAATGGAAAAATTTTTTTTTTAGGTTACCTCCCCTACATGTAAAGGTGGTGCATTTTTTTTTCTTCCAAACCCCATCGTGTGGGATATCGTTGGATAGCTCTTTTAAATATATATTTAATATTATAAGGTTTCTAAGAGCATTTTTTGATTCAAGAATCGGTTGGCGTGATATTAAGCTTTGAAGCGATAATTTTTGTTATGGTCAAGTGTCCCCCCCCCCCCTGCCAGCTAAAAACGGTGGTTACTAGGCATGTGAAAAAAATCATGGTAGTAGTATATACAATGAATTTAAAAGGAAAACTATCACAGCTATGTAGACATTACTAGTTAACGAGTAATAGTCGAGCTTAAGAAATATACTTTTTGTCACATCTAGCCATAAAGTGGCCATTATCGCACGCTCCGCGCGCGAAAAAACCCACTTCCTGGCCAGGGGGTGACATAAAATTTTGTACTTACCACGTGCGATAATAAAGAAAGCCTCAGATCGCATATTTATCGCCCTTGCCTTCGGCTCGGGCGTAAAATACCTGCGATCTAAGACATTATTTGTTTTATCGCCCTTGGTAAGTAATGTACTATTATGTCACACCTGGCCATAAAGCTGCAATTACCGCACGCTCCGCGTGCGGGAAATCCCACTTCCTGGCCAGGGGGTGACATAAAATTTTGTACTTAATACGGGCGGTAATAAAGATAGCCTCAGATCGCATATTTATCGCCCTTGCCTTCGGCTCGGGCGTCAAATACCTGCGATCTGAGACATTCTTTGTTTTACCGCCCTTGTTAAGTAATGTACTATTGCAAAAGCAAACTTTCGTACAATTCCCCTTGATACCTTAGATAATGTTGTTAATTCTGTCAAAAATATAGTAAATATAAGTTCTAAAACTTTTTAGTCCACATAATGTAACGGGTGGACAACCCTACATTGTGCGTGGCCCGACACGCTATTGGCCGGTTTTTTTTTCACTTTGTGGTGCATAATAAAGATTATTAAATATTATTATCACAACCGGCAGCTTTATTGTTAAAGAGCGATCTCTTCCAGGCAGCCTTAGGGTCTAATAAAAAAGGCTATACCGTCCCCAAAATTTTATCAGGCTCTCTCGGTAGTGTTATTTCAATATGATGTGATTGTATTGGCACAAAACAAGTTTTTTTGTCATCACAAGTAAGGAAACTGGGTGAATATTCATTGTTTTTATGGTGGTTTGTTTTTTGTCATTGTCGTTTCGTTATATACCTAGGTATTTATTGTCAAGTAATACTAATACTAAAACAATAAAATAAAAAAATATAAAATAATATTAACAAAAATATAAATGTAGATAAATAAATGTGTAACTAGATATAAGATTGTTAATTAAGGCTTATATTATTATTTATTGTCAAAGGAGACGATGATAAAAGTCAACTTTTGTAAAGAGCGAACAATTCGGGTCTGAGTCTTATTTGATCAGTGTTGGACCCGTTGGACGAAAAATAAATAAAAACCGGCCAAGTGCGAGTCGGACTCGCGCACGAAGGGTTCCGGACCATTATTTAAAAAAAACTGCAATAAAATCATGGCTGTTGTATGGGAGCCCCCTTAAATATTTATTTTATACTGTTTTTTAGTATTTGTTGTTAAAGCGGCAACAGAGATACATTATCTGTGAAAATTTCAACTATTTAACTATCACGGTTCATGAGATACAGCCTGGTGACAGACGGACAGACGGACGGACAGCGGAGGCAGTAAAAGGGTTCCGTTTTACCCTTTGGGTACGGAACCCTAAAAAACGGCCAAAAATCCTGTCTGTTGTATGGGAGCCCCCTTAAATATTTATTTTATACTGTTTTGTAGCACTTGTTGTTATAGCCGCAACAGAAATACATCATCTGTGAAAATTTCAAATGTTTAACTATCACGGTTCATGAGATGACATACGGACGGACGGACAGCGGAGTCTTAGTAATAGGGTCTCGTTTTACCCTTTGGGTACGGAACCCTAAAAACGAGACGAGTAAGGCGACTTCCTGATTTGTCGTAAATGTTGTCTAATAGCAAAATATGTTTATAGACGCAAGTAAGCTACATACAAAAAAGGTTCTATACACTTTTTCGCTGCAATGCATATTTCGGCCGGTTCGGGTTCGGGAATGAGACAAAGGAATGAGAAGCCACTGATAATTAACTTGCCCCCTTTAAATTCTCATTAAATATGCATCCTAGCGAAAACGTGTATGAAACCCTTTTCGTAGAAAATGTTATGTAGATTACTTGTGTCTACAAACATTTTTTGCTATGAGACACCATTTACAAGTGTTTTTACGAACAACTAAAAAAGGGTTTTTTACATCCCCCTCCCACCCTTTAGATCTACCCCCATCGACCAGTCCTTTTAGTATGTTATTTAGGTCAACTGTACCTACAACCCTGCCAAAATTTGCTTATTCTTGAATTATTTCCGCCAGTTTTCCTTCATTAATGTCGCTAAGCAAACTTTGTAATAATGAAAAATTATAAAAAAATACTAAATGTAAATATTTTCAAAATTGCTTCCTTGAGGTTAGATATGAGGATATTAGCTACCATATCAGGTATATTTTACAAAAAAAAAATCCAACAGTATCGTACCTGGAGGAGCCCAAACATGGTATGTTTTGAAAATTATTTTCGTTTTATTTTAAGACTAGTGACTAAAATGTAATGGTGTGATATATTTTTTAAATCGGCTTAGAAAGCCCTTTCGTTTAATACCGCACACGATAGGATTCAGAAAATTTAAAAAAAATCCATACAAAAGAAAGATGTCGTCATAACTCCGCTCCTTTTCGTTTTTTTTTTCGTCCATCGGATCCAAAAACGTCGTCCAATTGATTCATATGTATGTCCTAAAGATCAATCGTACCGATTTTCATGCTTTTAACACCATTTGCAGCATCTTTTGGCGTGCCGCCAGGACTATTATATCTAGCTAGCTAGTAGCATTTATATATATACGTAGTTAGAATACTATTATTTCTATAAACCTCGTTTAGTGAGTCTGATTACATTCAACGGCGAACAAAGACGTCTTCACGACGGTAGTTATTATCCATTAGGCCTCCATTCAAGTTGTAATGAAACCACATTTGATACTAAGTACTACGATTCTGTTTGCAGTTTGGTTTTCGCAATTTTTTTTCCACAGTTATATATACATTACTTAATCTCTTAACATATTATTATTTAAACTCGTGTGGTCCCTGATAGAGTAAAAGCCTCCTCCATCTTATGCCATGTTGGTTTGTCCTGAGCGATATCATTCCAGTTGTTGCCAGCTGTTTTTATGATATCATCTACCCATCTTTTTCTTTGTCTTCCGCCACTTCTTTTGCATGTGGGGCTTTCCATTTGGTTGCAATAAGGGCCCACCTTTTATCTCGATACCTTAATATATATCCCGCCCACTTCCATTTCAACTTTAAAGCGTCGGTCAGTTTGGTTTTTGGTATTTTCCTCAGCTTCAAGATGCTTCTTGCCATGGCGTGTTGACATGACATAACTTTTTGTTTTACATTTTTGATGTATACCCATGTTTGGCTGGCGTATGTTAGACTTGGTAAAATGCAAGAGTCCATTATGATTTTTTAAGGTTAACACTATAATTACCTTTCAGGATTTCCTTTTGTGCCCAGTATGTTTTCCATGCAATATTGATTCTTCTAATTATTTCATTTTCGTTGCTATTCGCATTGAAAGATACTAATTGCCCTAAATATACATGCTCGTTTTCGTAATTAGTACTTATAAAATATAAAACCGGCCAAGAGCGAGTCAGACTTCGCAGTCTTCGCACCCCTTCGCACATAGTTGACGTTAAAGACGTGACTGAAACACGGGAGTTTTCTATTTAAAATTGCAAAGCAGATTCGAGTGCACGAAACTAGAAATAAATCAGAATTAGCCCCATCTCCAAAGTTGGTGTTGGCTAGGATTCAATTCGGCTGCCATTGTTTATGAACACTCCCAGTGTTTGCTATCTGAGATATAACTGCGGTCGTTTTATTTCTAGATGTTTTGACGTTACACTAAAACATAACGTTTCGATGCACTTTGCGTATCTTGTACAGTTGCCACCAAAATTTTACGTACTCGTCAGTGCTCAACATTTTCTGACGCGCCTTGACAATACACTTTTGTTCAGTTATTTGCAGCAGGCTACAGTATTTCAACATGCCGCGTCTATAATCGAATGCGAATTATTGATTCTGTACAAAATCATCGGTTAATATATCGATTGCCCATGTCTCTTCAATGCTATGCATATTTATACACTGTGGTAATGCATTCTTCTCTGGATATTTTTATTGATAGTCAAACTAAATTTATGTGTAAATAAAGAACTATTTATGTGTTTTCTTTATTTATCTCTCCGATGGGAAGAAATTTTAATTCGGGGGCTTTTGGCCAAACGAGTACGGAATGGTAGATCCTACTATTCTAATGCTAGGAATTTACGCACTATTCGGTATGTGTTATTATTATATTATTAAGAATAAGTATTGATGAATGTTTCGTAAATTAATCACTAAGTAATAATTGTAATGCCCTCACATTAAAATAGTTCAAGACCCACCGACTATCTGCACACGTTTGTTCTCTTTTTGTGTCATGTAATTACAATCAATGAAATTAAACTCATATTAATAAAACAAATAAATTAATTAAAATTAGAAAAAAAACCCCGAATCGTTTTCTATTGGCAGGATGCCCAGAAGGCTGACTGCAATGCCTGCCTCGCTGCAGGCTATAACTAATTCGCTGAGGGAAATAGAAGCCAGCCTTCTGGTAACTAGAAGCCAGCCTTCTTGTAAGTAGAAGCCTCTATTAGGCGCCTCGACAGATCTATTAAAGGTCACGGCTCCAAAGTTGAGCCCGTTTCAATGACATATGCGACAATGTAATTTGTATTGTATTCATTCTGTGTACACATTATTTTGAGTTGTAGCCGATCTGAACTTTCTGTATTATCTGTAACTGTTAAATATGTAGACTAGGGTGACACCACCAATGTATGGACTCTTTAAGCACAAGCACCAATAATGGACACTTCAACCCTTAGGTATTCAAAGATCATAGGTACCTACGGTTTTAAATTAATGGTTCTTTAAAAAAATTATGACTCTTATTTTCTTTTACATAAGAGTTAATGTACATCACTGGTCCTTGTCCATTGCTGGTGGTGTCACCCTATTTATTTCTTGTTCTATAAATAAATAAATTTGTTGTAGACCTTGCCTGCTCCGATATATCTGATAGCGACGGATTTTATTGGGTCATTTTCTAAACTCGATTTTTTTTGTGTCCGAGCTGAAAATCGTAGTGTAGCATGAGATAATACGTACCATTTATTTTTTTTCATAAAGAATACATGTTTCCACGTTGAGGTCTACTCAAATTCACTGACTTATTTGTTTTTAAAATACATTAAAAAATACCTAAACGATTAAATTAAGACTCCGTGCCCTGTCCGGCATCGAGTTTTGAATCAATCAAAAATTCCTATCAAAAACTGTACATTAGAATCACTGATTTCGTATCAAAAACTTTAACTCTATTATATTTACTATCACTGAGCACAGACACTATTCACTTCACTGTGGTGAATAACTTGTAATTGATGTTTAAAAATCGTCCGAGCGCGAGAGTTAAATTTTGTCGGCAAAATTCAAAGGTCCCTGGCAGCCATCGTTTACATTTGATCAGCTTCGCGTCCTGCTTCACATGTGCTCTCAAATGTCAGCTATTATATATAAAAAAATTATATATAGCAAACCGCATTCAGTTCGAGTAAACCACCTAAGTACTTCGGTTTCTGGGTGGGCGACAATTTTTTTGCTTTTGCTTGCAATTTCGGTGGCCCTTAGAAATTCAAATTCTTACATAAGTAATCATTAACATATGTATGCATTATAAAGCACTTTGGTGTCTCTATATAAACGATAACTTAAAATATTATTAACATGTGATTTGATTTTTTTATGATTTTTTTATATCGATTTCCAATTCCCGTGTCCTAATTCCCATAGCTTGTTTACCCAAAACAGCTGATTTTGGGGCACGGGAATTGGGAAGGGTCACTTATTTTGTTAATAAACCGCATTTAATAACAATAATTATGGATGAAATGCATAAATAAATATAATTTGTACTAAGTATATCGATTAGAGTTGTAGTTTATGCGTTTATTTAAAAAAAAACAGGCCAACTGGTACAATTACACTTAGCTTCTCAAATATTTGAAAAGAATCAATAAACAAAGTCATTGAACATTATGTACATAAAATCATGTAGGTATATATCGATACATACGCATTTTATATACAACGACGGTGGCAAACAAGTAAGCGGACATCTCAAATTTTATAAAAGGTCAGCAACGTGCCCGTGACGCTTTTGGAGTTGCGAGCGTCTATATGTGCATCTGCATTTAGTGATAGTTTTAAATATTAATACTTGTATGATTTTCTGCAAAGAAGTTGATATGTGATTGTATAAAGAGAAATTTAACTTAAAATATAGATTTTTGGTTAATATAAATTTCCTCGGTTGAAACTTGAACCCATGATTGGTAAAATTAGGCTAAATAACTACGATACAATTGAACTTAATAATTCTTGATAAATTAGATGGTAAATAATAATTTTAATACAATTTTTACTAAGAAAAGGCAATTCCCATGGACAGATAAATTCCCGTGCCCAGGTCAAATTTTCAAATTGCAATAACTTCCGTAAGTATATGTGACGTTATCAGGGTTAGGGTACCACTTTGTCGCTTATGGATTCCGAGATATCACTGATTTTGTCAATCAACTCGAAAATAGCGAAAATTTGTTTTGATTAAAAATAGCTTCTACACACTTAAAATAATACTATGTATAAGTACCCGTAAGAAAATTTGTGTTTATATATTTTTTTATCAAATTATCAGCATAAAATTTTCTATATATTATTGGTATTTCAAAATTCCATGGGAATTTGACAAAAATGCCCGTTTGGTGAAATTGACTCTTGTATCAAAACTAATTAATACTTAATATTATAAATTCAAGTGTGTCTGTCTGTTACCTCTTCACGCTTAAACTGCTTAACCAAATTAGATGAAATTTGGTATGCAGATAGTTTGAGTCCCGCAGAAAGCCATAATATACTTTTTATCCCGAAAATCTTTCCTTACGGGGGTGTAAGTTTGTATGGAAGAGCAATAACTAGGTAAGCGTCTAAAATAAAAGAATAGTATTTATAACCTATTTACTGATACTTATGGTCAAAATCAAAGTAAAACGGCACTGAAAAACACTAGTTAAAATAAATAAAAATATTAAAAACTTAAAACATAGTTCTATTCGACATCTTCAATAACAAAAACTGACAAAAAAAGAACCTAGGTATACTTTTCAATACTTAGTTGTTCAATACCTACTGTAGAATGGTCCATCAATTTATCAACTCTTATAACTTTTTAATAACAGCTCCTTAGAAGGATGTTCTTTAACTTTCGGGTTCAGTTTATTACATTTTTTTACGAATATTTTTTTTATATTGTAATGACTTAGATGTTCGTCAACATAATCAACATAATCCTTGTTTTATTTTAGTTTGGCAAACATGAGCCCAGTAGATTCAATTACGTATGCGACAACACTTGTTTATATAGTAGTTTATGCAACTGCTAAACATTGAGAGGCATTAAAATACGAGTGTGGTTTTAAAATCACACTAGTGTTTTAAGGTCTATATTTATGTAAAGTTCCATACACTACTTAAGTGTAGTGAGGGATTTAAGCGCGCCCAAGATGAAAACACCTTTATCCCCGAAGTATACCTACTCTACTTTTCTTACCTCTTGCGAGACAATTAAAATACCAAGGCTAACTATTATAGAAACAGAATTAAATCAGTCAGTCACAGCAAATTTTATTATCTATTTTATAGAATCTGTGTTTTACTCCGTGTATTAATTAAGGCGCTACACTGAAAAATTTGGAGACTTTGAAACGCTGTCCTGCCCAGACTTGCAAACAGTTAGGGGCTGATTTTCAGATATATGATTCTTGACTATATGATTGTGGTACTGACAATAGCGAAACATGATTGCTTAAATTTTTCTCGATGGAAAATAAATCCAAAGTTGAGTCTATATTTTCCTTTTTTCCCTCAGCCTACTAAAACAACGCATTACTAAAAGACACGATTAAGTTAATATGATGGTATTTTACCTCATCTAGGCACTGACAAGAGGAAATTTAATAAACCTGCACACAGTGAGATATTTAATGAGAATTGTCTAAAAAGCCATTCTCGGAGAGGGTTGCATCCCGTTTTGTCGTGAGCGAAAAACAAAAGATAGGCGACGCGGGGCCTCAGTAGTATCACTTTGATAGCTCACGCGAGCGTAGGGTTCCGCCGGCACGTCTCGTGGAACACGGTCGCGTCTCACCAAGGTTCTGCGTTCCGCCGAGGAAATTGCCAGCAACGCTCTTGACACACCACAACACACACTAATATGAACAGGACCGAGAATCCTCTTAATTAAACCACTGAATAAAATCACTGATTTATTTACACTGATTACTTACAGACTGAACATATATACAAGGCACTATGGTTAACACAAGGCTAGGCACTGTAACTAGGCACTAACAATTAACTTACTGTACTTACAATAATATTACACTTTACACTGAGCACTATTTGCTATTTT
Source organism: Cenopis cana (assembly GCA_951800055.1). NCBI lineage: Eukaryota > Metazoa > Arthropoda > Insecta > Lepidoptera > Tortricidae > Cenopis > Cenopis cana. The sequence continues at coordinate 1,062,695 of OX637479.1, read as the reverse complement.
TCTTCCCTTGTTCTCTTTTCACTTTTACGGTACCGCTTATAATCAGAAACTGACTTCGGGGGGCACATTTGCTCGCTTTTATACCAAGAAAATCGAGATTTCTAGATAATCGAAAAATCAAGAAAAGTTAGAAAAGGACAGCATGATCTCTGTCTTAAACTTCGAGAACTTTCAAATTCCGGCGGGCTTTCTAGTACTAAGCTTATTCTACTCGCCAACAGATGGCACTACTTAATGTTTACTTCCAGCGCCGATGGATGGCGTTAGCAGTATCGGTTTTCATAACCAATTTGCAGTTTAACAAATGTCCCCCTAGATGCCGCTGTTACTTCTGCAAACTGACTAACGGCGTTTTGTCCTAAATAACATAAGTGCGATGAGGCTTCCTAAGAACCTTTTTGCTCGTTTCTCACTTAAACCACATGTGCACGCATTTTAGGTGGCTGTCCGTAACATTCTCCCTCCTTTGTGTGTGCACAGTCTTTTCGTTGCACCGGTAGGACAGCCAACCGCGTAACAGGCCGTCGGAACACGCCGCCTCGTGTCTCGACGTCAGCCGATCGTATGTTCCCGTCGGGTCCCGGGAACACACGCCGTACGATGCCTCGCGGCCACGTATTGCGAAGCATGTTTGAGTCCACGATGATCACGCAGTCATCGGGTTGTAGATGCCGGGGTCTGGTTGGCCGACGCCTGTCGAGGTGCAAGCGTCGGTAGGTTTTCGCGCACCCTTCTGCGCGAGAAGTAATCGGCGAGCGCCTGGCTCGCTCGCCAAGTGCGTCGGTCGGCCTCGTCGTACGGGCCTGCAGGCGGCAGACCCGTCTATCCTCCCAATGGACAGACGGAGGGCCTCTTCGTCTCGATCTTCCACGGAGACGTGTGTGAGAGGTCTCGCGGTGTCCGTGTTCTCTGCCTCGGCGAGTTGCGTCTGGGGCACCTCCTCTCGCGGTGCCTTGGTGTGGAGCGTGGCTCCAAGCGCCGTCTTGACGGAGCGCACGAGGCGCTCCCACGCTCCCTCCTGGTTTGGAGCTCTCGGCGGTGTGAGGCGCCATACCATGTTGCGACGCACGCCGTCGTCCCGCACCGCTGGCACCCACTTGGCGTTCGCACTGCGCAGCTCCACGTTGGCGCCTCGGATTTTCGTCGCGTTGCCCGAGTTCACGACGGCCGGCCATCCGTGCCCTGCGGCCAGCCTTCGAAGCGCCATTGTCGCCGAGTCTACATTCGCAACGATCGGGCAACGGTGGCCGATATGATACACGCGGCCCTCGCGACGGCGATAGGGCGCGCTCTACTCGCAGCGGTGCGAGAGGCGTCTCTCCCGCGGGGTTCTGCCGGCCTCCGACGTCGGGTCAGCGCGCTGCGTCCTCGTTGTCCTGCCTCTGTCTCTGCTGATGGTTGAACCACTCGTCAACCTTGCTGGTCGCGTTAATAAGCGGTACCGGTGGCGGCGGAGATGTTGCTCGCGATGAATGCGACGACAATGATGCCTCCTCATCATCGATTATTTGTAATTCCAAATCGAGCCTTTTCCTAATCAGCTCCCGTTCGATCTCCGCAAGCCGTTCCAATGCGCGTAGCTCTGCTTCCTTCTTCCTCATTGCCGTGCTGCTGGCGTGTGACCGGACCGATAGCACACGCCCTACTAGTGGCGCGCGCGCACGCGCGTCACGTTGCTCGCCTCGCGCTCCCTCCTCCGGAAGCCGGCCGTAGGCGATGATCTCCTCGCGGGCCGCCGCCTCGGCGGCCATCACGGCGTGGGTGGCGTCGGCGTCCTTCGCAACCATACCGCCACCCATCTTGGAGCCCTTCTCCACGGTGCGGGTGATGTCGGCGTCCTTCGCAACCATACATCCACCCATTCTGCAGCCCTTCGGGATCGCGCCAGTCCTTTTGGCACGATCGCCTTTGAAGGGGCCCTGCCCGAACGTCCACGCGATACCCCCCACGGATGTCCTCGCGTGGCCCTGCGTTGGCTCCTCCAACATTTGACGACGCTCCTGGTCGTCAGCCTTGTTCATTGTTTTGCTACGCGTCATCATCTTGATAAATTGACTGTTTCTTTTCAACACAGAGTCAATCACTATCACACAGAGACAGAGTCAATTGCTCAGTGTACTCACAAACAGGGTACAGTCACCAAAGTCTCACAGTGCCACTATAATATTCACTCACAGTCACTTCACTTCAGAGGATTCACTTCACAGTCTCCGCGCACGGAGGTTCACTGTCCCGATACCGACACGGGGTTCTGGATCACTTTACTAGATCCGGTCCGGTCCTGATCCGGCTCGAAGGACCAAACTTACTGTAGGCGACGCGGGGCCTCAGTAGTATCACTTTGATAGCTCACGCGAGCGTAGGGTTCCGCCGGCACGTCTCGTGGAACACGGTCGCGTCTCACCAAGGTTCTGCGTTCCGCCGAGGAAATTGCCAGCAACGCTCTTGACACACCACAACACACACTAATATGAACAGGACCGAGAATCCTCTTAATTAAACCACTGAATAAAATCACTGATTTATTTACACTGATTACTTACAGTCTGAAAATATATACAAGGCACTATGGTTAACACAAGGCTAGGCACTGTAACTAGGCACTAACAATTAACTTACTGTACTTACAATAATATTACACTTTACACTGAGCACTATTTGCTATTTTTCTTCCCTTGTTCTCTTTTCACTTTTACGGTACCGCTTATAATCAGAAACTGACTTCGGGGGGCACATTTGCTCGCTTTTATACCAAGAAAATCGAGATTTCTAGATAATCGAAAAATCAAGAAAAGTTAGAAAAGGACAGCATGATCTCTGTCTTAAACTTCGAGAACTTTCAAATTCCGGCGGGCTTTCTAGTACTAAGCTTATTCTACTCGCCAACAGATGGCACTACTTAATGTTTACTTCCAGCGCCGATGGATGGCGTTAGCAGTATCGGTTTTCATAACCAATTTGCAGTTTAACAAATGTCCCCCTAGATGCCGCTGTTACTTCTGCAAACTGACTAACGGCGTTTTGTCCTAAATAACATAAGTGCGATGAGGCTTCCTAAGAACCTTTTTGCTCGTTTCTCACTTAAACCACATGTGCACGCATTTTAGGTGGCTGTCCGTAACACAAAGGGTGTCTCTTTCAATCGATATATCGCCTTAAGCGTCTTGTAAGTCACGCGGCTTTTATTATTGTTATTTAATACCCAGTACATCGACGACTGCTTGCATTCATTTGTGTGGTGAGCACGAGTGTTTTGTTGCTGAGTCTTGGATCTTTTCTATGTATTTAAGTATATATTTATCTTTATAAGTATATGTATATCGTCGACTAGTACCCATAGTACAAGCTTTGATTAGTTTGGGACTAGGTAGATTTGTGTAAGATTGTCCACAATGTCCACAAATATGTATATTGTATTTATTTACATTTCTGCAACGGCTGCGAAGGGAGTAAGGCCAGCCCTAGCTACGGCCGAGGCATGTACGTTGCATACATAGTGCTTTTCTCAATTAATATAATGAAATTTGAGAATTATAAGCAAAACTCCAAAATGTCATTCTACACATTCAGTACTTAATAATAATAACTAAGTAAGTAAGACCACGCGCTTGACGCGCTGCAGGCGGCAGCCGCCGCGTGGGAAGTAAGGCGACTTCCTGATTTGTCGGTGCGGAGGCAGTACGATATGAGAAAACTGTCAAATGTCAGTGTCAGCTGTCAGTCGACTCGGTACCATTTTTTACTGCGCCCCTACATTTAAATGAGTGCTTCCTGACTGGCGCGGGATGCGCGGTAGCGGGACGATGCGAAGGCGGTACTGGTCCGCTTCTGCGCATGATATTACTACTGCGCAAAAGTAATACTGACAGTGTTCCGTCAAGTGAGAATCTTTGCGACGTCAGTAAATTTACGTCAAAGAAGAAAATGTCACATATCGATCACACCCCGCCAAGTCAGGAAATCGCCTAAATCAGCTATAACTAACTGCTCCTGCGTGCAATGACACCCTTTTTGAACACGTGAAGTGTGATGAAATAGTACATTACTTACCAAGGGCGATAAAACAAAGAATGTCTCAGATCGCAGGTATTTTACGCCCGAGCCGAAGGCAAGGGCGATAAATATGCGATCTGAGGCTTTCTTTATTATCGCCCGTGGTAAGTACAAAATTTTATGTCACCCCCTGGCCAGCAAGTGGGTTTTTTCGCGCGCGGAGCGTGCGATAATGGCCACTTTATGGCCAGGTGTGACATAAAGAACATTACAGTCTTGTATTTCTTTTTATGACGTTGACTGTAAGTAAAATTTTTATATTAAAAATGGGATTGCCACCGGCCTACAGCTAGTCAGGGGACAAAGATGAGGCCGACGGTGAAGCGAGCACATGCCTATTTTCCTAGTGTTACTATTCTAGATATTGTTCCATTAATGAGAAACCGAGTGTAAAGCTGATTAGGACAGTGGACACATAAATTATTACGTTGGCAGCTGCAAACGCTGCTTCTGTTTAATATCCATATTAATCAGCCCTGGTAAATGGAATCATGCAGTGTAGGTAGGAATGGGAAGCAGCTCACCGCGTTATACAACGTGTAGCTGAAAGAATACAAATCCTCATACAGACCAAATTCGATATCGAATGACAATGCCACTACCTACCGAACAAAATGGATAAGAGGACAGACATTATGACATTTTGATGTCTTACTCATTATAAGTATCACTTGTTTGTCTGTCGCTCAATTATTTTGGGGGTATTTGGGGGGGCCAACAAACCTTTTCCCGCTCACGTTAAGTAGTAGGTTGTATTTAAAAGTAACGCTGCTAACGCGAACTAAAAAATATGAATTAATATATTTAATTCTATTTACCTCAAGAAAGGTCACTTGAATTTAATTAAAGAATTGGTTCCACCAATTCTTGGAATTGGTTGAACCAATTCTTGAATTTAATTTGTGTGTGCAATCGGCGCGGGCCGCAGACGCACTCATCCTGATGAAGAACTCCCGAAGAGTTCGAAACATGTCGCCCGAAGTGACAATTAATACGTGAGTTTTAACCGTTTAGTAAAATAAAGTCAAGAAAGGTCAGTTTGTCACCTTTTTTTTAACGTTGGGGAAATGCGTTTACGCATCCCGCCTGGTAGGGGGACCAGGGCGGGTATAACGGACTAACCGCTGCAAAATTATCTACAAAAAAGGTTCTGCACACTTTTTCTCTAGGATAAATATTTAATGAGATTTTAAAGGGGGAATGTTAAATTTTATGATAATATTAGTGGCTCTAGGTGGACTGATGACATGGTAAAGGTCAAATTTTAATTTTCCTATACACAATGTAATGTAAGTTTGTCTCTCATTGCTACCAAAGTTCCACTCATTGCTCAAATGTTAGCTGGAAGAGATCCCTTATAGGGATAAGTTCGTCTTTGTACTTCAATCTTTTGTGACATGTACGTGTTTTAACTTGTAAAGTGCTTGACATACATACATACATAAAGGTCGTAGGAAGAAGAGTGTAGGGCCAAGGAATTTTAAAATGTGAGTACCAACATTACGATGTGTATTTGACACGGAGAACGTGTTGCTGTGATTCTGGTGTAATATTTGTTTACATTTAGCGGCATCGAAGCAAAATGCGGTAGGTTGCAAATGTATACATATGTATGTTTAAATTTTATATGTATGTAACTATAATGTTAGGAATTAAACCTAGTCACATTACTTACTTTGTGGCTTTGAGTCTGTCAAACAAAAGTATGCAATGTAAGATGCGCCCATCGACACACATATCTCACATATAAATATTAGATATAGAACGAACTTCAGATATATTGCGTAATGCAGTATGCCGTTATTCTCAGCCAGAAATCACTGATCTCTGACTACGTATAGATGCTGCGATTTCCCGGATCATGTCATAGTAGCAACTCACAGTTAAGATAAAACGTTTTGTGAAGGATACGAGTGTGGCTGACGCAGCCATTTATAAGGATTTACCATTATCCCTGCTGACTGTACCAATAGTTTGCTATCAAGGATTAGTTTCCGAAACATAATGTAGCGAAGGATTACGCAGGTAGTCGACGTCAGATATTTTAGCACGTTTCTACCATTTTTTTTTATTAAAAATGGGATCGCTCTTGGCCAGCATCTAGCCAGGGGGCAAAGATGAGGCCGACGATGAAGCGAGCTCACCCAGAAGATGCCTCTATTCACTCGTGCCTCAAAAAGGTCTAGGTTATATGAGCTCGGAAACACAAACGCCGGCAGAGAATTCCAAACCTTAGAAGTGCGCATTATAAACGCTTGGTTCGAATAAGAGGAATTTCGACCAAGTAAGGATGGTATCCAGCCGTACGTCTGGATGTCCGATGGAAGAAGGGGGAAGGCGGTATGAGCTCATGGAGCTCCTGAGCACACTCACTATTTATTTATATTAAAAAGAAAACTTGTGGTTATGGTTTTGTGTGGTTGACTGTGGGTCGCCCCAAGTATGCCGGAAGGATTTGGTGGAAGCGGACCTGCGTGAGCTCAGAGCCGGTGCAAGCTGGCGAAAAATTGCGCAGGACCAAGCATAGATTACATTAGATTTATTTATTTCTTATTGAAAATTAACATGTCATTTTACAAAATTAAAATAGCATGAATTCACAAAAAGATCGTCAGAGTGTATTTAAAAAATTATAATAATAAAAATCAACATTAAATACAAATGAATCATTGAGAAAACAATATTACAAATTGTTACAATGTCAAAATTTTAAAATGCGTATAAATGTGAAAAATATGAATAATAACTAGGGTATCCTAGATATAAAAATTTCAAAGTCAATAATAATAAAATATAAAAGTTATAAACATTAGTCATTTAGAAATCAAAAAACAATAATATAACTTAATAATGTCAATAATATTTTTTTTCATCAAGTCATAGTGTCGTGCTCTTGTGTTGGAGGCCAAGACTCATTTTCGGTCTTCGTGCCAGCCCAGTTAGTTAACTTATTCCAGGTCCACGAACGCTACGCGTGCTACGCCGTAGCACGTGGCAGCAATTTTCCGCTTTGTAGCGGAAATCGCACGTAGAGGCATGACGCATAAGATACCATTTTTACAGATATTATTCCTATTACCCAAAGTATAATCAGCAAATTAGAATCAGATCACTTAGGCCAATTAATGAAAGTGTGCAATCGGCGCGGACGCACTCATCCTGAAGAAGAACCACCGAAGAGTTCGAAACATGTCGCCCGAAGTGACAATTAATACGTGAGTTTTAACCGTTTAGTAAAATAAAATGTTATTGTGGTTTCTACGTGCCAAAAATGTAAAAGATCACGTTGCGATTGGCAATACAGTCAGCATCAATAGTAGCTACGCATATGAAGACGTCAAAAGTCTTTATTTGTAAGGGAATAAGCTTGTCAAGTCTTCATAATGCGTAGTTTACTTTTGACTGTACAAACATGTCAATGGACTGTCATTAATCTGTTGCGTATCCAACAAATATAACCTGTCCTATCGTGTAAATGAACACTTGAAGACATAAGTATCTCACTTTTCTGTAAGATTACATAATAATAATCACTTAAATTGAAATTGAAATCATTTATTGTCAAAAAAAAGTGTTGCGAATGTCACAATCAACCGTTTTACGGTATACAATAATAATCCATAGACTAATAAAATAGAATAAAATAAGAATTAAATAAGAATAATGTCAAGAACCACATACATAATTCATAGCTATGGCATTCATTCATAGCATAACGAATTAAAATTAAAAATGTTGTTGTATACTTAAAGAAGCTTATTTATTATTTATTTATTTATTTAAACTTTATTGCACAGTAACAATCTGGTACAAAAGGCGAACTTAATGCCATAAGGCATTCTCTACCAGTCAACCTTCAGGCCAAACAGAGAATAATCATAGTAGGTGCTGGATAAACTGCAATGCAGAAATTAATATAACTCACAAAATATTGTAATACGCGTTAAATGCTAATAGATAGGATATAATTTAATTTACACAATATAATTAATACAACATACATATATAATATACATATAATACATACATATATATAAATATATATATATATAATATATAATACCCGCTACTAAAACTATGAAGAACCTTAATCACGAGAGTTAGAAAAAAAATGCTCGCGCAACTTGCGCTTAAATGAGAATTTACTCTCAGCCTGCCGAATAGTAAGGGGGAGAGCATTCCACAGTCGAATAGCCTGCACGGTGAAAGAACTGGACATGGAATTGGAACGGTGATCAGGGATGGAGAGAATCAACTTACGGGAGGAACGGAGTTCACAGCCCGGGCGAGGACATACAAATTTAAATTTAGATTTAAGATATTCGGGAGCAGCAGGGTCAAATAAAATCGAATAAAGGGTGGTTAGAATTTTGAGTGATCTGCGCTCCCGAATTCGAAGCCACTTCAGTTGTCTCCGATACGCTGAAACATGGTCGTATTTGCGTAGTCCAAAAATAAATCGGATACAGTTGTTTAGGAGCCGGTCAAGCCTGTCCAGTAGCAATTGTGTTACATTGGTATAGCACACATCACTATAATCGATGATCGGTAAAATCAAAGACTGTATGAGGAGAATTTTTGTTTGAACCGGCAGAAAATGCTTAAATTTATAAAGCGATCTCAGCGAATACGTAACCTTGCGACAAACTTCAGAAACCTGGGGTTCCCATGTCAGACCACGATCAATAATCAGCCCCAGGCTCTTCACCTCCGCTGAAAACGGTATCACCGAACTATCAAATGTGATCGGTGCCACATGAGCTAAGTCGGTGCTTGATGTTGAGCGTGGACTTCCGATAATCAAAGCTTGGCACTTTGAAGGATTGACGTCTATCCCAAAATTTTTAGACCATAATAAGATACTTCTGAGATCTTCGTTAATTTTTGAAACAGCGCCGTCAACTTCATCGTGCTTCGCCTGAGCATATAACTGCAGGTCATCAGCATATAAATGGTGAGAGCACTTAATGTCAGGGGTAATAAGGTTAATAAAAATAGAAAATAGTAACGGAGACAGAATGCCAATTTTTGTTATGGTCAAGTGCTTACAAAGTATTGAACAACCAAGTTATCACTGAAATATATTTTTTCTAATAAGACTTTCCTCAATATTTGACGTCACATTTGTTTACGTGATAGCACACGTAAAACAAAAATACATACAGAATGAACTAAATCGATACATAAAACACCTGCATCAAAGGCATTGGGAAGACTTAGACACATGCAGGCAGACAAAAGAAATAATATTAAAACAAAATCCCAAACTCACAACCACACTACTGAGAACACACAGAAACCAACTACGTAAAGTAGTAGGCATAATAACAGGACACAACACACTAAACAAACATCTCTACAACTTGGGAATAACCGATAGTCCCTTGTGCAGAGCATGCATGGAGGCAGAAGAGACTGCTAAACACATTCTACTAGACTGTAAGCAGGTAGAAGTATACAGGAAGAAACACCTAGGAAATCCGAACACACTGCAGGAATCAGTAAACAACATAAAGACACTGATAGGTTTCATACAGGAACTGGGATGGTTAGAGTAGCGCTACCCCCCTTTTCACGCAAAATAGGCACGTTGGATGTCGACTTGCGGAAAATGCCCAGTATAACTAACTAACTAACTAACTAGCACACGTAAATGTGAATAGACTATACTTTGAGTTACAGTCGATCACGTTTGTTTGTAGAGGCGCTCGGTAGATCGATTTACTTTTTCGCTGTTCGAAGTTGAGCCGTCATCTATTGCATCGCTGCCTCGAATTGTTATTGACATGTTAAAAGATTGTGACTTACGCATATAGCGAAACTGTAAGGGTTCCTTGTTTACTACGGCTCTCTAAAAAAACCGGCCAAGACTTCTCGAACTCGAGACAACTCGAGAGTTTCGCCTCCATTCGAGACGAGAAAAAAATAGCCGACTCTCGAGACTCTCGAGTTCTGGCGAACACGAAATAAGGGCTAAAGTCAGGCTCGCAATTTGCCGCTTTTATCAATGATAACGCCGCCCGCGCACTGTAAACACGTGCAGCGGACTCCTCACTCGCACGCTTTGTAACTCGCCGCCGCCTGAATATTTCGGTGTTAGCTGTGGCGTCAAACAAGGATGCGTACTAGCACCAACCCTCTTCGATCTTTGCTTTACAGTTCAGTCAGATTCCTTACACTCTTTGGCTCATGGCATCCGTATTCGTTATCGTACCGATGACGGTATCCTTAATTTAGCACGACTGAAGGCTCGCACAAAGGTCTCTCATGCCACTGTCACGGAGATAATGTAAGCAGATGTCCTTTGTTTTGTGGCGGACTCCCCGGACAGTCTGCAAGCTCTAATGACGAGTTTCACCGAGTCATGTCAACGTTTTGACCTAATAATTAGTGTTAAAGAAACCGAAGTTATGGGTTTGGATACATGTCAACGGGCACTAGCGTTGACATGAAACTTGGTGGTGACTCTCTTAAGCAAGTGGACAGATTTAGGTATCTGGGGAGCACTGTAACATCTAAGTGCCACCTTGATGATGAAGTTAACAGCAGAATCGGGGCGGCAGCTGCTGCGTTTTGGAAAACTTCGAGTCAAGGTGTTCCGGTCACACAACATAAAGCTCCAAACCAAGTCTCTGTGTACATGGCAATAGTTGTGCCTAATCTTTTGTATGCCTCCGAAACGTGGTGCCTCTACCACAAGCACATTCACGTATTAGATAGCTTTCATCTGAAATGCCTGCGTGACAGTATGTTTGTGTTTTTCATTGTATTATCAACAATAATTTACAATTTCTTACCAACGACTCGAGAGTCGAGACAACTCGAGAAATTGGAGTCGAGAGTTCTCGAAACTCGAGAAAAAAAAATGAGGCGAGAAACCAGAAACCCTAGTGTCGGGCCACGCGCAAGGTAGGGTTCCGTAGTCGTCCACCCGTTACATTATGTGGACTAAAAAGTTCGCAAACTTATATATACTATGTTTTTGCCAGAATTAACAACATTATCTAGGGTATCAATGGAAATTGTACGAAAGTTTTCTTTCGCAAAGTACATTTCTGAAGTTCGACTATTACTCGTTAACTAGTAATGTCTACTTAGCTGTGATAGTTTTTCTTTTAAATTCATCGTATCATATAATACTACCATAATATTTTTCACATGCCTAGTAGCCACCGTTTAGCTGGCAGGGGGGGGGGGGGGGACACTTGACCATAACAAAAATTATCACAAAGCTTAATATCACGCCAACCAATTCTTTAATTGAAAAATGTTTATAGAAACCTTATAATATTTTTAAAAGAGCTATACAACGATACTACACACGATGAGGTTTGGAAGAGAAAAAAATTGCACCACCATTTTACATGTAGGAGAGGTACCCTAAAAACAATTTTTTTTTTTAAATTTTATTCTACCGTTTTCTCGGCGTTTTTGATATGTATACTCATGCCAAATTACAGCCTTCTAGTACTAACGGTTACTGAGAAAAACGGGGAACAGACGGACGGACGGACGGACGGACAAGGCGAAACTATAAGGGTTCCTTGTTTACTACGGAACCCTAAAAAGGCGAGGCTGGACCGTCGTAATCCTGATGTTATTAATTAATTAGTAATTTCGTTTATGGCAAATATTAAACGAACTTTATTTCCATTTTGCTTTATACGACAATTTTACCTTTTTTTCAGTCTGGAATAATTAAATCATGCCTTAATAAGCAATTATTAACGGATCTCATTTCGCAAATTTTAATTTTCCAAGATCAAAACGTTCAATTAATTCATTGTGACACCGGTCTGGAGAATCAAACGCACAATCTAATCTAATCAGATTAGTTTAGGCAAATACTGAAATGTTATTATAATACTGGTGTAGACTAAAATTATCTTCATCTACACCCATATAGTAAAATCCTCTTTAATCTGCTCAAAACGTGTACGTAAGGACCAGATTTGCAATATACCGTGCCTGCCGCCCATCCGCGTAATGGCCATAGTTAACGAGTACCACAATATTTTTACAACCTTTGTTTAAATTACAAAGCAATGTGATACGAGTATGTTTGTACGTAACATCAACCTCCTACACCCACCTGTAATATAAAGGAGCGGGGTCCATTTTGGTGTAGGAGTACTAATCCCAAAATTTGGAAACACTACACCGAGGTACTACAGTATGGGGCTCTTCATGAAACCAGTGTTTACATTTTTAAAAGGTCGGTAACGAGCATGTGCATAGATTATTTAATCCTTAATTGGATGGAAGGAGTATATTTCCCAACCATATTTTACGGTGCTCTAATCGCTCTGAGGGTGTCTGGCTCCCGCTTTGTGTCAAAAATAGAAATGATATTAATTTGTCTATGCCCAAAACTTTTCTAAGACATGTCAAAGTGACAACGTCAGTTGGTTTTTGCCAAAACATGGTCTATTCGTGGATTCTGCTTGATTCTGCTCGTCGCTACGTTGATAAACACACGTGCTCGGGCTAAATTTTCGAGTTTCAAGAGTGTTTCGGTGGAATAACCTCGTAGAATACTAATTGTTGGTGGAGGATTTGTTGTGTGTTTCAAATAACAAAATTGGGTAAGTAGATTAAGCTTACGCACGATTGAATCGCTTGAAAACTGTTTACAACTAGTTGAACGAACTAATCAAAAATCAGAATTATTTATTTATTTGCATAAGACTAAGACAGTAAATAGGATGTTACAATATATTATTATGGTTTTTTTTTCATACAAGCAACTATTATTACAGGTTACACCGAATGCAATAGTGTATCTTGTATCTAACCTGAATAGTGAATATGTTTCATGTATCTAACCTGAATGTGTGCAAATACAATAGCAGTACCTACATTAAAATGTAAAAAAATATAAATCATCATCATCATCATTTTCAGCCTGCAATCGCCCACTGCTGAGCATAGGCCTCGTTAAAATAAATAAAAGATGTCACATTGAAATATAAGTAAAGTTAACAGAATAGGTATATATGACAGACAGACAGTATTAACTAAAAGAACAATTAGATTAAATAACAATTATATAAATAAATACTAATAATCTATTGTGATGCTGGTATTCGAGATACGCCACTACGCTGTAAACAACGCTCGAACATTAATTGTTAGACAGCCGCCGCTGCGTTTAAAGGCGTTCCCTCCAGCAACTTTAGTAATTGAACGTCAAACTTAAAAATAACAGGAAAAACAACTAACAGTTCCAAAGTGAGTGAAACCGGGTGAGTGAAACCGGGCAACCGAAGCGAGGACTAAATATTATGTTGGTAACTTGGTAGGTACATACTGTTTCTAGGTTTATTTTAGGTTGTACCTATTTAGTTCGTTTGCGTCTCTTGGTTGAATAATTTGAATTACCATACGTATTTATACGTACCTGGACCTACCTTCAACAAATTAATATCTGAGTAGGCACTCCCTCAAGTGCTTTTATACTCCTAATTAGGCACTTTTAAGCAGGCGCGCGTTAATTAACCCCCTTATTCATAAATCTAGATAAAATTTCGTTTCTCTTTATCTGTCAGTTTGACATTTGTGTCAGAGGAAAAGGGACAAAGCACATTTTGTTTAGCAGAGGTTGGTATTTTTTTATGAAGAAGGGGAAGATATATATTATGTCTAAATTTAACTCAAAACATGTACTTAGTTTCATTCAGTATTGAACCAGTATTTTTTCCCATCACCACGATACCCATACAATAAGCATGTCTATTTCTATAACCAATAACTATGGAATCTGAGAAACATGTCAACAAAATACTATAAAGGTCAAGGCACAAACAAATATTAATACTATTATTGCTAATCAAATAACCCTCCCCGTGCCATTCACGGTGCAAAGGTGCCCATTACGCTCGCCGCGTTCCCACGTTAAATCGCAATGGACAGCCTCTGCACCAGGAAGGAGCCAGAGCGAGGGTCATGACCTCTCTCCCTAAGACGCTGCCCCGCCTCCCTGATGAATACCTTCGCCTCTGAGCCCCAAACAACCGGTTGTCTCGACAAACAAGTAATGTGTGACAGCGGCTTTGTCCCGCTTCCTCAAAGCCGCCGTCTCCGCAGCCGCACCCGCAACCCTAACCGTGCGACCAAGGTGTGATGCCGCAAACGTACTGACACATGTCGCGTCCCAGAGTAGACACTTTCCTCTCTGCCAGGGCACGAGTGTCAAGCCATCGGGTCTCTTGCCATCCGATCTGCTTAGGCCCGAAGGTTCCAATCCAACACACACGGAATGTTTGCTGAAACCAACGCCCTTCGCACGATATCGTTAAGCGCGTGGTGGCGGGGGAACCTTCCTTCACAACGACTACTCTCCATCATGGTACCGCAGATGCATATATGAGGTTCGCAAACATCGCAGCCCAGGCGGAGAGCAAAAGCCACTCGCAATCGTTGTCAAGGAGTGTCCCCAGATGTAAAGAAGGAAGAGCGTGCAATCACGCTCCGGACTCTGGAGTTGACAGCGCACCCTCTTCTTCTGGGCTTGATACCTACATTAGACTTAAGCGACAGGATTGTTACCTCTTCACGCTTAAATCTCTGAACCGATTATGATGAAATTTGAACAAGTAGATACTAGCATACCCATAAATAAAGTACCAGGGCAGTGTGTAGATGAGTTGGTATTTAGGTACACAATCTTTTCCAATGAATCTATTTAGAATGCATCGACGATGACATTGTCAACATTGATAAAATTAACACATCGTTATTTGATAACATAAACAGAAATAATATGTACGAGCACCAATTCCGCTAAAATTATTAATTTACAAATTATTATGCAACTGGCCACAATGTTTACATGTCATCGTCATTGCATTCTAAATGCAATAGCAAAGGGCAAAAACATTGTTGTCTTTAGCTAGACGATATTTAACTGATATACTCAATTGAGAATAAAAATACGTTCAAAACAACAGTGAATAAATACAATGCTGCACAAAAAAACAGTGCATATGCGTATCCACTTATTGCCCGAGGCCAGTAATTTGCAAATACAGTTGCAGAGCATTAAAATTGGATATTCTTCGAAATACCGAATTTAATATGTGCTATCGATAAACAAAAATATGCAATCCGATGTTTACTTACGATCATAATGTTGGGAAGCAATTTGCAAGTCATTTAGTGATGACTGATGAATGTGTGCGATGTACCTATGTTTGCATGTTAATGTAATTGAGCTATTTTTTTTTCTTGTTGTTAGTATATATTATGAGCCCTGATGCATTATGCTCTCGTCTATTCAGGGCATTTTGTTACTTGAGTCCTTCCATTTTTTTAACAAATAAAATCTTTTGAAAGTGAACGTGCTTAAGAGCCAAATATGTTCAACTGACTTGGATGTCCCAGAAGTGAAGAAACAATAAAATTATTAGCCTTACTGGTAGTCCTAGCGGTAGGCCAAAAAATGCTGCAAATGGCGTTACTTAAAAGCATGAAAATCGGTACGATTGATAAAGATCAATCAATCACACAACCTTGCCTGGTGCCTCCTTGGTGTCATGGCGTCCATGGTTTCATTATCTGTCATTTAAAGCGGGAAATTCGTTATTTGATACATTTTTTTCAAAATGAAGCGTCATGAATCATTACCTGTTTGCTTATAGAGTTATTCTATTATACGAGTCTCATAATAAAAAGGATACAGTAAAACACTTTCTTCATGAAGGAGCTATAATAATAAAATAATAAATAAATAGTACATTACTTAACAAGGGCGGTAAAACAAAGAATGTCTCAGATCGCAGGCATTTGACGCCCGAGCCGAAGGCAAGGGCGATAAATATGCGATCTGAGGCTTTCTTTATTACCGCCCGTGTTAAGTACAAAATTTTATGTCACCCCCTGGCCAGGAAGTGGGTTTTTTCGCGCGCGGAGCGTGCGGTAATCGCCGCTTTATGGCCAGGTGTGACATAAAAGCCCTTTATTTCTCATAAATGAGTTAAACTAAAACTAATTTTACATAAGTACAATCTAATCAATATTTTTATGAGATAACCATCTAGTGGTGTAGGCCTCCTCCAGCTGTCGCCACACTGCCCTGTTGGCCGCCTTCCTCGTCCATGTCCTGCCGGCAACTTCCTCTATGTCGTCCTTCCATCTGCGCCGCGGCCTGCCGCGAGGGCGGCGCTCTCCGTGCAGATACCAGTGGAGCACCTTCTCCGTCCACCTGCCGTCAGCACACCGCGCGACATGACCAGCCCACCGCCATTTCAGTTCACATGCTAGCCTTGCAGCGTCTATTATTTTGGTTTTTTGGCGTATTACAGTATTTTTTTGTTTGTCACTCAGTCTTAAGTTTAGCATGCTTCTGTCCATGGCTCTTTGCGTTACTTGTATTGAATGAAGGAGCTATACGAATTAGTATATATAGAATATAATAAGATGTAATGAAGAACCGGGTCAGGTTAGCTTTAAGAAGATTCCGGGAAGAAATAGGACAGTGACGCTAACTCGAAATTTAAATCGAGTTAATATCGATCTTTGATAAGACCCCTTCGACTTCAGTCCGAGTGGCAGCGGATAAGTTAAAAATATCGCAGTCTTCTGTTGCCAGAATGAAGAGGAACTATCTAGGTTTTAAAGATAGTCGCGGAAGTGATAAGAGCTGATTCTATAGTTGTTACCGGGCGCTGCGTAACCTTTGTGAGTGGGCGAGTTGTGACTATAGGTACATTCAAGATTTAAGTCTTTTGCCACCGGCGTTTTATAAATAATGATGCCGGAGCCATTCATTGGCCCACGATGGCCCATTAAAGACGCGCAGCATGGATGGCATAATCGCATGTGCCGATTAAATGTACATTGACGAGTGTACTAGTGCATGAAAAGTAACAATTTTTTTTGATTCAAATTCCAATTTCGCCCCAAACGTATGAACTTGGCAATAGAATCAGCTGTTATCACTTCCGCGGCTATCTTTAAAACTGACGACTGTGTGGACAGCAAGCAAACAGCAACCCATGATCCGCACGATGACGTCGAAGACTGCCAATTTGATGGCTCGTCATGGGCCATTGTATGGATCAGGCTTAAGATTGTTTTTCATTTACCTGAGTGTGGCTTTGTAGACCGCGCCCATGTGGTGTATGTCACACCCTAATAACTCAGCTGATCACAGCTGATACACATCTGATGGACACTTAACTAATATTAATCTTTGTACCTTTTCCCAGTACTAAGGAATGCAAGAGACCTTGATATTGATTCCAAGAAAATAGTATTAAATAAATTACCATATGTTCTATTTTGCATACCAAACTTTTAGTATAAAAGCAGTGTATTGAATCAGTATTAAATCAGTATTACTCCAGTATTTCCTCGAGTCTCGTCTTATCATTATAACCCGTAACGCTCCACATCTCACCCAATAAGCGAGACTGTGGCTTTACGTATAGGCCGGGCCCAAATAAAGCAAGCTTAAGACTAAACTTACTTCTTAGTGTAGTTGCATTTAACAGCGACGACAATAAGTAGCACATTAGCCGCAAGCGAGAGCAGGATGACAGGCACGTAGAGCGCGATGAGCACCGGCTCTGGCCGGAAAAGGATGTCCAGCTCTTCCAGCTGTCCGTCCAGCGCGTCCAGCACGTCCAGCAGCGACGCGTTGCGCGCGCCCAGCTCTAACCCCCTCACTGATATATTTGCCATCGTATGCTTTTGGTCATTTTTCACTTCACTTTCTATGCTTTTATGTTCACTTCACTTTCTTTTTGCATTTAAGAATTTATCAACATGATTGTATTAACACTTTTGTTATGCGGGATATATAGTATTATAAGTATCGTATGCTTCATCGTATGCTTTTGGTAATTTTTCACTGCAAGTTCTTTGCTTTTAACAATACGCTATTTGACAAAAAAAATTTATAATGCCAATCGAACCAGTTTTTAGAGACCATCAAATGTCTATATGGGACCAACAACATATAGAGCACAATAAAGGGCTAAAATTAGGGACAAACCTAGCTCGACGCTAGCGGGTCTCAAAAAGGCTCCTACAAATTGGCCCTGGCAAATGACGTCACTTGCACTGCATTCGACTAACCGTTGTATGGGAAAATTAGTATTTTGCTGTTTTAGTCGTAAAATAATGCGTTTAGGTACATAGTTGCCATACAATTTATTTTTTATTTTTACATAAGCATTCTATTGATACCTTTTGTTTGAATTTTGGACGATAAAAAATTTTACATAATTTTCTGAGTTTTTGATGATTCATATCTTTTTATGATTTTGGTAAAATTTTATAATTTACGATTTATTGTGATATTTTGATGGCTAACTATCCAAAAAGTGACACTGTGTTATAAATTTTAATATGTGTCAAATACCGTATTTATTAACCCGGTATTGGCAGGGTGCAAAGCGGGTGGAGGGGGTAGCCTAAACGATCACAGCGCTCGCTACGGCTAAAATTTACATTTTGTCGGTGACTTGAGCTGTCAAATCCATATTGCAGTAAACGTTTTCTAATCGTTTTTGAGATAAATTTAATATGGCCCTAGTAAAATGTGTTATTGTGAATTGTAAAAACACCACAGAATAGCGACTGTAAATTTTACCAATTTTCAAAACCGTGGTGGAAACGAGACCAAAGAAATAGGTGGATAATTGCCGTAAGAAAAAAAAGTAAGTCACCTAACCTGACAACAACAACTGAAAACAACAATTTTAATGTTATTGGCAATAATGTTACTGACTACCATCGTCCAATATTGTCTAATATAGTAAAATAACACAAGATTTCATTAATTTTTTTCACAATATTTACTTACTTCTCGCTTGACAGCTATGACAAAGTGTCCATAATGGCCACCTGTCAGTGGCGCTGTCGTCGTGCACGGTCCCAATTGTCGGTACTATCTCCGCAATACCACATTTTATAAAGCTTCATTTTATTTATTTGCTACCTAGAGTACCTAGTATAGAAAAGTCAACAAATATTTAATCAAGCACGAAAATCGAATACAATCATTTTTGTAATATAGTTTTTGGTAAAATCAGAAAGGAAGGCTGCTATTTTCCGGTAAAACAAAATAATAAATTTAACTTCATTCTTTACACAGATTGATGAAAATTTGATTGATTAAGATCCAAATGGGGTCTCAGAAGGGAGTACATTTAACAATGTTAGCAAAGAGAATATAACCACTACGTCTTTACTCATTTCACTTCTTTAAAAAAATGGCTTCCATCAAATTTATGATGATTTCGCCAATATCACGTGTTCAGTGACGTTGTTCGGTAACGACGCCATGACAGTAGATAGGTATTGTACGGTAATGTTATTAACAAGTAAATTATTAACAATAATTAAAACCGGCCAAGTGCGTGTCGGGCCACGCGCATGGTAGGGTTCCGTAGTCGTCTACCCGTTACATTATGTGGACTAAAAAGTTTGCAAACTTATATTTATTATGTTTTTGACAGAATTAGTAACATTATCTAAGGTATCAATAGAAATTGTACGAAAGTTTGCTTTTGCAAAGTACATTTCTGAAAGTAAAGTAAAGTTGTTTATTTGCAGAAAATAGTGTGGGTACAATTCGACTATTACTCGCTAACTAGTAATGTCTACTTAGCTGTGATAGTTTTCCTTTTAAATTCATCTAGTACCATGATTTTTTTCACATGCCTAGTAGCCACCGTTTAGCTGACGGGGGGGGGGGGACACTTGACCATAACAAAAATTATCACTTCAAAGCTTAATATCACGCCAATCAATTCTTTAATCAAAAAATGCTTTTAGAAACCTTATAATATTTTTGAAGAGCTATCCAACGATACCCCACACGATGGGGTTTGGAAAAAAAAATTGCATCACCACATTACATATAGGGGAGGTACCTTAAAAAAAACAATTTTTTTAAAGATTTTATTCTACCGTTTTGTCGGCGTCATTGATATTATAGTATACTCATGCCAAATTACAGCTTTCTAGTGCTAACGGTTACTGAGAAAAACGGAGGACGGACGGACATGGCGAAACTATAAGGGTTCCTTGTTTACTACGGAACCCTAAAAAGTATGCCACTCAACATATGCCAATAGCAATTTATGCTAAGGCGTTGGTTTTCAGGGCACCCAAAGAGAGATACAAAGATAATTTAACCCTAATAATCCTACCTTTTTTTTTCCGTGGGGAAATAAAAAAAATACATGTATTATAACGATACCAGCCAGCTTAGCTAATGAGAGAAGAAGAGGTAGCTGGTAATGCTGACAGTATTCTGTCAAGTAAGGAAACCTGGTGCGTCATTAGTAAGCTTACATCATAAAACAAAATATCATACACCGATCCCGACCCACCAAGTCATAAGGCGCTTCACGCGCTATTCGTCGATTTTTGACGAGCTTTGAGTTGACATTTCTCCGTCAAAACTATAGACGTATTTATGGCACAAATGGATATTGGTTTTACAATCTACATTTGCAAGCGCCGAATTTGGAAAAGAATGAATGCTTATTCTTTTGTGATTCATTCAAACATGGTCGAAAAAAGCTCTTTTTTCGATATAAATATTTTTCTGCTCTTTTTTGTATGAAATCTACATGTTACTGTTCCTTATTGAAGTCTCTAACAACGCAAGAGAGATTTTTATTTTAAACTCATTTTCACAAAAGTTAGGTACGTCCAAAAAAACTAGTTTTTTGGCCTAACATTGCGAAAGTTTGATGCCATATATCTCGAAGACAGTGAGTTACTAGTATTTCAGTAAACCTCGTTGTTGTTGTTGATAAGCCATAAAAAAATACGAGAAAACGGAGAGTTACAGAAATAGCTTTTTCGATAATTTGATAGAAAAATTGGGGCCGGCCATCAATGTAATCCATGTCAGTTTTTTCTCCAAAGTTGTTTTTACTATTTCCTTCCTTCTTCGAGTAGGTAGAAGACGGATGGACTAATAAATAAACAAATAACTTCTTTATTTAGGTATTAACCCATCAGTTGAATTCTTGCGATTCCGAAGAATCAATAGCGCGTTGCTCCCCATAGAATCTTGACTTGACATCCTATTCCAAAAGAAATGTATTAGGGCTATATGTGGTGTACATTAATCAGAGTCATATCGACCTCTATTCCATAAATTAAAAGTGATGCCATTACCCTCATTGTATATTTACGAAAAAGGATTGTTTGTCAAAAACAATATAGAATTATTTAGGACTAACTGGACTAAGGCGACAACCACAAAATATCAATCTCGAAATGAGATCTATGCTATCCTGTATCTAAGACAGCGTTCTAAGACACATAGACAAATTGAAATAAATAATAAATAAATATTTGGGGACAATCTTACACAAATCAACCTAGTCCCAAACTAAGCAAAGCTTGTACTATGGGTACTAAGCGACGATATACATACTTATATAGATAAATATATAAATACTTAAATACGTAGAAAACATCCAAGACCCAAGAACAAATATTCATGCTCATCACACAAATAAATGCCCCGGCCGGGATTCGAACCCGGGACCTCCAGCTTCGTAGGCAGGGTCACTACCAACTAAGCTAAAGCGGTCGTCAAATCATACACACAACCATGGCTTACCCGCGCTCGTGACATAAAAGTAGATAAGTACTCTACCCTTAGCTTAGACGAAGTTCGTGTAATTTTGCGCCTAAGATGACTTCCTGATTTGTGGGTGCGGAGGCGGCACGATATGAAAAAACTGTCAAATGTCAGTGTCAACTGTCAGCCGACTCAGTACCGCCTTTTACTGCGCCCCTATTTAAATGAGTGCTTCCGCTTCCTAATTGACGCCGGATGCGCGGTAGCGGGTGGATTTGAAGGCAGTACTGCTCCGCTTCTGTGCATGATAATTACTAAATTTGATACATGATAATTAATTAATGATACCTACTGACAGTATTCCGAGTGAGAATTTGCGACGTCAGTAAGTTTACGTCAAAAAAAATGACACATATTGATCCCGCCCGCCAAGTTAAACGTGCGCTTTGCCGACATGACTAATTTTATTTTATTATAGATTATTTTATTTTATCCGGTGACTCTTTTCATCTCTGTTTATGTACGGTCAACCAATTTGAATTCTGGGCCAATTTGTACTTTGTCACAGCTGAGAAAACAGTTCATCAATAATTTAGGTGATTCACATAAAGAGGGGATCAAAGTGACAAATCACCAAAAAGTATGATGAAAATTTTAAATATTATGGTGAAGCTAATCACATAATTGCATTACTCCATGATTTTATGATTAGCTTCACCACAATATTTAAAATTTTCATCATACTTTTAGGTGATTTGTCACTTTGATCCCCTCTTTATGTGAATCACCTAAATTATTGATGAACTGTTTTCTCAGAGTGACACAACACGGTACAAAGTGGCCCAGAAATCAAATTGGTTGACTGTACCTATAATAGAATAGCCAATGTGTGACAACTTGATAGCAAATGAGCCCAGGTGGTCTTGATTGATTGTTGCTAATATTCATGTCACTTAGTACGAATCTGACCTACTCAAAAACTTACTTCAAACATTTATTCTACAAATAGGCCACGGGGGCTCATAGCAAACGACTTTCACTACATAAAGTCGCATCCTGATACTGTCTCATTCAGAAACGAATCTATGACAAATCCAACCTGATCAGAATTGTACTTAATCAGATTACGTCCTAAAGCTCAACTGGTTCTATTCAAATCGGGCTTGGCGCGCCTAAAGGGTTACTGTAAGCTCACGTAAAAGAGCCCTTTAGGCCAACCCGCAGAACCAATATTTGATCCTATGATTAATCATAATACAAATACAAATACAAAATACAAATACAAATGCGTTTATACGTTACCGTTTACATCATCGACCTGCTCCAAATGCATCTTATTCGCTGCAATTTACTGCTTGTTTGACTGAACTGATCGACACGTCACTGCCGCTTGCTCATTGTTCCTCTAATTAAGGTTAGAATGATGTTGGTACAATGTACAATAACCATTAGTGAACAGAAGAGTATTGGAAAACGACACAATCCCCTTGTAGACTGCAGGCCGCCGTACACTTTATACATTTACAAAAAAACTACAACGTAAGACTAGGTACTACAGAATATTACCTATATAATCAACACGGAAAAAATCACTAAGTAATTACTATTTATATTTAAAATAATATAGGAACGCAAAAGTAAACATAAATTTTCCGAGCGAGAGAAAAATCAATAAATTAAAACAAAACACGCGCGCTGATCGCCAAGTCAACCAGCACGCGTCGAACCAAAGAGGTTAAAGAGCGGGTCGTTTTGCGTAACATAATTAGCCACACCAATTAGGTACTAAAAGCCCTAACGCTGTTTGAACTACAGTTTATAATTCCAAAACACATCTAGGCTTTTATATAGCAATGCTTAAAAAAACATTTTAGGATAATCAAAGATGATGATGAATTTGCATTTGCAAAGCACTAAACTGCGGTGACCGCTTACCATCAGGCGGGCCGCACGCTTGTTTGCCACTGACGTGGTATTAAAAAAAAAAAAAAAAAACTAGTTTAATATTTTATAAAAGCTTATCGCTAATCTGATCCCAATGATTTATATCTTAATTTCCGAAAGTTGACTCCAATTGGACGTAGTTTAATGAAAAGGAGCTAATCCCCAAAATTACCATAACATGAGTAATTATACAAGAGCGGTCCTGAAGGTGTATAATTAATACATATAATTATAATTCAGCAGAAATACTCCCACTTTTACAGTTTTAGAGGTTCAAGTTTTTATTAATCAATAACGATTCATAATCATAACTAGACATGAGTAGTTCACGAATGAATGATTCAAATGAAGTACTTCACCTCGAGTAACTCTTTCATTCACTAGTTCAGTTCTGATTCATATACTTCAATACTTCAGTTCGTTCAGTTCATGATTCATATCTTTTACCTACTCATTCGCTCCGAGAGTGACATAGACGACATGATTGAATGAAATCCTGATATTTTTACCCAATCTATATCGTAGATGGATCTGTTGAGCTACTGAACGAAACTGAACTAGTGAACTAAATGAGTGATATACTTCACAGTGAAGGAATGAAGTATATCACTCTTTTCTTTTTAGTGACACATTTTGCGCATATCTAATTATAACTCTTGCAACCTTTTAGTCATATTATATATAGGTTGATTACGAAACTGGACTATATAATTATTTCAAATAGAAATATACAAGCTGCTTGGATTCCTTTTAAGAAAATGAAATTAACTAGTAAAGTGTACCTATTTGACATAACAATAAAAAAAGATAAAACCTGCTTGGATATTTTTTATGAAAAAAAATTACTATGCATCTGTCGCAGCCGGATTGTGATTATAATCCGCCGTTTTACATTACGCCTAATCTATAGTGGGGAGAAAATAAGTTTTTACCCGGACATTGATAAATTACTAATTGGGAACTGTTCCGACACCTTTCAAGATGACGCTCACTAAAGTCCCTAGACCTCCCAAGTGGGATAGCCGAGATTATGACGTCATCTTTTTTTGTATGGGGTAAAAACAAAAATTGTCCTGAAACCTATCGTGCTTTGGTATCAAATGAAAGGGCTGTTTTAAGCCGGTTCTAAAAGTATATCACATTATTACATTTCAGGCACTTATTTTAAATTAAAATAATTTTCAAAACATACCAAGTTTGGGTTCTTCCAGATACGATAACGTCGAATATTTTTTTATAAAATATGTTTCAAATAATTCCTAATATCCTCATATCCAATCCCAAGAAAGCAATTTTGAAAATATTTACATTTAGTAGCTTTTTAAATTTTTATTGATTTTAGTGTGATAATACCCTTTAGTGCGATCAACGGAGGAAATTTGACGGAAATGGATAAAGGGATTCTTAAAAAAAAATTGTGTCTCAAGGGAGCAAAATGGTATATTTACGGCGAGGCCGGTATATCGAATCGAAATGTTGTTTTCAAGGGATGTCGGCAAGAGATGAAGTAAGGGATCACTAAGATTCACAGGATACCTGCGGATAAATTTTCTAGATTATCACGTCATAAGTATTAAATTGTATTATTAGGATATTTTCCTTGATGACTGTCAAGTTGTCCATCTAATAATCGAACGTCGTAAAACTGACATAGATATTTACTAGTGACTAAAACTGCAAAGGAGTTTATATACAAAACGCCTATTTAAATGTTTCCATTCCAAATTCCAAATCTTGCCACAATTATCCCTGGCCGCATAAATTGATTCAGTAGTATTAAATATTTCAAAATAAAACACACGCATCTTCGCTTAAAACTCGCTTAAACAAAATGTTAATTTTAGAAAATAAAACTTTTTAACAACAAACTTTTAAGCAATCAAGTGATGCGAGAATTCTATGTTTCAGACCATGCTAGCTTTTACTGACTCAAAACTCGCAACTGCATTGCGTTTCGTAATCGATACACTGGCTATTAATTTTCACTTGACAAAACTTCTTATTGGTAAGTTTCACAGCACGCACACAGTGTTGAAATTATCGCAGGACGAAAGTAAGATCGTCAAATAGGGCGCGCGCCCCGCGTCGCGACCGATAAACAACTGACGATAACGCCCGCGCCTGAAAATGTTTTCAGTTTTCGCTGGTCTTCTTTTAATGAACTCAAACATCGCTAACGTAACTCTAACTTCATTACCGACTGTCAGTTAAATTGTTTTTGTTTTATAACTGGGTAACTCTTTCGCGGGATCCGGGTGCGAATTACTTTCGAACAGGATGTTCGGGCTTACCCCAGAGACCGGGTTTTATTTAAATTTTCTCCGAAAAGTTAACGCTTCGCCTGTGTGTGTGTTTTCGGGATTTTGTGTAACTAGAAAACTTTCATGTTAAGTACTGTTATTACGATATCACCGCAAATTAAAGAAATTTGCAATATACTCATATTCCGAACATAACTTTTATTTGGCAGCAAATCGGTAAGGAAATATTGTTCCAGTGACTTATTTTTAATTAAATAAATGTTTACTGCCATAACGAATGAGGTTTTCGTTACGTCGTTACAAACTTACACGTGGACATGGGTGGATAAATACTAGCCGGGTATTTAACGTCATCAACCTTGCAGATTTCCAACAAAGGACGCCATTTGGCCCAGTTGTCTCTCTCTTCTTCTTCTCTTTCAGCATATTTGCGTCCACTGCTGGACATATGCCTCTTCCATGTCTTTTCATTTTGTTCTGGACGTAGCGGTTCTGGTCCAGGTTGGCCCTGCCGTCTTCCTGATGTCATCCGACCATCTGGCTTGCGGCCTTCCTACGCTACGGCTTGCCGCTCGAGGTCTCCAGGGCAGAACTCGTTGGCTCCATCGGTCGTCGGCCCAGTTGTATTACCCAGAGGTTATCTGAGCAGATTTAGCCCTGTACCCACGAAATTATTCCATGGTGGCGGGGACCTTAAATACCGGCTATACCTGCGGCTTAGTAGTGTAATAAAACAGAGGGTGTGTTGTGGGATGTACCTAGGCTATTTTATGTCCTTCACAAGGCTGAGACGTCCTCATTATAACGATCTAGTAGCTTCTTAGAATAATATTTGGTTTCACAGTTTAGAGAATATCGTGTTTTAGGTTGGTTTACGTTGCTATTATAGTTATTAAGGCTACCACTTTTATGTGACGAGCGCGGGTTGGCTATTATAGGCCAGTCAGTCTAGGATTATGCTCTTGCAAAAGGTGGTGGCGAAGATATAGTTTTTTCGAATTGTGCATAAGGATGCTACTGACTGTATATCAAAAATGGTAGCACGACATAGGTATCTCGGGACAACTTTTGGCAGCTACTTAACCTAGCTTTTTTGGGGTTCCGTACCCGAAGGGTCAAAACGGAACCCTATTGGTGACGCCCAGACGTCCGTCCGACCCGTCCGTCGTCTGTCACACAGGTTTTACAGCCAAACGGTTGGAGCTACAGGCTTCAAATTTACACAATATTTAAGCATCTTGTTGGCCCGAAGCCATACAAATAGTCTAAACTTATTTTTAAATGTTTTCAGGGGGGGCTCCCATACAGCTAAAGGGGGGCGCGAGAAAAAAAAAATATCCTACCCTATCGAGTGGGGTATCATTGTTTAAAGCTCATTGAGTAGATACTTACTAAATTTTTAATTAAAAAAAATATTGAAAAACAAAGGTATGAGAAGCCACCAAAGTCAGCTTTTTTTTTACAAAATTTTGTTCCGAAGAATTTTGTAACTTCCCAAATACCTATAAACTTAAAATTTGGTAATAATGTTTGTTATTATGTATATTTTACCAACAAATACTAATATATTGATAAATTAGATATTTTCTTTGAAATTTCCTTATTCTCCTATAAAAACCAACTTAACTTTGCGGTCGGTTCGGAACCCTAAATGTGCGAAGTCCGACTCGCACTTGACCGGCTTTTTCGGTTTATCGTTCATATGTTCTATACAAAGCGTCCTAGCGGAAAGTTATCTACAAGCAAGTTAAAGAACATTATATTCTGCGTCCAATGAGTACAAACACTGTAATAAATCGATCAAGCGATATAGTAGAAAACCGAACAAACGATGTTTTCCAGAACTTGGACCAAATTTCAACAAAGTAATCTGCGTTTGAATTTTGAATTTATCCTGGCGTATAACGCTTTAATACTAAGAATTTACAGATTACATAGTTACATCAGCATTATAATCATCGAGTAGTTGTTTACCGCGACTTTGTCTGCGTAAACTTCCACTCCTTATTTCATCCCTTCCCGGGGTGGTTTTCGGGATGAAAAGTATCCTATATGTTAATCTAGGCTATAAACTCGTTGTATATCAAGTTTCACCACAATCCGTTCAGCCGTTTTTGGGTGATTGAGTAACAAGCATCTTAATGTAGAAGACAGTACGGTTGCCAGTAATGTCTTATCTTATTATTATATCCTTAAGCGGCTGTCAAGACCTAATTTTGTTGAAATTGATGTTATTTAAGCAGTTTTTTTAAGAAAAACTAATTGTTCTAGCACATCAAAAAAAAATTATGTTAATATTCATCATATTTCAAAGACCGTGTACGGACTCGATACATAATTGGACGAAATCGGCTCGATAGAAAATAATTGCAAAGATTGGTCTTAAATTCATCATTGAACGGTTCTATGTCTTTATTTTTATTACGTATGGGTCTGCAATTAAAAACATAAAGTCAACATATTCATACCTAAACCGCCAACGAGCCATATTTCACAAATAATCCTCACTTTTTTATTTCAATATTATTGTAGTGTTTATTTACTAATCTACGCGCAGAGCTTCCGTAAAGAGCGGGATGGTTAATTGGAAACTCACGCGTGTTAGAGTGGGACTTTTTCTAGGTGTTGTCAGCCCCTTAAAGTTTAATTACTTTAGCCGGGCAAGGAACCTCGTGCCGAACTGATTTGAAAATCGAATTAATCCGTGCTGGCCACCACGAGCTGAATGGAAAACATTTCTCATGTCTCAAGCTCGAAAAGGTTTATCAAGGGGGGCTAAAGTAGTACATTTAGCCCCTATGGAAAATATGAATACATATTTATGATTTAATCTGACCAATCAAAACACTTCACCATATTAAAACCACCAATCACAAAAACATCGATACCAAATCCAAAGAATGGGCTCTGTTCTGGTACGCACACTGTTCAACTAATTTATCTCTTAAAATATCAGTTATTTTTGTCCCTATTTCAACTACTAACTATCTGTTGTCTCTATTTCAACTACTATCTGTGTCGAAGCTGTTTAAAAAAACATTGGTTCCGCCATATTCTTATTTTATGTGTGGGTGGATAATCTTTGTTTATTTATTTTCTCGCAAATGAATTGAAAGGTAGAGTGTATAACTCTGATTTAAAAACCTTGACCATTCGAACTATTCAACAGTCACTTTTAAATTTGTCATAGACGGCCACGGCACAGTAAATCTCCATATATATCTTTATATATATCTTTCATTCATAATTTTGTGTCAAGTCTATTTTATGAATTAAACAATAGGTAGAGTATTACCGTGGACGTCGACGATAAAAAACGACCAACTAATAACCATGTCCTGGTAATATGGCTAATTTTAGACCTTTCTCATACAATTTACTAAGTATTAAACACAAAAGCCGCGAATGTTGGAAGACGCTGCAGTGTACGGAGTAAAACTGCAGATTCTATATTAACTAGTGGCTGTGTCAGTTTCCTCCTCCTCATGATTTTTCACGGGACCCTATTACTAAGACTCCGCTGTCCGTCCGTCTGTCCGTCTGTCCGTCTGTCACCAGGCTGTATCTCATGAACCGTGATAGTTAGACAGTTGAAATTTTCACAAATGATGTATTTCTGTTATCACTAATACAACAAATACAAAACAGAATATAATTAATATTTAAGGGGGCTCCCATACATCAAACATGATTTTTTTGCCGTTTTTATTGATAATGGTAAGGAATCCTTCGTGCGCGAGTTCGACTCGCTCTTGGCCGGTTTTTTTTTACTTTTCCTAAAACCGACCCGACAGAGGATTTTTATAATTATCGAATCTGCTCATAAGTATTCACAAGAATCGGTTGATAAACGTGACCTGTAAGCAGAAGAAAACAACCGGAAATCCGGACATACGAAAGAATTTTTGTCGAACCTGAAGCAGATGAAACCTTTGTTTCACTCGGTCAAAAATAAAAGCGAAAAGTCTAATAAAATTTCGAGTGACGACAGTGTTTTGACTGACTGAGGCGACTTCCTGATTTGTCGGTGCGGAGGCAGTACGATATGAGAAAAGTGTCAAATGTCAGTGTCAGCTGTCAGTCGACGCGATACCATTTTTTACTACGTCCCTACATTTAAATGAGTGCTACCTGACTGGTGCGGGATGCGCGGTAGCGGGACGATGTGAAGGCGGTACTGCTCCGCTTCTGCGCATGATATTACTACTGCGCAAACGTAATACTGACAGTATTATGTCAAGTGAGAATCTTTGCGACGTCAGTAAGTTTACGTCAAAGAAGAAAATGTCACATATCGATCCCGCCCCGCCAAGTCAGGAAGACGCCTGAGTGATTTGACTCTGTCTTTACTAGCCTTGGTTTTTAGGGTTCCATGCCCAAAGGGTCCCAACGGAACCCTATTGCTGTCACTCACGCGTCGGTCCGTCCGCCGTCTGTCACAAAATTTTGATCCTTAGTTTTTCCCATTGACCTATGACCTTGATATTTGGTGATAATGTTTATTATTGCGTATATTTTACCAACAAATACTAACATACCGATAAATTATATTTTTTCTTAACTTATTTTTTTATAATGAGGTAACGAAGTTTATAAATGAGTTAAATCATCTCAAAATGTTGAATAACAATTAATTACAAAAATTATCCATTAGGTATTCAGTTCCAAGTTAAACAGTATTGGAACAAAACAAAAGACTTCGTTTGTTAAGGGACTGTTGATTAGATTGTGACCAAATCAATGGGTTGTTAAGGGACAGAATGCCTTTGCTTATCAGGCAATCTCTTTCCTAAGAACATCCAAATTAGGGACAAAAGGCTGGCGTGTTTATTGAGGGCAGAGTCATTACAAATTGCGATTTCTTGATTTTGATTCAAAAGTTTCAAATTTGGAACATCATACAAAACCAACAAAGTTTTATGTACGGCGACTTCCTAATTTGTCGGTGCGAAGGCAGTATACTGTAGTATCGTAAACGATATGAGAAAAGTGTCAAATGTCAGTGTCAGCTGTCAGTCGACTCGGTACCATTTTTTACTGCGCCCCTACATTTAAATGAGTGCTTCCTGACTATTTTATTTATTTATTTATTTATTATTTTATTCTTATTTATTTCTTTTCTTAGCGTAGGTTTGTATAACATTTCTATAAAAAGTAAAATATAAAAATACACTTACAAAACATAAAAAAACCGGTCAAGTGCGAGTCCGACTCGCGCACCGAGGGTTCCGTACACAGTTCTTGTATATGTAGTTCTGTACCCGTCCCGACCCCATTAATTTAGGAACAATCTTAAAAAAACATGACAGCACCATCTATCGGCGCATTGTGTTACTGATTTGCGCGACTGAATAACTTAGTACGTATGTTGGTTTTTCAAGGATAATTCTTTATCACATCAACCGATTTCAATAATTGTTTTTTTATTTGAAAGAAGGTATTTTCAACGTAATTTTGTAAATTTAAATATAAAACAAAAATATATACAAAGGTGATTAAATTACAAACTTAGTATAGAAGAGTTTTTTGATGATTAAAAAAAGGAAAACTAAATAGGGCTATGGCTATATTTTTCCTGTAAAATATACATGCATATTAATGTTGTGTAATAATTTCAAATTTTTTTCTTCGTAAACTTCGGAGATAAGGGGGGGGAATGGTATTTTTTTTTACATTTTCCCTCGTAAATCGAAATTTCCCCAACAAAAAAAGAAACTAAAAATTGTTTCAGAAAGTACAAGTCAAGCCCTTTCATATGATACCCCACTTGACATAGTTTCCAGACTTTAAAATTTTGAACCCCCTTTTATCTGTCATTATTCACAGAAAATAAAATAAAATAATTAAAAAAACCATCTTCTATGTATCTGGGTTACCCTTGTTTATAACTATTCCAAATTTCAAATCGATAGGATAAGTAGTTCCTGAGATATTTAGCGATGTGACAGACAGACAGACAGACAGACAGACAGACAAAGTGAAACCAATAGGGTTCCTTTTTTACCTTTTTGGTACGGAACCCTAAAAACGTTATAAAAACCTAGCGAGGCAGGGCCTAAGCTACCGGTGGTTAGGGCGACAGAGACAGGAACCTCCTGACTATCCGCGCCGTGTCCAGGAGTCATCATCATCATCATATCAGCCGAAAGACGTCCACTGCTGGACATAGGCCTCCCCCAAAGAGTGCCACAATGACCGGTCTTGCGCCACCCGCATCCAGCGGACTCCCGCGACCTTTACCAGGTCATCAGTCCACCTTGTGGGGGGTCTACCTACGCTGCGCCTTCCGGTCCGTGGTCGCCACTCGAGAACCTTTCGGCCCCAACGGCCATCGGTTCTACGTGCATTGTGCCCCGCCCACTGCCACTTAAGTTTAGCGATTCGAAAGGCTATATCGGTTACTTTGGCTCTGGTGTCCAGGAGTACCGCCTTCTGAATCTGACCCTTGACCCAGCCATCTAGCGAGAGTCTCTTGAGGTGTTGGTCGAGACTCTTCGCTATTAGACCGTTCGCAGAAACGACTAACGGGACAATGGTCGTTGAATCAACATCCCACATGGCGGTTACCTCGTGGGTCGGCCTTCACGAGGTTCTCGTCATGGGGAATGTTATTTATTATTATTATTAATCTTACTACATAATTATTAATAGACAAAAGCCCTGCAAAACCGTTTGAGACAGTTTGTCTGCAGGAAGACTTTTATAAATTGTTATGAGTGCTTCCTGACTGGCGCGGGATGCGCGGAAGCGGGACGATATGCGAAGGCAGTACTGGTCCGTTTCTGCGCATAATATTATTACTGCGCAAATGTAATACTGACAGTATTCTTTCAAGTTGGAATCTTTGCGACGTCAGTAAGTTTACGTCAAAGAAAAAAATGTCACATATCGATCTTGCCACGCCAAGTCAGGAAGTCACCTTAGTCTACATAAATGGTGCCACGCTATATATTTATCATGTAAGTGTCAATGTTTAAAAATATTTTAGTAATTTATTGCCGCACCCCAGTCACTTGTGACAGGGTATCTCTTTGTAAAATGATTTATATTGAAAATATTTTCATGTCGCAATCCCTTTCAAAGTGGTTTCAAATATGCACACTGAAGCGCAAATAAAATAGACACACTACGTATAAAAAATCAATAAGTGTACCCACTTTTTATGCTCTGAGTGTGTAACCCAAGTAGCATATTTTTTAATATTAAGGTTAAAGAATTAAACTCTAGGTGTCTAATATGAATATTGGGCTTGGTTAATACATCTCTCTATTTTACTATTATTGTAATGTTTGTAATAGATAATTAATATTTTGACATGAAAAATGTATTAAATTCTTATTGATATATTTCTTAAATTGTAAATTAATATTTTCTCATGAAAAATTTATCATATGCTTATATTGTAAGACTTTTTTAAATTGTACATTAACATTATGACATGTGAAAGTGCCCTTGTGGCCTATTTTCAGAATAAATGTTTGAATTCTGAATTTTGAATTCTATGTGTCTTAGATTTCTTGATCTTAAGTAGGTTAAGTATTATCATTGTAATAAGCATATTTTTGTGAGAAAATGGCTGACTGTCGAGTTTCTTTCGGCGTTTCTTCTCGGCAGTGGCCTCTGTGAAACGCTAGTAGGGTTTGACTTGTAAAAGTGCCATTGCGGCCTACTTACAGAATAAAGTTCATTTTTTTATCATTTTTATCATTTCATGTTTTTTTTTATGTACCAAAGCTCAAAGCGAAATATTCGGGGAAATAGGCCTCCGGTATTATGTTGTTATGTTGAAGCAGCGTCTACAAATGAACAAACAAGATACGATTATCGCTAAAGATCGGTCTCTTCCAGACATCCTGTGAGGAGCGGAGAAATGAAAATGAAACTGAGTAGCCCCCCTATCCTACAGGACTACTACTGCACTGCACTAGGAATTTTATTTTTTCTACTTTCCGCTTTGACGCAGCCACACCGAAGCACATGCGAATATAAATCTGCACAAGTTTTGTCAAAGGATACCCTTTAAAAGGATTCTTCTTCGGATACCATTACAGAAAATCTATGTGCACGCGGAACAAACTTTGGACGAAAAAATCGTTATGTGATGTGTTTTTGCACATAGCGATATTTTGCGAATAGTTTTCCACTGGTTTCCCATCAAAGTCAGTCATAATTTGATGCACAGTATAGCAAATATTTCTAAAGTGAATTACCCGACAGTTTAAAATATTTATATATTTTAAAGTGCTTAAAACTCCAATGTTTTATTAGGTGAGCGTGGGATTATAAAAATGTTGTTTTACTTTACATGAATAATTGTGAAGTGTGATGGTTTGAACTTTACGTGGTTAACTTTTCAAGAAGTCACCTTTGACTATTTGAACATTACACTCGGTTAAATGAAGGTAGTTTTAAGTGAAACTAATCTATCTAACCGTTGAAAGAAAATTCAGTTAAATATACCATTGATTGAAATTCTGTTCTTTAAATTATTTGTTCGTAAATCTTATATCTTTAAAAGCAATTCTTGTATATTTATTTATTTATATATTTATTTCGAGGATCTCGGAAACGGCTCTAACGATTTTGATGAAATTTGGTATGTGGGGGTTTTCAGGGACGAGCAATCGATCTAGCTAGGTCTCATGCCCGAGAAAACGCCGAGCGACGCTCGGTCGCCCAGATATTCTTATATCTTTAAACGAGCAATTCTTGTATATTTATTTATTTATATATTTATTTCGAGGATCTCGGAATCGGCTCTAACGATTTTGATGAAATTTGGTATGTGGGGGTTTTCTGGGACGAGCAATCGATCTAGCTAGGTTTCATGCCCGGGAAAACGCCGAGCAAAGCTCGGCCGCCCAGATATTTTAAGTTTAAATGCTTGATCTTCAACCTTATATCGTCGCCTATAGTACTCATAGTACAAGCTTTGCTTAGTTTGGTAGCTTTGTGTCAGACTGACCATAAATATTTATTTATTTATAATACATCAGTGCAAAGGCTGCAAAGGAAGGAAGGCCAAGCCCATAGTGCATGCCCCATAGTGTGTGGGCATCTACTTAGTGCTTTTTTTTCTCAATACCTAACGTAATGGCACCAATTATGGACGGCTTAAGAACTCCGTCGACATCTTTTGGCTATAACTCTCTTATTTTATAAGTTTGATGTTAGTTATTTCAAAGAAAATGTAGCTTAATAATCACTCATTATAATAAACATACAAAAGTTTTGGATAAACTTGTAATTTCCGAGAAAATTGCTCCAAATCTGAAAAAGTCGAAAATCTTCGAAAATCCTATGATGGACAGACAAAATCCAATTATGGACACCCAATCTTGGACACCTTATGTTCTAAAAACATTGTAGGCCGTCTGCAATTTCACATATAAATTCCTTTATTTGTTCAATTCCAAACTTTAAAAAAAAGTAGAAACTGTCATATAAAAGGAGGCACAGGTCGTATTCAGCCAATTCAGCTCGTATTTTTCTGTTGGAAACGCGACGTCGTTTTAAGTCTTGAATAATTTGCGTTTTTCGGTAAAACAATACACTTGCGATTCTGTTAAAAAAAATAAACATCCCGCTGTTTATTTTTTGTTGAGCATGATGTGTTTGACGTTTTAAGGTTATGTTTATCAAATAATTATCCAAATTTTGTCGTATTTCCTCCATTTTTGAGAAAAGTACTATATAGCCTCGGCCGGAATGGCAATTGCAGGGTTCGTATTATAATTACTCGCAAGCTCGTCCGTTTAAACAAATACTCAGCCTGCAATTGCTTTTTTCCCCGGCCACGGCAATAATGTATTTTTTATTTTCGGGATAAGGATTCATGGATAAGGAATTCAAATTTTACATTTTTTTAGAATTTTAAGTAAAAATTTGTTTACGAAAAATCGTCATTATACTCGATTTCGACTAATTTGGGGATGAGGATTTCAAATTTTATATTAATTTTGAATTTCAAGTTAAAAAAAATATTTTTTTAGAAATATCGTCATTATACTCGATTCCGACTAATTCGGAGATAAGGATTTCAAATTTTACATTTATTTTGAATTTTAAGTAAAAAAAAAAATTTTTGTACGAAAAATCGACATTATACTCGATTTCGACTAATTCGGGGTTAAGGATTTCAAATTTTACATAAATTTTGAATTTAAAGATATTTTTTTTGCGAAAAATCGTCATTATATAAGTAAAATTTTTTTTTTCCAAAATTCGTCAATTTACTCGATTTCGTTTCAAATTTGATATCTATACACTCTGATATATATACACTCGTGTTTTAATGCCCCTCATGATGTACCAGTTGCATAATAGTAGTTTATGCTATTCATAATAAGGTCACACGAGTGTTTGAATGCCTAATTATGTACAGTTACATACATTACTTTATCTACACACATATTATAAGTACTCTAAGATGGGTTCAGAAGCCGAAGGCAAATGACCTGCATTGCTACCAGTTACATATTTATAGTAGCCGGTATTATATAACATTTGAAATCCTTATCCCCGAAATAGTCGAAATCAAGTAGGTATAATGACGATATTTCGATAAATTTTTTTTTTTTTTTTAAATTCAAAATTAATATAAAATTTGAAATCCTTGTCCCCGAATTAGTCGAAAACGAGTATAATGACGATTTTTCGCACAAAAATGTTTTTTTCGCTGTAAATTCAAAATTAATATAAAATTTGAAATCCTCATCCCCGAATTAGTCTAAATCGAGTATAATGGCGATTTTTCGAAAAAAAATTTTTTTTTCTTAAATATTTAAAATAAATGCAAAATTTGAAATCCTTCTACCTGAATCCTTATCCCAAAAAAAAAACCTATATCGAGCTGACCTTTCGTATCGACTGAATTTTAATTTTCCTGTTCCAAATTTAAAAAAAAAAAAACATTATAGTACTAAATAGGAAATTATAATGAATATTATATTACTGCTGGTAACCTTCACCACAGGTAAGAAAATTTTCATAAGTACATTGATGTTAAAATGAAGGTCATTTGCCTACGGTTTCTGAACGCATTTTAGAGGATTATGATATTTGTGTAGATAAACTACTATTATAATAAAATTGGGTGGCATTTTTCAAAAATTTACCTCGCCAATAAATCCGTCCAACATTGGGTGTCCATAATTGGGTAACCAGAATTCAGTATGAAAAACCAATCATGGAGAAACTGTCCATAATTGGAGATTAACAAAAAATAGGAACCAGTAATGTACATCCTCTCTAAATCATTCAAATTGGATTCTAATGCAATAAACACTTTAAAAAAGTATTGTTAAATATGTAACGCTTCTCACGAAATCATATCAAAATAATATTGTTTAGTGAAAATAAAGTTTACAATCAAAAACGTAAACCTACTTCCTTAATTATTTCTGTAAGAAATTAAGGATATTCGTGAAAAATGCCGGAGCACACTTTTTGCCGCCGCGCCATTTTTAAACAAAATGACCGAGGTGTATGTCATTTGTCAATGTGATACATAGAAGCCTATTCTTTATGCTTAAAGTGTTTCCATGACTAAAATAGTTTTCCGTTGCTTAATTTCGACCGTGAAAGATTTTTGCGTCCATTACTGGAGCCAGGTCCATTACTGGTGCCACTACGTTAAATGTAATGAAATTTTAAAATTGTAAAAATCCTCTAATTACAAAATGCTATTCTAAAGATTCAGTACGTACTTAATAATAATAGCATTAATAAGTAAAAACGCGCTTGACACACTGCAGGCAGGCAGCCGGCGGCACCGTGTGAGTTTTGTTTCGGAGGCCTGAAGAAGCAGTGCGCGTCCCCGCCGCCGTGCACGTTCACTAAATTATAAGTGTGTGAAGTGGAATTACATTATTACCTGGCGGGTTATAATAAAATTAAGTACAAAATTACGCCCTGGCTATGGCCAAGGGCTATATAATTTGCTTTCGGTAAGGTTTGCATGAGTATACTACATATAATTGAGCATTGTCGAGCGAGGTGGTGTGAAAAACACGTTTCCGCTCGTCTGGTATTCGCATACTAGACGCAATAAGTACACAAAACATCGGACCCTTATCACCCCAAATTGTGCTCAGCTTTTTCCCAGTATTAGAATATTGTTGATATCACATTGATCTTCTCCTGTTCAGAATCAGCAGTCGTGACCCAAATACAACAGCCCATTTTAGCACTTAAATTGTTTAGAAATAAAGTAGAAAACTGTACAACTGTATGCCGATGGTAATTTGAATTGTTGGAAATTGATTCAAGATAGATATTGTATAAATCATGACCTTTGTCTGTTATCAAAAGGAACTGGTGAATGTTCTTGTTCAGTCAAACGCTGTTTAGAAAATTATTCATTATATTTATTTCACAAAAGACACGCGGATACGAAAATAGAAATAAACACCGTTTTATATCTACAATTTGTTTAAGTACCTTAGTGCTAGCATTTCAAGAAAGCTGTTCAATATTTTACACTTTTTAACTTATTTAATGGTTACAGTTTTAATCCATAAATGAAATCTCTTCCCCCGTTTAGACAGGAAAAAAATACAAAAAGGTGACAATAATACGGTGGTAATTTTTTCTTCATGATAACTTCTTTCCTGTCTTCAAACAACAACACTTCAAGATTGTGAATTTTAAGGGCTAAATTTATAAACAAATTTAAGGATGGCAAGTTTATTAAGTTACATTCATGTTTGGGTCATAAACACTTGAAAAAACAAAAGGCGTGTCTCTCCTGTGGTCAAAAGTTAAAGGCTTATGTGCATGTAAGTTTATCACATGGATTCATAGAAACGGAGATACCGTTTATGCGGGTTACTAGTCCAATCCAAATTTAAGCCTTGTTGCCCTCAACTTTTCATATTTCCAGAGGAAACACGCAATCCTAAATCTCTTTATGACCCTCTTCTAAAATAACTCTGTAAATGTTGTCACATTGTACAGTCAGCATCAAAAGTAGGTACACATATGAAGGCGTCAAAAGTCTTTATTACAACGACATCATCCGTCGGGCTCTCGTCAGCGTCAGTGTACCGGCCACCTTAGAGCCAAATGGACTTGCACGTGACGATGGCAAGAGACCCGACGGGATGACTCTCGTGCCCTGGCATCAGGGTCGGCCGTTAGTCTGGGATGCCACATGCGTGGACACCCTAGCGCCGTCCCACTTGGGCACGACGTCGTTGAGGGCCAGTGGAGCAGCCGCCGTGGCCGAATCAGCAAAACGCCGCAAATATGTTACTCTTGGCGATAGCTACATATTTGCGGCGTTTGCAGTGGAGACCCTGGGTCCGTGGGGACCGGATGCAATTAAACTTTTTAAAAGATTAAGTTATTTGCTTATCCGGTCCTCAGGTGACCGTAGGGCTGGCTCGTTCCTCGCTCAGCGAATCGGAATTGCCATTCAGCGAGGCAACGCAGCCAGCCTTATGGGAACCCTTCCCAGTGGCAGCGACTTGGGCGATGCATGCCCTTACAATTTAAGTATTTAGTTTAGGTTAGGTTTAAGTAGTTGTTAGATCTATTCTTGTTTTGTTTCTTTTCTATATTATGTGTTTTTTGTGTAATAAAAGAACTTTTGACATCTCATAATGTCAATGTTTTGATGCTGACTGTACTAGGTAACCATAAAGAATAAGAACAACAAAAAATCTATCGGCCAAAATAAAAGTTATTTGCAAGTGTGTAAAACAATCTAAATACATTCAAAGTAACCCAAGAAAGAATACAAATAAAATTAAATACGGGCGGACCCCTACGCTACGGAGCGCTCTACTTTTCTAGTATTCAATTAAAGTTTGAATGTAGGTACAGAGTAACTTTAGTTTCTAAGTTCGGCCACGTGTACGCCCACAGGCCCTGGGGGCCGATTTTTGAGTATCGAACGCTCGACTTTTCACTCGGGTTCTGTCAAAAAACTATTATGCTTTGACAGATGTCGAGTGAAAACTCGAGCGTTCGACACTCAAAAATCGGCCCTCTGTACTCCGAAAATCGAAATCCGAACATCGTATAGTGCCATCCCTTTCACTCTTATAGTGTATATTAACACGTAGAAAGAAGATCCTATAGAAGGGGGGGGGGGGTTAGCGAATCAACAACAGGGACAGTGATAATTTGACAGTTTTTTCTGGGGATACCACAAAAAGAATAAGCTCCCCATTTTTACTGGCATAAATAGGTTTTTATTGAGAATCTTCAAAATAAAGTGACATTTATTCACGTCTGCGCGATACTATTTTAATCACGATACCTACCAATCACGATTAAAACGTGTACAAATGACTAATTGAATACCTAAACTATAATAAAAATTATATTCGCCCACATTAGTGCACAATCTCATTAAAAACCTAATTGGCCCCAATCAATATTCAGTAGTATTCTAAATCACAACTAAATTATTAATCTGTAATTTTAATGTTCGAGCCGGCCTGGTTCACCCAACGTCATGGGTAACATTTAATTAGCACTGTCCAAACTGTATTTCTTTTATCTGACACTGAAGAAGATAAATCTAGCTCCCGAGATACAGGTCTCCCACCTAGTTCGGGGGTCGGAAATATCGACCACTACTTTAAGGCGATATATCGATTGAAAGAGACACCCTTTGTTTTTCGCTCACGACATAACGGGATACAACCCTCTCCGAGAATGGCTTTTTAGACAAATCTCGTTAAATATCTGACTGTGTGCAGGTTTATTAAATTTCCTCTAGTCAGTACCTAGATGAAGTAAAATACCATCATATTAAATTAATCGTGTCTTTTAATAATGCGTTGTTTTAGTAGGCTGAGGAAAAAAAGGAAAAAATAGACTCGAATTTGGATTTATTTTCTATCAAGAAAATTTTAAGCAATCATGTTTCGCTATTGTCAGTACCACAATCATATAGTCAAGAATCATATATCTGAAAATCAGCCCCTACTGTTTGCTAGTTTGGGCAGGACAGCGTTTCAAAGTCTCAAAATTTCTCAGTGTAGCGCGCTTTGTTGTACAATTCCAGATGAATTTCTATTATGTATGCTCGTAGTAAGTTACGTACAAATAAATGATTATTTTTATATGGTAACGTGACTAAATTGAGAACTATGAGAAGATAGAATCATTAGGTACTACGCTTCTGACATTTAAATGAATAGTGCTGTATATGCGTCAGTTTCATCAACAACGACAAAGGCTGGTGACAAACAATCGGTGCCTTATACGCGATGAGGGACAGGATATATGTCATTGTTTCTCGCTCCCACGTGTGTTATTGGCTATGTTTGCATCTCTTTCAGACCGCTTTTTATGTGTGTATCACCAGCTCCATCTTATACTTTCTTCATGGGATAAAACGAGAGTGGAGGGGACGGCACGATGCGAATTTCGGATTTCGATGTTCGGACTAGACCCTTAGAAACAGATATTTTATTTTATTTATTTATTTATTTAGTTTAAGGAGTACCAAAAGTAACATAGAGACTTAGGTAGAAATACATAGGTAATAAAATGTCACTCTGACAACTAATAATTATAAGGTGCAAAAATGTGCTATCGATAGACTACATTAGGTACCTACAATTCTTCCATAAAGGAGTGTATACATTTTAAGGATACCCAGGTAGAACAGTTACAAACGTGCATAGGCTACGGTGACCGCTTATCATCAGACGAGTCGTACGCTTGTACAAAAACAGACAGACGAATCTTTTTAATTATACAACGACGGTGGCAAACAAGCTTACGGTCCACCTGATGGTAAATGGACACCGCAGCCTATAGACGCTCGCAACTCCAAAGGAGTCACGTGCGTGATGCCAACCCTTTATAAATTTTGAGGATTCACTGCGTTGACTGCAGAAGGGATGAATTTAGGTACATCGCTCTCAACACAGTGTATCCTCGGGAGCTCTGGCAACCTTGCTCACCTCCAGGAACACAACAACACTACGGGTCCATAGTTCTTATTGCTGACATTTTAATTTTATACACAATTTGTCATACACGTAACATACAAATAAATATATTAATTCTGCTACGGTTAATAACGATGCTCCGAAGCTTAAGCCGAGGACGCCTCCGTATGTTGCTGAAAAAAATATAAACAAAACAAACATTGGTAGCTATTAGAAAACCTACAACTTAGATGTATAAAGTTATTAGTAAACAATAAAACTAGACAAAAATGTAAAGGTAACTATAAACTTCTTTTCAAAA
Organism: Cenopis cana; assembly: GCA_951800055.1. Classification (NCBI taxonomy): domain Eukaryota; kingdom Metazoa; phylum Arthropoda; class Insecta; order Lepidoptera; family Tortricidae; genus Cenopis; species Cenopis cana. The sequence continues at coordinate 1,020,668 of OX637479.1, read as the reverse complement.
TTTGTAAAATACCTACTGCCTGTTAGTCTCAAACATAAATATCTACGTGCTATAAATAACCATATAGCAGTCTAGATCCTAACTCTGACAATAGCTTGTTAAAAAAGTTGATAATGTACAAGGGCTATGGCATCTGGTAAACTGTGCGTACCGAAGATTCACAACTATTATGGTGATTATAACGCTAAAAAAACGTATCCCTTATCTTCTGAACAGATTTTACCAGAAACTATCAGCCGCGAAAGAATGCAGAACGACTTTAAAAGAAAATTAAAACGACATTATTTAAGTATAATAACACGTAAGGCATACCTCTATGCAATTATAAATATATAACTTGTATCTACCTGAACATAATTATTTGTAATTAGTTAACTCTGTCTGTATTTACTGTACAGTCGACGCCATGGATACGTTTGCGCTTTTGCACCTTGTTGCAATGGAATAGGATAAAAATCGTTCACTAGATACAAAAGTGTAAAATGTATCTATCTATAGCATATCGACCCTATTGGATCACACAGACAAACTGTTCCGACAGTTTTGTGAGACCCTGTTAATTTTATGTTTTTATATACTCTGATTATTAAATAAATACTTAAATAATAATAAATAATAGCCATTAGTCCATCATCTTTACCTAATAACCCGGTTCCTTTAGATTCCATCAACCAACAATAGTCCCTATACACCCTGGCGGGTGCTGTCTCTGTGTTTGTGCGTCCCATGACACGGGCAGGGAAAGCATCCATTAAATTCGGCCTCTACGTGTTAGCTATGTGGTACTCGATGGCATTTCGGTACCTCGGTACTTCGGCTCCGCGCACGCCTCCCAAAGGTCCGGGATACTATTGTCCCGTGAACGGGAAAGACATATAAATAATAATATATTGAGACGTATCCATAGTCAGGTATCAGATATAAAATAGTGTCTCTGTGTTACCTATGAAATAGTTGACGTCCATGAGTAGGGTGAGCTTGTAGCAGCTGCACGTGGACTTACTAAAGTACACTTTGATTGCCGCTAGATGATTTATGTCTTGGCCGCTCCTGGAAATTTTATTGAGGTATGAATTCGTACCTACTCAGAGTATCCAACATGCTGCAGTTGAGATCAATGATATATTATTATGATTACATGGTAGGTATCAAATTTTTTGTATACGACGACGGTGGCAAAGGCGTTGCCGACCCTTTATAGACATTTTTTTGTTTAAAAATTTTCCATCAAATTTATGGTGATTTCGCCAACTACTTGTACAAAGACGTTGTTCTGTAACGACAACATGACAGTAGGCAACTGGTTTTGTTCGGTAATGGATTCAGCTCGTCGCTGCGCCGAGACGTGCGTTCACCAACGCGGTGACGAGCAAAATCCTTTATAGACTTAACTAAAACAAATTTCATCAACATTAAATAATAGTAAATACAATATTCTCAAATTTTAAAGGATAAGTGCGCCTTTGTACAAACTTCTCTTTCTGTAAATTATGTCTGTAATGTTCTTTTTTGTACAATAAGGGTTTTACTACTACTACTGTCTATAATTAAATTAGTTCAACTTTTTCAGGTGAATGGATCTTTTGATGTAAAGAGCTAGTAGGTACTTATAATCATAATAAACCGTTTATTCGTGAAACACGACACACATGACACAATAAAATAGACAAAGGCATTGATTAAAAACCGGCCAAGTGCGAGTCGGACTCGCGCACGAACAGTTCCGTCCCATTATCTTTAGAAACGGCAAAAAAACACGTTTGTTGTATGGTAGCCCCCTTAAATATTTATTTAATTCTGCTTTTTAGTATTTGTTGTTATAGCGGCAACAGAAATACATGAACGAGCCTCCCTAATAAGGCTTAATAGATGAGTGTTAAGATTGAAAAATTCACCATCACAAGGGATACCACAATGGCTCAATTGGTAGAGCAATGGACGGATTCCAGAGGTCGTGGGTTCAAATCCCACCTGTGGTGTTGAATTTTTCAATTTTCACTTTGATTAAAAAATTAAGAAATACATGATCTGTGAAAATTTCAACTGTCTAACTATGACGGTTTTTGAGATTCAGCCTGGTGACGGACGGACAGACGGACAGCGGAGTCTTAGTAATAGGGTCCCGTTTTACACTTTGGGTACAGAACCCTAAAAAACTGCCGATTCACGAGATGGACCCAACTCAGCATAATGCTGGCTTAGCAGCCAGCGCTGATCTTCCGTAGGGCCTGTTAGGTAAAGAAACATGTGGGCAACATACAACAAACAACAGATAGTCACGTCACAGTATAAACAATCACACACTCACAGTATAAACGATCACACATTTATAGATTTGAATAATAACACTAAAACCAACATTAATTAACAACATACGTGACGTCATAGGGATAATCCGATGCAAAAAATGGCATTGTATTCTTCCTAATTTGGTAACCCTTGTCCCGGCACTCGGCGTAGCAGGGCGGGTTACACTTCACACTTCGCCCATACACTGTGACCAATTTCAATGGATTTATTACTTGATCTTATTGTTTGGATTTATTACTTGATATTCATGATTTATTACTTGATGAATGATGAAAAATAAGAAAGAAAAATGGTCTAAATTAGTCACAGAATGGTAGCACAGAGATGGGAAAAGGAAGAGAGGCAGACCATTGCGCAGATGGGAAGATGACATAAAAGAAGTTGCAGGTCCTATTTGGCGAGGGACTACAGCAAATAGAGAGCAGTGGAAGATTTTAGGGGAGGCCTATGCCGCGAGGCAAAACGACCACATCACCGATGTCAATATGTATACTACATAATTTCATCAAGTTACATGATTTCATTTGATGTGCAAGATTTCATCGAATCAAGTTACATGATTTCATTTAATGGTCGTGAATAAAAGGCTATTTTATGTTTATTTTATTTAGGTATTTATTACTTGATGATGATGATTATGACGATGAGCTTCTGACCGATTTCGGCCTCAGCGACTGTGTATTCTAGATAATTAAGGTATTACTGGAGTGCTGTTGTTCCATTCTTTGGTGCGCTCTTAGGTGACTTATGTACCCGATCTTTTTTGTAAAGGTACGAGCGCATTTTGAGCAGGTTAACACCCCGCCGACGTAATTGTAACAAATGGCTGCTGGTGGATGCGCCTTGAGTTCGTTTCTTTTATTTATCGAGCTCGTTACGACGCTCAGTTTCGAAGGCGTTAACCTGCTCATGGATGGATGAGTCTTCGCCATTTATTACTTACTGACTCTGTGAGATGTAGGCCCGGCGATAGAATATACGGATTGGTTTAACGGAACGGAAAAAACAAAATATTTATTAAAAGAAACAACTACGATTATTATAATAACACGGTGATTCTACACGGAGAAAAAAACGTAACAATATTTCACAAAATTGTTTTGTTTCTGCTCTGATTACTAAATTCTAGTCATTGATACTAAAGTTTAGCTGGCATTACTAGCAAAAACTATGTTTTACACCACCCTAGTGTTACCTTTTGTCATTCCTACAAAACCAATTTGTAATAGGTATTACAAAAAAAATCGTGTCGTTTAAGAAAAATTTTGTAACCCTAACTAAAATAAGTAAAGTTTTTTTCTCGGTGTATGTTTTCAGGCAAACAACTAGTGGCTGATTGAGCTGTAGACTTGGCGAGTTTGTTTTTTCTTTAAAAAATCCAAAAACTGACTCGTCAAATAGTTTTATATAATTATTGTGCGTGCTCACAAACCTTCAAAAATGGGGCAGGCTGCTGCAAACACAGCCACTAGGTGGCGACACTAGAGTATGCCACATCTCGATTGATGCACATTTAACTTTAAAAAATATTGTACGTTTAAAATACCGTTATAAATAATAATTATTATTAAACTTTGTATCTTAGGCTGAGACACTGTCGGTTGATATTTCAAAGCCATTTAAATACAAAAGGTTTTGTTTAGACAGAAGGGTGTCAGTTATATTTTCGTAAACATATACTCGTCCGTTTAGCGCGATAAAATGGATCCAAATGAAAAATACGGACGTCTGACTCTGACACAGCTAAAATCACTTTTACGGCAACGCGAGCAATCAGTAAAAGGACCGCAAAATTAAGGTGGTTGTAGTGGGAAAAATGAGGAAATTTCTGAAAAAAAAACTAATTATTAATATATTAGTATGTGTTCCGTAAAATATACGTAATAATAAACATTATCAGCAAATATCAAGTTCATAGGTCTCATCCCAAAGAGAATAATAATCACGAACGAATGTTTTAGCACAAACTCAGTGGCGCCACCTAGTGGCAAAGTTTGGCAGCCGCCAACACCATTATTCTCTTTGGGCTGAGACCTATGAACTTGATATTTGGTGATAATGTTTATAATTACGTATATTTTACGGAACACATACTAATACATTAATAATTAGATTTTTTTTCAGAAATTTCCTAATTTTTCCCAGTACATTTACCTTAATTTTGCGGTCCTTTTACTGATTGCTCGCGTTGCCGTAAAAGTGCTTTTAGCTGTGCCAGAGTCAGACGTCCGTATTTTTCATTTGGATCCTTTTTATCGCGCTAAACAAACGAGTATATGTTTACGAAAATATAACTTACACGTTCCTGTCTAAACAAAACCTTTTGTATTTAAATGGCTTTGAAACATTAACTGACAGTGTCTCGACCTAAGATACAAAGTTTAATACTTATTATTATTTATAACGGTATTTTAAACGTACAATATTTTTTAAAGTTTTTTTTTTTTTTTTTTTTTCTCTTTATTGTTTAAGGAACATTTAATCACTTAAGATTACGTCAGTTCCATCGTACCTTAACCTTAGTTACTACCACTACCTACATCTAAACATTCTAAATGAACTACGTACGTACTAATTTATTTATTTGTACAAGAACACCTCACTCAGCAATACTGAGTAAGGTATTCCTGCACAAACAAATAAATCAACTTAGCTTCTTCTGAGATCGGTGCCGCTAACATAGATTGAAATGCACCTACATCGAACTTGTTAATTGTTCGCGCAATGTAAGCGTATGCAACGCCTACGTAAATCCACTCTGCAATGCGCTGTCTGTATCGTCGCAATCATTCCATATTATAGGAGAAATTCACACATATCAAAATTTGCATGTCACTTATTCATTAGCTCCGTACCCTTTGTCACGGATTACACGTCTCTTTTTTGAATTTGGAGTTTTTATCAAGGACCCATCATCTCACCCCTAAACATGGCCCATTAGAACCGGATTATTGAGGAACCAAAGCAAAATTATAAGAAATTACCTAAAATCGAAGGAAATACTGGCGAGATACTTATTTCTACGGTGAGAGTCAAGGATCTGCTGAAGAAGACCACAAGGACCTTGGAAACTATCAGTGTTGAGTGGAAAAGGAAAGTTAGGGTCCAGCACTCTTATTCAGGTGTAGTAAATAAGTAGGGTTTACTTATAGTGGAAACTCCAGGTTAGTGAATACCTTTTAGTTTTAAAAAGTACCGTTAGTTAAGCCGTTAATTCATCTTGAAATAAGTTAGTTTTATGTTATTAAATGTGATATTTATCTAGTCAACTCTTAAATTATTTTGTGCACATTTAATTTATTGTAATTTACTCGTTTAAAGCAGTAAAATAACTAACTTTGTCAACATAAGACGGCCGTTAAAATTTACCGTTATTCGTGTACGTACGGTGTCGGTATTCACATGAGATTTTATTATTGTATTTTGTGACATTGTGGATTAATTTTACACGGAAAATAGGGGTTTTAAATAATAATTGCTATATTGTGAATCAAATTGTTTAATTAATTTATACGAATGATAATTATTTTATGAAATTATATACAACCTTCGTTAGTAGGTACAATAGGATAATAGTTTAGTAATTTTAATTGTATTCAAATCAATTTATATTCTTAATTTTGTTCAATTTAATATTATATACAATTTATACACATAACTTATGAACTAAACTATTTTAGCTTATTGACTAAACCGAAAACAAGTTGTGATATTAATAATTAAATTATTTACATTATATAATCAAACTTAAATCTATTAATTGTTTACATTCAAGGTCTACACCAGCTTCCCAAAATGAGTGACGAGAAGGAATTAACTCGCAAAAGAGGCAGCTACAAAGGTCAATTAACTCTGTTTACCACATACCTAGGCACATTGAAGGAATCCTCATTAACACAGGTTGAAGCTAACCAACTACAGTTGCGTATAGGTAAGCTGGAGGCATTGTATGGACTTTATGATGATGTACAAACACAGTTAGAATGCAAGACCGAAAACTTGGATATGCTTATGGTAGACAGAGAGGAATTTCAAGGTAACTACTTTGCAGCCCTCTCACGAGCCCAGGAGATACTTGGTACCTTTAATAAGAAATTCGAGGATTTTGAGTCATGTAGCAAGCGTAGTTCGAATAATCACAAACTGGTTAAACTCCCAACGATTTCGTTACCTAAATATAGTGGAAAATACGAGGACTGGCTTGGTTTTCATGACACATTCACAAGTCTCATCCATTCTAACGACGAAATGGATAATATAAATAAATTTCACTACCTAAGAGCGTCGTTGGAGGGTTCTGCTGCCTTAGTCATTCATTCAATTGAATTTTCTGGGAGTAATTATGAAGTGGCATGGAAACTCTTGTGTGACAGGTTCAACAACAAAAGATTATTGTTGCAAAATCATGTTTCTGCATTATTTAACATTGAGCCAATCACAAAAGAGTCGTCAGTGCATTTAAAACGGGTTATTGACCAAGTAAACAAGAATTTAAGATGTTTAGAATCCCTAGGTGAACCTGTCAAGCAATGGGATACACTTCTTATTCATATTATTAGTAATAAACTAGACACTAAAACATTTCGCGAGTGGGAAGAACACAAAGGAAGCCTAGATAAGGAAAAACCTATTTCATTTGATATTTTTATCACTTTTATGCGTAATCGTGCAGATTTGATTGAAACTTTAGAGTTATCGAGCGCTCCAGTCGCCGGACAATCGAGTCAGCCGGCTAAAACCGCATCAAAACATAGGACTATGCTTTCTACACAAAACACTAAGCACTGTGTCACTTCACCACCTAAACTGTGTCCGAAATGTAGTGGGGAACATGGCCTGAATACCTGTTCCCAGTTTCTCGCACTTAGCAATGCAGACCGGCTTCAATTGCTACCGAATTATAAGGTTTGTTTTAATTGCTTCCGTACCGGTCATTATGCAAACCATTGTAAAAAGCCAGGTTGTAAAATATGTAAGCGGAAGCACAATACACTTGTTCATGTTGCTGAGAATAGGCATAACACGGGATTAGATTATCCGTCCGAGCGGGACGCCTCCAAGGTCAATACTGCGCCGGCGCCGGCGACCGCACCCGTTACGTTATCAGCTAGCTTAGCAACGCCGCATTCAAATGCATTACAACAAGAAGTGGTACTACTGTCCACTGCATTAATTAAAGTTTACGATCGAGATAATCGTGAGTATATTGCGCGAGCAGTTTTGGACAGTGGGAGCACTGCTTGTATTATGACCCAGGGAATGTGTCGAAAGTTAAATTTACATACCGAACGTGTAGATAAATCGGTTGTAGGCATAAACAACACGGTATCCCCCGTAGGTGAGATGTGCCGAGTATCAATGAAGTCGTTGAATAATACCTACTCGGCCCATCTGCACTGTTTAGTTTTGCCATCAATAACTGACACCATACCCTCTCGTCAAATAGATCTATCGAGATTAAATATTCCGGCTGATCTTTGTTTGGCCGATCCTAACTTTCATACACCGTCTGCAATTGATTTCATCATTGGTGCTGATCTCTTTTGGGACTTGTTAGGATCGCATAAAATTAAATTAGGTATTGGAAAGCCGATACTATGTGAGACTCGGCTTGGTTGGCTGGTCTCAGGCCCGATAAACAGCGGTCAAGTATCGACACCATCGCGTGCAGTTAATTGTAATTTTGTGATTGTCACGTCTAGCTCTAGTACTGGAATGCTTATCAATGAGGTTCAAAACCAACTTACGCGTTTTAGGCAGCTTGAGGAAGTTTGCCCTAAAAATCCTCATTATTCTCCCGAGGAGAAATTATGTGAAAAGCATTTCACTAAGAATTTCACTAGGCTGGAGGACGGGCGTTTTAGTGTGCGCTTACCACTAAAAGAAGAGCCTACTATAGGTGCTTCTATTTATCATGCTTCGCAGTGTTTTTTGCCATTACAGCGTGCTGCCAGTGCACCATTTCTGCCAACGAGATGCCTGCTGCAGACAGGTCTCGATTGTGACGCTGAGGTCGTTCGTGAGATCATCTCTCATGACTTGCACGTCGATGATCTACTCACTGGTGGGGATGGGTTGCAGCAAGTGCTGTCGAGTGAAAACGAAGTTTCTTCTGCTCAGGCATCTGCTTGCATGAATTTAATAAAATGTAAACCAATTGAAACTCAACTCGTAGAGAATTCTAATGTCGCTCAATTAAAGTTAGACATTGTAGGTACAGATTCCGGTAAAACCTTGGGTCTTAGTTGGCAGCCAGATTGCGATCATTTGTGTTTCTCGGTTGGTAGTTGTTCGCTTGGCGGCGACACCAAACGAGATTTGCTGCCAGCGATTGCACAAATATTTAATCCCATCGGTTTATTGGCACCTCACTTCATCCTGATGAAAATATTATTGTTATTGCAGAAGCTACGGTTACTTCGACTATCTTCGGATGAACATTTACTATCTGAAACTACTAGGGTTTGGGAGGATATGGTACATGTTGTACCTTTCCTTAACAATATACGAATCCCGCGGATAGTTTTAGGTGACTCACATAGTGAAATTGAGTGTGGATTCTCTAAGTTCTCCAACCTGTCACGTCTTAATCGCGCAGTCGCTTATGTGCTGCGGTGTGTGAGCTTGTGTGGAAAGCAAGTACCGTTAACAGGTTACCTAAATTATTCAGAATTGAGAACTGCACTTAGTGTTATTGCAATATCCCAAAGAGAATCATTTTCCGAATACAACTTACGTCTAGATAGTCATACTGTAACCAAAGGCTCATTGATCAGGTTTAACGTATTTCTAGATGAAATTAAAGTTATACGTGTAGGTGACCGGCTCGATAACTCTAATTTTTCGCACGGGAAGAAGCATCCCGTCAGTCCCGTGGTCATTCATGCTAAACACAAATTTGCGAAATTATTAATTAAACTTGAACGCAATAGATTGACGAATGCAAGGCCGCAATTGGTGCTATCGTCCATCAAGGATAAATACTGGCCACTTGGAAGCACTAATTTAGTCAAGGCATGCTTCCGTACATATATTATTTGTGTTCGCATGAAGGGCCAAGTAATGGCGCCACCATTAATAGGAAACTTTCCTAAATCCCGTCTTACCCCAAACATGATGTTTAAAACCGTTTGTGTAGATTATGCGGGCCCTCAGACCTCTGCCAGTCGTCAGGGCAGTGGAGGTAGACTTGTGAATGTGTACTTGTATGCAGCAATTTTCGTATGCTCCACCACTAAAGCAGTACAATTAGAGCTGGTGGGTGGTTTAACCAGTAACGACTACTTGTCAGCATTGCGTCGCCTTGTATCTCAGAGAGGCTTATCATCCAAAATTAACTCCGACAACGATACATCATTTGTAGGTTCATGCAATGAATCATCCAAGTTTTTAATGGGCAACTGTAGTTCGCTGGCTGAAGCCGTGGTTCACGAAAACATTAACTTAAATTTTATTCCTGCCTACTCTCCACATTCAGGAGGTCTTTGGGAAGCTGGGGTAATATCTACCAAATACAATTTAAGAGTGCTGGGAGGTTGTATTTTACACTTACGAAGAACTCAACACTGTTCTGGTCCACATCGAAGCGGTGTTGAACTCTCCACATCCTCGCCATATCCTCGGATCCGGCAGATATGCTGCCACTCCCTCCGGAACTCGTCCCCTTACTTCGCTGCCAGTTCGGGACATCAGAGACCGCTGCTCCTTCAACTACCTCACCCGGTACCAGAGGGTGGAACAACTCCAACAGCATTTTTTGGCCAACTGGAGCTTCAGGACCAAATGGGGCACGCATCATGAAGCGCTGAAGCTGGACGCTCTGGTGTTCGCCAAGGAGGTCAACCTTCTCCCTTTAAAGTGGATACTGGGTCGTGTTGCTGCCATCCAGCCGAGGTACGACGGTGTCACCAGAGTTGCAGAGATCAGGACCGCGACTGGACTGATCCGGCGGTTCTTCAGCAACATCTGTCTGCTGTCTGAGTCACACGAATCTGGTTGAAAGGGAGTCTTTCAACGCCCGGGGGCATGTTCGCGCAATGTAAGCGTATGCAACGCCTACGTAAATCCACTCTGCAATGCGCTGTCTGTATCGTCGCAATCATTCCATATTATAGGAGAAATTCACACATATCAAAATTTGCATGTCACTTATTCATTAGCTCCGTACCCTTTGTCACGGATTACACGTCTCTTTTTTGAATTTGGAGTTTTTATCAAGGACCCATCATCTCACCCCTAAACATTAATATTAATTGATTTGATCAATGTTTGCCTCTGACTTTCGTTCCGTGCACATTCCGTCAGTATATGCTGAACATCTTCTACTCTGTTGCAAACTTCACAGTTTGGTGATGGTACTTTTTTCATTAAAAAAGCAAATTTTCTTAACGGAATGTGCCCGGAACGTAGTCTTAAACTTATTTTAATTAATTTCCTACTTAGCCTAATATTTATAAACCAAGGAATATGAGGAGGTTCACTTTGCATTGTTTTGTACCACACACCCTTCTCCTTACAGCGCTCATCAAAATATTCTTTCCACAAAAAATGTATTTTTCTATTATATTTATGCACTGTTTCTGTAAAATCGGGAGAAACGTAAACATGCGCCCCTTTTGTGCAGGCATCTTTTGCTAACATGTCAACCTCCTCATTTCCTCTTATCCCTATATGTGCGGGTATCCATTGCAATTTCAACGTCATGTCATCTGGTAAGGTATTTAATTTATCTAATACAGAGTAGGCTAACGCTGTGCATCTGTTTCCAGAGGCGCAGCGAGTCACATGCTGTAAGGCACTTTTGCTATCCGTGAATATAACAACTTTTTTACGTTTCAAGCTAACTGCATAAGTTATTGCCTCTGAAATTGCAAACAATTCCGCTGACATAATACAAATGTCTGATCTTATACTATAACAACTATTGATTTTACGTAACGAGTCGAGGTAAGCAGCTCCTATACTAGTTTTGTTCTTTGACCCGTCTGTATATATTTTATGCCAGTCGCCATATTTCTCATTTAGTTCCAATAGCAGATTATTTCTTATATCATGAGGATCATACAGCTTCTTGGGTCGACTCATTAGATCTAGATTGGTAACAATAATATCTTTGACATTAATAAAAGAGACCCAGATATTCAAACTAAACATTTTAAGGGGATTTGATGCCGATAATTTTTCATCTTTAATGTCATTGTAAGTTGCTGCCAAAAGCGGTATCTTCTTTTTCCTCCAGTACCGACATTCTACAGATAGTTTTAATGCTTTCAAAAGATCTATTGTTTTATTATTAGTCCATGTCAAACATTTAAGGCTATATTTGTACGCTAAAAAGGATCTACGGAGATGTAAAGGTAGTATAGCCAATTCTGCCTCCATCACATGAATTGGTGTAGTTTTAATAAAGCCACCAATTACTCTTAAGGCCTGATTTTGTAGCCTATCTAATTTTGTTACATGAGACTTGGCGCTACAATCGTACAAAAAGCATGCATAATCTAGTCTGCTGCGGATCAACGCTATGTACAATCTCCTTAAATGTAACGGGTGTACTCCCCACGTTGGTCCTGTCAACATTTTCAATATATTTATATATTTAGATATTTTAACTGCGATTTCATTAATATGGATGTTGAAAAGTAACGCCTTATCTAACCAGAAACCTAAATATTTGACTCTGTCCACCAAAAGAATATGGGTATTTCCATGAGTTAAATTTATATTTGTTGTCCTACGCCCCCTTGTAAATAAACATGCTTTTGTTTTACTGGAGGATATTTCTAGACCTAAATTTCCTAAAATATTTGTTATTTCATTGAGTGACAATTGAACACATGTTATACATTCCCCTAGGTCACGTGATCTCTTGTATAATACTATGTCGTCAGCGTACTGAGACAATATTACATTTTCAGTGAGCTGAGCTATTTTATGCGTGACTATATTAAACATTAAGGGCGACAGAGGATCTCCTTGAGCGAGACCCTTCCTGCACCACCTTACTAAACTATCTGCACTTTCACTTTTAATTTTAAGCTGTCTACTAATAAGGAATTCCCAAAGATAATTACAAAATTTTGAACCTACCGACAAATTGTCCAACGCAGTAACAACTTTTTCTATCAGCACGTTATTGTATGCATTGTCTATATCTAGAAAACACGCAATGGTTGGCATTCTTTCAGAAAAACCTGTTTGTATGTATGTAATTAAGCGGACCAAGGCATCAATGCAAGACTGTCCTCTCCTAAAACCTGTGACAGACTCGGAAAATATTTTATTCTTCTCAACAAACCATTCCAACCGTCTTGTTATCATTGTATGAAATATTTTACATATACAGGATATTAAAGAAATAGGACGTAGCTTAACATCAGTATCGTTCCGATTTCCTGGTTTTGGAATAGGTATCACCTGTATTTGTCGCCACTGACTTGGGATAGAGGCATTGGCAAAAATGGTATTATATAATTTTAATAAATATTTCTTAGCGACTAGAGGTAAGTTATATATCATTGAATAGGTTATTCCATCTTCACCAGGCGCAGTATCTTTCTTTTTAATACAAGACAATAATTCATTGATATTAAATTCTTGTTCCAAATGCGAATTTTGTGACATAAAAAAAGGCTTTGGAGGTGTTACTGAATCAGGTGTCAAGCTATGGAGTAATTCTCTTTTTTTATCATTAGATACGTTAAAAGTATTGCCTCCAACGCCTTTAGCCCAGCGCATTTTCTTCCATACATCTGACGCGGTGATAGATTCACTTAAATTGTCACAAAACTTATGCCACCCCTCAGTTTTAGCTCGGCTTATCATAATTTTGCTTTCTATACCAATTTTTTCCAATGCACTTAGATTTTGTGGTGTTGGATTATGTCGGAATTCTTTAAGAGCTAACCGTCTTTGGGCAACTATTCTAGATAGTTCAGGACACCAGTAGCGTTTTGGCGTAAATCGTCGCAAGGGGTTTTTACATATTTTAATTGTCGGAATATGTTTGTTTGCTGATTCATTTACTAGCTCTAAAAATGAATTATACCTTAATTGAACATCAGTACTAGTTGGTAATAACAAGTGAATCTGTTCTTCGATGTAATCAGAGTATGCCTTCCAATTAGCGCTTTTAAAATTACGTTTAGAACTAAAAGATAGCTCACATTTAAACCTCATAGAATATTTAACTATCAGATGATCACTGCCTAGGTTTTCATTAGTAACTTTCCAGTTAAAGTAGATAGCTATATCAGTGGAGGCGAACGTGATGTCTGGTGCCGATTCCTGTAATACGTTATTAACCAACTTTATTCTAGTAGGACTACAGTCGTTCAATGAGATATAACCATGGTCTAGTGATGCCTCAGCCAGCTGTATACCCCTACTATCATTTTTATAAGACCAGTTAGTATTGTGTCCATTGAAATCACCCGCTATCAATGATAATTTTGAAAATTTCGAAAAAATGCCATCCCAATCAAGGCGTGTAGTATGCACAGATGACGGACAATAAATTGAGAAAATGTTTTTCAAGTACTTACAATTTAGGATTTCAACATGTAGAATTTCAATTCCTGGATTACTAGTAGCACAGGGTGTCCGGTACGACTGGATTGACTTATGAACTATGATAGCTACTCCCCCATAGGCATCATATCGATCGCAGCGATATATATTATACCCACTAAAGTTCAGATCCGATTCACCTTCCAGCCACGTTTCACTTAAGATAGCAATATGAATTTTCTCTTGCATCAAAATAGCTTCAAACTGTACTCGTTTAGGTCGTAGGCTTTGTGCGTTCCATTGTATAAAATTTAAAACGAAATCTTTATCCATTATAGAAACTAGAAAATAAACTACTCAAAAAATCTCCCTTTCTCACGATATTTACTACAAATTTTGTTATCTCTTCCAAAAGTAAGTTTAGTCCAATTTTTATCTTTTCTTCCATTGAAACTTCTGCCATCATAATATCTTTAACCTTCTTCAAGAATAAGACCCACGAAAACCGATCCCTCTTTCCGTGGTCATTATTCGAGTCAATATTATCCTCCAATCTATTATTTCCTGTTGTATTTCCAATCTCTTTTTCCCAATCTGTCACTGAAACATGTTGCGATTTGTTCTTCTTTGTAGTTTTCACTTTCTTCAGTTTTGGTCTTGTGTCACTCCCTTGATTCATCTCTGATTTGTCTACATTTTCAATTGTATCCTGTTCCATGTCCGATTCTGAACTTTGTGTGTGTAAAGTTCCTTGAAGTGCGTCTCGATAACTTGTTGAGGACGTGCTGGGAATTATCGTTTCATGAATCTGTTCATTCACGACATCGTTTTCTTTAGGAACTGATTTAGTGACGTTCTCTTTCCCATTAATAGTTATCTTCTGTAATGCTAAGCGATACGGACAATTTTCCTTAGCCATAACCATCCGAATGTTCCTTTCTTTAAGGAATGCTGGGCAGCTTTTATCAAGCGCCATGTGATTGCCTTTACAATTAACACATACAAAGACTTTGGTTTCGCAGTTAACATGAGTACCCCCACATTTAGGGCATAGTTTCTTCTTAATTGGACATATTCTAACAAAATGACCAAACTTCCAGCATCCTGAGCACTGGGTGACAGGGAAGTAATTCAGTTCCACCTTTATTCCATAGCCATATGCATATACATATGGGGGTAAGGTGGACGACTGGAAGCATACTCTTACTGTCTCACTGTCAACCCATGCTCCGTGTTCATCAAGGCGCTTTAGTCTTTTAGCCGAAACAATTTTATACACACATTCAAAGTCGTTCTTAATCTCATCTTCAGTGACATCCAATTCTATGTGTCGTAAAATTCCATAACAGAAATTCAACTCGCTAGTCAGTTGACATTTATACTCTAAATCAGAGAATTTTTTACATTGTAACAGCTTCTCCGCGTCATATTTGCTATTAAACTTAATCAGTACCTTGCACGAGTTTTTGTACGATATTTTCGTTATATTTTGTATCCCTTCTGTTCTTAATAGTTTAGCCAAACCCACTTGTTTAGGCAAGTCTTCTTTAGATGTGACACATACTTCACATGCCCGCCCAATTAATTCCATATCATTGATCTGCGTCATATCTGACAAGTTATTCTGGGACAGACTTTTATGCATACGTTTCGCTCTTCTATTTTTCCTTTCCACTTTAGTGAAATGTCCCTGCCCATCGGGATCATCTGTGTCATCACTAGAATTTCTAGATCTTTTATCCTGTCGTTGACTCGTAGCTTGAGAGGAATTCTCCTTCTCGACTGAATCCTGTAATATTACATCCATCTTCGGACAAATCTCGCTACTCTCATTCAACAAATTACTACATTCATCGACATTTAAATCCTTCACAGAACCGTTTTCACTCATATTTGCCTAAGGTCATTAACGACTCGAGCGCACACAATAGATGCGCGCAGACCGGGCCACCGGCCGGCGCGATAACAAACAAGTTTTTATAAATGCACTAATAAATGAGGCTCAGCAAGCGGCACGTCGTGTTATCACAAGATACCGATCCGAACTCATTTTTTAAAGTTAAATGTGCATCAATCGAGATGTGACATACTCTAGTGGCGCCATCTATGCAGAGCTTTGCGCCGCCTGCCCCATTCAGTCATTCATAAAAAAACCTGTAGAGGAGAATAAACTGAAATCCGACGAAGAAACATACGAATTTTTTTTTTTAAGTTAATGGATATACTTACTCGAAAAAAAATCAACATACCTAGTTGGGTCAGATTTAGGTGCGCGTCTTTTCGGTGGACATGTCAAAAGTTAAGGGCTACAAAGCTTAATTTTCGCTTGATCTGATAACCCGCATAATCTGTAATTCCGTGTCTATAAATTCATGTAATAAAAACGTAGGTAAATTACATGCACACAAGCCGTTAACTATTGACCACCGAATGGACAACTTTTGTTTTTCCGACTGACAATGACCCAGTTACCAACTAGCTCACAAAATTTCACGAGAATCAGTTGAGAAATGCGACCTGTAGAGGAGAACAGCCGGCATCCTCCGGATATTTTAGGAGTGTTGCGTTCATTTTAAGAATGTGTTGGATTTTTTTACCTGTCAAATTATACATGCAGGGTAAGTCTGCCAGCTCACAAAAACGCCTCGATTGATCTGAAATCAAATATACACCAGATTATTATTTAAAGAATCATTGTCTATGTAAAACCACAACTAAACTGAAAGCCCCTCCAGTGTGGAAGGAATATGTCTGATTTCTCTGTAATTGGATAAACTAATATTGTTATTAATCTGTCGGGTTTTTTAACGTTTGTAACCTGCCAGTAGGCTCGTATTATCAAAACATCAGCATTTTTTTTGATGAATTGACAGACTAATCAAAACCTTGACAGTTTTTCGTTTTTTTTACATTCGTTGATAGTTATGATTTTCTTACTGTCAAACATAAGAAGCCATTTAATTAGTGGTTTGTTAATTATAAATTTTCTATTTAATATACGTTTATGATAAATATATACTTGTTTACACATTTATAATAGGTACATAAAATTATTCCAAGAATAATTAAGTTGGTACGTTTCTTTTTTTTCTAAAATATATTTGTTATTTTTCTATGCCTCTCTCTATTGTGATTCCTCTGTAGTCGATTTCTTATTCCTCTGGTCACAAAAATAAAAAGATAACTATTTTCTGAATGAATACATAAAAAAACAATATTTATGTTTGTGAATCTTTTTGTCAAATAACTTAAAAATACGACAGAGAAATAAGACAAAAATCGCTACCTTGAAAAATCACCACAACCTTACCTTTTTTCAATAATAAAGGCGCTTTCCCTTCATGTCGCATATTCGTGCGTAAAAATTTATTAGATCGGTATCAGCCTCAATATGGCAAATATTGAGGCCCAATACCGATATATTAACTTATTTGTTCAAATTGTTCATCTAAAATGATGGATTGAAAATTGAAATTGTATCCAGCGTTAACCGGAGTGGAGTTATTTTATACTTTCTGATCCCATAGAGAAATCATACGTAATATGTATGTTATATCATTAGATGGAATTGAGCGCTCGTGGCCTAGCGGCGCCAGCGTGCCGCGTGCGGTATGTAAGGTTAAGCAACGTGGGCAGCGGTCAGTACTTGGATGGCTGACCGCTTTCAGTGGTTACTAACTGAGCAATCTCGTGATTTCGAACGCACGTTAAGCTTTTGATCCTGGCTGTCGTCTATGGCGACAGTTGTTAAGCCAAGTTGGCCTTCGGGCGGCTTGACAACTTCTAACAGTCAAGTTGCCAACTCACTTGACAAAGGGGGGTCGAAGTTGCACCACGTCCGTAGGGAAAGTACCCATTTAAGCGTATCTTTATTATTTCAAGATAACAGACTTACGGACACGGCAGCCCACTACGTCTCTGTATCCTTCCATCCATGCCATATCCATACACACACATTATTATTATGAATGTATACTCTTGAGACAATGAAACCCCCCGAGTTTATTTATATATTTTAGTTTATTCTAGGAAAGGGGGCATTTCGTCCAAATGGAAAGCCAATTTATGAAAGCCTGTTACATAAGTTTCTTAAAATATCACGCCGTTAGCCTGCGAATGTCAAAATACGTTTTAGTATGGAAAGCGTCCCACCTTTATTCATTCAATTTATAGTTTGACATGACCTTCCCCGGCATGTCAAACATCCTATGGTCTTATTTGCTGCTGATAGCACTGTTATAATTAAATGTAATAATGTTGACGACTATGAAAAAGAAATTAATAATACTATTGATGACATAATTAAATGGCTAAATATGAATGATTTGTTAATTAATCTTGAAAAAACTAAAATCATGCACTTTCATCAGCGTAAATTGCCTCTTCCAATTTGTAGTAATTATGGCGGTACAATCATTGAATCTGTTTCTGCTACTAAGTTTTTGGGAGTGCACCTAGATAACCACCTATCTTGGAATACTCATACTGAAGAAGTCTGCCGGAAATTAAACCAGTATGTGTATGCTCTTTATAAACTTGCCAAGCAAGTAAGTCCTAACGCCGTATTAACCGCGTATCATGGCTTTGTAGCATCGACGCTGCGCTACGGTTTGATTTTTTGGGGCAATTCGTTGAATAGAGAAGCGGTATTTAAAGCGCAGAAAAGGTGTATCAGGGCAATGCGTGATCTCCGACAAACCGACAGCTGTGTACCTCATTTTAAAGACATGAAAATCTTGACTTTGCCCTGTCTTTACATCTTTGAAGCAGTAATGTTTGTTAAAAATAATCCTGCAAATTTCAAAAAGATTAATACCAGTGGCAGGTCCTTGCGACAAAAACGCAGAGAGGACCTGTACACAGTAGCTACAAAAACAGCCTTAATGCGCAAAAGTGTGTATTCCGTAGCAATCAAGCTCTTCAACAAATTGCTGTCAGAACTGAAGCTGTCTCCGTTACCGATTTTGAAACGTAAACTCATGACGTTACTTTCAAATAAATGTTATTATGTCACACCTGGCCATAAAGCGGCAATTACCGCACGCTCCGCGCGCGGGAAATCCCACTTCCTGGGCAGGAAGTGACATAAAATTTTGTACTTAACACGGGCGGTAATAAAGAAAGCCTCAGATCGCAGGTATTTGACGCCCGAGCCGAAGGCAACCGCAAAATACCGCCCTTGTTAAGTAATGTACTATTAAAATATAAAATAGCAGAGTTTGTAAAAATAATTCAAAATATGAACTAGCGATAGCGTACACGTGTCGGTGCCCATGTTGGTATGTATTTATAGGTAAATACAACGCTAAGGTATTTTATCAGGAAACCTCTTGCTTCATGTATCTATATTGTTAAAAGAATTGCAAGATGTGCGATGCCCCACAAAGAGTAGACATAATTATAATTATAAAAATAAAACTGTTACGTGATTTCATTACCATAGTCACTTCAATACCATTATACATAGTCAATTCAATATTGTATTATTGCAATTGTAACTACCTACTTAATTTAATTTACTAACCTGTCTATTTACTTAATGTGAAACCAACTTATTGACTACGGGTGGGCTTAAAACCAGCTTATCGCTGTGCTCACACCGATTTTTCCATGTCAATTAGATGTAAGATATTACTAACCGATACACCATTGTAATTTAAAGGAAAAATAAACGCATTTGTATTTGTATTTGTTATCTATTTCTTGGTAAAAATGCGATTATTTACCATAAGATTCCTGGAAGCCGCCGATAGAATAATTTGGTTCGCACAAACCCTCGTACCCAAATCTAATAAAACAGCGACGTACTTTCCGTGAATATATACGAATTGCTCAGGAAATATTTATTTTCGATCCTCAATATTATTCCTATGCTGTTGAACTTGTGAAAACCTGCTCTTAGTGTGGATTGCAATAAATAGTCTGTAATCGTATGAGTTTTTTTTATACTACGACGGTGGCAAACAAGCGTAGAGTCCACCTGTATCTGTAGTATAAGTTTTTTCGAAACATTAACTAATTCGAATGCGTTTGCGTTTTGTCTCAAAATGTATGAAAACGCTCTCACCGAGTTTGAAATACGCGCGTTCATCGGTTAGCAACAAATGTTATACTCGCTGTTTTAGTTTCCACTAGTGACCGCCAGAGGCGCTGTTCACGTTTTCATACCACTTTCATACATTTTGAGACAAAACGCAAACGCGTTCGAATTAGTTAATGTTTCGAAAACACTTATACTAGAGCTACAGATCGATTTCTCACATCCTTAACTAGGTTTATAAGTTTTGATTTTTTTCGTAATTCTTTCTAGTTTATGAAATAATAACAAAAACCCAGGACGAAGTCAAAGGACGATGTCAAAAAATCGAAACTTTAAGGGTTCATATTTTCAATTGTATGTAATATTTCCAAAAAATCAAAACGTATAAACCTAGTATTTAATGATACTTACATCATTTCCAAAAACCATGCGAATCGGTTCAGGTTTAGGGGGTAGAAACTTTGGCGCCCGAAGCACGTTTTTGTAAGGAAAAAATTTGCTACACAATCTTCTTAAGGCTAAATGAGTACGGTCTACTTGAAAATATTCATTTATTGTAACGTTTCAAAGGTTTTTCATCATCAAAGCAAATGATAATAATTGGTACCTAATGATCCGGAAAAATGTTTTATCACGTTTATTGAGAAACCAGCTTAGTTTGACAGAGTGCTCGACTTTCCGTTACACCGGACATATCCTGGTCACAGAATTCCCGCTGGTGCGTGGGGGATTTCTATATTAAATCTTAGGCGTATAAAAGGAATAAGTATAGATTTGGAAATTGTCACTTTAAAATCGCAGCAAAAGATTTTTTTGCTTCAGTGCTATTTATTTATTTCATCATTTATTTCAGGCAACAAGGGCCCATAGATAAATACCTTATAGCTAACATACATACAATGCCAGTCAAGTGTGACTTGTACGCAATTGTCTGGTCATTACTTTGTACCTATGCATTAGGATCATAATGATTAATTATGTATTGAAAAGTAAGAAAAGAAAGATTGTTTTAGTAGTTTGGAAAAAATTCAGTTATTGCGCATATACATACATATTTCCTATCCATATGTGTAGTTTTTTGCCTAATATCATTATAATTAGTTACAGACCGACACTTTTTACCGTGTTGGTTTTTCTAGTGCTGTACCCGATAGAAAAGACCAGTGTTTATAAGTCCTAGTCATTTATCTTCTATCAACGATTTCCTAAAACGAAGATAAAGTTAATGGGATTTCATAAACATTTTAACGAACTGTATAATTTATTCAAGTAAACTAAGTATAAACATGATTTATGTAAATTAAAATAAATCCGAAATCAACCTAAATCCTAAATAAAACTAAACTAAAATCTAAAACTAAATAAATAAATAAATAAATATTTGTGGACAATCTTACACAAATCAACCTAGTCCCAAACTAAGCAAAGCTTGTACTATGGATACTAAGCGACGATATACATACTTATATAGATAAATAAATACTAAATACATAGAAGACATCCAAGACCCAAGAACAAATATTCATGCTCATCACACAAATAAATGCCCCGGCCGGGATTCGAACCCGGGACCTCCGGCTTCGTAGGCAGGGTCAAATAAACCTAAAATATATCAAAAAAATTGGGCGCCCGCGGCATGGTGCCTAGGATGCTGGCAGCATTTCCTCGCTGTATTGCAAATTGCAACGCTCGCTGATGCGTTGCGCGAGGAAGCTGCCAGCTCGTCGGTCGCCAGTGCTGTCGGCAAGTCTTTTTGATAACTCTTTTAGAACTGTATAATTAAATGTCAGTTTTTTTAAGATTTTCAAGGAAATATTCTTACCTCTATAAAATTATACCTGTGGCAGTATCAAGGCTAGAGGTAGGTACTAGTCAATTTTATGTATCTCGTGACGTACCAACCGCAAGTCAAGGAAATAATCCCTCGTACTTAACGTGTTAAAGAAATTAAGTACCCTTATAGCCACCTTCAAAGTAATGTTGAGGATAAAAGGGGATTTTGGTAAAATGTAGTCGCTTTTTACTAGAAATGTAGTTTATTTATTTATCGTATGGCATTTATTTCGAACCGTGAGATCTTCGAGAAATGTACTAAAACTAGATATCCCATTCGCAAAATGTCCAGTAAGTGATTCGTACTCCTTTTAATTTTGTGTTTATAAGAATTATAAATGTAAGTAGTAGGTATTTTGATTGGGACTAGTAGCCAACGAAGAAATTTCATAAGGATGTTAGTATATAGTACATTACTTAACAAGGGCGGTAAAACAAAGAATGTCTCAGATCGCAGGTATTTGACGCCCGAGCCGAAGACAAGGGCGATAAATATGCGATCTGAGGCTTTCTTTATTACCGCCCGTGTTAAGTACAAAATTTTTAGTCACCACTTAGCCAGGAAGTGGGATTTCCCGCGCGCGGAGCGTGCGGTAATTGCCGATTTATGGCCAGGTGTGACATAAAATAATTTAAAATGTCGACACACATTTAAACTTCAATAGATACCCTATTAAAATTTAAAGTTTAATTTGCATTGTATATCTAAGTTATCTTTTAAGACACAATAACAAAACTGTTTTTAAATTAATCATAGATATATAAAATAGGAACAGGAGGAAAAATACTCACTATTGTCTGAATGTTCTCCCTCTTCTCCGCATTCAAAAAAAACAACGGGTTGCACTCCGGGAGTGCCGGCAGAAGTGAAAACTCAATAAAGATAGTAAATGGGTCATTGTCAGATTTAGGTGCGCGTCTTTTCGGTGGACAGGACATGCCAAAAGTTAAGGGCTACAAAGCTTAATTTTCGATTGATCTGATAACCCGCATAATCTGTAATTCCGTGTCTATAAATCCATATAATAAAAACGTAAATTACATGCACACAAGCCGTTAACTATTGTCCACCGAATGGACAACTTTTGTTTTTCCGACTGACAATGACCCAAATAACAAAGATATTCATATCGGTATCGGTATCCGTATCTGTACTGTACTCATACTCATGTTCATATTCGCATAATCCATTTACATAATATGTCCCGAGTATCATTGTGTCTTACGCATCTAAGACCAGGAACCTGTACCACAATAATTTACAAGCGTACAATTCGACAAATTTGTGAACTTTTTCTATGGAAAATTGTGCAATTTTGTCAAATTGTAGACTTGTAAAGTTTTGTGGTATAGGGGCCAGCTGAGTTTAGCTGAGTTGACACCTCCTAACATCGCAATCACGATTACTAGGAGCGGTCAACTAGCTGGTCTTAGAATCTTAGAATCTGTCGCGAGTTCAACAAATTTTCCCCAGTACAAAAGTGCTCAGAGCCGCTAAAGAAGTTTTCACTTCAAAAATTGTAAGCTATACTACCTATTTCCCATTTTTATTTCTTTAGATTCGTTGAGTGTGCTCAGGAACTCCATGAGCTCATACCGCCTTCCCCCTTCTTCCATCAGATATCCAGACGACGTACGACTGGCTACTTTCATTACCTGGTCAAAATCATCTTTTTTTATAATGTTTACTGGTTTGGTATTCGAATGGCGTATGTAGGTACTTCCGAGTTCAAATAACCTGGACCTTTTTAAGGTACGAGTGAATCTTCTGGGTGAGCTCGCATAAGCGTCGGCCTCATTTTCAATTTAAAAAAATATATATGACTGGTTAGAATTAGGCGTTTATTTAAGAAAATTTAATTTAGCTGTTTGCTCTAAGGAAGAACCCAAATTTGGTGTATTTTGAAAATTAATTTTATTTTTTAGGAAATATTATATTATTAATATCTATTCATTTAATGTGACTCGTTTACTTTCTTTGTCTATTCTAACAGAATCGTGCTCTAACAAGGTCATAGGGGCCCCATTACCCTAATGTGTCCAGGGCCTCAAATTGGTTAAAGACGGCCCTGTGCGTTTTCGTTACTGTCACCCGGGGAGGTAGCCTAAAAAAAATTTTTTTAAAGATTTTATTCTACCGTTTTCTCCGCGTCATCGATATGTATACTCATGCCAAATTACAGCTTTCTAGTACTAACGGTTACTGAGAAAAACGGGGGTCGGACGGACGGACGGACGGACATGGCGAAACTATAAGGGTTCCTTGTTTACTACGGAACCCTAAAAACATAAAAAATCAAATTACTTGAATTTCCCGAAACGTGGGGTAATCTTCAGGGGATTTTTTTATTATTTGTTGGTATCCCGAAATCGAATTATAAACCGACTGAATGATGGGACATCAATTCTAAGCTGGCTTCTATGGTAGATTTATACTACGCGATTTGATCGGTTTATGTGTGAAATGTTTGGAGGTTATTTTTGAATTAATTTACATATTTTTCCTATTTCATCAAGTGTCTCATGATATAACTTATGATTTAGCTCAGTAGCTTGGTACCGGTGAGATTTTAGAAATAAACACGGGTCCAAAATGCAAAGAAAATGTACTTACGCAAATTACGCATGGAATGTAACATCCGCCTTTTTTCGGTCGAGTTTGCTTTTACAGCCCAACACTGAACACCCCACCATGTTTGCACTGAACACCCAAACACTACGGATCTAATAATTGGTAAATTATTATTCATTTAAACCAAACTTACTATCATTAATTCTCCATTTATAAAATGCACTACCAAATATTGCCAATGTGTTTTGCAATCTTCTTGACACAAAACTTTGACACAAATACAAAATTTTTCGATCGGTGATAAGGACAAAACATCGCACTATTTTCTACTTCCTCTCATAGGAATCGCAATAAGGCTATCTTTCTCTTACAAAGCGTGTCAGGCCCTTGGTATTTTATCCATCACTCTTGGCCACTAGGTATTTTGAAGGGAACTGTCACCGTATTTAGGGACAATAAGAACTACTTTCCATGAGAATTTATTTGAAATATGATCTTTACGGAAATCGGTCAGTCTGGCTATCCGATATTGGACTTTGGAAACGCTTTTTTAGGGACAATAAGAGCTACTTTCCATGAGAATTTATTTGAAATATGATCTTTATGGAAAATCTTAGGATTGTCTTAAAACAGTTAGAACCTTGGCTTTCTAAGAAGACCAGCTGGGGACCCCTCGTAACATAGCAATCACGATACTAGGAGGGGTCAACTAACCTGGTCTTGGAATTTATCGCGAGTTTATACATTTTTCCCCAGTACAAAAGTGCTCAGCGCCGCTAAAGAAGTTTTCACTTCAAAAATGTGTATAGTTTTTAACCATATTGCAAAGTAAGTCTTGGGAACGCGTTTTCGGTGACGTTGGGGTGCTTACCTATTCCAACCTATTCGTAAAATCCCCTACCTTTAAGACTGATGCTGACAAATGTGCGCCGAAAAGGTTGACCTAAATTCAGATCTCCCGGGACATCAATTCAGGGATTCCAGACGCCGGGGTTTAAATATAAACGCTGATATATTCACGGAAAATATGTCAGTTCAAGTAAAACGGGACGATGCGTTAATTGTTCACAAAAAGTGTTACACGTTTCCTAGTCAAAATTCCTCTTACTCGAACCACGCGCTTTTCATTATCTTTTATAATGCGTACTGTTAAGACGAATGCTTAAAATACCATGGACTGCATTTCGCACGAACGCATCTATCCTTAAAGAGCTCGGCCTAGACAAGAAACAACGTCTGTCGTCTATCTGCCTTCACCGTATCCTCCAGTATTTTGGCCACATAGCGCGCAAGAATTCTGGAAATTTAGAGAAACTGATGGTCACTGGTACAGT
Organism: Cenopis cana; assembly: GCA_951800055.1. Classification (NCBI taxonomy): domain Eukaryota; kingdom Metazoa; phylum Arthropoda; class Insecta; order Lepidoptera; family Tortricidae; genus Cenopis; species Cenopis cana. The sequence goes on along the minus strand of OX637479.1, from coordinate 995,071 downwards.
GGAAGGCAAGAGACCAAGAGGCCGGAGCCCCAAACGTTGGCTAAACCAGGTGTCGGAGTATCTCAATGTGCCGGTGAATGCAGCGCTCCATCAGGCAGCCGACCGAAACTCCTGGAGAAGAATACTGGCCATGCTACGTCGGCAGAGTCACGATCCTCAGCCATGAGGGACCGATTGAGGAGGAGGACTGCTAAGATTTGGAATTCACTGCCGGCATCTGTATTTCAGAGTTCATAGTCGTATAACCTGGAACTTTAAGGAACGAGTGAATAAGCCCTTGAGGCGTACTTGCAGAATAAATGTATGATTTTGATTTACATACCTATTTACATAGATAATACCTATTTTGATCTGTGTCATTTTTTTTAAATATAAAAATGGGATAGCTCTTGGCCAGCATCTAGACAGGAGCCAAAGATGACACTGACGGTGAAGTGAGCTCACCCAGTAGCAGCCTATTCACTCGTGCCTCCGAAGGTTTAGGTTATATAAACTCACAAATACAGACGCCGGCAAACCTTAGCGCGCATTATAAAAGATGATTCGAATAAAAGGAATTTCAACCAGGTAAGGATGGTACACAAGGTGGACTGAAGACCTGGTAAAGGTCCGGGGATGGCGCAGGACCGGTCATTGTGGCACTTTTTAGGGGAGGCCTATGTCCAGCAGTGGGCGTCTTTCGGCTGATGTGATGATGATGATGAAGGAAGCCAGCCGTACGTCTGGATGTCAGATGGAAGAAGGGGGAAGGCGGTATGAGCTATTAAAGGCTCACCTCGAGGATACTTGTAGGGCGTGCAGCCACAGGAGTGGATAAAGCTTGCCATAGTGCACTCCGTAACGCAGGTTTCGTAGCTGTAGCGGTCGGTGTGCTCCAGCGTCACCTCAAGAAACAAACGTTTATTTATTTTTTAATTTCACAAAAAAAATCTCAAACATGCCTGGAAAAGGTGGTATTTTGTTTTAAAAACCGGCCAAGTGCTTTTTTTTTCTTAATTAAAAATGGGATCGCTGTTGGCCATCATCTAGCCAGGGGGCAAAGATGAGGCCGACGATGAAGCGAGCTCACCCAGAAGATGCCTATTCACTCGTGCCTTAAAAAGGTCTAGGTTATATGAGCTCGGAAACACAAACGCCGGCAGAGAATTCCAGACTAGCTAGTCAGACTTTGGACATTTAGGGTTCTGAACCAACCTCAAAATTAAATGGGTATGTTTTCGCGACCCCTTAATATGGGAGCCTCCCTCAAAACATTGAAAAAATTGCTTCACTGATATTCTGTCATAACCCGCGTCACGGCGAGGACAAAGACAGACAGAGATGCTTTTTGTCGTGTATCACGCGATAACTGAATTTTAATATAAAAATACCTAGAGAACTTGGAACAAGTGTATAAGTTATATGTTGGTATGAGAGTACCTCGTCGTGGAACCAGCAGGCGCGGTGGTCTGAAGACACGCGTCGTACGTCGGACTCGCTTTGGTACACCCGCGGCTCCACTTTTATGTCCACCGCCGTCCCTAGGGATCATTCATCATCATGATTTTCATATCAGCCGAAAGACGTCTACTGCTGGACACAGAACTGAGGTTCAGAGTACCTAAAGTCAGATCTACGTAACGGGACTAACTGGGAAAATGCGTAACGGGAGATATAAATACGTGACGTGAGATATATATGTAGTATCGTTCGATCGACAGTATCGACACGTCACGACACCAAAAAATGGATCTGACTAAAGTTATTAATTACCTAGCCGCGATTATAATGTGATTAGATATGACCGTTTTCACATAATATATGCATACGTGAAAGTGCAAATTAGTAATTGAATGCTATTCCAATCCTAAATCTTGTAACTGCACCGATTTAAGTGTCTCTGTTTGGCCCTGACTGGCAGAATATGCCATTGGCATTTAGTCCGCTATTTGTAATCTATTATTCTGCAATAAGTTTAAATAAATATGTTGTTTGGCCCTGACTGGCAGAATATGCCATTGGCATTTAGTCCGCTATTTGTAATCTATTATTCTGCAATAAGTTTAAATAAATAAATAGTACCTATTGTCACGAACGTGTCACGTGCTGAAGTTTCTGGGAAGTCATTTGGGTCACTTATGAGTATCTGGAACAAGCAACTTGTATAAGTTCGGACACAACTCTAAGGCTAAATGCTGTCAAACGAACGCAAGCAAAACTAGACTTAGAGCTCTAACTGTAAGGTAGATTTTTGCTTGCGTTAATTTGACAGCACTTGGCGTTACAGTTTTGTACGAACTGTAAAGTATATCGTAATAGGCAGTACATAGTTGCCATACAATTTTTTTTTAAATTGAAACATGTTTATTCTATTGGTAATTTTCAATTAAAATTTTGGCCTATAATTAAAGGCAACCGTGGAGGGGGTTGGAGCTAACTAGGGGGGAGGAACGACGAACACCGGTCATCGTCAAATATGGCGCCGGCAGCGGTCATCCCGTAGTAACTTGTCAAACTTTCCATACAATCAGATTTGACGAACACCGCTTACGATTAACGAGACGGTTTGGTGCAAACCATGTGTAAGTAAGATGTCTTAGAGTGCAGCGTATTTAAAACGCTTGTGTAGGGTATTAATACCATGGGTCATTTGTTTTTACCCGGTCGGAAGAAAGTCCTCTGGGTGTCATTGTGTAAAATATTAGGGACTACATATTTTTTAACTCAAACATAATCTGGGCACAATATTAAGGGAATCCCTAATCCGGCTAATGTAGCCGGAAGTCGGATTCGCTCCTAAAATATTTTTCCATTGTAATTTATGGATGTCATCATAAATTTATATTTTTCGTTGTATGTTACCGGTTTGTTTTGACATATGTGACGTTCCATAAGGTACCTCTGCCGGTAGTCATAAGGTTTATTTACCCGTGGGACGTCACATTTTATTGCACGTCATACACTCACTCAAATCATAATACTGTAACGCCACATGATTCATTGTTATCCAGCAAATATTTATGCTGGCTTAAACCCTTCCCTGTCACACATTTGATTCACGTATAATCATCATCCTCCTAGCGTTATCCCAGAACAGTTGCATCCTTAAGGATCCCTGGGGTCCGCTAACTAATCCCAAGATTTGGCCTAGGCACTAGTTTTTACGGAAGCGACTGCCATCTGACCTTCCAACCCCGAGGGGAAACTAGACCTTATTGGGATTAGGCTTTGTCAAGTGAGTGGGCAACTTGACTGTTAGAAGTTCTCAAACCGCCCGAAGGCCTCCAACTTGGCTTAACGACTGCTGCCATAGACAGCAACCGGGATCAACGGCTTAGCGTGCCTTCCAAAGCACGGGAGTGCTCAGTTAGTAACCACTCAAAGCGGCCACCCATCCATTAAGTCCTGACCGCTGGCCCACGTTGCTTAACCTTAGATACCGCAAGCGATACCCGGCGCCGCTGGGCCACGAGCGCTTCATTTGATTCACGTATAATGAAAAAATTAAATACCATTTTGCTAGTCTCTCACACATATGTGTCGTCGAAAGCTACCGAGAGAGATGCAAGTCGAATATCTAAAATACTTAAGAGCACAAAACTGCTGCAATATTATTCACGACGCTTCATTGTCGTGTCTGTACGCCTAGCACATGATGGCCGGGAGAGTATGTCTGCTTTTCTCGAGCTACGCGTTTTTTTTATATAGGTGCTGTTAGAAAGTGACGGATACCTCGAGATAAGCCGACATACTCTCGCGGCCATCATGTGCTAGGCCTACAGTACCTCTAGGTCTAGCACATGATGGCGGTGTCAGTTTGTCGGCTTATCCATCACTTTCTAACAGCACCTATCAAAAAATGACGCGTAGCTCGAGAAAAGCCGACATACTCTCGAGGCCATTATGTGCTAGCCATGCTGATATAGACAATCCAGTGTACCTAAGTATTGGTGTCAAATATGGCTGAGGTTTTTCAACGAGATGATACTTCAGAATGGGCTGCTCCAAATATGTGCGAATTGCCGTTCCACTGTGCCTTACTCGTCGGTGAATGAATATCATGATACAATTATTGTATACTGCGCGATGTATGGCATTTCGGTACGCATCTGGTTCTGCTTGTATGAAAACGATTCTGGTAATGCCTACATTGGGGTTTTAGCTTAAATTGATATGTAACTACGTGCACACATTGATTGGCTCGATAGGATGGGTGACACAACAATATAAAAACTAATAACATATCAATAAGCTAAAACCTCAATGTAGACATTACCAGAATCGTTTTCATAAAAGCGGAACCAGATACGTACCTGCTCTGGCGCGCCTTTCTTGAAATGACCGCCTTTGATGCCCGCCCAGCATCACAGGACTGGATCTCCAATAGTTTTCTTGCACTACGTGTCACAGTTATCTTGAGCTATACACCAACACAGTTTAATCCACAATTAGTACATAATGATTTATCAATATTTCCGACCGTACGAGTAATAGCGCAGCGCGATAATTTACACTACCTACTCCATATTTGAAAGACTGATAGTTTTTAGTTTTTGACACCATCGCCAGGAGTGCTACTGTCGCGTGCCTTACACTCGCGGCTATGGCGACTTCCTGACTAGGCGGGGCGGGACCGATATGTGACATTTTCTTCTTTGACGTAAACTTACTGACCTCGCAAAGATTCCCACTTGACGGAATACTGTCAGTATTACTTTTGCGCAATAGTAATATCATGCGCAGAAGCGGACCTGTGCTGCCTTCGTATCACCCCGCTACCGCGCATCCCGCGCCAGTTAGGAAGCGCACATTTAAATACAGGGTCGCAGTAAAAAATGGTACCGAGTCGACTGACAGCTGACACTGACATTTGACACTTTTCTCATATCGTACTGCCTCCGCACCGAAAAATCAGGAAGCCGCCTCGGGTACATCATGATTTACCAATATTTCCGACCGTAAAAGCGCAGCGCGATAATTTACATTACTCCATATTTGAAAGACTGATAGTTTTTAGTTTTTGACACCATCGCCAGGAGTGCTACTGTCGCGCGCCTACTCGCGGCTATGTTGCGCCAATTCGATTTGAAATGAAGAACGAGGTTTTATGCCTAAACACGATGGTATATGCGGTCGTAAGTGATTGTGCGGCATCGACAGTGCCGACACTTGTGTCACGAGGAGTGGCAGACCTTATTTTCTTATACCATGGTAAATATTAGGTTTAGAAGTATACGTACCAAGGCACCGTAGTCGTAGATCTCGAGCCAGGGCGGGTAGTCGGCCGGTTCCACGTTGAACACCACGGTAAGGCCGGACGTTCTGGATTTCGAAATGATATGAAACGAAATGAATAGAAATACGAAATGAAATATTTATTTCAGAAAAAAATATAAGATGACAAGGTTGGGACTTCCTAGTAGGTAAAAACCTGTCAAGAAGTCCCGCTCCTCAATTACATGCCGTTGTTGTTAAGCTAATTATTAATGCAATTTAATTTATATCTGACTTATATATCTACACTACAAATACTTATTTCTCAAAAATGGCCGGCTACATGAACGTTACTTTGGAAAGTAAAGAGGTCAGATAATAAAACAGATAATAAGGCTTAGGCGACTTCCTGACTTGGCGGGGCGGGATCGATATGTGACATTTTTTTCTTTGACGTAAACTTACTGATGACGTCGCAAAGATTCCCACTTGAAAGAATACTGTCAGTAATCAGTATTACATTTGCGCAGTAGTAATATTATTGCGCAGAAGCGGAACAGTACTGCCTTCGCATCGTCCCGCTTCCGCGCATCCTGCGCCAAAGTAGTACTGAGTTGACTGACAGTTGACACTGACATTTGACAGTTTTCTCATATCATACCGCCTCCGCACCGACAAATCAGGAAGTCGCCTTAGTGCGTTTCGGACATCGCATATTTACCGCAAAATGAAATTGGTTTTCATGTAAAAAAAATCTCAAATAAAAACTGATTTACCAATATAAGACCACTGTTGGTTTTAAAGAAATGTTGAAAGTATATTAAGTTTAAAGATAATTACTTAATGTATACACACTAACTATTCTGGTAAATAAATTAATTTTGTATTGTATTTGTACCTACATAAAAGAAGTCGCGCATTTTTGTCGTCTGAATGAAATAAAGCGTTTCAGATTCAGTGCTAGTTTTGTTAGTAAAGTATACGTATCTAATAATAAACATTATCACCAAATTTCCAGTTCATACGTCATAATAGCGACTTCGTCCGCGTAAAAGGGATGATTTTCAGGATAAAAAGTATCCTATATGTTAATCCAGGCTATAATCTCGTTGTATACCAAGTTTCATCATGATCTGTTCAGCCGTTTTTGCGTGATTAAGTCACAAACATCTAAACATCCAAACACACTAACTTTCAAATTTATAATATTAGTAGGATCACTTATATTATGTAGGTTCCAAGTATATTAATCGACAAATATATTCTGTAATGTAACTAACCCTATTTCTGTAATGTAACTAATGACCGACGGTTCTATGATAATGTGACATACCTGCCAGATTCTGAAGTGGCAATAATGTTACTCGAAACGTAGTCAGATTCGTCGTCCCCGTCATAGTACTCCATCGTGTCATCGGGTGGTAGGAGGGAACTAAAACATAAGATAAGATCATCATCGTCATGTAATTTTTTTAAATTATGAATAAATGATTATGATCAACATTCAATACGCGTTCACATATGATCGTCAAGATTAAAGACGCGAGACGTGATTAGAGACGTTAGTGATCCGTTTATTATCTTTCAACATATCAAGATTTACATAGTTACGAGTATATACTACTAAATAATATTATGGTATAACCTTTTTTAATTTAGTTATAATATTATTTTAGTTCCTATATTGATATATTTTATGTTGTGCTGAATAAAAATATAAATATTATGGTTGTAGTGTTTTATATAATAATAATCAGCCTCGGATACATATTCTGTCATGTCACAGTTACTTAGTAAAATATTTATATTACATTAATTTTCATTTACATCAGACTTCGAATAAAATCATTATATACGATCAGGGCTTGAAATACCGGTATTTTCAGGTACCGGTACCGTGACCTTGAACTAGGTACCGGTACCCGTCGAGGTACCGGTACTGCTAGTACCGGTACCTAAATACCGGTAATTTGAAAAAATACCGGTACTCGAAAGAGTGAGCGAATGAGAGAGAAAGAGAACACAATAAGTTATCGCGAGTTGCTACGTTGCGGTTGTGCGCGCAAGCAAGCGTGAGCGTCGGATGGATGAAAAATTATACCTAGGTCGCATTCACGCGTAAGGAACCTTTATAAAGTACCGGTATTGTTCGGTAAATACCGGTATTTTGTACCGGTATTTTTGAGTACCGGTATTTTCGAGTACCGGTATTTTTCGAGTACCGGTACTCTGAGAACCTATAAAATACCGGTATTTTACCGGTATTTTTGGTACCGGTTCCAAGCCCTGGATACGATAGGTCTTCTTTAATGCTGTATAGTGCGTAATCTAATAGCTGTGTTTTCAAGCGTACCTGGAAAATATTTTCACTAACTTTTACTTTTAATGTTATATGGCAGTTTGTTATATGTTATATGGCGTTTTGCCAGCTTGCCATATTTGGTTCTAATTTCGCAATGTTTTACACCCATTGTTGGCCTATTCTTGACAGTGTCAAGTCTAAGGTCTGCGTTAAGGCCGGGTATTACCACTTTTGAGTTTTTAAAAACCATCTGAGACATAGAATATAGTGTCTTAAAATAAAAAAATATATATATGTGTTACATGAGGATCTTGTCTAGTCAAAATCGCAGTCAGTTACATGATCTGATGAATTTCACTCGATAGAAAAAAATGGCGAAGTTACCCCTTTTTGGAATGTATTTTCAATACTACGGCTATATTACTGATATTTAACATTTAATTTTTGTACTCAATTAAAGATCGTAAATAGTTATAGACATTTTCGCAGGGTTTGCTTTGATAAAATGACTGGCTTGATGACTATAGCTAAATATTTACAAAACTGCGCGCAGAGCTTGCGTAGAGAGCGGGATGGTTAATTGTAAAGTCACGCATGTTAGAGCGGGACAGTTGCGTTGGGGATACCTCCCCTTAACCACTGGGGCATAAAACTTACATTTCCGACACGTCATTCAAGGCGGCATAGTTGAAAGCGCAGCAGTGACCCTCTACAGTTTTGATCAGATTGAAGATATCGACGCAGTTCTTCCTTCTTCTGTTGAATTCGCAGTAAAGGAGCAGGTTTTCGCATTTTTGATAAACCTTAAAAATAAATTTTTGATCTTAAATAAATAACTATTAAAATAAAAATAAATAATCAAACAAGTTCCATAGTACAGTCAAGTGCAAAAATATTGTATCGAATCAATCCTCTCATAAATATGTACCAAAACCTTAATTCCGACATAAGAGCTTTGGGACATCTTTTTGAGCAAGTTGTATGCACCCATATTTTTGCACTTGACTGTACACTCAATGAGGCTTGTGTTAACTAGACGACGATATAAATTTATTAACTACAAGTACTTAAATACATAGGAAATACATAGAAAATACTCAGCAATAAGGTGTGTCATTTGCAATTCATATAAAATCCGACCCATGTTAAACTAAGGTTCCTGCAGCAAAAGGTCACAGAGGCCCAGTGCCTTATTAGAAATTTAGAAATGCAACATCCCTCGATTATCCGGAGAGTTTTTCAAAATGAATTTTGCAGACATCTGCGTCATTTCTATTCTATTTCAGTCTATTCGATTTCAATATATTCGCGAATTTCACTTGTAGGTATTAGGACGATCCCTGTGGTCTCAAACGCCCGATTTTGTGCGTCTTACGACACCTTCGGATTCACATCTGGAACCAGGATTTCGGGATAACGTATGCAGTGATTCATACCTAATTCATGATATGCTTGCTGTTGCTCAGTTGTTTTTGCTAAAGTTATATAATTTTGTATTTTTATCAGATACCGCGTAGTGCTTATAATTTAATAAACGAAAAAGTTAGGAATAGGATGCACTAAAAACGATTTTTCCTGATGTAAGTTTTATTACTTGTGCACATTATCTTGAAGCCAAGGCCATCTGAAAGGCATGACCTTATTATGGTTATTTTCTTTACATGCCTGGGAATTCATAAGACGCCTCAGTGGTATACGTCGGCTTAACATCAAAGTAACACCACACAAATAACGTGAAACACATAAATAGCATAATATGAAGCGACGAAAATTAACCTCATATCAAAATTTAGTTTTATATCAATTCTATCTTATATCTTTTGTTTTGTATCGCTGTTGATCGATTTAATATACCCTTACATAAAATAAAATAAGTGTAAGGACGCCTCAAGCTTCTTTGTCTTTCTTGCTCTTTTAAACCAGTTACTTATCAACATTTTTGAAGTGAAAACTTCAAAAGCCCGCGAGTATGGAATTGAAATTTTCTCCTACCGGAGAGATAAATAAAGAAAACACGTAAATAATAATAACAATTATAGAATGCTTTATTGTGCACTACAGAAAAATAAGACAATAATTATGATCAGGACTAGGTTCGTATTTATACACAATTTATTGATACTTCACCTAGAGAGCCTTACGTCGAGTAAAATATCCCAAGGTGACAACCCTGAGATCTTTTTGGCGCTATATATACTCGTATACTGAATATAATTGTTAAAAAAATATTTTTTAATCTAATGAACATTTTTGCCGAAATCCAAGGAGAAATGCCGAGATCCAAGAATTGGTGGCCGAACCGAATATCATCGGCGAAACAAAGGCACACAGACTTCGCTGGTTCGGCCACCTACTGAGATTGGGAGAGGATCGAGCCGTCAAGAAAGCATACTTGGGGCGACCAAGTGGGCGCCGCCCGGTTGGCCGACCCAGGTATCGCTGGGAAGACAGTGTGGAGGCGGATCTGCGGCAGCTTCAGGTTGAAGACTGGCAGGAGGCTGCGCAGGATCGGGAAAGGTGGCGTGCTCTCGTTTCGGAGGCCAAGATCCTCTTTGGGTCGCTGCGCCGCTAAAGTAAGTAGTAAGTAATGAACATTTTTAGTTCAAAGTGTAATAAAAATGCTCTAAAGTTTACATTTTACAGATAGTAGTAGGAAAATTTCATCTAAAGCATTTCGATTTTTGTCAACCGACTTCGAAATATTGACACATTTTTGCCCGCACAAAACACCTCACATTCGATTTTTTTTTGCAATTTCCTGTGTAAGGTATAGACATGCATGATACACATTGATGTCATAAAAACCGTTTCTACTAAAAAACCGGCCAAGTGCGAGTCGGACTCGCGCACGAATGGTTCCGTACCATTATCTATAAATCCGGCCAAGTGCGTGTCGGGCCACGCCCAAGGTAGGGTTACGTAGTCGTCTACCCGTTACATTATGTGGACTAAAAAGTTCATAAACTTATAATTATTTACTATGTTTTTGACAGAATTAACAACATTATCTATGGTATCAATGGAATTTTTTTGCTTTTGCAAAGTACATTTCTGAAGTTCTACTATCACTCGTTAACTAGTAATGTCTACTTAGCTGTGCTGCCGTCCTATGTCTAAAACCGAACTAAGCTGCTTTTTAGCAGTTTTCGATAGTTTACATGGGCTAAAATAGGAAGAACAGCTCTACCGAATGGTCTTGGAATCATATTTTTATCATTTTTAGTTGCCAAGATATGGAGTCGACCTACCACGTTAAGTGCATGATAATTTGACACTTTACAATACTATAAAGTCGCTAACCAACATTACTACACTATAAGCAATATAAAAGCCCTTAGCTGTTGTTTAATTGAATAAATCACTGGCATGATTCATAGCTAAAAAACGGTTATTCGACAAAAACACCGTTAAAGTCCTTTTACGTTTTTCTTAACTTTTTTTATGCATATACTTTTTTATCAAATACTATACAAGAAAACAGTTACTACGCTTATACACGGCTAAATACCCTTAGCCCTATATTTGTAAGTATTTGCTTGTGATTCCTATTGAAAATACAACACTAAAACCTAGTAACTGTGATTAAGCCATGAAAAATTACATTAAAAACAGAAGAATGCAACACTTAAACCTGGATAACCAGCAATGCTACACTAAAATGTAGTTAGGCGCAAAATATTATCCTCCCGATTTTACTTCATAGGGCCAGTCAGCCGAGCGACGCGTGCGCTTGAGGTTGTGTCTAATGGTGTAGTGTGTGATGGATGCATATTTCTCGTCTAAAAATGTCTCGAAACCGAAGGAAAGTATTATAATATAATCTCGCTATACATTTTTTGTGCACTATACTTAGAATATTGTCTACATTAGAAGTGGCGTAGGAAGATTTTTATGTACTTACCCAGATATTAACTTTCAACCTTGAATAAATATCATTTATAGGTATAGTTACGTAATTGGTGGGATAAAATAAGCAGTATAGGACCATCCTTTGGATACTTCCCGCAAGCTAAGAAAACATTGCTCATTGTATCCGAAACAGACAAGCAAACAGCTTACCAGATCTTCAGGGTCACCAATATAAGCATTATGACGTGATCTCGCTTTTTGGGAAGCTACATTGGTGAAGTTTTCCTTCAGAAGATTTCATAAAAAAATATTTTATCAAATTCTTTTCCACAGCAGCAAAATATCTCAGAAATCTTCAAAAACTCCCCTAAAGCGGATTACACAGCCCTAACCAAAAAAAAATCCAATGGTTATTCTTACTACGAGTCCTGAAAAACTCCCATGAATTTTTTGAACCACTGACACCATGCACTACGCATGATCTTCCTGCCAGCACTCTTTGTAGTAATAAAATACACATAAAGGCAAAATTCGACCCACACGCCACTAACTTAAAATACGAAAATTCCAAGAAAGGTTGCACAGCTCTCACGGATGCCTTATTACTCTTATTAGAGAAGAAACAAATTGTCCTATCCGACTATAATTCACCTCTAAAAGATGCACGCAAAGCCGTAAAGAAAAATATACCCTCAGTGACAAACTTTTAGAAACCATCCTAGCAAAATTCACCACTAACAAGAAAAGAGCGATTGAAAGATCCATCGCATCCAAGATGAAAAAGAAGTCCTCAATGCACGCAAAGCCGTAAAGAAAAATATACCCTCAGTGACAAACTTTTAGAAACCATCCTAGCAAAATTCACCACTAACAAGAAAAGAGCGATTGAAAGATCCATCGCATCCAAGATGAAAACGAAGTCCTCAAACCGGCTCTCAGTTATTCCTGTCTCTTTGACCTATCCCCACTAGAATTCAGATATGCGCCATCTATAAGATACAACAGAATATCAAACTCCATGACACAGTCATAATTATGCGATGGCTGTGGCAACAGCCAATTCAACACTGATCACGCGCTCTGTTATAAAACCGGAGGCCTAATCACTAGGCGACATATATTCTGCTTGGGTTGCTCAGAGGAAGGCGTTATTCGATATTCGTGTTTTTAATTGACACTGACGCTCTTTCCTACCTCTCACGTCCAGTCACGTCACATCTCTCCATAATCAGCCGAAGATAAAAACAGAAAATACTCTTCTCTTTCACCCCACTTGTAACATCAGGTGATGGCGTCGTTGCACCCCAAATATTTTTCTAAAAGACATGAGTGAAACCATATCTGAACTCTAAAATTGCTCTCTAAGTACCATACTGGGCTGGCTCAGAGCAAAAATCAGCGTCGCAGCACGAGGCACCGATCCCTCTGCCAGATGGCTCGGGTTCAACGACGGCGCGGCCCTTCCGCGCATCGATTAAAACCATTTTTTATAATGTATATATCCAACTGTAGAATATTATTAATAATTTGTAAGTTATTGAATAAAGATTTCACATTAAGTTTAATGAGTATTTTTCCCAAGATGGATTTTTTCTGTAAACAAATACAATAAATAAATATGCATCTGCAACTCTGTATCCACGGTAACTAGTTAGTACCAGAAATCTGTGAAAGCCCGCAAATGGTAATGACTGTACATAGCCGAAAATAAAATGACTTGATTTGATTTGATAGGATGGCTTTACATGGCAGCCAAAGTTCAGTTAACATCATCTGTCTTTCGTACGGCGCAGACGCTTATGCTCTATTTAGATCAGCTACTTTCAACGATAATAATTTCCTTAATGGATGGTTATTTTCTGCATATTTCATGACTTTGCTTTTTTACTATTTCCCACTTACTCTGTAACGTAAATCAAAAAATAAAATTATTAAAATTCTGTAAGTCGCGTCGGTATGTAAGCCTGCTCTGCCATTCAGGTGCAATGGTTTACGCCCACCGACATTCTTTTGTCCCTTCCGTTTACATACAAAAGTGCAATACTAACTATACGTGGATACAGTGTATACAGTTTTGTTTTATTTATTTAAATTATATTTATTTATTATAAAAACTTACTTGTATAATAGTACAACTAACGAGGTTTTTGCCAAAAACACTAAAACAATTTCAGCAGGATTACATGACTAAAACACAGTTAGAGGCAATGGTTCATCATTTAACGTGTTTTTAAATTAGGAACGCCTACAGCTTGCTTGAATGTTTGCAGTTATTGCATAGCTACAAAACGGTTATAGTCCAATAACGTGCTTATTCAAAGTTTTTCAGTGTAATCTTTTCCCAATGACAAATACTATAAACTCGTTAAGTGACTTAGCCGTTATTTAGCTATGTTTTGTTTATTATGCGATGTTAAAGAACGGCTAAGGTATACTTAACGGTGTTTTAAGTGTAAAATCGTTGATAGTTTAGTAATTATTTGCAACACAAAAACCTTTCTGTAAAAAAACCTATTGATTATTTGACAAAGTAGTGTAATAACAATGGAAGCACAAATTTAGTTTTAATTTTTATATAAAAGAAATCTGGAATAGATGTACACATTTCCTAGAAATTTTGGTTTTAACGTTTTTTGCTCATATCTCAAAACTATAATTTGTGGGTTAGTTTGGTTTTAGAAATAGGACGGCAGTGTGATAGTTTTCCTTTTTAATTCATCGTATTATTACTTTAAATCACTTCAATAAATATCACTTCAAAGCTTAATATCACGCCAACCAATTCTTTAATCAAAAAATGCTTCTAGTAACCTTATAATATTTTTGAAAGAGCTATTCAACGATATCCCACACGATAGGGTTTGGAAGAAAAAAAAATTGCACCACCACTTTACATGTAGGGGAGCTACCCTAAAAAAAAATTTTTTATAAGATTTTATTCTACCGTTTTGTCGGTGGCATTGATATGTATACTCATGCCAAATTACAGCTTTCTAGTACTAACGGTTACTGAGAAAAACGGGGGACAGAACCTGACGGACGGACATGGCGAAACTATAAGGGTTCCTTGTTTACTACGGAACCCTAAAAATAGCATGGTTGCAATGAATAATTTGTATTTTACTAAAAATGAATTTGTTTAAAACTTGATTTTTAGGGAAAGATCCCCGGGAGAGGCAAAGTTGGCGTATTTCACATTACATAATCAACACAAAGAAAAACAAAAACGAAATAAACAATTGCTAAAAGTAGGAGTATATTTCATAAAACAATTAAATCTCAGTATTCACACTCACCTTATTAACACATTTTCCTTTAATATCTCAACTCTTGTCAATACTTAATTACTTTACAAAGTCAGACAACCTCCATTATGACATAATTAAATTTTAACGAGTACCTAACCGTAATTCAAAACTTTTCACTCATAGGTACATTTCATCATCAAAAAGTTAGAGCAGCGGCCCTAAATGTTTTTTCTTCTGTTTTAGGGCTTTCATAAATTACTTCTTGGCCTCGGCCAAGAAGTAATGTAGGGCGCCATAAACAGGAAACTTCATGTCTTCATTTCGTGACACATACATTTAGGAGCATGTTTGAGAAAAGGTTCAAGCATAAGCAATCTACATAAAATTCTGTACGAAAAAGGTTCTACGCTTTCTTCCGCTAGGCTATATTTAATGAGATTTTAAAGGGGGAAAGTAAAATTTTATGATAATCGTGACTTCTCATTCTTTTGTTTTTCAATAGTTTTAAAAACAAAAGAACACAATATTTATGAACTCAACTAGCTTTAGTCACTAAGTGGATAAGGATAATTTAATTTTCGCGCCCCCCTTTTTTTTGAAATTTGTAGTTACAATCGTTGTAACTTACAGCAGCGTTACTGCTTAGTATAAAATTAATCTAGGACGGACGTGTGTTAATTACATCCCTTTCCATATTTATCACCCCTTTTAATTTTGAGCGTTTGAAAATAAATACAATTGGAGGTTTAAATGGAGGTGGGAAACCATTATGTACTTATATATTGATTTAAACTTACACGATTTTCACACTTTATTATTGGGGAACGGGACTTAATCGCGTACAATTATAACTAATTTACCTTTTTTAAGGTTTTTGTCCGACGTTTCGAATGTATCACAACATCCGTGGTCGCGAACTGACTGGCGTGAGCGGGTATCAACATCTTCTAGCCGCACGGGTTTTCCGAACTACCCACATTTACACATTATGTACTTTCCCATGGAACGAGTAATTCTAAACACAAATAATGTTAGCTAGGCTGAAGTGTTTTGGGCATACGTAATACGTACAATATGTTGTACTCGCAACGCTTACCTCTTCCATAATGGTGTCCATAGAGTAAGAATACGACTTCAAAATATCCATTATCTCGTGTGCATGGTCAGCATCTGGCGTCCTGGTATTTTTCAATTTCGGTAAGTCTTCGAAAAACTTATCAATCTCTTTCATTGTACGATTATGTTTCTGCCTGTGAATTTTTTTGTTATTATTAAATTTTTTTATGGAAAACTCCCATGAGTCTGAGATAGCGTGGGCCAGCTGGAGAACTGTTTTGAACGAGTGTGACCAGTGTGACGAGACTTAAGCATGGGACGTTGGGATTGTTGTGTGTTAACGGCATTGAACAATAGTGACGAAAATGAGGGTGGATTATCGTCTCCCCCGCCACCGCCGCCGCGAACATCGAGTAGCCGAGCGGGCCGCGCGCTCGCGCGCAGTGCCGTTTCCGAGATCCCCGAAATAAATATATATAAAAATATAGATATATACAAGAATTATTCGTTTAAAGATATAAGATTATGTTTTTGACAGAATTCACAACATTATATAACGATCGATTGAAATCGTATGAAAGCATTGAGGTATATAGCGGAGACATCCAGTACTGAAAGTTTGCGCATGTCAACATAATGCCAAGGCGCATAATGTTTGTTTAGTCTGTGAAGGGCGCTCATGGCGTGCACATCAGAGCTATTTGAAACTTTGGCTTGGTAAAAAATAAATGCCTTCTTGTGCACTTCGCCATTGCTAAAACAGTTCCAAAAAAGATAATTTAAAGGCGCAGGAATAACTTTTTACAGTACGTTTACGATTATTTTTGAAAACATGAATTAATTCAATTCTTTAAAAAATGGCTTCCATCAAATTTATGATGATTTCGCCAATGTCACGTGTTCAATGACGTTGTTCGGTAACGACGCCATGACAGTAGATAAGGTTTTGTACGGTAAATGGATTCTGCTCGTCGTCGCCCCGGGCACGTGAGCTCACCAACGCGGCGACGATCAAAATCCTTTGAAAACATGTATAATTTGATTTATTCAATTTTGTTCCACAATGGCTGCCACTCTGTCAAAGATTAAAAGTTGTGGAAGTGACATTTTCATAACACAATTATGACTTAGTATTTAGATGTCGGGCTTGATAATTCATCATTAAACTAAACAATTATACATATTTTATCAAATACAGACATATATAATGCTACCATTAGATACGTATTTTAGCGCCAAAACAGTACAACGATTTTCAAACAGAAGTTATATATTTTTTTAATATTTTTTTATTGGTAATGGAAATGCTTGTTCAATAGTCAGTTCTCATGTGCTATTCATATAATTCCTAGACTAATAATTATTTTATATAATTGAAGCTACACACGGGTCAATTTGTCACAACAACTTCATTGAAAGTAGGTAAATTATGACATAAATTCTTGTTGCCCTTTTGCATATTATAAATAAAGATTTTATTATCAAATTAGACAAAAATGGCCGCCATTTTTTTGTAACAGTCCGATTGCTCTTAAAATGATATCTGAGCATCCGCAGGGTCCTTAATAAAGATCAAATTTGACAAAAACAGCCGCCATTTTGTTTTTTTATTTAATTCAGTCCGATTGCTCTTAAAATCGATACCTGAGCATCCGCAGGGACCTTAATAAAGATTTTATTGACAAATTTTATTGGCATAAATGGCCGCCATTTTGTGTTTTGAACTTAGTCCGATTGCGGTTAAAATCGATATCTGAGCATCCGCAGGGATATTAATAAAGATCTTATTATCAAATTTTACAAAAATGGCTGCCATTTTTTTTAACTTAGTTCGATTGCGCTTAAAATCGATATCTGAGCATCCGCGAGATCACTTATTACAAGTCAGAGTTAAAATAATAAGAAACACGAATAAAAAATAATGATGATTTGTGTTTGTTTGTAAGTTTTTGTGTTTTTTGTATAATTTTTATTTCTTTTTTGTTGTTTCTATTGTTGAGCAAACGTGTGTGTGTATGTTGCAAACAAACGTTTTATCTATCTATCTAATAATACGGTCCCGTTTAACCCTTTGGGTACGGAACCCTAAAAAAGATGCGTAGTTTATCTCGAGCCCGACATACTCGTACTCTCGCGGCCGTCATGTGCTAGGCCTACAGAACAGGTTCATTCAAGCATTTTGGTCTCGCCGCTGCGATTTACCACGGCCACTTACAGAAGTCTAGCAATGTTGGCTGTCTCCTTAATGGAGACCGTGTTTAAGTTGCAGATGCTGACGGCAGGGTAAGGCACTTGGTTCACCTGGCAGGTTGAGTCCACCTGGAAATTAAAGCTGGTTTCATAATTATAATCATACCGCGATGCTCTCGGCGCTCTGCGCTACGTAATACGGTTATTCTAGTGACACATAATAATTGACAATATTTCATAATTTGCAAAAGTCTTAATTCGAAAACCATTTCGGTAAAAACGTGTGAAGTACACAAAAAACATTTTTTTAGATTTATTTCTCCGTTAATTTTGGAAAAAAACGCAAATTACTGTAAACCGAAAGTTGACGTCATCTTACTCGCTGTATTCAGGGAGACATTAGTACAGAGTACAGACAATCGCTGCTCTGGAGTGGCTCTGGATTCTTGTTGGGAAGATGACGTCATATTTTGCTTACGCCCTTTTGGAATGACCTACTTTTCAATGTGTTTTTTTTTGTATGAAATAATGAGTTAAATTGAAAAAGAAAAAATACGGGTGGCTTGAATTTTTACCTATTTTCTAACTAGTTCATAAAATAAAGTAGTTTAAAATATGAAATGTTGTCAATTATACATATATATTATAAGTCGTTATACAAAATAGAAAAAATATTTATGCCTTTCCAAGTGAGTGTCAACCATTATTCTCTTATAAAGTGTAATTACTATGTCTCACGTTAGTGTAAGGCGACTTCCTGATTTGTCGGTGCGGAGGCGGTACGATATGTGAAAACTGTCAAATGTCAGTGTCAACTGTCAGTCAACTCAGTACCGTTTTTTACTACGCCCCTACATTTAAATGTGTGCTTCCTGACTGGCGCGGGATGCGCGGTAGCGGGACGATACGAAGGCAGTACTGGTCCATTTCTGCCCATGATAGTACTACTGCGCAAATGTAATACTGACAGTATTCCGTCAAGTTGGAATCTTTGCGACGTCAGTAAGGTGACTTCCTGATTTGTCGGTGCGGAGGCAGTACGATATGAGAAAAGTGTCAAATGTCAGTGTCAGCTGTCAGTCGACTCGGTAGCATTTTTTACTGCGCCCCTACATTTAAATGAGTGCTTCCTGACTGGCGCGGGATGCGCGGTAGCGGGACGATGCGAATGCGGTACTGCTCCGCTTCTGCGCATGATATTACTACTGCGCAAACGTAATACTGACAGTATTATGTCAAGTGAGAA
Source organism: Cenopis cana (assembly GCA_951800055.1). NCBI lineage: Eukaryota > Metazoa > Arthropoda > Insecta > Lepidoptera > Tortricidae > Cenopis > Cenopis cana. The sequence continues at coordinate 975,987 of OX637479.1, read as the reverse complement.
TCTTTGCGACGTCAGTAAGTTTACGTCAAAGAAGAAAATGTCACATATCAATCCCGCCCCGCCAAGTCAGGAAGTCGCCTATGTTTCCGTCAAAGAAAAAAATGTCACATATCGATCCCTCCCCTCCAAGTCAGGAAGTCACCTAAATTTATGCATGTTTATAATATATCCATGATACTGAACCACGTTCAACTATGTGCCCTGTTTTGTAAAAAAAAACTGCTATTTCATAGGAAAGGGTCTTCAGTCGAGTATTATTTAAATATTACGACTTACGATATATACCTAATCAATGTATGGGGAAGTCAAACAAATTAATACATTTTTGAAACTTCTGTGGCATGATAGCTTATCAATCTTATCATACTCATACTCATAACTCATATTCATTTATAGTCTAAGATTATATTTTTTTATTTTTCTTAAATATAATTTGATAATACTTAGGTATACAGTTTCGAAATGTTTTCTTGCGGAATACATAACTCGTCTTTTTCCTCGCTTTATTCTTTGTTTTTGTGTTGCTTTATATAGATACTTAGATTTATTTATCTTAAGTAGGTTAAGCATTATCATTGTAATAAGCATATTTTTGGGAGAAAATGGCTGACTGTCGAGTTTCTTTCGGCGTTTCTTCTCGGCAGTGGCCTCTGTGAAACGCTAGTAGGGTTTGACTTGTAAAAGTGCCACTGCGGCCTACTTACAGAACAAAGTTCATTTTATTCATTTTTCATTCATAATTCTTCACTCCACTCCCCTGCCCCTGACTTCACCTCATCTCACCGAGAAATTTTTCCGGTTCATTCACATGTTTTCGAAAAACCTTACTTACACGTCCTATCCGAAAAAAAAAAAACAAATCAAAACATTCTCTTGTTATCCGGAGGGCTATAAATAATATTTTCACATCACCTATTCGGATAAGGGCTTTTTCTTCCCTGCTAGGAATCAAAGTGGCACTTTTCTGCTCAGAGACCCTGTATTGCCAGTAAAAAATATTAACACAATCAAATGCATATAATGTATAGGTAGATCAAATTGATAGACTATGACTGTTTGACTGTTCGTTAATAATGTGTAATAAGTTATTGCATCGATTTTGATAAAATAAATGCACAACCATTGTTATTTCAGATCTTTAATTATCCTCAATAGGTAATGTGAAAAGCAGCTACGCTCGCTACGCTCGGAATTCTATTACATAATCCTTCGCTTCGTTCAAGATTCAATTTACGACCACGCCGTAAATACGTCATTTTGCTCCCTTGTGGCACAATCTACTTTTTTGCTTTTTATAACGTCTTACCTTTGTATAGATTTGGTCATTGCGTAATTTCCTTTGGATTATAGCTATAAAAGTTATTGTTAAAGCGAGTGTCGTGGCCATGGCTACCCTCCATAGTATTCTGCTGTGCCCAGATTTCAGTTGAAAATGATTTGTTCCGTGAATTGTAGTGAGCTTTTCAAAAGATGTGCATTTATTTTCCATTTCTCTTGACATTTTATACACGAGGTCGAGAAAAGCAAAACGTGAACACCTTAATATTTATTATGTTAGAGACTCAAAAAATCATAATCAAATTCGAATAGCGACACGTTACAGCAGTTAAAACATAAAAGAAATAGTATTCACATCAATAGCGACAATTATTTACCACCAATAGCGATAATAATTAAAAACTACTTAGTAACTAAAAGTATAGGGTGGTAACTTTGCACTTTGATTACTTACATTGGAAGGGTTCGTCGATTGAAGTACTTGAAGTTTATTCCTTCCGCCATATTAGACGCACGGGAACTATTATCCCTTTGAAGTCCCGCGATCATTCTGATTGGAAAGGTAAGCGGGATAGGAAAACAATCGCGGATGGAATAAAGACTTGAAAGATGAGGTGGAAACCTTTTTTGCGGAAGTGGAGCACCGTTTACGCGAGCGGGGTTTGAATTAAACCCCCGTTCTAGTTAATTTCTGGACCAGCTTGATTAGACTAGTTTTTTTTTATTTAGATTTTAGTTTACCTAGTTTTAAAGGAGCGCTCGTGGCCCAGCGGCCCCTGCGTACCGCTTGCGGTATCTAAGGTAAAGCAATGTGGGCAGCAGCCAGGACTTGGATGGGTGACCGCTTTGAGTGGTTACTAACTGAGCGCTACCGTGCTTTCGAAGGCACGCTAAGCCGTTGATCCCGGTTGCTGTGTATGGCAGCAGTCGTTAAGCCAAGTTGGAGGCTTTCGGGCGGCTTGAGAACTTCTAACAGTCAAGTTGTCCACTCACTTGACAAAGCCTAATCCCAATAAGGCCTAGTTTTCCCTCGGGATTGGAAGGTCAGATGGCAGTCGCTTTCGTAAAAGCTAGTGCCTACACCAAATCTGGGGATTAGGTAGTGGACCCCAGGCATCGTTCAGGATGCAACTGTACCTTTCCCTTAGGAGGGGAGTGCCGAGTTATTCTATTTTTTGTATGGAATTTTTTTTTTCTTCAGATTCCTTCCTCTGTTCTACTTCTACTCTGAAGTAGAACCGTGTCACTTAGTAATATAGAAAAATAAAAAAAAAAACTTAATGAAAATCTTTTCAAAATTACTTTTTTGAGGTTAGATACGAGGATATCACGTATCATTTGTGATATACTATAACAAATAAAAATGAGTCATTTCGTGTTTGGAGGGCCTCAAACTTGTTATGTTTCGAAAATTATTTGTGATTTATATAAAAAGAAATTCCTGAAATGTAATGATGTGGTATATTCTTAGAATCGCATCAAAAAGACCCTTTCATATGATACTACATACGATAGGTTTCTGAAGAAAAATTATTTTTTTTCCATACAAAAAAATAGAATGTCTCGGCACTCCCCTCTTAAGGGATTTTTTTTAGGAACTGCGGGTCAAAAACTTTGTTTTGACCTCTAGTATGCGTGTGCCAAATGGCTAAACTGCACATCGATTTGCGGTTTTTCTTTGAAATTGGGCCTGTACGGCTACTTCTATAACACCTGCTTCCCCTTATGAACGATATATTGTAGAAAACAAAATCAGCTGTCAGACATTTTCTCCCAAAAATACGCTTAGTACAAAATACTCAACAAATTCAGCGCCGAGGACAAATCAAGAGGAAAATCGTAAATTTTGGTAAAATTGTAACAATTTATAAACAAAGTAGTAAATAATTAGTAACTAACAATCCAGGGATCTATGATGTCTGTAATAAAATATTAATTAAAAGAAAAAATGTGGACCAGCTGGGTCGACACGGCCTATCGTGCGCAAGGAGCGCCGGTCGTCTATTCCGACACGGTACCATCAACGACTTGATCCGTCGGTCGCTCGCCACCGCCTCTGTGCCTGCGGTTTTAGAGCCCGTAGGTATGGTCAGGGATGATGGCAGGCGCCCCGACGGAGCCACATTGGTACCGTGGAAATTGGGCCGGGTCCTTGTGTGGGACGCCACTTGCGTCGACACTTTTGCCCAGTCCCACATACAAGCGACCCGCTCACAGGCCGGCGCTGCAGCTGAACAGGCCCAATGTCTCAAGCGCCGCAAGTACTCATCATTACTTAATGATTACGAGTTTGCGGCGCTTGCAGTGGAGACATTGGGTCCCTGGTCAGCTGACATGAAGTCCTTTATTAAGGCCATGTCGAAGCGGCTGATCCACTCCACAGGTGATCCCAGAGCTGGCGCTTACCTCTCACAAAGAATCGCCCTGGCGATTCAGAGAGGTAACGCCGCCAGCGTGATGGGGACCATGCCGCAATGCGACCTGCTCGACGGGGTGTTCTTTTTATAGTTAGTATATTTTAGTTAGTATTTTTATTATTTCTTAGTTATTATTTAGTTATTTTTAGTTATTTTAATTGTAAGTAGTTTTAGCTTTATATTTAATTATGTTATGTTTTTAGTTACATTGTATATTGATTAAAAGATAAAATAAGGATACTCAAGTCGGTTTCAATTTGAGTAAATTTGCCCCCATAAAATGTATGCAAGACATTGTTTAAAATTCTGCAACACTTCCTACCTCCTGAATAATAAGTACATTTCTGTAATTGTTTGCCTACGCAAACACCTACGTGCACAAGTTACCTAAACACACTGTAAACTACAAAGTCAACTAACTACGAGGTCTAAAGTCAAGGTTTTGGCTTCGCTTGAATTTCCAAATTACATTCCACGTTCCTAGATATTTTTGTGATATGCCAGCATATATACAATATATATATATACAGATATGCAAACAAACTCTGTCCTTTCTGCTGTCAACACAGTGAATCCTCAAATTTTGTAAAGGGTCGGCAACGCGCACTTGACGCTTTTGGAGTTGCGAGCGGTGTCTGCTGACCATCAGGTGGACCGTAGGCACACCTGTGACACGCCAAGGAACGTAAGTGCTGTGGGTAAGTATGACATTAAACTGGAGAAACTTGGTATCCAGGGATTGGCACTCGACTGGTTCTCAACTTACCTCCAAAATCGAAACCAACGTGTAAAAGTCGGCGACAACTACAGTGACTCTCAAACTGTGTCATTCGGCGTACCACAGGGCAGTATTTTAGGGACCACGCTTTTTACCGCCTATATAAATGACATTATGAATCTTACACTTCGCAATAGTCAGTTTCTGTGTTACGCTGATGACACAGCTATATTATTTCACGGCAGCTCTTGGCAGGAGGTCTGCGAAATTGCTGGGATTCATCTTTAATACTGTGCTTAAAAAGTGTAATATAAAGCGCTGCCAAATGTCTGAGGCAAAAACTTTAGTACGACAGTTTTTGATGACACAGAGTTATAAGGAAGCCGAAGATGTGTTATTGGTATTGAATAATTGATACAGCCATTTCCCCCCTTCCCTCACACATACGACACATATGCACACACACACACACTTTTTCTACTATCTCACTCGCACAATACTTGGGTTATGTTCATGTTATTAGTATTTACTTAGTTATTTCAAAGTTAAGGTTTAAAATTGAACAATATTATTTCTTATTTTTGATATGTTTTCTTCAATCGTAGGTAGTATGTGCATGCGCTTAAAGTACTTCTGTAAATTCTGGCAGATGTCGCTGTACGCCTCCCTTAAGGCGTTGTATAAATGAAGGAAGGATTGACAAGTTTCAAGCCGGGTAGCAATCGCACCTATAGCTCAGTTGGCTAGAGCCACTGGCCGCGAGTGCCGGGAGGTCGCAGGTTCGAATCCTGCTCGGTGCCTAAGTTTTTCAATTATTTAAGCCGCTATTTTTAGGTAAATTGCTCATGTGTCTAACTCCCACGATACAGGCATAGCCTAGTGCGTGGCTGAATGTTATAAGCGTTAAAAAGTGTTTTTGGTAAATAAATAATATTTAGTTTTTTACTTTTTTTACTATGTGTGCGTGCGCTGTCAGTACACGCGTCAATTGTTTGCGCGGGTGCGTAGCAGCGCGTGGCGCGGTCGAATCGCGAGGCGCGACGGCACCCGATCGGCACCAGGCGGGTCTCTCAGGGACGAGTTAACTGACCTCGGTGCGGGGGGTTCGTGGCCATTCTGTATGTAATACTATTATACTATTCTGTGCTGTAGGCTTGTTGGCCATCGTCGTAGTATAAAAAAACCCGTCCCGCTAAGTTAGGAAGTGGCCTTATTTCGCCGACGTATAAGAGCCATTGGGTACATGTTTCAGTAAAGTACGATTACTTTGTGTTTAAGGGTCCTTATGAGGTAAAAAATGCTCATCTATTTAACCCATTTTCAGTTTAACTGATAAGTTTCTTGACATTTTATTAAGGTTCCTATCTAGAACAGGACTATTGTGACCTAATGTACTTTTATTTTTTGCATTTTTTCATATATTTTTTTCTTTCTTGCATTTTTATTAAGATATTTTGTTTCAAACATCACTCCAAATCGACCATTCTCGAGCTAAAACTGCTTTATCGCGCTTAAATTCTACTACACACAAAACAAAAAAGGGCAATGTTACTATCTAACCAGTCACTTGCTTTTGGCAACTCTGGTTGCCAGGCATAACCCTTATTTTCTAGGGAATAGAGTTCAACTCAAAATACAAAGCAAGCAAGCCTTATTCATAAAAAGTTAGAGGCTCCTTGAAGGCTCCTGCAAGGGCCGATGCCAAATAACATGATTAATAAACGTCTGCTAGCACTAATCAGTCCATCAAGCCTATGTTAAGATTTTTTTATGAATAAGGCTGTAAAACTTTAATATCGTATAATCATTGTATCTTATAATCATTTTATTAGTATTAACAATACTTTTGTCAAAAAATTAAATCATAAAAATTTAAAACTTGAAGGCCTCTTAAAACTGACAGAGTAAACTACAAAGTTGGACCTTGAAGTTACGTGTCTCAACAGTTAAAATACAATACAAATATATTCTTTATTGTTCACCAAAAATTACACAGAAATCCAGCTTAAAATTAAATACATGTTGATGGTAGACAACAGTAAAGTTACCTTGCGTAATATAATTTAGGTACATTATATTAATTCAGAATTTTCCTTCATTCAACAGAACCATCTTAAACAATTGTGGAGTTAACATGTTGGTGATAAACTTTACTTTTACTTCGAATGATAATGAAAAAGTTTTTTAATTAGAAATCTAACCGGCAACCTTAATTAGTTCACGGGCGTCTTTTTGTCCTGACGAGGTTTTAATGATTTTTATTCGAAAGTTTTTTTTTCGTTAGCGAGTAGGTAAAACTTGATTATTAAAATTGATGAAAAGTAAGTTAATAGTAAAGTATAAGTTACAATTATAATTATTTTGAAGGACCACAGATCAATACGAATTTCAAAGTTGAAATCAAGTGATTTGAATTTGTTACACGGGTTCGCTTCATGTGGCGTGCGTGGATCACTCTGGGTTGCCGCATCGATCATAAATGACATTGTGATCAAATTGGAATTAGTAATATATACAGGATGTGACCTATGACATAGGACAAATTCAAAAAATTGGTTGAAAAATTAAACGGTAGATTGTTAAGCTAGCAACGGTTTCCAAATGGTTACGATGGCGATGAAGAAAAAAAAGTTTTATTATTTAATTATTTCTTGTACAAAAACAGATTTCGTGTATTTTATTAAGTCTTCTTTTGAAGTAATATTAATAACGACTTATCATAAAAAACACTACCTACGTACAAAAAAAAAAACAAAAGCCCAAAAATATAATTTTAAAACAAAAGTTATAAAACTATGACGACTCACTACTTAAATCCTCTGAATCTGCATAAACCTGACCTACTATGATCTCGTGTTGTTAAGTTCCATTACTTGAAGGTCTTAACTTAAACCGAAATTTGTCAAAAATCTAAAAAATAATATACTACCAATTTGGTCACAAACGGTTTTATTGCAGATGGTCTAAAGAAGCGTCCTTTGAAATATTTGCCCCTGTTACAGGCCTCATGCTGTATATCACGGAATGACCTCCCCACTCCACATTAACAAATTATAGCATTCTGTAGTTCTATTACTCACTGGAGTAAGTATTCCTCTCCTGTTTTAAATCAGTTGTCCGTAAACCTTCCACGGAAAGAACGTGCCAGTTATCATTAAAACATTTTTTGGCTAAGTCTAAGTAGCATAGTTAGCCCTGTTATATAGGTACATAATTAGGGTTTTTATAAGTGTTTCCCTTAGTTAATCGACGACATTTTATACAAAAACAATGTAAGTTTTATGCAGTTTAATTTTAAGGAATTACATACCTAAGTCACTTTTCTTGCTCGAAGATTATTTTGATAAAAAAATCGCTTACGCGGCAATATGAATTCTTTTTTTACTTATTTAAAAATAAAGGCAGAATCCCTGGCCCTCCCGGCACTCGCGGCCAGTCGGTCTAGCCAACTGAGCTATAGGTGGAACTACCACCCGGTCCCAAACTGCTACTGCTGGCGGTTACTGCTTAATACAAATAAATTCTCTTTTTTACTTATCTCTTACATCTTTTATTTTGATAAACAACAAAATAGGTACATGTAAATTAAAATGCATTAATTTTGTTTTTTGTTCATGCCTTAAGTATAATAAGCCTTTGATCAATCTCACCATTTTCCAATTTATGTTCTTTACTGTACACCGCGTTATTCCTAATTTGATTATCCCACTGTGCGATGAATTTCCAATCACCTTTCTGATTTGTCGGCGCGGATGCGGTACGATATGAGAAAGCTGTCAAATGTCAGTGTCAACTGCTAGTCGACTCGGTACAGCCTATTACTTATTTATTTATTTTATTTATAGCCTCTTATTCAGAAATATATAGTAGATTGTGTCACAAGGGAGCAAAATGAATGAATAAAAAATGAATAAAATGAAGGAAAGGGATTCAAGAATTAACGCCCAAGGTGGAAATAATTTTGCTTCCATGTGACACATACTGCTTTTCACATCACCTATTGAGGATAATGAAAGATCTAAAATAACAATGGTTGTGCATTTATTTTATCAAAATCGATACTAATAACTTATTACTCTTTACAGAAAAGTGCCACTTTGATCCCTCCTAGCAGGGAAGAAAAGTGCCATTTTGATCCCACCTAGCAGGGAAGAAAAAGCCCTTATCCGAATAGGTGATGTGAAAAATATATTATATATCTGTGTGCCTTCTGGCAAAGCCCTCCCCCAGTCTCCTCCATTCATTCCTGTCTGTGGCCACTCTGGTCCACGTCCTGCCGGCCATCTCTACAATCTCGTCATCCCATCGTTTAAGTATATTGTCTGCCTCTCTTTCGTTTGCAGCCTCGTGGATACCATGTAGTCAATATTTTGCTCCATTTTTCTGGACCTCTTACTATATGCCCTGTCCACTTCCATTTAAGACGTTTGATATTGTAAGCGACATCCTCAAGTTTTGTCCTGTCTCTTAGTTCTGAATTTCTTATTTTGTCTTTTAATTTCTTGCATTGCAACTTAGTCAGTGCCCACGTTTGGCAGCCATATGTAAAAATTGGCAGAATTGGCAGAACAGCCTTTTACTACGTCCCTATAATTAAATGAGTACTTCCTGACTAGCGCGATGCGAAGGCAGTACCGCTCCGCTCCGCTTAAATAAAGTATCGATAGTACATACCATACATAGCATTTAACTAATCTCCATCTTAGTTTTAAGGTAATGTCTTAAGAGCATTCCATTTCTAATAAAAAAGGACCATATCCAGGATGAGATGAGAGCAAAAGTGATGGTGGTTTAAAGTTTGAGATGTTATTCGTCGTGTCGTAACTGACTTACTTTTATTACATAACTACCTACTTTTCATTAAATTACGTCCTGCTCGTTCTCTAGCGTAGTAGTTTAATAACTTTTTATAATGGGAACTGACTTCAAATCGTATACTGTAACCGCAATGGTTACAGTACTTGATTATTGTCTGATATAGTTATTTATATTATTTAATACATATGCCTAAAAAATGTTCCCACGACAAGCTTTCTTTAAAATATAATCAACAAAAACACTGTGGCAATAAATTTCATAGTTTATGTTTGGACTGAAGTGGTTAGGCTGAAGGACTTGATATACGTTTCTCACATTGCTAAGCTCGGCGTGCCCACTTGACAAAAATAGGGCTTTAAACACAAAAAGAGCCTATGTTAACCGTTGATAATATAACACTTACGCTCATTAGTTAAAATTATTAATAATTTGGAAGCCAGAATGACGTATCTTAATATGAAATATAAGGTAATTACTACATTTGAATATGCATGTAAATTCATGTTAGAAATTGTTTTAAAAATTAATGGCAGTCGAGTTACGGGAGGCCTAGCGACAGGTCAAAAATCAGTCCGATAGAATCTCCTTTAAGATTAATTAAATAATTGATATTTATTTAAAATTATGTGTGCGCGTTCGCGGTTTTAATTATAAATTAGTGGTCCATTAATTCAGTTTTTATGTGTTATTTATACAAAGACATTCTGACTTTTGTAGTGAACAATTAAGTAGTTTTATTGTAGGGAAATACGTAGTTATAGTGAAAATTGACAATGAACGATATGTGTAATGACTCTAAGTGTTTAATTATTATTATTTTTAATTTATTAAGTGTAAATTATAATTGTTAATAGAGTCAGTGTAACAGGTAGGACAATAAAATTATTATGTATTACAAATGATAGGTATTAAGGTTGTTCCTTCATATTTTTAGGTCATCTCGACGGGCATTTCACTGGTTCTAGAGTTCTGCAAGCAGTTTAAAAAAATCGTTGTTGTTTTTCATGGCAGCATTATTGGCTATGTTAGATCGTTTCTGCATATCAATTGAGCTGACGGAGCGTTACAGAGAAGATTTATTAGGGACCACTAGGGTCAACATTAAATTCTATATACATAATATATCTTTATTACGTCATGGAATGAAAGTGCAATTTAAAATAGTAGTTTATATTTTCATGAACATTATTTTAAATTAAAATTGCATGAATTAAGTGTTGACATTGCGAAGTACTTGATTTTTTAGGAGAGAGTTATTGCTACACACATCTAATATTTTTATTAACTCTTTCCAACATTTTGAGGGCGTTGCAGTGTCAAACATTTGATTGCTTTTGATCCTATTATTTGTGACAAGATAGTGAACTTACAACAAAAAACTATTACACACAACCATTGTATTCCATGGCATAGCCTGGCTATAATGAGCACACTCTCTCGTACACACCACACACACACTAACACACACTAGCTGACACACCACATGATTAGTCAATTTGCATACACACATTTAGGTACACTCGGCAGAAGGTATCTTGGCTGACAATAGGTCCTGGGATTACTGGAGCTGAATCAGGCTCTTACCTAAAGAATCTGACGGGTCAGTTCTTTAGAAGTTAGGAGCCGTTACACTACACGTTAGGTACTCAAGCAAGGCCTGAGTCGTTCATATGTCTGTAACATAATCTCTGCATTCTCTGGGGCGTAATCTCTCGACATAAGCTAACCCCTGACGTCTGATGTCGTGTGTGAAGGCAGAGAGCTCTGCGTCGCATTTTAAGGAGTTTGCAGTACAGAGTGTGTTATAGCATATAAATGATATTTAGATTACCTTGTACATAATCGACAACAATCACTAACTTTGTCACAAATACCGCGGCTGCATGACGGATTAGGGAAGCGTAAATTCAGCAGCGCGTAAAGCTTAGCGTAACTTTAAATAAAATAAATAAAACTAGTTATGTGGCATTCTGCGTAAAGTACTTTCTATTAAAAAAATAGTACGAGAGATTGATGAGGAATGAATAAATAGGAGGGATGGTTTGAACTGTGTAGTTAAGGGATAGATAGGTTGTTCATGACGGATTTGCTGGATGGTAGGGGGTGTAGGGTGTAGGGAGCCCCCTCAATGTCAAAGATATAATATAGGATTAGGTCCCCTTTTAAGGGTTTTAGGTTTTCTAAAGGTCTGAATTCCTAAGGTCCCCTTGTAGTCTGGTTTTTACAGGTCGTCGTTGTTTGCATCGTGTTGGAGCATATATTATCATAGTATAATTTTAGTTAGTTTTAAGTGAAACATGTTTGTATTTTTTATTTATTCATAATAATTCACATATTGTAATTAATTAATTGAATCAATTATCTTTGTTCGAGCTGTTGCTGAATCGGGTGAGTCGCATGTTCACTTATGTAGTTAGATTATTATTGCTTTGATGAATGCAGATTATTCTGATTTAAATCTTCATTATTGTTTTATTGCGGATTGAATTAATCATAGCGGATTACTATGATTTTTATCACTTGATAAAAATTGCGAGCGATAAAACTTATCTTCAGTCATTATTCTGAAATATTGATTTATTAAGTATCGACATTTATTTGAGGCTTGTTTTATTAACGGCTTTTTTTATTGATTGCGTTAATTGTGTTTTTATTATAACACAATTTTAGAGTTATTATTTTAACGGTTTATTTTCATTATGATTTTAACACAACGTAAAGGGTGAACTAGACGATCACAAAATTTATTGATGGCCAATGTTTTCGATAACGTATTGAATTATATTTAATTTAGGTAGGGTCAGTTGAGTCTTTCTACAATACCAAAAGACTGGACAAGGAGTCTGAAAATCGCATCAAAATATGTTCCGCCAAACGCGAGATTATCGCGGAAACCTGAGAACCTCCTTAAAAAAAGAATGTAGATACAAAATATATTACAGGAAAAACTTTACCGTATCTCTATTGTTTTCTTTACTTACTTAATCATCGAAATGTGTACAAAGATAATAATGTGACGGCTCTATTGATGTTTCCCAAATATTATCCCGGTAGAGAAAATTAAGGCCGTGTATTACCACTTTTGAGTTTTTAAAAACCATCTGAGACATAGAATATAGTGTCTTAAAATCTAAAAAAAATATATGTGTTACATAAGGATCTTGTCTAGTCAAAATCGCAGTCAGTTACATGGCCTGATGAATTTCACTCGATAGAAAAAAATCGCGAAGTTACCCCTTTTGGAACGTATTTTCAATACTACGGCTATATTACTGATATTTAACATTTAATTTTTGTACTCAATTAAAGATCGTAAATGGTTATAGACAAATTCGCAGGGTTTGCTTTGATAAAATGATTGGCTTAATGACTATAGCTAAATATTTACAAAACTGCGCGCAGAGCTTGCGTAGAGAGCGGGATGGTTAATTGTAAACTCACGCGTGTTAGAGCGGGACATTTGCGTTGGGGATACCTCCCCTTAATGAACTTGACAAAACTATCTATTTCTAACCGACTTGAAAAAAACCGGCTAAGCGCGAGTCAGACAGACTTCGCACATTTAGGGCTCCGAACATCATCCTCCTAGCGTTATCCCAGTACAGTTGCATCCTGAAGGATGCCTGGGGTCCGCTACCTAATCCCAAGATTTGTCGTCGGCACTAGTTTTTACGAAAGCGACTGCCATCTGACCTTCCAACCCCGAGGGGAAACTAGACCTTATTGGGATTAGGCTTTGTCAAGTGAGTGGGCAACAACAAAAGTCCGTCAGACCAAATTTTTTCGTTTCAGCTGAAAATGCGCCTCAAGCGAATACTGTCGAAGAAGCTGCGTATGTTTTGTGAGCACAGCACTCTCCATGGCGCGACGTACCTGGTCCGCGGGAGGGGGACCTGTATCGCCTGGGGTGCCATCATGGCCGCGGGAGTAGCTCTTTGGTGTCTGCTTAGCCACATGATCTGGCAGAAGTACAACATCGACCCTACTGTCACTGTGGTAACTACCCTCAAACTTGTATTTTTTTTATACAACGACGGTGGCAAGCATACGGTCCACCTGGTGATAAGCGGACTCCGAATAAGTTGGGAGTCACGTGCGCGCTGCCGGCCTTTAATAAAATTTAAGTATTCACTGTGTTGACAGCAGAAGGAACAAATTTAGATCCCTCGCTCTCAACACAGTTCATCCTCGGGAGCTCTGGCAACCTTGCTCACCTCTAGGGACACAACACTATATACCTACTTGTATTTTCGGGCGATTTTATATACTTACTAGCTCTTGCGCTTATATATTACTCCAGGCTATATATAGACCCTTTGTATACCAAATTTCGTCCATAATCAGCAGCTCTAGTACAAGTTTTTTCGAAACATTAACTAATTCGAACGCGTTTGCGTTTTGTCTCAAAATGTATGAAAGTGGTATGAAAACGTGAACAGCGCCTCTGGTGGTCACTAGTGGAAACTAAAACAGCGAGTATAACATTTGTTGCTAACCGATGAACGCGCATATTTCAAACTCGGTGAGAGCGTTTTGAACGCGTTCGAATTACTTAATGTTTCGAAAAAACTTATACTAGAGCTACAGTTTAGCGGTTTTTGCGTGGTATGAGTAGGTAATTAAACATCCAAATATCTAAATTCACGAATTTATCATACGAGTACCTACGAGTATTAGTAGGAAGAACAAACAAAATAATAACCCGGATTTTTAAATCCACCATATGAAGTTTTTTCATACATTCTGCTTGGATCGTCACCTTAGAAATGTGTGGAAAATATCGCCCTATTTTTGATTAGGCATGATTCTAAGCAGGATAATTATTTTGAGTGAAAACACCCTACCCTTTATCTTTACGAACACTTCAGAGTCCCAATTATCTATATTGTGTAATAGAGAAGGTTCTTCGTTGCCCAATAACCAATAAGTCGTAACAAGACGAATAGGAATGCCACCTACAAATAGGAATACCTACTATCCTTCACCTATAAATAGATATTTATTTTTGATATATGATAATGTGACTAGGCACGAGTAAATGTATTTAGGGGCCGGGACTGTTTCCGAAATAGGTAATTAGGTACCGATTAATTATGTCTTTCATAATACCATTATAAATTATGTTATTTTATTTACCGCTTTATTAAATTCTCCCGTTCAAGGGACAGCCTAGTCCTTCTGGAGGCGTACGTGGAGCCGAAGTATCGAGGCAATGAAGTACCTACCTATCAAACGAGTAGTACTACTACCACATAAAATCAAAATTATCTTGATTGCCAGTTTATGGTACATTCACAATAAGTAGTGAAGATATAGGTACAGCTTTATGTTACGGGCATAATCTACTCATAGTTTAAACACAGTCAATATCAATTACCTAATCTCTGTCATAAGTATAAAATTAATTAGGTAATTATTGTTGTCACGTACCCATTAAAATCAATCTGTCGTGAGTTATTTTGGTCATGTCAAGTCTACTTTTTACATTTTTAGAGATAAAATATGAGGGATGTTTAGAATCATGAAAATTAAAATATTCCTTTAGATCATAAAAACAGCTCTGAACAAGAAGTTTTCTTAATGCAATTTTAAATTTAGTACTTTATTTTTTATTTTATTTATTTAAGAGAAACAATTAACAGCTTATTACCTTGATATTATGGATGGCAAATGATTATAAATCTTTGTACTATTATAGTACCTACATTCCCTCGCGTACAATTGTCATCTGTGAGTCGCAGAGGCCCTTTCGACACTGAAATGCCGACGGAAGCGGATGTAGCAAGCGTATGTTGTCCCTACCCGTATCATGGGACGCACGCTTATAATAAAGTTATTTATTTAGCGTATAGGTATTACTCAAAAACGACAATAAACATTCTAAACAGGCAGTTTTTTGTCAGGGGAAAATGTCAGGAGATCAGAAATATGTTGGTATTATGGTAAGAACGGCTATACACCTTTTCTTCTCCTAATAGGTGGAGTCAACTTACTACCGGAGTGAACAGATTCCTTTCCCGGCGGTGATGATTTGCGATCCACTGCCAGTGTACGGGCCCAATGCGAAGAATGTATCTCTTATATTGTAAGTATTTTTAGAAGTTAAACAACCAGAATCGATAAATAACAAAATGTAAACGCTGTTTTTACAAAAATACAAGGAATCTACATTAAATAACAATTTATCAATACGAAAGCAATATTACGCGCGCCTAGCAGTCTAACACGATTAAGTCAATCATCATCCTCCTAGCGTTATCCCAGTACAGTTGCATCCTGAAGGAAGAATATGATGGTATTTTACCTCATCTAGGTACTGACAAGAGGAAATTTAATAAACCTGCACACAGTCAGATATTTAACGAGATTTGTCTAAAAAGCCATTCTCGGAGAGGGTTGCATCCCGTTTTGTCGTGAGCGAAAAACAAAGGGTGTCTCTTTCAATCGATACATCGCCTTAAACATTATTTAATTTATTAAATTTATAGTTTGAAATCACGAAATGTTTTTGGGTCAAATTTTCTGCCGGTGAGTGTATATATTTTCTGAATGTGTTAATTAGCATAAAGCAAGAATGAAATCTACTCGACTCGGTGAAGTAGAAAATACCGCCTACCGATTACGATTACTACGAAGTTAAACAGCCTAGCTCCCAGGTTACAGGCCAGGAATAATTATAATCATAAGTGTTTTAGGAGCAGCCGAGGCTACAAAGACAGCGAGATTGATGAATTCTACGATAGTTTCTCGGTAATACAGGAAACCACTTATGAGCCGCCATCACATATAAGGAAAATTCATCGTCTGCTAGAAGATCTTGGCCTCACTATCGATGCGCTACTACATATGGTTAGACTTATCTTTTTAAGCTTAAGCCACACAGAGAGCGGGCGGGCGGTAGCGGCGCGGGCGGCTGCTTTTGGCTGCCGCCAGCTCCCGCGCCGCTGCCGCCCGCGCCCGCGCCGCTGCCGCTCGCGCCCGCGCCGCTACCGCCCGCCCGCTCTCTGTGTGGCTTAAGCTTTAAGAGAGAAATCCGCAGGAAAGTATTCGTAAATTATTATATTATACTAATTAGCTTTTGGCAGCCTATTGCCCGCGCTAATCGCCTTAAGAAACAATTGCTATTACCTTGATTTTCATTAATCATCGATTTATCGCAATCTCCTAGAGATGTTCAACTTTCCGGGACAAAAAATATCCGGCGTCCATCTCCGGATGCGGATGACCCCACATATGCACTTTTGCCAATGTTTATCGACCTAGATCTCAACATCCTATAGTGAATATCTGCCCTTTCAGTATATTAATCTTGAACTATTTTCCTCCAATCTGTGTCGATAGGTACTTTTATTTTTAAAATATAACCCTTTTTTAGGGTACCGTAGTAAACAAGGAACCCTTATAGTTTCGCCATGTCAGTCCGTCCGTCCGTCCGTCCCCCGTTTTTCTCAGTAACCGTTAGTACTAGAAAGCTGTAATTTGGCATGAGTATACGTATCAATGACGCCGACAAAACGGTAGAATAAAATCTTAAAATTTTTTTTTTTTAGTGTAGTTACACTTTACCACCTTACCACTACCAATTTACATGTAGGGGAGGTCCCTCACATGTAAAGTGGTGGTGCAATTTTTTTTTCTTCCAAACCCCGGGTTCCGTTTTAGCCATTTTCTGCCGGCGAGTATAGAAAAATACCGGCCTAGTCCACATTTTTCAAACCAGTTTATTTTGTTGACAGTTCAGGAAACCATGTGACGTCACCTTGAGGAACTGCCGATGGCGATCAAAGAGGTACAACTGCTCTGATATGTTTCGAGAGGTGGTCACCGTCGTAGGCCACTGCTGCCTCTTCGACATCGCCTATTTCAAGTGGGTTGAACTAACTGTTAATCCTTATCCATGATACGATCGTATGCATGATTACCTACGTCATTGACATTTAGCAGTGATAGCGTCCTTCATGAGTTATCTTACCACAAAAATATTTTTTACTAAATGTTTTCAACTCTAGCGTTGTAATTTTGTGCTATTGTGATACTGTAATTATATATATAATATTGTTTTGAAAAAAAAGACACCCCGGCGAGTTTCTTACGCCAGTTCTTCTCGAAGCAGAAGTTTATTTTAAGAACCGATGATAGTTTATTAACATTCATAGGTTTTTTTACCTGATGGTAAGTGGACACCGTAGCATATAGACGCACGTAACTCCAAAGCAGTCATGTGCGCGTTGCCGACCCGTTATAAAATTGCATTATTGCCACGCAAGGGCCGCATTTCAATGGACTCTGCTTAAAACATCCTACGTACTTCCCTGCTTGATACCTATGCCAAATGCATTAATGCGAAAGTATATATTATGTTTGTTTCACTCAATCAAATCATCACGATATTTTTTCACCTTTGTACACAGTTTTACAATATTTTTTTCTATTCTATTCTACCTGGCAAAAACGGATTGTAGTTAAATTTGATATACAATAAGTTTATAGCCTGGATTAACATGTAGGATACATTTTAGCCCGAAATCATCCCCCGAAGGGCTGAAATAAAAAGTCGAGGTTTATGCGGACGAAGTCGCGAATAGAAGCCAGTCTTTTATAAATATTAAAAGCAAATGATGGTTATAATTATGGAAATTGGCAGTTAGTGGAGTATTAATTAAGGTGTCAGTAATTGAGTTTACCGTCCGTGTAACCGATATTATAATTCTCCAATTAATATTAATCTGATATGATAATCCGCCAGAACAAGGTACAGGGTACCTAAATGACTTTCGAGACGTTTTTGCATTTGTAGTTGTGTACGGTCAGCACATAAAAAAATAAACCAATACTTTTATATAATTTTCATAATCAGGTACTACAGTTACATCAATAAATAAAATAAAATAAAATAATATTTGTGGACAATCTTACACAAATGTTATGGACCTAGTCCGAAACTAAGCAAAGCTTGTACTATGGGTACTAAGCGACGATATACATAAATATATAAATAAATACTTAAATACATAGAAAAAATCCAAGACCCAAGAACAAATATTCGCGCTCATCACACAAATAATATTTGTATTGTATTGTATTGTAAGCTAAGGCGGTCGTCGCTGCAATGGAACTAATAATATTAAACTATATTAGAAAACCGGCCAAGTGCGTGTCGGATCACGCTCAACGAAGGGTTCCATAACGACACCTAGCAGTCCTCTTTTAAAAACACTATTTAATACCTTGAATCAAAAAAGGTTGCATCTTCATAGGGAAGTCACGGCACTTACGTCTTTTTGTTTGGGCATAACAGTTTTTTAGTGATAACTCAAAAACCCTTAATCCCATCTTATTCCACCATTCTTCATTCATTATTCTTATTCAACAACTCAATTTTTTTCAGCAGCTAATACAACGATTTACTTAAATGAAAAACTTTTTTAGTAACCTCTATATTTTTTTAAAAGGCCTATCCAAAAATACGCCTCACAACTACCTGCATTGAAAAAAAAAATTCATCCCATCGTTGTTCCCATCCTAAAATATATATTTTTTCTAATTTCACATCACTTTTATGTAGTGGTTTATAGAATACATCTTCCAACCAAATTTCATAATTGTAGTACTTATAGTCTCCAAGTAAATCGCCTGTGACATACGGACAGACAGACATGACGAAACTATAAGGGTTCCATTTTAGCCATTCTGGCAACGGAACCCTAAAAAGTGAATAATATTAATATTAAACATATAACATTTAATTCTACTATTCTTCAACTCCAGACATTTCGCACTCATTTTCATCCTCACTTTCATCTGATGAATCATTTGTGTTAATTACCTATAATTTGTTCTGATATTATATCTAAAGCCTCATCCGTGCCTTGTATTTTTTTCTCTTTAATAGCATGTAGACAATCATTTTTCCATTCCTCTACAGTTATGCTTTTGAATTTTTCCTCAGCTAATGTAATTATAGAACTCATGACAATATTTTTTTGCGACGTAGTTTTTCTCTATCCCCCATATATATTTTCAATGGGATTGAACTGAGGGTGATATTTTGTCTATCTTATAACCTATCTCGCTTTATTTTTTAGAATCAGATCATATAACAGAGGCAACATGTTCGATGAATGTTCAATATATCTCAACTTCAACCAAGGATAAATGTAATTTTTATTTATTTGACATTCACCGACTTTTGACTGGCAATATATTTGCTTCTTTAAAATGTGACGAACCTCTTTTTTCTGACTGTACAATGAAATTTAAATTTTAGAATCCCTGTAAATATACAAATACTACTAAATGCAAAAACGTCTTGAAAGTAATTTACATGTAATCAGAGGCAACGACCTGTCGACTCTGTCGAGCACTTATCAATCGGGGCTACACCCTTTCAGGAGTATATTCGCCTAAATGTAATGAATTGGAATATGCTACTTATTTTTATGGATATGATGTGAAATTAAGGCCAGGCCAGTTCAAGAATAGTCGAAAATATTAAAGTTTGAGGTTAGAATGTGAAGAAATAACATAGATTGAGAAAGAAATAAAGTAACACAATAACCGAACAAAATATTGAAAGATGCTTTGGTAACTCTGTAAAAAAAAATCTAAATATCATCGTAAAAATAAACTTACATGCTGATTATTTCGTAATTGTCATCGGCAGTGATACGTTTTTCTTTACAAAAAGGGTAGCTTTTTTATTGTTCTAACACAACAACCGGATAGATTTTTGATAAATGATCCAGTATTTCAAAAATCAATCAAAATGTACTAAATATTCACGAAAATTGCGCGCAGATTTCCGTTGAGAGCGGGATGGTTAATTGTAAACTCATGCGTGTTAGAGCAGGACGTCTGCAGTGGGACTGCCTTGCCTTAAAACTTTTATTTCAGGTCTTTATCGACCCATATTTTATGTTAGTCACA
Source organism: Cenopis cana (assembly GCA_951800055.1). Taxonomy (NCBI): domain Eukaryota; kingdom Metazoa; phylum Arthropoda; class Insecta; order Lepidoptera; family Tortricidae; genus Cenopis; species Cenopis cana. The sequence continues at coordinate 955,830 of OX637479.1, read as the reverse complement.
TTTTAACATAGGCTAGCAGACATTTAGGTATTAATTTATTTTACTTACCTATTACTTTCATTTCATTATGAATTACGTAATATACTTAACAACAGATTTGACTTGCCCAAGTCAGTACTGAAATAATGCGTAGTCAAATCTGTTAGCAACCATTTTCGGGACGTTGTCGTACTTTTCCTAATACGCTCTATTAATGACACAATTTTGTTGCGCATACTCGTAATGGCGTGAAAGTCGTTAAGGCGCTACACTGAGAAATTTGGAGACTTTGTAACGCTGTCCTGCCCAGACTAGCAAACAGTAGAGGCTGATTTTCAGATATATGATTCTTGACTATATGATTGTGGTACTGACAATAGCGAAACATGATTGCTTAAAATTTTCTCGATAGAAAATAAATCCAAAGTCGAGTCTATATTTTCCTTTTTTTCCTCAGCCTTTTTTTTTATACCACGTCGGTGGCAAACAAGCGTGCGGCCCGCCTGATGGTAAATAGCCTACTAAAACAACGCATTATTAAAAGACACGATTAAGTTAATATGATGGTATTTTACCTCATCTAGGTACTGACAAGAGGAAATTTAATAAACCACACAGTCAGATATTTAACGAGATTTGTCTAAAAAGCCAATCTCGGAGAGGGTTGCATCCCGTTTTGTCGTGAGCGAAAAACAAAGGGTGTCTCTTTCAATCGATATATCGCCTTAATGTGTGCCTCAGCAACACGCCCGAGACACTGCACCATTTAGGCAGTCCCAACAGCATCCTGAAAGCATTATAATATTGCACGCGTAGGGCATTATAAGCTCACTTCTCACTTCGTGTACTTACCCTGCAGGCCACTACTCGCGGAAAGAGATTGCCGGAACCCTTGAGAGTAATAAAGGGTTTTTTTTTTTTTTTTGTTGGCAATGAGGCTGAACCGCTCTTCATATTTAGCGACCGCTTTAGCTTAGTTGGTAGTGACCCTGCCTACGAAGCTGGAGGTCCCGGGTTCGATTCCCGGCCAGGGCATTTATTTGTGTGATGAGCATGAATATTTTTTCTTGGGTCTTGGATGTTTTCTATGTATTTAAGTATCTATTTATATCTATATGAGTATGTATATCATCACTTAGTACCCATAGTACAAGCTTTGCTTAGTTTGGGGCTAGGTTGATTTGTGTAAGATTGTCCACAAAATATTTTTTATATTTTTTTTTATATATATTATTTTCGTAGGAACCTACTGTAGGAGAACCGCATGCTAACTAAAAAGCTGAATGGAAAGGAATAAAATTAGCAGCTTTTTGCCTAACCCTAGAGGTGGGTGATAAAATAAATAACTTCACGATGAAAAAATCACGGTGATCCGCCGTTAAAAAGTACCAGTGTGACTTGTTACGAAGTAATAACGTTACAAAATAACGTTGTTACTTAGCGACGATATCACTGGAACAGTGTGTAAGCGACGCGTCGCGTTGGGCCTCGTGACCGCTGTTACTAACTGTGACTGTGACTGCGGTGCGCTGTCACAGAGTAACATCAGTTGTTACAAAAATATCAGTAACTGCCGGGAACGATCGACACGCAAATGTCGTGACACGAAATAACCGAAGTGACAAAGTAACGGTGATTTTTCAATGTGATTTTTTTGGAACGGGAATAACAATAACGGTGATCGAAAAGTAACGCTTTTCCCCATGTCTACCTAACCCACGCACCTACGCTTTTAGTTGAGTAAGCGAAGCCTTTGTTCGATGAATTTTTTAATCACATGTCACCTGAGGGGAACAAAGGCGATGAGAGAAATTTAATACCGTTGAAGGTGTTAGTACTTTGCTGAGCTGCTTGGGTGAGGCTGGCTCAATGCTGGTTGGAAACTTTACAAGTATATAGATCGAACTGTGTTTTTTTAGTAGGTATGGAAAATGTTCCGCTTACCTACGTATTAGTATGAAACAGTAACTTATGAAACAGCAGCCACAAGTCAAGAATCTTACTTAGTTTAGATGTGGTTTTGGTTACAGAATAACGCTTCCTTTGCATATATACGCTGGTTTACTTACGATTTTTTTCTTTACCGAAATGGTAACGCTAAAATATCAAATGAAAAACGTATATACCTACTAATATAGTTCCGGAATATTCATTGGTACGGGCCGGGATCCGAACCCAGATTGTATTTTTACCATTGGATTTGTTTCACTAATGATAAGCTTGAAGCATGCGCCCTAATAATACAAAACTAGTCCTAATCCTACACATTGAAAGAAAATACCCACTGGAAACATAAGATAAGATAAGATAAGATAATTTATTTAACTTAAACACATTTTACACGGAAAGATAGTAACTTAAACTAGACCGTGCCTGTATCTTGGGAACCAAAATAGTTTTAACATAAAAATTACACGTGTGGTTTATACATACAGAGACACATACACATGAGACATGCCCCCATAGATTGGAATTTACCGTAACTTGTTATCACGGGATTAGGCTGGGTTGCACCAAACCGTCTGTAATCGTAAGCGGTGTTCGTCAAATCTGATTGTATGGAACGTTTGACAAGTTTCTATGGGATGACAGCTGCCGGCGCCATCAAAAAATTCAAAATTCAAAACATTTATTCTGCAAATAGGCCTCAAGGGCACAAGGGCAAAATCTATCTGTATCAGCAGAAAATATTATAATGTTCAAAATAAAACTAATGGTATAAACTAATATTTATTAATGAAAACTATGGAAAAACATTAATATGTTTGTTAAGCGGATGCGTCCGCTAGCGAAAATCACAATTTTTTAATCAAAGTGAAAATTGAAAAATTCAACACCACAGGTGGGATTTGAACCCACGACCTCTGGAATCCGTCCATTGCTCTACCAATTGAGCCACCGTGGTATCCCTTGTAATGGTGAATTTTTCAATCTTAACACAACACAAGGACATCATTACAAGGGATACCACGGTGGCTCAATTGGTAGAGCAATGGACGGATTCCAGAGGTCGAAAAATTATGGAAAAACATGTTACCTAACAAAAATAAAACTGAATACAGCTAAATTTAAATCTAAATATAAAACTAAATTAAATCTAATAAATAAATAAAATAAAACTAATTACATATCATAAATAAGATTAAGCAGAGTGACAGTTCATGTCAAAATAGTTGTAGATGGATTATTCGAATACAAGGGGCTGACACGCTTTGCTAGAGAAAGATAGTCTTATTGCGATTCCTATAAGAGGAAATAGAAAAGAGTGGCATGTTTTGTCCCTATCACCGACCGAACATTTTTTCATGGTCGGGTTATAGGCAAACGCAAACTTCCATAAGCAATACATTGGACATGCAAACCGGCCAAATTGCGTAGTACAAATTTTGTATGAATATGAGCAAGTATGAGAAAGACAGCCCCGGTCGCTCGTTGGCGCATCTTTAACTACAGAGTATACCTATATTATATCTATGTTCTTGTTAAAATTGGATATACGAAGAATGTCAAGAAAAAAAAAAGAAAATTTTCAAAAGAATTGAAATAAAAAATACAAACAATAAAAAACATCAATTTTTTTTTCTTGAGGTTCTGGCTAACAGAAATATAAGCATACTGACCAACAATCATAAGTGTAGTGCAAACACAAGCAAAGAAAAACTTGCACAAAATCTGTATGGAGAGTGCTTGCCTCTAACAGGCGCCTTAACTGAAGTTTTAAAACGAAATCACAGGTTTAGGCTCAGTTGTTATATTAATAAAGATCCATCATTATAAAGATCCATTACAGAATGTCAGACCAAACATTACTAAATCAGTTATTTTTTTGACTGTAAATACAGAATCAAACCCTGTGATATTATATACAAACTGTGCGACATTAAAGCAAAATATATTTTTTTTAGAAAATACGCCCCCGGTAATACAACACTAGTTCCTGGCCCCAGGCCGCAACAAGCACTTGAGGTTAAAGTGGACGGCGTTAAGGCCTATCCGAACGGAACTGTTAGAGATGGACCAGTTTTGGTAAGTATCTAAATTTAGCCGTCTTTTTTATACTACGTCACTGGCAGACAAGCTGACAGCCCACCTGATGGTAAAGTGGTTTCTGTCGCCTATAGGTAGACGACAGCGCAACACCAGAGGCGTCACTCACGCGTCGCCTACCCGTACATTTTAATTTTCCATTTGCGCAAAATGCCCCCTTTCCTAGAATAAACTTGTACCTATACGCTAGAATAATTTGAGAAATTAGTTTGTCACGTGAGTATCACGTGACATCAATTATTTTAGTTTATACAAGTTTATTCTAGGAAAGGCGGAATTTTGCGCAAATGGAAATCCAATTTATGAAAGCATAAGTATTGTTACATAAGTTTCTTATAATATCACGCCGTTAGCCTGCGAATATCAAAATACGTTTTGTATGGAAAGCGTCCCACCTTAAGTGGCGTGAAAAAATACTACTCTATTTATTTCAGAATTTTTCTTCAAGTTTTAGGGGTCGCTACCGTCCAAAGAAAATTTACGATAAAAATAAATATATTTCTGAACTATTGAAATATAATAAACGGGTAACTCATGTCTGTATCGTCGAATATCGCTCGACATAATAATAAATAAAATAATAAATATTTGTAGACAATCTTACACAAATCAACCTAATCCCAAACTAAGCAAAGCTTGTACTATAGGTACTAAGCGACGATATACATACTTATATAGATAAATAGATACTTAAGGCGGGCTCATTGTAAAATATGTGATTCTAAATACGGTTTTATTTTGAAACACCACTTATTAAAAATCCAAAAAAAATATAGGGCTATACTTGAGGCCTTCAACTAGTACAGTCGGGACTCCGTTAAGTAATTGGACAAACTTTGTTCGATAGAAAAAAATGCCAAACATACCTCTATTCTTGATCTTAAAACTCATTTTATTTCAATCTTACGTAACTTTATGAATTGGAAATTACACCAAAATAAACGTCTTTGATGGTGTGAGGACACTCGGGACTAAAATTTTTAATATACTTATTTTTGTATTTTTTCACCCAATAACAACGAAATTTATGGTACATTCACGCCCGCTCCGCGCTTGCTCCACCGCGTCAGTCCCGCGCGGAGCGCATTGGAGGTCGGACGTACGGAATTTTTTTTCAGCGCCACGAGCGAAAAAAAAATGGTTTGCAACCGAAATAAAAAGAAGATATGGTCTCTGAGGGTCTGGAGATTGAATAAACAGAAAAGGTTAGTATCTAGAAAATCTACATTCCTCTATTTAATACATCAAACACAAACAGTAGGTACCGATACACGGCACATCGTACAGTTCCACAGTATCGAGTAAAACAGTACAAGCACTACCTACTAAAAGTATTTTTCACTTCTCATGCTCGAAAATTGTATCATATTTAGACTTGTGAAGCGTGTATACATATTTATGATTTACAAAACATTTTAATTTGACCTCATTTTAATTTGAATCACAGAACAGTATTTGACTGATTTAAAAAAAACAACAGGTTGCACTCCGGGAGTGCCGGCAGAAGTAAAAACTTAATGACATGATAAAAAACGTAAATAACAAAGATATTCATATTCGCAATAATCGAATAATCCATCTACATACATATTACATACTCGTACATATATGTCCCGAGTATCATTGTGGCCACAATACTTTACAATGACCAGCCAAGTTGACCCCTCCCAACATGGTAACCACGACACTAGGAGGGGTCAACTCAGCTGGTCTGTCGATCTGTCGCGAGTTTAACAATTTATCCTCATCACAAAAAGTGCTCAGCGCTGCTAAAGAAGTTTTCACTTCAAAAATATTTGGTATTGGGTAACAAGAAGTTTAGATACCTCTTGGAGATTGCGTGCCGAACATTCGTATGAAGCTAGAAAATATGGCCTTGAATGACGTCACTGTTGTATTGCATCTCTTTCATTAGATCCATCTTATATTAGAATGAAAGAGATGCCATATAACAGTGACGTCATTCAAGGCCATATTTTTAACAGACTTCAAGACTTCAAAAGAGGTACTCAATTCGGATTCGGTCGTATGTTTTTTATTTTACCGACTTCAAGATTTCAAAAGGGGAGGTTTGTATGTTTTTGAAGTGAAAACTTATTTAGCGGCGCTGAGCACTTTTTGTAATGGGGAAAAATGTTTAAACTCGCGACAGATCGGCAGACCAGCTAGGTGTCGACCTATATCATGTATAATATCATGATTGCGATGTTAGGAGGGGACTTCTCCTAGTGTCGTAGTTACGATGTTGGGACGGGTCAACTTGGCTGGTCATTGTAAAGTATTGTGGACACAATGATACTCGGGACAAAATATATGTAGATGGATTATTCGAATATGAATATGAGTATGAATATTAATATGAGTATGAATATATTTTACGAAAATTCGTCATTATACTCGATTTCGACTGATTCGGGGATAAGAATTTCAAATTTTATATATATTTTGAAATTTAAGTGAATAAAAACGAAAATTTCAAACGAACGAACGAGGATTTAAAATTTCATATTTATTTTATTTTAAGTAAAAAAAATATTTCTTTTCCAAAAATCAGCATACTCGATTTTGACTAATTCAGGGATACCTAAATGTCATTGAGTTTTTATCTACAAATCAAGCATTTTCATTCAAAAATGTGACATTTGATGAAGTGGAACTGCTGATGATGATCAGAACAGAACCCTTCAACGACGAAAAGTTCACGTTTGTGCGATTTGTCCTCCTAGCTGTGTTTGTTAAGCAAGTTCTATTTTCGCGGGTAATTTTTTTCATGCTCGAGTTTTGATGATGGGATCCATAAGGAATCGAGGGAACTCCTCAAATGTGAAAGCCATATATATAGTGACTTTAGTATTTTCAAACAAATCAAGCATTTACATTTAAATAAGTGACATTTGATGAAGTGGAACTGCTGATGATGATCAGAATTGAACTCTTCAAAGACGCATAGTTCACGTTTGGCGATTTGTTCTCTTCGTTATGTTTATCAAGAAAGGTACTAGGTAGGTACAATATGGGGGTCTTCAAGAAAGGAGTGTATAAATATTTAAAAGGGTCGGCAACGCGCATCTGACGCCCCTGGGGTTGCAAACGTCCATAGGATGCAGTGACCGCTTACCATCAGGCGGGCCGCAAACTTGTTTGCCACCGACGTGGTATAAAAAATATGCATTTTTTAAAAGTTCAAAGTTCAAACTCATTTATTTCTTTCAAATAGGCATATAAATAAGCACTTTCAAAATGACAAGTAGGTACACATGTAAAAAAAATATAAATAACATATTTATACCATGTTAGTGGCAAACAAGCGTACGGCCCGCCTGATAGTAAGTAGTCACCGCAGATTATAGACGCTTGCAACTCCAGGGTGTCACGTGCGCATTACCGACCCTTTAGAAATGTAGTTATACACTCCATTCTTGTAGGGCCTTATTTATTTATTTATTTATTTATTGAATCAAAAATTGTGTAACATGACAGTAAAACCATAGCGTTACAGCGATTCATATCTTATACATACCTAAACAAATTAAACTAAACATGTAAATTAAAATAACTCTTTTTGCAATTACGTTAAATTTTATCAAATGTTAATACAATATATATTATGTATAAATATGTATTATGTACTACAAACATACACGTATGTATTTGATTGATTGGACTTGAATTCAACGTATGTAACTAACTAAATTCGCGCACTATTTTCTGTGACGTGACGACTTGCACTAGTTGCGCTACTGTAATTACTACACTGTGGTAGACGCACCGGCATGTGACCTCCGTCCTTGTATAGGACGGAGCGCTCGGACAAAGTGTTGTCTCTGTCGCACACGATGCGGGGTGCGGGGGTGAAATTTAGCATTGCGCGGTACAAGAACCTCGCCTTAAATACATAGAAAACATCCAAGACCCAAGAACAAATATTCGTGCTCAAAACACAAATAAATGCCCTGGCCGGGATTCGAACCCGGGACTTCCAGCTTCGTTGGCAGGGTCACTACCAACTAAGCTAAAGCGGTCGTCGTCGACATGTTCGCGCGCAGTGTTAAACGCGAGGCCGCCGCGACCACTCATGATTAAGGACCACGTATTGGCCCGAAACATGTCGAGCGATATTCGACGATAGTGACGTGAGTGACCCGTTTATTATATTTCAATATGTCTATGTCCGAGACACACGGAGGTTTTCTTTATTACTGAACTTGTAATTTTTTTTTGATTGGCAACAAAAAAGTTGTTTTATTTATAACTAATATTATTGCATTCTAGTGATATGAAGAAGGAAAATAAACTATTTACATTATATTTTTTTATAATTGTTTTATAATTAAATAATGAGAATTATATCTATTTACAGAAATATTAATTTAAAAAAAGGTAATGTTGACTTTCTTTCAAGATTTTCCTTGCACGGTTATGGGGGGCTACGACTATTTTTATATTTTTAACAGTCAGGCCATGACGCCCTGTAAGGGCACACACTCATAACATAAAAAAAGGGTATATAAATCATAATCATTAAAACACAAATAAAAATTAAAATTTACATTAATAGCATTAAATTTACAATTCATCACGTCAAAATTAATTTATCTATATATATATATATATATCTTTAGTCATAAACTAATGCCAAGTAATGCTTACAACGACTCGCCAAAATTATCGTTGCACCCTGTACAGTCAAGGGCAACAATATGTATACACTTTTTCACCTTATTCCATTGAAACGAGGTCCAAAAATGTATACATATTTATGACCTTGACTGTACATTGAAATGACTGCAATATACCGCAAGTATAATGTCCATAAAATTAATAACGCGATTGGTTTTTTATCGTGACATGTATTTGGATTCATTGCCCTCGGCGCAAAGATCCTTCTCAAATTGAATTTGTCAAGCGGTTGCGTCCGGTAGCATAATTACAATTTTCAATTAACCACCTGTAGCGGTTTAATTGGAAACCACTTTAATTGGAAACCACTGTAATTGGAAAGATTCTTCTGTTATTATTTTGTTGGTTATTTAGATATTGAAAAATCAGTGAAGTGGGCGTAATGGAGTAACCTAGCAACCAGTGATTGTATGATATTTTGATTGGATCACAAATTAGATTTCTAAGTTTGAATATTCGATTACAAGTCCCCCGAGCTACTAGAAAAAGCAGTAAAATATATTTCCGATGTTTAAAGCCGATACTTCCGAGAAGGGTCTCCAACACAATTAAGGTTAGGTGGGTTTATTTTGGACGCATTTGATTAAAATAAATTAACAAAATGTACCTAAATGAATAATTGCCTAACAATTTACGTATAAATCCCTAGTTAAAATTACTCATGAACATTCAAAACGGCTAATTACCTATTCCTGAAAATGGCAATTTACAAGAAAACTTATAGCATTTATTTTTTATAATCCTAACCATATTTTACTGGCATTTCAATTAGAAGAGCGCTTAATGTTGGTATTGTGATTAGTATTATAATTATTGCTAATATTTAAACTTATTTTATTCAGAAAAACAGTAAGTAGATAAATAAAAAAAAATATTAAAACGAAATTTAAATAAGATTATTACTAAATTACAAAAAAATTAAAACCGGCCAAGTGCGAGTCGAAATCGCGCACAAAGGGTTCCGTACCATTATTTATAAATAATATCAAGTAGAATTTTGGTCATGTGCGAGTCGGATTTTAGTTTTCCCATACATTTTGAGACCCAGCGCCTGATGAAGGCAACGAGCAAAGTTTTTTAAAAGTGTTTAAGTATAGGAGCCACCTTAAATATGTTTTTTATTTTGTTTTAGTATTTGTTGTTATAGCGGCAACAGAAATACATCATCTGTGAAAATTTCAACTGTCTAGCTATCATGGTTTATGAGATACAGCCTGGTGACAGACGGACAGACGGACAGCGGAGTCTTAGTAATAGGGTCCCGTTTTACCCTTTGGGTACGGAACCCTATAAAAAGACGTAAACACCGTCCCAAAGGCCCAAAGGTCTCATTAGCAGAAATGATCCCAAGATGCTGGCGGCGTTTCCCCGCTGCACAGCAATGCTGAGCTGTGCCTTTGTCCGAGAAACTGCGCCAGCGAACAAACTCTGTCTGGAATTTAATAAATTCCTGTAGGTATTTACTAACATCGATTCTTAAGAATAATTGTTTCCAAAAATTTTATTCTTGTATTTTAATCATTATTATATGGAATCATGGTTCTGAAATAAAATTGAATAAAATTGAATATTTCCTTGTCCAAGTTATTCTAGTAGCAGCTTGTTACTGGCTCTTGGCGTCGTCTGCTGAAATGGGGAATTAATTACAAGGGTTAACATTCTTTTGACGATTTACTTGTTGTTACTATCTTGTGGGTTAACAGAATGTTGGGAGAAACTGTCTCAAGATAGTCTTTCGATCTTTTTAATATCGTCAACCCATCGTGCCGGCGGACGACCGACGCTTCTTTTTCCTGTAAGTGGCCACCAATCTGTCAACGTTCTGGTCCACCTGCCATCACTCTGTCTGGCAATATGTCCTGCCCATCATTTATTTATCATCAATACAAAATAGTAGTACTGTAGCGGGGTTTTTTGCCACTTTGTCACTGTCAGCCCTAGGATTTCATTTAGACCCATAATAGATATTTGATCCTCTTTAAAAACTGGTTTAATTGGTGCCATAAAAGTAGCAAGTAGTCAATTGGTAATCAAACGTTCATAGTATAAATGAAGTAGATTTAAAGTTTCTTCCTTCTATACATTTTGTATTAAACGGTAACGCTGATGCTAAGTGCTAACGACAACTACCAAATCCTGCCCGGAGGTAGCTTTTTTTTCAATCTGTCCTTTAATTTGGTAGTTTGTGTCAGCAGCAGTAATTTACTTTCTCTGAAACGTTCTTTGGTGCCGTTAAAGGAAGCTTGAGTCTTTCTATATTACGTACACGTCGCTATAGTCCTTAAGGCTTTGTAAGGAGAAACGTTTGAGGTATTTGGGGGTCGAGCCTGGTTGTTCTAGTAGCTCAGAGGCTAGAGCGATTGGCCGCGTATGCCCGGAAGTCGCAGGCAAATTTTTATTTTTTTTTCGTTTCATTTTGAATATCTTCCTTCTATTTCTTCCAAGTCATAATTGGCTAAAACGTGATAAAGAAAGTTCTTTGTTTGTTAAGTTAACTTCGTTTCGCCTGGCCGTGACCTTTTCTCGACCGCGAGGAAAATTAAATCACTGGACCGATTTGAATAAGAGGTTTTATAACAATGGGGTTGGTTGCATGGTGCTGGTGCTCGACTAACTCCCATGCAAGCTAGAAACGTGTCGAACCTAGGCTGCTACCGCGAACCACAAACGAAGTTTTCCATCTCTGTGGCACTTACGTACAGACTTGCAAGTGCGACAGAGAGGGAAATTTTCGTTTGTGGCTCGCGGTAGCACCCCTAGTTTTCTTTCTTTCTGTTCCTGGAGAGGCCTTACAAGTTTTAAAATGTTATAATTTCAAATTATGACGAAAGTATTGATAATACCAATAAAGTGATTAAAGGATACGATGATTTTATTCAAGTTTATTAATATAATAACATAGACATTTTTGATTTTATTGTTAGTAGTAGAATTTAAGCGAAAGAAAAATAGTATTTAGCTTAAAAATGGTCGATTTGGAGTGATGTTTGAAGCGATATTTCTTATTTAAATACCAGAAAATACATTGAAAAATTATGACATTGTCACAACAGTCCGGCGGAGTAATCACGTAACTTTATGTACTACCGTTAGAGCATATTTAATGTCATTATTTCGACATTAGCGGAGTAATCACGTAACTGTTTCGAACGGTAGTACGTACCGATCTAAATTTCAAATCCAATACTAAAAATGACATTAAAATATGCCTACCGTACGTTCGAAAAGTTACGTGATTACCGCGTGGCTCATAGATTTATACGTCAAAATTGACATTAAATATGCTCTAATGGTAGTAAATAACGTTACGTGATTACCGCGCTGTTCTAGATAGTTCATAATATGTGTCAAATCAAACCGAAAATGGCCTCAATCAATGAGCGTTTTTAACTGATAAGGACCATTAAAATGTATGTGTATGATGAAGATGATGATAACACACTGTAATTTTACTATAGTGACGTCACCGAATATTAGAAAATAATCGCCTCAGATCTGTGTTTCACAGAATTCATTTACGTACCCTAGAAATAGCGATGGATCTATAGTGCTTCCTTGTGGAACACCGTAGTTGCTACTTACTAGTAACATCATTGAAGTGAAATTGCTACTACTGAACTAATAGCTAACCCAATTATTTTAAAGAAAGAAAGAAAAGGAAAAAGAAAAGAAATATTTATTCGTGACAAACAAAACACTTACAAACATGACATTACAAAACCGAATTTTGCCACGAAATGGTCATTTTGATCTAAAAATACTGCGTTCGAGTAAAGCTTCGTTATATTATTATCGGCTGTGGTGTGTCGTGACGTAACAGAACGATGTCTATGTTATACACCCCATTTATGTGATGCAATCTGCATCGACCACACCAGGGAAAATAACGTGATAAGTATCTGAAAATGTGAATTTGATTCCAATTCAATACATTATTTATACGGGATGTTCGGCATATGGACCGTCAAAATTTTTTGGGGTGCTGGTTGAGTCATTTGCTACCTTTTCATCCTTGGACCCTGGGCCCTAAGAGTGACTGTCATGGAGGTACGATTTTTTAAAGTTTTTTCCTAAATTACCCAAAATCTGTCATTCCAAGACACAACTTTTTTGTGTATGCTTTTAAATGCGTAATTTATTAAAATATCTTTCGTCTACGTACGTGTGCTTAAAAATACTAATTTCTTGATACAAATAATACCACAAAAACATGGGCCTTTTTAGTACCAAATAAAACGAATTTTCGAAAAAATATCGACTTCTAAATTCAATTAAAATAAAAGTAGCAGCTATTGAGACCTTTATCTTATTTTAAAAAGTTCTTTGGTTTACGACGCTTCTAACGGTATGCTTCTGTAACCGCAATGGTTACAGTACCTGATGATTGTCTGATATAGTTATTTATATTATTTAATACGCATGTCTAAAAAAATGTTCCCACGACAAGCTTTCTTTTAAATATAATAACGTAAACACTGTGGCAATAAATTGCATAGTTTATCGTTCTGAAGTGGTTAAGTTGAAGTGCCAATTTGTTCTCACATTTCTGGGCTAGGTGCCTACTTGACAAAAAATACAAGGTCTTTAAAGACAAAAGAGCCTATGTTAAGCGTTGTTAATATAACACATACGCTCATTAGTTAAAATTATTAATAATTTGAAAGCCAGAATGACGTATCTTAATATGAAATATAAGGTCATTACTACATTTGAATATGCAAGTAAATTCACGTGAGATATTGTTTAAAAATTCAGGGCAGTCGAGTTACGGGGGGCCTAGCGACAGGTCCGAAATCAGTCCGATAGAATCTCCTTTAAGATTAATTAAATAATTGATATTTATTTAAAATTATGTGTGCGCGTTCGCGGTTTTAATTATAAATTAGTGGTCCATTAATTCAGTTTTATGTGTTATTTATACAAAGACATTCTGACTTTTGTAGTGAACAATTAAGTAGTTTTATTGTAGGGAAATACGTAGTTGTAGTGAAAATTGACAATGAACGATATGTGTAATGACTCTAAGTGTTTAATTATTAAGTGTAAATTATAATTGTTAATAGAGTCAGTGTAACAGGTAGTACAATAAAATTGTTATGTATTTCAAATGATAGGTATTAAGGTTGTTCCTTCATATTTTTAGGTCATCTCGACGGGCATTTCACTGGTTCTAGAGTTCTGCAAGCAGTTAAAAAATCGTTGTTGTTTTTCATGGCAACATTATTGGCTATGTTAGATCGTTTCTGCATATCAATTGAGCTGACGGAGCGTTCCAGAGAAGATTTATTAGGGACCACTAGGGTCAACATTAAATTCTATATACATAATATATCTTTATTACGTCATGGAATGAAAGTGCAATTTAAAATAGTAGTTTATATTTTCATGAACATTATTTTAAATTAAAATTGCATGAATTAAGTGTTGACATTGCGAAGTACTTGATTTTTTAGGAGAGAGTTATTGCTACACATATCTTATATTTTTATTAACTCTTTCCAACATTTTGAGGGCGTTGCAGTGTCAAACATTTGATTGCTTTTGATCCTATTATTTGTGACAAGATAGTGAACTTACAACAAAAAACTATTACACACAACCATTGTATTCCATGGCATAGCCTGGCTATAATGAGCACACTCTCTCGTACACACCACACACACACTAACACACACTAGCTGACACACCACATGATTAGTCAATTTGCATACACACATTTAGGTACACTCGGCAGAAGGTATCTTGGCTGATATTAGATCCTGGGATTACTGGAGCTGAATCAGGCTCTTACCTAAAGAATCTGACGGGTCAGTTCTTTAGAAGTTAGGAGCCGTTACACTACACGTTAGGTACTCAAGCAAGGCCTGAGTCGTTCATATGACTGTAACATAATCTCTGCATTCTCTGGGGCGTAATCTCTCGACATAAGCTAACCCCTGGTATCGGAGCCGTGTGTGAAGGCAGAGAGCTCTGCGTCGCATTTTAAGGAGTTTGCAGTACAGAGTGTGTTGTAGCATATAAATGATATTCAGATTACCTTGTACATAATCGACAACAATCACTAACTTTGTCACAAATACCGCGGCTGCATGACGGATTAGGGAAGCGTAAATACAGCAGCGCGTAAAGCTTAGCGTAACTTTAAATAAAATAAATAAAACTAGTTTGGCATTCTGCGTAAAGTACTTTCTATTAAAAAAATAGTACGAGAGATTGATGAGGAATGAATAAATAGGAGGGATGGTTTGAACTGTGTAGTTAAGGGATAGATAGGTTGTTCATGACGGATTTGCTGGATGGTAGGGGGTGTAGGGTGTAGGGAGCCCCCTCAATGTCAAAGATATAACATAGGATTAGGTCCCCTTTTAAGACCTAAAGGTCTGAATTCCTAAGGTCCCCTTGTAGTCTGGTTTTTACAGGTCGTCATTGTTATGCATCGTGTTGGAGCATATATTATCATAGTATAATTTTAGTTAGTTTTAAGTGAAACATGTTTGTATTTTATTTATTTATTAATAATAATTCATATATTGTAATGAATTAATTGAATCAATTATCTTTGTTCGAGCTGTTGCTGAATCGGGTGAGTCGCATGTTCACTTATGTAGTTAGATTATTATTGCGTTTACGAATGCAGATTATTCTGATTAAATTTTTCATGATTGTTTTATTGCGGATTGAATTAATCATTGCGGATTACTAGTTTTTTTAATCACCCGATAAAAATTGCGGGAGATAAAATTTATTCTCGGTCACTATTTTAAAATATTGATTTATAGTATTCGACATTTATTTGAGACTTGTTTTATTAATGGTTTTTTTTATTAATTGCGTTAATTGTGTTTTTATTATAACACAAATTAAGAGTTATTATTTTAACGGTTTATTTTCATTATGATTTTAACACAACGTAAAGGGTCCTATTCGTATTGTTTGAACTAGACGATCACAAAATTTATTGATGGCCAATGTTTTCGACAACGTATTAAATTATATTTAATTTAGGTAGGGTCAGTTAAGTCTTTCTACAGTGGTGCCGTGGACCAGGATTCAAGTCATTAAAAATTAAATCAATTTTATTGACTTAATTACTTGATTACGAATCTGAGTTACCGTATACTTCATATGAGTTCATACTGGAGTTTGATATGAAAAAAATTATGAATGAGATTAGTAGTCTTTCTAAGATTAACAACAACTGTTAATATTAATTAGGATTATGTTTTCGTTTTGAGTAAAATGATAAATAAATCGCATCATTGCGTAGTATAATATCGATGCGAGGGCGTAACTTCAGTCACTTCATATTTCATTGCTTAACGGGAAAGTCAAGATTATTAATGAAATTTATCAATGTTATTATCAGTCTTAGAAAAGTGAGGGCGCAGGTAATTGCTTAGTGCATATGCTGACAGAAATTTAGTTGATTCTTCTATTTAGATAGCCTCACAATTTTAGAATCGAAGATTATAAAATTGTATCGTCTATCTGAGGGCGCTCTGTAACCGCAATGGTTACAGTACCTGATGATTGTCTGATATAGTTATTTATATTATTTAATACGCATGTCTAAAAAAATGTTCCCACGACAAGCTTTCTTTTAAATATAATAACGTAAACACTGTGGCAATAAATTGCATAGTTTATCGTTCTGAAGTGGTTAAGTTGAAGTGCCAATTTGTTCTCACATTTCTGGGCTAGGTGCCTACTTGACAAAAAATACAAGGTCTTTAAAGACAAAAGAGCCTATGTTAAGCGTTGTTAATATAACACATACGCTCATTAGTTAAAATTATTAATAATTTGAAAGCCAGAATGACGTATCTTAATATGAAATATAAGGTAATTACTACATTTGAATATGCAAGTAAATTCACGTGAGATATTGTTTAAAAATTCAGGGCAGTCGAGTTACGGGGGGCCTAGCGACAGGTCCGAAATCAGTCCGATAGAATCTCCTTTAAGATTAATTAAATAATTGATATTTATTTAAAATTATGTGTGCGCGTTCGCGGTTTTAATTATAAATTAGTGGTCCATTAATTCAGTTTTATGTGTTATTTATACAAAGACATTCTGACTTTTGTAGTGAACAATTAAGTAGTTTTATTGTAGGGAAATACGTAGTTATAGTGAAAATTGACAATGAACGATATGTGTAATGACTCTAAGTGTTTAATTATTAAGTGTAAATTATAATTGTTAATAGAGTCAGTGTAACAGGTAGTACAATAAAATTGTTATGTATTTCAAATGATAGGTATTAAGGTTGTTCCTTCATATTTTTAGGTCATCTCGACGGGCATTTCACTGGTTCTATTCACGGATTAGGGAAGCGTAAATACAGCAGCGCGTAAAGCTTAGCGTAACTTTAAATAAAATAAATAAAACTAGTTATTTGGCATTCTGCGTAAAGTACTTTCTATTAAAAAAATAGTACGAGAGATTGATGAGGAATGAATAAATAGGAGGGATGGTTTGAACTGTGTAGTTAAGGGATAGATAGGTTGTTCATGACGGATTTGCTGGATGGTAGGGGGTGTAGGGTGTAGGGAGCCCCCTCAATGTCAAAGATATAACATAGGATTAGGTCCCCTTTTAAGACCTAAAGGTCTGAATTCCTAAGGTCCCCTTGTAGTCTGGTTTTTACAGGTCGTCGTTGTTATGCATCGTGTTGGAGCATATATTATCATAGTATAATTTTAGTTAGTTTTAAGTGAAACATGTTTGTATTTTATTTATTTATTAATAATAATTCATATATTGTAATGAATTAATTGAATCAATTATCTTTGTTCGAGCTGTTGCTGAATCGGGTGAGTCGCATGTTCACTTATGTAGTTAGATTATTATTGCGTTTACGAATGCAGATTATTCTGATTAAATTTTTCATGATTGTTTTATTGCGGATTGAATTAATCATTGCGGATTACTAGTTTTTTTTAATCACCCGATAAAAATTGCGGGAGATAAAATTTATTCTCGGTCACTATTTTAAAATATTGATTTATAGTATTCGACATTTATTTGAGACTTGTTTTATTAATGGTTTTTTTTATTAATTGCGTTAATTGTGTTTTTATTATAACACAAATTAAGAGTTATTATTTTAACGGTTTATTTTCATTATGATTTTAACACAACGTAAAGGGTCCTATTCGTATTGTTTGAACTAGACGATCACAAAATTTATTGATGGCCAATGTTTTCGACAACGTATTAAATTATATTTAATTTAGGTAGGGTCAGTTAAGTCTTTCTACACTACAACATTCAATACATCAAAAATAAAACACTACAAATAAGTTTTTAGTCAGAAGGGTGAATAAAATCGTACTTATCTAACAAGAGAACGGATTATCGGGTTTTGGACCCGATCCGAAGGTTGCAAGTATAATAGCGGGTTCCTCAATAAAATCCGGTGTTAAAACAGCAATCTTTATGTTCTCACTTTTTACAGAATCAAAGACTCGAGTTTTGTGCTTGGTCGCGCGAGACGCGTGGTAGTAAGGTGTTGTCGAGCAGAAACCATTTTGTGTCTTTATGATTTTGGCCAATCAGGTGCGCTCTGATTAGCCGTTCCAGCGCGTTCGCACAGACCCTGCAAAAATAGAATGTTATGTGGTTTTAATAGGCGACAGTGTCGCCATAGGATGTTTGTAGGGTTGATTTGTACTTTCATTTGACGGTCCATGTGCCGAACACCCTGTATATACACCTCTTTATCGATAACGGCATTGATCATATTTACAATTCAATTAAGACACCATCCCGTGACAAGCTTCAGGTATCTGTTTATTAACAGGGAGCTAGCTACTCTCTTTCACGATGATTTGATTCGTGAATCAAATCATTTTGTTAATTTATCCTCAAGAGGTACTCAAAATAATTTACATGCAAGAAAACGAAAATAAACAATAAGTGAGAATAAAAACAATTAATATTAGTTAGAAATAAATACGAGTCAGCTCTCTTAGCGTCAAATTAAAATAAAGTAATAATAATAATGCCCTATGAGATGGATAGTCTCCAAGCGTCAAAATTAAAATAAAAACATTTCAATCAGAAATTTAATAACACTGGCCTGGATCTAATTACCAATGACTGTTGTTCAAACCTGATTGCCTTAAGTGAGGTCCAATTGTCCTCTTTCACAAACAAGATGAACAATGAATTCTTCTTAAGTAATTAAACGATGCCCCCTGCTTGTATTGTTTAGCACAATGTAATTATGCGCAGCAATCACGAAAAAGGGAGCCTGCAATTCCTTGCTATTTCAAGGAATGTTTTAGTTTCCTTTCATCTGCTAGGTCTGCTCAGAAGTTGCTTCTGAAAGTCTCTACCTCAAACTCTGAATTCTATAACAACTCTTTTACTTTCCGAGCTGTCCGATTGTGGAATTCACTACCTGTTGAAATTAGACGTGCTTAAACTCTTCCTATGTTTAAAAGTAGATTAAAGGATCAGGATATTTATCTCTTCCGTGTTATTCTTAACGGCATCAAAAACAAATATTAAAAACAAGCCGATGATGCTAAATAACACTGTAATTGAAGAGGTACAACATTTTAAATATTTAGGAAGCATTATTAACAGCCAATCCAGATGTAGTCAAGATATTATAGCAAGAATAGCTATGTCTAAACAAGCTTTCAACAGGAAAAAGTTCATTTTAAAATCAAAAATGTCCGTTAAAACCAGGAAACGTTTTGTAAAGTCATATATTTGGAGTATAGCATTATATGGCAGTGAAACGTGGACACTGATACAAAGAGAGAGGGAGAGATTGGAGGATTTTGAGATGTGGTGTTGGCGTAGAATGGAAGGCATAAAGTGGACGGAAAAAGTAACGAATGAACAAGTGTTGTCAAGAATAAAAGAAAAGAGACAAATATTGACAACCATAGAGAATAGGAGAGGAATAATGATGCGTCATCTGCTGAGACATGATCTTTTCCTTAAGACCATTATAGAAGGGAAGATTGAAGGAAAGAGAGGAAGAGGAAGGCCAAGAAGAAAATACTTTGAGCAAATAAAAGAGAAGGTTAAGGTGTCATATCAGAGAGTGAAGGAGATAGCAGAGAGCAGAAACGGCTGGCGATTGCTCCACCGACAAGAGTAGTAAACTCTTAAATAGAAGAAGAAGTGTTATTATGTTCGCTGATATATCTTTTTGTCGTCTGTATGTCTGTTACGACGTGTTACATCGTTATCTCGATTGTGTTTGTATGTTTATGTAGGTTTATATATCTACGTATTTATGTAAATGAAAGTGTATGATCTTTCTTGTGATTCAGTTGTTTATACTGCTTAATACCTTTGTGTCACCTACTCATGTCAAATTATTCTATTGTGTCTCCACTACCCAAATGCTGTCTGGGAGATATCGCTTCCGCCTGTTGTCTACCATCAACATGTTTAATTTTAAGCTGGATTTCTATGTAATGTTTGGTGAACAATAAAGAATATTTGTATTGTACTGTAAAGGGTCAATTAGACACTTCAGTTTCTGATTGCCATTTTATTCGTATGATCAACGTTGAGCTGCCGGGTCAGGTTGCGTTTAATCGATGAGAGGGGCGATCTAAAGACACAGTAGTAGTGTTGCCCAAAGACACAAGATCCGATCCGGATCCGGTGTCTATCAAAATACAGCGGATCCGGCACGTTACCGGGGATCCGCTGAGCTGAACTAAATTCTACTCTACAACACTCGAAGTTGAACCGCTCGGTGTTTCCAAGCCCGTAGCTTCATTTTAAATTTATTGTCTACCATGTTCTATAAAATTTCGAAATATCCTACCTACGTGTGATTTGTTTCAGGAAAAAAAATTGTGTCGTTCCTACACGTTTTTAGGGTTCCGTACCCAAAGCGTAAAACGGGACTCTATTACTAAGACTCCACTGTCCGTCCGTCCGTTTGTCACCAGGCTGTATCTCATGAACCGTGATAGTTAGACAGTTGAATTTTTTACAGATGATGTATTTTTGTTGCCGCTATAACAATAAATAACCAATTAATTACCAATTACATTAAGAAGGACGCCAGTACATTTGTTTAAAATGAACCTCACCAAACTCTTGACTTACAAATGTTATTATTCTTTAGCGGATTATTTTTTGGACAATTTAAATACATTTTTTATTTAATAATTTATTGTAGCGTTGACTATTTTATTTTTATTTTATTAATTATAAGCAATTTGATTTTATTTTTATTTTTGATGTTATCTAATACTAATTTAATAATTGACATGTTTATCTTTAATATAATGTAATTTAAAAATGAATTTGTAAGCTTAACGGCGAAACATAGAGCACATATTTTGTACCTACCGCCATATATTGTATTACCTATGTTTATAAATAAATCACTTTGACTTTGACTTTAAATACTAAATAACAGAATAAAATAAATATTTAAGGGGGATCCCATACAACAGACATGTTTTTTTTTGCCGTTTTTATAGATAATGTACTATAGTTTCTGTTTGGCCTAATGGTTGACTGGTAGAGAATGCCTTAAGGCATTCAGTCCGCCAATTGTACTTTTATTTTTGTATCTGTGCAATAAAGTTTAAATAAATAATAAATAAATATTGGTACGGAACCCTTCGTGCGCGAGTCCGACTAACACTTGGCCGGTTATTGTACAAAAAAATATTACTAAAGGCAAAGATGAGGCCGACGATTAAAGTTTTAGAAAAATTATAAAAGACATTTTATTTTAAGGCCGGGTTATAGTAAAAATCTGATTTGGTAAACGGTTTTATTTCGGAATACTACATATTAAAAATGTAAAAAAAATACGATGTTATATTTGAGACCTTTATCTAGTGCCGTCGGATGTCCGTTACACAATTTGCAAAACTTTGTTCGATAGAAAAAAAATCCAAACATACCTCTATTTTCTATCTTAAAACTCATTTTATTTCAATCTTAGGTAACATGATGAGTAGAAAATAATACTAAAATAAACGTATTTGATGGTATGAGGGATGGCGGGATTAATATTGTTAATATAGTAAGCCATGTATTTTTCTCACCCAAAAATGTACTAAAAATTTACGAAAATTACGCGCACAGTTCCGTAGAGAGTGGGATGGTCAATTGCAAACTCACGCGTGTTAGAGCGGGACATTTGCAATGGAAGAACCTCGCCTTAACATGAACTCCATAATTTGAGGAAAATAAGTGATGGCCTTCGTTTCTCAAATAAAAGATGAATATAATAACAGCTGATATCACAATTTTGCCAACGACATACAAACATGAAAGGGAGGAAAAAGAGCGTTCCTGGAATACCCGATACTGCTTCAAAGGTTAACTTCAAAAAAAAATCAAAATTCAAAATTATTTATTTTTTATCAAATAGCGTTAACAAGGTTGTCAAAACTTGTGTTAGGAGGAATTCGCTCTTTCATACAAGGTGTTGAGTAAATTATGGATAAAATGAATTAAAATTTAAATTAAAATTTATCTTAAATCTATCTTCAGGAATACTAATGTTACTAGCTGAGAGATATCGGTGTCATATTTTTTACCGTCAGTATCAGATTCATTTGATGCACTTCAAAGTCTAGGTAAAATAATTGCCATTATATTATACCTTATTTCGAATTTGGTAATACCTATACAGTTCCGACATGGTTTCTTGTGGAAATACACATGGTGAATGGTATTTTATTAGTCCATAGGATAATGACTATGTATTTTTAAATATAGGCAGGTAGGTACATTCATTCCCGCAGGTTTCGTCCAAAACATAAAATTGTGAATATCCGCGACAAAATCCAAAACGAAACAAACTTTGTCAAACAATAACACTCAAATAATAAAAGAATCGATGATACATATTTATGATTTACAAAATATTTTAATTTGACCAATCAAAATACTTTACATATTAAATCCACCAATCACAAAACAATAATTTGACAAATAAAAAAATTTGGTAAAAATATCAACTAACAAGAATACAGCTGTACTAAAATCGACCAATCAGGAAAGATGTTTTTCAGTTCTCTAAAGATTAAGCGGTGTCTATGGACAAAGCAATTGCGCCTCTGAAAAGAAAAAAAAGCGCATGTTGCATCTCTTTCTTTAATATAGCAAAAGAAAGGGAGGCAAATACGCATAGCGAGGCATGGTGCTAGTCTTAGAAAAAAAACATGCTGTCAAATTAGACATACCTACGCCCGCCAAGAGTGAAATTATTAATTTAATGTGGATAATTTATGTTTATGTGTTTTCTCGCAATCGAAGTGAAAAGTAGAGTGTATAACTGAGGCGTAAAAGCCATATTACCACTCGAACAATAATTTTCCCTCACTACGTTCGGGAAAAAAACCATCTCGTGTTAATGTGGCTTGCTTTAGACCCTTGTCAAACAATCTACTATTTTCACATTTTTTATTTTTTGTTGTTTACATACCTACTCAGATTTACTTATCTTTATTATGTTAAGTGTTACCATTAAGTACAACAAGCATATTTTTTGGGAGAAAATGACTGTTATATTTCTTTCGGCGTTTTTATCCGCAGTGGTCTCCTTTTGAAAAACGCTAGTAGATTTTGACTTGTAAAAGTGCCATTCAACTATAACTTGACGGCTCGTATACTGTATCAGGCATTACAGTGCACCAGAGTCCATAATTTCAGAAAAGCATGACTTTGTCATTGTTTTTTTTTTCTTTCTCGTTGGCAGCGCTCTGCAACCTTGCTAACAAGAGCAATGAGAAATAATGACTTACAACTATTGTACGAGTCTTTCTGATACTTGAAAATAAGTTATGATTTCTATTGTTTTTTCCACGAGGTTGGCTGATGATTAAGGTCGCGGGGGTCCGCTGGATGCGGGCAGCCCATGACCGTTGTGGCGCTCTCTGGGGAAGCCTAATGCCCAGCAGTGGACGTCTTTCGGCTGATGATGTTTTTTTTTTCCAGCTGTACATGATGGACGCAGGGAACGAGGTGACCTTGATGGATAGCTCCATAGCTCTGGCCTCCTCCAGCTACTTCGATATCGATCTCGAGATCTTCGCCATCGACTCCTCACCGGAGGTCAAAGCGCTATCTCTGGCCACAAGGAAATGTGTCTTGCCTACTGTAAGAAAACAGCTAGGGGGTCGGCAATTACATTTTGGCGACTTCCTGATTTGTCGGTGCGTGCGTAGGCGGTACGATATGAGATAACTGTCAAATGTCAGTGTCAACTGTCAGTCAACTCAGTACAACTTTTTACTGCGCCCCTACATTTAAATAAGTGCTTCCTGACTGGCGCGGGATGCACGGTAGCGGGACGATGCGAAGGCAGTACTGGTCCGCTTCTGCGCATAATATTACTACTGCGCAAATGTAATACTGACAGTATTGTGTCAAGTGGGAATCTTTGCGACGTCAGTAAGTTTACGTCAAAGAAGAAAATGTCACATATCGATCCCGCCCCGCCAAGTCACGAAGTCGCCTTAAATGGGGTCCAGTTATGTTAGAAATAATTTCGAGGTCAAAAAAAAATGAAATCAATATGCATGCAGTATATTTAACATTATTTGGGGTCCATGGTTCGACCTTCCGCGATCCGGATACGGACCGCGGTCCTCCTTTTGCCGACCCTTGCATGTGCAACGTGCTGCCAAGTCGTACCCGCGTGACTCCGCGATTTCTGTCTCGCTCGGACTGTGAATTACAAAGAGGGGATTTTTAGGGTTCCGTACCTCAAAAGGAAAAAAATGGTTCCCTTATAGAATTGTTGTCCGTTTGTGGTTTATCTGTCTATCAAGACCCTTAATATATAGGGTACTTTCCGCTGACCTAGAACTATGAAATTTGGCAAGTAGTCATTTGAAATTAAATGATAAAAAATAATATTCTTTAAAGTACCTACGTCAATCAGCGAGGTTAAGCAACGGCATCAGGATCATAATTGTATGAGTGACCAAATCTTTTTGTAGATATTTTTTAATGTTTTGCCTACAATTTTGTACGGAACCCTCGGCGACTCCGACTCACACTTGACCTGCTTATTTTTTCTCTATTCACGTCGCAGTGGGGCCTACATTCATTTTATATTTCCACCTATAACTGGTACATATAAAAAAACTACTTGCATTTTAAAGGTAAGAAAAAAATAAAAAAATACCGATTATTTGAAACAAAAATCATGTCATTAATTAAGTATTGATATAAGGGTAAATAAAGGGGTTAAACTAATAATCACAAGACATTGTAGTTCTTTTCAAATGTTGCAATCGAAGAGGATTACTTAAAACTGGTTTTCGTTTTGTAGGACCACGGCGTTGGAGGCAGCTTTTATCAAAAATGTATTGCCACGTTAATAATGAGGAAAGTCGTGAATTATTGTAGATGTCTACCGTACATGTACACTGGTAAAGAAAACTTCTTTATTACCGCACTTTGTATCACACCCAAAAGGTACCTCTTTTTTGCTTTACCAACCTAAACATTCAAAACGTCAACCAGACCCCAAAAAGGGTGAATGAATTTCAACTGTAAGCATTATTATCGGTAAATGGGTTACCAATAATATTGCTTGAAAAATCGTGCAATTTTAAATTAGTAATTTTCTATGTAGACGAATTTAACTTAATTTTTATGACGGAATGACAAACGACAAGTTTAGGCTCGGTTTTTAAAAGATATTTACGTTACATCTTGTCGTAAGTTATGTAAAAATTGGTACCCGTATTGGGTTAGTATTGTATGGGAGTTTGCTCGTCGCCGCGTTGGTGAACACACGTGGTCGGCGCGGCGACGAGCTGAATCCATTACCGAACAAAACCAGTTGCCTACTGTCATGGCGTCGTTACCGAACAACGTCTTTGAACAAGTATTGATTGGCGAAATTATCATAAATTTTATGGAAAGCCGTTTTTAAAGAAGAAGAATTAGTATTGTTACGTATCTTTGTAAATTGTACCTAGTATGTTGTATATCCAATAATTTCTTATGCTATTTAATAGCAATTTCCTTCTAATTCGTATTAAAACCAACAAAATTTTACAGTTGGTTCGGAACCCTTTATCTGCGAAATCCGACACGCACTTAGCCCGTTTTTAACCAAGTTAGTTAAATTAATACTATTTTATGTCACACCTGGCCATAAAGTGGCCATTATCGCACGCTCCGCGCGCGAAAAAACCCACTTCCTGGCCAGGGGGTGACATAAAATTTTGTACTTACCACGGGCGAAAATAAAGAAAGCCTCAGATCGCATATTTATCGCCCTTGCCTTCGGCTCGGGCGTAAAATACCTGCGATCTGAGACATTCTTTGTTTTATCGCCCTTGGTAAGTAATGTACTATTATGTCACACCTGGTCATAAAGCGGCAATTACCGCACGCTCGGCGCGCAGGAAATCCCACTTCCTGGCCAGGAGGTGACATAAAATTTTGTACTTAACACGGGCGGTAATAAAGAAAGCCTCAGATCGCATATATATCGCCCTTGCCTTCGGCTCGGGCGTCAAATACCTGCGATCTGAGACAGTCTTCGTTTTACCGCCCTTGTTAAGTAATGTACTATTACAATCTTACAGAGCAAAACATATTAAAATAAAGTTTTTTTTAGCTGAGTACTTGTCTGTAAAGGAGTACCCAAACTGCACGTGGGAGAGATACACATGTATATATTCACAAATAGGTATGTATCGTGTAAATATTAAACACTATTTACACACGTCTATTTTCAAGTTCAGGTTCTTGTTGGAAAACTATTTTTTATTTTATTTTTCAAGCTTTTTTCCTAAAATATTTTTTTTAAAGATTCCTATGGTTGACGAAATATAATTTGCGCCGATTCGCCAAACAACCTGTTCGAAGAATCGGTGCAAATTATATTGCATCAACAATAATTTAATGTCACACCTGGCCATAAAGCGGCCATAAACAACACAAGGGCGGTAATAAAGAAAGCCTCAGATCGCATATTTATCGCCCTTGCCTTCGGCTCGGGCGTCAAATACCTGCGATCTGAGACATTCTTTGTTTTACCGCCCTTGTTAAGTAATTTACTATTAAATATACCGCTTTACAGTACTAAAATTTCAAACGTTCAGCAACAAATAGTCGATAGAATTGTTTCTTATTTGTGTGCGTCGTCTAATCGCAATGGCCTGACACTTTTTCTCATCTCACTTAATATATAATTTCAGGCTAAAAATTTTGCAATTTTTGCTTTTTTTAAAATTAATAATGGGATTGCTCTTGGCCAGCATCTAGCCAGTGGGCAAAGATGAGGCCGACGATGAAGCGAGCTCACTCAGAAGATGCCTATTCACTCTTGCCTTAAATAGGTCCAGGTTATATGAACTCGGAAATACAGATGCCCGTAGGTAATTCCAAACCTTAGCAGTGCTTTAAAAAATGATCAAATCTTTACCTTTCCAGAAATTAATTTCGCTGACATGCATTCGCTCATCCGCATACACGATTGCTACCAATATTGCGACTATGTGGAGTATGACCCCAGAATCGACTTCATCAGAAAGCCGCGGTCGATTAGGTATGTCCAATACCAGGAATCTAGTAGACATTCACGGTTTGCATTCCAATTTGAAACTTGTTGTGAAGAACGTTTTTGAATCAAAATTAAATTCAACAGTTTATTTGTTCAAAAAGTTAAAATGTTACAAAAGGTGTTAAGTCACAGTAAAAAGATCTCCACTTTTGAAATGTGCGTCCGCTAGCGAAATAACAATTTTTAATCAAAGTGCAAATTGAAAAATTAAATGCCACAGGTGGGATTTGAAGCCACGACCTCTGGAATCCGTCCATTGCTCTTAACCAACTGAGCTACATTTTTCAATCATAACACTGTTCTAATTAAGCCTTATTAGGGAGGCTCGTAGCGACATCTACCGTGAAGTTGTTACAACTTCAGAGACGGCACCAACGTCTCAAGTTGCATTGAGAATCGTAACAATGTGCTACACCCATACTCACTTTAAATGCTAGAGACGATGGGAAGACTAGAGACCGGACGGGATGTCGCTCATCCCGTGGAAGGTGGGTAAGGTGCTAGTCTGGGATGGGACACTCTGGGACACTCTGGCGCCTTCTCACCTCCACGGGACCAGCAACAACCCTGGTGCGGCGGCCGAAGCGGCAGAAAAGTTTAAAAAACATAAATATAGGGGTCTCGGCGCTGGCTATACTTTCGTCCCGTTCGGTCTCGAGATCCTCGGCCCGTGGGGTCCCAGTGCACGGCAACTTTTCAATGAGCTGGCGAAAAGGTTGAGGGATACCACTGGGGACCGTAGAGCTGGCAGCTTCCTCGCTCAACGGATCAGCATAGCGATTCAGCGAGGAAATGCTGCCAGCATCTTAGGGACCATGCCCCGCGGCAATTTTTTAAATATGTTTTACTTTAGTATAATTTATGTTATTTTAGTTTTAATTTTTATTAGTTTTATAATTAGATTTTAGTTTCTAGGTTACCTACCTTTAATTTTAATTAGATATATTTTAAGTTTATTTTTATTTCATTTAGGATTATCTTGTATGTAATTGTTTTAATCAATAAATCTCAATTCCAGAGGATTCCAGAGGTCGTGGGTTCAAATTCCACCTGTGGCGTATAATTTTTCAATTTCCACTTTGATTAAAAATTGTGATCCCCACTTTTTGTCGATTAAACGACGGCGGCGGCGTACAAATGTTCCGGAAATAAATATTTAAGTACCTGCCTAAATTATTACTATATTATAATTTCTTATTCCTTATCCTTACGTTAGCAAAATTTATTTCGTCAAGTCAGATTAATACAACATAATAAGCAGAAGTATAACACAATAAATAAATCTACATTTAATTCATGCATTTATTTACATAATGTAAATTATGTAAATTAATTAAAAGTCCCATTCATGCATTATTAAATGCAGTGTAATTTAAATATTCTTGTATGTCATAATAGAATTTTGTTTTTCAGTATTTAACATTTATTAAGTATTCATAACATCAATTTTATTACATGAAAACAAAATACAATGTTTAAGTCAAGTCACAAACATATAATAATTCTATTATAACCCTCTCCGTGCCTTTCCTGGTACAAAGGAGGGCACCTGAGTTATATTAATAGTCGAGATAAAAAAAACATGCTATCGGCTTCGCCCGTAGCGCGTAGCACTCGTCGGCAATGAATGCTACGCTCTACGATCAATGCTACGCATGGTGATTTATTATGTACTCGCAGGGCTCGGAAACCGGTAAATTTTTCAAACCGTTATCATGTACTTGCGGCAAAACATTTTTATTTATGTTTAGATACAAAAACCGGTTTACGAATGAGCTTTATATAAAGGTTTTGTTCGGAAAACCGGTTTAGAACGATAAAAACCGGTTAATGCGGGCGCACGATTCTGATTGAAATAATTTGAATTGACAGAGTTTTTTTATTAACTTTATTTGTTTAAAAAGCTATTTTACCGTTCAAACAATAAGATACAAAATCCAATTACAAGTTTGTAGAAATTCGGTCAACTTAAATAATTTCAACTATACCTACCTATCGTAATACCTATAGACACAGTGACCCCCGCCGGGCCTCTCGTCGAATAAACCGGTTAATATAAAGTTATTAAACCGATCGCGTTCTCAATAAAGTTCGGAGCTAAACCCAAATAAACCGGTAAAAAAAAACCGGTTCCGAGCCTTGTGTTCACGCGTGTACGAGTAGTGTAAGATGCTTACTCATACTATCTATCTAGCCTATATAACCAATTTTTATTATTAAGAAACGGCAGTCGTATTAAGAACTTGGTTGATTCAATACATCTCCGAACACCCGTCCTCATACGCGTATACTTGTAATCCTTTTTGTAGAACGAATTATCCTTCTCTTTGTGCCTTTTAACAATGGTATTGTTGAGCTAACCAATAATTGATACTGTAAACTAAACGAAGTAAACGTTAATAACACTTGCAGCCAAAAGACGGCTTTACATACGAGGAAGGAAGGTTCACATTAAGAAATACGACTTATCAGTGTTGACCTTTTGTATTTAAGACAGCAGTAGTGTCCGTAGAGCAGCGTAGGACGACTAATAAAGTTGCAACTACTAATAAAAAGTTTTCTTCGTTTTATTTTTAACCTTGCTACTTTAACAATAGAGTCACTATTCGAGTAAAGTATTTATGAAATATGTCTTTTTCATTTTGAAGCATTTATGGCACGTGGCTGAACAATGCCTTTGTTGGACCGATGGGTCCTTAAGATAAGACCCGTTCTTCAAAAAGGATTACAAGTATAACCGTCTCAGTCAAATTGCTCACCCGGGGAATCGCGTAGCGCTACGAAACGCTAAGCAGTGAAAGTGTTAATGTTTCACTGTGCTTTACATCTGTATCATAGAGTCATGTGACGAGCGATTGGCTCAAAACTTTTTTGGTTCCAGCTCGAATAACAGTTATACCAGAGTCGCAATACACTACGCCAGCACAACTTGTATAAAATACAGGAGGGAGGTGATCTACACTTGGGACCAGATGTTAGGTATGTTCATCGATTACATAAAAATTACGTTTCGTAAATTATTTATACTATTGCATTGGCCTACATACGAGCCTGCCTGGGGGTGGTGGTGGTGTATATGGAATACATTAAATACTACTCGAATAAATCCGTTTAAGGCGCTACACTGAGAAATTTGGAGACTTTGAAACGCTGTCCTGTCCAGACTAGCAAACAGTAGGGGCTGATTTTCAGATATATGATTATTGACTATATGATTGTGGTACTGACAATAGCGAAACATGATTGCTTAAAATTTTCTCGATAGAAAATAAATCCAAAGTCGAGTCTATATTTTCCTTTTTTTCCTCAGCCTACTAAAACAACGCATTATTAAAAGACACGATTAAGTTAATATGATGGTATTTTACCTCATCTAGGTACTGACAAGAGGAAATCAATCAATCAATCAATCAAATACTCTTTATTGCACACCTCAAGAAGATCATAATAAACCTCCACACAGACAGATATTTAACGAGATTTGTCTAAAAATCCATTCTCGGAGAGGGTTGCATCCCGTTTTGTCGTGAGCGAAAAACAAAGGGTGTCTCTTTCAATCGATATATCGCCTTAAATTGATTTTGTTAACAAATACCAGTTGCCAGCACTGTGTTTAAAACGAATAGTTCGCCATAGAGTGAAACGCCAAATTTTCCATACTGAGAACTCAGGATTGCCATTTATAGCATAAATTCCTTTTTTAACCTCAAAATCCAACAGGGTTAACAGATTTGACACCTGGCCCCTATACCACAAAACTTTACAAGTCTACAATCCGACAAAATTGTACCATTTTCCATAGAAAAAGTTGACAAATTTGTCGAATTGTACGCTTGTAAAGTATTGTGGTACAGGCCTCTCTCTCTCACAAATTTACATTCATTTCATTTAATGAGTTTTTTAAGAGGTTTCTCAAAGCTTTTTCAGTGCATGTCTATTCTAAGCATTAAGCTAGTCAGCTATTCATGTCATCACCAATATAAATTAATTTTATAAAAACGTTGAAGGTGAGACTGAATATGCGAACATTTTCTTGCGACTTTTATATATTATTCGAGCATTAAAAATGAATACTTTTTTCTACTCGCTTCCTTCATAACTCTCGGCGTTATCGGAATATAAACGTCAAGCAAAAAATGGTACAGTCGCCATCAAATATATCTGTACTCTTCAGGGTGCTCAAAAATATCTGAACATGCACTCTAACGCCTTGGCAATAGTGCTCCTGACCAGGCGCCCGTCCGTCCGTCGTCTGTCACAAAATTTGTTCCGAAGATTTTTTTGACTTCCCATTGACGTATGAACTTGAAATTTGGCGACAATATTCATTATTACGTATATTTTATATTTTTATGTCACACCTGGCCATAAAGTGGCCATTATCGCACGCTCCGCGCGCGAAAAAACCCACTTCCTGGCCAGGGGGCGACATAAAATTTTGTACTTACCACGGGCGATAATAAAGAAAGCCTCAGATCGCATATTTATCGCCCTTGCCTTCGGCTCGGGCGTAAAATACCTGCGATCTGAGACATTCTTTGTTTTATCGCCCTTGGAAAGTAATGTACTATTATAACAAATACTAATTTAAATCCTTAAATAAAGAAAATAAATAAATAAAATAAACAAATAAATTTTGATAAATCATTTTTTTGAGGTTGGTTCGGAACCCTAAATATGCGAAGACTCGCACGTGGCCGGTTTTTTTTTATACCACGTGTGGTGGGGCAAAAAAAAGATACGGCCCTCCTGAAAAGGAGTCACCGCAGCCTATGAACGCCTGTGACTGTAGGGATCACACTAAATACACTCCTTTCTTGAAGAACCAAATAACCCCTCGGCGAATCCATAACCGGTACCTTTGAGGTAGAAAATTCCTCCGAAACCGTACTTTACGTGACCATAAAGTTTCTAAGATAATGTCAGCTTTATTATATTATATACGCCTAGAATAACGTTATGTGTATATGCATTCTATTGGTGTGTGCGTTTACGTAGATTACAAACGAATCGCACTTTACTCTCCCATTCTTGTATAGTCGACGGTAAAGATATGTTTACACTTTTCGACTTTATTCCGTTGTATTAAGAGCCCACATATGCACTTTTGCCAATGTTTATCGACTTAGATCTCACCCTCTATAGTTATTTAATATCTGTCCTTTCAGTATATTAATCTTGAAGTATTTTCCTCCAGTTTGTTAAAAGTGAAAACACGATTTGCAAAAAATTTCTCGATACTTTTATTTTTCAAACATAACCTCTTTTTTCGTTGTTTTTGATTGGATCTTTAAAACCCTCCCATCTTTAACAATGATTTTTGGTTTAATAGTTGTAAAATGATAAGTTATCAAACCTGATAAAAGAGATTATCCTTATGAATATGTACACGTTTAGAATAAACATCAATATTTACGAAAAACACGCGCTGAGCTTCCGTAGAGAACTTCCTTAATTGAAAACTCACGCGTGTTAGAGCGGAACTTTTGCAATGCCATCTACGCCCTCTTAAGGCTAAAGATGTATATATATATTTGACGTCGACTGTACAGTCACCAGCAATAATATCTGCTATATCAAACCGCACTTGAATATCTCCCACGACTCGACGAAGGCCGCTCAGGAGTAATTTTTGTCCATTGCCAAACACTATGGATTCCCATTTGTTCTGACAAGAGCACTTGACGTCTTGATTCTGCGTGTAACAAAGCATTAGATGTGAGATCTGCCGTCCTATTTCTAAAACCAAACTAACCCACAAATTATAGTTTTGAGATATGAGCAAAAAACGTTAAAACCAAAATTTCTAGGAAATGTGTACATTTATTCCAGACTTCTTTTATATAAAAATTCAAACTAAATTTGTGCTTCCATTGTTATTGCACTATTTCGTAAAATAATGAATAGGTTTTTTTACAGAAAGCTTTTTGTGTTTTAGTGTTGCAAATAATTACTAAACTATCAACGATATTACACTTAAAACACCGTTAAGTATACCTTAGCCGTTCTTTAACATCGCATAATAAACAAAACATAGCTAAATAACGGCTAAGTCACTTAACGAGTTTATAGTATTTGTTATTGGGAAAATATTACACTGAAAAACTTTAAATAAGCACGTTATTGGACTTTAACCGTTTTGTAGCTATGCAATAACTGCAAACATTCAAACAAGGTGTATGCGTTCCTAATTTAAAAACACGTTAAATGATGAACCATCGCCTCTAACTGTGTTTTAGTCATGTAATCCTGCTGAAATTGTTTTAGTGTTTTTGGCAAAAAACCTCGTTAGTTGCACTATTATACAAGTATGTTATTAAAATAATTGAATTGTTTAAATAAATAAAACAAAACTGTATACACTGTATCCACGTATAGTTAGTATTGCACTTTTGTATGTAAACGGAAGGGACAAAAGAATGTTGGTGGGCGTAAACCATTGCACCTGAATGGCAGTGGCAGAGCAGGCTTACATACCGGCGCGACTTACAGAATTATAATAATATTATTATTTGATTTACGTTCCTGGGTACACAAACCGAAACGCAGAGTAAGTGGGAAATAGTAAAAAAGCAGAGTCATGCAGAAAATGTGCAGAATTATCGTTGAAAGTAGCTGATCTAAATAGAGCATAAGCGTCTGCACCGTACGAAAGACAGATGTTAACTGAACTTTGGCTGCCATGTAAAGCCACCCTATGTACCTACAGTCGTTACCATTTGCATGCTTTCTCAGATTTCTGGTACTAACTAGTTACCGTGGATAGAAAGTTGCAGATGCATATTTATTTATTGTATTTGTTTACAGAAAAAATCCTCCGTGGGAAAAATACTCATTAAACTTAATGGGTCATTGTCAGTCGGAAAAACAAAAGTTGTCCATTCGGTGGTCAATAGTTAACGGCTTGTGTTCATGTAATTTACGTTTTTATTACATGGATTTATAGACACGGAATTACATATTTTGCGGGTTATCAGATCAATCGAAAATTAAGCTTTGTAGCCGTTAACTTTTGACATGTCCACCGAAAAGACGCGCACCTAAATCTGACAATGACCCTAATGTGAAATCTTTATTCAATAACTTACAAATTATTAATAATATTCGTGCAGTTGGATATATACATTATAAAAAATGGTTTTAATCGATGCGCGGGAGGGCCGCGCCGTCGTTGAACCCGAGCCATCTGGCAGAGGGATCGGCGCCTCGTGCTGCGGATCCACGTACTGGTGGCACATATCACAGCGACGCTGATTTTTGCTCTGAGCCAGCCGAGTATGGTACTTAGAGAGAAATTTCAGAGTTCAAGGACGCCATCACCTGATGTTACAAGTGGTGTGAAAGTAGCATGTCGTATTTCGCAGGCATTAGAGTATTTTCTGTTTTTATCTTCGCTGATTATGGAGAGATGTGACTGGACGTGAGAGGTAGGAAAGAGCGTCGGCGTCAATTAACAACACGGATATCGAATAACGCCTTCCTCTGAGCAACCCATACACCAAGTTCGCCTAGTGATTAGGCCTCCGGTTTTAAGTATAACAGAGCGCGTGATCAGTGTTGAATTGGCTGTTGCCGCAGCCATCGCATAATTATGACTGTGTCATGGAGTTTGATATTCTGTTGTATCGTATTGATGGCGCATATCTGAATTCTAGTGGGGATAGGTTAAAGTGATCGTTTTTTGTAGGAATAACTGAGGACCGGTTTGAGGACTTCGTTTTCGTCTTGGATGCGATGGATCTTTCAATCGTTCTTTTCTTGTTAGTGGTGATTTTTGCTAGGATGGTTTCTAAAAGTTTGTCACTGAGGGCATATTTATCTTTACGACCTTCTTTGGTCGGATAGGACAATTTGTTTCTTCCCTAATAAGAGTAATAAGGCATCTGTGAGAGCTGTGCAACCTTTCATGGAATTTTCGTATTTTAAGTTAGTGGCGTGTGGGTCGGATTTTGCCTTTATGTGTATTTTATTACTACCAAAGAGTGCTGGCAGGAATATCATACTTACGTAATGCATGTGTCAGTGGTTCAAAAAATTCATGGGAGATTTTCAGGACTCGTAGTAAAAATGACCATTGGAATTGAATTTTTTTGGTTAGGGCTGTCAGTCCGCTTTAGGGGAGTTTTTGGAGATTTCTGAGATTTTTTCTACTGTGGAAAAGAATTTGTTAAAACAATTTTTTTATGAAATCTTCTGAAGGATACTTCCCAAAAAGCGAGATCCAGTCATAATGCCCCTGAAGATCTGGTAAGCTGTTTGCTTGTCTGTTTCGGATACAATGAGCAATGTTTTCTTAGCTTGCGGGAAGTATCCAAAGGATGGTCCTATACTGCTTAATTTATCTCACCAATTACGTAGGTAGTATTGGTAACTATATAAATGATATTTATTCAAGGTTGAAAGTTAATGCTGGGTAAGTAGGTACATAAAAATCTTCCTACACCACTTCTAATGTAGACAATATGCTAAGTATAGTGCTCAAAAAATGTATAGCGAGATATATTATATACTTTCCTCCGGTTTCGAGACATTTTGAGACGAGAAATTATGCATCCATCACTCACTACACCACTAGACACAACCTCAAGCGCACGCGTCGCTCGGCTGACTGGCCCTATGAAGTAAAATCGGGAGGATAATATTTTGCGCCTAGCTACATTTTAGTGTAGCATTGCTGGTTATCCGGGTTTAAGTGTTGCATTCTTCTGTTTTTAATGTAATTATTCATGGCTAAATCACAGTTACTAGGTTTTAGTGTTGTATTTTCAATAGGAATCGCAAGCAAATACTTACAAAAATAGGGCTAAGGGTATTTAGCCGTGTTTAAGCGTAGTAACTGTTTTCTTGTATAGTATTTGATAAAAAAGTTAATGCATAAAAAAAGTTAAGAAAAACGTAAAAGGACTTTAACGGCGTTTTTGTCTAATAACAGTTTTTTAGCTATGAATCATGCTAGTGATTTATTCAATTAAACAACAGCTAAGGGCTTTTATATTGCTTATAGTGTAGTAATGTTGGTTAGCGACTTTATAGTATTGTAAAGTGTCATATTATCATGCACTTAACGTGGTAGGTCGACTCCATATCTTCGCAACTACAAATGATAAAAATATGATTCCAAGACCATTCGGTAGAGCTGTTCTTTCTATTTTAGCCCATGTAAACTATCGAAAACTGCTAAAAAGCAGCTTAGTTCGGTTTTAGACATAGGACGGCAGAGATATATGAAAGCATTAGGTGTGTGTGTGAGAGATGTGTCAAATATCAATATTTGATCCATCCAACATCAATGAGGGCTACCGTTTTTGTGCTCACCACCTAGATAAGAGTGTAATGACTATAGATAGCCAACTTCACGCATATTGTGATCCCGACTAAAGTGCCACCAAGTGCTAACGTTAGTAACTATTATCTTGGATACACGTCAATTACATACAAAAAGTGCACCCGCCGCTGGGGATGGAACCCGGGTACTACATCGACTCTAAGGCAGTATACTTTACCACAGAGCCACGTGTGTGTTGCTGGTACGCATCGAATTTTTGAATACCTTTTTAACAGGCCACATTGAGAAGACAATTCGTGCAAGTTTAATACCCTAAGACTAGGTGGCACTATTATTAATTTCGTCAGCTTCCTTCTAAGATGAACAACCATGGCTCACCAGTTATCGCCACCGTGCTGTCAGTCCAGCTGTCAAAGTTTGTTATTAGTTATTAAGGGCGTAAAAACTAAATTCACGTTGAAATCGTATTTTATACAATAAAACCGCACCGTAAATATTTTTTTATCGAACATTCCGTATTGTAGTGCACTCCCGTTTTGTACGAAAGTAAGTATGACATAAGTTTACTGACATTAAAATTGTCGCAAAGCACTGAAAACCGTTGACCCGTAACTCATATTCGCCATTATAAATCTCAGATATTGCAAAATAGTCATCATATTAATTTAATTAGAAATAAACCCGCGTAACCCACCCAAATTTGACATTTCTCGAGGACTGACGTCACACTAGCGCCTCTAGCGGCGAATCCATACGCGGTAGCCCTCATTGATGTTGACTGAACGCAATCCTGCCTTTGTTATGGTTAGGCAATAGGCATAAGATTCGTGTAACCCAATTAATTTTCTCTTACTTTTCACAGCAAATCTCGGCGGAATATTCGGCCTCTGTTTGGGAGGGTCTATTATAAGTATAATAGAAATTGTATGGTTTCTAATAGACGTCCTTGTCACGTACATCCACAGTTACACACGAGCCAAACCCAAAGGGAAGAAAGTAGCTTTTGTCATCGAAAAGGAAAATATAAAACAAGACAAAAAGGATACATGTTTCAAGTTTGTTAATTAATTTACGGCTTATTTTTTGTAATGTTACATTGTAAAGCGTGTTTTTCTACACACATATCATAAATCCTCTAATATGCGTTCGGAAACCGTAGAAAATGACTCTCATTTCAACATTCAATGAATTTATGGCAATT
Organism: Cenopis cana; assembly: GCA_951800055.1. NCBI lineage: Eukaryota > Metazoa > Arthropoda > Insecta > Lepidoptera > Tortricidae > Cenopis > Cenopis cana. The sequence goes on along the minus strand of OX637479.1, from coordinate 918,099 downwards.
TTCTTATCTGTGGCTAAGGCTACAGCAGTAATAAAATATTTCATTTTACTCTCATATATGATGTTAAAATATTACGTCAAACAAAAATGTCAAAATTTAAATGTCAAAGTTGACATGTCCCTATTCTAGTATCACTGAAAATTCAAATTCAGTCGATGCGAAATGTCAGCTCGATGTTTTTTTAGTATATATCGCACGAAATTTGAGCTAGAACGACATGATCACATCAGAATAAGGACTCTTTACTTTTTAAAATAACATTCAGGTATCGGTTGCCAGTTCTGATTTCGATATTTCCGCAACCGTGCAAAAAAGGTTGTATTAACACAATTATTGTATTTATTTACTACGGTTTCTGAGCCCATCTTAGAGTAATTATAATATGTGTGTAGATAAAGTAATGTATGCAACTGTACATAATTAGGCATTAAAACACTCGTGTGACCTTATTATGAAACTCGCCTTCGGCTCGTTTCATAAAACATACTCGTGTTTTAATGCCCCTCATTATGTACCAGTTGCATAAACTACTATTGTGAAATTATTATTCGTGATGGTTCTTAAGAATTTCAATTAAGAAATTCCATCCATACTAGTATTATAAATGCGAAAGTGTGTCTGTCTGTTATCTCTTTACACTAAAACCGCCTGAAGCGATTTAGATTAAATTTGGTATGGCGATAGCCTGAGGGAAGAGAAGGACCTATGTCCTACTTTTTATCCCGGAAATCATCCCTTCAGACGGTGAAAGTTTGTATGGAAGTCCGATAACTAGGTAAACGTCTGAAGTAAATGAATAGGAATGAAATTCTATCCCGACGAACGAGTTCTGCACTGACAAAGCCGCTGGTAAAAGCTAGTGGATAAATAAATTAGGTACTTACATACAGTATAGTCACACACAATAATGTAGATATAAGTAGCACTATATACATAAATAATTACAAAAAAATAAGATCAATGAAATTTTTTTTACAAATTTTGCAAATAATTATTTATAAATAGAGATTTTTAGATTAGCTTATAAAATTATTCAGCGTCATTCAATTTCGTATTATTGTGTAATGTGTTTCGGAGGATGTAATATTTTTATGATTAAAGTTTACTTCGTCATATTATTGTTATTACTGCAAAATACAGACTTTTTTTATTTTAACTTATGAAAATATTCTATAGACTACATTTTGTGTCTGCAGGGGACCGATTTTTAGTGTCGAACGCTCGAGTTTTCACTCGACATCTGTCAAAACGTCAGATCTCGAGGGAAAAGTCGAGCGTTCGTCACTCAAAAATCGGCCCCCACTTCATCAATACGACCACTTTAGCTTAGTTGGTAGTGACCCTGCCGACGAAGCTGGAGGTCCCGTTTTCGAATCCCGGCCGGGGCATTTATTTGTGTGACGAGCACGAATATTTTGTTCTTGGGTCTAGGATGTTATCTATGTATTTAAGTATCTATTAATCTACATATACTGAGTTGACTGACACCGACTGTTTTTAACACGTTTTTGGGGTTCCGTAGTAAACAAGGAATCCTTATAGTTTCGCCATGTCCGTCCGTCCGTCCGCCTGTCCCCCGTTTTTCTCAGTAACCGTTAGTACTAGAAAGCTGTAATTTGACATGAGTAGATATATCAATGAGGCCAACAAAACAGTAGAATAAAATCTTTAAAAAAAATTGCATGATATTAAGCTTTGAGTCAAGTAGTAGTATATACGATGAATTTAAAAGAAAAACTATCACAGCTAAGTAGACATTACTAGTTAACGAGTAATAGTCTAACTTCAGAAATGTACTTTGCAAAAGCAAACTTTCGTACAATCTCCGTTGATACCTTAGATAATGTTGTTAATTCTGTCAAAAACATAGTAAGTAAATATAAGTTTGCGAACTTTTAGTCCACATAACGGGTGGACGACTACGGAACCCGTCCTTGCGTGAGGCCCGACACGCACTTGGCCGGTTTTTGAACTTTAACGGTAGACTTGCAAGCTTTTTTTCATTTATTTAGGTACTACATTAGTCGCTAAAATTGCATTCAACTTTAATGCTCCCTTTACTGCTCCAGTTGTAAATAAACAGCTCATTTACCAACATAATCCTGCTATTGACTCAGACGTTATCATAACGGAATAAGATTCATTTTCGCTTGAAAGTGATAAAGTATGTGTTTTAAGGGAGAGAATTGAAGGCAAATTTAGCGCGTAGTTTATGGCCCTTTTAGATACTGTTATCGTAATTTATGGAGTTTAAAGTGGTAAAAGTGTCTTGTTTTGAGGGCGTTTACCGGTTACTTGAACTTTCTTAAGGCTAGCCTGGCTTCCTGACATGGCGGGGCGGTATCTGTATTCTGTATTCTATTTCACTGCGAGATCTTAATAATGTTGTCCAGATTTTTTACTGATAGTCACATCAACTACTTTTTAGGGTTCCGTACCCGACGGGTCAAAACGGGACCCTATTGCTGTGACTAACGCGTCCGTCACACAGGTTTACAGCTAAACGGTGGGAGCCAAAGTCTTAAAATTTTAGTACAAAGCATTTAGGTGGTCCAAAGTCATACAAATAGTTAAAACTTATTTTTAAATCTCTTAAGGGGAGCTGGGCTCCCATGTAGCTATTGTAATTTGGGCGCGAAAATAAACCAACTTAATTTTGCTGTTGGTTCGAGACCCTAAATGTGCGAAGTCTGACTCGCACGTGGCTGGTTTTTTTTTTTTTTAATTTCAAAAATGTTTTGGAGCAAAATTCAGCAAAATTTAAAACAGAAGCTTAGTCGCACCATAGTAAAATATCATCTCCTCTTTTGAAAATAAGTTCAGGAGTTTTTGTGTGTAAGTCGAATCGAGGCTAAGAATAAAATATCTTACTTAATCAATGATCTCACTTAATAAATGAGCGAAGTAACAAGTTAGACGAATTTGATGATCGTGCTAATTCCAGTTCCTTAAAGGTTTTTGTCTCCGACCCTTGCTCTTCTTTTAAAAAAAAATGGTTTTCCATCATGATGATTTCGCCAACCACGTGTTCAAAGACGTTGTTCGGTAACGACGCCATGACAGTAGGCAACAAAGATAGTGTACGGTAGTGGATTCCGCTCGTTGTCGCTCCGGGCAACGCGGCGATGAGCAAAATCCGTCTCCGACCCTATCGATCATCCAATATTGACAGCTGTCAATTGCGGGCATCGAAGAGAGGCGTCTCCGCTGTTTTTAAAAGTTGTCTCCTTACCCTCCTCCCTGGGTTTCCCCGAAGAGACTAGGTAGGTAAAATATAAAATAAAATAAAAGAACATTTATTGTCGCAAAAAAAGAACATTTACAATCGGCAAAAAAAAGCTACCTACTCTTTTTCAAACAATATTGCGGTAAGAATGTAAGCGGAGAATGTGAGTGGGAATGGCAGCCAACATGTTAATGAAACCTAGGTATGTAAGTCGACTCAATTTTGAAGCCTCCACCATAACCTAAGAGAAAAACACTCCTTTTTTTGGGCAGTTGTGTAAAAACAGGTATTGTATAATATTACCGTACGATTTGGTTGATTTTAGTTTTTTTTCTTTAAGCGAAAAATGACTTTTTTCACTATAATAATCCTTATGCACAAAATTTGGAATTTTTAGTGTCTTGAATAAAAGTAGGTACTAGGTAACTGGACGTGAAGAAATGATGATGTTAAGATCCAATATTTGAGGTACTTTTTTATTTGGGACCGTTTGAGGGAGTCTTCGGATTTCAAAAGAGTCGTCTTTATTATATTTTTTTTCCTGTTACATCCATTGTTACTGTAAATATTTGTTCCAATTCTGATACAAGATATTGGCACCTGGCGTCTGACGAACAATAATGTACACTGCTTGTTCACGAGATGTATTTTTATATTGATTTAAACTTACACGATTTTCACACATTATTATTGGGGAACGGGACTTAATGGCGTACTTGTACGCGATTAAGTCCCGTTCCCCAATAATAAGATGTATTTTTGTAAATAATAAAACAATTTATTCGCTAACTATAAATACGTAGGTTGCTCCATAAGGCTTGCAATATGAGAACATAACAAGTTTGAACTTCTTTGAATGGTCGCATTAGTAAGTATAGAGACAAACATGTTCAAACATATACTCAGGTTATTCTTGTGCTCAGTGTCTTTGTTACGTGATTACGTAGCGGTAAGCTGTAAAAATGGCTTGTCTCAGTCACCGTGATTACAGAGTGATATTCTACTACAACTTCAAACGTGGATTATCTTGCGATGAGTGCCATGACGAAACTTCCGGCGATAAGTGTCCTTCTGTCTCTACCATATTCCGTTGGTACAAGGAATTTCAACGAGGTATTTTTAATTAAGATGATGATGAAAGATCTGGCCGCCCAGTGACGAGCAGGTTTCAAGAAAAGATTGCCGCAGTTAAAATATAATAACAGCTGACCGTCGAATTACTTATAGACAGATACAAGAGATTCTAAGCATTGGTGCATCTACCTTAAATTCAATTTTGCATCAAGATTTAAACGTAAGAAAGTTATGTTCTTTATGGATCCCTCATTTCCTCGATGAAAGCCAGTGAGCAGCGCGTGTCAATTGGTGTGAAAAAATGTTGATGAAATATGACTCTGACCTTTCAAAGGATGTTGATTCAATCGTCACAGGCGACGTAACCTGGTTATATTTTTTTGACATTCCTAGTAAATCTCAATCAAAACTATGGGTGTTCGAAGATGAGCCAGCACCGACCAAGTTAAACAACAAAGATCAGTCAAAAAGACAATGATCGCAGTATTCTTTGCTAAAAGAGGCCTCAGAAAAAGGGTGGTGTTGGATTCACAGAAAACCGTCACCGCTGCTAGGTATACAGGCGTTTGTTTACCTCAAGTTATAAATGAGCTGAAAGAATTGCGACCACAGTCACGTCTCAGTACTTGGCACTTACACCACGACAACGCGCCGGCACATCGGGCAAGCTTGACTCAGGAGTTTTTGAACCAAACGGGACTCACACTGTTGGATCCAAAGAGAATATAATCATCCTCCCTATAGCACGGACCTCGCGTCTTGCGATTTCGGACTTTTCCCTTTTATAAAGAATAAAATTAAAAGGCCAAAAATTCGCAACCGAAGAGGAATTATTAAGTGCTTGGGATAATGAAATGTGCTCCAGTTTCAAAGGATAAATGGCAAGAGATGTTTAGTAGTTGGTTTATACGTATGCAAAAGTGTGTAGACTCTAATGGCATGTATTTTGAAAAATCTTAATAAATCCTTCTGTTTTGCTAAACTTTTGGAGCAACCTACGTACAACATTATTTATCATAATCATAATCATAATAATCATAATATCATAATATTGTAACAAAAGAAAGTTATTTGTGTATGACACAAGTTCGGTAAGTACCCAGCGTGGGCCTGTGCCCACGCTGAGTACCTACGTACCGAACTTGTACCTGAGGCCGTTTTTTAGGGTTCCGTAGTAAATAGTAAACAAGGAACCCTTATAGTTTCGCCATGTCCGTCCGTCCGTACGTCCGTCTGTCCCCCGCTTTTCTCAGTAACCGTTAGTACTAGAAAGCTGTTATTTGGTACGAGTATAGGTACATATCAATGACGCCGACAAAACGGTAGAATAAAATCTTAACAAATAAATTTTTTAGGGTACCTCCTACATTGCAATTTTTTTTTTCTTCCAAACGCCATCGTATGGCATTTTTGATTCAAGAATTGACAACATTTCATTTTTCTAACCTCTTAATTTTATTTAGGTATTTTTTTTTTATTCTCAAAAAAATCAAGAACTTTTCCAACATTTTTTAAACTTTGTGCTATAGGTAATTCATAATTAAGGCACCATAAATCTAGTTGCCAGCGACATCTATGTTAAGATCATGTCAATATTTCCAAGTTGAGTTTTATGTTCCAGTACTGAAGCAGTTGCCTACTGAAATCCCTCGTTCGTCCTCGACGTCAGATGGCGCCACCCAAACTTGTTTCATATGTTGTGGTTCCATTTCTAAAAAAGGTCGGAAGGTGGCGTTAAAGCAAATGTCATATATTTAATAAAATGATGAAGAAATGATGTACATACATGCAGAATAGTAAATATGTATTAATTGTACAACGTTAATGTTATGTTTATAATTATGACTAATCAGTGAATCTGAATGAAAAATTGAGCCTTAATAGCCCGACTTCTTATTTTAGTAATAAATTTTGAACCCTTTTTGGAACAAAATAAAATTTAAAGTGTTTACCCCGGAAATCATACCTACTCCTATGAGGTTAAAATGAGGTGGTTCTCCAAGTAAGTGTCATTCTTAATACTGCCTCTGTGGGAAGAATAAATTAATATTTGCCTGAAACAATTAGATATGAATAATTGCAGGAGACTGCTAAGGAAGCATTGCATTGCCTAGACTCTGGGTAACGCTTCATTAGTAGGCTTTCGAACTGACTTCATCCATCCTCCTAGCGTTATCCCAGTATAGTTGCATCCTGAAGGATGCCTGGGGTCCGCTACCTAATCCCAAGATTTGGCGTAGGCACTAGTTTTTACGAAAGCGACTGCCATCTGACCTTCCAACCCCGAGGGGAAACTAAACCTTATTGGGATTAGGCTTTGTCAAGTGTGGGCAACTTGACTGTTAGAAGTTCTCAAGCCGCCCGAAGGCCTCCAACTTGGCTTAACGACTGCTGCCATAGACAACAACCGGGATCAACGGCTTAACGTGCCTACCAAAGCACGGGAGCGCTCAGTTAGTAACCACTCAAAGCGGTCACCCATCCAAGTCCTGACCGCTGCCCACGTTGCTTAACCTTAGATACCGCAAGCGGTACGCAGGCGCCGCTGGGCCACGAGCGCTCAGACTTAAGTACATATAATATTGCACAATAACTAAGTAATTAAAAAATAATGCGTTAATTAGAAGCAGATTCCACAGTCAAACTGTTATCATAGTTTTATGGGGCGATATATAAAGTATGTAACTTATTGTATGTATGTATGTATGTAAGCACTTTATTGCGCACATTAACACGCACATGTCACAAAAGATTGAAGTACAAAGGCGAACTTATCCCTATAAGGAATCTCTTCCAGCTAATCTTTGAGCAATTGTGTGGAAGTTTGGTAGCAATGAGAGACAAACTTACATTGTGTACAGGAAAATTAAAATATGTATAAATTAAAGCAATAAATATATGGTAATAAACCAATAATGAATATAAAAATATATAATACATATTTTATAAATATATATCACTAATATACAATTGTGTTAGCAGAGCTATCTACTGCTTTATACAACATAAATGCTACAAAAGAAATAAAGGAAAAATTGTAAAGTTTAGGCACCGAGCAGGATTCGAACCTGCGGCCTCCCGGCACTCGCGGCCAGTCGCTTTAGCCAACTACCACCTGGCTCCCAATTTCTTTGACCGTTCCTTCATTTATTAAAACGCCTTAAGGCCGTGTATTACCACTTTTGAGTTATTAAAAACCATCTGAGACATAGAATATAGTGTCTTAAAATCTAAAAAATATATATATGTGTTACATAAGGATATTGTCTAGTCAAAATCGCAGTCAGTTACATGACCTGATGAATTTCACTCGATAGAAAAAAATCGCGAAGTTACCCCTTTTTGGAATGTATTTTCAATTATACGAGCGTTTCAACCGCTCTCATTACCGTGACCCCACTTTTGCCCGAGTTTCTATTCTATAGATTCTGATGGCGTTTTTGGTTATATGTTAATAGTTCGGGAACCCTACTATATAACCAAAAACCCCATCAAAATCTATAGAAACTCGGGCAATAGTGGGGGTGGGGTCACGGTAATGCGTGCGGTTGAAACGCTCGTACAATGACCCAAAATCGTCAGTTACGATGCGCGATCACATACTAAATTAATTTTGTATTAAGCAGTAACGCTGCTAACAGTGCTAACGGACTAAACTTATTAAAAACTAATTGTACTTAAACTTTCTACAAAATAAAAATAAAAGCTAGTAATATAAAACGTTAAAACACAAAAATATTCAAGTAACAAAAAACACAAAACTAAATTATTTTAAAAGGCTTTGGAAGCTCACGCTGAGAAATGGCGTTACACGAACCTGAGTTTGTCTTCGCGTTGGTACACGGCACATACAAGCTTAACCAGTTGAAGTGAGCTTACTTCACACAGTCTTAACTTTACTAGAAGGTTTTTTTTTCAAATCTTGTGAATCTTGCCTATCGCACTTGTAGACTAATAAGACACAGGCTCAGACTAGTTTGGTGTCTGATGGATAATCTGTAACCATCATGTCAGAACTATTTTGCTAAATCAGTAATGTAATATTTGTTTATTATTATTATTATTTTATATTACTAGTAATCTGACTGGGCTGGGGTGAGGTCTGGGCCTCATATTCGGTGTGATAAGCAGTGTGTCAAACGGTAGCAAAATAACTTATTTCTGTATTGGGCTTAAATACTTGAATCCCTCGCTACGCACAAGATTCTACCTTAGAATCCCTCGCTACGCTCAGGATTATATTGTAGAATCTTTCTCTTCACTCAAGATTCAATATACGGGTCACTAGTAGAATCACCAAATCGCAAAATGACTACATCGCATAAGAGGTGCATCGCAAATGTATAATTTTGCTCCCTTGAGACACAAACTACTAAGTATTCTATTACATAAACACTGTCTAAAAATCGTATTGAAGGTTTGTAATATAAACTTTATTAGGTACATTAGTGTTAAAGTACTACTAAAACTATCCAGTGGAATAATAGGATTAATGTAAGAGTAAAACTCAAAGTAATCGTATAGTAGTTACATCTAGTTTCTAAGCATCCAGGGATGTGCAACCTGGGTAAACTACTTTAGCCCAGATCTTGATAAGCCCGCGTCTAGTGCGTCACCAGGTCTCGCTACTGCATCCACAAGAGATAATAATTGCAACATCCTTGCAGTCTCGAAATACAGTCTCAATTGGAATATATGTAATTTCGTGGCAAGAATAAGATTTTAGATAGTGGTGGAAGTTAGACATACTCATAGATAAGTAAAGTTTATTACTTGAGCCTGCATATTACTGCATTCAATTAAAATTATAGGCTGCGGTGTCCGCTTACCATCAGGTGGACCGTAAGCTAGTTTGCCAACGTCATCGTATAAAAAATAAAAACAACGGGTTGCACTCCGGGAGTGCCGTTAGAAGTGAAAATTCAATGACATGATTTAAAGAAAATAAATAACAAAGATATTGATATTCATATTCGAATAATCCATCTACACATATACCTTAAAGCATTTAAGACGGGAGCCGCCATTGATATACTTACCCCTCTGCCAAAAGCATAGGAGAAAAATCTGCCACGTTATTAAAAACTACTTCATTAATCGATTATACTTCAGTCTCAGAATCGTTCCCGGCGTGTGAAGAGCTCCGTCAAAATGCCTTAATGTGCTGTTTTTGAGTGCATAAAACGTTATAATTTATCAAATTAACACAAAGATAAATTATCATTTCACATGCACGTATATTTTGGATTTAATTATAATTTTCTGCACAGTTAAGGTTTTAATTGAAATCGGAAACCAAGCATCGATTACAAAGTAGATTCAAAATTATTCGTACTTTGACCATCACGCTACTATTTTGACGTGAACTGTCACCGTATTTAGGGACAATAAGAACTACTTTCAGTCTAGCTATCCGATATTGGACTTAGTGGAAAAGTCAGTAAGAGGAAACTTCATTCCTCAGGTTTGGTGTTTAAAGTCTTACGATTGGGAAGAATGGGAAGACCAGCTGTGTTGACCCCTCCTAGCATCGCAAGCACGATACTAGGAGGCGTGCTAAACTCCGCCGGCTTGTTTGGCTTTATGAAATGCGTTGCGTTTGGCATTCGCGTGCGTAGATTTCGTAGTGGTTAGCTTAAATCTATTATGACGCTAAAGTAAATCGTATTATCAAATTGTATTTAGGTAATGGATATTTTGTATACATAAATTGATGATTTATTAAATTAACAGCAAGTAGTTTGTAGCAAGATTTTGTAAGTCAAACCGGTGGGAATCGGGTTGTATGGGCGCTCCGCCACTGTTGCAATTGTTAAACGTTTGTAAAGCAAACCTCGAATGACGATGACAATGAAAACATGAGTGATTGCGCATAGCGGATAGCGGATCCGACTATTAAACTTTATAAATCCTAAACGGTTGTTTTCACTAACTAATGACTAAAGAAACCTTATAATGATTTTAAAATACCTATTCAATGATACCCCACATGATATAGTTCGTCAACTTTATTTATTATTGGTTTACAAAATGATGTCTGGTTGCCGCCATCTTTGTTTTTTTTTGACGTCACATTTCTAAGAACACTCGGGCTGGTAAGACAAATCTAACGATATCTCAAACATTAAAATCCGTTCAGGGAATTGGAAGATGTCAGGTAATAAAGAATATTACATACATACATACATACATACAAGATACGCGCGAAACACATAACCCTGCCTTGCAGTCGGGTAAAAATAAGTAACCTTAATACTTACATGCTCCTTTTTGTCTTTCATAGATAAACTAAGTATGTCGTTGTTGAAATAAAAGGATAAACTTTAAATTAGAACAAGTAATTTACTTAATATATTTATAACTTTATTTACAATAAATAAACAAATACCTACTTATAGATAGTTTTTTCCCAATTCTCTTTTCCTGTTCCCTCAGTCCACAAATCCATTTTTTTCGGAATTCATCCTCTGTTGAAAAACTGAAAAAATCAAATTACTTGAATTTCCCGAAACGTGGGGTAATCTTCAGGGGATTTTTTTATTATTTGTTGGTATCCCGAAATCGAATTATAAACCGACTGAATGATGGGACGTCAATTCTAAGCTGGCTTGTATGGTAGATTTATACTACGCGTTTTGACCGGTTTGTATGTGAAATGTTTGGAGGTTATTTTTGAATTAATTTACATATTTTTCCTATTTCATCAAGTGTCTCATGATATAACTAATGATTTAGCTCAGTAACTTGGTTCCGGTGAGATTTTAGAAATAAACACGGGTCCAAAATCCAAAGAAAATGTACTTACGCATGGAGTGTAACATCCGCCTTTTTTCGGTCGAGTTTGCTTTTACAGCCCAACACTGAACACCCCACCATGTTTGCACTGAACACCCAAACACTACGGATCTGATAATTGGTAAATTATTATTCATTTAAACCAAACTTATCATTAATTCTCCATTTATAAAATGCAGTACCAAATATTGCCAATTTGTTTTGCAATCTTCTTGACACTTCATGAAAGATTGGCTTTACCCGACCGTGAAAAAAAATTCGGTCGGTGATAAGGACAAAACATCGCACTATTTTCTACTTCCTCTCATAGGAATCGCAATAAGGCTATCTTTCTCTTACAAAGCGTGTCAGGCCCTTGGTATTTTATCCATCACTCTTGGCCATTAGGTATTTTGAAGGGAACTGTCACCGTATTTAGGGACAATAAGAACTACTTTCCATGAGAATTTATTTGAAATATGATCTTTACGGAAATCGGTCAGTCTGGCTATCCGATATTGGACTTTGGAAACGCTTTTTTAGGGACAATAAGAGCTACTTTCCATGAGAATTTATTTGAAATATGATCTTTATGGAAAATCTTAGGATTGTTTTAGAACAGTTAGAACCTTGGCTTTCTAAGAAGACCAGCTGGGGACCCCTCGTAACATAGCAATCACGATACTAGGAGGGGTCAACTAACCTGGTCATAGAATTTATCGCGAGTTTATACATTTTTCCCCAGTACAAAAGTGCTCAGCGCCGCTAAAGAAGTTTTCACTTCAAAAATGTATGGGCGAGCGAAGCGAGTGCGTATGTAAATCTGTCTCTCTGATACTTCTTCTTACTTCGCTGAATCGATAACGATGAAATTTTATATGCAGATAATCTGAGACCCGGGAATGGCCAGGTCTTTATCCAGGAAATCATCCCTTAAGGATGTGAAAGGATGTCCCCATGTTTCGCAGAAAATTTATTTATGGAACGTATTGTTTCGCAGAATTGTCATTTCTTGGAAACTTTTTGTTTTCAGATACCGTTAACTTATTAGGTGCAGCAAATATGCCATTGTGTAGAATATAGCCCAATTAGATCTACCAGAAAAGTAGGTAACGCTAGGTTAAAACTGCGACCCTTTTGAAAAAAAGTAATATTTTCTATGAAATGGAATTTCTGCGAAACGACACATTCTATGAAACTTCTACAACCGTGAGGAAGTTTATATGGAAGAGCGAGAACTAAACACACGCCTGAAATAACATGACCTTAAATGAGTTTTGCGTAACTAAATTAGTAAGAGTAAAAGTTAGTTAGCTACAGAATCAATGTAAAAATGATAGTATTTTCTCCATCATACCTAATAGACCTATTATTACCGATTTCACGACAAAGCGGGTAAAGATTTTACAATCCAAGAAATAAAGTAGTAGGAACGAAAGTACAGTCAGGGCAAATAAATCACGAGCCAAAGGATCACGTCGCGCGGGAACTGTTGGTCGGAATTAAATTTTCAGAACCTCGTCTCTGTGTGCGTGCTTGTTGTGTTCTATATACATATACGGACGTGTCCTAGTGAGGGTTTTTCTTCCGTTTTCATATTTGATTAAGAGCCCACATATGCACTTTTGCCAATGTTTATCGACCTAGATCTCAACATCTATAGTAATTAAATACCTGTCCTTTCAGTATATTAATCTTGAACTATTTTCCTCCAGTCTGTTAAAAGTAAAAACACGATTTGCGAAAATTTTCTCAATGCTTTTATTTTTCAAACATAACCCTTTTTTTCGATGTTTTTGGTTGCTTTTTAAAACCCACCCATCTTTAACAATGAGTTTTGTTAAAAAGATGTAAAAAGATAAGTTCTCAAACCTGATAAAAAAGATTATCCTTACACGTTTAGAACAAACATCAATATTTACGAAAAACACGCGCTGAGCTTCCGTAGAGAGCGGGATGGTTAATTGAAAACTCACGCTTGTTAGAGCGGGACTTTTGCATTGCCATCTACGCCCTCTTAAAGAAAATAGGTACACATTTTATTGAAATAACTAATATCCCTTTCCCTAAGACAGATAACCGAAAACGAAATATAATGTATATGTCGTTGTCTGTTGCTCGAATATGCAAGTGCGAGAGAGCGCCAGATATTTCGTTTTCCTTTGAGCATGATCAGCGAGAAGCTATATAACCAAATGTTTCTCTTCCTCGCCCTTTCTGGGATCCCACTCATCTTGTGCTAACTGGCCGCGACGTGTTAACGTGTCAAAAAACCTAGTTTTTTTTTCAATTTCAAGTACCTATGGCACCACTTTTGCCCCCTACAAGTAGTATGGCAGATTTATATCTTCGTATTTCGTTTTCTTTTTAGTGGCGCACTTTAAATCAGAGCTATTGTTTTTCAACAGAAGCAAAATAATCTCGGACGGACATTTATACGACATTATTGACAGGCAGGTTCTTAATGTCAAATATTTTAGTTTACTCACGTCAGCTAAGACTTTCTGTGTTTAAGCCCAACAGCCAAACCATAGCCAAACCTTAAAAACCCACTCAGCAAATATTTACCTTTAAGTTCCAATTCCAACGCAACCTAGATTAGAAAATAACTCGAGCCTTCGCAATCTGCCGAATCAGTCGTTCGTAAATTGGCTTCTTTATTGCGAGGCACGCACGATTTTGCTGTAAAAAACCGCAGACCGCGACAAAAACGCGTTGTAAAGTTGAGGAAACATTATAAATTGAAGTTTTGAGCTAGTTTGCGAAGAACAATAACTGAAAAAGGATACGTCTGAAGTTGAACTCAGCTTGTTAGAGAACAAGTTGAGCTAATATCGGTATAGTGGGAACGGGATGGAGCCATTTACGGTTTGAATCTTGTTGGAATGACACGAATAATGTACTTGAAAAATTTCATTTTATGGGCACAGCGGCTAAGGTTCTGTCTATTGTGTATTTGTCTTATCTTAATGTTATCTTATCTTGTTGTATTTTATTCACTGGACGAAATTGTTATTTATAATGTGTAAAGAGATACACAGCATTATACATTTTAATTACGGACATTATGTATACATAACAAACGTATCGTCGTATTGGTAAACGGAACTTATAATCGCACACAATACACTTGTACTTGTAGGTATACGTTTACCATTAATAATACCCGTCAGTTTAGCTTACGGCGCTACACTGAGAAATTTGGAGACTTTGAAACGCTGTCCTGCCCAGACTAGCAAACAGTAGGGGCTGATTTTCAGATATATGATTCTTGACTATATGATTGTGGTACTGACAATAGCGAAACATGCTTGCTTAAAATTTTCTGGATAGAAAATAAATCCAAAGTCAAGTCTATATTTTCCTCTTTTTCCTCAGCCTACTAAAACAACGCATTATTAAAAGACACGATTAAGTTAATATGATGGTATTTTACCTCATCTAGGTACTGACAAGAGGAAATATAATAAACCTGCACACAGTCAGATATTTAACGAGATTTGTCTAAAAAGCCATTCTCGGAGAGGGTTGCATCCCGTTTTGTCGTGAGCGAAAAACAAAGGGTATCTCTTTCAATCGACATATCGCCTTAAACGTGGAAATGTCTTATAACCAGACATAGAAGTAATGCTTTGACAATAATATGACAATTAACCAGGGAGTTCCTTCCATAATCATATATTTATCGATGACTCTTTTAAATACTTATTTTAAAGTGACGTATCATAGTATATTATTAATTTATTATATTGAGTTCACCTGGTCAAGTAGATTTCTATTAAACTAACGAGTAATAGATAGGTATGCGCACTTTCGGTAAGTATCTATGTTTACAATAATACCTATATAAATGACATACGATAAATAAATAACCTTTATATCACACCTAGCCATAAAGTGGCCATTATCGCACGCTTCGCGCGCGAAAAAACCCACTTCCTGGCCAGGGGGTGACATAAAATTTTGTACTTACCACGGGCGATAATAAAGAAAGCCTCAGATCGCATATTTATCGCCCTTGCCTTCGGCTCGGGCGTAAAATACCTGCGATCTGAGACATTCTTTGTTTTATCGCCCTTGGTAAGTAATGTACTAATATTATACATATATGCTACAAAATTTAATGTAACAGTTTTAAAAACGAAGTATAATTTTATTATTAACGTGTTTCTTACACAAATATACAACTTTCATATAAGTATGTCATAATTTACCGGTAAATTAATATCTTTGCGAAGTCTCTAGGATAATTTTATTCGTGCCACAAAAACTTCTATGTCTCTTTATAACCAAGGAACGCTGAGTACAGGTTGTATTTATATGTCGCAGCCGGATTGTATAATCCGCCGGTTTACATTACGGCTAGCCGTTTTACAAAACAGAGCCATTTTGTAATACGGTGGCTTAACGATTAGCCGGATCGTCATTGCGATACGTTCTACAATATGGCGGCTCACGTTTAGCCGCATCGTCATTGCAATACGTTCTACAACATGACAGCTTACGTTTAGTTTAGCCGCATGGTTAGGACATTTACCCAGAGTCTTTTTTAGGTACGACGACGAGCGGAGCGAGGAGGAGTGTTCGTTAGAACTTCGACCCTACAGTGCGCGACCCGAGCGAGCGAAGCAAGCGTGCCGTGGCAGCGGCCGACGAAGCGCCATAACCGAATATTTATTAATACCCTAATCAATTGAACAAAAAAATGTCAAAGTGGCGAACCGCTGTTTTACATTACGACTAGGCGAATTGAATCCGGCGGACTTGTGGGAGCGGAGCTGTATTCAGTATCGTTGATCCGCCGTTGTATAAAACGGCTAGCCGTTATGTAAAACGGCTAGCCGGTATGGAAAACGGCTAGTCGTTATGTAAAACGGCTAGCCGGTATGGAAAACGGCTAGTCGTTATGAAAAATGGCTAGCCGTTATATAAAACGGCTAGCCGTAATGTATTACGGCGTATTATACAATCCTACTGAACCGCTGTTTTACATTACGGCTAGGCGAATTGAATAACGTAAAGCGCCTAACACATTCTGGCGGATTTTCGTTCAGCCGTATTCAATCTGGCTAATCGTTGACCCGCCATAATACAAAACGGCTCTGTTTTATAAAACGGCTAGCCGTAATGTAATACGGCGGATTATGCAATTTGCCTGCGACATATATATTATCTTCCACATTGTTCTACGCAGTAAATATTGTAAGCTAAGCTCGTCACGTCTGTCAAATTACCGTGGATGCAATATTTACGCGCTGCATAATGTCCTGAAACATGTTCGAGAGCACCTGCGACAGTGGCGCCGCACGTTTTACGAGCTGCCCGTGGCGCGAATTGCAACTAACTGGGAATAGATGATGGAATTTACGGGGCAGAATATTGGAGTGGCCGCGGCGTTTGTAAAAATATAAGTTTTGGACTTTTACATGGACCTATTTAAAACTATATCTTTGCGGACGACACGTCAGAGGAGACAATTTACCTGATCGTAAGTGATGAGTGCCACTACGATGAGTGTCATTGTAGTTAAATGTAGGCAGCCGGCCTTCGCAGGCAGTGTGACTATGACTACCATAGATATAGTATAGGTACCTAATATGTATAGATGCGCCACCGTCTTTATAACTACTTGTAACAGTCAAGGAATTTAATTGCCAACCCATCTAAGGTTCAATATCGTATACCAAACTGTCACAATAAGAGCTAGCTGGAGCACAACATTACTTTGTTTGACATAATTATCGCAACAGATTAACTACGTTGACATGGTGAACTTTGTCGAGAAGGGACTTTGCCAAAACTGGAGTCCCGATTTCGAATCCCGCATGTGTTTGTGCGATGACTTGATGAACACAAATATTTTGTTCCTGGCTCTTGGATGTTTTCTATGTATTTACGACCCTGCCTACGAAGCTGGAGGTCCCGGGTTCGAAACCCGGTCAGGGCATTTATTTGTGTGATTAGGACGATTATTTGTTCCTGGGTTTGGATGTTTTCTAGTATCAATTTATGTAAGTACGAGCATTTCTTAGTTTGGGACTAGGTTGATTTCTGTAAGATTGTCCACAAATATTTATGATTATATTTATTGTTATTTATTTATTATTTAAGTACGTATATCGTCGCTTTGTACGCATACTACAAGCTTTGCTTAGTTTAGTACTAGGTCGTTTTGTGTGTTGCGCCCTGTAGCCCGGGCATAAGAATACGGCTACGGTATCCTCTGCCTGTCGTAAAAGGCGACTAAAAGAGGGTCCTCGGGGCCGAAGACGGTCGTAGTTGGGGGCTGCGATCGTCCATAAAAACATGGCGGGACCCGTAGATGGACTCTAGGGCGGCACTGGAGAGTTCCATGGGAGAGCCCAGAGCCGTCCGAAATGGGTTGAGGAGGACAATCGGGGGGTTTTTAGTCGGTGCAAGTCCGACATAACTTGCGCACTGCCCCTGCGGTGCGGAGGTATCCATAAAGGATACCCGTACAAAAAAAAAGGTCGTTTTGTGTTAGATTGTCCATAAATAAAAATATAACTGTTATACTGCGCGCCCGCGCATGTTACGCCGCGTGATGTTTCCACCCTAACTGCCAATAACAGGCGCACTATTGTTGCTCAATACAAAACTCGTGTTTTAAGCTATTCGCCAGCTATTTACAATCATTTCGCGTCGCTCCGGTGCAATTTATAACTTTGTTCGAAATTGTAGCGCCCGGGGCGCGCGTACGTGTACAATTGTAGAATTATTGTAAAAACACTGGAATTTCGCTGTTTTCGCCCTGCGTTCGTCTTTCAATCTAATCACAATTTCGCCCAATTGAACGCTTCAAAAGTCTTTGGAAAATGTTGTATGTTGGCGTAGTAAAGACAAAACTGAACACCTGTTCAATGTGTTTCTGCTCACAAATGACGTAAGTGTTGTGTAAACAAAGCAAATCTAATGCACATACTTAACGTTACCATTACAGACCGATCAACGTTAAGGGGAGGTATCCCCATTGCAAATGTCCCGCTCTAACACGCGTGAGTTTGCATTTAACCATCCCGCTCTTTACGGAAGCTCTGGCGTAGTTTTCGTAAACATTTGAACATAGTCATTAAGCTAATCATTTTATCAAAGCAAACAATACGAATTTGTCTATAACTATATTTAGGGTTTTTAATTGAGTATAAAAATTAAATATAAATAATAATATAGCCGTAATATTGAAAAAAAACATCCCAAAAAGGGGTAATTTTGCAATGTTTTTCTATTGAGTGAAATTCATCAGGTCTTATAACTGACTAAGATTCTGACTGGACAAGATCCTTATGTAACACATATATATTACCTATTTCAAGAATTTAAGACAAATTATTCTATGTCTCAGATAGTTTGTAAACTCAAAAGTGGTAAAACTCAGCCTTAATCATCAATTAGTCACAAAAACTATTATCGATTTTCAATGATTTGTGACTAATATTAAAAGCGGCAAGTCTCTTTCTAATAAAAGTGGTTGAAAAGAGACTTCCGCTTGTAATATTAGTTACAATTCATTATGTAATTTGCCCTAGGGTGGGCTCAAACTGCGACTTTCAACAGAAATTAACTGCAAGGGTTAATTTATTTCGTATTTCGGCAGTAACGCCTGCTAACTCAAGCTACAAATTTCTCAATAAAATAAAAATTGTTAAATTTAAGCTCCCAGTTCGGATTTGAACCTGCGACCTTCTGACATTCGTGGCCAATCGCCCTAGCGGGAGCAATCATCCTTCATCTCACATTTTTTTTTATTCATTTACAAATTTGAAGGTTAACTCAGTATTGAACGTTATGAAAAGCACATTTAGAATTTGTTTGCAGCAGCTGCCGCTAGTCTAACCCTTTTGAGCAAATAAGTTAAGTTATTTGTTGATTTTCTAATTTGATTAAAGTCTGCAAAATAAGTTACATTTGTTTGTTATCTCCCATTTGTTGAGGTTTTTTTTTTATAAATAAGTATATTACTTTTATCTCACGAGCACGGGTTGGCCATTGTTGTAGTTGTGACACATAAGAACACATAGACGACGTGAACTCATAGCTACTACGCTGACGCACACATAGACAATGTACATGTATAGCTCAACACACAACCATGGCTCACCCGCGCTCGTGAGATAAACGTACTCTAAATGAATATTATAGTTAGGGGGACATCAACCTTACACAAATCGACCTAGTCACATACCAAGCTCTATAAGGCTTGTGTTTTATGGGTAAGCGACGATGAAATATGTAATAAACATAAATATTTAAAATATACAAAGAAACAAATAATTGACCGAGTAAAACGAGGTCTCTGTTTTAGCTTCGACAAAAATGCTTTCGTATGTCCGGCCGGATTTTTGTATGTCCTCCTCTACAGGTCGCATTTATCAACCGATTTTCGTGAAATTTTGTGAGTAGGTTCGGTAACTATATAGAATTTTTTTGTCGAGTCACTTTTTGGAAATTCAAAAAAACAAACATTGTATCAATGATTTCGTGTTTTTCTGCGGCCGTTTTTTCCTCTACAGGTCGCATTTCTCAACCGATTCTCGTGAAATTTTGTGAGCAGGTTCCATGACTACATATAATTTATTTGTAGAGTAAATTTTTGTAAATTTAAAAAAAATTTTTTTTACGTCGTTGGCTGATCTCCTCTACAGGTCGCATTTATCAACCGATTTTCGTGAAATTTTGCGAGCAGGTTTGGTAACTATATAGAATTTTTTTGTCGAGTCACTTTTTTGAAATTCGAAAAAACAAACTTTGTATCAATGATTTCGTATTTTTCTGCGGCCGTTTTTTCCTCTACAGGTCGCATTTCTCAACCGATTCTCGTGAAGTTTTGTGAGCAGGTTTTATGATTATATAGATTTTTTTAGGCAAGTAAATTTTTGTAATTTTTTTTATTTTTTATTTTATTCATTGGTTTGTTCTCCTCTACAGGTCGCATTTATCAACCGATTTTCGTGAAATTTTGTGAGCAGGTGCGGTAATTCTATAGAATTTTTTTATCGAGTCACTTTTTCAAAATTTAAAAAAACAATTTTTTTATCAATTATTTTGTGTTTCTGCGGCCGAATTTCGATTTGTTCACCTCTAAGGGTCGCATTTCACAACAGATTCTCGTGAAGTATTGTGAGCACGTTCTTTGATTACATCGAATATTTTTGTCGAGTAATCTAAAAAAATTCTATGGTTTGTCCTCCTCTACAGCAGCGGTCGGCAACAGGCAGCCCGCGGGCCGCATGCGGCCCGCGAGCCTCCCTGGCTTTATTGTTTGTAAAGGTAAAATTTGAAATTCTTAACAACGTGAAAGCGTCTGTTTCGCCAACCACGAATATTTTCACAGTTGGTCAGGACGAGATATGTGTTTGTAAGTATATTTTACAATTAAATCTATCTAATTTTTTTTTTTAAATTTCGCGCTCGCCGCCTTTGCGTTAGACAGTATGAAGTATTTTCCACACCTGCATCTTAATGTTCAAAAAATTTCGCGCTCGCTGCGCTCGCGTTTGCGTCTACATGACTTGATGCGTATGAAGTATTTTCCAGACCTGCATAATAATATTCGCAAATTTTCGCGCTCGCTACGCTCGCATTTTCAACGAGATTTGCTATGACTTGATGCGTATGAAGTATTTGCCGCATTTGAATCAGTGTTCGAAAAATTTCGCGCTCGCGTTTACATCTACATAACTTGATGCGTATGCGTATGAAGTATTTTCCGCACCTGTATCATAATGTTCGAAAAATTTCGCGCTCGCTACGCTCGCATTTTCATCTAGATGTGTTATGACTTGATGCGTATGAAGTATTTGCCGCATTTGCATCAGTGTTCAAAAAATTTCGCGCTCGCGTTTTCATCTAGGTGTGTTATGACTTTATGACCCGTCCCCCCTTAAAGTTTCTATATCTGCTATTCTATATGCTTGCATTGATCGAATGAATCGCGAAATTACGATGCGGTTGAAATGCGAATTATCTGGGTTTGGTAAGGAAACTAGCTGGTTTATCTGTGAAAAGTCGGTTTTTTCGTCTTTCTCGTTTTTCACGTAAAAAGGGGTGCGAATTTTTACTACGTTACTGTCGCGTACGGCGTACCAATTTGTTTCGAGTTGATATCAACAGACAGTGATCATTATTATCATCTGCGGCCCGTGAAGATTTTTTTAGCTACTATGTGGCCCGTGGGTGCTAAAAGGTTGCCGACCCCTGCTCTACAGGTTCGATATCTAACATAGTTTTGGAAATAAAAAAAAAAACACTCACGAGGTCTACAGCTCACAGAGCCACTAGTTATTATCATCTGCGGCCCGTGAAGATTTTTTTAGCTACTATGTGGCCCGTGGGTGCTAAAAGGTTGCCGACCCCTGCTCTACAGGTTCGATATCTAACATAGTTTTGGAAATAAAAAAAAAAACACTCACGAGGTCTACAGCTCACAGAGCCACTAGTAAACAAGTCTCAGAAACAAATATTCATGCAAATCACACAAATATATTTGCCCTGACCGGGTTTCGAACCCAGGACCAACTTTGAAGGCAGCATCGCTAAGGGCCTATGAACACAGCGTTATTTAAATTAAGGGGAGGTATCCCCAACGCAAATGTCCCGCTCTAACATGCGTGAGTTTACAATTAACCATCCCGCTCTCTACGCAAGGTCTGCGCGCAGTTTTGTAAATATTTAGCTATGGTTATTAAGCCAATCATTTTATCAAAGCAAACCCTGCGAATTTGTCTATAACTATTTACTTTCTTAAATTTAGTACAAAAATTAAATGTTAAATATCAGTAATATAGCCGTAGTATTGAAAATACATTTCAAAAAGGGGTAACTTCGCGATTTTTTTCTATCGAGTGAAATTCATCAGGTCATGTAACTGACTGCGATTTTGACTAGACAAGATCCTTATGTAACACATATATTTTTTTTAGATTTTAAGACACTATATTCTATGTCTCAGATGGTTTTAACACAAACAAACACGCTCCGTTGACGTGCGTTGCCCTAATACTGCCATCTCTTAGGCGACTTCCTGACTTGGCGGGGCGAGATCGATATGTGACATTTTCTTCTTTGACGTAAACTTACTGACGTCGCAAAGATTACCACTTGATATAATACTGTCAGTATTACGTTTGCGCGTAAAATCATGCGCAGAAGCGATCATGCGCCTAAGGCGACTTCCTGATTTGTCGGTGCGGAGGCAGTACGATATGATAAAAGTGTCAAATGTCAGTGTCAGCTGTCAGTCGACTCGGTACCATTTTTTACTGCGCCCCTACATTTAAATGAGTGCTTCCTGACTGGCGCGAGATGCGCGGTAGCGGGACGATGCGAAGGCGGTACTGCTCCGCTTCTGCGCATGATATTACTACTGCGCAAACGTAATACTGACAGTATTATGTCAAGTGAGAATCTTTGCGACGTCAGTAAGTTTACGTCAAAGAAGAAAATGTCACATATCGATCCCGCCCCGCCAAGTCAGGAAGTCGCCTTACTGTATACATGTTAGTAGCCTAGGAGTAGGATAACGCGCGTCGCGACGACGGTGCTGTACAATAAAAAAACCAGCCAAGTGCGTGTCGGGCCACGCGCAAGGTAGGGTTCCGTAGTCGTCCACCCGTTACATTATGTGGACTAAAAAGTTCGCAAACTTATATTTACTATGTTTTTGACAGAATTAAAAAATTGCATCACCACTTTACATGTAGGGGAGATACCCCAAAAAAAATTTTTTTTAAGATTTTATTCTACCGTTTTATCGGCGTCATTGATATGTATACTCATGCCAAATTTCAGCTTTCTAGTACTAACGGTTACTGAGATAAACGGGGGACAGACGGACGGACGGACGGACATGGCGAAACTATAAGGGTTCCTTGTTTACTACGGAACCCTAAAAACGCGTGTGCATAGACCCTAACAACTAGGCCAATCCGAAAGGTTATTCTTCTAAAACGCAAGATTACGGCAACCCTCATATTTCACCTGGAGTTTGGTCAACACCGTGAAAAATAATTGTGATCTTCTCGGGACCTATTAAAGAGCGCGGGCCAGCGATAAATCACAAGTCCACAAAAGTGGGCGCACGCGAGAATGATAGACCGTTTTTAGTTAAGATAATAGTTTAATTTTGAAATAGGCGAAATAGTATATTATTTAGGTATGTGCCTAAAAGATTACACCTATTTTATTACCTCTGCCATAATGATATAAGTTTAAAGGGTATTATTGGGTCAGTGCAAGAAGTTTAGATACATCCTGGAGGTTCATTTGCAGCTAGAAAATATTACCTTGAATGACGTCACCGTTATCTTGCATCTCTTTCATTAGATCCATTTTACATTAGAATGATAGAGATGCAAGATAACGGTGACGTCATTAAATGTCATATTCTCTAGCTCCAAACGAATGTTTGGCACGCAACCTCAAGGATGTAGCTAAACTTCTTAGGTCAGTGACGAGCAAAGGGACGTTTACCTTACAAATATGTAATAGCAGCTGTTTAAATAAGAACAACTACATCTTGATCGAATGACAGCTTGACTATAAAGCCTAATTTACATTACAGCATGAAATGAATCCTTAATAGGACAGACCATACATTTTCTGGAAATGTGAAACTGAAAATCGATTTATAAGCATGTTTGGTATTCTAGATTCAGAAAAAATATTGGAAAAAGTCGGGGGGTAAGCAGGGCTCGAAAACCGGTTTCGTTTTCATACAATTAAGTTTTGATCAAACTTGGTATAATTATATAACTATTTATCCCGAAAATCATTCCTCTAAGGGATGAAATAGGGAACTACTGGAAGAATAGGTACGCCTATCCTATATCCTAATCCTAATCCTAATTGACCGAGTAAAACGAGGTCTCTGTTTTAGCTTCGACAAAAATGCTTTCGTATGTCCGGCCGGATTTTTGTATGTCCTCCTCTACAGGTCGCATTTATCAACCGATTTTCGTGAAATTTTGTGAGTAGGTTCGGTAACTATATAGAATTTTTTTGTCGAGTCACTTTTTGGAAATTCAAAAAAACAAACATTGTATCAATGATTTCGTGTTTTTCTGCGGCCGTTTTTTCCTCTACAGGTCGCATTTCTCAACCGATTCTCGTGAAATTTTGTGAGCAGGTTCCATGACTACATATAATTTATTTGTAGAGTAAATTTTTGTAAATTTAAAAAAAATTTTTTTTACGTCGTTGGCTGATC
Source organism: Cenopis cana (assembly GCA_951800055.1). Classification (NCBI taxonomy): domain Eukaryota; kingdom Metazoa; phylum Arthropoda; class Insecta; order Lepidoptera; family Tortricidae; genus Cenopis; species Cenopis cana. Next base: position 893,800 of record OX637479.1, on the reverse strand, counting down.
TCCTCTACAGGTCGCATTTATCAACCGATTTTCGTGAAATTTTGCGAGCAGGTTTGGTAACTATATAGAATTTTTTTGTCGAGTCACTTTTTTGAAATTCGAAAAAACAAACTTTGTATCAATGATTTCGTATTTTTCTGCGGCCGTTTTTTCCTCTACAGGTCGCATTTCTCAACCGATTCTCGTGAAGTTTTGTGAGCAGGTTTTATGATTATATAGATTTTTTTAGGCAAGTAAATTTTTGTAATTTTTTTTATTTTTTATTTTATTCATTGGTTTGTTCTCCTCTACAGGTCGCATTTATCAACCGATTTTCGTGAAATTTTGTGAGCAGGTGCGGTAATTCTATAGAATTTTTTTATCGAGTCACTTTTTCAAAATTTAAAAAAACAATTTTTTTATCAATTATTTTGTGTTTCTGCGGCCGAATTTCGATTTGTTCACCTCTAAGGGTCGCATTTCACAACAGATTCTCGTGAAGTATTGTGAGCACGTTCTTTGATTACATCGAATATTTTTGTCGAGTAATCTAAAAAAATTCTATGGTTTGTCCTCCTCTACAGCAGCGGTCGGCAACAGGCAGCCCGCGGGCCGCATGCGGCCCGCGAGCCTCCCTGGCTTTATTGTTTGTAAAGGTAAAATTTGAAATTCTTAACAACGTGAAAGCGTCTGTTTCGCCAACCACGAATATTTTCACAGTTGGTCAGGACGAGATATGTGTTTGTAAGTATATTTTACAATTAAATCTATCTAATTTTTTTTTTTAAATTTCGCGCTCGCCGCCTTTGCGTTAGACAGTATGAAGTATTTTCCACACCTGCATCTTAATGTTCAAAAAATTTCGCGCTCGCTGCGCTCGCGTTTGCGTCTACATGACTTGATGCGTATGAAGTATTTTCCAGACCTGCATAATAATATTCGCAAATTTTCGCGCTCGCTACGCTCGCATTTTCAACGAGATTTGCTATGACTTGATGCGTATGAAGTATTTGCCGCATTTGAATCAGTGTTCGAAAAATTTCGCGCTCGCGTTTACATCTACATAACTTGATGCGTATGCGTATGAAGTATTTTCCGCACCTGTATCATAATGTTCGAAAAATTTCGCGCTCGCTACGCTCGCATTTTCATCTAGATGTGTTATGACTTGATGCGTATGAAGTATTTGCCGCATTTGCATCAGTGTTCAAAAAATTTCGCGCTCGCGTTTTCATCTAGGTGTGTTATGACTTTATGACCCGTCCCCCCTTAAAGTTTCTATATCTGCTATTCTATATGCTTGCATTGATCGAATGAATCGCGAAATTACGATGCGGTTGAAATGCGAATTATCTGGGTTTGGTAAGGAAACTAGCTGGTTTATCTGTGAAAAGTCGGTTTTTTCGTCTTTCTCGTTTTTCACGTAAAAAGGGGTGCGAATTTTTACTACGTTACTGTCGCGTACGGCGTACCAATTTGTTTCGAGTTGATATCAACAGACAGTGATCATTATTATCATCTGCGGCCCGTGAAGATTTTTTTAGCTACTATGTGGCCCGTGGGTGCTAAAAGGTTGCCGACCCCTGCTCTACAGGTTCGATATCTAACATAGTTTTGGAAATAAAAAAAAAAACACTCACGAGGTCTACAGCTCACAGAGCCACTAGTAATATTATAAACGTGAAAGTTTGTGCGGATGTATGGATGTACATTCCGTTTAATCTCAAAAACTACTGAACGGATCTCTATGAAACTTTCCAGTGATGTAGCTTAGACATCAGAATAGGACATAGGCTATAATTTATTTCAAAATTAAAAAAATTAGGTAGCAAAACTAGACTATCCGTGCGAAGCCGGGGCGGGCCGCTAGTTATTAAATAAATAAAGAATCTTCTTGACACGTGTATAACTTCGACGTGGCTAATATTTATATCGTGGCCATTTCCTATTCTGGTAACGAACTTACCTAATAAACTAAGCTTACCCTTAAACAAATGGGTATAGGGTTGTAAGCGGGGTGTTAAAGTATTTAAAACAAGCCCTTCTGACAGAAGCATGCCCTTCGGAGCCTGGGGTTTAGGGCCGTGAAGATTTGATCCGGGGAAACATTTGGAAATTCCTCGTTGTATTCATTGTTATTAGGTAATAGACAAAAGAATTATTGTCAATTATTAAATAAATATTTGCGGTTTACCTATCCCGCACTAATCGTCCTGTCCTAGTCCTAAACTGAGCTGTTAAATAAGTTCGTGGACTGTTCTTTCGTTTGTTTTTTATTTCTTTACGAGATTTCTTTGATTAACCGAGCGGACCAGCTTGGGCAAAATGCATTCTGAACTCCGGGTGCCACTTCAGTAAATTTCTCATCTGCTGGTCGAATTTCTTAAGGCCTACCCTATCTGAATGACCTTGGAACTGTAATTCTTCATTTTTCCGTGTCGTTTTTGTCACACCGTAATAGCATCGGCCGTCGTTAACACAACACCCTCCTCAACTGGTCAATGAGACCAAGTTATACGCCATCAAATATTGTAATTAAAAATAAAATGTAGTTACCATTATTGTAGTTTTTGGGTCCACCCGGGGATTCTTTTGAGAAGTGTACAGGACTTATTTATAAATTCTAGTACACGAAATTGTTAATAAAATACCACCGTACAACATATATTTTTTTGATTGCGAAAACTTAACCCCGTGAACTATTACTATGAAAAATGCACTAAAATTGGTTGATTTCGCCGGGTACCTAGTCCCTTTATAACCGATTATCGTGAAATTTTATGAGCCGATGTAATCACGTAACAATATGTACTACCGTTGGTACGTATTTAATGTCAGTTTTAGTATGGGATTTGACATTTAAATCTATCGTACTAACTGTCGAAAACGTTACGTGATTACCGCGCGCGGGGTACGCATATTGTGATCCCGACTAAAGCGCCACCAAGTGCCTAAGTTAGTAATATTATCTTGGATACACTCACATGGTGAAAAAACATACAACAAGATACGCACGAAACACAACCCTGCCTTGCAGTCGGGTAAAAAGTGCACCCGCCGCTGGGGATGAAACTCTGGTATATTGACTCGAAAGGCAGTATGCTTTACCACAGCGCCACACATCGAATTTTTGAATACCTTTTTAACAAGCCACATTTAGAAGACAATTCGTGCAAGTTTAATAGCCTTAAGACTAGGTGGCGCTATTATTAATTCCGTCAGCTTTCTTCTAAGATGAACAACCATGATCTCCGGTGTGCGCCAGAACGTAACTTACCTGCAACTAAAACATACTGATCTCGTAGTAAATTCAGCCGGTACGTGGTCGTGAATTATTTAAGGAGAAGCCGGATGGGAAATAAAACTCGTCTGAACAAGTTGAAGCCTCGTCTGCAACTTTAACCATAGGCGAGTACAGTCGTTCCGTTCAGAAATATATGCGTTTCCAAATTTTCTAATACCTAATCTGAGCAGTCTTATGGGCTTTAAAATAAAGCCTTGTTCACATATTCTTCACATTTTCCGTACATAAACAGTCGAGAGCAAGATATTGTATCTAATTTCTATTCAAAGTGGACCCATTTTATTTTGATTTTGAGTGTATACTCGAACTCGAATATACTTGAACCTTATTGTAACGAGGTAAAGTCTATCGATGGCCAGTTGACTGCGATGCTGATACTAACATTAAAATCTCACGTCTGTATTCCCAGAAGGGCAGGGCTATGCAGAGAAAGAGACATTTAATTTTAGCAGACATACTTCAACCCGGTTCCAATAATCTACTCTTATATATGATACTAATGGGAAGAAACAGGGTGCATGACTTATGACGTATACATTTTTGAATTTTTATAAAAAATGCTATAAAACCGTAGATAAATAAAGTCTTATCACATATTGGTAAGCCCGCCAGAACTGCTCGGTAGATAATTCACGAAATCCAAGTTGTCGCAGTTACTTGCCCAATCTAGATGGCCTCTAGTCCACTCTTTGGGCTAGTTTAGAGACTTGCCGATTTTAAGGAATTGTCCGAGAAAATTGTAGAGCTGCAACTGAAATACCTATCGATGTCATAAATGATAGGTATTTTTATTTAAGGCACAGCTTTAATGAACTTTCGCTTTTGGAGTAGCATCACTGGGGAAATACATAAATTAAAATTGCTTCAGACGTTACAGACGACCGTGTCATCATCCCCTCGTTTTAGGGGTCCACCTCTTCTCTTCTTGCTTTCTCTAGGGTGTCAAAGAGACACCCGTTTACTCCATTTGTCGTCCCCTTTGATCACCAGATCTCTTCCACTTTAGCCTCCTTATTTTATGTGTGTGAGTTTTGTGTGTGAACTTTGGACTTGCTTCTTGTATAAGAGTTCCTCATCCGGTCGGCTCTTCTGACTCTTAGCATGCTCCTTTCCATCGTGTGCTGGCAAGTTTCTAGTTTGGAGTTTGGACGTTCTGTACGTAGATAGTACTATTAATTATTCTGTGCCGAAAGCATACGCGCTGTCACCAACCTCCAATACCGCCCTGACCCGTATAACTCGTCCCAGCCAACCGCCCGCTGAATAATTAACAGTTTACACGCTAAGTGTTGCCGCTAAGATCAAAATTTCACTGCGAATGCTTAATTCTGGAGGGTTAAAATTCTTTTCAGGGCACACTTGGCGCGGGAATAATAAATATCGTGCGTAAAGTTGAGCCGGGCTCGTCTTTCCTATGTGTTTTTAATGATTATTATCTTATTTTATACAACGTCGGTGGAAAACAAGCGTACAGTCCATCTGATGGTAAACGGATACCGCAGCCTATGATGCTCGTACTCCAAAGGATTCACGACCGAAAAATATTGATGGGATGCTTGTTATGATTTAAAAAAATCATAATCTGCTGCTGGCTTCGTTCGACAGGTGAGCACATATACAAATTTGCAACACGCTTCGTCACAAACAAATCAATAATGATATCCACTACAAGCTGGAAAGGTTAGCTGGAAGAGATTCCTTAAAATGGATAAGCTCGCCTTTGTACTTTATCTATGTATTGTATTTTTTTCCCTTTGTTGTGTTTTATGTACAATAAAGCAATACAATACAATACAATACAATACAATACAATACAATACAATACAATACAATACAATACAATACAAGCTTTGTGAACCTTAAACTCTTATCATGCTCAGTCAAAAGGACCATCCCAGATCGAAGCTGGTTCATATGTTCCCATGACACTGGCATCGCTACCACGCTGAATAGCCAGAAAAATATGCTGCGATCCGGAACGAGGATCGCGTCACGTCATAGTGACCGATCCAAACCTTCATGAACCCCTAAAAACATTCCAGACTTTCCTTTTATTAATAATATATTAGAATAAGACATATTTACTCTTGATAAGAGAACAACGGTTGAGACTTATTTGTAAAAGTCACTGTTTGTGACATGTTTCGGATCGCAATTCCCCCGCCCCGTCCGCGACCGCCCGCGAGTTTCGCGCGCGCCAGCGAGCAGTGATGCGCGGTCGGTTATAGTTACACCACGCAATTTGATGAAGGACTCCAATTGCAGTTGGAAACATGTCGCAAATAGTGACTTTTCCATGTGAGTGTCAACCGTTGTTCTCTTATTTATATTTGTTTCGTTATTTTATATACCTTTAAATTCTTGTAATTATATGCTAATAAAGTTATACCCCTTTTTCATCTATATAGTACAATTGAATATAGAATAGACTCAAATATATTAGAATATTTCATTAATATTGTATGTAACGGATAGACGGAGGATAAATAAAGCACCTCCATCGAAAATGTGACTCGGTAGAGACTGGCTGTTAGTCAGTGCTGTAATCACTGGGATCGCGGAGCGAGAGAAACATGGACGCGGCAAATTAATTTTTCCTCTATTTTTACTAAAAATGGGATTGCTCTTGGCCAGCATCTAGCCATAGGGCTAAGATGAGGCCGACGATGAAGCGAGCCCACCAAGAAAATGCCTATTCACTCGTGCCTTAAAGACGTCTAGGTTATATGAACTTGGAAATACAGATGCCGGCACGGAAAGGCAGCGAATAATTCGGCCGAATACCGAACATTAAAAAATATGCCAAATACTAAATAATAACCCAATCTTGAAATATAATAAACGGGTCACTCACGTCTACGTAGACGTGAGTGACCCGTTTATTAGGGTTCCGTAGTAAACAAGGAACCCTTATAGTTTCGCCATGTCCGTCCGTCCGTCCGTCCGACCCCCGTTTTTCTCAGTAACCGTTAGTGCTAGAAAGCTGTAATTTGGCAGGAGTATACATATCAATGACGCCGACAAAACGGTAGAATAAAATCTTAAAAAAAATATTATGTTTTTTTTAGGGTACCTCCCCTACATGTAAAGTGGTGGTGCAATTTTTTTCTGCCAAACCCCATCATGTGGGGTAGCGTTGGTAGCTCATAGCTCTTTTAAAAATATTATAAGGTTTCTAAAAGCATTTTTTGATTAAAGAATTGGTTAGCGTGATATTAAGCTTTGAAGTGATAATTTTTGCTATATGGTCAAGTGTCCCCCCCCCCCCCCCTGCCAGCTAAACGGTGGCTACTAGACATGTGAAAAAAATCATGGTAGTAGTATATACGATGAATTTAAAAGGAAAACTATCACAGCTAAGTAGACATTACTAGTTAACGAGTAATAGTCGAACTTCAGAAATGTACTTTGCAAAAGCAAACTTTCGTACAATTTCCATTGATACCTTAGATAATGTTGTTAATTCTTTCAAAAACATAGTAAATATAAGTTTTCGAACTTTTTAGTCCATATAATGTAACGGGTGGACGACTACGGAACCCTATCTTGCGCGTGGCCCGACACGCACTTGGCCGGTTTTTTTTATATTTCAATAATACCTATGTCTGAGACTCAGGGGATTTTTTTATTTCAAATAACCGAATGTTCGGCGCATTTCTAATTCATTTTTGCTGAGACGACCGCTTTAGCTTAGTTGATAGTGACCCTGCCTACGAAGCTGGAGCTCCCGGGTTCGAATCCCGGCATTTATTTGTGTGATGAGCACGAATATTTGTTCTTGGGTCTTGGATGTTTTCTATGTATTTAAGTATCTATTTATATAAGTATGTATATCGTCGCTTAGTACCCATAGTACAAGCTTTGCTTAGTTTGGGACTATAGTTTGATTTTCGTAAGATTGTCCACAAATATATATTTGCTGAATTCCAATGCCGCCTCCACATCGCATCGCGTGGCGCTCGCTCGTTACCCTCCCTGTTTACAAGCGGACAATCCGATTATCGCTCGTCCACTTCTTAATTTGTAACTGCACCTTAATAGACGGCGACAGAGCTAATTGCTCAAATACCAGCTTTTAACACTTCGCTTTTTTTCCTTTTGAAAGGAATTGAGTTTGTAAATGGGAATAATGTAAATGCTGACGGCATCTTCAGAAATATTGAATACTGATATTTATAAGAAACAATAACCTAAGATATTATTATACAGGTGTGACATTTTAAACGATCGGGGGCCGATTTTTGAGTTTCGAGCGCTCGAATTCAAAAGCGAGTGGTAGAAAATAGTCACACGCGGCAAATTGTCACGATTATTGTCGCGTGAACCTAATAAGAGCTATTTTTGAGAGTCACCACTCGAAATCGATATTTTGCATATTGTTAGTTCCAAAAAAGGACAGTAATAATTGTAATATTTAATTGCACTAAAATACGTGACGAAATGACTAGTCTCGTCATTCCGCTTCTTTACAACTGACACGGTTGGTGGCCGAACTAAACAAACAATGCGTGTTCGAGTTCTTATTATACAATAATAGTACACTACTGCAGAGGCCGTGAAGTATTGCTGACTAGACACTTTTTTTTTTTTTTTTTATTGCGAAAACCGTCATTATACTCGATTTAGACTAATTCAGGGATAACGTTTTCAAATTTTATATTTATTTTGAATTACAATGACGATTTTACGCAAAAAACTTTTTTTTACTTATAATTCAAAATAAATATAAAATTTGAAATCCTTATCCCTCAATTAGTCGAAATCGAGTATAATGACGATATTTCGCAAAAAAAAAATGATGCCGCTTTTTTTTAAACATGCCATTTGAACAAGCCATGTAGGTATAGCCGCACATAAATATACCTACTAGACAGACATGGTAGTTTTTTTTTAAATGTGCAAGTATGGTTAAAGTGTCTAGTGGTGGTTGGCATTGGCAGTATGTAATTTTTCCTTTGTCAGTTTAATAATGTAAGCAAAATTAAAAAGTTAGAGTAGCGGCCAATAATCTTTTTTCTTAGGGTTTTCATAGGTAGTGTAGGTAGGGTAGGGCGCCATTAGCAAGAAACTTAATTTCTTCATTTCGTGCCATTAACACACACATACATGTCCGAGCATGTTTGAGAAAATTTATATTATTAGCGTAATAATAAATTTAAGTAGAAAGTATATTCGGGATGAATTACTTAGTGGGTACTAAATTCTACTGATAGAATTGAATACGAGTGGTCAGTACCACTCGACTTCGAATTTTCTATCGCTCGAATGTCAAAAATAGCATGTCATCGTTTTTTGTCAGATCTCGAGTGAAAAGTCGACCGTTCGAAACTCAAAAATCGGTCCCCAAGTATGGGAAAGTCTGAAACTATAAGACATATGAAGATCTGTTTTTAGGAACCGTGTCATCAATTTTAGTTACAGGAAAAACGAAATAGTAAAATCATTAAGTACCTAAACGAGTTGAGTAATTGCGTTGTAAGACCATGGTTGTCATTTCGAACATCTACTTAATTAAATTAAAGGATATGAAATACAATGCATTTTATGCAATTTAGATATCATGTTTCATAGTAGGTAACATTTGCTGCTTATATCATACCTGCACAATCCATATCCAAAAAGAAAATATGTAAGAGTTATTGCTCAATATGTCCGGGTACGATTCCCGGACTGAGTACAAGTTTTTTTAAATGTATGATTGCAGTTTTTCTTGACACTAAAATCGATGACATGGTTCCTAAAGAATCTCATAATTTCTAATTCTCATAATTTCAGACGTCACCATATATTTAAATGTTACATTCTGTATATAACTGAACGAAGGGGTTGATTGGTAACTAAATCTTTTTGGGATTAGACCGGTTTTTTACGATGTTTTCCTTCACAGATAAGCGACTGTTAAATACCAAATTACAATAATATCTCTTTTCGGAATCAAGGAGAGCTTATACCCTCCAGCGCAGATTCTCAAGTGGACAGATTCGCAAATGGACAGATCCTCAAGTGGACAGATTATCAGCTGGACAGATTCTCATGTGGACAGATTAGCAGCTGGACATATTCTCAAGTGGACAGATTAGCAGCTGGACAGATTCTCATGTGGACAGATATGTTATGTAGGTAATTTTGTGTATTTCGAAAACAGACCTGCGTGCTCACTTTTAAAATCAATTTAGCCAGTATTCTTTACGACGAATCCGTGATCTGAAAATTTCATTTATTTAAACATATTTCCCAGACCGGGCAATGAAAATCTACATTACTTTTGATGGTATCAAATCAAATGAAACAGGGGGTATCTTTCACGTACTATTTGATGTTTATTCTGACCGAGCATTTGATCTAATAAAGCATGAATGCATTGAATATCTCGTATCAAATTTGCATGTCCATATAAATTGGTTGATTTAAAATATCTAAATAAATTTTGATTTAACACGTTTTTGGGTGGAAATGACACCTACAACGTCTAGAGTTTCCTTTGGATTGGAAGGTTAGATGGCAGTAAGTTTCGTAAAACTAGTGCCTACGTTACAGTAATGGTGTGTAATCATCATAATATCAGTCGAAACTCAAAGCCTCCACCACCTCAAACAATAGAACCTTTTAAAAATGTGTAGGTAAAGTCGAGTGAAAATTATGTATCGAATGATTCCTCTCATAAATATATGTACCGAAACCTTAAATCACCGACATAAGAGCTAAGATGGGACATAATTCTTGAGCAAGTTGTATGCACCCATATTTTTGCACTTGCACAAAACGCGAGTCTGAAATGTTAAATTTTTTCTCATTTATTTTAGCATATGTATAAACAAAACGTGAGAACACGCAACCAATCGAGTATCAGACGCTTATCGGCAAAAAACACACCCGTATATTATATTTCTGCTCACGACTTTATCGTAAATATGAAGGGTAGGGCCGCACCTTCTGGCAGCTATTGCAAAAAGAGCGGAGCGCACTCTCCATAAAATATATCTGAGAGAACGGGGGGCGTGTATTCTGGGGTTATAGTGCGACGTGCGACGTAGTCTTTGCGCACGAGTTTAAGCAGAGTACTTTTGTCTCATGAGCGCGGGTGAGGCATGGTTGTGTGTTGAGCTATACATGCACATTTTCTATGTGTGCGCCAGCGTAGGTGCTATGAGTTCACGTTGTTTATGTGTTCGTATGCGTCACAACTACAACTGCATCCACACAATCGTATCAAGTTTACAGGAAACGCAAACTGATATTTTTTTGATCCTCGGATAGTTTCCAATAACATTGAAAAATATAGTTAACAATCATTTGAGTAAGATTTTAATCTACGCACTCTGCTTTATGCATCGCTTTAAGCCAACTGAGCTGTTGTGGGGATCTCTCGTGATGAGAAACCTTTCAGTCACGTCATTCTCCTAATTTCGCCTTGGGGTGTTAATGAACAATAACAATAATACTACAATAATATTTATTTGCAGAAATAGTAGATTGTACAACAAGTGCATATAATGTTCCATTTTACACGAGATGTTTAATCCATCCGAGCGAGCTTGCGAGCGAGGTTGGATATAAGATCGAGTGTAAAATAGGGTTTATGGACGAGTTATACACTCTACTTTTCACTTCTTAATAAATAGGTTTAAGAACAAAATGACTAACTGGCTTCTGGACAAATGTTATTGTAGTGTAAGGAAATACTTGGACCAAAATTGACAATGTAATTAATGAATTATTATTTCTGACATTTTAAATTATTATTGTTTTTTATTATCTAATATCATTATTATAATTTTGAATTTTGACTACCTTGACATTGTTCCGTAAAATTTGCTAATTATGTGGATATATTTAATTATTATTATTGTATTAATTATGTCGCTCCTACAAAAATGTTTGCACGCCTGCATGCAGGCTGAATGCACTGGACTTTCTTTTATTTTTAACACCTTATTTATAACATGTATTCTGAGCAAATAAAATCTTTGAATCTTGAATCTTTGAATCAAAGTACCTAAGGCGATTTCCTGACTTGGCGGGGTGGGATCGATATGTGACATTTTCTTCCTTGACGTAAATTTACTGACGTCGCAAAGATTCCCACTTGAAAGAATACTGTCAGTAATCAGTATTACATTTGCACAGTAGTAATATTATGCGCAGAAGCGGACCAGTTAAGTACTGCCTTCGCATCGTCCCGCTTCCGCGCATCCCGCGCCAGTGGAAGCACTCATTTAAATGTAGGGGCGCAGTAAAAAATGGTACCGAGTCGACTGACAGCTGACACTGACATTTGACACTTTTCTCATATCGTACTGCCTCCGCACCGACAAATCAGGAAGTTGCCTTAATATTTGAAATTTCAAATACAAAATTTTGTACGCGTGGTCTGAATAGGCCAATATGTTATGGGTACAATCCTCTCTCGAAGTTCGATCTTCGCTATAAAGCCAGAATAGGGCGGCGGAGTCGTATTACATATTTATATGTGTGAGCCAGTTCTTCGCATATGTTTCTAGCTGTTTTATTCGTGCGAATAAAGTGCGTCTCGTTTCGTTTTTTGAGTGTTTATTTTTTTGGAACTAATTATGCGATAGCCCCAGATACCGCAGGGCTGATGTTGTGATGGCTGACCTACGTGAGCTTCAAGCTGAGTCGTGGAAAGATAAAGATCTAGTACAAGACCGGGATCAATGGCGTGCACTCGTATTGGAGGCCAAGACACACTTTGGGTGGCTGAGCCAGCGGAGTAAGTAAGTAAGTAAGTAATTATGCGATAGCAATAAAGTTGTAGGTACCCAAGTTTTTGGTACACTCATTTTTAAAATAAAAAGTTGCGTGCCTGCGGTTGATATTGCAAGAACCCATAGTTTGTGTTTGCGTAGCGGCGACGCTGAACATTGCAGTCCAAATGATTCTGATCAAGAAAAAAGTGCAAAAAGACGGTCAAAAATAATGTCCAGCCGGCATCACATCAAATTTGGGGTTAAAACAACGTATAACTGGGGATTTTGATCGTCGCCGCGTTGGTGAGCACACGTGCCCGGGGCAACGACGGGCAGAATCCATTTACCGTACAAAACCTTATCTACTGTCATGGCGTCATTACCGAACAACGTCATTGAACACGTGACATTGGCGAAATCATCATAAATTTGATGAAAGCCATTTTTTTAAGAATTGAATTGAATTAACGTATAACTGTAACCGCATTATGGCTGATTTATGAGTTGATAAAAATTGTGACTGTCTTTTTCATGAAGTCAATGAATGAAAAAGACAGAGCTCACATTTATAAATTTGACAGATACTTTTCTGGGGGTTGAGAAATCGGCCTTAATTGACATCTCTCTTTAATTGACTGCATAAAACTACGATATCATATTTTGTTGCATTGATTTAGCTCTGGAAACGTTACGTCTCATTTTAATAATTTTGGAATGGCCCACAGAGTGAAATACAAAACAACTTTTACCTGAAAAAAGAACAAAAATTTAAAGCTGTGTCGTTTTTCTGGTGGTGACTAAGGTTGCCTTGCCAGTATGCTTATGTGAGCACTGAGCAGGGTCTACTCCCAACATCGAAATCCGAAATTCGTATCATGCCGTCCCCTTCACTCTCGTGTTTATATACTTACGATATATGAGTGAAAAGGTCGGCACTGTACGAAGTTCGGATTTCTATGTTCGGACCAGAAATAGACTGAAGGGGCGTTTAAAATTTGCTTTTCTCTCTATTTTTTTCTGATTTGAAAAATCGTGAGATGTCATGCGATGTCGAGGGAAACAATCTTGAAACGGGAAAATATGCGACTTTGAAACGTGATGAGTTACTGAAACAAGGGAAAGTCGTAAAATAATATCCTTTGTTATCTAAGGAAAATGAATAAAGATAGTTAGAGCCATGGCACAACACTGCACTGCGTTGCTACGTCGCGTCGCAAAAACATTACGGACAACCAATGCGATTTCTGGGCCACTTCATACGGTACTTGTCACAGTGAAACTTATATGAGATCTCTAGCGACTTTCATATTGATTCTAACAGCGACAAGGTACAAATTGGCCTAGAAATCAAATTGGTAAATTGTACGACTATTTTTACGGTGCGAAGCTGCAATGCAATGTTGTGGCCGAGGTATAGTGCGCGCCATTCACGACGACGCTCCTCTCCACAGCGCATCTCATACAATCTATGCGCAATTGACAATATTTCATAATTTCCAAAAGTCTTAATTCGAAAACCATTTCGGTAAAAACATGTGAAGTACACAAAAAACATTTTTTTAGATTTTTTTCCCCGTTAATTTTGGAAAAAATCGCAAATTACTGTAAACCGAAAGTTGACGTCATCTTCCTCTCTGTATTCAGGGAGACCTTAGTACAGAGTACAGACAATCGCTGCTCTGGAGTGGCTCTGGATTCTTGTTGGGAAGATGAAGTCATATTTTACTTACGCCCTTTTGGAATGACCTACTTTTCAACGTGTTCTTTTTGTATGAAATAATGAGTTAAATTGAAAAAGAAAAAATACGGGTGGCTTAAATTTTTACCTATTTTCTAACTAGTTCATAATATAAAGTGGTTAAAAATATGAAATGTTGTCAATTGTACGGAACGGGCGGTGGAGGGACGCGTCATCGTGGATGGCGCGCACTAATAGGCGAGGCGTATTTTCACGGATGCAGATGACATTTACCCTGCTGATTTATGCTGTCTTAGTACCTTATTAATACCGATGGTCTCGCGACAGCGAAGGATTATCTCGCTAATCTGGCTAATCCGTCGATGCCGTACCAAGTTGTACATTGTCTCTTACTGGCCAGGTGTTAACATTGTTAATATTCAGGATTATAATGCGGGATAACAGTTTATATAAACAGGCTCGCCACGAACTAGGAATTCGATTTATTTGTTTATCCGTCTGACGCCATCTTAGAGAAATCATGTTTTCACTATGTTACAATCCCTTATATCTCTTCAAATGAATATTGTTCAACGTCATAAAATCTTTTTGTCTAATTAATTCCCGTTATAATACCTACTGTCGTTATTTATATATGTATATATTTATTCAATAAAATGCATACTGTGACAAAATAATTAATTGTAGTTACGTACAGAAGATACTTCACTGAACACCGATGTTTGATAGTCAGAAAACACCGAGCCGTGCTACCCCTATAAACTTCAAGCCAGGATAGTAAGCTAGTATACTACTAAAGTAAGCTACAGCAAGATAGCGCATGTATACTCGTGTACAAAACTAGCTTAATCCCAAGCCAGTAAGCTAGTGCTACCGTTTTATTTTTTGAGCTAGTAGCGCCCCAGCACTAGAACCCCAGTGCTAGTAGTGGCATGGCTAACCTGATGTAGTCGACGAAACTAGTATCCGCTCGGCTAGCGTGGTTCATTTTACACCACGGAATGGACGTGTTATTACCGCCGACAATCTAACTGGCTTAAAATTACTGGAATCGTGTAAACAGCACTAGCATGTTCCAAGAGAGGACACAAGACAGGACAATATTTCTAGCTAGAAAGCTAGAGCTAGAGAGAGGTAAGGTACAGAAAAATTTCATCTTGCTCGAATTTGTGTCAGCCAAACTGGGGAAGCCTTGCAGAAGACTACAGCCATAATAACATTATTTATTATACAAGTATGTAGTGTTGTGTTCCTGGAGGTAGGCAAGGTTGCCAGAGCTCCCGGTTATGCACTGTGTTGACAGCGAGGGACCTAAATTTGTCACTTCTGCTATCAACACAGTGAATCCTCAAATTTTGGTTTTGCAAACGCACGTGACTCTTTTGGAGTTGCCAGTGTCTATAGGCTCCGGTGTCCGCTTACCATTAGGTGGACCGTATTGTTTTCCACCGTCATTGTATAATAAAATCGTTGTTTCCTGGGCACATGCCTAGTTAGAATAATCTGGTTTGCCGCCAACGCCGTTACCTAGCTACTTGATTACATCACAACCGATGCTGTCACTGTCCAGTGGTCTGTCGCGTTCGGATGAATTAACACCCGGAGGTATTCGAGCGGAGATCAGCCACAGGGTGGCAAGAGAAACAGGGCTGCTATTGTTCTTAAGTTCTGTTTAAAACTCTTAACAGATTACGCGTAATGAGCTGGTCATGGAGTCAAGTGATCTTGAAGGCGGGCTGCGATAAATCTACAACACAATGGCGACTTCCTTAACTTTTGCACCCGCGAATAACGAGTTTTTAACTTTGTGGCAAAACGAAAAATGTCTCTATCTCCTTTACGCACCCGTGTAGGGCATGAGCGGAAGCGAGTGAAATTGTTTTTGTGTAAGTAAGTCGTATTCATTCTATACAGGGAGTCCGTTTCTACACAGTAAGACAGTGACTTGAGGGAAGAGCTGTTCTAATTCTACCACTTGTTGAAGCAATACTACTGACATGAAGCTATGGTCAGCTATTGTGGATCCAAACGGAGCTCACATGCTACGCGAAAGTATTTATATCGACATTGACGATAAAACTTAACTTATAGAGATAAAACTTAACAGTCTCAACAATACTTACTTACTTACTCCGATGGCTCAGCGACCCGAAGTGGATCTTGGCCTCCGATACGAGTTGGCGCCACCGCGCCCTGTTCTGTGCGATCTCCTCCCAGTTTTCTGCTTGTAGGGCGCGAAGGTCTTTCTCCACCTCGTCCTTCCAGCGGTATACAACAATACTAAGCTACTAAAATTGGTTGTTAGGTATTTTAATGTAAATTAAATACCACTGTCATAAAACCATTTTTTAATAATTTACATTTTGTTACCATGCCTAATAAATAAATTAGATAAACCAATAAAATAAATAAATAAACTGAACCCCGGTTTGTTCGAAGAAGTATGATGTAATGACCGGAAGAATTCGAGACAACTTCAGTTTTTCCGTGCTTTTATTGTAACTATTGTATAACTCTATAATTACTGTATTGTATAACTTACTTATCAACTTTTGTATTACAAATTTATAGAAATAACCCGGCTTGAAATTCGTAAAATCTTCCTTCATTTATACAACGCCTTAAGGGAGCGGGTAGTAATCGTATCCATAGCTCAGTACCCATAGTTCAGAGCGACTGGCCGTGAGTGCCGGGAGGTCGCAGGTTCGAATCCTCGATGCCTAAGTTCTTCAATTTTTCCTTTATTTCTAAAAATTTGTAGTTTGCGTTAGCAGCGTTACTGCTTAATACAAAATCAACTTTTGTATTGTATTATTTAAGCTGTTAAAAACGGCTGTATAGCAAGACAGTAGAGTTCAATGCCAGTTAAAAATGCTACATATTTCATGATTCGTATATTGTACAAGTGACATACTTGATCTTAAGTAGGTTAAGTATTATCATTGTAATAAGCATATTTTTGTGAGAAAATGGCTGACTGTCGAGTTTCTTTCGGCGTTTCTTCTCGGCAGTGGCCTCTGTGAAACGCTAGTAGGGTTTGACTTGTAAAAGTGCCATTGCGGCCTACTTACAGAATAAAGTTCATTTTATTCATTTTTTTTATTTTTAAGTAACACAAGCAAAACAATACAGAAGAATGTAAACAAACCACTTCTATGTTACTTCAAAACGGTGACAAATACGTAGTTAATAAATAAAAATGGCCAGCAGGCTCATATACCACTTCTTATATGCAACGTAAATAGACTTGCCCAAAAGTATTGAGCATCACTTATTTTCCTTTGTAACTTATAAATAACGACAACCGCTTTAGCTTAGCTGGTAGTGACCCTGCCTACCAATCTGGAGATGCCGGGTTCGAATCCCGGCCAGGGCATTTATTTGTGTGATGAGCATGAATATTTGTTCATGAGTCTTGGATGTTTTCAATATATTTAAGTATCTATATATCTATATAAGTATGTATATCGTCGCTTAGTACCACAGAACAAGCTTTGCTTAGTTTGGGATTAGGTTGATTTGTGTAAGATTGTCCACAAATTATATAAAAAAAACTATTATGTTTTTCAAAAACACTCATTGACATAAAATACAAAAAGGTACACAATACACCTAAAAAAAATCTTAGACTTAGAGAAGGACCAATTTCAAGTTTTATCCATGCAATTATCTTTAATGTCAACGAAAGTAGCTTAGTGTTTTTGAAATATATATCGAGGCTGTACGTTAACGCTACAGTTTATGCATTACACCAAACGCTGGGGGGATCCTGTGGAAATTACAGAAGGAAAAACGGCCCTACTTTCAATAAAACTGTCGTCTTTATTTAACAGGGCCAAAGTTATCTCGGGCATTGTTTGGCAACTTCGCAAAAATATACAAGAAAAAAACAGTTCGTTAACTTGGCTCGCTGTTTACAGTTACACGGGGCCATTGATTAAATAAAATAAATAAATATTTGTGGACAATCTTACACAAATCAACCTAGTCCCAAACTAAGCAAAGCTTGTACTATGGGTACTAAGCGACGATATACATACTTATATAGATAAATAGATACTTAAATACATAGAAATTACGTAGATCAAAATAAATTTATACAATGTTTCTCGTTTTTCATTTCAGCAGCGACCATTTTAGTTGCTCCTTAGCTGATTGTAAAACTTTTGCTGCTCTGGCGTTGGAATACATAGAAAACATCCAAGACCCGGAACAAATATTCGTGCTCGTCACACAAATAAATGCCCCGGCCGGGATTCGAACCCGGGACCTCCAGCTTCGTAGGCAGGGTCACTACCAACTTAGCTAAAGCGGTCGTCTATTCTGTGAATTAGTTAACTGATCTGACGACATTTTTAGAGAAACATGGATATTGCAGTATTTTATAACAAACTTATTAATTGAAAGGTTGATTCTAAAATAACAATGGATACCACGGTCAAATATGAAAATAATATTCAACGTAGTTTTCAATACCCTACACAGCGCTCTAGGAATTCCATGCACGTATATATTTCGGTGTAGGTATAAATAGCTATGACGGTAAACATTTTTATAACTGTGGAAGTAATATAATAGTGATGACGACACTATAAAAGAAAATCAATAAATCCAAATTTTCTACATAAAGGCTCAAATTCTCAATCAAATGGCGAAAAAAATAATTCAAAAAAATAAATAATTACGTAATTATAAGTCGTCAAAGTTTTAAGAGTGGGTGTGTTCTGTCCCTAACAAAAGAAAAAAAATGCCCGCAACTAACTCGCCTTGTCCAAAGCCTCATTTACTCACGTGCAAGTATATTAACTATACAAGTTTCCTTACATTGCGTGCTAGTCTAACCGACGTCTAAACTGCACTCATTTTTTAGGGTTCCGTACCCAAACGGTAAAACGGGACGCTATTCATCTTTAAATCATTTCAGTTGAACGAATTGCACCAAAGCAATTCCTTCAAGAAGCTACTTTACCGATCAAACAATAAGGTTTAAAATCCAATAACATTGTAATATAAATACGTTCAACAAAAAGAATTTCAACCATACTAAGACTCCGCTGTCCGTCTGTCCGCCTGTCACCAGGCTGTATCTCATGAACCGTGATAGAGCTGAAAATTTCACAGAACAGAGTAAAATAAATATTTAAGGGGGCTCCCATACAACAAACGTAATTTTTTTGTGCCGGTTTTATAGATAACTACCGGCCCGCCCCGGCTTCGCACGGATGGTCTAGTCTTGCTACCTATTTTTTTTGAATTTTGAAATAAATTATAGCCTATGTCCTATGTCCTATTCTGATATCTAAGCTACAACACTTGAAAGTTTCATAGAGATTCGTTCAGTAGTTTTTGAGATTAAACGGAACGTACATCCATACATCCGCACAAACTTTCACGTTTATAATATTATATTAGGATATTAGGATATATTAGGATTAGGATATTAGGATGGTACGGAACCCTTCGTGCGCGAGTCCGACTCCCACTTGTCCGGTTTTTTATGAATATACCTATATGGCATCGGGAATTGCCGGGCTCGGGAGATGAGGATTGGATCTATCAAATCCCGTAATGTTTACCTTGAATGCCATTCTTGCTTGTGTGTACGCGCAGCATAACGAACTTGCTCCTCCACTCCCGCTTTTAACTTACACATAAAATCTAATTTACTCGACAATAATTATCTAATAGGTCCAATAGGGATGTTGACTCAAAATTTATTATTACTCCATACGAAAGAATACATAAAACTATTCCAAATAGTGAAAATCCTATTCTAATATGTCAAAAAATAACGAAACTTCAACAGTTAGAATGTCTTTAGTTCGAGAGAGAAAGCGCTACAGATCAGTGACGTCACTGACCTCGAGCGCCAAAGTAAATGACGATCGTTCAATACAGAGGTGCGTTTTGCGGAACAGGGACAGAAAATGCCCCCTCCTAAAACTTTGAAGACTTATAATTATGTAATTATTTATTCTTTTGATATACTTTTTTCGCTATTTGATTGAGAATTTGATCCTTCGAGAAAATTCGGATTCATTGACTTTCTCATTTGGTGTCAACATCCCTATTCATAATTTTGAATATGTTTTAAATAAAATGTATGATTTCAAATGCAAATCTTTAAGGAATATGCAATAGCAAATCAGGAATATATGTCGTATATTGTATGAATGTGTTAAGATTCGACATCGATAGAAAGTTATCGTATTAAAGGAAAGATAAGTTATTTAGTAAAAGCTCATGTTATTGACTACGTAGATACACTTATTATATTAGATCCTTAAATTTCACTCGACTAGTCACATTTACATTATAATGTTCTTGTTGTTAACTCTAAGAGACAATGTCACGGTAATAAATTACCTGCATAAAATAACTGAAAAAATTTGTATCTCCTTTATGAGTGAATTTCACCAAACGGGCATTTTTGTCCAATTCCCATGGAATTTAGAAATACCAATAATACATAAAAAATTCTATGCTGATAATTTGATAAAAAAATTAATAAACACAAATTTTCTAACGGGGTACTTATACTTATAAAATTACGGAAGTTATTACAATTTGAAAATTTGACCTGGGCACGGGAATTTATCTGTCCATGGGAATTGCCTTTTCTTAGAAAAAAATGTATTAAAATTATTATTTACCATCTAATTTATCAAGAATTATAAAGTTCAGTTGTATCGAAGTTATTTAGCCTAATTTTACCAATCATGGGTCACTCTTTTCAAATATTTAAGAAGCTAAGTGTAATTGTAGCAGTTGGCCTGTTTTCTTTAAATAAACGCATAAACTATAACTCTAATCGATATACTTAGTACAAATTATATTTATTTATGGATTTCATCCATAATTATTGTTATTAAATGAGGTTTATTAACAAAATTAGTCATCCTTCCCAATTCCCGTGTCCCAAAATCAGCTGTTTTGGGTAAACAAGCTATGGGAATTAGGACACGGGAATTGGAAATCTATATAAAAAAAATCATAAAAAATTCAAATCGCATGTTAATAATATTTTAAGTTATCGTTTATATAGAGACACCAAAGTGCTTTATAATGCATACATATGTTAATGATTACTTATGTAAAATTTGAATTTCTAAGGGCCACCGAAATTGCAAGCAAAAGCAAAAAAATTGTCGCCCACCCAGAAACCGAATTACTTAGGTGGTTTACTCGAACTTAATGCGGTTTGCTATATATAGATTTTTTATATATAATAGCTGACATTTGAGAGTACATGTGAAGCAGGACGCGAAGCTGATCAAATGTAAACGATGGCTGCCAGGGACCTTTGAATTTTGCCGACAAAATTTAACTCTCGCGCTCGGACGATTTTTAAACATCAATTACAAGTTATTCACCACAGTGAAGTGAATAGTGTCTGTGCTCAGTGATAGTAAATATAATCGAGTTAAAGTTTTTGACACGAAATCAGTGATTCTAATGTACAGTTTTTGATAGGAATTTTTGATTGATTCAAAACTCGATGCCGGACAGGGCACGGAGTCTTAATTTGAGCGTTTAGGTATTTTTTAATGTATTTTAAAAACAAATTAGTCCGTGAATTTGAGTGGACCTCAACGTGGAAACATGTATTCTTTATGAAAAAAAATAAACGGTACGTATTATCTCATGCTACCATACGATTTTCAGCTCGGACACAAAAAACATCGAGTATAGAAAATGACCCTTATCACGTTTTTCTTTGTTCACGCCATTCGCCAAGTTTTCTTATGCCTGTTTCTTGAGACCGTTACTAACGCTAAAATGTACTCAAATATTCAACAGAATAATCCAGTGTAAAACACTTCCAAGGTCCAAACTCTGGAAATTAAGGAGGTGAGAAGTCGGGAAAGTTTTTATTGTTAATGCCAGAATTTATCCTCGGTCGGCAATGTTTAAAATTTCACTTCTCATTACTCCGCTCATTAATGCCGCAGCGAAAACAACTATGTGGCTCTTGGGCTATATTGTTTGCTGATTGTTAAGATTACTGGGCAATTTCTAAGGACGGGGAACAAGAGGTTGGCTGAAATTCTGGGAAAGGAGGTAAGGGGGTTAAAAGCGGAAACATTCAAAGGTTAACGTAACTTTTAGGTGGCGCATAAAAGTTAGGTTGCTGCGTTATCGATTCTTGTTCCAACAGTAAGAACACTAATTTTCTTCAATTATGACCTCTAAACTGGAAGTTACTCACTAAATATTGGAATTAAATATAAAAAATACAAATACAAATGCATTTATTTTTCTCTTTAAATTACAATGGTGTATCGGTATTTCAATTGTAGGTACTTAATTTATTCTTTTATTAAATTTGTCGAGTGCCAATACTTATCTAACATCTAAAAATGACGATAAAAAACGATCTGTATATAAATATAAAACGATCAATCATATTTTTCTAGTTGTGATAATGTTTCGACCTTATTTATAGTCTAGTAGTAGATATTGTAGGAGTGAAATCTACTTAAGGGGAGGTATCCCCAACGCAAATGTCCCGCTCTAACACGCGTGAGTTTATAATAAACCATCCCGCTCTCTACGCAAGCTCTGCGCGCAGTTTTGTAAATATTTAGCTATAGTCATTAAGCCAATCATTCTATCAAAGCAAACCCTGCGAATTTGTCTATAACTATTTACGATCTTTAATTGAGTACAAAAATAAAACGTTAAATATCAGTAATATAGCCGTAGTATTGAAAATACATTCCAAAAAGGGGTAACTTCGCGATTTTTTTCTATCGAGTGAAATTCATCAGGTCATGTAACTGACTGCGATTTTGACTAGACAAGATCCTTATGTAACACATATATTTTTTTTAGATTTTAAGACACTATATTCTATGTCTCAGATGGTTTTTAAAAACTCAAAAGTGGTAATACACGGCCTTAAACTTCACAATAAAACAACTCTCACCGGCCATACGTTATGTGCCCAAACTACGCTGGTACAGCACGCCTAACGACCCGACAACTTTGGCTAGCTAGCAAATAAACCATGAGATAAACTTGTGCGCAGTTTCGATGTTTCAAAATATACATGAGATGTATACTTGCAAAAAGCGTCAACTCCTCATGAATACCATAACATTTTAATTTACTAATTACAACAGCAATTTTTTTTTTTCCAACATCGCTTTTTAAGTTGGCCATAAAGCAAATTTTGAATGCATCGGTGTGGGTTTATGGTTGTTGGAATGCCTCTTATGAAATTATTTGCGTTCGTAGTTCGTAACTTTTATCAGCATGGGGAATATGTATGTATATACTATGTATATTGAATTGGACTTTACAGCCACAGGAATAAATTCGCCGCACCTCCAATATCCGGCGGCGCACAGACCCCGTCTTCTCACAAGACTGTTATCTTATCTTATCTAGATGAGGGCCCTTGCGGATGCACTTCGACCCAATGGGATCTTTTGTGCAATTGCCCCCTCCTTTAGGGGAGAGGGGGGCTTGTCCTAACAAAATTCAAACTTTTGCTCATAGCTCTTAAAATTTTAAACTTAACGTTAATGTTTTTTTACTTACGTGTCGGAAATTTATTCATCTTTTATATCTATATGGAAAATACCACACAGATTGCCTGGTTTCACATGTAGAACCCATTTTTTTAAAAGTCAGCGGTTAATATTTACCCCGTTTTTGGGGCAAATATTAACAATGAAGGGGTAAGAATTAACATAAGATAATGACGTTTAAAGTAATGACGTTTGTCAAAAATAAAACGATATTATTTTTTGTAATATATTTTTTATACAATTAATTAATATTATATATAATTAACATGTTTTAATGCAATAAAGTAAAAAAATAGAGATCTTATCTCAGATATATAAGTACTAATCAATCTTAGGTAGACAGGTGTTGTATTTTAATATCACAATTGACAATATTTCATAATTTCCGAAAGTCTTAATTCGAAAACCATTTCGGTAATAACGTGTGAAGTACAGAAAAAACATTTTTTTAGATTTTTTAACGGGTTAAAACTTACCCCTTAATTTTGTTACTAGCCTAGCTCATAGATGATTTCCAAACATAAAAAAATATTAAAAAATATATATGCTTAAATTTAACAAAAACACTAGCACACGTAATAGCCCATTAAATAAGTATTCAACACACATTAATCCGTAATCATTGAACTTAATAATTAAGGCACAAATCAAAAAAATCACGACGTAAAAAAGTCCGTTACCTGTGTTTTTTTCACGCACGTGCCACAACTTCGCAACGCGGCGGCCGGCGGGAGACTAACTGGTCGGGACTCGTTCGTTACCCTCGCCCAAAGTTATAACCTTGAAATTGGTACTCTGCCGTGTATAGTTTAGTCGCTAGAGGCTTGTTAATACCTACCCCCGTTAAAACAAGCCCCCCTCTCCCCTATACCTACTCCAAGCTGTTCTCCAATCTCTCCACAAACCGGATGATGGAGTTCAACGGTAGTACTCTGATTTCCTTTGGTTCTGGGTAACCATTGCCAAAGTCGTTCATTCTTTGTCTGGCGAGGGCGTGACATTCAGACAGCAAGTGTTCCATTGACAAGACTGTTGCTGCAACAATCATCTGATTAGATGTTGTGGCCAATCATGATGACCTGTGTTATTGTACCTACATAAAACACAAAAAAGGTAGATGAAGTACATAGGTACAAATACAGAATAATAAGCGATGCTGGTGTATAGTTACGGTTTATTCCTTGAAACATACACAAAGTTCTAATTGACTTATCTCGATACTTAAACTATTTTTAATATCATTTTAGGATGTGCTTGTCCTCGTGGTGTTTGAATCAAATATGCTGATACATCGAAGCAATAGTGTCATACTCGTATGCAGATAGTCAGCTAGATGCTAGATCGCATTCTGGTTTGGAATTCCCTGCCGGCATCTGTATTTCCGAGTTCATATAATCTGGACCTCTTTAAGGCACGAGTGAGGCGTCTTCTGGGTGAGCTCGCTTCACCGTCGGCCTCAGCTTTGCCATCTTGCTAAATGCCGGCCAAGAGCAATCCCATTTTTAATTTAAAAAAAACTCCTCTAGACATTGGCGAAGTCATAGGTTGTATGCCACAACCCATAGGTATAGGTGCATGTTGTATAGGTTGTATATAGGTTGTATGCTCATATTGTATTATATGTAATATTTATAATATTATTAATAAATGACTTGCTTTGGAAGGCACGTTAAGCCGTTGTTTCCGGTTGCTGTCTATGGCAGCAGTCGTTAAGCCAAGTTGGAGGCCTTCGGGCAGTTTGAGAACTTCTAACAGTCAAGTTGCCCACTCACTTGACAAAGCCTAATCCCAATAAGGTCTAGTTTCCCCTCGGGGTTGGAAGGTCAGATGGCAGTCGCTTCCGTAAAAACTAGTGCCTACGCCAAATCTTGGGATTGGGTAGCGGACCCCAGGCATCCTTCAGGATGCAACTGTACTGGGATAACGCTAGGAGGATGATGATGATTAATAAATGACTATGAATATAACTTTATGCGATAAAAGCAAGTTATATTACCACAAGAGTAGTGTAGTAGAGGGCTACTATTGACCATAGAAAACGACTTTGGTTTTTTTTGTATGTATATGATTCAATATTTGATTTTCATTTCGTACAAAGTTTTTGAGTACAAATATTACAGTTTGCGCAGTATTGGTAGCGTGGTTGCAATGGCGTCTCTTTTTCATCTCTCATTACCTATGATTACTCGTTTACAAACATTGCAATATGTTCAGGAACGTTAAAAAAAAAACGCTCAAAAACAGACAAAATAAACTAGTTATCAGCAAACGTGGAATATTATAAGACGCCGGAACAATAAACGTGGAGATTTTATGGTTTTGTAATAAAAGTTTCGATGTTGCGGTGAAAATGTAACGCCGCCCGAGTAATGACAAATCGATGCTTGCCGCAAAGAAAGTTAAAATATACGTAAGTACAAATGATAGGTTAATACAATAAAATACAAATATTCTTTATTGCACACCTAAAACAAAACACAGTATACAGAACATTATTCAGGGCGGTAAAACAAATAACGTCACATATCACAGGTTTTTGACGCCCAGCCAAAAGCAAGGGCGATAAATATGCATTTTGAGGCTTTGTTTATTACCACCCGTGGTAAGTATAATTTTTTTTATGTCTCCTCCTGGCCAGAAAGTGAGCGATTGTTCCTTTATGGCCAGGTGTATAAAAGCATATACTTGTACAATGTCACATTAAGATTAAAATAGGTACAAACACTTATCCCCATGAAGATAAATACCCAAAGCAGATCCTTTTATTATTAATTATAAGTTATTAATATACAGATATTTCATTATTAAAACATAACCAAGGTTTGGTTTTATATCAAGTACAGATCCCAAAATAACTATAGAAAGTTGTGTAAGAACCAGTTACCCTTACCATGTGTTTACAATGTTTGCATTACCGTACTCGCTAGCAACTGCGTAAACGATTTAGTGTGGACACAAGTACAGCGCCTCTGGCGGTTACGGCATAGAACTAAGAATCGCCATACTAAATCGTTTACGCAGTCGCTAGATGGTCGCTAGCGAGTACGGTAATGCAAACATTGCAAACTCATGGTAAAGGTCCAGGGCGTAGTAAGTGAAACGAAACAGTATTCATCTGATATTTCAATGCCTTTATCTGAGGAAGAGGGGAATAAACATTGCCATAAATTGTCGTTATTTGTAAAAATGTACTTCCTTGAATGTCTTGGGAAAATATTCAGATACACGACAACGACATCGATTTAGATATTAGAAAGATGTAGGTAATTGGAATGAAGTATTACGTTTCAGTACATGGAATAATCCTAGCTTATAGCCTTTCGAATCGCTAAACTTAAGTGGCAGTGGGCGGGGCACATTGCACGTAGAACCGATGGCCGTTGGGGCCGAAAGGTTCTCGAGTGGCGACCACGGACCGGAAGGCGCAGCGTGGGTAGACCCCCCACAAGGTGGACTGATGACCTGGTAAAGGTCGCGGGAGTCCGCTGGGACCGGTCATTGTGGCACTCTTTGGGGAGGCCTATGTCCAGCAGTGGACGTCTTTCGGCTGATATGATGATGATGATGATGACATGGAATAATTAGTAGAACAGAAAAAAAAATTTCAACAACTATAGGGTGACACCACCAATTATGGACACTTTAAGCACAAGTACCAATAATGGACACTTCAACCCTTATTCAAAGATTTTAAATTGATTGTTCTATAAAAAATGAATGACTCTTATTTTCTTTTACATAAGAGTTAATGTACATCATTGGGCCTTGCCCATTACTGGTGGTGTCACATCTCATAGCATATTATTATAACGATGTACCTACTTTATTTATTTTTTATTTAATTGTCGCTTAGAGACCATTAACATATATCATCTTAACACATAAACCATTTGCTGATAGCAAATCATTTTATTTTTTATTTTTCATTTTATTCAACATGTATCTCTTCCAGTTTGAGTGGAGAATAGGAACCAAACTATGACAAACCAACATGTGTACAAATACTTATTTATCATAAATATTCCCATATATTCAACATTTTATCATAAATATTCTCAATATATTGTTTCGGGAATATAAATTTTGAAGGAGGTACCTACTTACATGGAAAATATGTATGGTACATTATTTTATTAATTATTTTGAAGACGCCGTACTCAATACAATGTATAATCTAATTTATAACACAAACCAACACTAATAATATGTACAGGGCGGCTCAATTTTACCTCACCAAAGCAGAGCCGCAAACTCGAGCGACACCAAACACTTAGCACTTTTAAACCGGCTCAACTGAGCCAGTTAGCGTAACTGCCTGCATTAGTTTCGCCTGAATAATGAAGTGGCGGTAAACAGTATACTAAGTAGTTGCTGGCTCAGCGGACATGTCCACTCTACTTGCAACTTATTGACTTAGTCCTGACTGACAGCTCAGCACTATTATTTACCGCCATTTTGTTCGAAGTTCAATAACGTATCATGATCAATGAGTTAAAAAATGAATATAATTATTAATTATTTTACTAAAATAACCATTATAATATATATATATATATATATATATATATATATATATATATATATATATATATATATATATATATATATATATGTATGTTGGTATTGTTGGTATTCGCAGAATTTTCATTTCATAGTTTTTTTTTTTACAAATGTGTTTTTGTTCCAACCTAACCTGGGTTCCAAAAAATGGCATTTTAGCTGTAAGTACCTAAAAGTTAACGGTCTTTAAAAAAAAAAAGATTCTGTGGAACGAAAATTCTGCGAAATAATACATTCTATGAAACATTTTTTTCTGCAAAAGAAGGAATCACCGTATACAATAGTACAAGTTAATGCACAAGTGTGTATGTACTTGCGATTTCGCGAGTTTTGTAAAATCATAAACCAATTCCAAACTATCGGTAATTTTTGTCACCTTGTCCTATAAAATCCGTTTTTTTTGGGTGATTGACAGTTGACAGTGCCATAATTAACGAGTACAATAAAACACAATAGAAAATATATACTCATTATTGCAGAACTTACATAATAAACAGCGTTTATCGAATTAAATTTTAGCAATCTACAAAGATTAACACTACACGCAGTTTTATCTCTTAAAAGCGATTTTTATAGACAATGTTTGAAGATATTTGAAGTACGCACGTCAGTATTTTTACGAAGCTTGCCAATTACGTGTTCGGGTTAAATTTACTGGCAACATAATGTCACATCCACATTACCATCAATATTGGTCTCCTCATAAATTAATCAATACACGTGTATCATATGATACTCAAAAGCAATATTCAAAGGCAATAAACGTATTCATTGTATGTACAAAATGTTTGCGAAAAGGGTTAGGGTCTTAACCTTAACTATGTAATACTATTATACTTAATTTGACAGACATTCAGATGTACTCCTGTTCGCTCAAGAGTAATTGGATTGCAAGGATAATACAACAATGAGTTGCAAGGATAATACTATTCTGTGCCCTAACATACAGCGTAAAATTTAACAATTTTGGTCTTCAACTATTAGACTATCTATATACCTATCCCTTGCCTTTATCCTTTGCCTTTCGAATCGCTAAACTTAAGTGGCAGTGGGCGGGGCACATTGCACGTAGAACCGATGGCCGTTGGGGCCGAAAGGTTCTCGAGTGGCGACCACGGACCGGAAGGCGCAGCGTGGGTAGACCCCCCACAAGGTGGACTGATGACCTGGTAAAGGTCGCGGGAGTCCGCTGGATGCGGGTGGCGCAAGACCGGTCATTGTGGCACTCTTTGGGGGAGGCCTATGTCCAGCAGTGGACGTCTTTCGGCTGATATGATGATGATGATGATGATGATATACCTATTACCTATATGTAGAAATCTAAATAGTTTCCTGTTATAAATTATTTTGCATTCTAATTGATAGGTATAAATGTCAAAACTATAATTTATTTGAAACACTTTTACTACACACACTAACACACTAACACTTTACTTATTTATTTGAACTATTCGGAGAAATTAATATAAAAAAATATTGATGCTCTATTTATTTATCTCTAAATAATGAAAGCATGGATAAATTTTAACAAAAGATGCGGGTGTTCAATATAATATGAAATTTTCATACATAATTTATCTTCCAAAATCTTTCGCAAATCTTGGAATAAGAATAAGATGACAAAGCGGACACAGACGGGAAAACGATAAGTGGACGATTAAATAACATGTACATGATTTTGTTACGATAATTCGTATATAAGTAAAAATATAAACGCCAAGTGGAGTAAACCAGTGGCGTCGACTAACTTTGATGAAGAAACATGAGACACCAACAAGTTTGTATAGATTGCTTGTATTATGCAAGTTTATTCATTGAGGGTATTACGAAACGAAGTTAGTAAAGTCAGGACCTAAATAGTACGTATCCACCTTACTCCCACCCTGTGATAATCAAACAAGTAGAACCGCTTTGTGTTTTAAATATATATATTTTTACTAGCTGTTGTCCGCAACTTCGGCTTCGGAATTTCTATGAAATTGTTTTAAGGGGAGGTATCCCCAACGCAAATGTCCCGCTCTAACACGCGTGAGTTTACAATTAACCATCCCACTCTCTACGCAAGCTCTGCGCGCAGTTTTGTAAATATTTAGCTATAGTCATTAAGCCAATCATTTTATCAAAGCAAACCCTGCGAATTTGTCTATAACTATTTACGATCTTTAATTGAGTACAAAAATTAAATGTTAAATATCAGTAATATAGCCGTAGTATTGAAAATACATTCCAAAAAGGGGTAACTTCGCGATTTTTTTCTATCGAGTGAAATTCATTAGGTCATGTAACTGACTGCGATTTTGACTAGACAAGATCCTTATGTAACACATATATTTTTTTTAGATTTTAAGACACTATATTCTATGTCTCAGATGGTTTTTAAAAACTCAAAATTGGTAATACACGGCCTTAAGTGTAGAATGATTGCTCTCCAATATCAGTTACCTCTTCCTTTTCGCCCATTCTCCTCCTATGTCCTTCCGCGGTCTAAAACTTTCTCCATGTTTAATTTTTTTGAAAAGAGACACTATTTAAGCAGCAATTAATATCGCGTTCTATGCGTTAAATCTGTTTTAAAATCTCATGCATCGCCATTGACGCAGCAATAACTTGAATAATAGATAATAGTAGATTGTTTGACAAGGGTCTAAAGTAAGCCATATTACCACGAGATGCTTATTTTCCCGAACGGAGTGAGGGAAAATTGTTCGAGTGGTAATATGGCCTTTAGGCCCGAGTTATACACTCTACTTTTGACTTCGATTGCGAGAAAACACATAAACACAAATTATCCACCTTAAATGAATAATTTAACTCTTGGCGGGCGTATGTCTAATTTGACAGCTTGTTTTTTTTCTAAGGCCAGCACCATGCCTCGCTTTGCGTGTTCGCCTCCCTTTCTTTTGCTATATTAAAGAAAGAGATGCAACATGCGCTTTTTTTTTCTTTTAAGAGGAGTCATTGCTTTGACCATAGACACCGCTTAAACTTTAGAGAACTGAAAAACGTCTTTCCTGATTGGTCGATTTTAGTACAGCTGTGTTCTCGTTGGTTGATATTTTTACCAAATAATTTTTAATCTGTCAAATTACTGTTCTGTGATTGGTGGATTTAATAGGTGAAGTATTTTGATTGGTCAAAACCAAATTGTTTGAAAATCATAAATATGTATACATATTTTCCCTAGGGCTTAAATGTACTACTTTAGCCCCGCTTCACAAGTCTAATATGACACACTTTTCGAGCATGAGAAGTGAAAAATAATTTATAAACATCCACAATTCAGGAACAAATATTCGTGCTCATCACACAAACAAATGCCCTGACCGGGATAAGAAACCGGGACCCCAGCTTCGTAGGCAGCGTCACTGCCAACGAAATTGTATGAAAAACTTCAAAATAATAAATATATGGGTCACATCACATACGCCAACTAGTAAATACACTCAACCGGGCGCAAAATGGCAAAAAAATAAACATTTTGGAACCGTCCGCTTGCGTGGCCAGATCACGTCTTCAATATTGGGATGGGCTCGAATCGCTATCAATTTTTCTTGGGAGCAGGCCCAGATTTAATTATTCAAACCGAGCTGGTATGTGGAATTGTATATTTTGAGGGGAGACGTGTTTCTTCACTGAGGATATAAATTGATTGCTGAGGTTCTGAGCTGCAGTTTTTTTTGTAAACTATTCGGGATTGTGTTGTACATGTACGTTGGAGAAAAAGGACGATTTCATTGCGTTTATTATCTTCCACCTTCGATACTACGTTCGAGGACCTATCGAGGTTTTTCTAGCAATTAACAGTGCGGGCCCTCGGCGAACGCTCACCATCAGGAGAGCCCCAAACAAATCCCTGGAAGGAAAATTACCTACCAGTGAAAATTTCTACGAAATTGGGGTCCTAAGTCTGAATAACAGATTACGTATGCGAGCAGATGGACTGCGGCTAGATAAGGCGGTAAGTCAGCCGCGGCGGCGAAGAGTTATGACAGGAGCCGGCGCGCAATAAAGTGAATTATGCACACAACTGCAGCGATACTTTGTTCTCGGGCGCGCGGTCGAGACTCAGTGTACGAGCGACGGCGGAAAACAGGTTCTTTTGAACTCTTGGCTTAAGAGGTAACCTTTATTATCATATTTTGGCAGAAAAAAATGTCCATTGTGGCTGTTAAACTAAAGTGGCAATGCCGCCTGTGACTTGATTCGTGACGTCCAGATCAAATAAAAAAGTGTGAAAGAGGACTTCCACAATGTCTTAAAAAATATATAAAAGCAATTAGTGACACGCCCAATAAATTCTTCGTTGACTAAGATAGTTAATCTCGTCTTTGTAATCCTATAGTTGTAAAATTTCTCGACTCATTATGACCTTACAGTTACGTAATCAGGTCATCAAAATAAATCTCAAACAATGTCAAAGTAAAATCATTAAAACCTGATTGAACAAAACAAATAAGTAAGAAAATAATTGATAAAACAATGAAAGGAGGAGGCCTATTATCTAGCAGTGGATGGCTGTCGACTGATGATGACGACGATGAGCCTCGCAGTAAAAAATCTGACAGCTTACTAATGCGGACCGCCAAATTCGGAAGCAGCCTAACCTAATAAATAAATTCGCTATCCGCTGCTCTCAAGCCGCTCCCTTTCGTCTTCCCTCGGGCCCCCTAATGCAGACTTACACCGAACCGCGGTGTACGTTCAATTTAAACTTTAATATGCACCCGACTATGCCAAATTGGAAATAATGATCTGCACTCTCAATTTAGTTATGATTCGAATAGTACCTAGTTCGCACGAGCGCGTAATGTGTTCTTTAAGTACTAGCAAGTTTAATATTTACCAGGCGGTATTCGCTTTTAATTTTGAGCTTTGTATTTGTGTTAAGGTAAAAAATAATGAAAAATGGGTACTGTTAAAAGTTAACGGCCATTCAAGTACCTACGATACGAGAGTATAGTATTCCAATATTGACCAGCAATCAAATTGAATTTATTCGATATTAGTGTGAGGAAAATAAGGAATACACTTCTTATCATGTAGCTTCTGAGTATGGTAACAAATTCAAAGTATGGAAATAAACTTTGTGGATCAGGCAGCCGAGTGTTTCAAGCATTCATCTTTTAAACGAAGTAGTTTCAAATTCTGGCTCGAATTTATGACTTTTTCGGAACCTGCGGAATAATATTTTATACTAGGTATTTGACATAACCTTTTCAGTGAAGAGAAAAAAAATCATAAAATATGATAGAACTTCCAATGAATATATTAAATAATCGAGCCAGGGCACAACAAAACAATGTCTTTGTTTATTCATTTCGCAGGGAGAGGCGACTTTATTCCAGCTAAGACACAATTTTTTTTATGAAAAAAAAAGCACCGGAAAATCTGATTCTCCAATGAACGTCTGCGGTCAATTTAAACTCCGTCAACTTTAAATACGTATTCTACTATAGTTTGACGGAATTAAAACTGAAACACAATCAGTCGAATGACCGTGAAAAGATTTATTTTAACTCATCTACCAAGGTAAGAATAATAAAATCAATTGGTTGGACCACTCGTCGCCGGCCAGCGGCGGTCCCGCGGGGTGCAGCCAGCAGCCGTCTGAATTAACTGCTCTTTTGAGGACATGCCATTGAGAATACCGATGTTTTTATAAGCGGAAAACAGACACTATTTAAATATGCCGTGACTTTATGGTTAGTTGATTTTTCAAAAGAAGTTAAAAAATTGGTTATGGTTTACCATTTTTTATACAATGACTGTGGTAAACAAGCTTCCGGCCTGCCTGTTAGTATAGACATCGCAGCCTATGAACACTTGCGACTCCAGAAGACCCTTTATTGACTTAAGAACCCATTGCTAAAATAATTTTAGTTTAAAGTTAATGCTGAAGCATTTTATTTTACTTTAATATGGCACAAAGCTATAATTATTAAAGAAAAATGTCCGTCGTTAGTAAGAGCCAGACAAAACACTTTACAGCAAAAAGCTGTTAATAGTACATTACTTAACAAGGGCGGTAAAACAAAGAATGTCTCAGATCGCAGGGATTTGACGCCCGAGCCGAAGGCAAGGGCGATAAATATGCGATCCGAGGCTTTCTTTATTACCGCCCGTGTTAAGTACAAAATTTTATGTCACCCCCTGGCCAGGAAGTGGGATTTCCCGCGCGCGAAGCGTGCGGTAATTGTCGCTTTATGGCCAGGTGTGACATAATAGTACATTACTTAACAAGGGCGGTAAAACAAAGAATGTCTCAGATCGCAGGTATTTGAGAAGGCAAGGGCGATAAATATGCGATTTGAGGCTTTCTTTATTACCGCCCGTGTTAAGTACAAAATTTTATGTTATCCCCTGGCCAGGAAGTGGGATTTCCCGCGCGCGGAGCGTGCGGTAATTGCCGCTTTATGGCCAGGTGTAACATAAAATAAATTATAAGAGGTTTAACCTATTAAAGTTGACGTACTAGTCCAGATGAGATGACCTAAATTTGAGAAATTCAAAATTTTGTACTCAACCTCTTACAAAGTGTTAAAAATAAGTAACAGTGGCGTGGCATCCGTAGAACTCAACTCATTAAATACCTTATTTTTAGCTCTGTTACTTGTCTCCATTATCTAAAGAAGAGGAAAGATGTTACTGAAATCATGACTGGTATTTGAGGGCTATGGAAGAAAAACATACTGTGCCGATACAAAGTATAATTACATGAGATAACTGCAAGCGAATGTTGATATGACTGTCTTATGTCTAACCTAGCTCCCGCTTTTCTGTTTTGCTTTTTTGACTTACATACCTACTCGTGGCACATAAAGACTGGTTACATCGTCAAACTCTTGTCTACCCTAAAAGAAACCATAAACAAACAATAAAATTAATTCAAAAGAACTTTAGCTACAAGCTATCATTCACTTAGCGCCTGTATTTCGTACCGTTAACCACCTCCAAACGGAACTATAAAAAATATATTGCGGTACTAATACCATAGAATTCGCGGGTCGCCGTACAATAATAAAAGTCTGAGTCGCGATAAGGACGCGAGCGAATGCCTATAAAAAATGAAATACGTCGTAAAGTGTTGTATTAAACTACACTTTATCTGCATAAAATAGATTTTATAGTCTACTGATTATTGAGCATTTTGTACCATCATTACTGCCAGGAAAACCACCTATTATTTTTGCTTTCGTCCATTCTATGACAAGGGACCGGGACGGGTGGCGTACGTAAAAGAAGAGAGGCCTATGCTCAGCAGTGGGCGATTACGGGCTGAAGATGATGATGATGATGATGATTCTATGAATGTAAAACCATCGTTCACAGAAACAAAGAGCCAGGCGTATTGAGTTTGTAAAGCCCAAACTAGTTTTTATAAAATAAAACTATTAATACAGTGTGAAAAAAAAAACCATTTTCACCGTCCATCCATATTGTGAAAGGAAAAACTTTTTACTCAGTTCTGTAATGTTTGTGTCCGCGAAAATCAGAGAAAATCGGAAACTTATTACCGGTTTTATTTTACACACATTGTTTTGGCCAGGGGCTTAATATTCAAGAAACTTTCATTACTTACTTTGTTCCTTTTTTTGACATTATAAAATAAAAAAATAAAAACACAGGCTAAAATAAATAATGAGGTTCATTAGCCGTAGTAGGGTAGGGGAGAGTTATCTATGAGGATTATATACCTACGGTGAAGTGCATTGTGAACTACTAATTAGCAACCAATCACTGTAATAATTTACAGATGATATAATAATGTCATTAACATTCAGTGTAATGAAGTAGCACTCATAATCACCATCAGTAATCGCCCATTGTTGAACATACAACTTCGAATAGGTACGCCGCGCCACTCGTCCGCTGCTCAGCTATGGGGCACTAAAACTTTAATTTAATGTATTCACATTTATCAAGAAAATTAAAATCAAAATCAAACATTTATTCTGCGAATAGACCACAGGGGCACTTTTACATATCAATCGGTAACTAATTAACAATATTATAATCACACAAGCTCAATGTCATGACACTCATGACAAATACTACAATATTTCCAAAGAAATATATAAGAAAGAATAGCAAAATAGAGATGTAAAATTGTATTCTAAAATGTATAATTGTATTCTGTCATTATTAATATAAATAAATTTATTCAAAATATCACCGGGATATATAAGGTCTCTGAGCGTCAAAAGAAATATACCTATGGTATACAAGAATGATACAAGAGTTTGTTGTATTCTATTTCAATACCACAAAGGTGTCCCATCTCGCAATTCTTCGTACCGTCATTTCTTCCGCCATTTTATGTTCACAAGAACAATTGAAGTCGTACATCGCATTACTTATTTAATCAGCTTGTCCCTCATAACACGAGTTTATTCGTAAGACTAATGCACACCCGAAATGTCAAGTCTGTCCCGACTAAAAAATGGGCTCTCACCTTGTAGCATCGAATGATTTCCCTTAGGGCCCGTGATGCGATATCTATACATATTCGTAGCAGATCCCGAGTCACACAGTTGCGACTGAATTGTGGAATAAACTCTTTTTGTTGCCTTAAACAACTGAAGAGAGAAGACTACTATTTTGCTAATAGTCTGTCTAATGAGAATTGAAAATGGCATTTATTTAAAACTTCTTAAACGACGACCTTATGTTATGGTTGTATATTTATGTCACTGTTTTGTCATTTCAATGGAGAAAAACTTTGCTTTGATCATGATCGATCAATGATCGTTTACGGGTCAAAAAGAGGGTATAGATAGTAGCATAGTTGCATCATGGTAGGTACAGTCGCCATCAAATATATCTGTACTCTTCAGGGTGCTCCAAAATATCTGAACATGCAGTCTAACGCCTTGACAATAGAGGCGTGTTCAGATATTTGTGAGCACCTCGTTTGCTCCGATATATCTGATGGCGACTGTACATTCCGCTTCCGCATGTCAAACTCAGAATATTTAACTCCTGAAATCGCATAGTATGTTTTGAACTGTGTAATACAAAGGTCCTGTAAAGGATGATTCACAGTAGACCATTCCGTGTCCGGGCCGGCCCGTTCTAACACAGGACGCGCGGCGGCAGTCGATTTCTTGTACTAGAAAACGGACCGGCACGGACACGGAACGGTCTAGCGTAATTTATCCTTAAAAACGAGTAAAAATTTGTATTAAAACTAAAAATTTAAACAAACTTTCTTTTAATATTCGATGAATTCCGAGGGTGAATTACATTCTACGAGTAGTCTTGACGGCGCCTGTGACTTGCCAAGCGAGAATGGCCCTTAATTACCGCGATTTTAAGAGCTCTAGTTGCGGGTTTTGCCGGCCCTCGACTGGGCCGAGAGCGCATGCTAGAGTTTTTGGGGCGTGGGACATGTCATAAGAGCAACCAATACATAAATACATAAGTACCCAATAAGGAAGCTTCCACAGACTAGGTCTGTGTATGATTTAATCTCGATTGAAATTGTATTTGTGTCTAACTTTGTGTAATTTAAAAAAAATATAAGATGGTGACAAACAAGTACTTGTTTATCACCCGATGAAGAACAAGATTACAACACAACACAAGATGATAACAAGATGGTGAATATAATTCAGGAATGGAGAGTCCATAATTAGGTATTGGGTTTTTTTACTTTACTTTAGGCTTGTTTGCAACCGTGCGTCGTGTTAAACTAAGGCGACTTGATTTGTCGGTGCGGAGGTGGTACGATATGAGAAAACTGTCAAATGTCAGTGTCAACTGTCAGTCAACTCAGTACTATACGTGCCGTCAATAGATTTTGGAAATTATGTAAACAGACCAATTTACCTTCATTACTTCGTAATCACGCACTTTTAAAGAACGAACACAGTCTTACCAACATTTTATAGACGTAATGCTTGTATTTGCATTCATTTTAAGCTATAATATCTTTTAATTATTCATATTTCAATAAAAACAATTTTCGTTTACAATGATTAGTTATGTGACAATAGCTTGTCAATTTTTTTTACTCGTAAAAATGCTAGGAATCTATATTGTCATTGAAAAAAAAGTTCGTTTAAGTGATGGGAATATCCAGTATATCGAAAAAGTTTAATGACATTATAGATTCAATTACAAATAACCTCACTTCTCATCATTTTCCATTTACTTTGTTATGAATTTTCATTGCTCATTTATTTTTATTTGCTGCCATGAGGTTAAGAGCCACAAATACTCGCAATGAATATTCAATAAAATAATTTCTCGAGTGTCAAGTGGATTGCTTAATTATTGTTATAGACTTTCCTCATCACTATTTTACAACAAATCCATAGACGAAAAATGAATTGTCATTCAGACATATTTGTTTACATAATTTCCAAAATCTATTGACGGCACGTATACTTTTTACTTATGTCCAAGAACATTTTTTTACGATGGGCCACCGATTACTAGTGTATCGCAAATTGGGACCTTCAAAACTACACGCAACGGAATTACTAAAAAAAAAATTACGTCATTAAACGATTTCCTCGCGGACATAACTAATTCTCCTATAACTCGGGCCACAGAGTAAGATGAAAATAGAAAGTTTCTCCGAGACGACGAGGAAATTTAAAGCTTTCATTTATGTTAGTTTATTTTTCAAGTGTCGGACAATTTGCACGGATCCGCTCCTGTCAATTTTATTGCGTTTGTGCGGCCCTTTCTACGACACCCTTTGAGGCAAAAATATGTAGCTACTTATTATATCACAAAACTGTAGGTAACAAATTAACATGTAAGCTGATTTTTTAATGATCGTGCTGACATTGCCATTAAAATTATTGCCAGTGTGAGAAATTAGTTCCAATGAAATTCCGCAACATGGCGCATGATCATATATTTCTGGTCGGCCTTTGCTTACATATTTTTCTAGTCTAGTACTGTATTCACTACTTATATAAGCAGTTGTTGTTTGTCTGGGATCTCTGACTCACTGTGTTTGTTTTGTAGGAAGATAAAGTTTGTAAACTCGTCAGCCATCTCGGGGTAATCTTCCGAACTTTTGTGGGATGAAAGGAATGATTAGATACATAGTAAGACAGGTTGGTGTAGAAGTCAACTCTCTCGGATGACGTTACACATCATTAAATTCTAATGTAATCAAATACAATACTTTCTCAACCTTTGTATTTTTAGGGTTCCGTACCAAAAAGGTAAAAAAGGAACCCTATTGGTTTCACTTTGTCTGTCTGTCTGTCTGTATGTTGTGTACGGTGGCTAACAAGCTTACGTTGAATATTAAGGCGATATATCGATTGAAAGAGACACCCTTTGTTTTTCGCTCACGACAAAACGGGATGCAACCCTCTCCGAGAATGGCTTTTTAGACAAATCTCGTTAAATATCTGACTGTGTGCAGGTTTATTAAATTTCCTCTTGCCAGTACCTTGTAAAATACCATCATATTAACTTAATCGTGTCTTTTAATAATGCGTTGTTTTAGTAGGCTGTGGAAAAAAACGAAAATATAGACTCGACTTTGGATTTATTTTCTATCGAGAAAATTTTAAGCAATCATGTTTCGCTATTGTCAGTACCACAATCATATATTCAAGAATCATATATCTGAAAATCAGCCCCTACTGTTTGCTGGTCTGGACAGGACAGCGTTTCAAAGTCTTCAAATTTCTCAGTGTAGCGCCTTAACTAATCTTTTCGCTATTTATTATGAACTGTATGAATATTGCATATTTTCCGTGTGGTGTATTTAATAATGATAGAGTTCGTTTTTCGTTGTGCACATTACGCGTGATTTCCGATATTATTTTCTGGCGGTTGGTAAGTTTTGTGTATAGTGCACATTTTTCTTTTATCGTTCTGTCGTACGGAATTGCATTTGTAGAAAAAAAGTACAATCTAGTTAAAAAAAAAAACCGGCCAAGTGCGTGTCGGGCCACGCGCAAGGTAGGGTTCCGTAGTCGTCTACCCGTTACATTATATGGACTAAAAAGTTCGCAAACTTATATTTACAGAATTAACAACATTATCTAAGGTATCAATGGAAATTGTACGAAAGTTTGCTTTTGCAAAGTACATTTCTGAAGTTCGACTATTACTCATTAACTAGTAATGTCTACTTAGCTGTGATAGTTTTCCTTTTAAATTCATCGTATTTACTACTACCATGATTTTTTTTACATGCCTAGTAGCCACCGTTTAGCTGGCAGGGGGGGGGACACTTGACCATAGCTAAAATTATCACTTCAAAGCTTAATATCACGCTAACCAATTCTTTAATCAAAAAATGCTTTTAGAAACCTAATGATATTTTTAAAAGAGCTATCCAACGATACCCCACACGATGGGGTTTGGCAGAAAATAAAATTTGCACCACCACTTTACATGTAGGGGAGGTACCCTAAAAAAAATTTTTTTTTAAGATTTTATTCTACCGTTTTGTCGGCGTCATTGATATGTATACTCATGCCAAATTACAGCTTTCTAGTACTAACGGTTACTGAGAAAAACGGGGGTCGGACGGACGGATGGACGGACGGACGGACGGACGGACGGACGGACATGGCGAAACTATAAGGGTTCCTTGTTTACTACGGAACCCTAAAAAGCATTTTTGTTCATGTAGTTCACACGAACAACACGGGTCACATGAAAATAGCGTATAATACCTACATTACAATTCTGAATTCCACTAAGGTTAACTGAAAGAGAACCTTTATAAGTGGGATATAATAATAATAAATAAATAATTAATTTCACTTTAAGTTTACAGTAATACATTTTTTTTAGATACAATTCAATGGCTTGTAATAGGTAACTATGAACATGAATCCCTGCGCCCTAAACTAGGAATAAACCTGTATTTTAGGAAACAGTATATCTGGGCGGCTAACAATTATGAATTTATAACAAACCAAGATAACGACAATTCATTGACAATTTTATAGCTAATTTAGCGATTAAAAGTAATTTATTTGAGACTAGACAAGAGTAACATCTTAGTCATATCAGTTGATTAGAGTAAGTAGCGTGAGTGTGTGCGTGTGTTGTGTGTGTGTTTGTGTGAGTGTGTGATTGTGAGTGAGAGAGAGAGTGAATATGAGATGGTGAATCCGTATTTGATTACATACTTAAAAAGGGAGTGAGTGAGAGCCAGCAATAGGTAGGCATTTTGAAATATTCTGGTACCCATTCTGGACCCATAAGTATATCAGATTAGCAAAAAATTAGAATTAGGTCAGCAATTTGTACTTTTTCTGTAGTAAAGCTTCATTTCCATTATAGTCTAAGATACTAAGATATTCAAGAAGTTTTTGTTTCAGCGTGAATTTATTAAAGGTGAAAATGTTATCAATATGTTTATTAACATTGTTATAAATAATGGATACATTTGCCTTGTGGTACTGACAATAGCGAAACATGATTGCTTAAAATTTTCTCGATAGAAAATAAATCCTTTCCTTTTTTCCTCAGCCTACTAAAACAACGCATTATTCAAAGACACGATTAAGTTAATATGATGGTATTTTACCTCATCTAGGTACTGACAAGAGGAAATTTAATAAACCTGCACACAGTCAGATATTGTTGTCTAAAAAGCCATTCTTAGAGAGGGTTGCATCCCGTTTTGTCGTGAGCGAAAAACAAAGGGTGTCTCTTTCAATCGATATATCGCCTTAACCTGATTTATTAAGGTGGGCTAGGTATTGTAGGAGGTCCCTGTTGCAGACTATTGAGAACAGAAGAGGAAAGATGTTTGGGCACCTGTTACGACACGACGAATTTATAAAGCATATTGTGGAAGGGAAGGTAGAAGGAAGGCGGAAGAGAGGGAGACCAAGAAGAACGTACATGGACCAACTTAAGGAAAAAGTAAACGTCGTGTCGTATCAGGCGGTCAAACGAAAGGCTCAAGAAAGAGATACATGGAAATTGCTCCACCGACAAGAGCTTGGCTCTTAAATTGATGATGATGAGGTATTGTAGGCATCAAACCAAAACTCCTTCCCAAATTGTACAAACTGAGTTCTATGCCCGCGGCATGTAACTCTACTCTTTGATGCCTCGAATGCACTAAAGCTGACTTCCGATTAACCCAAATGGAACTCGCTGTGTACATTTCCTATGCTTTATTTACAAACGCTGCAGGCGATTTTGTTGCGAATCGGCAAAGGACCGGTACTCTAAGGCGTATCAAAGTATCAGTGAGATTGGTGAGGCTATAAATTTAATACTATGCTTGATGGCCGACAGGCTTAAACATATATGACCGCATCTTTATTTAAAGTCATTAGAATAAAACAAAAAAATACCTAGGTAAATAATTAGTTTTTATTTTAAAGTGATGCATTTTCGATCTTTTGCGACAAAACTTATACTTTATTTAGCTGTACTATAATATTGTAAACGCGAACGTGTGTTTGTCAAGCGACTACTGCTGAAGCGATTGAGATTTAATTCCGTACCAAGATAGTTTGAATCCCGGGGAAGGATATAAATGATACTTTTTATACCGATAATCATCCCTTGAGGGGAGGTATCCCCAACGCAAATGTCCCGCTCTAATACGCGTGAGTTTACAATTAACAATCCCGCTCTCTACGCAAGCTCGGTGCGTAGTTTCGTAAATATTTAGCTATAGTCATTAAATCAATCATTTTATCAAAGCAACCCCAGCGAATTTGTCTATAACTATTTAGGGTCTTTAATTGGGTACAAAAATTAAATGTTAAATATCAGTAATATATAGCCGTAGTATTGAAAATACATTCCAAAAAGGGGTAACTTCACGATTTTTTTCTATCGAGTGAAATTCATCAGGTCATGTAACTGACTACGATTTTGACTAGACAAGATCCTTATCTAACACATATATATTTTTTTAGATTTTAAGACACTATATTCTATGTCTCAGATGGTTTACAAAAACTCAAAAGTGGTAATACCCGGCCTTAAGAGGGTGGAAGTTTGTACGGAAGAGCAATAACTAGGTAAGCGTATGATATAAAAAAGTGTCAATTAAATTCTATCGCGACGAGCTCCACGCGTGCGTAGTCGCGGGAAAAAACTAGTTACAAATTAAATATCAATAGAATATAAATTCTCATTCTTACAGCCGTCTGTAATAGTACATTACTTACCCAGGGCGATAAAACAAAGAATGTCTCAGATCGCAGGTATTTTACGCCCGAGCCGAAGGCAAGGGCGATAAATATGTGATCTGAGGCTTTCTTTATTATCGCCCGTGGTAAGTACAAAATTTTATGTCACCCCCTGGCCAGTAAGTGGGTTTTTTCGCGCGCGGAGCATGCGATAATGGCCACTTTATGGCCAGGTGTGACATAATAGTACATTACTTACCAAGGACGATAAAACAAAGAATGTCTCAGAACGCAGGTATTTTACGCCCGAGCCGAAGGCAAGGGCGATAAATATGCGATCTGAAGCTTTCTTTATCATCGCCCGTGGTAAGTACAAAATTTTATGTCACCCCCTGGCCAGGAAGTGGGTTTTTTCGCGCGCGGAGCGTGCGATAATGGCCACTTTATGGCCAGGTGTGACATAAAATAACATATTACAGAGTATAAACCTGAAAATTAGAGACAAACAACAGTTCATGATGACCTGACAATATTTCAAAATGTATAATGAAAATGATGCCTAACTATAGAAAACCAATTCGGTAAATATGTTACTTTAACGTAATAAAATAGTTTATAATTATTTTTTTCCGCTAGACTTGAAGAAAATCGCCATAATGTATATAACGGAAGTGTGACGTCATTAATATGACTGTAAGGGAGCAGTACCTGTCAAACATTGTTAATTCATAGTAATGAAATGACGCCATAATTCACTTACGGTTCGCTACTTTTAGATTTAATATTTTCGAATGAAAATTAGGATTTCGGGAGAAATAAAAAACACGTGGACCTTAAAATTTAATTTTCTATCGATCTAGTGGATATAAAATGGTCAACTTGAAAATTTGAAATGTTGTCAATTCAGATTAAGTATGTTAGTTTTTTTTTATTAAAAATAGTTTTGCGCTTGACAACAAATCACCTAATTATATTTAGTTGCAATGAAAAGAAAAACACAATTCGCAATAATTTAACTTAGTGGTGCTTGAAACTTTAACATGCCTCGCGCCTTGTATTAACTTAATTTTACATTAAAGTTAAAGTGCAAAA
Organism: Cenopis cana; assembly: GCA_951800055.1. Classification (NCBI taxonomy): domain Eukaryota; kingdom Metazoa; phylum Arthropoda; class Insecta; order Lepidoptera; family Tortricidae; genus Cenopis; species Cenopis cana. The sequence continues at coordinate 849,833 of OX637479.1, read as the reverse complement.
TTACTTTTCAAACACAGATTCACTTTGAAAAGATTAAAATGTTTCTAGGAAAATCGTCGTAGGTCGCCGTCGACCACATTTCAATTTAAAGAAGCCTATTGGCGCACTTACCCTCTCTTTGAGTTCCTTCAGTACAGTATAAAGCCCGACATTAAGGGGAGGTATCCCCAACGCAAATGTCCCGCTCTAACACGCGTGAGTTTATAATTAACCATCCCGCTCTCAACGCAAGCTCTGCGCGCAGTTTTGTAAATATTTAGCTATAGTCATTAAGCCAATCATTCTATCAAAGCAAACCCTGCGAATATGTCTATAACTATTTACGATCTTTAATTGAGTGTAAAAATAAAACGTTAAATATCAGTAATATAGCCGTAGTATTGAAAATACATTCCAAAAAGGGGTAACTTCGCGATTTTTTTCTATCGAATGAAATTCATCAGGTCATGTAACTGACTGCGATTTTGACTAGACAAGATCCTTATGTAACACATATATTTTTTTTAGATTTTAAGACACTATATTCTATATCTCAGATGGTTTTTAAAAACTCAAAAGTGGTAATACACGGCCTTTAAAGTCGCATCCCAGGTATAACTGGTATTTCTCCAGTTTCCGTATCCCTGTATACATACTAGAAATACACGTAATTTTAAAATGTCTGATATTTTATAAAACTTCAACTTAATTTTGAATCTTCTGGCTTGGACAATAAAGTCGCTATTTGAACGGAGTAGTTTGGTACGACATGGCCAATTCAAATGATTTTAATAGACATAGGTCGACATATATTATTTATTTGGGCCCAGGGACGTAAAAGAGGCGCGGGTGATCACGTTCGTCATGGCACACTAGTATACAACGGGGGTAACAGGTAAGGCGACTTCCTGATTTGTCGGTGCGGAGGCGGTACGATATGAGAAAAGTGACAAATGTCAGTGTCAGCTGTCAGTCGACTCAGTACCATTTTTTACTGCGGCCCTACATTTAAATGAGTGCTTCCTGACTGGCGCGGGATGCGCGGTAGCGGGACGATGCGAAGGCGGTACTGCTCCGGTTCTGCGCATGATATTACTACTACGCAAACGTAAAACTGACAGTATTATGTCAAGTGAGAATCTTTGCGACGTCAGTAGGTAAGTTTACGTCAAAGACGAAAATGTCATATATCGATCCCGCCCCGCCAAGTCAGGAAGTCGCCTAAGTTAATCTTATTGAAAACTCATTCAGGTTTCGCTTGTGAAAGGTATTTGTTTGGGACGCGAAATAGGGATGACATACTCCAATCGGCAATTTTGATAAAACTTCTAAAATACTCTATCAATTATGAAGTTTGTATGGAAATACAAAATGACGTCACTATGATTGATGGTTAAACAGTGTTTTTTTCTTTATATTTGAAAATCATGAAAATGAAAAAAAAAGGTTGAAGCGTGATGTTTTCAGAGTTTTGTTCGCTGTTAATTCAAATAATTATGCATTTATTTGGCTCATGCATAAAACTTTTAGTTACAAAAAGTTATCTGTTCACTTATCAAACAAAGTTGCTATCTTTTAACACATCGAAATCGCTTTTGGTAACTTACTTGCCAAGCGGAGTATAGGGGATTTTTTGTGTCGCAATCTAGGCTACCAAGTTTAAATTCCCGGAATTATTAAGGCTGGGTTTTTCAGATCCGTCCGACCAAAATGTTAGATCAATCTTTGGTAACTCGGCACATTTTCCGACATAACTTACATGCTAATACAATTTTTTATTTTCCGACATTCCACATTATTTTTGTCTTATTCTGCGAGCCATGAATGAAACTTATCCCGTTTGTCCACAACATTTACAATTTTACTTCGCTAGCGGTGAGCGATGGGGACGAAAACTTCGCGCGTCAAGGCGAACGTAACTGCTTCCATTCATCATTACGGGAGCAAAAGGGGAGAGTGGGGAGGGAGAGGAAATAGAAAAAGTTGTCTCGTTTACAATGGAGCTGGATTATTTGGAGAGGTCGTTAGCGATGTCGCGTTTGCTGCTTACTCGTAATGATGCTTGCGTTGTTAGAGTTATTTTAATTACTATATAAACATTTATCTTCGTAGTTTTTCTCCGTATACATATTTTATTCATACATTAGGCCTATATTCCTGTAAGATAATTTAAGAGAGCAAATAATGAGGGCAAAACTACTACTATCTACTAAGGGCTACTGTAGTGCGTCGGGGATGTTCGCGGAGGACCGCACCGATGACTTCCATGCTATGATGCGTCAAGTGAGTGGCTTCCCTGATGCGCCGTGTTCGCGGCAGCACCAACAGCCTCCTGAGTGCAGTTGCAGAAGCACATGACAGTCCAATTTTCTGGCAGTCTCATCATAGACCTCAAATACGATGCCAAGAGTGACAGTGTTTTGCGGCCTAAGTATACCTACTTACCTACTACGAGTAACATAAGACAATAATAATTAATTCCTTCGGGTTAATGTGTTACTAACATATATGGATGTACTCCAAAATAAATAAATTATATAAATATTAAATAATATAAATAAATATTTGTGGACAATCTTACACAAATCAACCTAGTCCCAAACTAAGCAAAGCTTGTACTATGGGTACTAAGCGACGATAAACATACTTACATATGTCGGATCATTTTGTGGGCGTTCATCTTCTCCAGGTTCGTGCATGGCGGGAACCACGAAATAAGATGCAGCACTCGTAGTTCAGATGTGTATTTTCAATTAACAATCATAATCACAGCAAACACTTCAATGATTACAATGATACACTCGGATTAAATGATTTAAGGTTAGAAACGCGGTGTGTTCGTCGCAGAACTAGCAAGACGTCCGACTCGATCCCTCGCTCAACCAAGAATGATGAGCATGGCTGCCAGCGGCACCATGCTTACTTTCCCCCACTCCTCAACTGTCACTTTTGACATTCAGGTTAGCCAACATACCCGTTGCTAGTTCTGCGCCGACCGCACCCAAGCAAATTGCTTGACGTTTCTGAAGACTGCCAGTAGATGGCGTTGCATAACACAAAGATCATCAACAATAATTAGCCGTTTAATAAACATTGAAAATACATGGCATTGTATTAGCTAATAATTCCTAAATTTATCACGAAAAGCGCATTGATTTCACCCTGTGACACGGCCATCTTGACAACTCACACGTCCTCGTGTGAGCGTGAGGTATTTGAAAGAGGTAAGTATATTCGCACGGTAATTGCTCTAAACCTCGGCCAACCTGACCATCGTGGCTATGTTAATAAGAAACAAAAGTAATTGACCGTGCCGCAAGGCTACATACTTTTACTTGTAAGACAATACAATGACATAATATAATTTCAACAACATAAACATAAAATGAGTCTTAATGTAACTGACACAATAATCCATTAAAAATCTTAAACAGTGTATTTACTTGTAACTAACTCCTTACTCTTAAGGATCACATTCTCTTCCTGGACAATCCTAGGGCAACGTCCAGCCACCTTGCCTTAACCAGGTTACTTTAAGGAAAGCCCTAGGATGACAGGCTTTCCTGAACAGTCATTATGGGCGACCGAAACATATGGGCAACCCACAAGAACGACCAATGTTCCTGGACAATCCTAGGGCGACCGACAGTTACCTTGCCTTAGCCAGCAGGTAACTTCAAGGACAGTCCCAGGATGACCGAATTTCCTGGATAATCCCCAAGGGTGACTAAAATTCATGGACAACCCCTGAGGACGACCGACAATCCTGGACAATTCTCAAAGGCGACCGAAATCCATGGACAGCCCTGAGAACGACCGATGTGTTTATGGACAATCCTCAAGGACGACCGAACTACATGGACAGTCCGTGAGGACGACCAATAATAATCGTCCAATAATAGTCATCATTCTCCTCATTTGGTACACCCTGTAGCGCCGAGACTATCTTTAATAACTCATCGGCCGTTAAACCCGTTCGGCTCCTTCTTCTGATGATGATAAAGACCGTCTCCGTCTGCGCCTCCGCTTGGGACTTTCCGGTGTATAACTCGTTTCATCACCTGAAAATTGTTTGAGCGCATTTTATGTTCTTTCCTCAGAACCGCCCCTAACCACTGACTTTGAACTTTACATAAACTTTACTTGAACTTTACTTGAACTTTACTCGAACTTTACTCGAACTTTACTCGAACTTTACTTGAAGGTCCACTGACCCTATGTGCAGCACACCTACATGGCCGCATACATGCTAAACAGCACACCTACATGGCTGTTAGCTCAATTTGCTCAATCCATAAGCAGTGACCAGTGTCTTCTTTAAATTTCTGACTTGTTTAAAATTTAACTTAAAACTGTTGCTTTAATTTTAAGTTCACTTGAAACTAATATCGTGCAGTTTACGAAATCAATAAATTGTGTAATTATCTCCGAAATAATGTTTAATACCTACTAAGAATCGTTTGTCGAAGCTTAGCCATTATTATCGGGCTCCTTTTTTATTTAGAATAAAACTATTGGAACGAAACCTCTCCTTTTATTGCCAGTGGTGTCCACAACTTCACAGCCTCAGAAACTTGTGGTAGTCCGCCAGCCTCCGCAGATGCTGCACGATCTCGTCATCGATGCATCCTCGACTGCTGGACGAGGTCTTTGTTGCCAGACGTAATTCTCGATAGATGTACTTGTACCACACTGAAACAGTTTATGTCATACGCGTAGCACACTGTTTGTTTACCATTTAAAGTTTCTATGAAAAGGATTAAATTTAATGAAGATTTGAGATGTGATATAATGGCAAATACAATTCTAGTTCTGTATAGTTAACTTTTCACTTTCACTAAACTTTTCAACATCTTAGCATTAGCCCAGTAAAGTTTCATCCTGAAGCCCGCAGTCAGCTGCAAATTGGCTTAACCACTAGTTTTTATAAAAGCAACCGGCATCCGACCCTTTCACCTAAGGGGGAAACTAAACCTAAACTGAGAGGGCAACTTAAGAAATTCACAAGCCTCTCGAAGACTTGTAATGACTGATGCCATAAAAACCACAACACCCTCCACACCACGGGAGCGCTCAGCTAGAAACCGCTTAAGGCGGTCACCTATCCCGATCTCCACCAAGGCCGTTACATAGCCTTGCATATCGCACGCGGTACTTTACTAACTATTGAAGTAAACTAACTGCATTGGCGTACCACATTAACATTCACACAGCAATATAAACAATGAAAATGGCTTAGACTCACCAGATTTATGAACGAAACACATGTTCATGGTTGGACAACACGTGGCCCCAAACACCATAACGGGAGTTTCCGGTAGCTTGTGTTGACCATGGTCCGTGGCATCATGGCATGTGACCCGTTTGAATACTCGTTGTGGGCACAGAATCGTACCAACTTCTGATGTCGGATCATTTTGTGGGCGTTCATCTTCTCCAGGTTCGTGCATGGCGGGAACCACGAAATAAGATGCAGCACTCGTAGTTCAGATGTGTATTTTCAATTAACAATCATAATCACAGCAAACACTTCAATGATTACAATGATACACTCGGATTAAATGATTTAAGGTTAGAAACGCGGTGTGTTCGTCGCAGAACTAGCAAGACGTCCGACTCGATCCCTCGCTCAACCAAGAATGATGAGCATGGCTGCCAGCGGCACCATGCTTACTTTCCCCCACTCCTCAACTGTCACTTTTGACATTCAGGTTAGCCAACATACCCGTTGCTAGTGCTGCGCCGACCGCACCCAAGCAAATTGCTTGACGTTTCTGAAGACTGCCAGTAGATGGCGTTGCATAACACAAAGATCATCAACAATAATTAGCCGTTAAATAAACATTGAAAATACATGGCATTGTATTAGCTAATAATTCCTAAATTTATCACGAAAAGCGCATTGATTTCCCCCTGTGACATATAGATATAAATAAATACATAAAAAAACATCCAAGACCCGAGAACAAATATTCGTGCTCATCACACAAATAAATGCCCCACCCGGGATTCGAACTCGGGACCTCCAGCTTCCTAGGCAGAGTCACTACCAACTAAGCTAAAGCGGTCGTCAAATTAATTAATTAATTAAAAGTCCTCATTATTCCGTAACTTTAGAAAATGGTTCAGGTATTTTGTTCCATAGCTGAACTTAAGCCAGTGATTTATGTGGCTAGAGAATTTATTTCCTAACTGGAAAGTAAAAACATTGGGTCTGTTTGTTGAAAAATCCACGTTGAATCTATATTTCCATATTTCATGCCTCTTGATTTTTAACAAAAACATAATATACGTCGATAAATAATGTAAGTATGAACGATATAGTTAACTCGAACAGCAATACAATCTTCAAAACAAAACTAAAGAAATGGCTAATCGAGCGGACCTTCTACAACCATAAGGAATTCTACAGCCGTGATCTCGTGATCTTATAAAAACATGTGTCTTATTAATACACTACGAGTATTAATTATTATTATTATAAATGTATTAACATATACCGCACTTTGAAAAGTGTTAAGTAATTGTGTTTGTAATCTTCCTTCCTAATTATATATAGGCAGTTAACCTTAATTTGACTTGTAATTTTTATTATTAATAAATTGATTATGATTATGATTATTATGTATTTCATAATGTGTAAATGGAGTTTAATTTATTTGATTTTGATTTTTTGACTGTCGCGGGATGTGTGGAAGCGGGGCGATAAATACTTACGAATCCAACACTGCCTTCCTTTGGCGCATGATTATTAATATAATATACCTATGTGAGGAAATCTGTGCGAAATCAGCTCACGTCAAAGAACTAAATTATCACATACCGACCCCATCTAACAAGTCAGGAAGTCCCTAAAATGAAGTCTAACCAACAAATACAGTCATAAGCTCACACAGAAAATCAAATATCACATAAGTGTTGTGCCAACAGTAAACTAGTGGAGTGATATTAAACGCCTACTCAAACAACGCTCATAGTAATCCAGTTGTTTTTCCACCGGCCGGCAAACAGGAGCGGGAACAAACCAAACACACGCCCGGACAGTTTTGTAGCGGGAGCTAAGATATCTTAATTATATTGTGATCGTAACAAACAGAAGTAGAGGACCTGAATAATTTGTCCCTTCTTCTGTCAACACAGTCAATCCTCAAATTTCATAAAGGGTCGGCAACGCGCACATGACTCCCTTGGGCGTCTATAGGCTGCGGTGTCCGCTTACCATCAGGTGGACCGTACGCTTGTTTGCCACCGTCGTTGTATAAAAAAATGCGTAACTAACAACTGAAATTTTAATTTGTCGTACTCGTATGTACCGACCTGACCGACTAACATCATTTTCATGTAGTACCTATTCGATAAAAAATGTAATATTACATTTTACTGCTTCAAGAATTTCGTGTTAGAACATCAATTGGAGCAAGAAATTAAAACTATTTTCAAGACGAACAAGAAGATTTGGTCACATAAAAAGGTTATTTAAGAAAACTCGCACATTATTTTATGATTAAAGGTTCCATTGCAAACATTGAAAATCAATTTTTATCTGAAAAATTACCGAGATACGTTCAGTGGACGTGGCGCAAGCAACATCTCCTGCCAACATCGGTGATGGTTTATTGCATTTACTTGCATGTATGCGTGTGCGCAGGGAAGGTGGGTGCATTAACCGCATGCAAAAACAAGCAGGAGACTACACGTTTAGACCTACACGTTCTTTCGGCGGAATAGCAAAGGAATATTGTTGAATTTATCATGGAATTCCGCAAAGTATGAATGAATGAAAGTTTATTCACAGAACATATGGTATATACATTAGTTCTTATACATAAATTTGACCCTTGATATGTTCAGCCGTAAGGCATGTGAAAATTGATTTAGGTTTAAATTTGAAGTTAACCATAATTATTCGAACAGTCATACTAATTATTCAAACATAATTTCAGTAACGCCTGATTCGATCCATTAATTTTTATCTGCTCATACAGCCACCTGCCGTCTGCCTGCCGCTTTTACGAAGAAACACATTAGTTTAGAAATGTATTGATATGACTTTGATTTCATCTTTGGCCCAACTAACCTCATCGGCTAGCATAGCAGTAGAATACCGGCCTAAAGCTTTCTCATCTGAATACCGACTGTGCTCTCAGCTTCCGTTTCCGATGGAGACCGCGGTGTATTTGCTGTGGAATTAGGAGCTATCGTTTAGCATAGCCGTCTTCTATTGGCATAATCGTCTATATTTCTATGGGATAGTTTAATTTTACTTACATGTAATTTTACAAATAATAAATGCTACATTCCGGTCCTTGCAATAGGCGTAGCCAAAAATTGGATTTTTGGTAAAAGCTGTTATCGTTAACTGTACCGTTTTTACCACAGTCATTAACTCGCTGACGTCGTAGTAGTACTTCAAGTATCGATTTGTACCCTATTTAAACCCCAGTAGGTACCTTCATAAAACGATCACAAATTTTACATGTAATTTTACAAAATATAATAAATGCTACATTCCGGTCCTTGCAATAGGCGTAGCCAAAAATTGGATTTTTGCTAAAAGCTGTTATCGTTAACTGTACCGTTTTTACCACAGTCATTAACTCGTTGAAGTCGTAGTAGTACTTCAAGTATCGATTTGTACCCTATTTAAACCCCAGTAGTTACCTTCATAAAACGATCACAAATTGTACATGTAATTTTACAAAATATTATAAATGCTCCATTCCGGTCCTTGCAATAGGCGTAGCCAAAAATTAGATTTTTGGTAAAAGCTGTTATCGTTAACTGTACCGTTTTTACCACAGTCATTAACTCGCTGACGTCGTAGTAGTACTTCAAGTATCGATTTGTACCCTATTTAAACCCCAGCAGGTACCTTCATAAAACGATCACAAATTGTATGTGCGGAATAAATTATATCCCCGAACAAAGTTGAATTTGGGTCAAAACACGCTAATATATTTACCAAAACTTTTTCTTAAGTACCGAGTGGGGTATAATGCCAAATTGCCAGCCACGTCACTAATCACAACAAAGCCTTGTCCAAAGTTGCGGGTTGTTGAGCGATTTCATTGGCAACACATCGCGCCGCGGGTGAAAAGCTGAAAATCTGCGTCTTCGAAATATTCTCAAAAGTTCTTTAGCCCGGGGCGGCTGGGGTTGCCAGGGCTGTGACGACTCCGGTAATTACTTATTTTGTTAAATACTTGCAAAGGGGATTTACTAATACGTGTACATTTCTTTTTCGGTGTAATGGTGTAGACTGCTGGCGTGTACCTTTTCCATGAATTGACTTTTTTTTTTATACTACGACGGTGGCAAACAAGCATGCGGTCCACCTGATGGTAAGCGGACACCGCAGCCTATAGACGCTCGCAACTCCAAAGGAGTCACGTGCGCGTTGCCGACCCTTTATAAAATTTGAGGATGCACTGAGTTGACAGCAGAATGGACCAATTTAGCTCCCTCACTCTCAACACAGTGCAACCTCGGGAGCTCTGGCAACCTTGCTCGCCTCCAGGAACACAACACTACATACCTGAGTATATAATGTTATTATGGCTGTGGTCTTCTGCAAGGCGGAGGTACTTCCCTAGTTGGGCTGCTCCAAATTCGAGCAAGATGACATTTTGCTGTGCCCTACCTCTCCGTCTACATTGATCTTGATGCAGCGGTTCTGGGAAAAAGCTAGTTAGTAGATTATAGTACATTACTTAACAAGGGCGGTAAAACAAAGAATGTCTCAGATCGCAGGTATTTGACGCCCGAGCCGAAGGCAAGGGCGATAAATATGCGATCTGAGGCTTTGTTTATTACCGCCCGTGTTAAGTACAAAATTTTATGTCACCCCCTGGCCAGGAAGTGGGATTTCCCGCGCGCGGAGCGTGCGGTAATTGCCGCTTTATGGCCAGGTGTGATATAAAGCTAGTTAGAGTATAAGTAGGTTCTTTTTCAAAGGTTCTATTAAATCTATCACTTTCTTTATAGGTACTATGTTAGACTTCGTGTATGTTTTTTGTTGAACGTAAGTGATTCCTCTTTTTTGATAATTCTGAACAACTCTATGCGTGTTTATGAAATTACTACCACAGGTACTGCTTACGTTACTATAGGTACGGATGATAACCCGGTAATGACTTAGGATCCCAGGAATGTACAAACAAAGCTTGCAACCCTCGTGTTACGTTCATCTCGTTAGTGTTTATTATGTATATTTGTCCTTAACCCTACCGCCGGCGTGGGGCCCGGTTTATGTGCATATGAGACTTTCCAAGTTATGAGGAGTGAGATTAGGCTGAAGCTGAAACGGTGGTATACTTGCATACCTTCGAGTTGGAAAATATTTGCACGGACAAAGTGATCAAAAATATGTTTACACAACTTGTTAAGGACATAAGGTTTTTGAAGCTTTGCGAACGTACCTACATATAATTATACTACAGTATATAACTGGACTGTACCTACAGATATTCTGAACACCTTGTAAACATTTTCTATATACTCGTAATATTTAATTAGTAAACGTACATTAAGATATCGCATCCGTCCTCCATTACGAAATATTATTGGGGCACACTACCATTATTTCAATTATTTTGGATTCCACCCTAAATAAAAAAATACGTTTTAATCAGCTGTACCACTAAAAAAGTCTTTAAGAAGCCTTACAAATTTTATAATGGTATGAACTGAAATTATGTCATAATTATTGATATTCGAGCAAACTGATGAATGTCATATATGACCTCGATCTTGAATAGGGAGATGATCTCACAATCCGCGCAGGAACGTCTGTTTTTAACGTACCTAAGTGATTTTCTCAATCATGAATTGTAATAAATTTTAATTATAAAGACATATTTTAATTGCTTCACTAAATCACTAATCGGATAATGTTATAATAGCAAGTGATTTATTAATGATAATGACATTAAATTGTATACTTAATCGACATTATAAATATTATCATATGACATGAATTTGGGATTGTATTTTATTGTTTATGACAAGAAATAATGTGTATCGTTTAATTGATTATTTGTAATGATGACGAATGTATTTCGTTTTCCGTAAGGCACATCATGGCTGTACTGGATAAAAAATATGTTCTATTGTCACCTGTATTTTAGCTATGTTGAATGGGATTGAATTGAATTGGGAGAAGTGGTACGAAATGTTCCATTTTGCACTTCAAGGGTTAGTTTGGGCAACTCGCAACAGAACTCGTTACAGTCGTTACGCCCTCGCCAATTTCTTCGCCGTAATACCTATCAAAACCACTGATTTCAGAACTTCACGACAACGAATAAGTTTGGAAGTTGGATCTGTACAACGGGAGTCGTAATTATGTACAGTCAGCCAATGAAAATGTTGAGCATACTTAGAACCTTGTCACATCGAAATCTAAGAAATATTTAGACCGAAACATCATAAAATTTGAAACCTCTTTAATTTGACAAAGTATTAAAGTGCTCAACATTTTCGTTGGCCCACTGTACAATGGTGTGTATCATGCTTCGTTTCTGTTTGTATTTTCCCATATCTGATGTTTCTCGTACTTTATTAGTTTATTCTTTATTAACAACGTAAGGAGATGAAACACAGATAAATCCAAATCCGCTACGCAGGCTTCGTCAGGTGGGTACAACTATGAATGCTGATTCATGTTGCTGAACAGGCGTCGTCATATACAAGATACCACACAATAATAATCAACACCCGCAACAGGCTTCGTCAGTCAACGTTAAGGCAATATATCGATTGAAAGAGACACCCTTTGTTTTTCGCTCACGACAAAACGGGATGCAACCCTCTCCGAGAATGGCTTTTTAGACAAATCTCGTTAAATATCTGACTGTGTGGTTTATTAAATTTCCTCTTGTCAGTGCCTAGATGAGGTAAAATACCATCATATTAACTTAATCGTGTCTTTTAATAATGCGTTGTTTTAGTAGGCTGAGGAAAAAAAACGAAAATATAGACTCGACTTTGGATTTATTTTCTATCGAGAAAATTTTAAGCAATCATGTTTCGCTATTGTCAGTACCACAATCATATAGTCAAGAATCATATATCTGAAAATCAGACCCTACTGTTTGCTAGTCTGGGCAGGACAGCGTTTCAAAGTCTCCAAATTTCTCAGTGCAGCGCCTTAATACATAAAACTAAGTAGGATCGCCCCGAATCGCAGCCGGCTCAAAAGTCCCCATTACGCTCGCAGCATTACCGCGCTGTGTTTATTCTTGGTTAAAGTACTACTTTTATCTCACGAGCGCGGGTAGGCTAACCATGTGTGTTGAGCTATAGGTAGGTACATGCACACTATCCTATGAACCTATGAACCTATCTGAACCTATGATCTGAGATTCAAAAACTCGGCTACAGTGTTTATAGTCAAGAAACATTTAATGTACATATCTGCAGTTAAGGGGCTGAAAACACCTAGAAAAAGTCCCGCTCTCACGCGTGAGTTTCCAATTAACCATCCCGCTCTTTACGGAAGTTCTGCGCGTAGAATAGTAAATAAACACTACAATAATATTGAAATAAAAAAAATGTGTGGATTATTTGTGAAATACGGCTCGTTGGCGGTTTAGGTATAAATATGTTGACTTTATGTTTTTAATTGCAGACCCATACGTAATAAAAATAAAGACGTAGAACCGTTTAATGATGAATTTAAGACCAATCTTTGCAATTATTTTCTATCTAGCCGATTTCGTCCAATTATGTTTCGAGTCCATACACGGTTTTTCAAATGTGATGAATATTAACATATTTTTTTTTTGATGTGTTAGAACAAATAGTTTTTCTTAAAAAACTGCTTAAATAACATCAATTTCAACAAAATTAGGTCTTGACAGCCTCTTAAATTCATCATCATCTTTCACAATCTTTTATACCTTTCCCTTTTTTCCTTTTTTTTTTCTCTTTTTTATCTTTTTTTTTTATTTATTTTTTCATATTCTTTTTTTTATTTTTTTTTCTATTCATCATCTTTTATAAAGCGCACTGCTAAGGTTTGGAAGTCCCTGCTTGCGTCTGTATTTCCGAGTTCATATAATCTGGACCTCTTTAAGGCACGAGTGAATAGGCATCTTCTGGATGAGCTCGCTTCACCGTCGGCCTCATCTTTGCCCTGGCTAAATGCTGTCCAAGGGTAATGCCATTTTTAATTTAAAAAGAAATGTGGATGCTGCTGTATTTTCAAGGAACGCTCTTAATCCTTTTTATCGTAAAACATTTCCAAGATTTTCTATCTCACAAGTCTTTTTAAAGCATTTTATATACGGCATGTCTGTTCGATGGACTTTATTTAGCTACATTCTGACCGAGTTTTATGACGGTTATTTAGTTTCACAAGGTGAGAGGTAAAGAGAACGTGCACTTGACTGTCTAACTCATGTCGGAGGGCTTATCCCTTCTTGGAGAAAGGTCAAGGGTTCAGTCACGTTGAGGTTAGGACCCCTTCGAATTAAGACGGAACATATGCAGGAACCAATTCGTTTGGGTCGGGATGGGATTGGAAACTGTAAGTTATGCGCAGTTGAATTTAGCCAGGAAAATCATGACTTCTAATGAAGTAATGAAGGAATTAATAATTTGATACAGAGAACAAATTTAATACAAAATTAAGCGTGATCCAAACCGCTTCTCTGTTTTGACCGGAAAGCGCCAAACCACTCGTCTACTTCGACCACTCTATCATCGCCCCGTATTATTGCCTTCATCATCATCATATCAGCCGAAAGACGTCCACTACTGGGCATAGGCCTCCCCCAAAGATTGCCACAATGACCAATCCTGCGCCACCCGCATCTAGCAGACTCCTACTGCGACCTTCGCCAAGTTATCAGTCCACCTTGTGGGGTGTTTAGCCACGCCACGCTGCGCCTTCCGGTCCGTGGTCGTCACTCGAGAACCTTTCGGCCCCGACGGCCATCGGTTCTACACGCGATGTGCCCCGCCTACTGCTTCTTAAATTTCCTAGGGAAAAAAAGAGAATGCAGTTTTCACATTATAACTTGACATAAGTAAGAATAATTAATTTGTATCTTTCACAACATAGAAATATATACTCAGTTATGAATAAATGTGCAGTAAAGTAGGCCGCGTATACCGAGCTGTTTATTTCAAAAACTACACTAACGCTGGGAGGCTAGTGAAGGCACGAGGCGTAAACAGTTTATGCAAAGCGCGGGATTGAATAAGGGGCGCAGTCGAGATGCGCGGCCGCCTTGCACACCCACATGCGCGCATGAACGAACATGTCTTCTTACTCCTCGTTATACTCTTAATCCGTCCTATCCCGGCGAAAAAAAAAACAATTATGGCATTGTTTTGTTATGTGCCCGGAGGTCTCCGGGCTAGGGAGGGAGATGGCGAGAGAGCGGTCGTGGCAGACATATTGTGAGTAGTGAGCTAGCAGCCTGCATGCCTGATTGTTTTGAACCTAAATTGCGAGATATTCTGAATATAGTTTCCTTTGGGCATGTATGAGCAGGACAGAGTTGAGGACACGAGCCTTCGAGGAAGATCTACCATGAGGTAGAAGCAGATCACAACAACATTAGATATCGTATCGTTAGATATCGGACCGTCCTGCCGCGTGCCGCCTCTGCCGCTTGGTGATGAAGTATGAAGGTGCTGCGGTGAAGCACGGCCGAGCAGTGGCGAGCAGGAGGCACCTCACAATAAAATTCAGATATTGTAGTCAAGCACCTACATACCACGTCACTACCCCCGCGTAGTGACGTGGTATGTAGGTGCTGAGGATATGCCAATAAGCCCCTGGGGGTCCATGATGGTCGCGCGATAGCGGTATAAACGACTCGATAAATAATCTGTCACTTCCTGAGACCACTCGATAGAAATTGATTGATGCTGATGCGCGACCGTGATACGGGGCCTGTGCTACGCTGCGGTGTGAGGCACGGCCGAGCTGCGGCGAGCTGTAGGCGGCTCGCAATAACATTTAGATATCGTCGTCAAAGATCCTCGTGCCGCTACTGGCGCGTAGTGATGTGAAGTAAAGAGGAATTTCTGAAATTATTTCACTAGTTTATATAGTAGAAAGAAAGAAATAAAACATTTATTCACTGCACAAATAAAAGACGCACAGATAATAAAAATAGACGAACTATACTCGGATCGGATCACATAAAATAACGTGTGTCTTCGCGGAAGCAAATCAGTTGCTGTCTCAGCATCATGCCGAGGTGTAAGACACCTGTAGGTTTTCAGA
Organism: Cenopis cana; assembly: GCA_951800055.1. Taxonomy (NCBI): domain Eukaryota; kingdom Metazoa; phylum Arthropoda; class Insecta; order Lepidoptera; family Tortricidae; genus Cenopis; species Cenopis cana. The sequence goes on along the minus strand of OX637479.1, from coordinate 834,613 downwards.
CATCACTGTACGTGACCCAAGGAACGCAACACAACATAATAGTAGTGAGAATACCGTAGTAAACTATATTTCCCGTGTTTTTCTCGCTTCAATACGCCAGTGAAGCAGTGTGGCCATTTTAACATAAAGTCTAAATATAACTTTACACAGATTCGTATACGCCGAAAATGAATAAAAAATTCGCAAGCCCTTCAAATAAAAAAATCCACGTGTCAATCTCATCCTTATAATCAGCTAAACCATTATTCTTACTTACATCATGTTAACCACATCACTTTTACCACCCAACTGTGGAGTAATTCCCAAAAGTTACATCTAGTCCCTAGATAAGAGTGTAATGATCTAGTCACTGCCCAGCGCCCTTGGATCTGTTTCACTTGACGTGTCTTCACATTAATTAGTATGACATTTATGAATGTATTTTTAAAAACTAGCCAAGTTGTATCTAATTTGTTACACGACTATAATATCCAACCAAGAAGTTTCAAAATAAAATTAAAGTTTTAATAAAATATGGGACATTTCAAATTTAAAAAAAAAATTTTTTTGAAATGATTTCAAGTATATTCTTTCTGACATCTGCTTGGCGCTATCTATCTAGCAAAGCGAGCAATGACAACCAAATGTCATATCGATACGTAAAGTAAGATAGACCTAAACGCGGGCAATAATTAGCATTTAGATTAAACAAATAACCGTGACAGGGGCGACAGGGGGGGCAGCGAAGGGGAGGGGGGAGGCGCGCGTGAGCAGGAAGAATTATGTCGCTTATTTATCGCGTCATTCATTTATTTATTGGCCCTTTAATGGGCGGGTAATTTGTTTCGCGTGATAGCTGCTTGATAGCTTCGAAGAACGGATGAACGTAAAGAGTTTTATTCGATAGTCTGACTGGGATCCCCGGATGGATAACAAAATATTGTTTTGTTTTGTTTTTTTTTCGCTGTGGGAGAGGACAGATGAACAACATAATTCTGAGTAAACAGACTCATTGGCGAGTTTGGCGACAGTACGGTAGTAGGAACTAAGCTGCAGAGCCTAGCACATAGACGCAAAGTAGCGTGTCTGTGCGTCTTCTACAAATTGTACTTTGGTGAGTGTGCTCAGGAGCTCCATGAGCTCATGCCGCCTTCCCCCTTCTTCTGTCCGTCTGTCATGTCATTTGTCTGTCGCGTTCTCAATCTATATTTGAATTCAAAGGTCTGTCAGTCAGTCGGCCAGTCTTAGATTTGTCAGAGGTTAGACGCCCCACCCTGTTAAGGTTTATAATTCCCTGCCGGCGTCAGTATTTCAGAGTTCATGTAACCTTTAAAGGCACAAGTGTCTAGGCATCTTCTGGATGAGCTCGCTTCATCGTCGGCCTCATCTTTGCCCCTTGGCTAGATGCTGGCTAAAACAAGAGGTAAACAAGGAGGGCTTATTAAAGAGCAATATCTTCCAAACAAAGTAGGTATTATGAATTCTAAATATATGTGATAGCTTTACTACCGGAAAAATACGACATACGATAATAAGAAACATCACAAAGGCAACAGAAGCTCTGGCTAAAGCTTTTTCACTAAAATGGAAGTGGGCTGGACACGCGGCACGCCTTCAAGACCAGTGATGGACAAAACTCGTGACAGCATGGAGTGGGCCAGCAGGCAAAAGAAAGAAAGGTAGACCGCGAAATAGATGGGATGATGAATTCAAACTTACAGCGGGTCCGAACTGGATGCAATTGGCGAAATCCAGAGAAGACTGGCAAACTTTGGAGGAGACCTAAAGGCCTCCTCCAAAGTGCAGGTAAACCTGCAGAGGGGTTCTTACAGAATAATTTTCAAAAACTGGAAAATTAAAATATCTTTTTCTTGTTACTAACACTTTTTAATACTAACAAAATATTTGATGTTAATTTGAAATTGTTGCCATGTCAAATATTTTTTCTACTATTCATGACAAAATGACATAGTAATTTTGGTAAAAAAAGTTTAAAAAAGTAGATATTTTGATGACAGGATTTTTCACTAACTAACGTACATGGTGATGCACAGTGTCAAATTAAGGGTAAAATCATTTACTTTTTTCAGACGTCTTTTATTAGGTAATGGAAGAACTGGGTGTCCTGAAGCGAAAATAAAATGCTTAAAAGGAGGTTTCTTACCTGCCTTAAACGTATTTAAAACTTGTCAAGACACAAATAAATATCACATTTACCTATTTTCATAGTCCTTCACTTAAGCTCCGTTTACGCGATGCAAGAAATTGCATGCGATTTGCATTACATTGCTTGGTTTGATCGTACTCATCTTACCTCATCAACCCGCAGCCCGCAATGGAATCTAAACCGCATACAAACTTTTGTACCATGTAAATCGGCCTTCAAAATCCTCTTTTGTAGGCAAAGATGAGCAACTCTTTTTAAAACGGCTCCTTGAAGACTCAGTTATTCATAACACGTTCGCTAACTAAAACTTCTTAGCCTATAATAAACATGCATTCTCGTCAGAATTCCGAGCCAGTAAAGCTGCACCGGCGGGAGCGAGTAAAACCGTATCAAGTCAAAATAAAGCGACGTCCTGACTTGGCGGAGCGGCATCGGTTTCTACCTATGTGTTATTTTATTCTTCGGCATGAGGGTGCCTATGTCGCACGGATTCTTGCGCGGAAGCAGGCTGGTACTGAATTCGTTTCACCCCGCTTTCGAGCATCGTGCGGCAGTCTGGAAGCACATTTGAATGTAAATCCGCATTCACTTCTTAAAAAAATGGCTTTCTATCAAATTTATGATGATTTCGCCAACCACGTGTTCAAAGACGTTGTTCGGTAACGACGCCATGACAGTAGGCAACAAAGACAGTGTACGGTAGTGGATCCCGCTCGTCGTCGCTCCTGGCGCGTGCGCTCACCAACGCGGCGACGAGCCAAATCCTAAATCCGCATTAAAGAAGTGGTAATAGCTTGAATGACAGTTGACTGACAGCTTTCTGCTTTATATCGTACCGCCTCCGCCCGCTAAGCCAGAAAGTTGCCTAAGGTCGCACCGGCGGGAGCGAATAAAACACCGCTTCAAGTGAGAATAAATTCTCCTGAATTATGTTCCAGGATAGCACGGGCGCGTCAATTATGCATTAGATTTAGAAGACTTGGCCCTTATTCAAGATGCTACGAGTAAGGCGACTTCCTGATTTGTCGGTGCGGAGGCAGTACGATATGAGAAAAGTGTCAAATGTCAGTGTCAGCTGTCAGTCGACGTGATACCATTTTTTACTGCGCCCCTACATTTAAATGAGTGCTTCCTGACTGGCGCGGGATGCGCGGTAGCGGGACGATGTGATGGCGGTACTGCTTCGCTTCTGCGCATGATATTACTACTGCGCAAACGTAATACTGACAGTATTATGTCAAGTGAGAATCTTTGCGACGTCAGTAAGTTTACGTCAAAGAAGAAAATGTCACATATCGATCCCGCCCCGCCAAGTCAGGAAGTCGCCTAAGTGATATAGATGCCATTTTGAACTGGGTCTTGGGTTAAATTATAAAAAGTAGTCAATCTGTTATTCCTTTACTTGTATCAATCCATATTACATTATAATCTATATATTATTGATATTCGCTGGGTGCGAAGTAGGTGGTGGGGGAACCACGAATCGATCGCAGCGCGCACCGTGGCCAAAAAAGGAACTTGCCGCGGACCAACTGTCACTTTTTACTAGCGAAATTTACGTATCCGTGCATTTTAAGTAAAAATAAATAAACATGCGTTACGAAACCAGCTGCGTAGTTAACTGCAAGAAGAATGGCATAACAGTGATCATAAATTCTATAAATTTCCACCAGTTAGTTGGAAACGAGCACAACAAATGAAATGGATAATAGTTGTCAAGAGGAAAAGTAAGGAAGCTAACCTATAAAGCATGATTTTTAATATTATATTTTGTATGCTGTAGGAAGTAACGGTTAAGTTACTATAATTTATTTGTTGCTTTATTTCAGTGCCGATCGATCGCCATGGTACACAAAGCCACATGACAGGATTTGCAGTGCGCACTTCATTGGAGTTTTTATAATTAATTTAGCCATGTTTACCTGAAAATGCACAAAAAGTCTGCATTATTTACGACACTACAGTCATAAATGATCGTCTACAATGTATATGCAATGCTTTATTCAATTATATTTGTTTATTTCTTTACTTATTTCTCGTGAAGTCAGCCATGAGAAAGTCCGTGTAGGTACACCTGAAATTTATTGATTTAGTCATTTTAGGCGTGAAATAGACATAAGCTTTACGTGATCGAATAGAATCTATGAAAATTACGATAATTCATTATAATTGTTTGTTTGTTTTCCTTCTTTTCGTAATGATAACCAGCCACTGGATATTTTTAAGTCCGCCGTAATTGTGACCGCTAGTTGGCGCTGCCATCGCGCACCCAGCCAATACTACGATATATTTTTTCATCATCATAACTCTAAAAATATAAAGTTTATCTAACTAAAGGAACAAATTAGGAACAATAACAAACTTAAACTTAAATATTAATATTATTGATATTAAACATCATCAACAAGTTCATCATCATCATCATAATTATATTTAAGAGCCTAAGTAGCTCTTGTCGGTGGAGTAATCGCCATCCGTTCTGTTCTCTGCCAATACTTTGAGCTCCTGGTACGACATTACATAGACCTTCTCTTTAGCTTGATCCATAAACGCACGTCTCGGTCTTCCCCTTACCTCGCCTCCCCTCTGCCTTTCCTTCCACAATAGTTTTTATGTAATTGTCATGTCGTATCAGGTGCCCAGCATATTTCCTCTTCTGTTCTCGATCGTCCTCAAAAGCATCCTTTTCTCTCCTACTAAATTCAGAACCTCTTCGTTCGTTTTTCTTTCAGTCCAGCTTATATAGCTTCCATTCGCCGCCAGCACCACATCTCGAAGGCATTTAGTATCTCTCTGTCTCTCTGAGTTAATGTCCACGTCTCGCTTCGATACAATGCTATGCTCCAGATGTAGGTCTTAATAAATCGCTTCCTGACGATTCAAGAAATCTTGGCTCTGAAGATGTGCTAAAAGATGTTATTATTTTCACCAACATCAGTTAAAAGATATTATTTTTTCGTTACTTACCAATAAACATAACATACAATAAAGTACTTGGAAACCATACAATTTCATACAATTTTTAAATGCATAAAGGTGGAAAAAGAAATTAGTTTGGCCATTTTGTGACGTTTAGTTAAAGAAGTACTTTAAAGTTTGTACCGAAGTACCTATTACTTCGGTACAAACTTTAAATCTTATGCCATATTAGCTAAGTTGAGTGACCTATCGTTGTCAACTATTGGGTATAAAGTGTCAAATCTTAATATTTTGATAATAATAAATAAATAAAATAAAATTGTAATGCGTACAAAGAACTTGATCAAAAAGCGACATTTATTGTTTTATAAGAAATAGGCTTAAAACCAAGAAATATAATGTAAATGACGCTTTTAATAAAATAAAATTCATTTATTTCGGACAACTTAAGATCCATAGAAATTGTTAGTATTACAGGGCTTACATAACTATGTTAGTGCGAAAACTTAAATGTAAAGAGGACCAGTGCCTCAGTAGGCTGCCGTCCTATCTATCAGCCACTACATTCAGGAGACTGTGGCGGCTGGCGCGCACCCTGCAGAGCGTCGCGGCGCAGCGCTTGCGCAGCGTGGCATGGAACCCGTCCCCTTGCGCGTCCGCGAACATGCCGGACGCACTGCAGTAGCGCGGCAGCCGCAACAGCACCCTGAACGCATCATTGTATTGGACGCGCATTGCATTGAGCGATCTCTGTGTGTATTTGCACCATAGGCTACAGGTATATAGCGATGTACAGTACGCCCTATTAAATAATGTTAATTTAACACGTACCGCACATCGGCTGAACCTGCGCGCTATCATGTTAGCCCTGATCGCCAATGCTCTGCGCCCCCTCTCAATGTCCGCGTCGTCTCGCAAGTCGTCCGTTAGCAAGTGTCCCAAATACTTGAAAGTGTACACCCTCTTCAGCTGCTGTCCATTTAAAAGTATGGGGGGAACATACGCTGGACACCTGCTACCGGCGTTAAATATCATGTACTCACTTTTGAGTACATTATATTTAAGGTCGTGTTCCTTAGCGTACGATTCGCAAATATCGAGGAGTATCCTTAAACCTCCTAATAATGCTGAAGGAGCGTGCTAGACGCTAGTGCAAAAACAGAGTTTTCGTCTTCCTAAATCCCCACGTAGATTTAAATTCTACCTTTAGCTTGGCTAACTCTTAAAAACGTCGATTATTGAGTTAAGACTAGACGTATAATTTATAACCAGATACTATTTTCATCGAGTTGGAATTTAAAATTCCTTAGCCGTCCGCTACCAGTGACTGGGATCCCCGTCCAAATAATAAAAGATTGTTTTGTCTTGTTTTGTTTTTTTCGCTGGGAGAGGACGGGTTAATATGAGAGTTTATGCTATCAGACTATGAACAATGAACATTCAGGTTTTCGTTTAACTATTAACATCATAACATTTTATGTAAATCATAATCCAATACCTGAACACCTAACCAAATTGTCAGTCTAATGCCCAATTCGTCTTTCAAAATTGGTGATAAATTGTCACCAAGCGGCTATTCCGGCACCATATCGGCCGAGCCGAGAACTGCCTGACTCGATTCAAAAGTCGTATACGACAATGATTTTTCTATTAAGTTGTTACGTTTTCTCTGAGCAGAATTTAGGGTAGCTATTCTGTCAGTGCGATATTTTTCACTGCGGTCTCTTTTCCTGCAGGACGAATAAATTACGTTGGGGTAATAAAATCTGTTACCGCTCCCAAAGTGCTGTCTCTTTTTCTGGTGGTGATATAATAATACGGACACGCAAGGGATTAAAGTAAGGCATTGTTGTTGTGTTATATTTGTGTGTACTGTACACTCTAATGATTTCGTTTTCATTGTTACATTTTTGTACTTTGTTTTTTTTTTTTAATTTATTTATACACTCCTATATATGGGCGACGACGACGTGGCAGGCCAAGACGGAGATGGCGGGACGACCTAGATGCATATGACAATGATTGGCCAGAGATTGCTCACAACCGTGACGAGTGGAAATCAAGTGGGGAGGCGTTTGCCCAGCAGTGGGACACTCTATAGGCTAAAAAAATACACTCCCTTCTTGAATAGCCCCATATAATACTGTAGTCGCTCGAGAAAACTTCGGCAGGGAGCTCATTCCACAACCGCAGCGTCAGAGGGAGGGAATTCCTCTGAAACCGTACCGTACGCGACCATTTAGGTTCTAAGGCGTCGGCAGACGGCGAGCGGTGCGATGTTAGAAGCGGCCGTGGGCATCATGTCGAACAGTTCTTCAGAGCACAACCTATTATACAAGTGATTTAATACGCACAAAGAGGCGAAGTTTCTCTTTAAACTTAACGGTGACTTGTGAGTTTGGGATCGTTTACAATCCGCACAGCACGTCTCTGAAGCGAGTCAAAAGGCGCAAGTTGGTGTCCAAGTGCTCCCGCCCAGAGGTGACAGCAATTACCTACTCCATGTGGGGACGGACTTGTGACTTATATAATAGAAGTATCTGCGCCATACAAAGCTAGCGAAAATCTTATTTAGATAAAAAAAACTCATAATCTCTATCATTAACTGCTTTTTTTAATCCATCGTTTTCCGTCATCATTTGTGTCCTTAGAAATCCGAGGTCTGCTTTGACACGTAATCCCTTGGCGTAGGCACTAGTTTTACAAAAGCGACTGCCATCAGAATTAACAACCCGACCTAGACCTTGTTCGGATTCCACCCAATGTTTTCCTTAACCGAAAAGCTACCGTTAAATACGTGTATCAAAAAACACGACTATAATACATAGACATACATAAATACATACATAAACTCACGCCTGTATTCCCAAAAGGGGTAGGCAGAGCACATGAAATTAAATTTACATTGACATAGAAATATTTTATTCAACATCACAAGGCACAGTGGACAGTAACATTACACACAATTACACGTACGTATACTTTCATCATAATCACAAAATAAGTTTGAACTGTTGTCTAATTCAGATTAATTTCTGCTCCAAAAATATCAGCTAAGCAAAATTCAACTGTAACATGATTTGGTAGCATATTTATTTTAGTGCACTATGAATCGAGAAGATAAGACGAAACTATCAACGTAATCAAAGATTGTATACCTAAACTAAAAGATTTATTTATTGGTTTCAGTGCAGTTACGCGTATGGTTCGTTTTAAAAATAAACCGGTCTTTTCCTGTCAAAACTACAAAAAAACACTAATTTTATATTTCGCGCTGTCACAGACAACCTGTCGCTTTAAATCAACGCGGCTGACTGAGGTGTGGGGCGTAACAAAAATGGGGTAGGCAGGGTGTGTTGCCAATTGAAAATCTCTTCTAGTTTAGTAGAAAATTGAATTATCCGATCTTCACCCGATCCGGTAAGACCGGATCGGGTCAAGATCGGATAATTCAATTTTCTCCCAACATACCTTACCTAGAAGATTTATTTATTGGTTTTATAATAACATTATCATTCTTGTTTGGTCGTAATGGCAGACTGTCACTCTTCAGAACCCGCCAACGTTAGAAACGCAAATAGTGCCCTAAAATAGTTATTCCAATTAATTAATAGAAATTGTAATCCATTTCATTCATTTTCATGTTAATTACTCAGAATGACCCTGAGAACGACAGACTAATACAGCTTCCATTAAAACTAGATAACATGGAAATAATAATTTGGTTTGCAATACTAGTTTATTACAAATTCTGGCTAGTAACCACAAAACATTGCATGTGGTTGTTGCAAAAGTATTCAATTTATCATCGGCCGCAGTAAATGCAAGAATAATTTAGCTTTTTAATTTTATCAAACAAAATTGTTACGGGAGGAAAAAACCCATAGAAAACAAAGGAAAAACCTTTGTTTTCTCATTTTTTTTGGTCTCGTCTCAGGCGGCGCGCGGGATTCCGGTTAATTTTTCTTTATATTTTGTCTTCATCAAATAACTAAATTGTTAGTGACCGAGTGAGCGAAGTGAGCGTAGCGTCTCCGTTTCAGGTTGGGCAAAAATGCTTTCATTATGTCAACAAGAATTCGTCCCGAGTAATCCTGGAAACCGGTGAATTTTTCATCGATCTACCGCAAATAAATGTAGTTATCTATACTAGGTTAAACGTCGAAAAACGCCGGCGCCCTGCGATGAATATTAAACGCGCACTTGTTTCATTAAACATGGCCATTCATTCATCTCTACTCGCGCCACATTAACTCTGCTAACAATTGAGACTTAATACAATTGCTTAAGTTTCAGAATCGTTTCACTCAGCTGTCGAAAGTTCGACCTCTCTTGACTTTTACAAAGATATGAGTTCGGGAGGCTTGAGTCTTAATTGGTGGGTTTAAGGTTTAATTTGGTGTGAGTGGGTGGTAGAGGGTCGGATGTAATGATGGAAGGTAACGAGCTTCGGCCAACGCGCCCGGTTAGGGTTGCCACTAAGCGGTGACTTTAGTGTTTTGGTAACATCCGCAGTTTCTGTTTTAGACCCTGTGAGATAAGAAGGAAATCCTGACACCTGTCATTTTCATACATTTTATAACTTTCGATATTTAAAAATTTCATACTATTAGGTTATAACATGTGTGGAAATTTACTTCTTTTCTTGCACGGACTATAAAGAAAATACCGGCCAAGTGCGAGTCGGACTCGCGCACGAAGGGTTCCGTACCGACACCTAGCAGTCCACTTTTAAAAACACAATTTAATATCTTGAATCAAAAAAGGTCGTATCTTCATAGGGAAGTCAGGGCACTTGAGCCCTTTTGTTTGGGCAAAACAGTTTTTTAGTGATCACTCAAAAACTCGACTCAACAATCGTTGAAAGTACTTATGAATGAACACCACCTCAATTTTTTTCAGAATTTTAATCTTCATAGTTTGGAAATTAGAGGGGGGGGGGGGGGCACATTTTGTACGACTTTGGCAGCTAACATTTCATCAACTTTTGACTTAAATTGATTTTTTTTAAGGCCTATCCAAAAATACACCTGACAATTACCTGCATTGAAAAAAAAAATTTCGTCATGTATGGGGTGCCCCCCCTAAAATATTTTAGCGGTTTATAGAACACATCTTCCTACCAAATTTTATAATTGTAGTACCTACTTATAGTCTCCGAGTAAATCACCTGTGTCATACAGACGGACAGACAGACAAACATACAGACATGACGAAACTATAATGGTTCCGTTTTAGCCATTCTGGCTACGGCTAAAAAAAACATTGAAATGAGATCGAAAAACGTATTGTGTGCGTCAACCCTAAGCTAGTGGAATCACGAGTGAAAAGGTTATCAATTAAGCATCGGCGATCAGATAGCACCCGAGCTGCGATTGGAGCGCGTTTGAGTTTTACAATTACGATGAAACATCATCATTATATCATCAAAACGACCGTTTTAAATTTGGACACATTGACGAGATTGACGAATCCGGCAAAATAATAATTAGTTTAATGTATTTTCTCAAAAATAGTATGTAATGTTCTCATAACATCTGTGAAGATAGTATCCGAAAGTGGGTCATCCTGGACAGTTGCCAGAAGTGTCCAGGAAGTAACACCTACTGTCCAGGAAGTAAGTATGTAAATCCCATTACATATCATAAGTTTAGCTGCTGCTGCGGGCGCCGGCGCCTCCCTGCCAGCGCCCGCAGCAGCAGCAGCGGGGTGTGCGGCGGGGCGGGGGGCGGGGGCGCGGGTCGGAGGGCGCCCGCGCCCGCATAAACAAAAGCTAGCCCGACCTCACGGTTTTAGAACAAACGAGGTGGAATTGGCGAAAAATATGATTTTTACCGCTATTTATACAACTTGTTTTATTTTTGAGAAAAGCACTATACATGCCTCGACCATAAGTGCCATCCTGGCCTCGTATTATAGCCGGACCTCGCCTTCGGCTCGGCCGGCTAACTCATACTCGTCCAGGATGGCTTACTTACTGGTCTCTGCAGTAATGTACTATTATGTCACACCTGGCCATAAAGCGGCAATTACCGCATGCTCCACGCGCGGGAAATCCCACTTCCTGGCCAGGGGGTGACATAAAATTTTGTACTTAACACGGGCGGTAATAAAGAAAGCCTCAGATAGCATATTTATCGCCCTTGCCATCGGCTCGGGCGTCAAATACCTGCGATCTGAGACATTCTTTGTTTTACCGCCCTTGATAATTGCCGCTTTATGGCCAGGTGTGACATAAATGTAGGTATTTATTTATGTCACACCTGGCCATAAAGCGGCAATTACCGCACGCTCCGCGCGCGGGAAATTCCACTTCCTGGCCAGGGGGTGACGTAAAATTTTGTACTTAACAAAGGCGGTAATAAAGAAAGCCTCAGATAGCATATTTATCGCCCTTGCCTGCGGCTCGGGCGTCAAATACCTGCGATCTGAGACATTCTTTGTTTTACCGCCCTTTGATAAGTAATGTACCTACTATTAAAAGGTACTTACTTAAATACAAAATACAGTGCGGCTCCCTTTTTAGGGTTCCGTACCCGAAGGGTCAAAACGGTACCCTATTGGTGACGCCCAGACGTCCGTCCGTCGTCTGTCACACAGGGACCGGATACCGGTATTTGCTCCATAAAAAATACCGGTATTTATATCGTTCTTTTTCGTTCTTTGGGTTGTAATTTCATTTTTAATGGGACACTAATAATACGAAGTTGTTCAGTAAATACCATGATTCAGTCCTACGTAAAGACAATTCGAAATATTAATAAAGATAATTCGAAATATTAGACTATTTCGAGGATTTTTAAAAATACCGGTTTCGATCCCTGCTGTCACACAGGTTTTACAGCCAAACGGTTAGAGCTACAGGGGACCGATTTTTGAGTTTCGAATGCTCGACTTTTCACTCGACATCTGTCAAAACGTCATAGTTTTTTGACAGATCTCGAGTGAAAATTCGAGCGTTCGACACTCAAAAATCGGCCCCCAGGCTTCAAATTTATACAGTATAAGCATCTTGTTGGCCCGAAGCCATACAAATAGTCAAAACTTATTTTTAAATGTTTTTAAGGGGGGCTCCCATACAGCTAAAGGGGGGCGCGAAAAATTTTTTTTATCCTACCCTATCGTGTGGGGTATCGTTGTTTAGAACTCATTGATTAGATACTTACTATATTTTTATTTAAAAAAAATATTGGAAAACAAAGGAATTAGAAGCCACCAAAGTCAGCTTTTTTTACGAAATATTGCTCTGAAGAATTTTTTAACTTCCCAAATTATAATAATAAATACCTATAAACTTAAAATTTGGTAATAATGTTTTTTATTACGTATATTTTACCAACAAATACTAATATATTGATAAATTAGATTTGTTTCTATGAAATTTCCTTATTTTTCCTATAAAAACCAACTTTACGGTCGGTTCGGGATCCTAAATGTGCGAAGTCCGATTCGCACTTGGCCGGTTTTTTGTCGTCGTGCCAGTTCAGTCAGTCAGGTTTCCTTTTGCATGGAATAATGGCAGTATCATCACCTTTCCACGTGGCCGTTAATTAGCCATCTGCTTTAATGTATGGATGAAAGCGTTCTGAAGTAACATGGGGTAATATCACCTTGACTTCGCGTGAATTATCTCGAGCAAACAAAGTACGCCGCGTGTGTAGCCAACGCGCTCCCGTCCGGGACCGCGAGTCATGTGACGCTTCAAAAATGGAAGTTTTCATTGTAACGTAAAAACGTTACAATACATTCGTTTTTAGGAACTAAGTACTTAAATTAATAATAAAAATAAATAAACATTAAATATAATTAAAATCCTAATAAAAACACTTACCTAACTAATAACTTATTAACTATACCTATAGGATTAAATAAAATTACAATAAAATAAGCGTTTATACATAGCGGCACTTATTTTTCTGGCGCACTGTACCTTGCTCGCAACTCCATTGTTCTCCCCGGTTGGGCGCGCGGCGGCTTCCCTGCCTCCCGCGCCGCTCCCGCGAGGGCCAGCGGCGCGCGGCCGCGGCGAGACAGATTTTGCTACCAACGCAGGCGCACGTACACTTGTTCCAGTGTCGTCTCACGTTGCGCCGGCGTAATTATGAAATTTTAAATATTGTTATGGGCATAAGATGGCCCTAAGTCCAGTTACTCGTCTAGTAACCTCTTAAAATCAGTGTACAACCCCTATATTGGGTAAGTGTTGAATATTTAACGTGTTTTTAGTTGTAAGTAGGTAGATTTAAGGGCGTTCCCAACGGCTATACCGTTATAACGTTCTTTGCCTAATTTTAGCTTGCTAATTGAGCTTTAATGCTAAGCCGCTCATCTCTTCTTTTTCCAAATTAGTTTTATTACGCATCATTAATGTTAAAATATGTAAACAAAGTAAATTCAGTATGTTTTATTACCAAATTTCATCTTGCTTTGTAAACTCCGTCTGACTGTGACATCCGCACTTCATCAAGCCATTTTACCTTCACCATCACGCAGTACCTTCTCTTCTCTTCTGCTTCTGCTACTGCTTATGCCGGTCACAGTCAACGGAGATAAATACGGAGCGATTTATATTTACACGGCGGACGTAAATTCCAGGGTGCTACCTTACGGCTCGAGCCCACACCACTTTCACCCAGTACCAGTGCTGCCTGGCTGACGTCCCTCAGCCCGTTCCATCTCCACGGCGTCTCCGAGTTCCAGGGGAGTACTAGCGTGGTGGCAGCAATATAACCAGAGAGTGAAAATCAGACCGGCCTTTAGACCTACCCCCTACGATCTTTTATCGTGTGCTCGCGCGTTTGGGAGGATTCGATTACTTTAAATAAACATTTTAACGGATATTCCAGTTTGTTTTAATCACTCCCAACCTAAACGTAGCATCATTAAGGCGCTACAACGAGAAATTTAGAAACTTTGAAACGTTGTCCTGGCCAGACTAGTAAACAGTAGGGGCTGATTTTGAGATATATGATTCTTGACTGTATGATTGTGGCACTGACAAATAGCCGAAACATGATTTCTTAAAATGTTCTCGTTAGAAAAAAAAACCAAAGTTGACTCTTTATTTTCCTTTTTTTACTCAGCCTACTAAGACAACGCATTATTAAGAAACACGATTAAGTTAATATTATGGTATTTTACCTCATCTAAACTCTCACAAGAGCAAATTTAATAAACCTTCACACAGTCAGATATTTAACGAGATTTGTCTAAAAAAGCCATTCACGGAGAGTTTTGCATCACATTTTCTCGTGAGCGACAAACACAAGGGCGTCTCTTTCAATCGATATATCGCCTTAACCTTTCAACGCCAAGAAGTATTATCGTGATTACGGTTGCCTACTACGGTGGATGAAAAACGATAAAAGGTGTCTCTTATTTATTGTCGTGCCTATAGCGCCAAAATAGGTGTCTACTTACCATCACCCACCTTTCTTTACTATTAAAAATGGGATTACCAGGGGTAAAGATAGCTTACCCAGACAGATAGCCGACGGTAGGGAATTCGGCTGGGTATCAGCTAATGCAAACTTTGATAACCTTTACTTGGTTACAGAAGATAAAGAAGGCGGTACCCCTGGACACGGCGCGGATAGTCAGGAGTTTCCTCTGTCTGTCGCCCTAAGCCGGTAACTTAGGACCGGCCTCACTGCCGCACACCTAATGTAGGTTAGGTGTTTATAAGATTTTCTGTTTTGCAAGTAGTTATAATTTTATACGGTACATTTTAAAGAGATTACAAAAGCCTATTAGGGTAGTCCCTATGGCTTATTTACTGTAGGGAAGTACGCGTATGGAAAATTTTATTCGGGGAAGGTGAGTAGTAGACTTAGTAAGTATTTTAGAGTATTATCCTTTTTCCATTTAAATCTCGACATGGTATGAGTATTATCCTTGTTATCACTATTTGTACATCGGAATGTCTGTCAAATAAATTAGACCAGCTTGACAGGACTGGCTTCCCACGAGGCGGCTGACAACTGTCACCTGCTACATTTTCCAGCTGCTAATAGTATCCAATTTTCTATAGAAAACTCCTGTTAGTTTCAGGCATATTTTAATGATCCGAAACATGTCGAGAGATTTTCGACTTTAAAACGTGAGTGATTGTAAAAGTAAATAAATAAATAAAACTTCCGTGATTATATTTCAATAAATATAACATCTACTTGCGAGTTGACGGCTATTATCAGAATGTACTTGGCAGATATAGATCTAATCGCAACTCAGATTGACTAATGTTTGCTCATACACGAGCATGTATGTATGTAGACTTTATTTGCTTAGCCTCATAGCGTATAATAACATAGAATATATACAGCTATGCCAATCACTAAGCACCGTCCTTACCTGCCACCTCACAGCTTACCGTTTTTAGGGTTCCATACCCGAAGAGTCAAACCGGAACCCTATTGCTGTCACTCAGTCCGTCCGTCCATCTTCTATCACACAGGCTTACAGCCAAACGGTTGCAGCTATAGTCTTAAAATGTTGATAAGTATCGCTCTCTCTTCAGTCGGTCCCTCATTTCATTGCTGAGGATCGTGATCACTTCTGGATTTCACCGCCCAAATTAGTAAGTATAAACATAATGTTTTCCCAAACCCATACAAATAATCAAAACTCATTTTTAAATGTTTAAGGGGGCTCCCATCCGAACAACTCCAGAGAACTGTAACGGAATTTCATGCAATATTGAAGGGCTAGGCCGGGAAGTATATATATTTTTAATTTTACATGGCGTCTGTGTTCTTAATATGGGCTGCGACCGCGAAAGCACTATCGTATTTTTTCTGTCTGTCGCTCAAATGACATTTCTCTTTGGAGCGATAGAGAGAGAGAGAAAATACGATAGAGCTTTCGCGGTGGCACCCCATTTTCTTGTCTTCGGTTATCGCGATATTAATACACTATACATTACATGCCTGGCCGTGAAAAGGGCCTGCTGGTTTCGTATCACTATACCTACTCACCCTTCTGCAGTAATGTACTATTTATTTAATGAGGGTGAATCGCGCAATTCCAGACAATATTCTGAACTCTCTGGAATTAACTATACACGATGCATTTTCTTTTTGGGTCAGTGAGGGCAGCTAACAGGTCCCAACAGATTTCAATTTAACGAAGATTGGCGTTTACAGATAAAAACTCATATAGGGTGCGAGAAAAAGGTCATTATTGACCAATTTTTTTTTATGTCAATCGGACCAATTTCTATACACGATCAAAAGCTTGTATGGGACCATAAAAAATCCCATAAGTATCCCAGATTTCTTGTCTTTATATTTGCATCATAGGATAAGATTATATTATAAGACAACCACAGCCTCAGTATTTGCCGAAGCTCAGTAAATAACGAAGGGTATCAAAGTTTGCATTAGCGTTCTGATACACAAGAGTATGTTTGTCTGTATCTGTGGTGTGTGTTCAGTATGTGTGCCAACAAACCAACGTATGAGGGACAAGATAGTAATAATAACGCGCTTAAGATAACTTAGAGATATAACTTATTCGCTCGACTGCGAACAAAATAAAATTCCTTGAGTTCTTTGTTAAGTATGAAACTTGTTTTTATCTTTTTAGGGCAGTCGTGTTTTTAATTTTAGAAATGATTCAGTATATTGCGTTTTATGGTCCAAAAGTGGATAACATATCTTTGTATTCGACTGTACTAAAACAATATAATACCGTAAATTGGTAGTGAACCTGCCTACGAAGCTTGAGGTCCCGGGTTCGAATCCTGGCCGGGGCATTTATTTGTGTGATGAGCATGAATATTTGTTCTTGGGTCTTGGATGTTTTCTATGTATTTAAGTATTTATTTATCTTTATAAGTATGTATATCGTCGCTTAGTACCCATAGTACAAGCTTTGCTTAGTTTGGGACTAGGTTGATTTGTGTAAGATTGTCCACAAATAAAAATATTGAAATAAGGTCCAAATGTATATTGAAATAAGGTCCAAAATTATGTAATCTGAAAACATACCCGGTGTGAACATAATGTATACCGACTTTTCCATTCTTGCAGAAAATTCTGCTTATAAAACCTTTGTGAGCACATACACCTGTTGAGTCAATCGACAAAAATAAACTTGCGTGCCGGCAACTGGCCAGCAAACAAATATCGACCGTATTGGTATGAATACAAAGTTCACACAAACATAGCTGTACCTCGACATCACACCAATGACAGTTGCGTAAATGAATTACACTCTAAATTAAACTTTATTTATTACCGGTTAAGGCTTCCAGATTTTTTTATTGAAAGCGCCAGCGTTGTGGTTTGGCAAAGCCTTCTTACACAAGAATCGTCTAATTGATTCAAAACACAAGTGTTGTTTTAAACTTGTAATCGAAGACTTCGTAATTACAATGCTTGACAAATTGTGAAGCAATATGTTAAAATATTTAAATGAAAATGGTTATTTTCTGCACGTGCCTTGTGTTGCTATTCGATATTGCATCTAAAAATGTGTGCCGTGCCAGCCACTTTGCGTATGTCATCGCTCCACATGGCTGGAGGGCGTCCTACACCCTACACTCCGTACGTACGTTGCTTCGCTGCGTAGATTCGCTTAGAGTGCAAAACGGCCATTTTATGTTTGAGCTCCCAGAAACAAAACACCAAAAAAAAATCATCAGGTTTTATTAAGGTTGCTATTGCTACGTACTCTCGTCTCTACACAGGATTATGCCAGTGAATGTTATAACACAGTATAGCTAGTGCCCGTTCACTCAACAATTACAGTCAAAACTTCCGACGTTGGCTGGCTTGGCCTAAAAACCCACTTCGCAATTTGCCACATTATGAAATTATATCATCTGAGGATCATTTGGCATTCAAACTTGACAGTAAGTATCTACTATCTACTTAGTCTTCTGAAATAAATTATTATTATTATTTTAAATGATCAACACTATTTCTTTTGCTTTTAAAAATACCTTGAATACGGTGACAGCTGATATCACAGGGGTAGCATTTAACGAACCACCAAATTAGTTCCCGAATGATGCTCTAAAAAATTACATTGATTACCAAAAATACTAGATTCGCACCAAATTTTTAACTCCTTTTAAATATAAAGTGCAACTCAAAGAAGTAACATGTCGATAACCTATTAAATTAAATTGTTACCAAATAAATTAGTCGCTACCCAAAAATACTTAATGATCACCTAATTTCAAACACCAAATTTCATATAATTTACATCCAAATATTACAGGGCTCGTAATCCTATTAAAATTAATTACACCCAAATAATTCTTTCGATACCCAGAAATACTACATGATCACCTAATTTCAAGTGTCATTTGTTTCATCAAATTAATATATCTAGTCGCCGGATCTACGCAATGGACGTAATGGCGCAATGTAACGAACGCAAGCGACATGTTTCGGATTGATCGAGCGACATGTGTCGGAACCACACGCGACATGTTCGGGCTAATCGAGCGACATGTTTCGGACTCACACGCGACATGTTGGGGTCATCGAGCTACATGTTTCGGACTCACACGTGACATGTTGGGGTTATCGAGCGACATGTTTCGGACTAACACGCCACATGTGCTAACGTATGCGACTTGGGTATCAACATAAGGTGTCAAACATTGCGACGTTTACCTTAATTGGAAGTTTAACTTATAATTCAATGCTAATATTAGTTTATGCAACTGGTACATAATGAGGGGCATTAAAACACGAGTGTTTTTTAGGGTTGTGCGACATGTTTCGGACTAACACGCGACATGTTCGGGTTCATCAAGCGACATGTTTCGGACGCATCCAGGGACATGTTTCGGACTCATCCAGCGACATGTTTCGGACTCAACATGTGGTGGTTCTGGCGCTTCGCCGGCCGCTGCCGCGGCACACTCGCTTCGCTCGCTCGGCTCGCGCGTTGTATATATATATATATATATATATATATATATATATATATATATATATATATGTATATATGTGTATATTATATAAACATACGCTAACGTATGAGTCTTGGGTATCAACATAAGGTGTCAAACATTGCGACGTTTACCTTAATTGGAAGTTTAACTTATAATTCAATGCTAATAGTAGTTTATGCAACTGGTACATACTACATAATGAGGGGCATTAAAACACGAGTGTTTTAATGCCTAATTATGTACAGTATACACATTTTTTTTTAGTTAAATTTCAAAATAAATGTAAAATTTGAAATTTATCCCCGAATTAGTCGAAATCGAGTATAATGACGATTTTACGTAAATAAAAACTTTTTTTGCTTAAAATTCAAAATAAATGTAAAATTTGAAATCCTTATCCCCAAATTAGTCGAAATCGAGTATAATGACGATTTTACGTAAATTTTTTTTTTTTACTTAAAATTCAAAATAAATGTGAAATTTGAAATCCTCATCCCCGAATTAGTCGAAATCGAGTATAATGACGATTTTACGTAAAAAAATTTTTTTTACTTAAAATTCAAAATAAATGTGAAATTTGAAATCCTCATCCCCGAATTAGTCGAAATCGAGTATAATGACGATTTTACGTAAAATTTTTTTTTTTACTTAAAGTTCAAAATAAATGTGAAATTTGAAATCCTCATCCCCGAATTAGTCGGAATCGAGTATAATGACGATTTTACGTAAAAAAAAAATTTTTTTTACTTAAAATTCAAAATAAATGTGAAATTTGAAATCCTCATCCCCGAATTAGTCGAAATCGAGTATAATGACGATTTTACGTAAAAATTTTTTTTTTTACTTAAAGTTCAAAATAAATGTAAATTTTGAAATCCTTATCCCCGAATTAGTCGAATTCGAGTATAATGACGATTTTACGTAAAAAAAATTTTTTTTACTCAAAATTCAAAATAAATGTAAAATTTGAAATCTTTAACCCCGAATTAGTCGAAATCGAGTATAATGACGATTTTTGGAAAAAAAATTTTTTTTACTTATAATTTAAACTAAAGAATTTTTCGCGAAAAAAAAACACGAGGCAAAACTCATATCGACTGAATTTGAGATGTTTGTTGGGTTTGTATGATGTTCCAAAATTAAAATTGTTCATTATGTTATTATATTTAATAACATAATGAACAATTTTAATTCATAACATAATAATCGTTATGTTACTGCTGTAACCTTCTCCACACGTAAGAACATTGAATTATTATGAGAGTCATTTTCTACGGTCTCTGAACGCATTTTAGAGGATTTATGATGAGTGATAAGTAATTTGTATGTATTAACCACAATATAGCTTGTAATGTGTATAATATTTGGATGTAATTCTAATAACAAATGATGCACGAGATTAGGTGGTAGTTTAGTATTTTTGGTGGTACTTGACAATTTTTTGATGCGATTATAAAATTTCAGGGAACGCAATAAGTAAAATAGCTGCAAGTGCTGGAATAATAGGTATGAGTGTTTAGGTGACCCGAAATTGATGGTCGATACATTTTTTTGAGTGTTCAGCCTTATTTTAGGGTTCGAAAATTTGGTGATATCAAAAGTTATTTAGGTGATCATTTTATTTGTTCCCATATCACAGGCCAGAATAAGGTTTTTTTACTGTGCACACCTACCTACATTAAAATTAGTGTTTCCTGATTGATTGAAGTGGGAACCGTTAAAGCGGGGCAGTGCGAAATCTGTAT
This sequence comes from Cenopis cana, assembly GCA_951800055.1. Classification (NCBI taxonomy): domain Eukaryota; kingdom Metazoa; phylum Arthropoda; class Insecta; order Lepidoptera; family Tortricidae; genus Cenopis; species Cenopis cana. The sequence goes on along the minus strand of OX637479.1, from coordinate 813,894 downwards.
GAAGTCTTCTGTTTCTGCATAATATTTGCTACTACTGCTGGGCAAATGTATGACTGTGTTTGGAGTAAACTGACAATTGAGGTTATTGAGGAAATCTTGACAATACATAATAATCAGTAATGAGCACTGAGCAGGCCCTCACAAGATAGGAAGTAGAGATTTATTAATTAATAATCGATAAGTTATTTGCGATTACTATTTTGACATGAAAAAAATATTATATTATTATTGTCATTATTTCTTTAATTGTAAATTAATTTTTCTCATGAAAAATGTAACATATGCTTGTATAATCAGACTTTATTACGAGTAAATTGTAAATTGACATGTAAAGTGCCCTTGTGGCCTATTTGCAGAATAAATGTATGAATTTTGAATTATCTGATATTTTTTGATATCCGATATTTTTTGATAAACGTAAATGTTCAGAAAATATTGTAAACTAGTTTTTACCGCAATGTCGTCCGGGTAAACTTCCACTGAACATTTCATTTGTTGTACACCAATTTCGTATTGATTCGTTCAGCCGTTTTTGCGTGGTCGAGTAACAAACATTCAAATATAAATTAAACATTAAAATGTTATAAGTATGATAAAACTATTTTTTCCAGTTTAATCCGCAATAAGAACAAAAGCAAACAGAATTCTGACGCAATGAGCATTATGTGTAGTTGAGATGTAACCGCCGTTCCGACCGTGCCGTGTATAAAGAGGACATAATGGGCAAATGCAGCGGGTCGCCCGGACAAATGTGGCGAGCTGTTAGCCGTATATTACAACTAACGAGTAGCCGTTTAAATATTACATTTCATAAGTTAGAGCGTAGAAACAACTCTCGCATCACACTACATTTCACACACATACATTCATTACACATTTTACATTTCTCCACTACCCAAAGGTTGTCTGGAAGGGATCGCTCTTTAGCGATAAGACCGCCTGTTGTTCATCCTGTATCTCCCTGTTTCTTTGTTGAAGTGAAAACTTCTTTAGCGGCGCTGTGCACTTTTTGTGATGGGAAAAAATTTCTTTACTTGTCGTGTCTGTTGGGGTTTTGTTTTGTTTATTTGATCTTGTTCATCAAATTATCGATAAAGATAAGACGGACACGTGACCTGATCGAAAAACTGTTGCAATGTTATTGAGTTTTCACTTCTGCCGGCACTCCCGGATTGCAACCCGTTGTTTTGTTTTCATGTATTTTGTATGTGCTTTAATATTTGTGAGGTGTGCAATATAGAGTATTTGTATTGTACATATATACATCTTTCACTCAGGGTCCAAGACCGCGACCTCCGGTCTGAAATCCAGTATCCCAGTAAACCAGTATCTAATTACGAAATAAAAATTAAGTTTCAATAGCTAGGATATAGAACAAAGGTGCAGCTGGTTACCCGACCCGGCTGCGTCCGGTGCCCGCTCCCAATTACCCGGCGCCGGATGACCGGCGCCGGATAACAACTGCGGATACCGTCTCATCGGTGCTGACATTTAAACCGGCTCCGGAATTGGAATATCGAATATCGCAGTGGGAGTGGAGATTAATTTTTCAAAATTGAACGTTTGTAACACAATATAATAAGTATTTAGGTGAAGGAAAACTTCGTGAGGAAATAATTTTCCTCTGGTTTGGAAGGTCAGATGTTCGCTTTCTTAAATAGGATTAGGTATCATAGCGGATTCTGACCTTTTTAGAGTACAACCGACAAAACTCTAGACTAGAAGAATAATCATTCAAGTAACATAATTTAAGGCGACTTCCTGATTTATCGGATCGGACGATATGAACAAGCTGTCAAATGTCAGTGTCAACTGTCAGTCGAGGCAGTATCGCTTTTACTGCACCCTTACACTTAAATGAGTGCTTCCTGAATGCCGCGGGATGCGCGGAAGCGGGACGATGTGAAAGGCAGTACTGGTCCGCTTCTGCGCATAATATTACTACTGCGCAAATGAAAATACTGACAGTTTACGTCAAGTGGGAATCTCTGCAACGTCAGTAAGTTTACTTCAAAGAAGAAAATGTCACATATCGATCCCGCCCCGCCAAGTCAGGAAGTCGCCTTAGGGTCAAGTAATCTACTCAATGATTTTAATATTAAGTAAAACACTTTCTTTTAAAATAACGCTAATAGGTATAAAGAACCTCTACATTTTTCGATGTAAATCTAAATTAATATTGTTCTTAAAGTTTATCGTGAATTCCGAAAAAAAAACTGGTACAATTAATAAGGGTCATAAACAGATTTAGGTTCGCGTCTTTCCTGTGGACATACCAAAAGTTAAGGGCTACAAAGCTTAATTTTGGATCGGTCTAGTAACCCCCATTAACGGCGTCTCCGGTTCTATAAATTCATGTAATAAAATCATAACTCACATGCTCATAAGCCGTTAACTATTGACCACAGGAGAGACGACTTTTGTTTTTGCAAGTGTTTATGACCCATAAAGGTGCTGTACACAGAATTATGAATTTAGCAGTGTAGTATGCCAAAAGGTTTCCAGAAAAACAATCTCTAAAAGCCAACTAGTACCTACATAATCTAACTGCGTAAAAACAATAAAGTTTGTACATTGTTTATAGCTGCAATATTTAATATTGAAATTGACAGTCATCATCATAGGACAATATCGATGTCGAATATTACGTATACTTTAACAACAAAGACTAATATATCGATAAATCATTGTTGTAAGTCTTGTCCTTAATGTATGTATGTATGTAAGCACTTTATTGTACACAAAACAGGTTTTTATATTTAATTTATATCTTTGTCAGTTATTGTTAGTTTGTAACTTAGTTTATTTTTGTATTTTTGTTAAATAATAAAAACAGGTTAAAACAATATACAATGTTATATAATGTATGTATGTATGTATGTATGTTATGTATATATAATGTTGTTTATTTTATACATTTCTGTTTTATCTTTTATCATTATATTTCAATTCAGACTAAACAACACGTATTATCTAGTTCATTATTCAACATTCCAGTTAATTACTCTGATTAACGTTTATACCTCTGATCTCGAGTAACAGATGGCGTGCAATTAGGTAGTAAATTCCCGCGCCCGCGCACCGCTATTACACCGCCGTTAAGTCACCGGGCGATTTACCGCTTGGACTGAAGATGGAGTTAAACGGCTCCTTTTCGTTTCATGTAACTGTTAAGGGTCCTTATCCATACTTAATATTATAAGTGCGAAAGTGTGTCTGTCTGTCTCTGTTCACGATTAAACCGCTGAACCGATGTGGATGAAATTTGGTATGGAGATCGTTTGAGTTCCGGGCAAGGATATAGGGTACTTTTTATCCCGGAAATCATCCTTTATGGGGCTAGAAGTTTGTATGGAACAGCAATGATTAGGTAAGCGTCTGATATTAAAAAAAAGCAATAAAACTCTATCGCGATGAACGAGAAAGCTAGTAAAACTAAAGCTGCAAAGCTGAAAGCTAGTAAGTTGTAAATACTCATTTATTTAAGCTATTTTTTACATGGATTAGCATCAGTTATCGCCTGAATAACTGTATCTGTAGTAACAAACTACCCATTTCTGGGCGAAATCCAGGGGAAACCTCCGTTACGACCACGCGGGCGGTTTAAACACTAGAATATTCTAAGAGTTCGCGCTCCAGTGAGATTGGTCGAGCTACTGAGAGGGCCTGGATAGTCATAGTAATATAAGAAGGTACAGTTAGTATTATGCGGATAAATATCATAGACACATGTAATATTTTTTTGATTTATCGCTATAATAAACATATTCTAAATCGCCAACTTTAAATCTAATACTTAACTGTATTTTTCCGCAAACAATAATAACAAAAAAGGCTCCATCACATCAAAAACTTTAGGTACTATTTTCCCTTTCATACCTTAAAACCCCCTTCATACCTTAAAACCCCCACACACCAAATCCCTCCACTCGTTCATAAAACAGCATCTCTAACCACAATGCGCACTGTCACTGAGAAAACTCAGGCAAAAGTTATGTTATGCCACTAACATATTCATTACCTTCCAGCCATAATACAGCGGGATATTTACTCCCTACTTATTCAACGTCATATCTCACTGCAACATTAACCTTCTAACTTACACTCTAGCTTTATTAAAATAAGGTTGGTTTCCAATTGGCGTTGATAGATGAGACTAGAGGAGTACAAAGTAGGCAGTCGATATAAGCGGAGACATGAGGCGTTTAATTCAGCTAATGGAGCCTGGTCTCATTTGTCCTGCGTGGTTGGCGATATGTTACGGCACGTATGAAGGATTGTACGTCACATTGTTACTGGAACCGGGTTTTTAGAGCATTTTTCAAACCATTAAGGGCCAATTTGAGCAAAAAAGAATAAGGTTTATTCCATGAATATATATCTATAACAATATTAATTGCTATTTCGCTAAAACTTTAGATTTTATTTCGTTAAAGAAGTAAGAAATTTCACTAAGTTTCAACATTACCTTCCATAAATAAATAGGCCATACAATTTTGACGTCTAGCCTTATAGGTATTTAATACGCCATATAATTTTGGCATCTAGTCCCTATTTCATTTCGATAAATCCAGTCTTAAGTGCTTTATCTGTCACAGTCTCAGGTCACAGTCATAATCTTAAAAATGTTCTGGAACTTTAAATATAATGGTCCTGATATGACACGGTTCTATTAAAAAAAAAACAGGCGCCAAGTGTGCACTTACCACTATATGACACACATTATTTCGTCATTCCAACTTTATTTCAATGCATTTCACATCGGCTGGTGGGAACTCAATTAAAACCATATATATAATATAATACTCTGTAGTTGTAGATGCGCCAACGAGCGACCGGGGCTATGTCTTTCGCATAATTGCTCATATACTACTACGCAATTTGGCCGGTTTGCATGTCCAATGTATTGCTTAAGGAAGTTTGCTTTTGCCTATAACCCGACCATGAAAAAATGTTCGGTCGGTGATAGGGACAAAACATGTCACTCTTTTCTATTTCCTCTTATAGGAATCGCAATAAGATTATCTTTCTCTAGCAAAGCGTGTCAGCCCCTTGATTAAAACATACATGTGGAACATCATACCCCTAGCTTTTTCCCGCTGTGGCCTGAAAATCCCCGGGCCCGATTTGACGCCTAATCGCTTGGGAATGCCAGTGACTAACTGACTTACATCTCATAATATTCTATGATGATTATTGTACCTTTTTATTTTAATTGTCACGCTTAGAGACCTTATACATTTCTAAAAAATCTGGATTGTTATTTGCTTAATCTTATTTATGATATGTAATTAGTTTTATTTTGAACATTATAATATTTTCTGTTGATACAGATAGATTTTGACTTGTAAAAGTGCCCTTGAGGCCTATTTGCAGATTAAATGGTTTGAATTTTGAATTTTTTTAACTATCAACCAGGCCAAAGCTGTCGCTTTAATTTTTTTTGTAACGCACGTTATTTAAAATTAATTAAATAATGAAATATACACCTAATCTTATATTTAGGTTCGGTTTTATAAACATCAGTTAGACCTCATGTCGGTACGTATCGTCAAATAATTTAATCCTTAAATTGATAAAATTAAATAAAAAGCCTGGATTGCGCTCTATATAGGAAAAAAAATTGTGCTTAAAAACTGCAAAAACATGTTTAAAAAGTGTATTCATTATGCTGCCAATTTAAGGGTCAAAATGTTGTCTCATTTTTCTGATCTAAAAGATCTTTATAAGCCGTGCTTTAAATATTTCAAGAAATATTACAACAAAATAAATATTTTAGTGTTCATAATATATTTTGCTGAAACCGGGAATCGAAGGGGAGCTGTCCAATTCCAGCCAAAGCGTGTGATATGCTAAAAGGTTACACAAAAGAGCGCCGGGGTGCAAGGTGGCGCTGCGTGGGTTGTTCCACTACGCACCGAGATTATATACCCTGCTGAGACCACGAGTCTTAATAAATGTTCAAAAATGGTCACTGGAAAAGAAGCTAAATTTTGAAATGAGAGAGAGTTGCATTTGTTTTGCCTCGTTTAATTTAGAACTGGCTGCGTTACCTCGTCGCGCCGCAATACCTATACGAGTACGTTGGCCGAGGGGCGCCAGCCCTCCGGTTGATTTAATTTAAGGCGACTTCCTGATTTGTCGGTGCGGAGGCAGTACGATATGAGAAAAGTGTCAAATGTCAGTGTCAGCCGTCAGTCGACGCAATACCATTTTTTACTACGCCCCTACATTTAAATGAGTGCTTCCTGACTGGCGCGGGATGCGCGGTAGCGGGACGATGCAAAGGCGGTACTGCTTCGCTTCTGCGCATGATATTACTACTGCGCAAACGTAATACTGACAGTATTATATCAAGTGGGAATCTTTGCGACGTCAGTACTAAGTTTACGTCAAAGAAGAAAATGTCACATATCGATCGCGCCCCGCCAAGTCAGGAAGTCGCCTAATGGTTAGGTTACATAACTATGCCAAATTAAGATTTATTTACATTATATCAAAAATTAGGAACAGTGTAAGCTGTGGGGTATAAAATACAGACAAAACAGAAAAAATATCTTCTCTCTATTTGCCGCTCTGCGTCCTACCTGATCCAAATGTCCCCAGAATGCTCGTGGCATTTCCATGCTGACTATCTATAGCAATTGCGACACTAAATTTGAAGTTTGTTTCAAAATGTAAGTAGGTACCAAAGGGAACGTGCCTTCAGGTGCAAACATGCATCTCACGAGATGAGGTGTGTCGCGACATATTCTCGCGTGGCCATTTGGCGCTCACTACTTAGCAGACTGCAGACTAAATAGATCTGGCTCTATGTTGTTTAAGACGTATTAAGTACCCGTCGCGCGGTCTGGCATTTACACGCCTTTAATAAATAATAAATAAATATTTGTGGACAATCTTACACAAATCAACCTAGTCCCAAACTAAGCAAAGCTTGTACTATGGGTACTAAGCGACGATATACATACTTATATAGATAAATAAATACTTAAATACATAGAAGACATCCAAGACCCAAGAACAAATATTCGTGTTCATCACACAAATAAATGCCCCGGCCGGGATTCGAACCCGGGACCTCCAGCTTCGTAGGCAGGGTCACTACCAACTAAGCTAAAGCGGTCGTCATATATAAACTAAATACTACAATAATGTAATTAATCATCCCAAACAAAACTGTATTCTTCATGCTAATGTAATTAATGCAAAAGTTTAGATCTTTGTTACTCAATGATCACACGTATTTGGCGCCCAAGCCAAAAGCAAGTCCGATAAATATATGATTCGAGGCTTTCTTCATTACCGCCCGTGGTAAGTACCAAGTTTTATGTCACCCTCTGGTCAGGAAGTGAGACTTTCCATGCGCGGAGCATGCGGTAATAGCCACATAATTATTTACTAATGTAGATCCGTTTTTTAATTAAGGAAAATTAGCATTATTTCTCTAAATATGCGTACCTAACACATCGAAACCACATCGCAATATGAATTAACGAACAAAATTGCCTTCCTGAGATGAGTATGTCTGAGACACGCGATGCCATAGCCTGCAGCTAAGCCGACTAGTTAGCTGCGCACTAAGATTAGCGAAACTCGAGGCTGGGTAATCGGATCGAGTTTCTACTAGGTACACCTACTGTACTAGTTTACGGAAGACGTAATATCAACATTCTTATTAGATTTAGGGATTTAACCTCGTTGGTATTTGTTTAGGGTTTGCATGTAATTTTTATTATTTAGTTATCCATTTGTCCTATACTTACATATACTTTATAAAAAGAAAGACTCATAAAATCAGCCAGAAATCGGCACGCGCAATGGACACCGCCGCACGCGCACAAAAAATAAACTGAAATGCATATAGTACCGCAAACACAGGTGGGGCACCCTCAAAGCGTAGCTAGTCCGAACCAGGTCGGGCAAATAGCTTAGCTAAAAATATATGTTGACACAACACTCAAAAATGTAATAATAAATTATTATTATTAAAGATAATCTTCACACGCACATAATTCAGTGTCCTCAATATCCAAAACTATGGTATTCAGGTAACAAAGACAACAATAGCCTGGCCTGATTTACAGCCCCCGCGGGAAATTAGCGCGTAATGAAGGCATTGTGACCAAAGCTCCACTTTAACTGCTGAGCTTTAAGCTTTTCTCATGTTAAGCTCGATAGGCATGTTGAGCTAACTTGAATCAGTCATTGGGGTAAAGATTCCCATGGGTTAGCGGTGTCTTGTGACGTAAGGCAATTACAACGGATCGACGGAAGCATTTGTATTTTAATCAAATGAATAAGATTTTTTAGAGCTAGAGTGGTAAGTGGTAAGCTAGAGGCGTTCGTAAGGTGCTCGTTTGTCTTATGCGTCAAACGCATGCGTTTCCATATGGCATATACATACATTCAACGCAACAGTATGCCAGGACCGCATTCTCACATTTTTCGGACACCTCTCACGACGTCCTTCAGATAGCCTGGAGAGAAATATAATGACGGGAAAAGTTGAGGGCCTGAGGTCCCGGGGCAGACCACCCGCTAGATGGAGCACCCAAATCACTGCACCCCTGCAACTAAATCTGCACAAGGCCATCCAAAAGGCGGGTGACAGGAGCCAATGGAGGAGTCTGGTCGGCAAGAATGGGACATGATGTCACGATCCTCAGCATTGGGGGAGCGACTGATGATGATGACATTCAACGCAATGCGTTTGACGCAACGTATCTATATGAATATGCGCTCGTGTGATGAAAGTATTCCTACCTAATGAACAACAGAGAGTCCAATATCAGACTTATGCAGATAAAAATATGTCATATTTTTTCAATACGAATAAAAATCTAGAGAGATTTATATAGTCTCCAATGTCAGACAATTAGAAATAAGAATAAAAAGGCACACAGATTTAAAAAATCTCCAATGTTAGGAATGTTAGGATAGTTTTTTTTTATACTGTGTTTTAAGAAAACAGTCCCCGCGAAGGATACGGGCGGCTGAATTCACTTATCCTATTAATTATTTATTGAACGATTTCTAATATATGTGTGATTCTATTCATGTTGTAATGTCCCCCCCTTTTACCCCTTATTACCTACCTTGCTAACTAATGTATATTTCTAACCTAAACAAATAGCCTACCTAGACGACCTAGATGACCTAATTGGACTAAACAAATTCTCTTATTGGAATTGTTAATTTTTATGAATGAATGAATGAATTACGTTTATTTGCTTTTATATTATGTACATAAATAGCTATACTAATAAAACATGTATAGAAATAGTTAATATCTTGAGTTGGATCAGTAGATTGGCCAAAGTGATGTCTAGTGTGTATGTAGAACCCAAAGTTATGTCCGAAACAGTAAACCAAAATCCTTTTTACACGGAGAGATATAGTAGTTAATCTAACTAAACTTGTCCTACAATGTCCTACAATAGATAATAACGGGATAATTATAAATATTAAAATGTGTACAGAATAGTGATGGATTCCCTAAAAAATGTTGAGTAAAGAATTTATTATCAATGTAAATCAAAGACAAATATGATAATTATTACATAAACTGAAATCAAAGATAATAATTTTAATAATATAATTAATGATTTTATTTTGAGTGGTTAAAGATGGTGCCCACGACTCCCCGCACACATCCGTGAGTCTCGACTGCCAGGCTGGACGACTCTCCGCCACTCTGTTCAGAAGGAACTTTTAATCTTTTTTTAATATTTATTTATTATTGAAATGTCACTTATCATTTATGTGACTTCAGTATTTTATGAGAGGTCAATCACAAAAGAGTCAATTTACAAATTCACAAATTACTGGTAGGAGCAGTAAGTAATATATCCACTCTAGCTCTTTAGTATTCTGTAATATTATATCAATTGTCGTTGTATTTATTTAATACACAATGAATGAATTTATCCAGGCTATTAATGTAGTATTTATTATCTCTATTTGACGAGAACAAAATAGCTACGGCCGTCTTTTGAACTAGTCCGAATTAAACCATTCATCGTTATTTTTGATGAAGTTTGATGAATCAAAAGGATTCTTTCCCTTTTGAGAGTAATTAGAAATAGGTTGTGTTCAGATTTATTTACAGAACCAAAGAAACCAGAATAGCATCTATCACATACTGCTGAGGGAGTAAGCAAAATATATTCATTCATAATTTTATAAATAGAATTTACGTTTACTTTAATATATTGTGAGATTTATTTTTATCTCACAATGCGAATGAATACTACCAGTAAAAATACAAAGGAGCAAAAATATACTCAACATTGTTCTAGTTGTCAAGTAAGTTAGTGTCACATATAAATGTATATAATACACCAAAACCTGATCCATAATCCCACTATCATACTAAGTATATAAATAAACCCCAAATAAACCCTAGATTACCTACCTCTAAGCATCTAGACTACCCCATAAAGCCATATAAAATATTTACGTTAAATTAAAACTATACCTTCCTAACTAATAAACAAACAAGCAAAATACATGGCTTTGTAATAAAATAAAATAATAATCCCAAAAGCTACTAGAGACCTAAACAAATGTCCTAACCTATCAGCTACACTAACCAACTATTCTAACGATATATTAGCAAGCTAGGTACCCGGGTACCACATTAAAATTAAGCGCGAAAAGATATTTCGATAGTGCAATGAAATATCTTTATCTAGGCTAAAGCTAAACTACGTCGGGTAGGAAATGCCCTTCTAACCTAACGCCCTATTTCCCGTGTGCTTCAGTGAGTCTGTACAGAGGATTGGGACAACAGGCCTCACTGAGAATATAAGTGTGAATATATAAGTATATAAATAAATAGGTCTGAGTAACTTGAGAATTTAGAATGTCTAGTGTAACACCCCAAATCACCAAGATACCAGGGAGTTATAACCGTCTCTTCTGTAAAATACGGTGTGCAAGCCAACAACCCCATATTGGCAGTTAAATAATCAAAATAATTACAGACATCCTATAAAATGTCTAGTCTATCGTTAACACCGCAGGGTGACCTGACTATACACTTTAAAGGTCCAAGTCGACTGTACCTGGTGCTCAGATTAAATTCTCTAGACTTCTATCCCCAATAAATATGCAAAACTTGAGTAAAATTCTAATAAGAAAACGTTAAATTTAAAGCAAATTACAACTGAAACTGTAACTAGAATCACACAACCTAACTAAGCAAATTAATTAAATTAAACACAAAACAAGGCACATCACTGTCTAATAAATTTAACTTTACACTAATGATTAAAATATAATTCTTTAAATAACTAATGAATTTAGAAATGCACACACAAATGATTACTATTGAAACCCACAAAAGTTACAATACATTACATCCAAACAAAGATTAAACCAGTACAATAGTATACTAGCATAATCCAGGTCTAGACATAACATAGGTAACCTAAGTTAGAACCTATTGCCCGCTAGAGAATCAACCCGAACAGTCTCACGACAAAGATATGAATGCCACAAATTCTGGTCCCTGACCCTTTTAAAGACCCCATGAAAATAACTCCTCACCACTCCCCGCGACGCGTCTGAAAACTGTAAACCAAGTTTTAAAATACATATACTTTTACTATTCTATTCTCTATTCCTTTTATGAAATAAGGCTAATAAGGATCCTAATTGAGCTGGTTAGAAGTGTTCCCAGACCACTCGAATGGATGCTAAGGCGTTTACAAACCGTTTTTGCTACTCTGTGACAGATGCAGCGATTTGACCAATTCCGTATTCTCATGAAAATAAGGTTCAATTTCATTTAAATTCTTATTTAATAATAATAATAATAATGGCGTAGGGATGTGACGACCCCATCGCCCACTGGTTCTCCAGTGCAATCAGTCAACGTAAGGCAGCTTGTGGCGGGCTGTTAGGGAGTAGCGACCATGCGTACCTGAGTGCTCCTGGGGGTGAGCCTGGGGTCAGGATGTACTGATCGGTTGGTTGGTTGGACGGGCCCCCCCACCTCTGGCTTGCCTTAACTGGCCGTCCAGAGTGGAGTCGCAAGAGCTGTTGCTCGAGGGTAGATGTGGTTACATAAGATTGGCGAGTTGGCTATATGTTGAAAGTCCAGTGCCACCTCTCTACCCCCCCAGCTCTCTGACAGGTGTTGCCCCTAGGCCATTTTTTAATGTCGCTGTTTAATAGGGGCCCATCGAGCAGGGAGCAAGTCACCGTCTGCCGGAATTAAAATGCGAGACTGTTTTATTAGGCAGGCGTCCGATGTCTCACCCAATAGCCCGGCCATTAGTCCATCATCTTCACCTAATAACACGGTTCATTTAGATTCCATCCACCAACAATAGTTCCTATACACCCTGGCGGGTGCTGTCTCTGTGTGCGTCCCATGACACGGGTAGGGACAGCATCCGCTCGGTGTATCCCTTGCATTTCATTAAATTGTCAAAAGGGCCTCTACGGGTTGGCTATGTGGTACTCGTTGGTACTTCGGCTCCGCGCACGCCTCCTAAAGGTCCGGGACACCATTGTCCCGTGAACGGGAAAGACATAATAATAATAATAATGTTTTATTGCAGGCATAAAAAATCCCATATAAGTCTTAAAACTAGCAAACTATATACTATTGATTACATCACAGATATCAATCTAAATATCTAAAACATTATTTTATTTCCGGTTCTCGTTGTGATGCACGGACAGCCAATGCCTAAAAATATGACTGTCTGGGTTGTCACTGATAGTTTTCAGAATTCCGTTCTTCGATCTTCTAATAGTCTCCCAGAACCCGGCTACCCTTGCCCTGAGGATCGCGAAGAAGTCAGGTACCCTGTCCGCCGCGAACATGTTCGAGGCGCTGCAATAGCGTGGCATCCTCATCAGGATGCGATATGCATCATTATATTGCACCCTGATGCTGCTATATGCCCGCCTCGTATATCGTGTCCAGAGTTGACACGTGTAGAGGCTCTGACAATACGCTTTGAACAATGTGATTTTCACATTGTCAGAGCAACGGCCAAACTTACGTGCTAACATATTACAGCGGACAGACAGAGCCCTTCTCTCCCGTTCTATGTCTGCGTTGTCATTTAGGTCCTCAGTTACCACGTGACCCAGATACTTTACTGACTTTGCAACCCGAACTGGTTGCTGATTCAAAAATACTTGGGGCACCCTATCCGGCCCTCTTCCACACCTAAAGACCAGTAGCTCGGTTTTTGCGACATTGTATAGCAAGCCGTGCTCTGCTGCGTATCGTTCACAGATTGCCAACAAGTCACTAATACCATGTATCGAAGGGCTGAGAAGCACCATGTCGTCAGCATAGCTCAGGTTGTTTAAACATACATTCGCTATGTGACAACCTATTCTCGTGCTTCTCAGCTCCTCGATTAGGCCGTTTACGTAGATGTTGAAGAGGTCCGGAGAGGTAAGCTCGCCCTGACGTACGCCACATTCTAATCTATAATCATTAGAATGTGCGTCGCCCCATCTCACACTGTTCAGCTGGTTCCCGTACCAAAATCTCAACAGACTCACGACATCCGGTGCGACCCCAGACCCAAGCAGCTTCTTCCACAGTAGTTCATAATTAACTAAGTCAAAGGCCCTGCTTAGGTCCAGGAAACACGCGTATACGGATGTACCTCTATTAGTGTAGTAATTCACGCAGTGTTTCAGAGAAAAAATTGCAGTGTCTGTTGAGAGATGAGGCCGGAAACCAAACTGCGCGTCATCTATACATACGTTTTTCATCAGTTCGGGTTGCAGAAGTCTCTCCAGTATCTTACCCAAGATGGTGCCAAGGGATATTGGTCTATAATTTTTAAGGCTGGATAAGTCGCCAGTCTTGTTTTTAGGCACAGGAGTGACAACAGTACGCATGAGGTTACTGGGCAAATAACAATGTTTTTTTTTTTTTTTTTTTTATTAAAAATGGGATTGCTCTTGGCCAGCATCTAGCCAGGGGGCAAAGATGAGGCCGACGATGAAGCGAGCTCACCCAGAAAATGCCTATTCACTCTTGCCTTAAATAGGTCCAGGTTATATGAACTCGGAAATACAGACGACGGCAGGGAATTCCAAACCTTAGCAGTGCGCATTATAAAAGACGACGAAAAGCGCTTGGTTCGACTAAGAGGAATTTGAACCAGGTAGGGATGGTAACCCGCCGTACGTCTGGATGTCCGATGGAAGAAAGGGGAAGGCGGTATGAGCTCATGGAGCTCCTGAGCACACTCACCAAAGTACAATTTGTAGAAGACGCATAGGCACGCTACTTTGCGTCTATGTGCTAGGCTCTGCAGCTTAGATCCTACTTCCGTACTGCCGCCAATGAGCCTCCTGGCTCTGCGATCCACCGAGTCGAGTGCGGCAAGTTGGTACTTAGCTGAGCCATCCCAAAGGTGACTACAATATTCCATGCAGGATCGGACTTGAGCTTTATATAAAGTAAGAAGCTGTCCAGGCGTGAAATATCGCTTGACCTTATTTAGGATGCTCAGCTTTTTGGCCGCTGTTCCGGCTTTGGACTCGATGGACGTGCCGAAGTTAAGATTTGAGCATAACTTCATGCCAAGCAGCTCGAGATCGTTGGCTACAGGCACGGTTGTACCTCGGAAAGTAGGAGCCAGATTGAATGGGCTCCTTTTTGCGGAAAACAGACACGCTTGCGTCTTGGTGGCGTTAAAACTAACCAGATTATTGTCGCCCCATTGGGAGACAAGGCTTAAGGTTGAGTTTATCCGCTCTACCATTGCCTCTCTCTCACATCGAATTTCATCACTACTAGCCCCTGCGCTGGACAAATATCTCTCCATTACCGTACTGTCATCTGCGTAAGCGACCACTCCTGAAAGAAGAAGGTCATTAATATGAAGCAGGAAAAGGGTCGCAGAGAGAACAGACCCCTGAGGAACACCGGCATCAATAGCCATGAGGTCCGACGAGCAGCCATCGATGACCACTCGAATCGACCGCTCACTCAGGAAATCAGATATCCAGTTACAGAGGCCAGAAGGGATACCGTATGCAGGAAGCTTGCGAAGCAGACTAGCATGCCAAACCCTGTCAAAAGCCTTCGAGATGTCAAGCGACACGGCAAGAGCCTCACCGTGTTTCTCGATGGCCTCGCCCCAGTAGTGCGTGACATACACAAGAAGATCCCCAGTGGAACGGCCCCGGCGAAACCCATATTGCCGATCGCTGAGGAGGTCGTTAGCTTCAAGGTAAGTCAGCAGCTTATTGTTCAAGACTCTCTCCATAACCTTACAGAGTATGGAGGTAATGGCGATAGGTCGATAATTACAGGGATCGGCACGACTACCCTTCTTGGGTACTGGTTGCACATTGGCAAGCTTCCACGATGCCGGTACGGTATTTGTCTTGAGAGAGAGACGGTACAAGCGTGTAAGAACAGGAGACAACTCAGGACCACAGTGCTTCAGTACCCTTGCTGGTATACCATCAGGCCCACTAGCTTTATTCACGTCTAGACTCTGTAATGCTCTACGGACCTCTTTGTTATGTATCGTGACCTCCGGCATTGAAGAGCCACATTGAGGTATTGATTGTGGTAGATGAGAGCCAGTGTCTAGACGAGAATTACTGGCGAACAGAGAGGCGAAGAGATTGGCCTTCTCCAACGCTGTGAAAGCCAGCGAGCCATCAGGTTTCTGCATGGGAGGAAGCAATGGACGACAGAAATTGGTTTCGACGGATTTGGATAAGGACCAGAACTGCTTACTACCAGGGGGATAAGCTGCTAATCTGGCCCCTACTCTTCTGATATGGTCAAAACGAGCCTTACGGATCACCCTTTTGCAAGACTTGGCGGCTAAATTGAATGCTCTCTTCTTGGAACGAACCCTCCGAGCTTGCAGTTTGCGATCACGAGCTTGAACCCATGCCTGGTAGGCGGACTCTTTGCGGGCCTCAGCACGCGCGCAGTCCGCATTGTACCATGGCCGGGCTTTATGACCGAGCGGGATGTCGGAGAACGGAATAAAATATTCCATTCCCTGCCGTATCACATCAGTGATCGCGTCAGCGCAAAGCGAGGGATCGCTCGAAGAAAAACACATTTGCCGCCAAGGATAAGACGCAAAGAAGTGCCGCATCTCATCCCAATCTGCTGACTCGTATCGCCAAACTCTCCTCGTGCCTCTGGGGCTGTCATCAGGAGGAGAGCGGATCGATACGGACTTGACCAGACAGTGGTCGGATGACCCTAGGGGGGCGGAAACCGACACGGAGTACTGGTCTGGATTAGTTGTCAGCAGAAGGTCAAGACAATTGGGTGTGTGTCCGTCAACATCAGGCACCCGCGTCGCAACGTTCACCAGCTGGGTGAGATCTAGCGTCAATGCAAATTTGCGCGCCTCTCTCCCAGCGTGGTCGGTTTCCTGGTATGGGAACAGCCACTCACTATGGTGTGCATTAAAGTCCCCCAGAAAGACTAGTTCCGCCGTGGGATACCGCTGTTGGGCAAGGTCTGCCGTCTCTGTAAGGTGGTCAAAAAGTCTCGTTGTCTCCAGATTACCCTTGTGCGAACGGTAGATACAAGCGTAGACAGTTTTATCTACTCCCGTATCCACCAAAAGCCAAATGGTCGAAAACCCAGTACCTTCAAAGCAACGGAGGCGCAGACAGCAAATGTCGTCACGTACGTACACACAGACCCCGGCGTGTTTCCTGAAACTATGTTCAAGCGAGTATCCCGGGTAGTTGAGGTACGACGTGTCTGACGGTGTCGCTATCTGCGTCTCCGTGAGAAAGAATAGGTGCGGCTTTTCGGTCTCGAGGTGGTGATGGACCGGATCGATATTAGAGTGCAATCCTCTGATGTTAGAGAGGTGCACTTTTAGTGGGAGGAAGTGCAGCCGTTTTTTACCGTTATTCCTTTTCTTTTTTGGCATGATTTTTGAGTGGTTGTGTGTGGGGAAGTAAGGGAAAAGTCGAGGCGCTACCCAGTTTGTCCAAAAGGAACCGAAGAACTACAGCGAACGTTGGGGAACTCATTTGGAGCCTGCGGGGACGCCCTAACCCCCCCGAAAATGGCCACCGGGTCCTCCCCTCCAGTCGCCAACTGGCACGGTGGAGCATTTCGGGATTTTTCGCGCGTTGTGTGGGGCAGCCTTTCACACGTGGCTAACGTGCTACTTGGGCCCCCTACTACCGGCGGTCGGCCTACGGCTTGAGACCGTGCTTAGGATCCCGCTAGCCTCCAGAATGAGTTACCCGGCTCAGTACAGCCCAACGATTTCCAGACCGGACTTGAGATGCGCAACTGACAATTCCCCTTCCTTCCCCAAAGGCACTGGTACTCCCACACACTCAGCGGAACACTGGTCGCTTGGCGCTGGACTTCGGTGGGAGGGTGGTCGCGAACCAGGCGGCCTTTTGCGACTGCTTTAAGCCTACCACACCGCTTTGTGGGATCTTCAGCCGCCGCCAAAGAGGCGACGTTGCCCGGGGTGGACCGCTAGGAGGTAGATCCCAACCACCCCCAATGTTTCATGCAGAGGTTATAAAAAATACTCAAAATGTTATAAATTTCGTCACCAGCATAGATAACGTGCTCCAAACTGAGCCCATCAAAACCAGGCGACTTACCCCGCTTCATCGACCTCACGGTCTTCAGAATCTGCTTAGGGGTGAATGATAGTTCTGAGCGCCTTGGAGGACGGTCCTCAGTTTGCAGCACGCCACTCGACGTGGGCAATGGGTCAGTTTTAAAATGTTTCGCAAATAAATTAGCTATATCAGAAGGTTCTTTACAGTTTCCTACACTACTAGGGAGGTTAGTTTTTGGATTTAACTTTTTTACAGAGCCCCAAAATTTTACAAAATTCTTATTGTTTTTATGAGTTGCTAAAATATCTAATTTAATTCTATCCTGGTTATCCTGACACCACTTTAGTTTGTTTTTAAATTGCTTGCGACTGTTACACATTTGTTCATAGACAGGCCCCAAGGCAGGTTTACCACACGCTTGCCAACATTTAAAATGAGTACGTGCCCGTTCATGGAGATCTTTAATATGATAGTTCCACCCCGCTACCTGTCTAGATTTGCGTGAATCACAACGAGAACCGGCGCTAGCTATAGATGCCCGCTGTAAACATGAAATGATCTTTGAATGTAACTCGTCAATAAGGGCAAAATGCTTAGTGCAACTAGTATTACATTCCATACATTGACTAGAATATCTCAGCTTATTAAAATTATCACAGCATATTTGAGCGTACTTGTTTATTTGGTCGATATCTCTATTTCCCCATATAACTTTGCTCACCGTGGTCTTCACATTCTTATGAGGGTAGCAACATTTTGCGGCAGCGTTATAGATATCGCACTCAATAATGAGGGGATAGTGATCGGACCAGTATACATCGTTCATCACTTTAATGCTCGTAAGTGTATCCCGTCCGGCCTGCGTGGTAACACAATGGTCAAGCCATCTTCGTGTTCCCTTTCCATGCGCCTCACTCATAAATGTGCCCGCACAAATGAGCCCGTGTTCATCGCAAAACGATTGCAGCTCGCCGCCAAATTTCGTGTTTGGATGTGCGTTAAAATCGCCCAATACATATGCGACCTCACAATCGCTATCTTCTATGAGAGCGTTCATGTTTGCGAGGCAGTCCGTAAAGCTGGTCAAGTTATCCTCACAGTCCACCGGCATGTAGATGCTAAGTACTAAGAATTGGCGCTCCCCGAGTTCAACTCGAATTGCTGCCAATCGATCACTCGTGCAAGCCAGGACAGATACGCTGGGGAATGTAGATTTACGCCACATTAGAGCGACTCCTCCATATGGACGTCCTCGCAACACACCCGCCGATGTATCAACCGATGATTTTGCGTAGCAACCAAAGTCATTGTTGATTCCATGAATAAAACCCAAGTCATGGGGAAGAAGCCACGTTTCCTGAAGCGCTATAATGTCAGTATCGGCTGTTAGTGCTTGTACGTGTTGTATAGATCGCTTTATAGATTTACAGTTAAAAGTTGCCAAACGCAATTGTTGTGTGGTTGTACTATCCATGAGTATGAGTGTTAAAAGACTTGAAGCCCTTGAAGGCATACGCGCGCTCACGGTACCGGCGGTAAACAATACCCTTCGGCCAAAAGTTGCTGTCCAAAAACTTTTTCGCTTGACTAGTTTTTATGCTAACTTTAAATGAGTTAAATGTTTTTTCAACATGCTGTTTTAATAATTCGACTTTAAAACAGTCTTCTCCCATTTCTCGGATATGCTCTAGAATATCCGATTCCTTGACCCATTTCCTGGTTCTGGAAACATATACTGCACAATGCGGTTCCACCACTTCTAATCGGGTTATATTGTTACTACACGTGCCTCGCATATTTTTCTGTTTCGAACGTTTCCTATTTTCTACCAACTTAAAATCATCCTTATCGACCGGGTCGTTAAGTGTGGCATTCGAATGCACCGCGTCCTGCGATACAATAATGTCCCTGTACGAAAGCGCCGACGCAGCGCCTGGCTCGGGTGCAAAGGTCGGCCGCGACGATGCAGGTGACGGGCACTGCGGTGGGATAGCAACAGTACTCTCAACCGGTTCGTCGCTCCTTATCTCTGACTGCTGCAAGCGCGGCGCATCGTTAGTCGACTTATTATGCGTTATAGCCATACACGTGTTATTATTTTTTGATGTTTGGGCATTAGTTATTGTTGTGGACTGTTTTTTCTGCGTGGGTTTGTCGCTGGTGCCCTTATTTTGATTTAAACATTTACGCAGTCCTGCAATGTCTTCGTGCATCTTGGATTCAAAGTTCGATAATTCCATTTTGGAGACGGTGTCCAAGCGGATCATTTGAATTTCGTTCTTTAAATATGCAAGATCTTTCAGTAGACGCGATACGTCGACATGATCAAACGTTACGGCCGGAAGACGGTTCAGGTCTTTTGCCACAAAAACGGGATGTTTTGTACGTTCACTCTCTTTAAAAAGTTTTATTACGTCCTTGACATTTCTCTTATTCTTGTCTTCACCTCTTCTTGTAGGACATCTCGATCCATCGTCAATTGTGTTAAAAAGAACGGTTTTACCGGCTTCAATTTCTTCCTCTGTGAAATTTGTTGCACAAATATGCACGAGACTATTTTCATCAAGTATACTAAATTTGTTTTGCACAAACGTCAAAAACTCGTTAATAATAATATTATCCGCCATAGCGGCGTGTCACATATTAAATGCCGATATATTTCAATACACAATACACACTCGAAATGCGCACGGTTTTACATTGCGGCGACCGTACATCAGCGCGTAAGAGGAGAGACTGGATTATTTGTTTACATCTAATTAGACTGTAAATTTAAGTTGGTGTTCTAAATGGTTAAAGCCGATTTCCTAAAACTAAATATTTTTTGCAAGTTGACATTGCAGCTGGTCTATAAGTGGAGTGAGTTAGAAAACGTATTGACTTGTAATAAGGTTCAAGGTTGGATAAAATATCTTTTGTTTACTAATGTTTTAGTGACTAACTTAAATTGGTAATGACATAAATTTCAACCACTTCCAATACTCAAGTTTTGTGTGAAATATTACACCCTTGAATGTCTAGACAAAAATAAACTGATTAAAATTTTAATAGTATTTTACATATAATAATTATGTTTACATATATTGAAACGAAACAAGTAATTTCTTGTTCGTTACAATGTGAGGAAATGAGGTTGATGAGATCGATGCAACGGTGGGTGAACTGTGGGTCGAACTATGTTCCGTTAAACTTTTTAAGACTGTTTATGAGGGTGGTGGAAAGCTTGCAAAATGAGATTATTGTGGTTGAAGGGCGCAGGTCTCGGTGTAAGGAAAACGCCTTCATATAAATTTAAAATTACTGTATTTCCACTTTCCCTAATCTAGTTCTTTTACAGAGGATGCGTTGCGTGTCGCGGTTAACGTCCAACTCGCTCTTACTTTCTACCTACATATCTCAAAATACTTATTCTACCTACATTTAATACATATGGATATATATCTTAATGTACGGTATCGTACATATTCCCCAGCGAGGCAAATATGACAATAAAGAAACTTATTCTATGTGTTGCCTTTTTTTGACAACCCTACTGACTTTTTAACATTAGCTAACAGAGATATTAACGTGAGTTAAAATTATGCCAGCTAGATAACATATTCTATGCTAATTTATAAAGGAAATAGCTACTAACTATGAAATGAAGCTGCACACACAACCGAGATCTGATAAGGTAATATGGTAAGTATACATTTATTTTACTACTTAAATGATTAGTAAGCTCTAGTCAGTCTCAATTGGGAGTACAGATATCCTATGAATACTAGTTCTAACTATAGTGCCTTTACAGGTTCTAATGGCAAGCGCTCGCACTTTGCCATCCGGGCCTGGAAAGATTTCCACTACCCTGGTGATTGGCCATTTCAGAGGAGTCACATTATCCTCTCTGAATAGCACTAATGTACCAACTTTTATATTTTTTTTATCAACTCGCCATTTTGGCCGGTTCTGCAGCTGAACGAGA
The DNA here is from genome assembly GCA_951800055.1 of Cenopis cana. Classification (NCBI taxonomy): domain Eukaryota; kingdom Metazoa; phylum Arthropoda; class Insecta; order Lepidoptera; family Tortricidae; genus Cenopis; species Cenopis cana. The sequence continues at coordinate 792,359 of OX637479.1, read as the reverse complement.
TATTGTTTGTGCCACTGCTTCCAAAAGTTTTGAACCATTTGGGTACATTGCTGCCAGAATTTTAAACGATTTGTTGGTACATGAGTACAATCACTCTCTGGATATGAAAGGAGAGAATCGCCCGTCAGAAAATGGTTTGGGGATAGGTACGCCATTTCCGTGGGTTCAGTTGTAGGCAAAGCCATTAAGGGACGCGAATTTAATATTCCTTCAATTTGTATAACAACGGTGTTTAATTCTTCGTACGTCAAGACTGCTGTGCCAACAACTCGCTTCAAATGATGCTTGACGCTCTTGATTCCAGCCTCCCACAATCCGCAAAAAATTGGGCTGTAGCTTGGAATGAATTTGAAATCAATTCCTATTTCGGCAGCATGATTTATGACTGATTGTTGGTGGTCTGCAGCAGACTGCAATCGGTACAATTCCACTAATTGATTATGAGCGCCTTTAAACGTGCTCGCATTGTCACAGTATACAACCGATGGCTTATTTCTGCGCGAAATGAATCTCTTAAAGGCATTTAAGAAGGACTCTGTCGTTAAATCCGATACCACCTCGATATGGATAGCCTTTGTTGTAAAACACACGAACAGTGCGATGTACGCTTTGTACAGAATAGGTTTCCTTACACGGTACATTTTTACAATATATGGCCCGCCATAATCAATTCCTACCTTTTTAAAGGGTCTACAAGCGTTAACCCTGTCGTAAGGGAGCGAACCCATCAGCTGTTGGGCTTGCTTCGCTTTTAACTTGAAACAAATGATACATTTGTAAAGTACATGTGTTACTTCTCTGATGCCATTAATTATATGGTATGTTAAATGCAAGCTGTTTAACACAAGCTTTGATCCAGCGTGCAATAATATTCTATGCTCGTTCTCGATAATGTAATGCGTGATCTTTGAACCTTTAGGCAAAATAATAGGGTGTTTCTGTGAGTATGGAATATTTGCATGCTGGAGTCTTCCGCCTACGCGAAGAAGTTCCATTGAACACAGGAAAGGGTTCAACCCATCGAGCTTAGATTTAACAAGTTTGCCCATTTTTAAAGCTTTAATTTCTTCATTAAAACATTTATGTTGTTCATATCTTATAATTATGTTTAATGAGTGCTTTAATTCGTGAGGAGTTAAACATCCCGTATTTTTTTTATTATTGTCCTGTGCAACACAGGCTTTACAGTTATTTATGAACCTATAGCACCATGCTATAGTTCGTTTCATTTTTTTTATACTAGAGCAGTCATTAAACAATGCTATTTCATTATTGTTACTTGTCGCAACCAGAGCAGCTTTTAACTCAGGTATTTTCCCTGGCATCATTATCCCACCGGCATTTGGCTTGAAATCGGGGTTACTTAAAACAGCAGGCCCATGGAACCACAACGAATTTGTTTGTAGAAGGTGCGGCTCTACTCCACGAGAAAGACAATCGCTTAGATTTAATGCCGTGTTTATATAATGCCAGGAGAAATCCTTAGTCAAATCATGGATAGCTTTAACTCGATTTGCTACATAGACAGTCAATTTAATAGGCTCTATTTTTAGCCACGCAAGTACTACCTGCGAATCGAGATATAGATACACGTTAATAGTGAATTTTTGCTTAATTATATTGTAAACTTTGTGCGCCAGCATTGCCAATAATAAAGCACTATTAAGCTCTGCGCGAGGTGTAGAAAGCTTCTTAATCGGGTTAATACGTGATTTTGAACATAGCAAATTCACGCTAACCTTATGATTTTTGTCAACTATTCTCAAATACAGGCAACATCCATACGCGACGTTTGACGCATCTCCATACCCGAAAATGTCTATGGAGTGCGCGTTTCGTGTATCTATATTCCGTGGTACAAAAATGTCTGACATTGTCAATAAATTGTTAGCAAAAGCCTTGAATTCCTCATTTAGTTTATCGGGCAGAGACGAATCCCACTGTACATCTGCCAGCCAAATCGCCTGCATTAACAGTTTAGCTTTAACCACAATCGGACCTGCCAGTCCAAGCGGATCAAAGATTTTGCTAACAAAGCTCAAAGCCGTTCGCTTCGTATAATTATCAAGCACAGCCTGTTTAGGGCAACTAATAATCAAGGTATCATCAGTTAAGTTACATTTAAGACCTAATGTCCTCACAAAATCTGTGTCTTTATTCTCAGAGAAGTGCACTTCGTGCCCCTTCCTCTTACATTCAGATGGGATATCGCAGAGCAGCGAATTATCATTTGCGCACCATTTGTGCAGGCTAAAACCGCCTAACTTTAACAAATCTATTAACTCATCGCGAGTTTTTATTACAAGGTCTTTGTCATTACAACCTATACTTGCATCATCAACGTATGTATTGTGAAGCAATACTTCTGCAGCCAGGGGAAAGTCGTCTTTATATCTATTTACTAACTCGAGCAAACACCGAGTTGAAATGAACGCGCTATTTTTTAATCCGTATGTAATTGTCTGAAGCTGCAGGCATTGTATCTCATTACGAGGAGAATCTCTCCATAGTATATTTTGTAATGGGCGGTGTGATGGTTGCACCAAAATTTGTCTGAACATCTTCTTTATGTCACAATTTACGACATATTTAAATAATCTGAATAGAATTAAGATGCTGAACAGATCATTTTGCACAACAGGCCCATTAATTAAGACGTCATTTAAAGACACCTTGTTTAAACTTGGAATACTGCCATGAAAAACTGCCCTCATTCTAGTAGTTGTGCTGTTTGAGTTAAATACAGGAAAATGAGGTAAAAAGAATACCGCTTGGGTGTCTAAATCATATTGAGTAATAGGGATGCGGATTGCATGGCCTAGTTCTATATACTCATCAATAAAGGCTTTGTAACTTTGATACAAAGTTGGATCCTTGGCGAATCTAATTTCTAAATTTTTAAACCATTTTAAGGCACATGTGAGCGAGTCACCTATTTGCAATTGTTTAATATCCTGTTTCAAAGGCAAAGCTACCTGAAATCTATTATTTTCAAGCACAACCGATTCTTTAAATATTTTCTCCGCTAACTCATGTTCGGAATTGGCTTCAATATAAATTTCAGGCACCTTCTCCGTTTGCCAGAATTGTGAAAATTGACACCTCTAATTTATCCAAGCTTAAATCGTTACCGACAGGCTTGCAGCAAAAGGCTGAGGTAAGGTGAGGAGCAGCGCTGGCAGTGCGGCTCGTCACCTTCCCTGCTACAATGTAACCGAAGCGTGTGCTGTGCAGATACAGCTCGCCAGGTGGCACCGGAAGCTGATCTCGGAGCAACACCTGGAAAAATATGTCACAACCTAAAAGGATGCTTATCTTGTCACAAACGTGAAAATCATTGTCAGCCAATTTAATATGGGAAGGCAAACTAAGTTCTTTTTTATTCACCACAAACTGCGGCATCTTGCTAGTGATATTATTAACTACATGACATGTCACTGACATATTGAAATCATTTGCAGTTGAATATAAGTCAATTGTAGCCTGTTGTGTTGTTTTAGTGAGACCATCACACACGCCACTTATAATAGTGTCAGATTGCTGTAATGCGCAGCCAAGCTCTTTTGCCAAGTCTGCCCTCACAAAGGAAACTTGACTGGCGGAATCTAAAATCGCCCTGACATAGATAGAATTACCCTGCTTGTTAATTAACCTAACCTTAACAGTAGGCAGGAGTATATTGTCACTGACTTTTGATAACAAGCTTACATGGCCGGAACTTTTATTTGGGACACTGTCCTCATGCAATAAAGAGTTGTGTTTGTCTTTACAGACTGAACATCTAAAGCCAAACAGGCATTTTTTACCATTGTGTTCATTTAAACAAATGCTACATAGTTTGTTAACATTCACAAAGTCTTGACGCTGTGCTGTGTCCAATAGTTTAAAACCTGGGCACTGGTGCATCTTATGCAGTTGAGAACTACAGTACTTACATTTTGTAGATTTATTGGATTTGTTTTCTTTTGTGGTGGCAGCAACTAAGCTGTTCCGCCGGCCAGCACTGGTAACTTGAGAATGCCCAAATGTTTCCAGTGCAGCAGCTCGGTCCTCTAGAAATTTAAATAAATCCTGCAATTGCGGCAACTCCAAGCCTTGTTTCTCTAAGTGAAATGCTCTTAGAGTATATTGATCAAGTTTGCGCTGAAGAACCGTCAAGATGATCAAGTCCCAGTGCTCCACTGGTACTTTCATATTTTTAAGTGCACCCAAATGCTGTTTAGTATTAGTCACTAAGTCTCGAATGGCAGCAGCTGACATTTTATTTATGCACGGCAGGTCAAGAATAGAATTTACATGATGATTTATCACTTGCTGTTTATTGTCATAGCGCTCAGAAAGGAGCTTGAGCGCAATGTCATAATTATCATTATTTAAAGGCAAATGCTTAATTATATTTAATGCTTCGCCACTTAATAGCGATCTTAAATAATAAATCTTGTCGCACTGCGACAGATTGGGGTCTTTGTTAATGACACTATTGTATAATGTAATGAAGTCGTGGTAATGACCTACCTCCCCGCCGAACTTCTTAATTTCAATTCTAGGCAAGCGTTGTAAGCTTGTGGCCGACCCAGGATCTGCTGGCGCGGCTGGTGTAGCTTAGCTACCGCAACCGGCGCAGGAATCGGCGTGATTTTAGAATTAAGAAATGCTGACATTTCGAAGAATGCTTCCTCGACTGTCTCCACGACCTCTTTGTCGTTCGCATCTAACAAAGAAATTTCTAAGTTTAATTCCATGTATTCTGTGTATATTTTTTCCAATCTGTCTCTTTTTTCACGGAAAATGGCTAAGTCGTAGTTACCTGTGTCCAAGTCCCTGATGTATGCTTTTAACCTGGTTAAAAATCCCTTGCACTGTCCCCTGGCTGCTACTAGTCTCTTTAATTCTTCTGACATTTTTGTTGTTGATTTCACAACACAATTTTTTGTTATTTTACAATGTAACAATTGAAATATGACAATATGGCGAACTGGGAACAATAACAAGATCGATTTGCAAATGAAATCTTTGCAAAGTGAAGCTTTATTTTGCCGGTTATGGCGGCACACAACAGTCAACACTATGACAGTGACACTATGAAAACAGACGAATCGTTGCGCTCCGTCAGCGCACCGCGCGATGCAATCACCAATCACAGCCGCCCGACGTCACGTAGTTCTCGCCGCACTTCAAACGACGTTTAGTTCGTGCACAACGAAAACGATTTTACGCTGTTTTTTCTGTATAGACACTTATACCGGGAATGTTCGAGAACCAAGTTCGTCACTGTTTTGTGATATTACCTACTATTGAAAAATTAAAGGTCACCTTGACGAATTCCTTGGAATGCATATAAAAAAATACGTACGCAAACGCACATTAATGTTCAAAGCTGGTGTAAAATGTTTATTAACTTACGAGCACTGCACGTAAATATTAATTTACCGCTTTGGTATAAAAGTTCTTCCGCAGCAATGTTTAGCTCGGTGAAAGTCATGTACACTGTACACACAAAAAAATACTCGAACTCGCACGTCGAATTTAGGCAGTCAGGCGAAATAAATGTGAGCACTGCCCACCAACCAGCCTATAAGGGTATCTGCACTGTAGAAACAACTTATTAACTAGGCTCGCCTGACATTGTTTCTCTGACGCCGAGAAGATGAAAAATCGGGCGCACTGCACACCGACATATTTGTCACCCCGTGACGTAGCATGGGCTCTGCAAACAGTTCCCCATCGATGCGGTGTAACGGGCTTCGAAGAAAAACACTGCACTGGCTGCACGCACTGCGTGAGCGTGCCACTTTGTTGGAGAAGAACGTTCACGGTAATGCCGACCACTTGCCGGCCACGAATCTCACTGAGTCCGTTCCGTGTTAGCGCACTGCACTAAAACCCGCCCGCGCAATGATCCTCTTTTCTTGCGAAGGACCAATATGAAGGGCGCAGGTCTCGGTGTAAGGAAAACGCCTTCATATAAATTTAAAATTACTGTATTTCCACTTTCCCTAATCTAGTTCTTTTACAGAGGATGCGTTGCGTGTCGCGGTTAACGTCCAACTCGCTCTTACTTTCTACCTACATATCTCAAAATACTTATTCTACCTACATTTAATACATATGGATATATATCTTAATGTACGGTATCGTACAGTGGTTTCTTTTCTAATGAGGTCTTGCAAATTATATGGTTCAGTTTGTAATGTTAGGATAGTACAAAAGAAAAAACAAAGAACAGAAAAGAGTTCGGTCGGAGGTGTGCAGCGTTCTATGTCAGATCAATACAAATAAAATTCAACAGATGTGTAAAGATACTCCACTGTCAATACAATAAGTTTATAGCTGTAAAACTCCATCAAACGGCCAAGAAGAAATACTACTCACGCTAATCTACAGAAGCAGTTTCTGTTTCCGGAGATATGTTCGTTAGGCAAATATAATGCAGTACACTGTTGGCCACAAGCAAAACCACGCGGTGAGCTAGTGCACTTACAAACGGTCAGCGAGGTACGTCGGTACATTTGTCTTGGTGCAACACAACCAGGGGAATGGAAAAGCGGAGGCGATAGAGTAAAGCTGACGCCGGGATTTATTTTAACTCCTCAGTGACAGAATAGAAGGCGTCCACAGTACTTAGAGTTACTTAACTTTATATGCCCGTCGGTATAACTTGTCTTTGTATGTAAGTACGTGTGCCGTGTGTACTTATTTAATATTAAATGAGTGTGCATAAATAGTAGTTTATGCAACTGGTACATAATGAGGGGCATCAATGTTTTAATGCCTAATTATGTACAGTTGCATACACTACTTTATCTACATCCATATATTAAATCCTCTTTCATGTGTTTCGTGTGGGCACTTCTCGCCGGCGTGCGCCATGTTTGCGTCGACAGGCCGGCCCGCGCCTCCGCCGCCATCCCGCAGCTGTGTCTTAATTTTGTACGTGATCTCGTTAAAGTGTTATATTTCGTGATCTAATAGGGGACGCACGCAACAGCCGCACAGTATATTATAAAGCGGGGTCTTATCTACGGTATTTGAACTTATAAAAGAGGATTTACTATATGGGTGTAGATAAAGTATATTTGAGTAGGTGCATACAGTATAGCGTAATAGGTCTTTGATTGTCGAAATGAATGAATGATGCGTTTATTCACAGAAACATACGGTGATAGGGCGCTGGAGCCACTTCAAAAGTTTTCCTAATATGTTAATATGTCAGAGGCCAAGATCTACGTCCGGGTCGTTGCGCCATAGCAGTATTATTATTACATTCACGAAACTACAGGTTTATGAATAAAATCTAATTCTCTATATATTGACTATCAGTGTTTCTAAAGCGTTGACGGCCGTCTAAATTAGGTGTGTTTATTTATCATGTTCTCTTTCTACCCTACTCCATGTGTAGGTAGCGGTAACGCGCGCTATCTCCCCGGGTAAATATCCGCCGAGCGCGGTGAGTTGCAATGCTTTGACCGCCGACTAGTTATGGGCAACGTTTGTCTTTCTCTACTATTCAGGCTTCTTGCACAATGTATGTTACCATTTGAATTATTGACGAGTATACAGCGAGCAAGTACAGTCGAGTTCATAAATATATGTACGTTCTAAAAGGCTCGGAAAAATGTGAGCAACGCTATTCCCATAATAATGCCGTATAGACAGACATTTGATAATTTTGTCCGTGCATAATTGTACTGTAACATCGTACTGAAAACTTGGAGTACGTTTAAAGTTTGTTATTTATGAAACGTATCAAACTTCCATCATATTTTGTATGTAAAATATAAATGACAGATCTACATTACGCTACGCATGTTCGAAAACATTACCTAATTACTCGTACCCCTCGCGTCCAAAACATTTTTTAACGGTTCCCTTATTTTTTTTAATTAAAAATAAGATTACTCTTGGCCAGCATCTAGCCACGGGGCAAAGATGAGGCTGACGGTGAAGCGAGCTCATCCAGAAGATGCCTAAGTATTCAATTGTGCCTTAAAAAGGTCTAGGTGCGCTTGGTTCGAATAAGACGAATTTTGACCAGGTAAGGGGTGACCATTATCAACTCTTATTGTCATGCATAGGTGGAAAAGGGGGTGATGCTATAGTGAAAATACATCACTATAAATAATAGTTTTATTCTGTTGATAATACCTACACATTATTGCCATTTATTTGACTACTTTTCTTAACTACTAACTTTTTCGACGACCGCTTTAGCTTAGTTGGTAGTGACCCTGCTGCCGACGAAGCTGGAGGTCCCGGGTTCGAATCCCGGCCAGGGCATTTATTTGTGTGATGAGCACGAATATTTGTTCTTGGGTCTTGGATGTTTTCTATGTATTTAAGTATCTATTTATTTATTGTATAAGTATTTATATCGTTGCTTAGTACCCATAGTACAAGCTTTGCTTAGTTTGGGACTAGGTTGATTTGTGTAAGATTGTCCACAAACATTTATTGATTTATTTCGGTAACTAAATATTTCCATCATTATTAGTCGCAACATTTGAATACCTCAACTTTGTAGTCGACGAATGCAAGCCCCGGAATCCCGTGAATCCCGGGTACGCGCGGGCAATCCCGCGCTCGGCGCGTAACAAAGTGCATAAATTACTGATTGCATTGCATTTACCGGAGCCAGTTATTGCGATTCTGTTTGCTTATAAACAGGGGTGATGAGGTGATTAAAAAGTGTATAGAGAATTTTATATTAACATTAGATAAGAAATATACGAGAGTGAACCAGTTTTAACTAGGTAAGTGGCTTCTATCCTACGACACAATATCGCTTAATTAATTTTTGTATGAAGGTACACTGCTAACGCAATTTACAACTTTGGGGGCCGAGCTCGATTGCTCCGTAGCTCAGTGGTTAGAGCGACTGGCCGCGAATGCCAGAAGGTCGCAGGTTCGAACCCTTTTATTGTAATTTGTATGGCTTTGGGTTAACAAAATGCATATGATGTGAAAATTTTAAGACTTGTAGCTCCAACCGTTTGGCTGTAAAACCTGTGTGACATACTACACACAACAGCCATCAATAGCCCTAAAAAATCGGCAGCGCGTTTTTTATTATTCAGGACAATTAAGCGTCCATAGGCTACGGTTTCTGCTTACCATCACGGAGATTCTACGATGTTTGCCACCAGCGTAGTATAAAAAATCCTTCATCCCTAAATTCGTAAATCCAAGACCAAGTGGGACAAAAAAGACAGTCACAAAGAAAAGTGTCAGCGTAAATAAATCTCGTATATATTCCCCGTCAGTGGGCACCTGGGCGATCCAAGATGGCGGACCGCTTGGCCGATATTAGTTTTGAATATTTAATGCTGACACGGGTGCTGCTGACGTTTAGCCTAGACTTTATTAGCTACAGTTGGCGTCAATGATATGCATACACTTTCCGCCTTAACACAATTGAATAAGATGCAAAATTGTAAACATTTTCTTGACGGCAATATATCATAGTAATGTGTTGTTTTATTTTTTTCCTTATCGTTCATTGTAGGTATACGACGACCACTTTAGCCTAGTTGGTAGTGTCCTGCCTGTGTCCCAATTTTGGTTTCTTATATAATTAATAAGTGAGACATGTTAAAACTATATTACACTAAACAGTTAAAACTTAATACCGTTTAACCGTTAACCGTTTCGTTCCTTTGATTATGAAAAATATTTTCAAGGTTCCGTACCGAACGCCGCTCAACAAAGATTGCTGAGAATGATAGCCAACATGTAAAGAAACGTATGAGCAGTCCACTCAATTATCGAAAGTATATCACGTTTAGTGTAATAATATAATTAATAATATAATTATAGTTCGAAAATATGTATCTTACTATATTTCCAATTTATCATTATCATACACACACACACACACACACACACACACACACACACACACACACACACACACACACACACACACACACACACACACACACACACACACACACACACACACACACACACACACACACACACACACACACATACACACACACACACACACACACACACACACACACACACAGACACACACACACACACAGACACACACACAGACACACACACACACACACACTTCTTTTTGATATATATTTTTCAATTTTTTAATCAAAGTGAAAAATTAAAAATTCAACACCACAGGTAAAGTATATATTTTTCAAAACAATATTTCCAAGACCGCTTCGTTCCGGTTATTGCGTCAATATTTCCGCTCCAAACAAGCCGAGTGAAAAACGGCGTACAGTGCTCGGGTACAAATAGCTACTTAGTTGACGAGATGCTACCGCTGATTGCCGCTCATACTTTGTTGTGGAGACATACGGGACGGCGGCGGGAGCGGGCGCGATAACATAATAAAAAAAAAAATTCGTCTTCTCAGACCTCCTACATCATACGAAAACAGTTGTCACAGCCATAACTTGTTACCACTAGCTGAAAGACGTAAGGCTTTAGATATGTGCTCGCTACATGACATTATTAATGGGCACCTGGACTGCCAAGAATTAGTTTCGCAGCTGTCACTGAACACTCCTCAGCGTCGCACTCGCCACACACCAATGTTTTATATACCACGATATGGAACTAACTATGCTAAAAATAATAACGTACTCGCACGCATTGCTAGAACCTATAATACAGATTTTTCTAGTATAGACATTTTTAGACATCGAAAATCATCTTTTAAACTCAGAATTATGAAAACTATCAAAAATAAGCAGCATCGCTCCTCTTAATATATACCTATATAATATTTATAACTAATGTGTATTCTAAAAACTGATGAACATTTGTTAACTAATTGCAAACATCTTTTCAAATTACTCAATATTGTAGTCCGTTCGATTGTCCATTGTGCAATACAGATAATTAAGGGAAATCTGTAATTGGCCGTACCTACTACTGTGTTATGTGGTATAGTAATAAGTTATAAATTTGTATCGCTGTTGGTTTTCTGATTTAAAAAAAAACATTTATTCCGAAACCAAAAACAAATTGCTTGCAAAATACAAATCAATATTAAACAATGCAGCTTAAAAACTAATTTAGTTTGGTCCCTTCCCGGTTAAAAGCCTCTTCCAGCCCTAAACCATGCGTCTCGGGCGTTTGCCGCGTTGGGTCAGTCTTTGGCTATTTTATAAAGGTCATCTGACTATCTTGCGTGGGGTCTGCCAGTACGTCTTTTGCCGTCCGGTCCTGTCAACAACGTGGCTATTCTTGCCCAACTCTTTGCGTGCACCCTTGCTATATTTTAACTTGAGCCTACATTCCAAAGCATGTGCGGCGCAGTTACATAAGTGAATACAAAGGTGTCCCCTTCATTTACAGAAAAATGTTTCGTAGAATTAATTGTTTCGCAGAATTTTCGTTTCACAGAAACTTTTTTTTTTCAGAAACCGGCAGCTTTTTAGGTACAGTTAAAATGCAATCTTGTAGAATCTAATTCGATCTACCAGAAAAGCAGGTTAGGTTAGGTTAGAACTGCGACCCTTTTGTAAAAAAATGTTTTCTATGAACCGAAAAATCTGCGAAACAATACGTCTATGAAACTTCTGTCTGCGAAACAAAGTACAACCGAATACAAAACGCAGGCTGTCTGTTAGACCATAGGCGGTGCGATTGTATGTACATACGTACGTATAGTGCGAGTCCTTCCACAAACCACAGCCCAATCCGTACAATACGGTATTTGACCCATATTAAAATGTATAACACAGTGTCACTTTTTGGATAGTTAGCCATCAAAATATCACAATAAATCGTAAATTATAAAATTTTACCAAAATCATTAAAAGATATGAATCATCAAAAACTCAGAAAATTATGTAAATTTTTTATCGTCCAAAATTCAAATAAAAGGTATCAATAGAATGCTTATGTAAAAATAAAAAATAAATTGTGTAGCAATTATGTACCTAAACGCATTATTTTACGACTAAAACAGCAAAATACAAATTTTCCCATACAACGGTTGGTCGAATGCAGTGCAAGTGACGTCATTTGCCAGGGCCAATTTGTAGGAGCCTTTTTGAGACCCGCTAGCGTCGAGCTAGGTTTGTCCCTAATTTTAGCCCTTTATTGTGTTCTAAATGTCGTTGGTCCCATATAGACATTTGATGGTCTCTAAAAACTGGTTCGATTGGCATTATAAAAAAAATTAGTCAAATAGCGTTACATATTATGAGTTTCGCTGTAAGAGGGGCGCGTCATCGTGAAAAACACGCACTATAAGTAAATGTATAAGCGTGGTCACTCAGATACCGCCGGCGACGTTGCGATGGCGTTCTAAACAAACTAACCTCAATCGGAGACTCTGTGTGCATTTATATTCACTAGAGGCGAGACGTAATACGCGTACTGAGTCTTGCGAGTACGCGTCCACAAAAAGACTAGGTCCAAAGACGCGCTAAACCGACCCCGACCCGAGGTGCCCCGAAAGAATCAGAACGCGCAAACGAATACGAATAGCGCGGAACATTAAGACCCTTAGACGTTTCGAGTCTTCAGAGTCGTCGTACGCCTAGTACTCGATACGCTAAAAGACGCGCGGGCGGGATCGCGTACTTACGCGTCCATGCCAAAACCTATTCCCGTAAATACGTCTCACCTCTAATATTAACTACACTTTTGCGAGGCTAAGTAGGTCCAAGCTTTTTGTTTACTACACGATGTTTTCCTTCACCGAAAAGTCAAATGATATTTCATGAAAGTTTTGAAATATCTCAGTAATACAATCGGCCAAAACTTTCGCCGTTCAATCTTCATTCCTTATTCATCCTCTAGCAGGCAGCAACTTGCACGGCCATCAAAAAGTACCAAATGCCACATTAATTTAGCCAAAAATTTGCCGTCGACGGGTCATCATCATCACCAAAGCCGTTAAGCCCCTTATAATCATAATTATCTACCGTACTTCTAAATTTCGCGGCGTGTCCGACCATACTCCGCTCCCATATAGCTCTCGCCTACAGCTCCATGCTAAATTATGACATTTGTCGTATGAGCGGCACCGGCCTATTTCGCGTTATTAACTCAAGCCCACCTTATTACCAACATGCTCTCAATGCTGTCTAATACACGTTTATAATTTGAGACCTGAAATAAAAACACTGAGAAAGGAAAATGTACGGTCGCGGAATGAAATGGTTCACCACCTTAAGATCTTTAGATCTCTAGAATTTTGAATTCTATGTGTCTTAGATTTCTTGATCTTAAGTAGGTTAAGTATTATCATTGTAATAAGCATATTTTTGTGAGAAAATGGCTGGCTGTCGAGTTTCTTTCGGCGTTTCTTCTCGGCAGTGGCCTCTGTGAAACGCTAGTAGGGTTTGACTTGTAAAAGTGCCATTGCGGCCTACTTACAGAATAAAGTTCATTTCATTTCATCTGTTTTTGCTTGCACAGTACGAGTATAATTATGTTATCCGTACCTACCTATTGTTTTGTCGACCGAGTATGACACATTCCGTCCTAATGAAGTCAAGAAATAGCAATGATGACAATTGACAGGAATTGTTATTAACATTTTATAGTTTTATTCATTAAAGCGCCTGTAGAGGCAAGCACTCTCCATACAAACTTTGTGCAAGTTTTTCTTTGCTTGTGTTTGCGTTACATTAATGATTTTTGGTCAGTTTGCTTATTTTTCTGTTATCCAGACACTCAAGAAAAAAAAAAAATTTTTTTTTTTTTTTTGAAATTCTTGATTTTTTTGCTTGACATTCTTTGTATATCCAATATTAACAAGCAAAAAAAACTTATATGCAGGAGTGCCAAAACCGACGAATAAAACGAGTTTAATATGGAAAAGGCCTTGCCTATACAGGCGCCTTAACAAGCGAAGAGGATATTATGATCATTAGGTTTATCAAACTTGACAGAAGGTAATGGCAGATCATAATATTGGTCTTAGGCTACGGCCACCGCAGGCATAATAACTCTCCTTCCAGCCCTAGTTCCGTACTACTATTTGTTCCTTGTGGCACTAAAATGGCAAATGGGCCTGTCATATTTGCCGAAGAGACGACGACCGATGGAGCCAACGAGTTCTGCCCTGGAGACCTCGAGCGGCAAGCCGTAGCGTAGGAAGGCCGCAAGCCAGATGGTCGGATGACATCAGGAAGACGGCAGGGCCAACCTGGACCAGAACCGCTACGTCCAGAACGAAATGGAACGGCATGGAAGAGGCATATGTCCAGCAGTGGACGCAAATATGCTGAAAGAGATTTGTTCCTGGAGGTGAGCAAGGTTGCCAATGCTCCCGAAGGTGCACTGCGTTGACAGTGAGTTTCAAGTAAAATAACGTAGTAACCCAAATAAAAAAATAAAGTAATCTCAATCAAAAATAAGCAACTTTAAGTTGGCGGAATAAGCAGAGCCGCGCGCATTTCAACAATGTCTCCAGAAGACCACTACAGCTAGCTTATGAGTCATCATAATTAGTCATCACAATTTGCTTAGTTTGTAGTGTAGTTTGAATATTCTTTGTAAAATCTGGTTTTCTTGTCACGAATAAATTAATTTCTTTCTTTCTATATAATTTATATTAGGAGAGGGACGTTAATTTTAAAACTGCATAAGTAACCAATTTACTGCTAAAACTGAATAATACTTACCAAAATATACTATTTTCCTTTCACAATTTTATTGCGACACCAGACAAAAGACTCAATCCTTCATCCCATCTCTTTATACCCACGCCAACTTGAGAACGATATTCAAATAAGCATCAATAAACTATAAAAACGAATATACCTTATTCCCGAACATATAAGGTTTATTTTGGCAAAGCATTGTCAACTTTGTACAGGGTGTGTATTACAAATTCGAGACATAGTGTAAGAGTTAGCACCTTGAGAATGCCGGCTGACTTACAACGTGTTTAGGGGCTCAACAATTTACACGTCGTCTCGTTTTTATTTGTATTATTTTTGTCGAACGTGGAATAATAAATGAGGATCGGTTTCGACGAGTTTCTGTAAATATTTTAGGCGAATTAATATATTTTTCTTTTAGTTATTTGACTTGGGTGACAATCACACTACTAACCGAAGTAATTGAAATTGATACCTGCCGCAGTATATGTATATGTATTACTCCGCATCATACTCTGCATCCAGTAGTGAACCCTCTAATTTCATTATCATGTGGTTGCGGAGGGGACCTAGGGGGCGCTCGAACCTTGGCCGCCAGCCTTGTTCTTACTTCTCTCCCGAACATGATCATGTAAGGCGAATCTCCTGAGGCAGTTGGTGTGGCTCGAAGGACACTTTTGACCATACGGACATGTTTTAATATACCACCACTCTCCCCCTCTAATTTGTGCAATGATTTCTTAATAGTCTGTACAAAACGTTCTGCTTGTCCGTTCGTTGCGGGGTGGTAGGGAGCTATAGTTTTATGTACAATGCCATAGTTATCTAAGAAGTTTTCAAATTCTTAAGAAACAAATTGTCTTCCGTTGTCAGATACTAAGGTATAGGGTAACCCAAAGGTGTCAAATAACTTTTCTAGTTTTTGAATGCAAAAGGAACTCGTAGTAGTTTTTGTAGGAATTATTTCTACCCATTTTGAGAAAGCATCCACCACAATCAGAAGTTGATAACCTGAGGTTGGGCCTGCGAAATCGATGTGTAATCTTTGCCAGGCGCTAGTAGGGTCTTCCCAATGATGCAAAAGTGCTTTCGGGGGCTCGTTCTGTTCTAAACGACACGTTCGACAAGATTTCACTTTATCATCAATATCTTTATCTATATTCTTCCAATAGACAAAGCTGCGTGCAAGAAGTTTCATTTTTAATATCCCATCCTCGTCGCCAATTTGTTAAATTAATAATAACAGATACGTTGGTATTCATCTATATTTTCCAAGTGACAGCACAACATTCAAACATACGTTACTAGGTAACTAGTCGGATATGACATGTATGTATGTATAACACTTTATTGCACATAAGAAAACATATATATATATATGAATGCCCTGTATAGATGTGCTCACTTAGGCTTAATGGCTAGGAAATAAGAGCGAGATAATATTACTACTCCTATCTCTCTAACACGAGTGTTGCAAACAGGCCTTACTTTTAACATAAGTAGTTTCAACTCCACCATGCTACGAAATGCTACCTGTCTACAGCGTAGCACTACGTGTCGAGTAGCTACGAGTCGTAGCCGTGCGCGCTGCTGCCAGCTTATTTTAGTTTCATCTTTTCTTTGAATGAAGATGTTGAACATAAGTTTACATTTAAATTTTCTTTTTTAGGGTTCTGTAGTATAGACTGGTAAATATTTCTAAAAATAGCTCTCCTTTTCGATGTCAACGGCATTTTGTGAGCCATTTTGGCAACATGACTTTTCCGTCACTTTCTGATACCTCTAGATAGAAAGTGACAGATGCTTAATCTTGGCGTTTATCACGCTACCACGCGACCATAATACGGGGTCAGTTCATACGTTGGTAAGGTACCAAGTGCCCCAGCAAAGTAGGACCGTAAGATAAAGATAATTTATTTGCTTAAACATGAGTATAAAATATATTTAGATGTTAATGATTAAGTAGTCCTTCATGTTTTGCCTTTCAGCGTACAAATTATAGTTTATGGATGCTATTATTGATTAAGCCACGGTCACATTCAGTACAATAAAGTTAATAAATTTAAATACATGTCACAATAAAAAATAAAAACAGAATAATCTATGCTTGGTTGAATCTATGTCAATTACATTATAAACTATAGGTAATCATTAATAATAGTAGTTTATGCAACTGGTACATAATGAGGGGCATTAAAACATGAGTGTGTTTTATGAAACGAGCCGAAAGCGAGTTTCATAATAAGGTCACACGAGTGTTTAAATGCCTAATTATGTACAGTTGCATACATTACTTTATTTACACACATATTATAACTACTCTAAGATGGGTTCAGAAACCGTAGTAAATAAATACAATAATTGTGTTAATACAACCTTTTTTGCACGGTTGCGGAAATATCAAAATCAGAACTGGCAACCGATACCTGAATGTTATTTTAAAAAGTAAAGAGTCCCTATTCTGATGTGATCATGTCGTTCTAGCTCAAATTTCGTGCGATATATACTAAAAAACATCGAGCTGACATTTCGCATCGACTGAATTTGAATTTTCAGTGATCATTCAGGGACATGTCAACTTTGCCATTTAAATTTTGACAGTTTTGTTTGACGTTTAATATTTTAACATCATATATGAGATAAAAATAAAAATAAAATATTACTGGTGTAGCCTTGGCCACAGATAAGAAAATTGCCATAAATTCATTGAATGTTGAAATGAGAGTCATTTTCTACGGTTTCCGAACGCATATTAGAGGATTTATGATATGTGTGTAGATAATAGTAGTTTATGCAACTGGTACATAATGGGGGGCATTAAAACACGAGTGTGTTTTATGAAACGAGCCGAAGGCGAGTTTCATAATAAGGTCACACGAGTGTTTTAATGTCTAATTATGTACAGTTGCATACACTACTTTATCTACATCCATATATTAAATCCTCTTTCATGTGTTTCGTGTGGGCACTTCTCGCCGGCGTGCGCCATGTTTGCTTCGACAGGCCGGCCACAGATAAGAAAATTGCCATAAATTCATTGAATGTTGAAATAAGAGTCATTTTCTACGGTTTCCGAACGCATATTAGAGGATTTATGATATGTGTGTAGATAAACTACTATTTAATTTGCTAGGGGGCTATTAGACTACACGGTGTTCGCATTATCTAAATTGAAAGGAGGAACTTATCATGAGTAAGTAGCCAATAACAAATAAACAGTATTAAACACGCAATGAATCAGAATACCGGGCCTGTACTTTGACAGAGGGGAAACGCTGCGAATGCCTACTCCCTTCCCCTGTTACTCGAAGCTGGTCATCAGGATATTTAAACAACTGTGTGAACACCATTTGCTGCAGTATATCGATGAATTCAAATCAGTGCAGAGGATTCGGACGGGGTCTCCATTATTAATTGCATCCAAGTGCACTTAAATTGGGCGCCGCGGTACTTTTTAATCGTGTCGACGGACCATTACGGCGCACAGTCTCTCTTAAGCTGCATACCTATGTAGTCTGTTACTCGAATTTTATATATTTATATACAAACTCACACAAGCTTGTACTACGGGTATTAGGTAAATAATAAATAAATATGAAATATATTTATAAATATTTGTGGACAATCTTACAAAAATCAACCTAGTTTCAAACTAAGCAAAGCTTGTACTATGAGCGCTAGATGATGATATACATACTTATATATATACCTATATATATTTTTTAAGAGAATAACTTACTTAAATACATAGAAAACATCCAAGATTCAGTACCAAATAATCGTGCTAATAACACAAATAAATTCCCTTACCGGATTGGAACCCGGGACCTCCAGCTTCACTAACAGGAAGAAGAACTTGTTTAACCAAACAAAATAAATCCCAGAAAGGGAGGGAGGGAGGGAGGGAGGGGGGGGGGGGGTTAGTTCGCCTCTGTACCAGTACTACCTATGTAACCGAATTATCTGTACCTAACACTTTACACTCTCGCGCTTTGTAAACATACTTAAAAGACAATTAGAAACATAGTGGACGGGTAGTGAACTTTCTTCGAGTCTACCCCTCGCATTTTTATCAACTTTTGTAGGGTAGTCAAATGTTGTGCACCCATATCTCCGTTGACAACTTGCTGAAATCTAAAAAAGGCCCCCGCGGCAACCTACCTGCGTACCCATCTTCGTAGGTCTTATGCGAAATAAAGTATAGTAGTAAAACTCTTAATTGCATAAATTAAAAATAACAAGAAATTAATAACACGGCTACAGTAAAGGATTCCAACGGTACCTCACACATCGCGTTGAGAAGTTCTGAGGGAACAAAGAAACTCACATTCATACGCATAAAACCTGAAAACATAACACTCCTTTTTTTAAGCAGTCGTGTAAAAAGAACATTACAGACATAATTTACAAAAGGAGAGGTTAAGTACAAATGCGAAATTATCCCTAAAAGGGACTTCTTCCATTTAAAGTATTTACATTCATACACTTGTGTACAGAACAAGGTATATTTGGCACAAACCTTTTTGTAACCTAACCCAACGTATACCCAGTTAATTTAAACAGACATCAAAACGCCGACATGGAGTAACTGTTACTGTTTCCAGTCAAATAAAGAGGCTCAAATGGGACAGACTTGAAAGTGGGTGTCGGATTTCGGACGCGACGTAACAAACTCGAACATGACAGGGGAAATAAAAAGTTTGTGACGTTTTTAAGGCAAGGCAGTCCCACTGCAAACATCCCGATCTAACACGCGTGAGTTTACAATTACAATTAACCATCCCGCTCTCTACTGAATTCTGTGCGTAGTTTTCGTGAATTACTTACCTACATTTTGATCGATTTTTTGTAATACTGGATAATTTATCAAAAATCTATCCGGTTATTTTGTTGGAACAATAAAAAAGGTACCCTTTTTGTAAAAAAAAACAGTGATATTTTTTTACATTGACAATTACGAAATAATCAGCATGAAAGTTTATTTTTATGATGATATTTTGAATCTCTTTACAGAGTTACCAAAGCATTTTTCAATATTTTGTTCGGTTATTTTGTTACTTTCTTTCTTTTTCAATGTACAGTACGTTTTGTGAAGTGAAATTCTACATTATTTCTTCACATTATACCTCAAACTTTAAGATTTTCGTCGATTCATGAACTGGCCTGGCCTGGCAAGTACCTAAAAAGAATTGTGGTTGACATCCATACCAATATTATAAATGTGAAATTGTGTCTGTATTATTTAAGATTTGAAGCTTACATGGTCATTAACATTAGAATTACGATTAATAACGGGATATTTACCATGTATTATCTGTCAAGTATGTACTGTCGTGTTGTAGTTTTTAATCCGGGATAATAGCGCTTGCAACTGGTGCCGAAATATCGGAAACTCAATAAGACAAATATACCTACATGGTAAATATATCCTATTCTAGATCGTAATTTCTGATGCGTCTGTATTACTATCTGCTACCTCTTCAAGCTTAAACCGCTGAATCAATTTAAATGACATTATTTTGGTAAGTGTAGAGGTACAATACAATACAACAATACAAATACTCTTTATTGCACACCTCAATAAATAGAACTAAGAGGTATAGAGGTAGTTTGAGTCCCGTGGAAGGACATGATACTTTTTCATTCCGGAAATCATCCCTTAAGGAGTGGAAGTTTGTACGTTTATCATTCTTCGATAATTTGATAAGCGCCTGAAATAAAATAATATTTAGAAATTAAATTCTAACGCGATGAATGATGAGCTGACTAGTTTTAAGTTTACTGTTTTGAATAATTAGATCGCATGAAACAAGACGATTTTCATATTTTAACTTCAAAAGGTCAAAAACAGTTACTGAATTCGATATTACCTGAATCTGCCCTATGTAACATGATTACCCTTAACCTGACCGT
Source organism: Cenopis cana (assembly GCA_951800055.1). Lineage (NCBI taxonomy): Eukaryota > Metazoa > Arthropoda > Insecta > Lepidoptera > Tortricidae > Cenopis > Cenopis cana. The sequence goes on along the minus strand of OX637479.1, from coordinate 771,852 downwards.
GGCTGTAAGTAAGTAAATATTTATTTGTGATACAGTTACATAACAGATGACAGTACAGGCCGGCAGGCTGTATAGGCCGGGCTCAATAGATAGATAGAGAGATAGATAGAAGATTTCCGTAATAAAATTACATTATAGCAATCAAAGTTTACGCTCAAACGCTTCAATCAAACTGATATCAAATTCGACTGTGAAACGCAAGTGTCAGTTGCACCTCCTGTTGTGTATTATCTCGTATTTTCCTAGCATCCAGCGTTTTCGAGCAAACCTCATCACTGGCATGCTCACCTCTCCCATCTCCGATCTATTAACTACCACAATGCGTATTAACTTTATCTACTACCGCAGTACGGTCGGCCGCACAGGTTCGTGCTTGCTTTAGGTTTAGTTTCATGGACGTCATGCTTGGTAATTGCCTAATTAAATCATTTATTTACAAGAAAATATATAAAAGCTTACAACAAGAACTCAAATAATATTAAAGCTAACTTAAATCTAAAACAGGCCCTTTTCATTCATCACAGGCGGCATTTCATCTAATTTAGTATTTAGCAGTAACAATAGTTTATTGCGAATCTTGGGATTAGGTAGCGGACCCCAGGCATCCTTCAGGATGCAACTGTACTGGGATAACGCTAGGAGGATGATGAATAGTTTATTGCGACGTAAACGCATATTGCTTGTGTCAGCGCAACCTAAAGTGTATATGTCACCGTAAAAGTGTATAAACCGTTAGATTATCATCTAACTAGCGGGATTATAGACTGTCGAAAGTTTGTGAACCGAAAATTGTCTAATGCTCTCCTACAGTGAGTCGACGAAGCCCCGCTGCGCGGGACTTATTTTTCCGCTCTGAGGAACTCAAGAGTTATAAGTTTCACGTAGAAAGATGTGAACTGTAATATAAAGTTTACAATTTAAACCATTCTTTTTCGATAGATTATAAACTTTCGACAGTTTACAATCTCGCAAGAAACTGACGGTTACAAACTATATTAGGATAGGAACATATCGAATAAATGGTTCTTTACGTGAGTACGCCTGGCTCTCACTTCAACCGCAAACCCTGCCTCTCCGACCACCATCGTGTTATATTGGATGGCGACCCTGCCAGGATTTACCTCCTAGATTATTGAATGAATTAGGTATTACTTTGATGAATTATATTAAATCATACTTTAAATCATCTATTTCATAGAGGACGGCTAACAAAAACGAATCTTAAAATGAAAATGATGATATGAGCAGGGATGTTATTCACAAACCGACTTTGTGCCCGTTTTATATGGAAACTGTGAAATGTAATTTGTCACTTTTTGACAATTTCCATATAAAAACGGGTGAGGTGAGAGGTGACAAGTGAGGACGAGGCGCTTAGTAAATCGCATAGCAGTGAATGTGATATTTCAAAAATAGTAAAAACTAGTTCCGAGCCCTGCAAGCAGCCAAATATCACTAGTATTGGCTTGCATCAATATTAACTCATAAATTCTACACGAAACGTGCCCCAAGCGTCCTGGTCAGCTGTACCGCATTGTCTCTTATCTATACTGCAGTTAGCTATAGCTGGAAAACAAGATGTTGTCCATTTATCCCCGCTTAGTGCACGTGAACTACAGGTCAAGCTGAGGCGATAATTCTCCCCACCGGGGAGGTGGGGTAATCTCCCCGCAGTGGGTGTCGATGGGACTAATCTGGGTTAGCAGTTAGTTAGTCTTAGCGTTAGTGAATCAAGATGCAGTTTGCAGTTTATGGAGATGTTTAGTTAATTAGCGAGGTTTATTACTGTAGAAGTATATTAGTATTGTCTTTAGATTATGTTCACAATATTATTTGGACAATGAATAGTACCTACATCACCTATTTAGGGCGGTAAAACATAGCAGATATTTGAGGTACGAGCCAAAGGCAAGGGCGATAAAATGTACCTAATCTGAGGCTTTGTTGATACTTACCGCCCGTTGCAGTACAAAATTTTATATCGCCCCCTTGCCAGAAAGTGGTATTTGCAGTACCGGTAGCTTGCGGTAATTGCCACTTTATGGCCAGGTGTGCATTAAAAATATTTTTTGAAACTTGTATTGGTCTGCTGTGAAAATTTGAATACTGTAGCTCCAAACGTTTGGCTGTTAAGCTAGCAGTATAACCGACATAAACAATCCTGCTGACATCGAATACAAGTACAGAGTATGTCGGTGCAGAGTTCACCGCGGCAGTGCCTGATGACGTCATATATTCGACGACATGATTAATGCGCGACATTAGCGCCCTTACTGGCGTACAGTTGCCCCGACTCGGTACGTATTAACATCTTCCAATATACCCTGTGATATATATATATATATATGTATATACCTGTACAGTTTCTAAAAGTTACAGCACAACGGAAAGCTAATATCTCGCTAATTATTTGGAAGAGGCCTTACAAGTTTTTTTCTTTTTTTATTTAAAATTTTGACAAAAGTATTTGTAATACCAATAAAGTGATTATGAAGAGATTAAAGTGTTTAATGTTTGCCTACTAACACCTATTTATTTTTGAAATGTTTTTTTTTTTATTGGATACGATAATTTTATTACAGTTTTAGATAGCAACATTGCCCTTTTTAGGGTTCCGTAGCCAGAACAAAAAACGGAACCCTTATAGTTTCGTCATATCTGTCTGTCTGTCTGTCCGTCCGTATGTCACAACCGGTTTACTCGGAGAATATAAGTACTACAATTATGAAATTTGGTAGGAAGATGTATTCTATGAACCGCTATATAAATGTGATGTGAAATAAGAAAAAAAAATCTAAGGGGGGGCACCCCATACATGTAACCGGGGGACGAAACATTTTATTTTTCAATGCAAGTAGTTGTGTGGGGAATTTTGGATAGGCCTTAAAAATGATATAGAGGTTACTAAGAAAGTTTTCAATTTAAGTCAATCGTTGGTGAGATATTAGCTCCCAAAGTCGTACAAAGGTAAAGGTCGGGATCTTTCGCGCGGTTTCGTGCGTGTTCGAACGAGTAATTTCGTAGGAACTTTCGACAAATCAGGAAATCGCCTTACTGAGGCCTTGTTCATCTATGAAAAGATAATTTAATCAGCGTCAGTATTAGAGGTGCGGCACTTTCGTAAGTGGATTGTAAGACCGATACGGGAGCGACAGCCATGACCGAATAATTGCCATATAAGTAAATGTCCCGCCCAAAGATGAAAGAGGCTGAATTTGAACATGTTTTACAATTAATATTATGTAGTTTATCGATGCATATCACAACTTGTGACTAACAAGCATAGTCATTTCAATGAGTCCCGACAATTCTTTGTAAATATCACGATCGTTAAGGCGCGGGTAATAAATAGAGTGCAAAATAAAGTGGTATATAAGCAGATGCAGATTCGTGCCGGGTGGCGGCGGCGGGTGATCTATCACCGTGCGTGGGCCATGACGGCAGCGGGGGAATACATCGTTCCGTCTACCAAGAAGTGCTCTACACGTCTAAATGCGTATTCAGGCTAAGAAGGAGATAAAAGAATTACCATAGACCTAGTGAAGCCGGTTTTGAACCACACACAATAAGTAAGGACACACTCACTCTACAATAGCTACTGCACCAACCAAGGTCTCTTTTTTTAGGGGTCAAGTCGCCCCTCCCTCTTCCAGCTAAACGGTGGCTACAAGGCATGTGATAAAAATCATGGTAGTAGTCCATATAATGAATTTAAAAAGAAAACTTTCACATCTAAGTAGATATTACTAGTTATAGAGTAATAGTCGAACATAAGAAATGTACTTTGCAAAAGCAAACTTTCGTACAATTTTCATTGATCCCTTAGATAATGTTATTAATTATATCAAAAACATAGTAAGTATAAGTTTGCAAACTTTTTAGTCCACATAATGTAGCGGGTGGATAACTACGGAAACCTACATTGTGCGTGACCGCCTTTTTTAAACTGAATGTGGCTTTATAGGCCGGGTCCAACAAAGCGATCGGACTGCGCGGTTGGAAAATGTGGAAATCCAGGGAACCTCCGACACGACCACGCGGCGGTTTAAACACTGGAATACTCTAAGAGTTTACGCTCCTGTGAGCTTGGTTGGTTCCCAAGGTCTCGAGGAAGGATTTAGAAAAGCACCGGTTTGATAACAACACGATACGTCGACGTATTTAGACATACGTGTCTAAATCCTCAAAAAACTAAATAAAATCATAACCCTCTATGTAAACCACGGTAAACAAACATTGGCGTGATTGTGTGGTGTGATCGTTGCAGAAATGTGCTCTATCGTAACAGCGATATCTATCAGGCAATTACTACTCTAACAACTAAATATTACATAATTATAACATATGTATACAGGAAAGATTATACGATAAGATAAGATGTTTGTTTATACTCTCACGCACATATATAACAAACTAAACTATGCTCAGAACTAGATTAAGATAATTATTATGGCGGTTGTCTCACTGACGCGGTTTCCGCACGACGGTGCGGTGTGCCAGCGAGACAGCGCTATGGAAATCTTTAGCGGTGTCCCGCTCGCACTTTGGAGACCGTCCGGTGGCTCTAGTATAAGTTTTTTCGAAACATTTACTAATTCGAACGCGTTTGCGTTTTGTCTCAAATTGTATGAAAACGCTCTCACCGGGTTTGAAATACGCGCGTTCGTCGGTTAGCAACAAATGTTATACTCGCTGTTTTAGTTTCCACTAGTGACCACCAGAGGCGCTGTTCACATTTCAATACCACTTTCATACATTTTGAGACAAAACGCAAACGCGTTCGAATTAGTTAATGTTTCGAAAAAACTTATACTAGAGCTACTGAAACCTCATTAATGTGACAACCGCCTTACACCATTGCGGCACGTATTAAATAACATTTATGTAAGTAATTCTTTTAGTGTTGAGTGTGAATGACTATTTTGTAATAGATCATATATCAGTTAACTTCCATTTGTCATTTTCAATATTTACCTAGAATTTGATACAAGTCCCGCGCGGTTTGTCTCGGGACGACAATATTTCCCCAGACTCTGGTTTGGTATTGAATTACAACGCACGAAACTCTGAAAATTATTACATTTGAAGTACAGAAAATAAGTTAAAATTGGATGAAATGTGATACGCCTATTTCGGGTAGATAAAGTATTATCTGCAGTCAATCAATAGCCTTAGGCGACTTCCTGACTTGGCGGGGCGGGATCGATATGTGACATTTCCTTCTTTGACGTAAACTTACTGACGTCGCAATAATTCCCGCTTGACGGAATACTGTCAGTATTACATTAGCGCAGTAGTAATATCATGCGCAGAAGGGGAGCAGTACCGCCTTCGCATCGTCCCGCTTCCGCGCATCCCGCGCCAGTCAGGAAGCACTCATTTAAATATAGGGACGTAGTAAAAAATGGTATCGCGTCGTCTGACAGCTGACACTGACATTTGACACTTTTCTCATATCGTACTGCCTCCGCACCGACAAATCAGGAAGTCGCCTTAGAGTCTATTACAGACGACCGCAAGCCTGGCAAGTGAAGTTTGCCCGTGGCTAACAGATGTCACGCTGAATGTGTCGTAACTTGGCCTAAAATATGATCCGTAACTACAGCAATCCATACTAATATTAATAGTGAGTGATTTATTTATCGAATAATTTCCAAAAACTAAATCGACAAAAAATCTATAATATAATTATTGAAATTGCTCACAAAATTTCACGAGAATTGGTTCACCACAGCCGGACGTATGAAATCATTTTGCTAAGCTAAAACAGAGACGCTTTGCTTGCTTGGTCAATAAATATGAAATTAAGTTGGTCTGTCTATAACCCTTTCGTTGAACGGATTTGGATGGTAATGAAAATATTATTTTTTTTAGTTCAAAATTGTACAACGCTCAACGAATTTCCCTAAGGGAAGTTTGGTCTAGCCAGCAATATCAGAGCTCACAATAGGGCAAACCCATTATTTTTTTACATTTACAAAGATGGTAAACGCTCAAATCAATCATGACGGCAAAAGGCCGGATGGCATGACCCTCGTTCCCTGGAAGTTGGGACGGCCCCTAGTATGGGATGCCACATGTGTGGATACTCTAGCGCCGTCCCATCTTTCAGGGACCTCAATCAGAGCAGGGGCTGCAGCGAACACTGCGGAAAACCTCAAGCGGCGCAAATATGCAGCCATTGATACTGGCTGCATGTTTGAGCCGTTTGGGGTTGAAACGCTTGGGCCATGGGGGCCCGGCGCTCATATTGTATATAAGGAGCTGGCCAAGCGTCTAGTGGAGGCAACTGGGGACCAGAGGGCTGGCGCCTATCTCGCCCAACGGATTGCTATTGCAATCCAGCGAGGCAATGCCGCCAGCCTTCTGGGCACCTTGCCCCACAGCACTGACCTGGGGCCAGTTTTTTATTTGTAAATATTTAGTTTATTTTAGTTTATAGTTAGTTTTAGTCTGTTTTTATAATGTTATTTATATTTTATTTTTCATTTATTAAATAAAAAAAAACCCTGTGTTCGACACCGTCTATCTACAAATCGCTGTTTTGGTGGCCCCGCTGGAGCACGGCGCTACTTTAATAAATGCCCTGTCTTTGCTTTGCTTTATAATTCCTTGCTGGAGTAAGGTGTCTATATTGTGATGGTGAAGGAAATGAATCGTCGGGGCACGCGAGCAGTAACTCTTCTGATATTTTCATACATGAAAATATCAGAGTACTTTTAGAAAATTTTATGATGAGTCAAACAGTACAAATTAGAAAATCTCATCAAAAACTGTTTGTTGCCTAAAAAAATATATATACATGTGAAAATTACAAGTTCGTGAACGATTTTGATAATAATCTTCCCTTATTTGACGATGCCAATTTTTGTATTATTAACATGATTATTAATTTCATGTTTGTGTATTGCAGTATTAAAATGTAATTTTCATCATGCAATAATATAATCAACATCTATCCTACAGGAGCAAACAAATCTGAATAGCAAATACACATTAAACGTTTGACAGAATGCTTTGCTTAATTAATAAAGTAATTAATTAGTTAATTACAGAAGCATTAATTTTGTATTAAGCAGTAACACTGCTAACGCAAACTACAAATTTCGAAATAGCTCAGTTATAGCTCAGTTGGCTAGAGCGAGTGGCCGCGAGTGCCGGGAGGTCGCAGGTTTGAATCCTGATCGGTGCCTATTGTTTACAATTTTTCCTTTATTTCTAAGGCGACTTCCTGATTTGTCGGTGCGGAGGCAGTACGATATGAGAAAAGTGTCAAATGTCAGTGTCAGCTGTCAGTCGACTCGGTACCATTTTTTACTGCGCCCCTACATTTAAATGAGTGCTTCCTGACTGGCGCGGGATGCGCGGTAGCGGGACGATGTGAAGGCGGTACTGCTCCGCTTCTGCGCATGATATTACTACTGCGCAAACGTAATACTGACAGTATTATGTCAAGTGAGAATCTTTGCGACGTCAGTAAGTTTACGTCAAAGAAGAAAATGTCACAAAATCGATCCCGCCCCGCCAAGTCAGGAAGTCGCCTAAATTTACAGAAAAAAACTCAAATGCAATGTACAGTGTCATGGTGGAGTTCAATAATCGTAGAATGCCTGCTCGACAAGCCACTTCTTGAGCTTGAATTGAAATATAGAATTTCTTTGTACTGCAATATGTAATGAGATACATAGATAGATAGATGATAACTTTTTTGACGTATGTGGTGGGACTATGCGACAACATGGATTGTAGGATGTGTGGCGAGGATGACGAGACAATGGAACACTTGCTGTGTGAATGTCACGCCCTCGCCAGACAAAGAATGAACGACTTTGGCAATGGTTACCCAGAACCAAAGGAATACAGAGTACTCCCGTTGAACTCCATCATCCGGTTTGTGGAGAGATTGGAGAACAGCTTGGAGTAGGTATAAAGGAGGGGGCAATTGCACAAAAGATCCCATTGGGTCGAAGTGCATCCGCGAGGGCCCTCATCTAGATAAGATAAGATAAAAGACGTATGTGGTTAATACACCTTTGGGCCCATGACATGAATGAGTTTTTCGGACTTGGCTAACTTTTGTTAGCCACGGTCGGGAGGCGTGTACCCAACTCGTATTAGAATATTTACAATTTCAACTTATTATGCGTTCTAAGAGTAGTTCTTTTTAACAGCAATATCAAAGTAGGCATACACCAAAACAGCATTTAATACTTGAAACTCATTTAACTGCTTGAAAGTCGCAATGTATTTATTATCTATTTAAGGCGCTACACTGAGAAATTTGGAGACTTTGAAACGCTGTCCTGCCCAGACTAGCAAACAGTAGGGGCTGATTTTCAGATATACGATTCTTGACTATATGATTGTGGTACTGACAATAGCGAAACATGATTGCTTAAAATTTTCTCGATAGAAAATAAATCCAAAGTCGAGTCTATATTTTCCTTTTTTTCCTCAGCCTACTAAAACAACGCATTATTAAAAGACACGATTAAGATAATATGATGGTATTTTACCTCATCTAGGTACTGACAAGAGGAAATTTAATAAACCTGCACACAGTCAGATATTTAACGAGATTTGTCTAAAAAGCCATTCTCGGAGAGGGTTGCATCCCGTTTTATCGTGATTGAAAAACAAAGGGTGTCTCTTTCAATCGATATATCTTTACAGCGCACTCCTAAGCCAAATTCCCGAAACATTTGCCTAGCTACACGAAACGTAATTGGCAAAATGGATTACATCAAAGGCATCATCAAGGGTACTATTTGAAGAATGAATCATGTATTCAGCCCTCTTGCAAATTCAGTGAGATAACAATACAATTTAAACATTTACGGAGACGCACAGGAATACTAACGGCACTTGGAAATTTTAAAAAGCGGACAAGTTCGAACCGTGGTTACGGTATTATACAAAAGGAAAATATTACTTTTACGCTTTCAACAAACAATACTTACGAAAATCCTTAGGAAATATCGACTATCTTTTTCTTTATCCTAGATAGGGTTGTGTTTGACCACAAATAAATTGATAGTAAGCGATATTGTGGTCTAGAATGGAACGCGCTTAACTAGTAAAAACCGATTCACTTTCGCCTTGAAGACCAAAAGTAATTCACGGGCACCAAATACGAACCGCTTTATTTTGTTTTATAAGAAACTATATATAAAACTAGTTTCTATAGCCAAACCACGTCCTTTTTTTCATCTGTATGCATTAAAAAGACATTGATTTACACTAACGTGAGATGAGAGAATTGTAGGTACCTACTTAATAAGAGAACAACGGCTGACACTTATTTGGAAAATACACTATTTGAGACATTTTTCGTACTGCAATTGGAGTCTTCCATCAGGTTGAGAGGTGTTAAATAACCGACCACGCATCACTGGTCGACAGCACGCGCGAAGCCGAAACAAAACATGTCGCAAATAAGTAGTGTATTTTCCAAGTGAGTGTCAGCCGCTGTTCTCTTATTAAGTAGGTACCTACAATTCTATCTCACGTTAGTGTAAATCAATGTCTTATTAAGGATTTTTTAAAGCATACAGATGAAAAAAGGACGTGGTTTGGCTATAGAAACTAGTGACGTGTCATATTCCCCTACAAACTACTCGAACACAACGACCGAGCGTTATTAACTTTTCATCAAAAGTTGCTGATTCTATACTATGATTAAAATATATTTCGTAAAGCAGTCGACCTACGAATGATCAACCAAACGATTTTATGTGAATCGATATAAATAAACTCGTAAATAAAATGTCGATCTAATGGATGACTTGTTTTGTGTGCCTATAAAATTATACATATCAATCCAGTTTGTATGTATATCTGAATACTTTCAAAGTGTCACCGTTCAATCGAAAAGTGTTGAACAATCTAACCGAACCCTAAAGTCGGATCAAAACAGGTAGCAATTACAGTGTTACTTTGTGCTCCGCCGTCGAAATAAACAACTTATTTCGGGGCAGCACAAAGAATTCATGAATTTATAATGCGCTGGGAAATTAGCTTTTTCTCGCACTCGCCCGCGCCCGCGCCGCTCGTTCCTGTAGATATCCAGCCCGCTCTGCCTACTACCACAGAATAATAATACCCTCTAGCCAGAGCCAAAATGCTTTCTTATCTTATCTTTGCGTTAAGCAACGGCGCCCTATTTATTTATTCATATTCAGATATTCACAATATTTTTAATAAAATCGTATTTATCGTTTGGCAATTATATATTAATTATAAGACAGCTGCTGCGGAGAGGAGCAGAGACATGCAAAAACAAAGTGACCAACCAAATTAATCCATTAAATCGAAGCGTAGCGCAGCAAAGGAGCGAATTTGATTGGTCAACTACTACCTGCTACCTCAAAGCCCATTTACATTGTCAAGAGCTTACATATGCGATTTTAATTACATCGCGGGGTTTGATCGTCCTCGTCGTACCTCGTTACAGTTTCTTGCACCGTCTAAATTGACCTTTATGCCAGTTACGGCGAAAACCAAAAAATCTAAATTTAACTACCTTTCCAATCGTCACCCGCCATTACCTTTTTTATTATTTACGATCGTTTTTTAAGTCATTACCTGAAGATTCGATACAGGCCTGTCGCGTCAGAAGAACAAGGTGATTTCAATTCAAACGGAATATGATAGCATCGCGTATCATGCCGCGTTTGAGAAGGAATTACGTTTCGGCTTCCTTTCCTCAGAGTTCGTTATTAGATTAGGTTTTTGCGTCATAAATGTGAATATAATATTGTTTGGTTGTTTGGGAATATGGAGCGTAACGCTTTGGGACATGTGAAATTGGAATATATTATTTACCTATAACATGGGTGGGACGTTTTAATGGTTGAGCTATTGATATAGGTAACTAAACATGTTGACTCTCCGTACTGCCTTATTATTTTCGAATTCGATTCCAATTTTTCGTTGATTATTACATGGTATGTCTGTAAATACAATAATAGTTTAGTGTTATATCATTTACATTGTATGTCAGAGAATACAATAATATGCAATTGCCAATGAAATATGTTCATTGGCAATTGGTTGCGCTTTGCACTTTTACAGCGCTGCCCGCCCCCAATGTGTCACGGCCCTTATACTTCAGAAATAGGCGTTCTTGTTTGCGGTACTGGACACGATAATGCTTTTAGCACAGTCCTGAGTGGAAGTCACTAGTTTTAAGTTGTGTTCCAGTTTTCTCACTTGTAGCCTAGAAAACATTTTGTTTCAGTCACTGCGCCATTCTTTTGTAATGTTCATTGACGTCTTGAATAAATACATTTTAAACAAAATTTGGAAACACAATAATAATAGAAATTAATCATAACTAAAACTAAATTTAACTAAAAATATTCCTAAATAACTTAAAAAATTAATAATCTAAAATAAGGGGTCCCCCCGGCAAAGTGCCAAAGAGATTATTATATGCGTTTTTGTACACAGAAAAACGTACTTTATTTTTGTTCAGTACAGTCTAATATTGTACCTTGGATATTTTAATCGAATGCATGTACGTAATTACTACTTACCATGTTTTTTATGTTTGAATGTTAATTTTATTGCATTAGTACTCAATAACTTTGTATGCAAATTTCCCGTTACCTATATAACTCCTAGCTTTTCACAGTTTGTATTCTCGTTGCTTGGGTTGGGCTAGGGTCTATAATAGGGTTCAGAATTCAGCATGAATACCGCGAAGATACTGGGTTTCGGGGACCACCGGTGCCCACCGACTTTTTTGGCAATTGTCCCGAAGGCTGGCTCGTTCCTTGGCCACCGGATTAGCATAGCCATCCAAAGGGGAAACGCTGCCATCCTTATGGGAACCCTTCTACAGGGCTCCGATCTTGGAGACCTTTTTAGGGTTCCGTAGTAAATTAGGAACCCTTATAGTTTCGCCATGTCCGTCCGTCCGCCTGTCCCCCTTTTTTCTCAGTAACCGTTAGTACTAGAAATCTGTAATTTGGCATAAGTATACATATCAATGACGCCGACACAACGGTAGAATAAAATCTTTAAAAAAAAGTTTTGTTTGGGTACCTGCCCTACATGTAAAGTGGTGGTGCAATTTGTTTTTCTTCCAAAACGTCGTGTTGGGTATCTTTGGATAGGTCTTTCAAAAATATTATAAGGTTTGTCAGACCATTTTTTGATTCAAGAATCAGTGGGCGTGATATTCAGCTTTGAAGTGATAAATTTTGTTATGGTCAAGTGCCCCCCCCCCCCCCCCTGCCAGCTAAACGGTGGCTACTAGGCATGTGAAAAAAATCATGGTAGTAGTACATACAATGAATTTAAAAGGAAAACTATCACAGCTAAGTAGACATTACTAGTTAACGAGTAATAGTCGAACTTCAGAAATGTACCTACTTTGCAAAAGCAAACTTTCGTACAATTTCCATTGATACCTTAGATAATGTTTTTAATTCTGTCAAAAACATAGTAAATATAAGTTTGCGAACTTTTTACTCCACATAATGTAACCGGTGCATGACTACGGAACCCTACCTTGCGCGTGGCCCGAATAAAAAAATGAATAAAAAAATAAAATAAAATGAACTTTATTCTGTAAGTAGGCCGCAATGGCACTTTTACAAGTCAAACCCTACTAGCGTTTCACAGAGGCCACTGCCGAGAAGAAACGCCGAAAGAAACTCGACAGTCAGCCATTTTCTCACAAAAATATGCTTATTACAATGATAAATGATAATACTTAACCTACTTAAGATCAAGAAATCTAAGTATCTATATAAAGCAACACAAAACAAAGAATAAAATGAGGAAAAAACACCAGTTATGTACAGTGTGTAATTCTGCAAGAAAACATTTCAAAACTGTATACACCTTAGCATTATCAAATTCTATTTAGGAAAAAAAAAATTGAATCCTTTAGACTATAAATTTAGTTATAAATCTTTTGATATGTTTTCTTGCAAGAACTGCGTCAACTAGATAAAATTAAAAAATACACAATATATGAATCTTTACTCTATTTAAGTATCTGGTTTGGGCCATGCTTTTCTGTCTGTTAGATAGTCCTCAACCTTGTAATAAGCCTTCGACATCAATGATTTTTTCAAGTACTTTTTAAGAGCTGGAAAAGGTAAATTCAAAACTTCATCAGGTAACTTATTATAAAAACGGACACATTGACCTACAAAAGATTTGTATACTTTACGGACACGAAATTTTTTAGTGGCAATTTTATTTTTATTTCTAGTATTAAAATTATGTATATCAGAATTTTTACAGAAGGAGTCTATGTTCTTAAGGACATAAACAATATTCTCATAGATGTACTGGGACGCTACAGTTAAAATGTTGATTTCTTTAAAGAGTTCTCTTAAAGATTCACGTGAGCCTAGTGTTAACTACTATATTAAAAGGCACTGGTTTTTCCGCTAACAAAAGATATAATAAGTCAATCAAAAATAAAAGACAAAGTATAAAAAAATCATAGACAATAAAAAGTAAAAGGCTATAAAAAGTTGTGCAATCTTGCACATTCTCCCCTTTTTTAAGACACAAGAAGTTTTGCCAGCTTTTTAAGCGGCCTGCGAAGGGTTCCAGCAGCCGTAGCGACATCTGCCACTCGAACTATGCCATCACGCCCTGGGTACAGCCGAGTTATGCGTCCTTTAGGCCACGAACCGCGTGGTAAGTTTGAGTCACAAACTATGACGACGTCGCCTTCAGCGATAGCCGGGGGTGAACCACCTCCTGTTCTTGGCGATAAGGAGGGAAGATATTCCTGAACCCAGCGCATCCAAAACTGATCAGCCAACCTGAGCGCTCTTCGCCACCTGCTCCGGCTGTTCAGATCCGAATCGTCAAGAGTGGCGGGAAAAGGACGACCAGACGAGGATCCCAACAGAAAATGTGCCGGCGTCAACGCTTCCTCGGCATCAGGCTCCAACGAAACGTGTGTTAGTGGCCGCGTGTTCACCACAGCCTCTGCTTCCGCTAAAAGGGTAGACAACACCTCATCTGAGGGAGCCCGTTCTCGCAGCGTGACCTTCAGTGCGTTCTTGACGCTACGTACGAGTCGCTCCCATGCTCCACCCATAAAAGGCGCCGCAGGAGGAATAAAGCGCCAATTTATAGACTCGTTAGCCGCGTAATCCTCGATCGACTCGCCGTAGAGGGCTTGTAATTCTCTGCTGGCTCCTACAAAAGCAGTTCCGTTGTCGGACCAGATTTCAGTTGGAGTCCCGCGACGAGCGATAAAGCGGCGAAGGCTCATTATTGCCGCATCGGTTGACAAACTGTGGACTACTTCAAGGTGTATGGCGCGAACAACTAGACAGGTATATAGGGCCACATAGCGCTTCTCTTGCCGCCGACCAATAGTGACGTTGATTGGGCCCAGGTAGTCCAGACCGACGAAAGAAAACGGCCTCTGATGGTGAGCTAAACGAGCTTCTGGGAGGTTACCCATTGGTGGTTGAAAAGTTCTAGAGCATCGAAGTTTGCACAGTTGGCAGTTGTGGGCCACAGATCGAACAGCATTTCTAAGGCCAATAATCCAAAACCTTTGGTGCAGCTCGTTCATAACTAGTGCGTTGTTAGCATGCGCAGCCTTTTGATGGTATCTGGCTATCAAGAGGCGAACAGCTGGATGCTTTCCGTCCAATATCAATGGGCGCTTGGCCTCCTCAGCGATGGCCGTTGCAGCGACTATGCGACTGGACATCCGAAGCTGATCGCGGTCATCTATGAACGGCGACAACTTGAAGAGGCGGCTGCTTCGAGGTAGTGGCTCTTGGTTCTTGATGCGTAGATAGTCCTCTTTGAAGGAGTCGAGCTGACTTTGACGTAGGATGTGGACCTCAGCAACGCGTATATCACTCGCAGATATTCTTGCCGATATATCAGGAATGTTGGGGGTAATAGGAGAGGATGTGCAAGCAGGTTGGAAGATGCACAAGCTTCCTTCAAGACGACGTTGGTTAAAATTTGGATCTCGTCGTCGTTGACTACGCATACGAAGTAATGAAATGAATTGATGCGCTTTTGCTGTTGCTCGCACCATTCTCAACCATGAGCTAAAACGGTTTGGGTTTGCGGAGACAGGCGCGGGCAGATCGGTTTCTTTGATGAGATGAATAAAATCAGCGTGTTTATACTCTTCACGGCCTAGTCCACTGACGTCGATCTCAGGTTCAGTGGGCCAGTCCGATAAAAGAAGGAAATCGGGTCCTGCAACCCAGCGAGATTCCGGAGATAGCACAGAGCGCTTCAACCGAGTGGCATCGTCCGCTACGTTTAAGTTGCTCGGGATCCAACGCCACTCACTAACATTTGTAAGCTCCAGTATCTCGCCAACTCGATGAGATACAAAGGGCTTGAGAGCGCGAGCATCACTGCGAAGCCAACCCAGAACAGTCATCGAGTCGCACCAGAAAACGCGTTTCGAGGGTTTCAATCGGTGGGCTTCGCATATAGACTTCGCAAGACGCGCGCTCATCAGAGCACCTTGAAGCTCCAAACGAGGAATCGAAACGGGTTTAAGTGGCGATACTCTAACTTTGCTACAGATGAGAGAGAGCCTGACGTCACTGTTCTCGTAAACAAAACGCCAGTAACCGACTGTTGCAAAAGCAGACTCGCTCGCATCTGAAAACAAATGAAGTTCGCAACCTACTACTCTAAGGTCGCTTAAGTTATAGCGTCGTGGTATGCGCAAGGTGGAGATTGAAATCAAATCCTGATACCACAACTTCCACGCTGCGCAGTCACTTGGAGGGAGCTCTTGGTCCCAGTCCACGCCCTTGCGCCAAGCGTCCTGAAACATAATTCGACCACGAACAACGATTGGCGCAAGGATCCCTAGTGGATCATAAATTCGCATCACGTGCACCAACACCTCACGTTTTGTGAGCTTATCTGCCAACCCTGCCTCTTTTTTTACTCCCGTGTTGAAACCGATCAGGTCGTGAGCGGGTTGCCAGATGAGACCGAGTGTACGAACGGGCGTGTCTAGGCGACCTAAATCTACATCAACATCATTCAAAGCTGGTACTTCAAGTAGCGAAGCCTTTGGCAGTAATGAAAGTGCCAAAGGGTTGTTCGAAATCCATCCACGCATCTCAAAACCAGCATGAGAATGGACGGTGTAAATATCAGATGCTAACTTGGCGGCTTCGGTGACACTGTCTAAGCTAGTAATGCAGTCGTCCATGTAATGGTCTGCGAGAATTACTCGAGCTGCGTCCGGGTAAGTCTCCTGCCATTCTAGAGCATTTTTATTTTTAATGTGAATGGCAGTAAACGGGCTAGAGGCAGCGCCGAAAATCATGGACGACATGCGGAATGTTCTGATCGGTTCGTTTGGGGTGTCGCGCCATAGAAACCTTTGCGCATCCCTGTCTTTTGCAATAATTTTTATTTGAGGGAACATTTCGCGAATATCAGCATTCAAAGCCACTTTTCCCTCTCGGAACCGCACCAGAATACCCAACAAAGGCTGCAGAAGATCGGGGCCTGTCAATAACAAAGAATTCAAGGACACGCCGTGAGACTTCGCTGCTGCGTCGTGTACCGTGCGCAACTTATTTGGCTTATTTTGATTCGTCACACCAAAGTGAGGAAGATGCCACAGAGGATACCTCGAATTGTGACGTGGTGGACAGGGTTCGGCGTATCCCTTTGACAGCATGTCATGTATATTACGACGATAGCGGTCAGCATAGCATGGATCTTTCAGCATTTTTTTCTCTAAACTGAGAAACCTGGATAAAGCCAACTTATAACTATCAGGCATGTCCAACTTATCAGCTTTCCACAATAAACCAACCTCAAAGCGGCCGCCCTCCAGACGATGCGCCGTGCGCTCGACAATCTGTATGGCACGCTCGTCGTCGGCACTGCGGGCTTCATTCTTCGATATTCCTATTGAATCGATCTTAAATTGCTCCCTAATAAGGTGTTCTAAGATAAACTTATCGTTTTCTACGTCAGGTTCATTCAATGTGGTATGGCTGACAACGTCAACCCGTCTAGTTTTACTGCAACCGAAACCAAACAAAACCCATCCCAAAGCAGTCAAGATAGCTACGGGTTGTGTCTTGGTTCCTTTGCGAGTAGCTTTAGGAAGAGATAAATGCCAGTTGTCAATTCCTATAATCACCATAGGCTTAACATCCTCGTAACAAAATTCGTGAGCTATGTCTGCTAGGTACGGATACTTGCGCACGCTGTCATGATGCGCATGCTGACGCGCAGCACCTAAACCGCTGATTGATCTAGCTTTTTTGACACAGTGAGTTTCAGCTGAGTGCCGACCCTGTATAAAGAAATCGACGTATTGCACGTTAACGTCCTTACCTAGACCTCCTACACAATCTAAACGAATTTGTTTTTTGGGGCCCATGGCGCCTATTTGAGCTGAAATATCAGAGTCTAAAAATGTCCCTGTCGCGCCGTCGTCAAGTAAAGCATAAGTATCAACGCTACCGGCAGGTCCTGACACGGTCACGGCAACTATTTTTAGTAGCGGGCGAGCAGAGGGCTCTTTGAGTGAGGATGAGGTTGCATGCGTCAATACTTCATGTTCCGAGTCGTCGGATGGCGGCTCCTTGGCTGCGGGCGGCGGCGGCGCGGGCGCGCTACTGGCCGCGGGCGCGGACACGCCGGACGTCGAAGGCGCGGGCTCGTCATCGCTGTCGTCGTCCTCTACGTCGATGTGTGCGGTGACAGCTCGCTCAAATTGCGACCCGTGCAACAAAGCATGATGACGCATGCCACAACCTTCTACGCTACACACTTTTTTCATGCAAGAAGTTTTATTCTTGTGAAAACCTATTTTCAGGCATCTGTGACAGACCTTATGCTTTTTGACGAATTGCCATCTATCATTCACTGTCATTTTGACAAATTTGTCACAGCGAAATAATTCGTGACTTTGTTTACACAATGAACAATTATTGTCCGAATTATTGCGCGTATTTATTGGAGTTGGAATGTTATTCATATGATAATTTTCAGAAACAATGTTTACTTTTTCCCTGAACCCGCTCGGCCGTATTGCAGTGGATGGCGTGATTGGCGTGTAATCAATCGCGCCCCCAAATCTACACTGCAAATCGACCTCGCGCGACAGGAAATCAGCGAACATTTCTATTTTAGAAACAAAACCATCACATGAATGGGCATAATCCAACCACCGTGGACGCAGCAGCGGAGGCAGCTTGCTCCACAATGCTTGAAAAAGCTCGGGTGAACGTAAGTGGTCCGGTTGATTCAACAAGCGGATCACTTCCACACAATTGCGTACCCGGCTTGCAAAGATTACTAGGTCCCTGCCATCGTAACTTACCTTAGGTAGCGCGCGCACCGCCGCCACTTCGTGCGCGACGACAAGCTCGGGGCGGCCGAAGCGCGCGTCGAGCGCGGCCACCACCGCGCCGGGCGCGCGGGCCGCCGCCAGCAGCCCCGCCACGGCCTCGCGCGCAGCTCCGCGGAGGGCGCACGACAGCCTCGCTAAATTATCAGTGGCCGAAAAACTATCGGCCGTATTTTCGTAGACTCGCTTTAAAGCTAGCCAATCCAAATATGATTTGCCATCGAACGTTGGCAATTCCGTTTTCGTGACGTGTGTATGGGGATTAACTTTATTTATTAGTTTTTCCAATGAATTTACTAAGCGCGTCACTCCTCCGTCTTCAGGACGATTCTGCTCAGGAACGTTCCTATTTGCCGCGGCACCCTGGCCGTGCGGCGCATTCGGTCCCGGTCCCTGGCACTGGGCCACAGCGTTATCGAATCTGAAAGGTGGGTTGGCACTTAATAAATGTTGTTCATTAGGATTAGGAATCACATTATTTACCCATTCCTGTACACTCGCGCGACTGCGCGTTCCGTGGCTGCTGCCGCGCTTGCTCGCGCCCACCTCAATGGCCGCGAGTTCAGCTCTCAGCTGAATTTCGGCAACGTGGCGCTCTCGCTCCACAGCCTGGCGCTCAAGTTCGGCCGCTCGCTCCCCCGCTTGGCGCTCTAAGTCAGCTAGACGGCGCGCGTGCTGCGCTTGTGCCTCCAGCTGGCGAGCGACGATGGTGGCGGAAGAGCGCGAGGTGGCGGCGCTGGTTGCGCGGGAAGGTGTCGACTGCTCGGCGTTAAGGGGGGAGTCCGCGCTCGCCTGCGCGGGCGGAGTAAACTCCCTTGCCCCGACTGTCACACCGTCTCCCATTCCGCCAGGAGCACTTGTTTTCGCACTTTTGGAACGAGTTAACATAATATCTTACCGGTAGAATGACCAATTTGTTAACTACTATATTAAAAGGCACTGGTTTTTCCGCTAACAAAAGATATAATAAGTCAATCAAAAATAAAAGACAAAGTATAAAAAAATCATAGACAATAAAAAGTAAAAGGCTATAAAAAGTTGTGCAATCTTGCACACCTAGGTTATATATGGAGCGAATGGCTCTTTTTTGTAACACAAAAATTGTCTGTATGTCAGCTGCTTTACCCCAAACCAGGATACCATACGACATAACACTATGAAAATAGCTATGATAAACTAGGCGAGCTGTTTCTACATTGGTAAGTTGCCTGATTTTTCTGATAGCATATGCGGCTGAACTTAATTTACGCGCCATAACGGCTATGTGGGGACTCCATTGTAGATTTTTGTCTAATGTTATACCTAAGAATATTGCTTTATCTACTATTTCTAAGCACTCGTTATTTAAGAGTATACTAGTTTCCATCGGTCTAACATTAGGCAAAGAAAATCTGACACATTTAGTTTTCTTAGCATTAAGTAACAGATTGTTAACGGTAAACCAGTCAAGTACTTTGTCCAGTGTGCCATTAACTCTACTATAGTCAACTGATTTTCGGTCAACCTTAAAGATTAAAGATGTATCATCCGCGAATAAAACTATATCACAAAGATTACTTACGACACGCACTTGGCCGGTTTTTTTGATATAATTTTATATTTAGTTCTTATGGTTAAAATTGTTTTGCTCAACATCACTACTGACACGTTTGTACCTTGAAACGGCTGGCATCGGTGACGGCCTGACCTGGTGAGGCACGTCAACAATGAATAGTCAATACGGATGCCTCGCCACGGACGCGGCACATCCCGATGCGGACTCGAAACGTCCCAGTGGAGAAACACCCATTGACACGCAAACTCGAAGACGACCCGGCACGATCCGGCCCGACAGCCCGGCCCGGACACGTAGTAGTGTGAATCATCCTTAAGGCGCTACACTGAGAAATTTGCAGACTTTGAAACGCTGTCCTGCCCAGACTAGCAAATAGTAGGGGCTGATTTTCAGATATATGATTCTTGACTATATGATTGTGGGACTGACAATAGCGAAACATGATTGCTTAAAATTTTCTCAATAGAAAATAAATCCAAAGTTGAGTCTATATTTTCCTTTTTTTCCTACTAAAACAACGCATTATTAAAAGACACGATTAAGTTAATATGATGGTATTTTACCTCATCTAGGTACTACTGACAAGAGGAAATTTAATAAACCTGCACACAGTCAGATATTTAACGAGATTTGTCTAAAAAGCCATTCTCGGAGAGGGTTGCATCCCGTTTTGTGAGCGAAAAACACAGGGTGTCTCTTTCAATCGATATGTCGCCTTAAATCGATTGGTTGGTCAGACACTATAAGATTAATCGAGTGAGATAAACATACGAGTATCCACCCTCGGCGACTTAGTTGCAATCGGTCGCTCATGCGGGTGATATCAGGAGATAACTCGAATGACGTCACTCGGATGACTATCACCAAAATTGATGCGCGGGCGACCCTCCTATCGGCATTTTACCTATTAAAGTCAGCATGAAAAGATAGGGCCACCTAGTCAAGCGGGTTTATGTACAAAAATAAGTTTTACAACAATTGCTTGAATCTCGGAACAGCATAGTTCTGCACTCCCCCGCCTGTAAAAGGGCACTGACGACCCCAATGACCCTCTTTCATTGGGGTTGCCAGTGCTTTTATTCACTGTGCTTGGCTCTTGACTCTCAAAACAACAATTACAAAGCGAGAAGAGGGCTCTAGTGCTTCGACTTCAGATCTTGAAGCCCAGAGCTTTTACTGGAGCTGCCATAGGCAGAAGTAGTTTATTAAAAAAAGTGTTTTTTTTTTCTTTAAATGGCAGCTATGAATCCCTGTCATATTGGCTGTCTGTATAAGTACGTAACCGTAACCTAAAACGTTTCATATTATAGTTGACGAAATATAAGCTGCGCCGATTCCTCGAACAAATTGTATGGCGAATCGGTGCAGCTTATATTTCGTCAACCTTACATATTACCAATTGCGTTCTTTTTATTTGCTTTTTTTTCTGTGATTAACTATCTTCACATAGTTAATTAACATATTATCTTTACAAAGTCCTAACTTGGTAGCAATAGATGCAATGAATGTTATCTTTTCTTGCAATTGTATGGTAATATTATTTACAACCTTATAGCTAAGTCTTTAGGGTTTAAAATGTTAATTATATACCTGTAACAAGGTGATTAGCAACATTGTATGTCAAGTTTATGCTGCCTGTTACCGAGCAAAGTTTTGATTATTACCTACCCATCTTATTGTGCTATAGCACTTAAATGGTTTGTTTACCTATTAAGTATGGGCTTATTAGATATTAATAACTAGCGTTTTTATAGAATAACTACTTATAAAACTGCTCTTGATGCATGTTAATTTTAATAATGATTTAATTATTTCTCATTAAGTGAAATGTAAATTTCTTATGAGAATAAAAGTTCTATAAACTGAATTAAACAATGTGACATAGCATGTATAATGAAAGGAAATGTAAATTCTAACGTAGGTATTAATAAGCTGTCACATCGTGTAGATCGTATCTAAATCATTAACGTTAAGTGGCGTGCAGGCGTGTAGAGCCCTCATAAATCTCAAGAAAGGGTAACTACCGCAGAACGAAACACCAATGGTTATAGCACTAACATAACACAATTCAAGAGAGGTAGGGCACAACGTAATGTCAATTCGCTTATATTTGGAATAATCTTGCAAAGTCTACAGCTTACAGAGCCATAGTCACGGGGGTGACACGCGAAGGAAAGTAAGTACTGTGGGTAAGTATGTGTGCGTGCGCTGTCGGTACACGCGTCAATTGTTGCGCGGGTGCGTAGCGCGTGGCGCGGACGAATCGCGAGGCGCGACGGTAACCCGATCGTAACCCGGCCTGACAGCCTGGGCCTGTCAGGGACGAGGTAACTGACCTCGGTGCGGGGGGTTCGTGACCGTTCTGTATGTAATACTATTATACTATTCTGCGCCATAGTATATTATTTAGTTTGGCAGCAAGGTCTCCCATTTCAACGTTTTAGAGACCCACGTCCCTAATTCCGAACAGTGAAGACTCCGCCATTTTGCATGTTAGCAAGACAATAACCCGAACCGTTCCGAGTGAGGCATCGGCTGCACGGATGCAGGAGGCTATTAGCATTTATATTGTCCTTTACTACGAGGCAGCCTTTTGCTTTCGGCGGGTCACATGTACACCGCATCGTAACGGTGATGATGCGGTGTACATGCGTTACCTAAGTTACTTAGGTATCCATCCGCGCTTGACACCCTTAGGCTGGGTTGCACCAAACCGTCTGTAATCGTAAGCGGTGTTAGTCAAATCTGATTGTATGGAAAGTTTGACAAGTTTCTATGGGATGACAGCTGCCGGCGCCGTATTTGACGATGACCGGCCTGTGTTCGTACGTTGATGCAACTGACCCTTAGTGTCCAATAATTGATACCTATTGTTCACCTCTGTCATAAGAACGAGCACTGGGAAAAGTTTGACAGGACTACAGGACACATAACCTATAGAATAACCTAAGTCGCTTTCCTTAGCGCAACACTTAGACTTTCGGTTCGCTAGAGTGGTGTCATTATGTTATGGTATGTATTTTGTTCCCTCTCATCTATGAGAGCAGGCCTGTGCCCAGCAGTGGGACGTAGATAGGCTGATGATGATGATGATGATGATGTATTTTGTTGCTGATTTTACATAGAGTTTATCACTTGGTAGAAAATTGTAAGGTATATATTTAACAGCACGTCAAAAACATAAGTAAAACGCGGTTTTGCTGTGGAATTAGTGAGCAAATCGGCAGTTTTAGGTTGTTAGTTTTTTTTTGACGTGCATTTAAGAGACCTTACAAGTTTAATTTTTTTTTGATTTCAAATTTTGACAAAAGTATTGATAATACCAATAAAGTGAGTACAGGATACGATGATTTTATAAAATTTTTAGATAGTAACATTGCCTTTTTATTTTATTGTGCGTAGTAGAATTTAAGCGGGAAAAAGCAGTTTTTAGCTCGAAAATGGTCGATTTGGAGTGATGTTTGAAACAAAATATCTGAATGAAAAATGCAAGAAATACATTTAAAATGTATGTCATTAGGTCGCAATAGTCCTGTTCTAGATAGTAACATTGATGAAATGTCAATAAACTTGTCAATTAAACAGAAAATGGGCTAAATAAATGAGCATTTTTTACCTTATAAGGACCCTTAAATAGGTGCCGTAATTGTAATACCATGCGTGGAAGCTGGATTATACTCATACTGCATTTGTATCGCCCCGATGCCTTAGGCTGGTTTTCCACTAGAGCTGTGCTAATGCTGTTTCCATACATTTGACACAGCTCCAGCTCGAGCTACGTGTCAAATGTATGAAAACATAGCATAGCTCTAGTTGAAAAGCAGCCTTATGCACGATCCACACAATGGTGGAATGGAATAAAGGCGTGTTTTCTCCATTTAACGCATACATCATTGTCCTGCGCCATAAAATACAAATACTTTATTTCACAAGAAAAAGGATTTTCTTGATCTCAGTACAAAATATTCAGCACCTCCTTAATCAACCATTAAGTAGGGAATGCAAGATATTAACATTTTATGCAACGAAATATTCATCATGTTCCATTGGTGTGGATCGGGCATTAGACTAGTTTGACACGGTGTGAGTGGCAGCCGGCCGCATGCATTGCAGTATTACGCCGCGTTACACAGGAACTAGGCGCCCCGTCCATTGAGACTTCAGCTTTGCTGTACAAGCCGTATACAATGTGCGCTAGTGTAGGACAGCTTCAAAACAGATACCATGACTGTCATGTGTCATGATGGATCATCACATTTGAAATTGATTTAAATAATATAAACTAAGAAGAATTCTTTTCAATTATGGTCTTTACCATTCACTTTTATGACGTGATAGACGACAAGATAAAGCATCTGTCACTTTCTTGTACCACTCGAAAGAAATTAACAGATGATTAACAATATCTTGTCGTTTATAACATTAACTTAATATGGATTAATGCCTTATTAAGGCCAATTTTTATTTAAAAAAATTGACATAAATTACCGACATTAAGATCTAAATGAAAACCGGTTAATTGCGCGTCTTCTTCGCTTCTACTTCGCACATAATTTAGGGTTCCGAACCAACCCCAAAATTGAGTTGGTTTTATAAAAAAATAAGTAAATTTTAGAGAGAGAGAAAACATCTGATTTATCAATATATTAGGTACTATTTGTTGGCAAAATATACGTAATAATAAATATTATCACCAAATTTAAACTGCATAGGTCAAAGGGAAATTCAAAAAATCTTAGGAACAAAATTTTGTGACAGACGACGGATGGACGGACGCGTAAGTGACAGCAATAGGGTGCCGACCCTTTGCCTTTATTGGACCCTTCGGGTACCTACGGAACCCTAAAGAGCAATATAGCTCTGCTTTGTCGGTGGTCCCACGCCCCGCCGTATTTGAGCATGTCCTCTTTATTGCCCGTCTTCAAATACCGGCGCCCTCGCTATCTACTTATTATGTGATGCATTTGTCTTTTGTAGGAAATTTGTGGTGCGCATCTAAGTACCCATACATTATTGCAGCCTGCGGTCTATTTAAAACTACAAGTTTAATATTTTATAAGTTTAAACTTTAAATACTGTGCAGCTAATTTCAACATAAAGGTCGTTGGGTTGAAACCCCCTAAATATCATTTCATATGTAACAGTAGCTTTTCGGTGAAGGCAAACATCGTAAGGAATCTGGCTTATCCCGAAAAGGTCTAGCTTTCCCTGGTTGAAAGTTCAGATGGGATTTTCGTGGCAGGCAATTTTCGTAAAACTTAGTGTCTGCGTCAAATCATAGGATTAGATACCATAGCCGGAATCCATTGTTAAATCTCAAATTATAACCTATAGGGTGATGCCGCCAGTAATGGACAAGGCCTAATGATGTACATTGACTCTTAAATTATGTAATAGAATATAAGAGTCATGCATTTTTTATGCAACAATCAATTTAAAACCGTATGATTTTTGAATTAGGATTGAAGTGTCCGTTACTGGTGCTTGTCAACTTAAAGTGTCCATTACTGGTGGTGTCACTCTATTAACTTTTTTAAACCCAGTAATACAAGCCACAGGGTGCGAACGCGCGACCGAAAGTCGTGTGCCTTATCATATATAAGTAGATGTAGGTAATCATTTTTAAAACTATTCTTAGCTAGGTAGCTAAGTACTACGGCTTCTTAAGAATGAAAGCTTAAAATAACGACATCAAATCGCGAGTCATACCTATCGAATTGATGTATCGAATAATATTCAATGCGATTTAACGCGATCTAAAATGAACACTGAGTGCTGCCCTAATTACTTCTTAATGGAGTACGCGAAATACGCAATAAAAAACTTGGATCATTTTTCTCCTAATCTGTTTCACAGGAAATTCGACCTTACGTGCCACAGCTAGGAGATCGCTAAAGCTGATTATCGTTTGAATCCGCCCGGGCCTCCTTAGGGTAGCGTTTTCTTTCAATAATTCCGTCGTAATGGTCTAAGTAAGTCAGTTAACAAGCTCTCTCAGATGTCCTCAGTAAAAATGGATAATTTCAACTTTATTAGATCACTCGGCTCGTAACAATGGCCCGAGACAAAAATAATTAAATTATGAGTTTTATACGACACAACCTTTAAAATGAATAAAATGAACTTTATTCTGTAAGTAGGCCGCAATGGCACTTTTACAAGTCAAACCCTACTAGCGTTTCACAGAGGCCACTGCCGAGAAGAAACGCCGAAAGAAATTCGACAGTCAGCCATTTTCTCACAAAAATGCTTATTACAATGATAATACTTAACCTACTTAAGATCATTAACATTAACGAAGTCTAAATGTATTACGAAGTCTCTGCTGAATATTTAATGCTAATTTTATTTAGCTATTTACACGCCGTAGTTCAGATCTAGTTTAGCTGCTTAAATTATATAATACAATAAAATAAAGAATCCAGGCCACAAGAGCTCCTTTTTTTTCGGCTCAGATTCGGTTTTATCGCGATAAAGTCGGGGGCAAAAGCTAGTCGGATCATAATTACAAAAACTGCCGAAATAAACGCCGGTCTGCAAAGGACAGACTGATTGACAGAAAGATCGTTTTATGATTGCGAATGATCGCGACAAATGACTGCAATCATGTCGGTCGCAGTTTTGATTACGCGGAATTTATATTGCAAACTGCCAGAGCGATGGATGTGAGTGAGCCAGGAGTTGTGAACTTTTTGGAGGTAGCAATTATTATTTTGAAAAATATTACATTCAGGTTGACTGACATGTTTTCGGTTTACCTACTCAACTAGATGTATTAAATTGTATTATCTCCGCTACCCAAAGGTTATTTGGAAATATAGCTCTTTAGCAATAAAACCACCCTGATGTTTAAGTCTACTTTAAGCCTGGTGTACAGTAAAGTATAATACGGTATTTGACACATATTAAAATTTATAACACAGTGTCAGTCACTTTTTGGATAGTTAGCCATCAAAATATCAAAATAAATCGTAAATTATAAAATTTTACCAAAATCATAAAAAGATATATCATAAATTTAAATTCAGTGTTTTAAAATTTGTAAGGCCATTGATGTCTGAAGTATTTCTTTGAATGTTTAATAATAACTTGCTTTTTAAATAAGTACATAAATATAAATAGTGTGTGAGGGTATATAAATGTTTTCTGCCAACAAACTGTCATACAGTTTGGCAGATCAGTAAAAATGTAATTATGTTACTCTTTATTGTAATAAATAAATTAAAAAATAAAAAAATAAAAAATATGAATCATCAAAAACTCAGAAAATTATGTAAATTGTTTTACCGTCCAAAATTCAAATAAAAAGTATCAATAGAATGCTTATGTAAATATAAAAAATAAATTGTATGGCAACTATGTACCTAAACGCATTATTTTACGACTAAAACAGCAAAATACTAATTTTCCCATACAACGGTTGGTCGAATGCAGTGCAAGTGACGTCATTTGCCAGGGCCAATTTGTAGGAGCCTTTTTGAGACCCGCTAGCGTCGAGCTAGGTTTGTCCCTAATTTTAGCCCTTTATTGTGCTCTAAATGTTGTTGGTCCCATATAGACATTTGATGGTCTCTAAAAACTGGTTCGATTGGCATTATAAAAAAAAATTTAGTCAAATAGCGTATTTGTTTAAATCCGCATTCACGATAGAATGACGTGATGTATCGTAATGCGACAGAACGATTTCGAGTTCAGTAGTTCTAGTGTAAGTTTTTTCGAAACTAACTAATTCGAACGCGTTTGCGTTTTGTCTCAGAATAGTATGAAAACGCTCTCACCGAGTTTGAAATACGCGCGTTCATCGCTTAGCAACAAAATGTTATACTCGCTGTTTTAGTTTCCACTAGTGACCACCAGAGGCGCTGTTTACGTTTTCATACCACTTTCATACATTTTGAGACAAAACGCAAACGCGTTCGAATTAGTTAATGTTTCGAAAAAACTTATACTAGAGCTATAGGCATTTAGTGTATTTACGCTCCCATCCCATTCATTCATGCTGGCAGGGTCGCTATGGGCGAAGTGATATGAGTACAACTGTTCACGTCACGTCGTCATAAAGGTATATTCTCTTTAAATATAGTGGTACGAGTACATGAGCCTAAATACTATAGCTATAATGTGAGAATTTGTGTATAGCAATGCCTACACTACAAGATGCCCTCTGACCTGACTACTCATACTGTGTCAGGCGTTCTGATGATGACGCCTAGGAGCATCACGGCAGATAAGTATGTACAAAATAAGCTTTAAAATAACGATTTAACGTAATATTTACCATGTATATTTGAGTTATCGAGTTTCCGATATTTCGGCACTGTTGCAAGCGCCATTATCACGGATTAACTGACTGACAGACTGTCGCATGTCTGTGTGACATGGTAAATATTCCCTTATTAATCGTATAATTCTAATGTAAATGACCATGTGAGCCAGAAATCAAATAAGCTTTAAATTACCGCAATGAACATGTTCACAGCAACAAAAAGCCTGCTTTTATGTTTGCGTAATGACACGGACAGACCACTATGGAACCATACATACACTTGAGTGCGTGCCAAATTAAGAAAATTCAATGCACGAATCGAAACAAGGCTCAAATTATTAAATGCACCCTTCGTTTTTAACGATTGTTAATAAACAATATGTAGTTAGCAGCGAGTATACTGTTATAGCAATTCTACTCGTTTTCCCGTTCAAGCGAGTAGAAGTACAGCGGTGGGACTATGCACTTGTGTAGTAAGTAAGTAGTATGTTCAATAAACAATTTTAATGCCCCATCTCTCCTGGCGTCTTCGGGCGCGTCCTTAATGACATATGACCGACAGCTGACATGTTGCTCGCATCCTAATAGGACGTATGTCGCTCCTGGCTGTGCCCTCACCTAAATACCAGCACGCGAGTGAATCAGTGCCTGTGTGCCGGCGACATGAACCCTAGACTTCGCAATTAAGGTATGTGAGCAAAGGACCTGACCTAAAGACTATTTTGTAATCCTTTGTGTTAAATCCCATTTTAAACATAGTAGTAGTCAATATTCGTTTGAATTCCTCATAATTAGGTTAAACTAAAAGACCAATAAAACTATAGTGTTACTTTCTTGGCTTCATGTTACCTACGAGGAATATATGAGTGCGAAATTCACTTTTATGGATCACCGAGCAGAGAATTTACCAGTCTTTCTCTCAAACACATTGCCTTCAGATAACTGTAATATTCTCATTTTATTTTTGAGCAAATTTATATAAAATGAATAAAATGAACAAAATAACTTTATTCTGTAAGTAGGCCGCAATGGCACTTTTACAAGTCAAACCCTACTAGCGTTTCACAAAGGCCACTGCCGAGAAGAAACGCCGAAAGAAACTCGACAGTCAGCCATTTTCTCACTTACAAAACTTACTTATAAAAAAGTATCTTTTGGAATGTTGAATACAGAACACTAATATATCAATTAAATTACCACGGCCAACAAAGAAAGCCACAAAAGTCGGGAGTAATTTCATTTCATAGTTAATTATCCTCGATGTTGAGATTCTTCTTTCTAGTGGCGAGCGCCGCCTGTCTCCCACGGGAGTCGCCATACATGGCTAAGGACTATTTTCTGCACAAGGCCGTGAAATATGTGACGTACTTGTCTTGTAAGGAGGCTGGTGAGTTAAACAAGAAACTTTTACTAGGATTAAAATAATTTGTAATGTTTAAACATTGTAGATTATTGTACAATTGTAGATAATTTTTAATTAGCATTTCTATATATCATTTGTATAAAATATCACGAACCGCCAAACTCCTAATGGTATACTAATTTACGCAGGGGCCTGTACCACAATACTTTACAAGCGTACAATTCCACAAATTTGTGAACTTTTTGTATGGAAAATTTTACAATTTTGTCAAATTGTAGACTTGTAAAGTTTTGTGGTATAGGGGCCAGGTCGTATTACAATGATTTTTCGCATATAGAACTGCGGGGTAATCACGTAACGATATGTACTACCGTTGGTACGTATTTAATGTCAGTGTTAGAATGGGATTTGACATTTAAATCTATCGTACCTACTAACGGTCGAAAACGTTACGTGATTACCGCGCAGTAGGAATTATATCATCAAATTTTGAAGCTAAAATATCAGTTTTGCTTGATTCTACTTTACTTGTTTTTATTCCTTTCCCTATAATAATCATCTGTCTTGTTCGTCTTGGTACTGCTTGAGAGAGACCCACTATAATTAGGAATAACTTGCTCATTAGATAACGGATATTATTTTATTTGTAGAAACAAAAACTGTAGCGAGACTCCTGATGAATGAAGGCATTAGAACGTCAATTGGTTTAATAGACCAGGATATAAACTTGGAACGACTGTTGCATCAGTACTACACAAGTGTCGGAGTACTCGTGGACGCGGATTGTGACACGCAAGATATTTTGAATAATGTATGTGCTCAATAAACACGTCTTCATACTAGATATGTAGCTAAACTTGATGCTAAGCTAAAGTGTAGTCATCTTCATAGTCTTTTCTATAATTTTGGTAAATGTCCCTTCGACGTTAATTAAATATCTTAGATGATAGTAATTAGACTTAGGGTGGTTGCACCAAACTATTCGTAATAATTGCAAGTAGTTTGCGTTAAAGCCTGATTGTCTGGAGAGTTTGTCAAGTTTGTATGAAACAGCTGCCGGCGCTGTATTTAACGTTGTTTGGTCTATAAAATATGTTGGTGCAACTCGCCCTTAGCGAGACAAAAATTGAAATCATTAAAAATATATATATAAAAATAAAAACTACTCATTTCTAGATTCTGTGATCCATAGATTATTAGAGTATCAAAACACACATACCTAATGACTACGTTAGTAGAGGGTAAACTAATTTTAATTACGGTTATCTCGACATGAAAATGGTTTCACTTATACTTACTAATCATAAATAAAAACCGGCGCGCATAAAAAGTGCGAGTCACCGCAAAATTTAGCTGGTTTGTTTTCGCGCCCCCTTTAAGGATCATTCACGCTAGACCGTTCCGTGTCCGGGCCGGCCCGTTTTCTATGACTGGAAATCGCCGGCCGTCGCACGTCTTGTCATAGAAAACGGGTCGGCCCGGACACGGAACGGTCTACTGTGAATCATCGTTTAGAGCTGTATGGAGCCCCCCTTAAAACATTCAAAAATAAGTTTTGACAATATGTATGGTTTTAGGACACAAATATGCTTATACTGTGAAAATTTTATGACTGTAGCTCCAACCGTTTGGATGTAAACCTGTGTGGCAGACGACGGACGGACGGACGCGTGAGTGACAGCAATATAGGGTTCCGTTTGGACCTTTCGGGTACTTACGGAATCAAATTAATCCCCATTCTTTACTCCGGAGTGTATTTTCAGGCTTCGGAATCCACACTGTTCGATGACACGCACTCCTGGCTGGTTGTGAAAGAGAACTGCAATGACTCCGGATTCATACTGGACACATTCTGGGACTTGAAGCTTAGCGTGGATGCTGACGTCGCCGTGGCTACCTATTGTGGCAAGTTTACAAAATAGTGGTATTTATAACATTGAAATAAGATTCAATTCCGCTTGGGAGGTAAAAGTTTTATTACTCTGTAGGTACTGGACGATAAGTTAATTTAAAAAATATTATGGTAAGAATGTTACAGGTACCTACAATCCCAATTATATTCTCGCTCCCGTCTATGCGTTATCAATAAGAGCCAAAGGAAACCTATATAGTTCACTAAAACTTAAATACAGTAGAATCTGCTTATAACATTTGACCGCTTTTAACAACTGCTAAATCACCGACGTTAGGATTCACACCAAACGGTTTCAAAGAATATCAGTCCGTTTTGTACGACTACGAGGTCCTGTTAGTGCGACGTAATATCGCCGGTCCCTTGACGGTCGCTGTATCCGGATTCTACTGTATGTGCGAATAAATAAATTGAAATTGAAATTAAACCTAAGTAATAGATATTACATTCTAATAAAGTTTCTTGGCGTAACAATGTAAAGAACTTTGTTTTGTCACTGTTTATCCTTGAATTTTCACACCACCTCGTCAAACACCATTGAAACCATACACTATTGAAACAGTCTTTACCGTAAAATACATAATCGTAAAATATATAACGTTACGTATCTTGGATATTTCATTAAAAGTTTAAAATGGTTTCATAAGTTAGGTTTTTTTTTCAATATGGCGGTTTGTTTACAAAGTGAGCAAGTTCCATTGAAAGACACTTTAGTAAATGTAGGCCTATTTATTGCTATTATTTAATGTATTATTGAACGTACAAAAAAGTATCTCTATGCACATTTGCAACTATGTAGAGAGGGACTTTTTATCTTTATTCACCGACATAGCTTAGAAGTTGCTAAACGTTTTAGCACTTTGTCGTAGTCTCTAATATAACAAATTCCGACTACCCTCACTTTACTACATTACTACGACACAGTACTAAAATTTCAGCTGAGTTCGACTCTACAATGTTGAAATATTGTCCAACAGGGGCCAGTTATCAGCTCTGGGATGTATTCAACTTTGGCTACATTCAGGGCAATCCGCTAGAGACGCGGGAATTAGGCGCTTGGAGCTCCGAGAAAGGTACAGTACAGTACATACAATAAACCCTACACTACTTAAAGAAAATATGGCTTTAAAAGCTACAGTAAATACGCTACAGTAAGTATGATACAGTGGCAAACTATCGTACGGTCTACCTGATGACGCTCGCAACTTCAAAAGAGTCATATCGAGTCACGTCGAGTCTAAGTGACCGTTGCCGACCCTTTATAAAATTTGAGGATACACTGTGTTGACAGCAGAAGGGACAAAAGGCACCTCGCTCTCAACAGTCTCAACACAGTGCATCCTCGGTAAATCTGGCAACCTTGTTCACCTCCAGGAACCCAACACTACATACTTGTACTTACCTTAACAAACTTTTCATAATATTGGATAATTAGATTTTAAACATATAGCTTCCAATAGGTGGTTCCGTAACCCACCTTTAGTTCTCAATGTAATAATTAACTTTTATGTCACACCTGGCCATAAAGCGGCAATTACCGCACGCTCCGCGCGCGGGAAATCCCACTTCCTGGCCAGGGGGTGACATAAAATTTTGTAATTAACACGGGCGGTAGTAAAGAAAGCCTCATATCGCATATTTATCGCCCTTGCCTTCGGCTCAGCCGTCAAATACCTGCGAACTGAGACATTCTTTGTTTTACCGCCCTTGTTAAGTAATGTACTATTAATGGGCGCACAGAAAAAGTTAAGACTAAGCACTAAATCAACCAAATTCTTCCTGAAGCGAATAAAATGAAGAGAAATATAGTACTTGGTAATTTAGTGGTACTTTTACTTTAATAGGTAATTTAGTACCTACAAAATTTTATGAGGTAATTATATCTAATATTAGTAATATTAAAAGAGTAAGATTATTATATTCTGTTGACAGAATAAACTTACATTTTCTCTTTGATCTATTTTATTCAAACAACGATTTAAATAATGAAATGCGGCTCTATTATTATAAAACCCTGTTATTTGTAAGTAATTCTTTGAATTTAAAACAGAAGTTGACAAGTTTAAACAAGATGAGCACGCAGGGTGAAACGCAAATAAAATTTTAACAATTTGTACAGTTTTACAATTAGTACAAACCGACCTGTGTAATTAATTGCTCCTAAGTGTACTTCTTTGTACTTGTTTTTTTGCTTGCT
Organism: Cenopis cana; assembly: GCA_951800055.1. Lineage (NCBI taxonomy): Eukaryota > Metazoa > Arthropoda > Insecta > Lepidoptera > Tortricidae > Cenopis > Cenopis cana. Next base: position 738,207 of record OX637479.1, on the reverse strand, counting down.
CTTTGCCTCCATCTAGCCAGGGGGCAAAGATGAGGCCGACGATGAAGCGAGCTCACCCAGAAAATGCCTATTCACTCGTGCCTTAAGGCGCTACAATGAGAAATTTAGAAACTTTGAAACGCTGTCCTGCTCAGACTAGCAATCAGTAGAGACTGATTTTCAGATATATGATTCTTGACTATAAATGATTGTGGTACTGACAATAGCCGAAACATGATTGCTAAAAAATTTCTCGAAGAAAAAAAACTCCAAAGTTTAGTGTATATTTTCCTTTTTTTACTCAGCCTACTAAAACAACGCATTATTAAAAGACACGATTAAGTTAATTTGATGGTATTTTACCTCATCTAAACTCTGACAAGAGGAAATTTAATAAACCTGCACACAGTCGGATATTTAACGAGATTTGTCTAAAAAAACCATTCTCGGAGAGTGTTGCATCCTGTTTTGTCGTGAGCGAAAAACATAAGGGCGTCTCTTTCAATCGATATATCGCCTTAAATATGTGGTTATACATTACAAATTATGAACTCGGAATATATAGATGCCGGCAAGGAATTCCAAACCTTAGCAGTGTGCATTATAAAAGACGAAGAAAAGTGCTTGATTCGAAACTTAGGTACTAAACTCTAACTTTTAAAAATTATTCCCAGTAGCACCATGCCCTTGGCGTGCCCGGGCCGACGTCAAAACATAACCCGATGAAATAAATTGTTCATAGTTACATAATTATTTCGCCGCTTAAAGATCCTAGCACACACACAACACACACACATGTGAACACACACACACACACACACACACATGTCATAAGGTCACATGAGAACTACATTGCGCGGTTTTATAGAGCGATTGCACCCGTTATATGTACAGTCAGCCCATGAAAATGTTGAGCATACTTAGAACCTTGTCACATCGAAATCTAAGAAATATTTAGACAGAAACGTCATAAAATTTGAAACCTCTTTAATTTGACAAAGTACTAAAGTGCTCAACATTTTCGTTGGCCCACTGTACATTCGTGACTTGCAGTGTAATGATGCCTAATCGCACGCGAGTCTCGATCGAGTGTAAAAAAGGCTTAAGAGGAGGGGTAGGGCAAGCTCTCTCCATACAAACTTTGTGCAGGATTTTCTTCGTTTGTGTTTGTATTAAAGTTATGATTTTTGGGCAGTATGCTTATTTTTCTGTTATCTATTTTTTTTCATTGATATTATTTTTCATTTCTTCTTTTTTTTATATTTGAAAATTTCCACATCACTTTCTTCGCATATCTAATATTTACATCCAAAAAAAATATTACATTCGTTAGTGCCAAAACCTACGAATAAAACGTGCACAGAGCTTATAATATGGAGAATGCCTTGCCCACCCCTGCGCCTTAAGACTACCTTGGCGGCAATGGCGGCCCGATAATGCGTGTGCAAAATGCGTGTATCAAATTAAGTAACAAAATATTTCAAAACAAAGCATGGTTTGTCACGGGTCCCTCCTGTCGCTGCGGGCAGAATCTGGTATTTAGATAAAACCGAAAACTCAGTAATCTACATCTTGATGCGGTATTTTACAAATTTTAGGTTTGGAGATTTCGCTGCAGAGGTTCAAGTACTACAATCGCTGGGATTTTCATAATCTAACCCTGCGGGCTGTATCGGTGGTGAGCGTTCCATATTTATTATTGTAAATCATATTCAGAAATTTATACATTTCGAAAATTGTGTACCTAAGATAAAAGTTGGAATAAGAGCGTTATTTTAGAATGTGGATAGTATCAGAGATTTCGTTTTATGAATGTTGCATTAGCAAGATTTAATATGCTTTGTCTTGCTTTACTCACAGAATAAGTAATAGTACAAGTACAGAAGTTTCTCTGCTAACAAATTCCCCGTTTAGGTATGCCAAACGTGCCTAAACGTGGCCATCTCTTTCAATCGCACGCAACGCGCTCTTTCGAGGCCCCGCCCTCAGCGCTAGGGTTACCACCAGCGAGAACCTATTTTAATATATGTACTTTATTATTAGTAGTGTTGTTTACAATACAATTACAAATACTATTAAGGTTCCGTAGCCAAAATGGTGAAAACGGAACCCGTCCGTCCGTCTTTTCGTCTGTATGTGACAGCCGATGTACTCGGAGACTATAAGTACTACAAATACAATTAAAACATTTAGCAGGAAGGTGTGTTCTACTCGTATGAACCGCTACGTAAAAGTGATGTGAAATGACGAAAAAATATTAAAGTAGGGGGAGGGGGCACTCCATACATGTAACCAGGGGATACAAAGTTTTAAATAATTTTTAAAGGCATCACTTTAAACATAAAAGAGGTTTCTTAGAACCAACGTTTTCATTTTCGTTTTCTTTTATGTCAACCGTTGGTGAATACCAAACTCAATGACCGTTCTTACGTCTACGTTCTTATTATTATTGGTGCAACCTGCTGCAATACAATAATGCTGTAGTTTTGACATTATTATTTAACACGAAACTACACGAAAAGAATTATTTTTTATGATCGTTCAAGCGCGTGCGCGTGCGATCCGTAACGCTGCTCCGCAGCCATTGAATAGTCACACAATGTGTGAGCCGGCGGCCGCATGTACTTTGCGCGGCGCGATGACGTCACGGTAGTAAGCCCCTCCTGCTTTACTGGAGAATTTTAATTCATTTTATTTGTGTCCACCTAGATAGCATTTATCCAGATTTGCCTAGATCGATTGTTGTGTTGTTTGCAACTTAAAATAAAATTTTAATTTTACAACAATCAATAGATCAATCGACAAGTTTTACATCTTAAAATAAAATTGTAATTTTAAGTTTTACAACTTAAAATAAAATTTTAATTTTACAACAATCGATCCAGGCAAATCTAATAAATGCTGTCTAGAAAACAACATACCAAAATAGCAAGTTTACCGCAATTATTGCAATTTCGAATGTAACATAGGACTGGCCATTTTTACAAATTTTGCCCAAAAAACTTCACCAATATGGTACGTCACATTTTGACCCTTGACATTCTCAAGTTAGTCGAGTTAAAATGTAATAACTTTGCAGATACGGAATAGTTCGTATGAGTTAAATGAGCGTATGCTGTTCGAGCCGGGGTACACGGTAGGGGTGGCCGCGATGACTAAGATCTGCTCGCAGCTGCTCATTCTGCTGAAGGAAATGCACAATTTTCGGTGAGTCATGATGAAGATGCCGTTGGGGCAGAAAGGTTCTTGAGTGTCAAGCACGTACGCAAAGACCTAGCGTGGAGAGACCCTGTCGATGGACGTACGATCTGGGCAGGGTCCAGCTAAACTAGTCTTTTTGGAGACCATAGATGAGGGGCCTGTGTCCAGAAGTGGTCGCCTTGCAGCTGGTAATTATGGATGATGATGATGAATGTGATCATATCTCTCGTCAGGGGTACCTATTTGGTACAATTTCGTAGTGCAAGACTCGTAGAGTCTGATTCTGCAAGTGCAAACCAGATTCTCCTTAAATATCTCCCATGCATTAAAAACGAGATGCACCATAATATACTCACCGGCAGAAAATTTGGCCCAAATTAGAAAAATGCATTTTTTTATATTAAGGCGGGTGACAGGAGCCAATGGAGGAGTCTGGTCAGCAAGAATAGGACATGGTGTCACGGTCCTCAGCATTGAGGGAACGACTGATGATGATGATATATTAAACATTGTTTAATTTATTCAATTTATAATTTGAAATCACGAAAAGTTTTTGGGCCAAATTTTCTGCCGGTGAGTGTATATAATCAAGAATCATATATCTGGAAATCAATCATTTCATCGTTTGGTGAGATCAGCGTACGAATAATTATTTTTATTCTTATTGAACGACTTTAAATAATTTCAGGCAGTTTTTAATCATATTTAAATAAATCTACCTACTGTAGAATATTATTTAATAGGAAAATCGCTTTAGAATATTTTACAATTTATATTTTACTGTGCGTTGTCAAATAAACACGCTCATTAACTACTCCCTTCTGACCTTTTGCTGTTTCAGATACAATTATACCATCGTCGGGCGATGGATTGGAACCCCGGAGCGGAACTCCACACAAGTATGTTTATTAAAAAATTATATGTCACCTATACATTACAAAAATGTTCTTTTTTCTTCTAATTCTTTCGGCGTTTCTTCTCGGCAGTGGCCTCTGTGAAACGCTAGTAGGGTTTGACTTGTAAAAGTGCCATTGCGGCCTACTTACAGAATAAAGTTCATATATTTCATTTATTTAATGCTTTTTTTACGATGAAAATCTGCCCTTGCTTAGGACATGAGAAGCTATTCTTCATATCTGGGACTCAATTTCAGATTCAAAACAATGACGTTCCCGCGGCATATGTCACTATTTCAGTGATCGGCGGGGTAATCACGTATAACTTTCCGAACGTACGGTAGGGATAGTATGGGATTTGACATTTAGATCTACCTTACGAATGGTCGAAAACGTTCCGTAATCGCACCGCAGTTTGCCGAAAAAACTACAACAGTGAAATGAATGAAAACAAGCCGTGTTCTAGGGACGTCCTCTTTTATCATGCCATCAAACAAAGTGATCATTGAAATGATATTTTAATTTGTGAGAAGAGCTGATAATTGCGCAGTACTTTTTTACATCAAGTTCGTCGGTCAAAGGGTTATGTCAATTAGAATTGTTCATATTATCAATATTACTTGTCAACATATTATATAAAACCATGAAATATTCGTCACAATGTTATGCGTAGGCGATGTCAAACACACTGTTCTGGCGAGAGCAAGACATCTCATCGACGTCCGCAAGACTTTTCTCTGCTTGGCTGGACTGGGTGGACCCCTTCTTTCCTTCTGTTACGGAGTTGGAGTAAGGCCTTTGAAATCTTATATTATCTTAGGGAATTATCATCACATTATTAATTTTACTGATAAGGAAATTACTGGAAATGAGAGGGGAAAAGACCCCGATACTGGATCGTGACTGGTCCAACAAGTCTCCATTGCTGTCTAGATCTAGCGAGCAAGTCATATAGTAATTTTTATCTATTTTTAAGTGCTTAATGTTTTTCTGTTTCTTGTTTTTCCCGCCTTCATTTTTTGTTTTGTTTCGTTACCATTTGTGAGTGATACTAGTACTACCTTCATTATTATCTTATGACCTTATGAGGGTAAGGGAGACTTACTGGCTGCTGGTACAAGTATGCTAATGACCAGATATTGAACGATTTTTTTGCATCATTTTAGCATGTAATTTCAAATATGTATTAATATGTGTATGTGTAATATGTGTTGTATTTTGTATGTAATTTCAAATTCATCTTGTTTATTTTTAAGCATAGTTTAACAGGGTGTTGCAATAAATGAATCTTTCTGTTCTAATTTAAATTCTTTTAGGACAAAATTCTACTACACCATATCAGAGCAAGGCGTCGGGGACTACGAGAACCAATTCCTCACCCCGATGTCTCCGGGGGTGTGGTGGTGTTCTGCGGCCGCGGGGGTGATATGCGCCCTAGTGCTAGCGGCGGCTGCGGCCGTGGAGGGCCACCCTGAGCCGCGCGCCTATGGTGTCTTCAGCGTGCTGGCAGCTGGCTTTCAACAAGGTTTTATTCTTTAATAATACAGTGTTGGAAGTCTTTACTCATCAGCGTCCTTCGCCTTACTTCCCAGGCTAACTACTGTTGAGTCTTTATTCATCAGGTTTTTCCCAGAAATAATATAATAATAATAATAATAAATATTTGTGGACAATCTTACACAAATCAACCGCTGCGCTGGGGCTGCGTAGTGTGTATCCTACAGCCGTTGGTTTGCTTTGTACAGTGACCGTCATATTGAGCGCACTATACCTTTGGAACTTCGCACAAAATATTTAGCAATTCGGCATTACCTCACGCTTAATGAATAATGAACACGTTATATTTTACTTTAGACTATGACGATGGGGCCCAACCGGAGGAAGAAGGGGCGGAGAGTCAAAGTAAGACGCGCGATAACATACTACATGTTATGTGTGTATCCTTACTGCTACTAAACATGTTTCGACTTGTGTGTAACCAGGCCGCAAGCTTACTCTCCTCGTCGTTGGACTAACGAGCATGCTGCTATATAATTACTACACCAGCAGCGTGGTTTCCTGGCTGCTGAGCGCCGCGGCCCCAAGTCTAGACTCCTTGGATGGACTCATTAAGAGCGATTTCGAACTCGTCTTCGAGGATATTGGATACACACGGCAATGGCTTGATGTGAGACCTTTGAAAGCTTCGCAATTTACTCACACAGTTGTGACATCTACAATTTAATACTATTCTCAGAGATTTCTCACAAAAGATTGACTTGGACAGACCCTGATTAATCTCAATGAAGAAAACCTAATTCTTTTACACTTTCTACCGCTACTGTAATTCTAAAGATGCCTAACAAAGAACAATGTACATCATCATCACCATTGGCCTGTGACATCAATAAAAGATGATTTAAGCAGCGTCCATTAAATTGCGGCACTTGCGTACATGGCTAGTAAGGCCAATACGAGAGAGGCAGGCACGTCCGCATATATAGCAGGGAAATATCATGCTCGACGCTGTAGGAGGTGTAGCAGCGCGCTGGTGTCTCAGCTCTCGTTTATGGGACAAGAGATCGAACCATGCGCTATCACAAGAGATCGACCCATGCGCTATCATGTAGTACCAAGCCTTCACCCAGCGCCTTCCTCCAAATCTCCCGCTCTGCAGCATACTTCTCCCAGTTCGTCGGGTTGACCTTGAAGGACAGCATGTCACCTTTTGCGCAGTCCTTAAAACGTAACAAGGGGCGTCCCACTACGCATATGCCATGTAAATATCATTAAAATATGAATAGCATGAATAATCGATACAACATTCTGCTCACAGCACACGCCACGCTGCTACATCACTGGCGCCTTAAATCACGCATCTCACAAAGGACACCAATTTAAATTACAATGTTTGACCGGCCGACAGCCGCGACAAAGCGATCAATACTGTATACGGTTTAATAAAGTATTATATGCACGCATTATTAATGCGCTGGCTTCCCGTAAGTTAATTATACGCTGCCTAAAATTATTTTATGAAATTTCGCCGCGCATTTCCGTGCGTATGGGCGCTTGCGGGAATTAGATTTAAGCTTTGTTTTTTTTTAATGCAGACGCTTTTAATTTTCTCGTGACTCCCGTATAAACGGTAGAATAAATTATAGTCAAGAAATAAAAAGGTTTGCAACTTTTCGACTATATTTCATGTCCGGTAAGGTTGAAAAGATACGAATCTTTTAATTCCGTTAATGAAAAGCAGCTATGAGTTACGTGAAAATAACTATACAGAATTAAAGGGTAATAATTAGAGAAGATATGGAATTTAATAGTATCAAAGTAAACATGTATGTAGTTCTAGACAAATATAAATAGTTAAATAAGTGAATGCATTATTATAATCAAAATTACAATTAGGTAATTGTGCCGGCCATACAAGTACTAACAATGGGCACAAATGATAATCGTAATATTGGCATTTGACAAAAACAAATCAGTTTGGTTTTATTTAATTACACAGAGCCCTGGATTCTATTACTACAGTGGCTACAGAAACGAGAAAGAAGATGAGATGCGTGAGAAGAAAGTAACAAATGCGAAGCGAACATTTCCTCTTTTCCTAAGCGTGGAGGATGGGATAGAACAAATGCGCATGGGAAGTAAGTATAAAGATAAAGATAATGTATGTTCTTCTTGTAGCCCCTACCTAGTGTTATTTTTTTTATTTAAAAGATTTAAATGGGTCTTACGCGATATTAATGTATTTACCTTTTTTACCGACTGGTCATGTTTGCCACGTGACCCGTGTTCGTTGATTTTAGACCCGTTTATACAAATCTTTTAAAAATTCCTTTATTTCATATTCATATTCATTTATTTTTATAATAATTCATATTACATGTCAGTTTAATCAAATAAAATTCACAATTAAAATAATATACAATAAAAACTTTAAGCTACAAACAAAAGTTGTAGAACGATACACAAAATAATATCAATTTCAAAAAAACTTTTGTTTGTATTAAAATAATTCAGTCACAATTAATAAATGTCAAAATACATTACGTACGAGTGTCGTACACGTAATAAATTCATTAAAATTATAAAAAGTGTGCTTGATAAGCCATCTTCGATTTGAAACTGGCTAGTGACGGTGCTTCACAAACATGTGCCGGCAGTCGGTTGTACACAGTCGGGCTTATCACGTGGGTTAGTATGGCAGATTTTGCCAGTTTAAGTTTAACACCCACGAGTCTGAGGCCATACCGCAAGTTAGGACCGTTCTATCAAAGTTGTACCTTAACTCCATTAAGTCTTAATTCCTAGAAGTCATTCATTTCATCTTATCCCATACATATAAAACTTCATAACTAACCAATTTCTCCAGGATGTGCATTTCACACCGAGCCCTACACAGCTAGCCAAGTGATCTCCCGGACATTTGTGGACAAGGAATTATGCGCGCTAGCTGGGCTCCAAGTCATTCCCCCGTCCCCCGTTTATATCATGGGGCAGAAGAACAGTCCGTACAAACAGTTCTTTGTCTGGAGGTATGTTAGTTGTATTTTGAATTGCTTTTGACTGTTGTAGTGAACAAAATGTAATCTTAACATTTCATTTGTCTGAGGCGAAAGACTAGACTCGCCTGGGTTACAAGCTCAGACAAATGAAATATAATAAAGGGGTCCAGCTAGAGAACTGCTTTGAATACTACGTCGGTGGCAAGTGTATACGAGACTTTATCTTGTGACATTGTGAGTGTTGTGTGTAACCCATTGGACATTGAACAATAGTGACGAAAATGAGGGTAGATTCTCGCCACCGCCGCCGCCGCTGACAAGCCGCGCGTGCCGCAATGATACCTCATGATTAAGGACAACAAACTTTCAAACTCAAACTCAAAATATTCTTTATTCAAATAGGCCTAGCAACATATTGGTCGCGTTGGTAAACATGTCGAGCGATATTCGACTTTAAAGACGTGAGTGACCCGTTTATTATATTTCAATATGTCTGAGACTCACGGGCGTTTTATATTTAGAACGACAAGCTCAGATAACAGTTGTTTTCGTAAATCTTGGGCTTAGGGGTCAAAGCCCCGGGCTGTTAGGGACACAACTGGGAAAGCTAGGTCGATGATGATTTTGGTGAACAGACATTGTTCAATAAACAATTTAAATGCCCCACCACCTCCTCGCATTCCCGGGCGCATCGCGCCTCTAATGACGATTGACCGACAGATGACCCTTGGCTTGCATTCGAATAAGGCGTATGTCGCTCCTGTCTGTGACGTTACATACCTACCTAAAGTATTGCTGTGTGTGTACTTGCGACATGAACCCTGGACTTCGCAGTTGAGGTACCTACGTGAGCAAAGGACATGACAAAAATACTGTTTTCTAATTCTTTGTGTTAATTCCTATTTTAAAGAGACATAGAAGAGTCAAAAGCCTTTATGGATTTCAGGATTGACAGCAAGAGAAAGTGGAAGTCCGCAACTCTCAAAATGGCTGGAGTTTAGGTAGCCTTACTCTATACGACTGGAATACAATATCAAAAAGTCGTGCTAGTCAAAAAATATGTGCTTGTAAAAGTATTGACTGAACATAGGAAATATTCAGTCATTATTTTCTTACGCTGGTACTGTCACCCAAAAACAGTGCTGCTGCTCCAAATTGGAGCAAAATGACATTTTCCTACTCTACCATCTTAAAAGTCCCCCCCCCTTTTTGTAGGGGCTATATTTTTAATTATTTTCTAGCATGATGCGACTGTTAGAGCGGGGACACACGAAGGCAACAAGGGCCAGAGTAGGAGGAGAGATTCCCCCTTGCTCTGGCCACACTCCTCGCTCCCTGTCACTGGGCCAGGCAGCGCCGGCATTTCTACTGCTAGCAGAGTTCATGATGATATCTCTGCTTATGCTGGCAGGAGAAGTGCTGTGGCACCGGTAAGATATTCTGCGTGTTTAAAACACGGTACAAACTACAAAGGTATCAATATCATGCTTGTTTTGAGGCCAATCAGAGCAGATGATTGGTTGTATACGTAAGATTTTTACTTTTAAAGCTCTACGGGCGGGGGATACTATCACTATAATGTATTTAATGTAATTTATTTGATTATAATTATTGTACTTAATGAAATTTATTTAATTTTTACTAATGTAGGTATTTAATATAATTAATTGAAAATGTCGATGTAATGTAGGTATTTGAAAAAAAAAATCAAAAAGTTTTATTAATCAAAAAACAGATAAATATATTGATCAAAGTTCCATCAAAGACCAAACTAGGCTGAGCCTGTATCTTGGCGTTTGCGAAATTATTAGTAATTAAATTAATTTATTAGTAATTGAAATACTAACATGCCTAGGTTAAGAAATTTACTTACAATATATGGATGTGAGTCCGAAATAAAGATTAAATTAAATTAAATTAAATTATTATTATAAAAGGTACAAATGGCGAACTTAATGCCTTAAGGCATTCTCTACCAGATATAAATTATATGTATATAATAAATAAATTGAGGGAATCTGGTGTTATTTTGCGGGCACATGCCATGGACAGAATTAATTTTGTATTAAGTAAGTTAGCAGCGTTACTGGCTAACGCAAACTACTAATTTAGAAATAAAGGAAATGAAAAAAAGAAGGAATAAAGGATTTATTTTATATTGCGTTAGCAGCGTTACTTAATAGTAGTTTATGCAACTGGTACATAATGAGGGGCATTAAAACACGAGTGTGTTTTATGAAACGAGCCGAAGGCGAGTTTCATAATAAGGTCACACGAGTGTTTTAATGCCTAATTATGTACAGTTGCATACATTACTTTATCTACACACATATTATAATTACTCTAAGATGGGTTCAGAAACCGTAGTAAATAAATACAATAATTGTGTTAATACAACCTTTTTTGCACGGTTGCGGAAATATCGAAATCAGAACTGGCAACAGATACCTGAATGTTATTTTAAAAAGTAAAGAGTCCTTATTCTGATGTGATCATGTCGTTCTAGCTCAAATTTCGTGCGATACCTATATACTAAAAAAACATCGAGCTGACATTTCGCATCGACTGAATTTGAATTTTCAGTGATACTAGAATAGGGACATGTCAACTTTGACATTTAAATTTTGACAGTTTTGTTTGACGTAATATTTTAACATCATATATGAGATTAAAATGAAATATTTTATTACTGCTGTAGCCTTAGCCACAGATAAGAAAATTGCCATAAATTCATTGAACGTTGAAATGAGAGTCATTTCCTACGGTTTCCGAACGCATATTAGAGGATTTATGATATGTGTGTAGATAAATAATTATTTAGTATGGGATGGTGCAGCGTAACTGACTATTTTTCAACATTATTTGAGTCGTTAATGAAGCCTGAGTCTTCTCGGTAGATGTCGCTGTACGCCTCCCTTAAGGCGTTTGTATAAAGATAAAGGAACGTTTAAAGAATTTCGGGGCCGGGTACGGGTTGCTCCTATAGCTCAGTTGGCTAGAGCGACTGGCCGCGTATGCTAGGAGGTCGCACGTTCGAGTGTTTTTGGGCGATGGGCTAGCTAGCAACCTGTCATTGTAATATCACATTTTCTCCATCTTAATACAGCTACAATTGCTAAAAGTGGCACTGAAATTTCATGTCACGTGCTCTGCCTACCCCTTTTGGGAATACAAATACACTGAGCGAAAAAAAATCCTAGTTATTAGTAAGTTTTAGTGAATCCCAGGACAAGGAGATTATCTACTTACGGTTACAAACCAGTTTTTGATAATAGTAGTTATTTACTAATACCAAAAAAATTGCCCTTATAACAACTAAACTGTTTTGTAACCGTTAGTATATAATCTCCTTTTTTTTAATCAAAATGAAAATTGAAAAATTCAACACCACAGGTAGGAGCCTCCCTAATAAGGCTTAATGTGTAAAATTCACCATTACAAGGGATACCACGGTGGCTCAATTGGTAGAGCAATGGACGGATTCCAGAGGTCGTGGGTTCAAATGTGGTGGTGGTGTTGAATTTTTCAATTTTCACTTTGATTAAAAAATTGAGATTTTCGCTAGCGGACGCATCCGCTTAACAAACATATAATCTCCTTGTCTTTGGATTCACTAAAACTTACTAATAATTAGTTTTTTTTCGCACCGTGTAATTGCAAACAAGTATGCTCTGCCAGGTTTTAGCCATTTAGAGATTACTAAAAATTTACAACTCGATACCCTTGCGTTGTCTATCATTATTGGAAACAAAATAAAATGGTTTAATAAATATAAGTATGTAATATGGAGGAGATAATATCTAATCACTTGAACTTAAAGGCTGATTGCCTAGATTTGCGCTACTTAAAAACTTGTGATACCAATTAATTTTCAGATATGAACTTCGCAAGACTTCTAAGCAAGTTTCGCTACCGAACTTGATACACACGGCGAAGATTTCCCGTTAGGTAAGTGTTGCCGAGAATTCCGTTTTCTTGGAAGCTATAATAATAATAATAACAGCCTTGAACTTTTTGTGTACTAGACAAATAGGGCTTGTTGTAACTACTGAAAGTTTTTGGTAGCGCCATCAAAATATAATTTGGTATAGAAAATTCGGATCTCATTCCGAAATATAAACCTTTATAATAATCTTAGTATGCTACCATCTTTTATTATTAAGGGTGTGGGCGTAAAGGAAAAAATAATCGGGATTTTTGTATTTGTGTGTAGTAGCGTTTGAGTGGAAAAAGCCAGTTTTCAGATTAGAAGTAGTCGATTTGGAGTGATGTTTGATACAATATTCCTTTATGAAAAATCAAAAAAAAATAAAAAAATAATTATGTCATTTCATCGCAACATTACTGTTCCAGGTATAATGAAATGAAATATGAAATGAAATGAAATATAGTTTATTAGCGCAAAAAACACTTAAAAACGAAACTTAATACATTTATAACATTAAAATATAATTGCGCCAAATGGTCTTCACTCAGCTTGGTGTCACGAAGCGAGTCACAGACACGCTCCGCGACGCTGATTTTCAGTGAAGCCACTGGATGGAATAGATGGCACTGAGATGTTACAAACCAAACATTGACTTATATACGTAACTACATCTATGTTTACATATAAAACAACGAGAGATCAAACATTTATACATTGAGAAACAAAATAAGTAATTAGATACTACTAACAAAGAGAAAGGAAGGGAGAGGAATAATTGAAGATTCCAAAACCACTATAAATCAAGAATGTATTTGTGTGTGTGTAATTGTGTGTGTATGTGTGTGTAATTGTGTGTGTATGTGCAAGGTTGCCTATTCAAGTGTTATATTTTTGTTTAGCTATAATGTATTTTCTGATGGACATTTTAAACGAATTAACTGTATTGGAATTCCGAATTGGAGGTGGCAGGTCGTTCCAACACTTGGTGGCAGCGAAACGAAAGCTGCCACGAAAGGCAACCTTGCGGTGTGGGTGAGTTGCTAGCCGTGAAGCATGTCTTACAGCACGCTGGGAGAATTTTAGTTTTTCGTAAAGGTATGACGGTTCCTTATTTTTTATCACGCCAAAAAGTAGTGTCGCGAAATGGAGATGTCTGCGGGAACTCATATTCATCAAATCGTAACGGTTCAAGAACGGAGTAATATGGGCACGTCGCGGGACGGGAAAACAAAATCGTACACACGCGTTTTGAATTCGCTGTAGGGCTTTCCTAGTCCGAGCCAGTAAACGCGCACCGAACACTACATCGCCGTAATTGAGCTTGGACAGTATAAGAGAATCACATAATTGTATGCGCATGTCTACAGTGAGACACTCGCGAATTCTGTATAGCACTTTGAGCCTATAGAAACAGTTCCGCATCGTCTCCGAAACATGCTTCTCAAACCGTAAGGATTCGTCCATTATCAATCCCAGATTGCGAGCTTCAGTAACGCGCTCCAAGCAAACGTCTTTTATAGACACGCGTGGGTTATGTGACGCAATTGTATCAATTTGCTTTCCCGTACCCAACAACATAAATTTTGATTTGGAGGGATTTAGTAGCAAATTGTTTTGGTGACACCAGTTAACTATATTATGTAAATCTTCGTTAATTTTATTTACCGCTGTATCTGTATTATTTGTTTTAAAAGAAAGGTATAATTGAATGTCATCGGCATATATTTGATAGTTGCAATTCTTTATATGGCCAATTATATCTGCACAATACAAGCTGAAAAGAGTGGGCCCCAAAATCGAGCCTTGTGGGACACCTCTAGTAACTGGTAATGTACTTGACACTGAGTCTGTTCCATCTTCTTTGCAAATTTTGACGTACGATAAAAGTGTACGACGTGTCAACTCCAACAGAAATTGGCTTAAATAGATGAGCGTTTTTAACTCATAACTAAAACCACTCATAATAATAGTACATTACTTACCAAGGGCGATAAAACAAAGAATGTCTCAGATCGCAGGTATTTTACGCCCGAGCCGAAGGCAAGGGCGATAAATATGCGATCTGAGGCTTTCTTTATTATCGCCCGTGGTAAGTACAAAATTTTATGTCACCCCCTGGCCAGGAAGTGGGTTTTTTCGCGCGCGGAGTGTGCGATAATGGCCACTTTATGACCAGGTGTGACATAAAATATAATACTTATTTTATCAGCCTCTCATAGTTATTATCTTAAACAATTTAAGTAGGTAGTTCATTTTTATGCAAAAGCAATGCTTAACTAACTAGTATTCACAGGTTAATTACTTTAAACTTCGGATTATTTGAATGCTCAAAGTTCCACCCAGAATTTGAAACTACGCTGTGCACAAAGTAAAGTTACCTTATATCGGTAGATGCACATTATTCTAAGTTACTTATTATAGTACTTCTACATAAATGATAGTTCCATAAACTCACCTGGTATTTCTTATTGGAACTATTCAAATAGAGAATTCTCTTTGTAAAACTACTAAAAAGACTCAATTTCACTATATGTT
This sequence comes from Cenopis cana, assembly GCA_951800055.1. Classification (NCBI taxonomy): domain Eukaryota; kingdom Metazoa; phylum Arthropoda; class Insecta; order Lepidoptera; family Tortricidae; genus Cenopis; species Cenopis cana. The sequence goes on along the minus strand of OX637479.1, from coordinate 723,172 downwards.
TCTAGATTTGGTGAGTATAAAGTTACATTTTATAGTCAAGCAATGAAAGTGGCTTTACTTTGTATCTAAATTCTATACAAAACGTCCCGATTTCATTTATCTTTAGTGTATTTAGTAAAGCAGTTAAGAGTGAAACCTTGTATTTGATTAATCTCTTTGCAGTTTAATATAATATAAATCTATTATTACAAACTACGATCAACTTCGTTTGACACTAAACGTCATCATAGGGACAAAACATCATAACTTGATTGTAGAGTCAAATCATTACAAACTGTCAAAAACTTATGTCACGCGACAAAAGAAAATCATGATTTGGTATATTTTCGCGTCAAGCTTGTTTATTGTTATTTATTTATTTATTTATTTTAAACTTTATTGCACAGTAACAATCTGGTACAAAAGGCGAACTTAATGCCATAAGGCATTCTCTACCAGTCAACCTTCAGGCCAAACAGAGAATAATCATAGTAGGTGCTGGATAAACTGCAATGCAGAAATTAATATAACTCACAAAATATTGTAATACGCGTTAAATGCTAATAGATAGGATATAATTTAATTTACACAATATAATTAATACAACATGACATTTTATTTTTTATTTTAAACTTTATTGCACAAACAAAATAAGTACAAAGGGCGAATCATGTATTATTTATTTTAAACTTTATTGTACAAACAAAATAAGTACAAAGGGCGGACTTAATGCCATGAGGCATTCTCTCTACCAGTCAACCGTAGGGCCAAACAGAAACTTGCCAATGTGGGTGCAGTGAAAAAAAATTAATCCAAGGTAACTTAAATAATTTCAAAAAGATAAACATACATTCCTTATTCACATAATTTTAGTTTTCAGTGATACAATCATACTTGACGACCGCTTTAGCTTAGTTGGTAGTGACCCTGCCTACGAAGCTGGAGGTCCCGGGTTCGAATCCCGGCCGGGGCATTTATTTGTGTGATGAGCACGTATATTTGTTCTTGGGTCTTGGATGTTTTCTATGTATTTAAGTATTTATTTATCTATATAAGTATGTATATCGTCGCTTAGTACCCATAGTACAAGCTTTGCTTAGTTTGGGACTAGGTTGATTTGTGTAAGATTGTCCACAAATATTTATTTTATACTATCTAACAAATGGTTTTTCGGTGTTAAAGACTATAAATCACTTAACGTATAAAACCTCTCATTGCTTTTGCTTGAATAATCAATCAGGTCGATAAACCACGTAGCGACATGTCGGTCTAACGAAACTGTCCGTATAAAAAAACAATAAGAAGGATGTTTCGCTGAAAAATGGCGATCGTTCGATCGTAGGTAACAAATGACGCGATTCATTGTCGCGGACGCCCGTATGCCGCCTAAGGCGACTTCCTGATTTGTCGGTGCGGAGGCAGTACGATATGAGAAAATTGTCAAATGTCAGTGTCAGCTGTCAGTCGACGCGGTACCATTTTTTACTACGCCCCTACATTTAAATGAGTGCTTCCTGACTGGCGCGGGATGCGCGGTAGCGGGACGATGCGAAGGCGGTACTGCTCCGCTTCTGCGCATGATATTACTACTGCGCAAACGTAATACTGACAGTAATAATCTTTGCGACGTCAGTAAGTTTACGTCAAAGAAGAAAATGTCACATATCGATCCCGCCCCGCCAAGTCAGGAAGTCGCCTAACCCGCACTTTAATTAAAAATTTAAAATGATTAGTTACACTTATAGGAGCAGTAATTGGAAAATTGGCTGTGAAAATTGATGAGCTATATTTCAAATCGTTAAAAAATATTGTAGTACTATAAAATTAATTTATAAAAATATCACGAGACTTGAAATTATAATAAGGAGAAATATAAATAAATAACACAGATAATTGTATCATTTATATCATGAGAGGAAAAACGCTGATAGCTTTGCTGAGCAGTATTCTGTTATTAATGGTACAATATTTTATCTAGCAATTGATGAATTTGCACAGAAATGCAAGAAATACGATATTAAATTGATGTCTATATCTTTCTACTTAAGCCGTTCTTGACTTTGAGTAAATGCTTAGTTAGTTTGTATACATAAGTTCAATTAATAGGTAACAAAGTTAGTTTTGAAATAGAAAGGTACTTAATCAGAAATTAGTTTCAGAATTTTAATCCTTTAATGAGGATAAAAACATTAAAAGTTGTTATACAGATAGGATTGGGCCTTGCCGTACCTTCGGTTTGCCTTCTGTCGAGTCGAGGCCTAATGCCTATGTTGTGGTATCATTATAGGCTAGAAAAAGGTACCAAGTTATCCGAATGTCTGGTAGAGATTTGATTGACCGACACTTCAAATTCAATTTTCATTATTTTTAAATGCTTTTTTAAATATTAAAAAATGAATGATATTGTATTATATTTATTTATGGGTAATATTATTACACGTCATATTTTTACATTCAGGTATATAATGTCTGGCTTATAATTAATTAAGTAAATTAATTACATTTCATTCAACAGACATACCTTAATATTGTAAACTTTATTTCATTGACATGTAAAACTTCATATTTTACCAATAAATTAGTATGAGTATTACGACAACCTGTTATTTATTTCATTTTAAGTTTAACATGTTTCCTGTTTCGTGTTCCTTTATATTATTGATATGCCAATAAAGAGTATTTTGTATTGTATCTTGGATTAATTCTTGATGTATTCGTATTTACCCAACAGCACAGACAAGGCAAGTCCTCTGCCCAGTGGCCGAGTAGCTAATAAACTACGGATGTGGGTTGTGTGCTTTGGCTATTTGCGAAGGCTGCGAGAAGCTATTGGAGGCGAGCTTGTCTTGATGCACTGTTGCTTAAACAGTTTCGGGACCTGAGACTGGATCTTCTATCTGGGTGGTCATGAAAGCGGGAGATGGCTAATGAATTACGTAGATTACAATTATTGTTGGTATATGTATGTATCTAATATAAAGCAATGCTTAAATCGTCTGCAATAGACGTAAAGGCCTATATTGATGTATGTATATGACTATTTGACTATTCAAAGCCTGTAGTATACGATTCACCCGTCACACGTTTATAAAAACCTTTATATGGAAACTGTCAATGTCATTAATTGTCATTTTTTGACAGTTGATAAAAACGGGTAAGGGGTGACGTGAGGATGAGTCGATTTGTGAATAACAGACCCGTATGCCACACTTTCTCAATTCATTCACGAGTGGTCAAATACAATCTATCAGAGGGAATATTCAGTTAAGTAACTGTCAAAGTCATTCTATTTAGAGATATTTTTAGAGCTTACGCACATTAGAACATTGTTTGATTTCTAATTATAATCATTGTAATGTAATAAAGGTTATGCTATGTCATGTGCAGTTTTAATTTTAACATCAGTATCTACCTAACAGATACGTCAACCTAGACCTCAATCTAAAAACAGTAAAAGAAGAGATCGCGTCGAATAGTGAGAAATATCAAATCAGACTGAACGAACACAAAAATGAATTAGCTGCGCAGCTCGCAGCTGCAAGGAACTGGCAGCCTGCAATTCTTCCGACTGGAGAGGAATAGTGTAGTGGACCTGGCGACGAGATTCGCAGACAAATATTGAGAGAAGCATCAGTGGATGCTTCCCAAAATATCACAAAGCACCCGATGAGTGACATCAGACAGCAAATGGGATTATTGTTTAAAATATCAAAACAGATTGCCCAGCTCTGCAGGATATAAAAGGAAAAAAAAAGTATCTACCTACAAGAGCAGTCTAACATTGATCGTTGTTATAGCACTTTTATGTCACGAGCGTGGGTTGGCCATTGTTGTAGTTGTGACGCATACAAACACATAGACAACGTGAACACATAGTTCCTAAGTTGACGCACACTTAGACAATGTGCATATATTGCTCAACAAACAACCGTGGCTCACTTGCGCTCTTGAGATTAAAGTACTTAACCATCAACTGTTCTAAGAAGTCGATAGAACTTTTAGCGACAGTTTTGCATTTGAAATATCTAGCCAGAACAAAGCAGTTTCCATCACTGAGAATGTTACGTAGAAACTTACTAAAACAAGTATAGCACACGAATGAATCACAATTTGTAACATAATTTTGTATTTGTATGCAAAAATACACGTTTAAGTTTTAATAGGAGAAACACTCTAATAGCATTGCTAACCTCGCTCACGTATCTTTTCCTATTTCACAGACACTTAATAAATGACGATTACAAAATGCAGCGTATGAATTTCAACACACCACAGACTCGGACGCTAAAAATATCGAATTATTGTTTTACTTTTGCCGTACAACTGAGATGTGAGATTTTATTTAGAAGATTTAAAAATATTTCATATCTGTAGCTGTAGAATTGGGAATAGGAAGAAAAGCTCTTGTATGACGGGCAAAGTTGCATTCCTACTCAGAACTCGTGCTTTATTCGGTAAGTACAAAATTGTCATCTCCAAAAATCCGTATGAGACCGCATCATCTCTACCAAGTGAAGTTGTAACTTAACCTCTATATTACTCAAACTGCCAACGGTCCTTCGAACCGGATAGAATAAGGGCATATTTCAACACCCCTTTTAAGCAGTACATTTAACAGATTAAATATAAGAAACTCCCCGTTGTGGAGGATAAATTGTGAGCATGTCGGGGGTTGTAAAAACGGCACTTTATTCTTCGGTGTTAATGTTGTCACCGCCGATCTGTCACCGCTAAGTTCTTTGTCTCTCTTGATATTTAAGCGACGTCTCTTCGCGGTTTTCGACAGAATAGTTTTACAGATGTTACAATAGAGCTTTCGTTCTCTGATTTTAATCATCACATAATGGTTATAAAATATGAAAATATGTCATTGCTCATAAACTGGAACGGAGCGTAGTACGTTTAGTTTGATAAAAAGGTTTTCTTGGAGTCATGACTTTTATACTTAAATTGAATTGGACTAACCACTTATGCCATTGGCACCCACAAGGAACTAAACGAACTAAACAGCCACAGAATGGGTGCTAAATAGCCAATGGTATCATAAATATCGTAATCAGTCCATGAAGATGACTTGGACGGTGATAGGTGATTTGGACGAATTTCAAATAAGTAGCTGGAATTTTGTCCAAGTCGTCGAAGAAGAAAGTAGTAAGTACACTATTCACATAGTTTCACTTTAAAGGCGGGCTTTTCGTTTTAAATCAAGCCCATTTAGTAGGATATTTATCATTAAGCTTGATTCATATATTTATCTGTCATGAACCTTTCGTCAAAGATATCGGTTTCATATATTTAATATATTTAGTCGCACATTCATTGATTCATCTGATGCGCTCTGACATGCCGGCTCATACGGTGTCAGGCGTCAGAAACCCATCAGTAGGTATGAATCCAGTTTAACAGACTGTTTGTAGTAAAGCATCTGCGACCTAAGACGCTGTAGCATGGATTCTGGCGCATTCCGTGGCTGCATTTGCATACAGATGGAAAACGTCACACGGACATTACTTAACTGGCGACATGCTGCAAAAAGGCACTCCACTTCTCGCCTTTATTACGTTGTAATAAAAGCCAATTTACGGTAGACTTGGGACTATTTATATACTTTCGAACATTTCATTGGAAGACCACAATAAATGGGAGACGATAAGACCGTTAAGAAGTCCTTCTTAGTGGTATTTCTTGGTACTTTTAATCACGGCAATACACCTTACTCACCCTTTTAGGGTTCCGTAGTAAACAAGAAACCCTTATAGTTTCGCCATGTCCGTCCGTCCGTCGGTCCATGTGCAGTTTAGCTCAGTAACCGTTACTACTGGGAAAAAAGAAATGTTGGAGCTCGTCAAGTGAATACTGCATTTTTGTTTTTATAAATATTGTAAAATAAAAGAAATTGTAAGATATAAGAAGTGGCTTCACTTATAAATAACTTTCCCTTTTTTTCTTATTTTTTTTTCTTTATTTGTGGTTCACCAACAGTTGCTTACATCATTATATCTGGTAAATTACCTCTAACTTGTGAACAAACTTGGAGTAATGTATCAACTACTTTAAAGGTAAACACCACTTGCAATATTATAGTGAAATCAATTTAAAATCTTATTAAATATTGATCCCAGTGAGAAGTGTATATACCTAATCTTATTTGTAGATAATTTTATGTCTAATAATTGACAACATTTCATATTTTTAAGTACTTTATTTTATGAACTAGTTAGAAAATAGGTAAAAATTTAAGCCACCCGTATTTTTTCTTTTTCAATTTAACTCATTATTTCATACAAAAAAACACGTTGAAAAGTAGGTCATTCCAAAAGGGCGTAAGTAAAATATGACGTCATCTTCCCAACAAGAATCCAGAGCCACTCCAGAGCAGCGATTGTCTGTACTCTGTACTACCTCCCTGAATACAGCGAGGAAAATGACGTCAACTTTCGGTTTACAGTAATTTGCGATTTTTTCCAAAATTAACGGAGAAAAAAATCTAAAAAAATGTTTTTTTGTGTACTTCACACGTTTTTACCGAAATGGTTTTCGAATTAAGACTTTTGGAAATTATGAAATATTGTCAATTATATCTTTGAACATTTTTTGTTATGGGCCACCGTTTACACAAGTTTTTACGAAATATTACAAAAGGTACCTTTAATTCCCCATCCCCCTCCTACACCCTCTGGTCCCTCAGCACACCATCCACCCTTAAGGACTTAGTATGTTCATCTGGATACCGCAAGGTACCAATTTTAAAAACTACACGAATTATTTTGTCTGATTTTACATATATTCTCTGGCTATAACGGATCTTTATTTAACCGATCCTTTAATGAACTTAATTTACCTTAGTTAATAGCATAATTATAAATGCCTAGTAAGATCTACAAACATACAGCTAGGTGGCGTTAGATTAAATTTCGATGTCTGATTGGAAATAGGTCTTCTATGCGCGGAGAGTTGACGAGAAAGTACAATTTAATAAATTCATATAATTCATTGCAGGTTTGAGTTCCTCCACCAATGATTTTCAATTGACTGACATATATTATTATTCAGATCGATAATTAGATCAGATATGGCAATTTTCCATACATTTAACTATCTCCACAGTAAGCTCAGTTAATGCGTGTGAGACGATAAAAAAGTAACTAGACGACGATATTATTATGTTTAATAAATACCAACTCAAATACATATAAATAAACATAAGTAAGTTTTTTTTTACTTCCTTGAACTTGAACAATACTTAGTGATAATGTTATTACTTATCAACAAATACTAACATACCTATTGATAAATCAGAGCTTTTCTATAAAAACCAACTTAATTTTGCAGTTGGTTCGGAACCCTAAATGTGCGAAGTCGGACTCGCACTTTTTTTAAACGGATTAAACTAGGATTTACGTAAAAGCGTTTCTTCCTAATCCCGATTTTAAAACAACAGCGAAATGTGAAAAACTTTTGTTTGTGAAGAGTTGAAAATACGAAACGCGTCTGGGTAAGCCTTGGATAGCAATCTTTTTTTTATTACAAATGGGATTTCTCTTGGCCAGCATCTAGCCAGGGGGCAAAGATGAGGCCAGCGGTGAAGCGAGCTCACCCAGAAAATACCTATTCACTCGTGCCTTAAAGAGGTCGTTATATGAATCGTTTTAAATGTGCCGAACTAATAAATTATCTCGGGCCATCTCTGCGTCGCCTAGGAATATTGAATTCCATTTCTATTTGCGATCCTCCGTATCGAGTTGGTCGGATTGATTGGGCTATAATTATATCCTATGGATGCTTATTAAGGTTGATTGTACAGTCGACGCCATAAATTTACTCTTTTGCATCTTATTCCGTTGTAATAAAGTGCAAAAGTGTTTTATCTATGGCGTAACAGAATACGTAATAGAATAAATATACCTAGGTAATCCAATGCGTTAAACCTCCAATTACGTATCTCAGCGTCAAGATATAAGTACTACGGGTGAGCTGTGAGGAGAAGTTTACACTTGACAGTTTCCATATTAAAAAGGGTAAGGGGTGAGGTTAGGTTAGGTTAGACCGAATCGATTTTTGAAAACGCCTTTAACGCATCACCGGTCCGACATCACGTGATCGTGAACGCTTTAAGTGACAAAACACCCGTACATTTTTACAATTACGTAGGAATCTCCATTACTCACGGGACGCGCATTTTATTCTGCACTATAAAAGTTTTATGCGCCGTAAAGCCGTACCCAATATTGACTCGCTGGAGCCGATTCATCGTGCGATTGTTGATAAAATATCAAATTTTAGCGCGTACAAGTTAAAATCTATTTTAATATTTTACGCAAAGTAAATCTATGGCTATTATTCTTTCTTGATAACCCCCAGGCACTGACAACTGACACTAACCAAATACCTACTTGTAGGTTAATATAGGAGTTAAAAAGTTGTAAACTATTGTGTTTTAAGATGCCATAAATTGGGGTTTTGAAATTAAAAACTCAATAGAAACTTGTGAAGTGACTTAAACACTGATGTGCAGGTTTATTTAACTGTTAGTCAATATCATAATTAAAGCAGAGTACCTACATCAAGGGGTCGAAAGAATGAATATAAATTCACTTACCTTTGTCTGAAATAATGGTATTTATGTCACACCTGGCCATAAAGTGGCAATTACCGCACGCTCCGCGCGGGGGAAATCCCACTTCCTGGCCAGGGGGTGACATAAAATTTTGTACTTAACACGGGCGGTAATAAAGAAAGCCTCAGATCGCATATTTATCGCCCTTGCCTTCGGCTCGGGCGTCAAATACCTGCGATCTGAGACATTCTTTGTTTTACCGCCCTTGTTAAGTAATGTACTATAAGAGTTCTATACACAAAACTCACGCCCAAGCGAGTCTGACAATTTTTAACTGAACTTAAAAGCTTTTTTTTCTCGTCAGAGTTAAATAACTAGTAGTTAGTAGTAAGGCGACTTCCTGACTTTGCGGGCGGGATCTATATGTGACATTTTCTTCTTTGATGAGCATTGATGAGATGAGCGAAAAAATTTAAAACCTATATGGAAGCCTACAGATCTCATATTAATGTCACTGCGACAAGATACGAAGTGGCCCAGAAATCAAATTGTTTGACTGTACAGCAGAACATCACCAGTATCTATAAGTACCTATACAGTTCAAGTAAAGTTGTGTTAACCAGCTTCAAACAAGGTAAAATGATGAAAAGTCCCGACGCCATTGTATTTCTTGCTCGGGACAAGGTGTAGCCGTCGCCGGGCGTGTTGGTGACATCTATAGTTAAATTACTGCTTAAGGCCGTGTATTACCACTTTTGAGTTTTTAAAAACCATCTGAGACATAGAATATAGTGTCTTAAAATCTAAAAAAAATATATGTGTTACATAAGGATATTGTCTAGTCAAAATCGCAGTCAGTTACATGACCTGATGAATTTCACTCGATAGAAAAAAATCGCGAAGTTACCCCTTTTTGGAATGTTTTTTCAATACTACGGCTATATTACTGATATTTAACATTTAATTTTTGTACTCAATTAAAGATCGTAAATAGTTATAGACAAATTCGCAGGGTTTGCTTTGATAAAATGATTGGCTTAATGACTATAGCTAAATATTTACAAAACTGCGCGCAGAGCTTGCGTAGAGAGCGGGATGGTCAATTGTAAACTCACGCGTGTTAGAGCGGGACATTTGCGTTGGGGATACCTCCCCTTAAGGGAGGCGTACAGCGGCATCTACCAAAAGACTCCGGCTTCATTACGGCACTAACCTCTCAAATCATGTTGAAAAAGGTTCATTATACGAGCGTTTTAACCGCTCTCATTACCGTGACCCCACTATTGCCCGAGTTTCTATTCTATAGATTTTGGTGGCGTTAGTTAGTTAGTTATACTGGGCATTTTCTGCATGTCGACATCCAACGCTTACGCTACCATGAAAATTGTCATTTTGTTCCTTATGCACTTCGACGACCGCTTCGGCTTAGTTGGTAGTGACCCTGCATAATACGAAGCTGGAGGTCCCGGGTTCGAATCCCGGCCAGGGCATTTATTTGTGTGAAGAGCACGAATATTTTGTTCTTGGGTCTTGGATGTTTTCTATGTATTTAAGTATTTAATTATCTGCTTAGTACCCATAGTACAAGCTTTGCTTAGTTTGGGACTAGGTTGATTCGTGTAAGATTGTCCACAAATATTTATTTATTTCACGTTCGAAAACGTTATGTTATCACCCCTCAGATTAGTACATTCAATTAAGAGGATTGTGCAGCAAATTTTTTCCATACAAAAACGTGCTTCGGGCGCAAACGTTCACCCCTTAAACCTGAACCGATTTGCGTGATTTTTGGAAATGATGTAAGTATCATTGAATACTTATAATCTGAGAAATTTAATAAAATCAAGGGAAATAATTCCGATATTTTTGAAAATTGGTACAGTTAATACCTTTCGGTATCCGGCGGGGTAATCACGTTACGATATTTACTACCGTTAGTACATATTTAATGTCAGTTTCAGTATGGGATTTGACATTTAAATCTATCGTACTAACGGTCGAAAACGTTACGTGATTACCGCGCAGATGAACATACTTAAAATCCCCGAGGGTGGGGGCTGTGCTGAGGGTGTAGGGGGGGATAAGAGGTACCTTTTTTTAGTATTTCGTAAAAAAACTCGTAAACGGTAGCCCATAGCAAAAGATTTTCTCAGACATAAGTATAGTATTCTACATAAAATTATCTACAAAAAAGGTACGTAATACATTTGAAGCTCTACTAATCTAATTTGATTTAATTTGATCTAGTATGTAATACAATATGGACATGTTGTGGAATAAATTATTTCATTCATTGCATTCATTCATTCATTCTACCGGTACTACTGTGAGATATCTAAGCTGCAGTGTCTGTTACTGGTAGTGGTAGTTATGTTATGTAGCGGCCTCGCGGCACAAAGTAAATAGCTGCGGCGCGCGCCGGAGCAGAGAGTCCGCTCAGTACAAAGTGCCATTTTCGCCGCACGCACAATGACGTAACATTTACAGGCATTCTCGGTTGATTTCGGACTAGCTTAGTCGCGACTGTCACTGTCGCGTCGCGAGTGCTAGTTGTGCGCGCGTTGATCACTTGACGTCCTCGCCGCTACGTAGATAGTTTATGTCACGTACTTCAAAATGAATAACCGATATTATTACAGTTGGAATGTATTCTATTGTTTAAATACACTTAAATACAACAAAAAACGGTGCCTACACTTTCTTCAAATTTTCAAACGATATTGAAAGGTAAATAAAACGGTTTTCTCATTTTGGTAGTTAAAATACCTAGGTAGGTAGGTAATTTTTTGAAACTTGCCGCTTTGATAACGACGATCAACCATTACACATTCATCTTATCGTTCGCTGGTAAAACGCCAGTATTTAAGTAGTACTATGGTTTAGTTAAGTAGGTACCTAATTAATTAGGTATATTTTTGTTGGCGCTCTCGACCGCCGCCGGTCACAAGTCACAACTCGCAGCGGGTCACGCATCAATTTATTAGGGTTCCGTACCCGAAGGGTCAAAACGGAACCCTATTGGTGTCGCCCAGACGTCCGTCCGTCCGTCCGTCGTATGTCACAAAATTTGTTCCGAAGAATTTTTAGACTTCTCATTGACCTATGAACTTGAAATTTGGTGACAATGTTCAATATTACGTATATTTTAACAACAAATACTAATATATGAATAAATCATATTTTTGAGGTTGATTCGGAACCCTAAATGTGCGAAGTCCGACTCGCACTTGGCCGGTTTTTTACCAAGATACGCTGGTTCATATTTAAATGTCATGTTGAAGAATTTTTAATTTATCTGCTCCTTTTTAAAATTCAGAATCAATACAGAAGCAACCCTGTGAGTCTGGCAAGTTTAGGTATGTATTTTCAAGAACGGCGGGAACGGACCTTCTGTATATTCTTTATTTTGTGCTCGCGGGCCGTCGCGGCTACGCGCGCCAAGGGGCCTATCCCAGCTAAACACAGCGGCTGTCGGCCGCCGACACGGAACGGTAATGCGGCGTGTCGACCGTCTTTACTGATGTAGTGAATAATGTTTTGCCATAGTATTTTGTCGGAAGGTTCGTATTTATCTTGTCCTCTCAATTAGCCCTAGACAGTACACTAAACGTTTACATTTTGAAATTTTAAACCCTCGCACTTTGTAAACGCGATATTTATGTACTTACTTACCTTTTTTACCGCCATTTCAACACGGGTTGCACCAGTCCCTGTGTCGAAAAGTCGGTAAAAAAAGTAAATACAAACAAAAATATCACGTTCGACCCATTAAAATAAATCTTTTAAGTAAGTTTTAATTTTGATATTAGTCACTGACTAATAAAGTTCCAAATTAATAGACATGTCAATAATTTAATGGTGTAATTGATTGATATTTCAGGTGCAGTCGTATTCATATAGAAGTCCGAGTTGATTCACTCCATCTATATTATTGGTACTGTCACCATCAAATACATCGTAAACATCGTAACGTCTAGCTACAGGTCCGAAAAATTAAGGTACGCATTGAGTGCAGATAGTGGAGAGTCGCGTTCGTAACTACAGCTGAGTTAGGTCTGTAGCTATAGTATAAGTTTTTTCGAAACATTAACTAATTCGAACGCGTTTGCGTTTTGTCTCAAAATGTATGAAAACGCTCTCACCGAGTTTGAAATACGCGCGTTCATCGGTTAGCAACAAATGTTATACTCGCTGTTTTAGTTTCCACTAGTGACCACCAGAAGCGCTGTTCACGTTTTCATACCAATTTCATACATTTTGAGACAAAATGCAAACGCGTTCGAATTAGTTAATGTTTCGAAAAAACTTATACTCGAGCTACAAATTGTAACTTTATTACGTAATAAATTAATCTGAATCATCATTAAACATCTGATTAAGTTTATGAAATATTATCATCTGATTTCGTCCAATTTAGACACCCTGAGGAAAAATAACTGGAACCCGAGCACTTATCGATGGTAAACAAGGCATGCCGCGGCGTGGCGGCGACCCGGGACATTAAAAGTTGCCCGCGGATGAGCTTGCATCAGCTTTTCACTTTGTTGGGATTTTATTCTGCCTCAGCCCCGCGTATATATGTGGTGTTGTGACCCAGCACAATACCAGAGCGCAGCGGGAGCGGACGCCGTAGATTGAGCGGTGATCAATACTCAAGCTGTCGTAAAAACAAAATCAATTAGTTATACAATACCAATACTTAAGTGGCAGTGAGTGGGGCGCGTAGAACGTAGAACCGGTGGACATTGGAGACAGGAAAATTAATCAATAAACTATTGTACATTATACTCGTAACAAAAGATCAAATTTAGGCTCAAAAACGTTCCGTAACCATCCCTAGTCTCAGTAACAACGTAACAAATATGGTCACTCAAGCGCACAAATTTAGGCTCAAAAACGTTCCGTAACCATCCCTAGTCTCAGTAACAACGTAACAAATATGGTCACTCAAGCGCATCAGATATTTGATCAGTTTACGTAAAATTATGTTTTTCTTTTGTACAGTAGTAAGTGGTTCTCGACTAAATGATATATTTAACTAGCTTATTGCCCGCGACCTCGTCCGTATAAAATTCGTGCATCGCGTCAGATTTTAATTACTAATTCAGGCACTTACCTAGTTATCGCTCTTCCATACAAACTTCCACCCCCTTACGATTTGATTTTCGAGATAAAAAGTATCCTATGTAAGGACATAGGATACTTCGAGGAAGGCCTCGGTACTGAAAACTCCATACGAAATTTTATCATAATCGGTTCGGCGGTTTAAGCGTGAAGAGGTAACAGATAGACAGATAGACAGACAGACACACTTTCGCATTTATAATATTAGTAAGTAGGTATGGATTGATCAGTTACGTTAAAAAGAGCTGTCCGCTCTCGCTAGCCCTATGCCCCCAGCGCGCCCTTCGATTGATCTCCTTCTCACTGAAAGGGTTCACTTCTAAGCTCTCTGTAGTCCCTCCAAAGGGCTTTGGCAGATAAGACTTGTTTGGGCCAATCTCTACAAAAAGGGCACGTTATCAATTTAATCTTAGGATAGGTGCCTCACACGGGTTTTACGCTATCAACGATACAGTCCCAATGTTAATGCTTTGAGGTTTTCAAAAGGATTAGGGGCATTACAATTTATGTATGTATGTATGTAAGCACTTTATTGCACACAATAACAAGTTAAAACACGTACATGTCAAAAAAGATTTAATGTAACAAAGTAGAAATAATGTTTCCTTTGAGTGTTGCGTATGAAGTGTTTTAGGGTTTACTCGTAAATGTGACAAGCTATTTGATTACGCAAATAAACAAACTTACGCTAGATGAGGTGGGTAAGTAGAGCTAAACATTTATTAGTACGGAGAATAACATTTAGGTCTACCTGATGCGTGCTCGAAATGTAAGTTTAGAAATTTAAAGCCTCTTTTGCAACAAAGCTTTGCGTAGTTAAAACTACTACTACGACCCTCAAATCGCCGCATTGTGATATATTTGAGACCCTTCCTTTAAAATAGTCTCATTATACTCCCATTAGAGCATGTTGTTATAGAAAGATACTTCACTTTCGCAAACTAAGCGCCATCTTTACCTATAAAGTACTTCATTATTCAATAAATTTATAGATAATTTATAGATAGAGAATGGCCTCCATTCCACCCAATTCACTAGTTATCTAGTCATAAAATTAAAGCCATTTTACACAAAAACTTCGCCCATTGTAAAGTTTAGTAAAACGGAATAGCGCACCGTTTTCTTCAGCGTACTTATCTGCTATTAATTATGGAGCTCAACGCTGCACGCTGCAGAAACGCACCGGTGTAGCGACCTGGATAATAATGCCCTCGTCCCAGCTCCGCTTTTTAACCCCACCCGGCTAATCTAAACCCAACCCTATCATTTACAGAGTAAAGCCTTATTTCGACTAAGGATTAGCCGGCCCGCGATGTCACCGCGCATGTGAAATATTGCGCGCGAAACCGCAACGGCTTTATCAAATGTCGTGCTCAACTGTACCCATGACGAATGGACGTACGGCGCACCGCGTATATACTGACGGATGACGTTAAAATTTCAACCTTATTCGTACATTCAATAAGACTAAATTGATGTTATATTGTTGCTCATTGTATGAGCGTAGGCATAGTGAGTTAATCCAAGGCAAAATGAACTCATAAATGGTAACATAATGTTCAATTTTGCATGAGAAATGACGTTGTTGCGAGCTGGTGAGCGAATGCGGAAACTGTGTTGAAAGGCTTTTAAAATTGGGTACAAATTTTGATTCTAAGTCGAGACAACGTTGAGACAAACGGCTAGTGGTTTTTTTTAAATTAATACATAATTTGAATATATGTAGAAAACAAGGAACACTTTTGTACATAAGCAAAGATGTTGGAATAAAAAGAATCCTGATGCGTACCTACTGTTCATGTCAATAGCAAACATGGGGTATTAAACAGATGTATTTTATGACTATCCAAACAAAATGCCATCTTTCTTGTGAGCAAGGAGGTTAAAACACCTCAGCAAAGTCTACAGGCAAATAAAATACATGCTGTTTGTTGCTAGGCCGAATTCTGAATACTTAAGTATCTGACCTAATGCTCTCAGGTATGTTCTGATGCTTGGCAGATTATAATGAGCCGGTACATCAGACCAGATCACAGAATATTAATTAGCCGTGCTAAATTTGCCATTGCTACATCAGCACATCACACAAATTTTAATGCAGTTTACTGTGTAAAAAATAATGAGTTACCCACCGTTACCCTACACGTGACCCCCGGGTGGTGCTAAAAGGTGCAACAAAAACTGGCAACCGTAGATCTCTCTTCTCGGAGATCTCACTGTTCGATATAATTGCCATACGAATAGATACATTTTATTTCATTCAAAAATACCATACCAAAAGAGTTAAAATTATCTTGCCGAGTTCTTTTCATACTACTAATAATTATGCTTCGTCGTATATCCCGGCGCTACCCTCAGCCCAAAACGTAGTAAATGCATGCGGTTTTCACAGTATTCTAAGCCATGTAGTTTCGTGTTTGCTGTTAGTTACGAGGCGCATTGTGATCCGGTGCAGATTGCGTCGCGGATTAAATAATAAATTCGCGCCGCGGTAAACATGCGCGAGGGTTATTCTGAACAGAATGCTGTTACCGCATTTTTTCTAGGAATTGAAAAATGTAATGTTGTGCTATCAAGTTTTCAACGTCAGCGCACCGGTTTTATTAATAATATTGCATGCATATTCTTCGTTGATCAGTACCTATCCGCTTTCTGAAAGTATTATTAAAACTAGTCACAACCAGGGACCCGCCCGGTATCCCCTTCGAGGGTTTTTGAACGGGTTTTTAGTAAGGCTTTGCTTACCCAATCCGTTGCCCTTCAAACCCATTCATTTGGCTTTTAAAGCGCTTTTAATACGGTATCCCCTTCAAGGGGTTTTTGAAAGGGTTTTTAGTAAGACTTCGCTTACCGAAGTCGTTGCTCTAAAAAAACCCATTCATTCGGCTTTTAAAGCGCTTTAAATATGGGTAAGCCGTTCAGTTAACGAATATCAGATATTTTTACTAAGCGCTTAAAAAGCCTTTCGAAAAGGCAACAGTTTGAAGGGGTTTCCCTTTCCACGCTTATGCAATTTTCATCCTTTTACTGATGACAATAAGAGCAGTAATTGCAAATTTACGTTTGTCGACTGGATGACTACCGGCGCCGTCGGCACAGGTGCCATAAAACGCCGGCGCCTTTGAAATACCGCTAAGTTGCGATTTAAAAATACCTTATCACATTGCAATACGGTTTCCTTTGGCATGGCGAAGGGCCGGAACAAGTTGAAGCGTGCAATTTATCGAACGGGCCGACTTTTCTGCAGTTGTAACATATTTAAAAAGTAGTGTTCAAAAAACAAATGCTGATTCTGTTAATGCAAATACTTTTTAGGGTTCCGAAACCGAAGGCTCTAATCGGAGCCCTATTGCTGTCACTCACGCATCCGTCCGTCCGTCGATTGTCACAAAATTTTGTTGCTAACAATTTTTTAACTTCCCGTTGACCTATGAACTTGAAATTTGGTGATAATGTTTATTATTTTACCAACAAATACTAATATATATATTGATAAATGAGGTTTTTCCTTTGAAATTTTGCGGATGGTTCGGAACCCTAAATGTGCGAGTGCAACAAGCACTTAGCTGGGTTTATTAAGTTAATTAATTATTAAGGTACCTAAAAAATATAGATATACTCACGGATTAATGCTTGGATTTAGCAAAAAAAAATCGGATGAATGTGTTAGTGTTAATCTCGGTACCGATCTACCGATACCGATGTTCCCCTGAGTGACGAAATTGAAATTAATAAAATGGTTGTTTAAAATACGATAATGAATATATTTTTCCCTAAATTATGAATATAGACTACAACAATATTCAAAATACAAAAAACATTGCATATATAGCAAAACCTTTTAAAATAAAGACATTTTAATTTCCACTGAGTTACATTTTGTACAAGGTGTACGTATACGTACACTATTATTTAAGTAACATAATTTAGCTAAAAAACGAGAAAAAGGTACATATTTTTTTTAGTAAAGTGCCATGTAATAGACCGGTTCTATTTGCATGCATTATAAACGAAGAAAAACATTATATTCCACAAAATTATTTTTTTGAGATGTTAGTAATACCAATATGACGTATAATGCACAATGTTGCCAAATCTTATGTCTTTAAACGAGCAATTCTTGTATATATATTTATTTATTTTGGGGATCTCGGAAACGGCTCTAACGATTTTGATGAAATGTGGTATGTGGGAGTTTTCGAGGACGAGCAATCGATCTAGCTAGGTCTCATGCCCAGGAAAACGCCGAGCAAAGCTCGGCCGCCCAGATATTTTATACCTTTATACGAGCAATTCTTGTATATATCTTTATTTCGGGGATCTCGGAAACGGCTCTATCGATTTTGATGAAATTTGGTAAGTGGGGGTTTTCGGGGACGAGCAATCGATCTAGCTAGGTCTATGGGTCTCATCTCCGGGAAAAGGCCGAGCAAAGCTCGGTCACCCAGATATTTATATTTGTTTGACAGCTAATTTTCATGGAAGAGTTAACGTAGTGAAATTGAAGTTTGAGCTTCCAATGTGAAGAAATAATGTAGAATTATACTACACAAAAAACTATTTAGACTGAAAAAGAACACAGTAAAATAACCGAAGAAAACATTGAAAAATGCCTTAGATAACTCTGTCATAAATCCTAATATCATCGTAAAAATCAACTTTAGTGCTGATTATTTCGTAATTTTAAACGTCAGTTATAATTATGTTCTTTTTTTACCAAACCGGTAAAGTGCGTGTCGGGCCACGCACAATGTAGAGTTCCGTAGTTGGTCACCCGTTACATTATGTGGACTAAAAAGTCTGCAAACTTATATTTACCTACTATGTTTTTGAAATACTTAATTAAAAACATTATCTGAGGTACCTACCTCGATGGAAATTGTATGAAAGTTCGGCTTTTAGTCGTTAACTAGTAATGTCTACTCAGCTGTGATCATTTTACTTATAATTTCATTATATAGGGTGTAACATTTAAATCGGTCAGTATGGGAAGTCTGAAACTATAAGACATACGAAGATCTGTTCTTAGGAACGATGTCATAGATTTCAGTAACAAGAAAAACGCAATAGTAAAATCATCACCTAAACGAGCTTAATATTGCATTGAAAACCATGGTTGCCATTTCAAACATCAACTTAATGAAGGGTTATGTTATGAATTTATGATGCATTTTATTCATTTTAGATAGCATCATAGTAACATTTACTTATGAAGTTATGACCATACCTGTGCTAACTCGGAACAAGTTCTAGGGATTTGATATCGATTAAATTAAAATTTTAATTGCCAGCAATGTATTGCAAGGTAAATTGACAACTCAGTACAAATGACAGCCCTTAGTGTTCTGTTTACTATGACGTTCTCTTAGGCAGTGCGTTACGTAGTACATTGAAGGTGCGGAATTAGGAAATTTAATTTCGCAGTTTTTGGGTTTTTGCTACTCCTAAGCTTAGTGAATCCTCAAATTTTATAAAGGGCCGGCAATGCGCACGTTATTCCTTTAGAGTCGCGAGCGTTTATAGGCTACGGTGTCGGCTTACCATCAGGTGGACCGCACGCTTGTTTGCCACCATCGTAGTATAAATTCTAGTCGACGTAGAATGGCTAATGGAACATATTAATATCAGTTTAAAATTAATACCTGCTTCCCGGTAACGCACTGTATCAATACGTGTGCTCATTGAAAATTCTACTTACGTCACCATGAAAAAAGTAATCAGTCAGTAACAGGAAATTTCAATAAGCAACACTTGGTAGCTTAATATCACGCCAACAGATTCTTGAATCAAAAAACGGTTTGAGTAACCTCACAATATTTAGACAGCACCAACATGATGCGGTTTGAATGAAACAAAAATAAATTTACCAACACTTGATGTCTAGGGAAGGAACCCTAAAAAAACATGTTTTTCAAGATGTTGTTCTATATTCGTCCGTTTATATTTAGTACCCGTGCCAAATTACAGCTTTATAGTACTAACGGTTTTTGAGCTAAGCTGGAACCGGACGGACGGTTCGACGGACATGGCGAAACTATAAGGGTTCCTTGTTTATTACGAAAACATGACAAGCAAGGATAGCTTTTTTATTGTTCTAACACAATTGGTAACCGGATAGATTTTTGATAAGTGATCCAGTATTCCAAAAAACGATCAAAATAAATATTTACGAAAACTACGCGCAGAGTTCCTTAAAGAGCGGGATGGTTAATTGCAAACTCACGCGTGTTAGAGCGAGACATCTGTAATGGTAACAGAATTCATATTTTAATTATTATCCTTCTTTATGCACTTATAACGCGGCTTTACCGTTACACTGAGTAACTTTTCGATCCAATGAGAAACAAAATTTCTCAGTGGAACTTCACGCTTGTACCTTGAGATACAAAATTTAAGTTATTTTATTATGAAAAGTAACGCTATTTCTATATCAATGAATGATGTTATTAATAACACCACATATAAGAAATACGATAAAATACGATAATTACCTTCTAAAACTCCGTCACTAAATGGAACTAAAAATAGTCAACCAAAAACTCTGCAATGTAAACTCCTTTTGCAACGAAAGCTTTTAGTATACTGACTAACCAACAAAACCAACACGGCATGGATAAAAGAATGTAGCCTTACCAAAATAAAATTGTCTTTTTGGAAGAATTAATCAAAATATCATCGAATAACATTCGTTATTCAATAGGAATCTCTACAGCGCTACTTTTTTGAGCAATATTATACACTAAACATTTAAATTAAAACCATTACAATGATGTAAATATCGATGTATCTATAAACTTTATTGCTAGTCAAATCATATACTCTTACCATACAAAAATCTGCATCTGCAATAAAATGCTGGGACATGGAAAAATATACATATATTATTAAAAAAAGTTCCTACGCATTATTGATGCAAAATTATCTATTAACGTATTTAATAGCACAAAAGATACGCAACTACTTTAAAAACATGTCTAAAGTGATAAAAATAATGGTAGGACATACCAAAAATGCCGCTATACAACGGTAGAAAAATTGCCCGAACACGAAACAAAACAAAACTTCGGCGTCGGCTACCCAAATATTAAAAACTAAAGTGAAACTATTAATTCACGCCGCTCTACGCGAGTTGCAAGTACTTACGCAGCACAGAAAACTGAAGATCTTCCAAAGGGTAAGCGCTAAACTCGTTATGGTTAGCCTTTCCCGAAACTATTCATTGAATGGGCAACCAGCGCTTAAAATTGTCGGAAAGGGATACCCTTATAAAAGCGGTGGTAGCCTCTTTCCTAGTTCTAAGCAAAATGAAGGGGTTACCCCTTCGATTGGGTTAGCAAGACGTTAGGGCTATTCATTGAACGACTAAGCCGTTCAAAGGCTTTTTTCTGGGAAGGGGTGGTCGGGTCCCTGGTCACAACAAATGAATCAGCTAGTGTTTAAGCATAATTAATTACATAAAATAATTAATTGTTTGTAAAAAATAATTGTTTGTAATTTCATAAAGAAAACGCATTTTTAAAAAGCATGAACAGTACTCGTGAATTCATGATTCTAAGGAAAGAAAAAGAACATCAAGCCCATGAAAGTTTTAAAATTTCGAAGAAGCGTAATATGAAATTTGTTATATTAGCACATTTTAGTCCGTTCGATTCCCGTTAGGCAGGTAATTTCTCTAAAACGTGTGAATGCAGCTAAAGTTATTTTTCAAATTAAAATGAGGTTTTTCTTTTTGTGTAATATTTAAAATTTAAAGTCCTTCCTCTCCATGTGGCAAAGCCGTGTGACATGCTGTATGACTAATCGTCTCTAATCGCATTCAATCAATCAATTTTTAGTTTTATGGCCACATCGGTACTGCCCATGATTTCGCCAACGGCTATTTCGCCTAAGTATATGTGTTAAATAAATAAATAAAACGGCCAAGTGCGAGTCGGACTCGTGCACGAAGGGTTCCGTATCATTATCTATAAAAACGGCAAAAAAAAACATGTCTGTTGCCCCCTTAACTATTTATTTTATTCTGTTTTTTAGTATCTGTTGTTATAGCGGCAACAGAAATACATCATCTGTGAAAATGTAAACTCTCTAACTATCACGGTTCATGAGATACAGCCTGGTGACAGACGGACAGACGGACAGACGGATAGCTGAGTCTTAGTAATAGGGTCCCGTTTTTACCCTTTGGGTACGGAACCGTAAAAAAGGCTGGCAATTATTGTATTATTAATTTGACCGGATGATTGAAAAACCGGTCACTTCCGATTGGCAGGTTACTAATCGCATTGTCAGTTCAAATGGAACATTTGACAAGTTTGTATATAAGGTAGGATGAAAGCTGCCGATGCGATATTTTACATTGATCGTATTTCGGTGCAAGCTCTGCTATCCTAAAACATATCAGCTACTTACACGTCCGTTACTCGATTAAGCCAATTATGTTCTCAAACATTACCAATGAATGTTCTCACTTATCTAAAACATTATACACACGACAAACGCCAGTTAATAAAAGTAAAATTGCAAATCAAATAAACATTTTCACCTGTTTATTCCACTCGAAGGCGTTTTACGGCGTATTTTATTATTACAATGATATTTATGACGGCGCCGGCTGAATGAGCGCCGTAATGCGGGAATTGAGACCAAATGAAAAACTGGCGGTATATAAAGTCGAAGAGTGCGCAGATTTAAAGGACAGCTGGTTCAAATGATAAATAATATACATAAAAAATATTAGTGAGAACACCACTGCTTGTCTGTAAACTGTACTGGAAATTATTGACCTGTGTGTTGAGCTATCATTATGTAATTTTATTTAAAAAAAAACTCTAGAAAAAATAGCTCTAGACTTGCAAGCGATTCTGAGTATTTTAGTTTAATTCCCTCCACAGGTCCTTCTATACTTTTAAGTTCAACTTTCTCATATTATGTATGAAATAATTGTTTTTTTTATACAACGACGGAGGCAACAACCGTAGGATCCACTTGATGGTAAGCAGACACCGCAGCCTATAGATTAAATACTTAATTTTAATTAATTTGTGTATTTTTATCATTGAATATGTTAATATTTTTGTTTTGTTAAAGTGTTTTGAAGAACAACTTGTTCACCAATTGGAGCCCAGATGTTTTCTCCTTCATAACACAATTTGATATTCACTGTTTGCCGCGGCCGCCCCGACGGAGGCTGCGGCCCATCGCCTTCAAGAGCGGAGTAATTCTCGCCATGACTTGTGACTGACATTTGCATGCCCAAATTTAATTTAGCCACCTGCCCCCGTGATGCATAAAACATTACGTACTCTGTGCACATCCATCTGAGGCCCGAACTTTTGTATTTTAATGAGGAATATCTCCCCATAGTAGGGTAAATATTTTTTGGTGACGACCTTTTTTAATTAAAGAAGGCTTTAATTTTACG
This sequence comes from Cenopis cana, assembly GCA_951800055.1. Taxonomy (NCBI): domain Eukaryota; kingdom Metazoa; phylum Arthropoda; class Insecta; order Lepidoptera; family Tortricidae; genus Cenopis; species Cenopis cana. Next base: position 700,091 of record OX637479.1, on the reverse strand, counting down.
CGTTCCGCATAATAATGCGCGAGATCATGTCGAGTTAAAATGGCGGTGTGTACTGAATAGCTAGTGAGCTGGTGATAGCACTGTGGTCTGGGAGAATTAAAAAATAAGACTAAGAAATTACAACTTACTAAGAAATTATTAGGTACTTGAAGGACAATTTACTACACCAAAAATAAGTTGTACTACCATTTTATACGGTCTCATTTCTTCATTTTCATTTAGTTTCTTACAGATAAGGGAACAATGATTTTTCCATCAGGAAAGCTGAGTATGTATACGTTGATACGACAAGTCAATCGATTACCTTATTAAACAACTTACAAATTTATGTTAATTCGTATGAAACTTTATTGGTCAATGTGAAATATCAGTGTGAAAACTTGGTGTGTTATGATAGCTGGTAAGCTGACTATACCTAAACAGTTCAATCACTGCATACAGTAAATATTTGACACATCAGGTGTATACTGAAATACGATTAATAATATTGAGTTTTCCCGATAGCACAATATTTCTTTACATCTGTATGAGATTGAGTTTTTTAACGTAGCGTGCGAGGTAAATCTAAAAATATATTTTTTCTATTCCGTCGAAAGAACGTGTAGGTCTATCAGTGTTAATGAGATGCATCCACTTGCTTATTTTTGCATTCGCTTAAAATGCTGGGTAACCGTACGCAAAATGCCAACAACAACAACATCAACAATGCACAAGCAACACCTCCTGCCAGCATCTCCTGATGATGCCTCGGAGAGACGCGAAACACGTGTCGAGGTTTTTGTCAATATTGATGGTGGTTTGTTGTATAAATTACTTGCATGTTTGCGTGTGCGGAGGGTGGGTGGCTACATAAACCGCATGCAAAAATAAGCAAGTGGATTCATCTCATTATCACTGATAGACCTAAACGTTTTTTTCAGCGGAATAGCAAAGAAATATTGTTAGATTTATCATGGAATTCCGTAAAGTAACTCCGAAGAAGAGGTGATTACGTAATGTTTTCGATTAAAATATCATTGACCATACTCATATTACTCACTCACTTTCTTAACAAAGCTACCCTACACGTGACCCCTGGGTGTTGCTAATAATGCAACAATACTGGCAACCGTACTGTCTTCTCGAAGATCTCAAGGTTCGAAATAATTGCGATACGATATATAAAAAAAACCTTACTAATATTGACAGAGATTGATTTTTCCCAATGTTTACGTTGAGCGTCATATTATTATTCGCTATAAGTATTAAAAGCCCTAGACCCAACTGTCACTCAGTGTCACAGCGTGACGTTGCGTCAGCGTCACGGCTCGCCACATCGCATCACGCGGGCGTGTAAGCACCAATGGTAACAAAAAGGGATGCGTCATCCGTAATATGACATTGAGTCGGAAAATGTAACACTTGTTGTGGTTGTGGGCAAATTTTGACATGGGAAAATAATTGTTAGTGTTTGACATTACCTACGATTTTAAATGATAGGTAATGTTTAATATCCGACAATTTAATGCGTTTCAAATTTCAATTGTTTACTGCGGCTGCGGCGGTTTTTAGTTTTGAAGACTAATAATATCCACTTCGGATCGTAGCGCCACAACAGTGAGTAAAAAAAAACAACAAATCGCGCACCGAATAACGAGTCACGTAAATGTGAAGTAGAGACTAAATTTAGCACTAGTGTATTTTGACGTATCTCATCAGACGCAAACTTGCCATTGTAAAAGTAACTATTCAGTGTGCACGTTTGGCTTCGTTTTGCTCGGCGAAAAACAATGGAACGTAAATCAAAATCAAATATGAATGCAAAATAATGTCACGAATTGACCCCTGTTATTCAAGTGTTCGTTCGTTCGTGAGCCCTATCGGCTGCGTCAACACGGTCCACAAATGAGCGCCATTTCGCTAAACAAACGTTTGCTAAACACACTAGCTTCGACTAATTTCATAACACGCTTGCGACCTGTCTCCTGTACCTTTACCATGAGTTTGCAATGTGTGCATTACCGTACTCGTTAGCGACTGCGTAAACGATTTAGTATGGCGATTCTTAGTTCTATTGCGTAACCACCAGAGGCGCTGTACTTTTGCCCCTACTAAATCGTTTACGTAGTCGCTAGCGAGTACCTACGGTAATGCAAACATTGCAAACTCATGGTAAGGGTACTGGATAATTGTATGGTGGCTGCAGCTTGAGATGATTTGGCCGGGTCATGATAATGTTATTTGCATCCGATTCTTTTGGAATTGAGTTTATTCGTTAAACTTTTTGATGTAGGTTTTAGATTGGCGTTTGAAACGAATACAATATTATTATCATCGGTTATAAGATTGAATTTGTTTTTCTTTTGTGGGAACCCTCTACATTTAATCTGGAGGTCCCGGGTCGAACCCCGGTGCCATATATACCACTGTATGCAGGTTTTTCAAATAGCTTATGTACTATGAAATATCAATGACGAAAATATTGACGTTAGAGCTTCCAGTGTGAAGAAAAAAATTTAGAATTACGAATACACTAAGCAAAATTTACCGAACAAAATATTGAAAAATGCCTTGGCAGCTCTGTCAAAATATCCTGAATAACATCTTAAAAATAAACTTTCATGCGGATTATTTCGTAATTTTGAACGACAGTGGTATGTTTTTTTTTACAAAAAGGATAGCAGACAAAATAGTACTCTGGATCATGTAAGTGGTAGTAGCGTTTAATCCGGTAAAACGTATTCTGTAAAAAAGGACGTTCTAGAGGTATGTGTTCGCGCCCTTAGGTGGACAATGCCTCGTTTCAACTCTGAAGCCGTCAGAGGGATGTACACTGGGCCAACATTTAGCAACGCATATCTCGAATCTAGGTTATTCAAATCTAAATAATCAACACTTTTGCACCTTATGCCATTCTACTAACAACCTGTACTGCACCAGCTACCCATGTTCAGCAATAGAATATTTTCAGCATCTAAATCAAAATGTCTCTGCATTTTAATCAAAGCGTTATCTAATGCCTGCCTGATGCAACACTCAAGCCAAACCCAATTAATGCATTCGCAAAATGATCAAATTCCTCTCGTTCCATTGTTCAGTAACGCACCTTAAGTTCATTAAAATCCTGCAGTTTTCCATCAACAATGCGCCAACTTAAATTTATAACATCGCAGAGCACAGCCTGCCTTACATCCAATATTAATACCGAGATTAAAGAAAAGTTGAGAGCTAGTTCTTAAGAAATTAAATTTGCATGCACTCTACTGCTCGTAGATTCTTTTAGCGCTGTGGACCATGTATTCAGTGTGCTTAGCTCATTGTTTAAAGAAAATTATACTTTTGCGACGGAAAAGGGACTTTTATTCGTACTTGTTCTTTTGTTAATTCAAACGGCATATCTTCATAAAAGCTCATGTTAGAGGTGGCTATGTAAATGGCGCGTTTAGGTATTTAGATACCTTGAATTTAGGTATTACAAGGTCAATAACAAAATGAATGAACAGTAAGTGTATATTTAGTTGTCTTGGTGCGCATTAGGTAATTAATTATAATTTTATTGCTGCTGCTTGATCTATAGCTCTCCTTGAATATAAATCTATTTGTAATAATCCCAATGTTTGTTGAACCAAATAGGCGTCAACCTGCAAGTATTACGGTCTCAAACATCGGGAATTTTACCGTATTTATAGGCCAGTTTTAAAAAGGCAGTGTAAATTGAAGCTGTCGATGTCTCTCCCGGAACAATCCGGTCTGCAGCTGCAGGGAACTTGTCCGGCACCGTACTAATTGCTACGCCTGTCCGGGGCCATTGTCCGGCCCGCCGGACGCTGGGCACGATTGTTGCGAAGTTCTGAATAGAGTATATACGTTTAGAAGCTTGACTATTTTTGAATTTAATTGAATTCTAACTTTGAACGCACGCTAAATAAAAAAGGGCGACTTATTTTGAACTCTTCGGGGGATTTTCTTCAGATTGAGTGTATTGTCGCGGTGGTATCGCTTCAGGCACCGGCTGCGCCGCGCTACTAATTATTCATGGATTCTCGTAATTAATTAGTTTGGTTTATAGAACGCCTAAAGCACATTTATCAATTCTACCATGTAATTGTAATTTATATAGCGTACCCACGTATTGGGACACAGCGTAGGTATTCGCTGTTTTATTGTTTTATAAATTGAAATAAATAATCAGCATGAGGGTGCAAATGCACCCTGCTTTTTACGTTAGTATATATTATCTTCTTTGGCATTTGTCACTTTTTTTCATGGAAAGATTACAAACTGCTTGCCATGTTTAAAAAACGCAGTCATAGCCAGTAGGTTTTTTTATAGTTATTGAATTCATGTCTGTCTGTGGACACCTGTCAATTTATAATCAGACGCAATAAAATCATCTGCTACGGACGGGGTATTTTTCTTATAACCGGGGGCTGTTGGGCATGTAATTTTAGTTTAATTTAGTTTTTTTTTTATTTAATTTGTAATTTTTCCATTTTTGTATTCTTATAAATCATCAAAAAAAAATTTTATTATCTCACTAGTTAGATTAATACCTAAAATACAAACCACTTCTTAAAAATTACGGTGATACTGTAGGTAATGGGCAATTATTTATACCACCTCTACGTTAATCTCCTAAAAGTTCGACGTGAAACCATTTTACCGGAATTCTCCGAAATAACCGTATTTTTTCCTGAATATTTCGTCCATCTCGCGAGGAGTCTGAATTATTCGTGAAAACTAATGTAATAAATAAAATACATACCTACTTTATGAAAAACGACATTTGGTAAGGAGATTTATATGTTATTGGCCAGTACGTACTGGTAACTTAATCGACACGACACATTTTTGAAATGACGAGAGGTCATAGGTACAATGTATATTGTCATCATTGGCTACAGCAATGATTATTTTTAGCATCATGAGATCAGAAGTTATATAACTAAAACCTAAAGTTTACAAATATGCACATATTTATTTTCTACATGCTATCACAGTAAAGTAAACTAGTACATCAATTCCTAGCTTAGTGGTTTATGTAAATACACCGTTATACGACACCTGGCCCCATTGCCGCTGATTTACAGCTAACCAGGGGCGGCAAACACTAAATTATACTTAACCAAGTGCAGGAACGCCGGAATTTTGCGCCCAGCTACAATTCTATTGGATTGCTATGCTAGAGCGTTTAGTGTGTCAGTGTGACAATAGATAACTTGATTATGGAGTCCATGTTGAAGTGTGAAACGGGATTTATTGGTTTTGTGTGAAGTTTAGATCGTTCAATCTACGATGACTCCGCATTGCCTACTAATTCGTGTTTTGCCCCTGCAAAACCTGGCATTCTATCGACGACACATGTAACTGACCATTTGTAGATCGTATCTCGTTGCAATAAGGTTCACGGATGTTGATGGTCAGTCTGACCGACCTGAACTGAACCACCCGGTAATTTAGGAAAATTATAAACTTCCTTTTGCCGATACACTGTTGTTTTTATTTCATTCTCTTGTTTTTATGGTACTTACAAATCCCATCCAAGCTTCTTACCTACTTCATTTTAAATGGCATTAATGGCGCGTTTCTTTGATTTTATTACATCATCTGTCTACATCGACGCGTCAGTTTGCCCGTGTAAATCGTCATTTAAATAACATTATCAGTAATTTGATTTCTTTCATGCCTCGGTAATAATCTACAGTAAATATTTAAAATGTATATATTTACGCATATCATATATAGCTTGCATTTAGTCTAAAACAACACAACACAGTCCAAAGGTTATTAAGCGTGGCTCGAACAAAAGCTAAAAACACGTTCAAAATGTATGTTAATTACAACTTTGTAATTATAGTTTTCCATTGTTCCATTGTAGGGTATCCTCTTTCGGAACAGATTTATCCTTAATTGTGGACTCAAAGGCTGAATGTCGGTTGAAAGGGCAGTCCGTGAATGTGACACGATGTAAAAAGGGTATTTGCAATGTAGGTATTCATGAGAAAATACGAGCAGGAAATAATGTACAATATAACATTAAATTGTCATTAGATCAAGATAATGATAAAAACACATTGGACTAAAAAAATAAGTTAAGGAAAATTTTATTAAAACTAAAAATACACATCCCACACATCCCACTTCTGATGTCGGAGCATAGTTAAGTGACAGGTGATCCAGGCGCCTCGTTAGTATTTTGCTCCGTTGAGCATGGTGTGGCATGTCGAGTATACCCTCAAGCAATAAGACGACGTAGGTAACACAATCAAGTAGCCTATTTTATTGAGCTATAATTGATACAGGTATTGACAATAAGTCTACAATTTGTATTGACCGAACGACACGTCCGCTCGGCACGAGCTCTGGCAATAGAATGCCCGTGCAGTCCAACAGCCGCATCCAAGCTTGACAGCTGATGATGACGTTATGCTTGCGTTCGGTGGCGTGATTGTGGAATGAACCAGATTTGCTTCTTATTAAATTATAAAAAAATTAAACTAAGAATGCCAATGTTTATGTTTACATTAAGGCGCAGGTGTGGGCAAGGCATTCTCCATACAAAGAAGAATACATCTCCGAAGAAAGTGATGTGGAAATTTTCATATTAAAAAAAATGAAAAATAAAAAATAAAAATGAAAACAATAAAAATAAATTACATCAAGAAATAGCTATCAGAAAACTAAGCAAACACAAACGAAGAAAATCCTGGACAAAGTTTGTATGGAGAGAGCTTGCCCTACCCATCCTCTTAAACGAAGCAGCTTTCGTTGTTTGTGACTGTAGCAGAATGTCAAAACACATATTACACACAATTTAGTGTTAGTGACGTACTTAAGTATACAAGGTATATTTACTTCCCTTCTTGGGTTAAGCGCTACGCAATATGATCCAAAAGTTGAGAAAACTTACCATGGTCGCGTAATAGGTAGCGTGATAGAAGACAATATAAAAGGCTTATTATTTTCGCGGCGACAGAAAAATTAAAGAGCAGCGAACTATTTGCAACTAAAATAATAACTTGTCAGCGATTAAATATTTTGGCAATCATTTATATTAAATGAGCTTTAAACTAAGGACATTTTAAAATTCAAATAATGGCAGCTATTTTAAGGTAGCAGAAATAATAAACAAGATTACTGAAATCATAGTGACTTGGCGACTAATCAACTTGCCTCAGAACCGAAGCTGTCAACCCCGATTCCACGTGGTCTTTTCTGCCCTACCCCTAGAGTGTATATAAAATGCCGGAGGCGGGGAGGGAGAGCAGCCCTCGCCCGCCGTGACAAAGCTCGGGAGCCGTGCGGAGCGGAGCGGCTGAGGTTCGGCGACCAACAAGCCGAAGCTGCGGAGCGGAGTACGGGCGACCGTGCTTTGCCACGCAAGGGCGGAAGGGCTGCACTTCCCGCAGCGCCGGAGCTAAGGCAGAGTTTGACACAATATCCAAAAAATATTGTCGGTTTAGGAGTCCATATCTCGGTAATTATTAAGTTTAGAAAAAAGTTGTCCATACAAAACACGTTTATTTTAACGTAATACGTTACGATACGATAGAACTTTGATTAAAGCTCTTAAAGTGTCGCCCAAAGTATTTTTTTATGACCTTGATTTATTTTATATGCAATCTCCATTGAACAATTAGAGTAGGCCATTTTCAACTTTTTATCCGCTGTCATGTTTCCGCTTAATTAGTTAATTCAGTTGCCAAAACAATATAAAACATCTGTCACTTTCTTTAAAGGGGTATCAGAAAGTGACAGTATGTCATATTCCCCTGGTTCCTGGCAGTGAAAGTATAGACATATACCGTAGTATATATAGCGGTAAGAGTCTCCATCTACAAAAATCATGGCCAGTGGCACCAACACCTTGGTATCGTCTTCATGCGGACTATTGTGGCCCATATTATAATAAAATGTACCTAGTAGTGGTGGATAGTTATTCTAAGTGGCCAGAAGTTATACCAATGAGTAACATCACAGCTTCACGCACTATTGAGGTTTTAAATACACTTTTTGCTCGTCACGGCTACCCAGTTCAAATTGTAACAGATAATGGTCCTTCTTTTAGAAGTGAAGAATTTTTAAACTTTTGTAACATAAAACAAATTAAACATATGTTCTCTCCACCTTATCATCCAGCCACAAATGGTGCCGCAGAGCGATTTGTGGAAATATTTAAATCACATGTTACTAAAATTAAAGAGTGTGGTAGTAATATTACATCTGCTATCAATTTGTTTCTGTTCGATTACCGGAACATGCCACATTGTACGACTGGCGCCACACCGGCAAAATTGTTGTACAATAGAGAGTTAAGGTCAAGGTTTTCTCTACTTCGATCACCACCAATTTTAGAGAAAACACATGAGATGCTAGAGAAACAAAGAAACAACGCTTCAGGTACTAGAGAAGTTAGTTTTACGGTAGGGGAAAAGGTAATGGTTAGAGATTACAGAAAAGATAAAAAACCATGGATTCTAGGTACTATTGTTGGAAGAATCGATACCTGACACTACCTATTTTGTTGATGTTGAGGGAGTCAGGTGGAAGAGACATGTGAATCAATTATTAAAGTGTAATAGTAGTTTATTAGAATAAGTGTCTTTTTAATTAAGATGAGATAAAAATAACATATCTATGTCACTGTTATTAACATGTATGTGTAAGACTAAGAAGTAAAGCTGTGAGATGTGTTTTTAGTTAGTTTATAATAGATACGTTATACTAGGGGAAAGAAACACAGGTGGCAAGGATTTGGCGGTGGAGAGTGTGGTATCGGAACGTATCCGAATCACTTGCTCGCTCACTCCTGTATTTCTCTCTCTCTCTATTGGCCACATCAAAGATGGCGCTTTGTTGAATTTGTGCTTATCTCAAAATAAACATAATTAATTAATTTGTGCGTTTAATTGAAGATATGACATTGAGTTTAAGTTAGCTTAGTCTAGTTTTAATTTAGTTTAGTTTAATTTACTTTTATACCCAATCTTTGTTTATGTATTATTAGTTACTCCATCTAAGCGATATCCCAGTTGCGTCGTAAAGAGGACTTCTGAAAAGCATTTTATTCTAAACAGCGTACACCAGCCATATTTTACAAAAGTTTCAGTTTTCAACATTAAGACAAAGTACAGTCAGCTCGGCGATAAAACGCGCTATTTGAACGAGCGTGACGATCATTCCAAAAAGCTATTTCTACTAACATTACGTATAATTCAATTTGGAAGACAAGACACGCCGTTAATTTGGAGACTGGTCGATGCTCTTTTCAGTTGTAAATTGTGACTTATGAATGTTATGGAAGAAAGTACTACGTGGTGAAAGTTTCATTCTGGACATTGTGAAATTAAATATAAATTAATAAATATTCGTGGACGATCTTACACCAATCAATCTAGTCCCAAACTAAGCAAAGCTTGTAGGGGTAAGGGTATGGGTATGGGTGTACTATGGGTATACGAGTATGCGAGCAACTTTCACTTGTCTCTCAGCCAGTCACTGGCTTGTGACTCATAAGGTGTCTTAAAAAAAGTACATTTTCTAACCACTACAGCAAAGAAGATAAATATACTAACGTAACAAGAAGCGACAGCGAAGCGTGTGTGCTGTAAACCCGTCTCGCGGCTATGTGTGCGTGTCCGGCCGGACGCGAGCGGCGGCGCGTGAAGGTGGCGCGGTGTGTGGAATGTGGATATCACTCCTCGGACGGGCAAAGTATAGAATCGTAGCGTTCCAAGGTCACCGACACTCGGTTCACACCGATAGACCCGTGTCGCGCCTTTGACTACAGTAAGAGAAAAATCTGTAAAAAGCTTATACAATATCGAGTCATTAAGTGTAATTTGTTCACGTTCAAATTGACTTGGACCGTGTTGGACGAAATAGGAATAAAAGTACAAAATCTCCGAATAAACGGAGCATGGCGTGAAAGAGAGGGTGAAAATATGTCAACTATTGGCTATGTAGAATGTAATGGGTGCTCCTATAAGGATTATGTACAGAGTTGGATATATACAGGAAAGGGAAATATGTACAAACTATATACATATATACAATAGATAGGAGACACAGGAAGAGACGACAATAGAGAGATCTCTCAGGGACCGAAGTCCAATGAGAGTTGGTTGGAAGTTCTATATATGCAACTGACTTAAGAAACTTCGATAGCGCGTTGCAGAACATGTCACATTTGATGGTTGCCTAGCGACGCCACAGCTACATTAGCAACTTTACCTTACTTATATCTATACGAATATATTGTGGTGTTAGTACGTTAGGTATTATCTACGTAGATATTATCTAGTTGACTCTCCGCCGAGCGTCGCAGGCAACTTGGGCTCTGTGTTGCAAGTTCCATATCCACTTACCGAGATTGCAACATCGAGCTCACCTTGCAACACTTGTTACTTGGTACGTGTTATTTCGGTAATTTACTAAATTGTAATGCCACTGTAATGGAGCACTTACAGAGAGTATCGGGAGTTGCGCCTTGCTTATGTTGTATGTGAATGGAAACATATTCTTTGAACAAATTGCCATCACATATAGTCCCCGCAAGATAAGAAGTAAATCTTGACACCGGTTATTTCCATACATTATATAACCTGAAAGTCACTTGTAGGTGACTATAAAAAGGACAAGTAAAGACGGAATGCATGTGATTTTTTCTGTTAAATATTAAACTATAGCGACATGTATTATCATCATCATCCTCCTAGCGTTATCCCAGTACAGTTGCATCCTGAAGGATGCCTGGGGTCCGCTACCTAATCCCAAGATTTGGCGTAGGCACTAGTTTTTACGAAAGCGACTGCCATCTGACCTTCCAACCCCAAGGGGAAACTAGACCTAATTGGGATTAGGCTTTGTCAAGTGAGTGGGCAACTTGACTGTTAGAAGTTCTCAAGCCGCCCGAAGGCCTCCAACTTGGCTTAACGACTGCTGCCAAAGACAGCAACCGGGATCAACGGCTTAACGTGCCTTCCAAAGCACGGGAGCGCTCAGTTCGTAACCACTCAAAGCGGTCACCCATCCAAGTCCTGACCGCTGCCCACGTTGCTTAACCTTAGCAAGCGCAAGCGGTACGCAGGCGCCGCTGGGCCACGAGCGCTCCAATTATCATCATCATCATCATCATCAATTATAGCGATCCGCGGTGCACGTGGATTCGCGTATACTGTGCTGACGCGGCCCCGCCTCCGCGGCACTCCCCGACGCCAGTATAAGTAAAGCTACTTATACTACTTTACTTTACTTATACCTAGAACATACTTTCTTATTAACGAAGATAAATCTTTCTTTGTACCACCCTAGAGCAGTCTGTTAGCAATGATATTTATTTATTTGGAAAACAAACAGAAACGGATGTACATAAAGATTTACAACTAAAATGTACTAAAACCAATTAAATGATAGGGACTTAGGGACCTTGTTTATTTTAAAATATTAAGGCGCAAGGTAGGGCAAGGCCTTCCCCATACAAACTTTGTGCACGTTTTATTCGTCGGTTTTGGCACTAAAAAATATAATATTTTTTTTGGTTGTAAATATTAGATATGCGAAGATCGTGACGTGAAATTATTCAAATATTTAAAAAAAAAACAAATATAAAAAATTAAAAAAAAAGTTAATAAAAAAAATTTACATCACGAAATTGCTATCAGAAAAATAAGCATACTGACCAAAAATCATAACTTTAATGCAAACACAAACGAAGTAAATCCTGCACAAAGTTTGTATAGAGAGAGCTTGCCCTACCCCTCCTCTTAACCAGAGGAATTGAAGGCCACCAGAGGACAAAGAAAACATTATCTTGCTTTTTTTCCTGTAAACTTTTCAAAGTTTAAAAACGTTCTAATCTTAGACTCAACTGTGAAGTGTCAGCAAGTTCGCGAGTTCGCCGGAGGCTCGATTTTTATCCGCTCTGAAAGCCAGCTCAATGGAAAAGTGGCTGTCAAAGTTGAGCACTAGAATAGATCACAGCCTAACTGTTTATCCATGAGCGGTTCAATAAAGCCTACAGAATAAATTAACGAAATCATATCTCATTATGTTTAAAAACTGCCTTGCCGAATGTTGCCGTCAAAATTCAAGCCATGGCATGTAGTCAGTGTACACGTGTAAGTACAATAAATTCATATCTCTGAGTTGTAATAAGTTCTTTCGTAAATAACAAATATAAAATACGAATATAGTTTTATTTGCCTCACGCACGAGTTGAGATGGGCTTGAGAAAATGTCAAATATTATTCGAATTTATGGCAAAAAGTCTCGCCGTCGAAAATGTTGCGAAATATCTAAGGGCTGAAAGTTAGAAAATAAGTACTGTTTTCTGACTGTTCATGCGACTTGGGATTTTATATTGTTTTTATGTGTGAAACAACTGTTTGTCTCAACTCAATGAGGCGAAGTGCTAAAAGCGTTTAGCGGTGAATGAGTTTGTCCCACCAAGCTGCCACCAATCGAAATTTTTGAAGAGAGATATTAATACACACAATACGAAAACATTAACAACAAACAAAATTATAAAATAAAATAAAAAGTACAAAGGCGAAATTATCTCTCTAAGGGATCTGTTCCAGCTAACCTTAGAGAAAATGAGAAAAGTGAAAGCAACGCACGAAGGCGACAGACAAATTTACTATTGCACAAACACGGATACTTAAAAATAGCAATACCAAATTTAAATACACGTAATCTAACAGATTATACATAAAATTACACAAATATGATTTCTTATACACTATAAACATATATAAATATACATATACATACAATACAGTTATTATACATATTTAACATGAACATCAGGTTCTCGAGTGGCGACCACGGACCGGAAGGCGCAGCGTGGGTAGACCCCCCACAAGGTGGACTGATGACCTGGTAAAGGTCGCGGGAGTCCGCTGGATGCGGGTGGCGCAAGACCGGTCATTGTGGCACTCTTTGGGGGAGGCCTATGTCCAGCAGTGGACGTCTTTCGGCTGATATGACGATGATGATGAACATGAACATACATTGGTAATTAAAAGTACAGCCCTAACTGCCTATCACGGATATGTAGCCTCAGTCTTAAGATATGGTCTGTTACTTTGGGGCAACTCTTGCGACATAGAGTGTTTGTGAGTCAAAAAAATGCGTTCGAGCTATTTGCAGGTTACCACCACGAACCTCATGCAGAGATCTCTATTCAAAGATCTCAAATTACTGACCCTACATTCGCTCTATATTTTCGAGGCTTGTAAATTTACTAGATTACGTCTAGAGGCCTATGTCCAGCAGTGGACGAAACTGGGCTGATGATGATGATGATGATGATGACGTCCTGAGCTATTTATTAAATAAAGCAGCAGTGTATGTAAATTTAATGTCAGAGACGCCTGAAAAACTTGTATTGCCAGTCATTTACAAAACCAAGCTCTGTAGCAAAAACAGTTATGCTATGGTAGTCAAATTGTACAACAATTTGCCAATTGAAATAAGACGGCTTGCCGTTAAACAATTCACATCTGCATTACACAAATGGCTAGTAGACAAATGTTTTTACTCCATTCAAGTTTTTTTTTATATAGCAATAGAATACATTAATATAACAATAAATTGTAATTACTTACATATTAAGTAGTATTTATTAGTCGTAAGTTCGTTAATTTTGCATGTCCAAATGTTGGCGAGATGTGCTGATCCTCCAGAAAATTGTTCCACCTTATTGTTAACCATGTCTCAAGCAAATAAATTTCATTTTCATTTTCATAAATGCATGATAAATTAGATGATTGGTATATAATAATAATAAATAAATAATTTCTTTATTTAGACAACATGGGTCCATCGAATCGTTAGTTTCGTTACCTTATCCTGTGTTAGTTGATATATCGTGGCACTAAAGAAGTAATTAGCTTTATCATTTTATTGTACCTATAGCAATTATTTTGAACCGTGACATCTTCGAGAAGACAGTGCGGTTGCCAGTTTGTTTCACTTTTAGCACCACCCTGAGGTCACGTGTAGGTTAGCGGTGGGATGTGGTGCAGCTTCAACCCCCAAATTATACAAAATACAAAAGGCGGACTTAGTGCCATGAGGCATCCTCTATTTTCAACCTGTAGATCTCAGGTTCGAACCCCAGTCCCCAGCTCGTGCCACTGGGTTCTTAAAAAAAACGAGATAGCATTTAATATTTAATAGTATCTTTTCGGTGAAGCAGAACATCGTGAGGAAACATTTCTAATCCCAACAAGATCTAGTTCTTATCTGCGTTGGAAGGTCAAATGGCAGTCGCTGTCGAAAAACTAGTGCCTACGCCAATTCTTGGGATCAAGTGTCAAAGCAAAGCCCGGACTCCTTTGGGTACAAACGACAATGTCTGCGATTTTTGTCTCTTTCAGATTTGAGAGCAACAAAAGAGCAAAAAAGCCACAAACGGTGGCTAATATGCATATCGTATTCAATCTCGCGTATTTGCGCAGCCCTCGTCGATAATTGGAACTCAAATAAGTGGATCCGTGGCCGTCTTCGTAGGCACGTTCCAATTGAAAAGTAATCCCATGCCAAACATTTGTCCGTCTCAATAGGACTCCTCTTACCACTAAACATCGACGATTAACGGGTTTCCAGAATTTCCTACTCTCATCGCTGTTCATTGCTGCTTCATGTAATATTCCAGCTAGATGTAACAGTTGCGAGTCGGTAATGGACAGTGAGGAATAATGGGTGATTCGAAGTGAGGCGATACGTGGTAGGGGGTATTTCCTAGTGGTTATGAATGGAAACAGAGCCGGTCCGATAATCATTATACGCCCGTGTAAATATTGGCACAGCTCTGCTGGGAGCGTTGAATTAAAATTAAAATGGATTTATCACAATCAGCCTTTGTTATATTAAATGTGTTTAGTTTGTTTTGTATGAATAAGTAATTCAGTTTAAGCCCCTTGGGTATTGGTTCAGATTGATTCGCTATTCAGACTCCCAGGTGACATTTTGACGCCTAACTCTATAGAATCGATTGATTTAAACTTGCTTTTGTCGTTATTTCCAATTTTGCGTCATCATCATCCACATCAGCCCACTTTCGTCCACTGCTGAACATAGGCCTCTCCCATGGCATGCCACTGATCACGGTTTTGATTTCCAACCGCTGCCAGCCACTTTGCGTATGTCATCGCTCCACCTGGCTGGAGGACGTCCTACACTACGTTTGCCAAGCCGTGGTCTCCACTCCAGAACACGCCTACCCCAACGGTTGTCGGTTGTGTCGCAGAATTTTGCGTACCTACAGGTATATTACTCGCTGATATTGTGCACTTATTCTAATATACTATCATATTCTACTTTAACACTATTGCATTAGAGGCGACACCATTTTACGGTGGCAGTTCTGAAAACTCGCACGAAGCGTTTCGCTTCCACTTTTATTGTGAGAGCAGCCAAGCTGTGGAACTCCTTGCCGGAATCCTTGTTCCCTGTGAACTGCAACCGTTTGGTCTTCAAGGCGAGAGTGAATCGGTTTTTACTAACTGCGTTCCATCCTAGACCACAATATCGCTTACCATCAGGTGATTTGTGGTCAAGCGCAAACCTATTTAGAATAAAGAAAAAAAAAGTTTCTGTTACAGACATAATGATTTTTAGACAGTATATGGGTCGGTTCACGAAAGGTGGTGCGAAAAATGTATGAACTGTCATTAATTTCAAGTGACATGAATACCAAACTGTCATCCAAAGTAACAGCGTACGTTTGAACAGTCCTTCTCAATCAGAAATCCTTACTTTATAGTTAAGGAGCTATTGATAGACCAGTAGTCAAATATTCATATCCATTCAAGATCTTACAAAGCCAGGCAGGAAAACTGGGTTCTGAGATCATCCCAGGCTCCCTAATCACAGGGTCTGATCTCCCAAGGCGACACTGGTGCAATCTAAACAGGCTTCGCACTGGCCACGGCCGTTGCGCCCTTTTTAAGCATCGCTGCGGTTGGGTGGAATCTCCAGCATGTGCTTGCGGAGCCGATGCACAGTCCATACGGCACATCATAGAGGATTGTCCCATAACGCGCTACACCGGTGGCCCTTCAGATGACCTGATCACCCTTAGCGACGAGACCATCAAGTGGCTGACCAGCCTCAAGATTAGCTTATAATATATTCTGTTAATGTTTTTAAAAAGTCAAAAAGCATTTGTTGTATTACCCTTTATGCCTATTTTTTGTTTTTGTATTGTGTCCTTTAATTGAGGTGTGCAATAAAGAGTATTTGTATTGTATTGTATGACATACGCTTAAATAAAAATAAAAAGCCATTGCGAAATTGATGGCAATAAGATTTCCCCTGGCTGTAAAACTAGCAAATTGGATGTTGCTTCATATTTGGGATTATTGAGTGGCGGATAATGGCTCAAGACGTCACTAGGCGCAGGCCGAAGGGTTCTGCGTTTGGACAAAGTCATGAGTGACACAAGATGGTACTGCTGTTGAAACATTGTTATGTCTCGTAATTTTTAATATGGAAAATACATCACTACCTTGCTTTATTTTTTATGCAAAGGTGAGGTTGCTATATGTTCCCAGTGAAATATGTTTAGGAAAATCTTAATCTTTATTGCATTGTTTACGTATATGCCACCTATTTTGTTTTATGTCTGTTTTATCTCCGAATAAATAAAGCATAAATCCACCACCCAAAGGTTATCTGGAAGAGATCGCTTTTTAGCGATAAGACTGCATGCTGTGTACCATCAACGCGTTTAAATTTAATCTTGTTTTTCTTTTCTATTTTTTTTATGAACAATAAAGAATATTTGTATTGTATTGTATTAAAAATATAGCATATACACCCCTCCGCCACCGCTGCGTTAGGTAATTATTCTTTTACTTTTACAACTAATTATGTCTATTTGTATTTTAGTCCAGAGTCCAGTCCAGGCTAACACACAGGAAATTATATTTTGGCCACGTTACGAATAAGTCCGCTAGCGGAAAACTAGTTACTTACCGTTAACACCTAACCGTTAGTATATAATCTCCTTGTCTTGGGATTCACTAAAACTTACTAATAATTAGTATTTTTTTCGCTCAGTGTATCTAAAGAGTTTGAGAACATCGAAATTATCAGTTTTTCGAGGCTATCTTTATTTTGAGCGGTATCTATATGACAGGCGTCTTTGTCTAAGACAAACATATTTCTATCTACCGAAACCGAAAAGTTATTTAATAGCATTAAAATCATAAATTGTCGAGGGAAAATCGTCGGATTGTATAAGTCCGACGTTCCTCGTGAAGTTATCCTTCACCAAAAAGTCAATCATTCAATCAAATAATTTATTTGTAAAAACATAGGTACATACTGGGGTGTTATAATCATTTATGAAATTCACTATGTTATTGCCATAAGGCACTGTTAAATATGGAATTATATGTTTCGTACATACGTTTTTTATCCCAGTTCGGCACGAACGTGAACGTCGGCAGAATCAGCGTGCCTTACCGATCGGCTATACAGTAGCTTCATTGGATGATAGGTACAAATGTTAGAAATGAAATGAGCCCGTCCTTGCTTTTGAAATTATTGTGATTTGAATCATGATAGGCATCGCTTGTGACAAGCAAAATAGGCGCATGATGACGTCGAGTTGCGGAAAACTAGCCTACGCAAATGTATCGGTCTTGACAGAGACACGTCCATCGTCTCGCTCATACCTTGGACTGGAGAAGAAATAAAAACAGTATAAACTGTTGCGTTGATGAGAGCCGACGGCAGATCTCGCTGAAGAGGGTCAGTTATTGATAACTGCGCAGTGAGTCGTGCTGTGCGTCTCGCTAACTCATCTCCTGATCAAAGATAAATATTATAAATGTTAGCAATTTATTTTACCTACGCAGTAACATATATATACATAATTATTAATTACATTACATTACATTACATTACATGCATACCGACAGATGGCTCTGTTTTGATGAAGGCACTGGCCTCTCAATCCATTAAAAACCGGCCAAGTGCGAGTCGGACTTCGCACATTTAGGGTTCCGAACCGACCGCAAAGTTAAGTTGGTTTTTATAGGAAAAATAAGGATTTCAAAGAAAAAATCTAATTTGTCCATATATATTAGTATTTGTTGGTGAAATATTCGTAATAACAAACATTATTACTAAATTTTAAGTTTATAGGCATTTGGGAAGTTAAACATTTCTTCGTAGCAAAATTTCGTAAAAAAATCTGACTTTGGTGGCTTCTCATTCCTTTGTTTTCCTATAGTTTTTAAATTAAAAATATAGCCAGTATCTACTCAATGAGCTCTAAACAACGATACCCCACTCGATAGGGTAGGATAAAAAAAAATTTTCGCGCCCCCCTTTAGCTGTATGGGAGCCCCCCTTAAAAACATTTAAAAATAAATTTTGACTATTTGTATGGCTTCGGACCAACAAGATGCTTATACTGTGTAAATTTAAAGCCTGTAGCTCCAACCGTTTGGCTGTAAAATCTGTGTGACAGACGACGGACGGACGGACGGACGTCTGGACGTCACCAATAGGGTTCCGTTTTGACCCTTCGGGTACGGAACCTTAAAAATAACATTTGGTACTTTTTTATAGCTACACCTAATGTACTCACTTAAAAAGTACATACCTACAGACAAAGGTGAACATATCCCTGTAACGGAAGAATGGATATAGAAAGTAAGAGTATTCTTTTCCAACATGATAACAGCGTCATTCTCATTCCAAAATTTAACATTTTCTTAATTATTTGTCCACACCGGGCCCGGATTGTTAACGACTCTAAGGCGACTTCCTGATTTGTCGTGCGGAGGCAGTACGATATGAGAAAAGTGTCAAATGTCAGTGTCAGCTGTCAGTCGACTGGGTACCATTTTCTACTGCTTCCCTACATTTAAATGAGTGCTTGCTGACTGGCGCGGGATGCGCGGTAGCGGGACGATGCGAAGGCGGTACAGCTCCGCTTCTGCGCATGATATAACTACCTACTGCGCAAAAGTAATACTGACAGTGTTCCGTCAAGTGAGAATCTTTGCGCCGTCAGTAAATTTACGTCAAAGAAGAAAATGTCACATATCGATCCCGCCCCGCCAAGTCAGGAAAAAAACCTAAAAAGAAAAAAAAGGCCTAAAGTATTTTTTTATACTTTTACTATTTTAGCCGTTAGAGACCCCTATACATGGGCCCAACTATAAATCAATTAACTTTAACGAAGAGAATGACCAGCAACGAATTTCACTAGTTCACTGCCACCCCACCGCCAAAGTTTAGAACATGTGTATAAATTCACTGAGGTTTTGTGTAAATAGGTTAAAATAGGTTTGTGTAGATTGGCCACCCTTTAACGCTAATCCATCAGAAACTGATCCACGCATACAGTTGCCGCGAAAAGCTTGTAATTTATAAGTAACCGCCAACAATCCAGTGTCCACAACTACAATTAGCTCTAATGTTATATAAATGAGTCCCAAGCTGTGAATGGTATTGCGGGTCAACAGTGACATCACAAAACAGCCATTACGTCAGTTAACACCCCCATACAAGCAATAGCCGACCGCCCCGGGGACCAATAGCTTAGCCAAGTTACAAATGATGGACAGTTACAGTGCTCAAGTTCGAAACATAGGTAGTGATTGTCGCCGCTGACAAATAGACGTTGTTTTACGAGACTTGCAATTATTGTATTGTATTTGACGAGCCTCAGAGCGTTCAATATTCACAAATAAAGATGGTGGACGGAGTCACTATCGTGTAGGTTGGTCTCCTTGTCTTGTCCATTACTGGCGGTGTCACCCTAGTATGGAATTAAATACCTATAACAGGAGGAGACCGCCCCATTCTTGCTTACATTTTTTTAGCCTGTTTGAGTGTCCCATTGCTGGGTAAAAGCCTCCCTTCTTTTCCTCCATTCGGCCCTGCTTCATTCTCACTTTTTACACGACTGCCCAAAAAAAGGAGTGTAATGTTTTCAGGTTTCATGTATGTATGTATGTGAACTTTTTTGTTCCCCCAGAACTTTTCAACCCCTTAACCGATTTAGATGTGTGAGGTACCGTTGGAATCCTTACGTCATCCCGGGTGACATAGAATATGTGACGTTGTAATAAAAACAATATGGCGGACTGTAGACTCCATTGTATGTTTTCCGTAAAAAAAAAACTATCCTAGCAAGTGAAGGTATCATAATTAAGCATTTGAAGGGACGATTCCAAAAATATATATATTGTATGTATTAAAAAGATAAAAACAAGATTCCTAATAAAGAACTCAAGGAAATATATTTTGTTTGCAGTCGGGGGACCTACTACATACAAGTAAAACCAAAATATTAGGTCCCACGACTGCAAACAAAATATATTTCCTTGAGTTCTTTATTAGGACTCTTGTTTTTATCTTTTTAATGCAGTCGTGTTTTTCGCTGCTTTTTAGCACTTGCTTAATTTTTTTCTTTATATTACTTAAAATCCAGAATGATCACAATTATTCATTGCATTGCGTGTGTTTACCTATTTAAATATATCCTCAGAGCCTTCCATACTGGACCTTACCTCTCCCGTCAATTCCCCTCAGAGCTACAACTTGCTATTATAATGTCGTAGCCGCTAAGAATCCAACAGTTACATACATATATGGTCTCGAAGGGGCAATTTCGGCAATGGCAGGAGGTGCTCAAAGATGCTCCTAAGTATTTACTACCGCCTTAGGCAAACCAGTGTAAAGCTGGTCTATGATTAGACATGGAGGTTACGTATCTTGGGGTCTCATTAAATCAGACATCAGGAGTCATGGCATGTTGCATTACGTTAGTATAGAGTATAAAGATTTGTCCACACTTTTATCTTTTTTACCGTATAGTTTCTCCGTCGCGTAGCACCGACGCGTATCATGATTTGCTTTATGTATGGACAGATGACAAACTAGTCCGTAATACAGTGCAAAAAAAGTTTTCGACAAAAAAATAAAGAAATTTCTGCGGTATTATTGCTTTTGGTGTGATGTCCAAAGGTTACTCTCCCCGCCCGCCTTTGTCCCATTTTAACTTACCTTACATCCATAAAAGAAAGGTTCATATTTTATGTATAATCTTATTCGAACTGGACCTCACAATGCTCCTAAAACACCGCATTCATTTCGCAAATTTAATTGGCAAATGTAAAACAAACCACTTTACTGAACCGTCACACCGTACCGTTCCCTAGAGCCCGCCTGTCGAATGTTCCAATAACTCTATACATCTAAACGTCATATCTTACTACAGAACTTGTATAGACATACTACGTTTTGTAGCATACCCTTCCACCGAATGTTCTTATATACGTCAAAATGTCATATGTTCGTACAAACTTGTATAAAGATACGACGTTTTGAAGCTTGCTCGTAGTTGCCCACTTAACGACGCGTTGAGAGCTTGTCCGGGATAAACGGGACTTTATTTGCCTCGTAGACCATGAAGTTAAACGCCCCGGTGACAATGAAATGGCTGTCTTGTTGTGTAATCGGATTCAAATTTATCTATACGTTTTTCGCCTTAATTACGATGGGATAAGGTGCAAAGGTCTAAATATGTATAATTATGACGATATCGGTAACGTTTTGCCAGTCTAGAATAATATCACGCTTCAAATATTAAAACCTACACTACTTTTTTTAATGTGGTTATAAAAAAGTTAATTAATAAATATTTTTTTTGTGGACAATCTTACACAAATCAACCTAGTCCCAAACTAAGTAAAGCGACGATATACATACTTATATAGATAAATAAATACTTAAATACATAGAAAACATCCAAGACCCAAGAACAAATATTTGTGCTCATCACACAAATAAATGCCCCGGCCGGGATTCGAACCCGGGACCTCCAGCTTCGTAGGCAGGGTCACTACCAACTAAGCTAAAGCGGTCGTCAAAGTTTGAGACAGACATAGGAGACTATATTTTGCAAAAAATTATCTCCATAATACAATGAAAAGCCTCAGAGTAACCTTATCGGCGGTGAAAGTTATTTTTTTTTAATAAGGCGGGTAATCTGTGCCCTGTTGCACAGTAGGACTATGACATCATTATCATTTGAAAAAAACAGAGACATGAAAGAAGGGACATGCCCCTTTCTGTCAACTGTGACTCATCCTAAAATATAACAATACAATTTCTTAATTTGTCCACACCGGGCCGCGAATTTACAATCCCCATACTATTTGAAGGGGTTCGAAGGAGTTGTATGGGTCTCATAAATAGCCAGAAGAGGCTATTCTACCCTCTGCAACTCAACTCCAAATCCGCACCTTCCCGAAGGTGGTAACACCGGGTGAACCCTGTTAAGCCAAGCAACATAGTTGGGCGGCGACAGACGCGGATGGGGGGCAGGTAGGATCAACTCCATCCCTACCTGTGCAATAGAGCAATAGAACAACCAGAAAGGACATTCAACTACAATATAACACTTACACCAACAGTATCACCACCATTTTAAAATAGTACCCATAGCCATCAAACATGCAATAACAACCAAAGGACTGTGCAGAAGGACGTGGGACCCCACTGCACCGGCAAATATTGTCCCAAGAAAAATCATCATGCAAAGTCCACATAGAAAAATAACGAGTGAGCAATACGATCCGGACAGCCTCCGGCGTCACTCAGGTTCCGGGCCTAGTGATGTGAAATCTAATACCGATGAAGAAGATAAGATAGAAGAAAATACGAGCAAAACGCTAAAAATATCAGGAAGAAATGCAAAATGCCTTAAACTAGCTACATGGAACGTACGGAGCCTCAAGAAATCAGGTAAATTGGAAAATACCATAAATGAAATGACAAGACTAAGACTCGACATTCTGGGCCTTAGTGAAATAAAATTATCTGATAATGGTACTATTAGGATGGACGAAGCCACATTATATTACTCGGGTAACCCGGCTTCCGACAAAAACCACCATCACGGAGTAGGAATTCTTGTCCGAACAGAGCTTGCTAAGTTTGTTACTAACTTCCTGCCCTTCTCTGAAAGATGTATGCTGTTGCAAATAGGTGCCCATCCCTTTAACATCAATGTGCTACAAGCATATGCGCCAACTGCTGACAAAAGCGAGGACGAAATCGAAGATTTCTACAGCCAATTAGAAGAAATAATCAAAAGTTTAAAATCTCAAGAAATACTCATGGTAATGGGCGATTTTAACGCAAAAGTAGGAAAAGGCTCAGAAGGCAAAGTAGTAGGTGAATTTGGCCTGGGCAACAGAAACGAAAGAGGTGATAGGTTAATACAGTTTTGTAAAGAAAAAGACTTAATTATAACAAATACATGGTATCAACACCCACCGCGACGGCTATATACCTGGACCTCTCCACAAGATAGCAAAGAAAAAATCGTAAGAAATCAGATAGACTATTTAATGGTAACTTCCAGATTCAGAAATTCTATTATTAATGTTAAAACTTACCCTGGAGCTGATGTAGGGTCAGATCACAATCCTGTAGTAGCAAAAATAAAACTGAAACTAAAGCAACTGAAAAAACCCATGCAAAATAGACTAAACTTCGATGTCGCCAAGCTGAAGGATGAGGACACTAGAAACAAAGTTACCGGTTACCTAAACAATGAAATAAATAAGTTAATAACCACCGAGCCAACTCTCCATGCGAACCAGCAAATAGAAACCAACTGGGAAAAGATTAAAGAAATTGTTACCAGAACTGCCAAAACGCATCTAGGATACGTAAAGAAACCCAGCATCAAAAACGAGTGGGTCACAGATGCAATATTAAAATTAATGGAAGAAAGAAGAGAATACAAAAACATAAATCGAAGTAAATATAAAGAACTGGACAATAAAATAAGAACCGAAATCAGAACAGAGCGAGATTTATATTTGGAACGTAAATGTGATGAAATAGAAAAACTAGACGCAAAACATGACAGTCTTAACTTACATAAGGAAATAAAAGACTTCACAAACACAAATAGAAAACCTATTGCAAGTAAACTGTATAATGACCATAATGAACTAATTCTAGATAAAAACGAACAGGGAAAAACGTGGGAACAATACATAGCAAGGCTCTTTGGTGACTATAGAACGGATACTCACCACGACACAAACAGTGAGTATTTGGAAGGCCCATCTATAATGAGATCGGAAGTTCTAAAAGCCATACAAGGACTCAAAAATGGCAAGGCAGTGGGACCCGATGGAGTATATGCGGAATTACTTAAATTGGTGGATGAGAGTAACGTTAAGGTGTTGGTTAATTTATTGAATTTAATATATGATACTGGAACAATCCCTGAAGAGTGGCTTAAATCCACATTCTTGCCTCTGCCAAAAAAGTTAAACCCTAAGTACTGTAGTGACTATCGACTAATCAGCTTGATGAGCCATGCACTTAAGGTGCTGTTAAAAATAATTCACCAGAGAATATACACCAGGATTGACAATAACATTAGCCCCACGCAATTTGGTTTCCGTAGCGGTCTTGGTACCAGAGAAGCGTTGGTGTCAATTCAAGTGCTTATACAGAAATGCTTGGAACATCAGAAAAACGTCTACGTCTGTTTCATCGATTTTGAGAAGGCGTTTGATAATGTGAAGCACGATAAACTGCTAGAACTCTTACAACGCACAGATATTGATGGAAAGGACAAAAGACTGCTGAAGAACTTATACTGGAACCAAACGGCTAATATTAAAGTGGGTCAGGAAACATGCCAAGACATAAAAATATTAAAAGGAGTAAGGCAAGGATGCATATTATCTCCAGCTCTCTTTAATCTCTATTCGGAATTCATATTTCAAGAGGCATTGGAGAACATTGAGATAGGAATCAAAATTAATGGTACAATAATAAATAACTTAAGATATGCAGATGACACAGCTATAATAACAAATAATATGATGGAATTAAATACTTTGTTAAATTTATTAGATTCAAAATTTCAACAGTATGGTCTTAAAATTAATACATCAAAAACTAAATACATGATAATTAGCAAAAAACACGAAGACAGCGAACACTTAAGTATAAATGGGAAACCAGTAGAGAGAGTTAGCAAATACAAATACCTCGGATACTGGCTCAATGAGAGATGGGACCCAGAAATGGAGATACGTATAAGGATAGAGATAGCCCGGAGTGTTTTTATGAAGATGAACAGACTATACACGAATAAAGATATAAACCTAAAACTGAGATGGAGATTAGTGAAATGCTATGTGTTGTCAATCCTGATGTATGGTGCGGAAGCTTGGACTTTAAACAAATCTACAATTAAGAAAATAAATGCATTCGAGATGTGGTTATACAGGCGAATATTAAAAATATCGTGGACAGATAAAATATCCAATGAAAGAGTTTTGAACAAAATGAATAAGAAAATGGAACTCGTAATTAACATAAAAAGAAAGAAAACAGCATATCTAGGCCATATTTACAGAAACAAAAAATATGATATCATAAGAAACATTATAGAGGGGAAAATAGAAGGCAAAAGAGGCAGAGGAAGACCTAGAACATCGTGGTTTGAAAATATCAGGGACTGGACCGGTACTGTTGACGCAGCCACTCTCGCCAAGACGGCAAAGAACAGAGAAGACTTTCGCATGATGATCGCTGACATCCGTTAGGATATAGCACCCTAAGAAGAAGAAGATACTATTTGAGTCAAAGTGATAACAGTTTTTGTTAAGGCAAAATGTTGACAAATCCCTAATCTGTTATAGTACAAAAATCGACTGAAATCGTATTATTTGTTAACTACATTTATACTGGCATTGCATCAACAAATGCTAGATTACAATTGTCAAAATAAAATAAATAATAGTAGATTGTTTGACAAGGGTCTAAAGTAAGCCATATTACCACGAGATGGTTATTTGTTCGAGTGTTAATATGGCTTTTAGGCCCGAGTTATACACTCTACTTTTCACTTCGATTGTGAGAAAACACATAAACACAAATTATCCACCTTAAATGAATAATTTAACTCTTGGCGGGCGTATGTCTAATTTGACAGCTTGTTTTTTTTTTCTAAGGCCAGCACCATGCCTCACTATGCGTGTTCGCTTTGCGTATTCGCCTCCCTTTCTTTTGCTATATTAAAGAAAGAGAAGCAACATGCGCTTTTTTTTCTTTTAAGAGGAGTAATTGCTTTGACCATAAACACCGCATAATCTTTAGACAACTGAAAAACGTCTTTCCTGATTGGTCGATTTTAGTACAGCTGTGTTCTGGTTGGTTGATATTTTTACCAAATAATTTTTAATCTGTCAAATTACTGTCCTGTGATTGGTGGATTTAATAGGTGAAGTATTTTGATTGGTCAAATTAAAATGTTTTGTAAATCATAAATATTTATACATATTTTCCCTAGGGCTTAAATGTACTACTTTAGCCCCGCTTCACAAGTCTAATATGACACACTTTTCGAGCATGAGAAGTGAAAAATATTTTATGTCACACCTGGCCATAAAGTGGCCATAATCGCACGCTCCGCGCGCGAAAAAACCCACTCCCTGGCCAGGGGGTGACATAAAATTTTGTACTTACCACGGGCGATAATAAAGAAAGCCTCAGATCGCATATTTATCGCCCTTGCCTTCGGCTCGGGCGTAAAATACCTGCGATCTGAGACATTCTTTGTTTTATCGCCCTTGGTAAGTAATGTACTATTAATAGCCTTCGCAGCCACAACAACCTCCATTAGACACTGTTTATTAGTACACGGAAAGGTACTCGCAAGCAGCCCGCTAATTACGAGGCGAGTGAAACCCGGTTATTGTATCAGCCCCGTCGAGTATCCAGTTGAAGCGGCTTCCTAACCTAACCTCGCTTGTTAATTTATCCGTCTTCCTGGTCACAGCCTAGTAACACAGTTAAATCATCTTATAAATATTAGGAGCAGCCCCCAACCTCTCGGAACCGGCTTTGACTATTTTTGAACTATCTCCTTGTTCAGAGGGGTCTCAAAATAAAACCACTGAATACTAGTAAACACACTGTATTTAATCTTAACACAGGATATTCTCAACTATGAAGCTTGTACAAAAAAGTCGAAATGTTTGGCCAGAGGTCATTGTTCCAAGAAAAATCTTAACACCGCGTTCTAGGAAATTAGACAGAGGGAACAGCGACATCTAGCGACAAATTCAACCAAAATTTTTTGACACTGACGTTATGCAAGATACGCGGCTGAACACTCCTAAAGTACATACTACTTCTCATATCTCCATTTTTATTTTGAAATTTGTTTTTATTAGCCTTCATCTATGAAAGTAATAATTAAAAGTACGACAAAATATCGTGAAACGCAATTACTTAACCAACATTTTTAACCGGTTAATTGAGAAAATAAAGATCTTAAACCATATTGTATGAAGACGAAACTGGTTTTACCCTGCCTCAACCTTACAGAATAAAACTACTATGCCTGCATAGTAGGCATTCTCTATAATTCCAGAAGTATAGTAGCTGTTAATACCAATCTGTGACATGTTGGCTCTACTGGGAAATTTTATCATCCACCGCATCGGGAAATTAATAACAGGTGCCGCGAAGTTTACGCTTTGCGCCCTACACGCCCAAACCGGGACGGAAATGGGATATTGTTCAACGGGGTACATTCACTTTGCCACTAAGGATGTCTGTGAGAACAAAGCTGCGCCTAGAAAAGGTGTTTGTAATAGATATGTGGTGTGAGTGTTAGTTAAGCTTTATTTAGAGGTCCTGAGAATCTTCTTACTTCTATTGCAGTCGGTTAAAGGATTTCAGTGAAAACTAGCACAGCTCCCACGGGTTAACCCTTCGCAAAAATATATTGTAAACCTTCTAGAAAATTATAAATAATGCTATAAAGCCATAAACACGACAAGACATCGCTTGTAAATTACCACAAATAAAAATATAGTGACGCAAACCTAAACACGCGGGCATAAAAATGTTGATTTATGACAACCCGTTTAGGCAAAGGGCGAGCGCTCAAAATGCCGTAAAAGAAATGGCCGAGCCTCCATTGAGCGATATTGCAAAAACATCCCTTCTCACTTCTGTCATACCCTAATAAAATATAGTGGGATGCTGATCATTTCTGTTTAGTGGCCCTGCTTGAGAGTGATCGGCTTTTGTTCTATTAGATTACTTCATCACCTTCCTAGAGTTTTCTCGGCGCGAATTGCGGCGCGGCAAGCGATTAATCTGTTCATTGCGCGATCGAGACGCGCAACGCATAACGGTTAGTTGGGATCACACGCAATGTATGGGGAAACCGCTGCCGCGGCCGCCGCCGCTGGAAGTCGGGGCCGGGTCGTAAGGAGCCATAGATCCACTTTTCAATATAAAATGATTTTGCGTACATAAGTATTGTGAATAATCTAGTGGTATAGGCGGGGTTTGAACCTGGGACCTCCAGCAATCGCCTGCCTTACCATTCGGCTACAGCGGCGGTTTGCATTGGACACTTAACGTCATTCGGGTAAGCAATTTTTTATTGGTTTTGGAATAAATTGGCCTTTTATTTTTATGTTATTTATTTATATTACTTACAATGATAATTAATGGTTTCATTGAATTCAATAGACATGACATATAATATTGATAATACTATTAATAAATGGCTATGACTTTTTTTTCCTAAACCCAGTAGAAATCAAAAATCTATCCACAGACGTATCAAACACCTCGAATTCAATTGAAAAAATCCATTTCGCAAACAATTATATGGTCTGAATTTGTATGGATGCTCCGTTAAAGTTTTCCAATATAAGTTAGTCAGTCGATCTCCCGTCGCAATGAACGGAAGAGCGAATGAATGAATGAACGATTCACAAAATTGAACGGGACGATGAATGGAAAATTACATAGAACGAAAAAAACGATTGCATTTGCTGCATGAAATAAATGTATCAGGTAGAAACTGCTTACTCAATGATTCTAAACCAAAAACTGCAATTCCTGCTGCCGCAATTGTTGTGACACATCCGAAACGTCCATGAGACTTAAATTTATTAACCGAACATAAAATTTACCGTTGACTAATAATATTACGACGTTTGACGACCTCTTTAGCTTAGTTGGTAGCGACCCTACCTACGAAGCTAGAGGTCCCGGGTTCGAATCCCGGCCGGGGCATTTAATTTGTGTGATGAGCACGAATATTTGTTCTTGGGTCTTGGATGTTTTGTATGTATTTAAGTATTTATTTATCTATATAAGTATGTATATCGTCGCTTAGCACCCATAGTACAAGGTTTGCTTAGTTTGGGACTAGGTTGATTTGTGTAAGATTGTCCACAAATATTTTTTATTTATTTATTTATTTTAAATATTTATTATTGTGTGAAAATGAAACAAATTTAAATCAACAATAAACTAGAAGCATAAGAATGACTACCTATGTACACTAAGAATGTTTGAACACAATTTGATTTCTGAGCCACATTGTACTTTATTGTCATAGCAAGCACTGTACGTGCACGTACAGTCAACCAATTCGATTTCTGGGCAACTTCTGACCTTGTCACAGTGATTAATATGAGATTTCTTAGCAGCGTTCATATAGATGTTCACTGCGACAAGGTACGAAG
This sequence comes from Cenopis cana, assembly GCA_951800055.1. Taxonomy (NCBI): domain Eukaryota; kingdom Metazoa; phylum Arthropoda; class Insecta; order Lepidoptera; family Tortricidae; genus Cenopis; species Cenopis cana. The sequence continues at coordinate 670,539 of OX637479.1, read as the reverse complement.
TGTTCCAGAAATCAAATTAGTTTGCAGTATACACGTACGGTATGAAAACACACAGAATATCAACTATGCAAAACCCATTATCGCATGTCCCACCCCTTTGTTACGCTGAAAACATTATCTATTATTGGAATCATTATGAAGTCCGAATGTTATCGGAACTAGCCCAATATTTTAGTTTGCGCGTTGTCGGAAACACATTGCGATTCTGTTTGTTGGGAGTTGTTGTTTCGGACACAGAAGTGAGCGGGTACGTTAAGTGATATTGTATCATTTTTGCCAATCCGACAGTAGAAAAGAGATGGCAACGGGCATGTGAGAGAGTTGCAGGTGTCCATAGGCTGCGGTGACCGCTTACCATCACTCGGGTCGTATGCTTGTTTGCAACCGACGTGGTATAAAAGAAATATCGATAATTCGCCAGCATGACAATTGCCACCTGTATTAGTCGGAAAAGAAATTGTCATAAAAATAATTATGTTTTACGTCTCAGTTCTCTACACGTCATAAGTAGTATATTAAGAGCCTATGTGGTGTCCCACTGCTGGGCAAAGGCCTCCCCTCTTAATCTCCACTAGTCACGATCTTGAGTAATCTCTGGCCAAGCGTTATGAAATGCGTCTAGGTCGTCCCGCCATCTCCGTCTTGGCCTGCCACGTCGTCGTCGCCCATCGTTCGGCACCCACTCCGTGGCCAGTTTGGCCCACCTTTGTGGATGCATGCGGTAGACGTAGCCTGCCCAGTCCCACTTCAGCTTGGCGGTCTTAACTCCTACGTCAGCGATGCCAGTCTTTGAGCGCAGCGTAGAGTTTCGGACACGATCGATCCGTTTCACTCCAAGTATGCTACGCTCCATAGCTCGTTGGCAAACCTTCAATCTGGTCTTTTGTGCCTCAGTGAGTGACCAAGTTTGGGCACCGTAGGTTAGGATAGGCATAATACACATATCGATGAGTCTTCTCTTTAGGGTTAAGGGAAGTTCTCCCTTCAGCAAAAACTAAATTTTTATTTTATTTTATATTCTGTTATTTTTATTTTATATTCTGTGTAGCAATTATCATTAGTTATCTCTTAGCTACAGGGATCGGATACCGGTATTATTTTCAAACCGGTTTCGGCCATTGACCCCAAACCGAAATGAATAGCGTTTGTGGTTTCGTTCTTGTTTCTGGTTTTCGGCACTCAAAACCGGTTAGTGAAGGAACTGTTCTGGGCCCAATTTCGTTTCCGTGGAACGAAATTAACCGGTTTTCGACGGAGACAACCAGTCTTAACTCGAATTTTTGACAGAGGCCGCCAAGGGTTACTATTATCCGCAGCGGGAGTGCGCTTACAATTTATTTAAAAGCTAATTTATAATTTGATATGTACATATATTGGAATTACAAAGTATATAATTATTATACCTACAATTAAAATAACTACCTAAAGCTAAAACGGCCGTGGTGTTGGGTTCAAATCCCGCCAATTTTTTTTTAATGAGCGAATTGGGGGGATTCCTCGCTTCTGTTACCACCTGGCGCAAAGGTTCCTAGTACACTGGCGGAGTTGCCTCGTAGTATGGAGAGGGATATCCTTTGCACCAGGTACTCACCAGAGCGGGGATCGCCTCCACGGTCTCTTAGGCGTCGAGCTAGAGCGGCAACGAATGCTTTGGCCTCGGCGCACCAGGGCCCACCAGTCTCCACGGCAACCGGGACGAACTCATATACTGGCTCCAGATTGCTGTACTTGGCGTGCTTTGATATTAAATTTTACCACTAGACCTGATGTCGAGGGTCTGATGATGCAGCCGGAAGAGAGCCACTGGAACTGCCTAACGGAAAGTGATAAAGTAGTCGAGTTTGGGCTTGTTTGTTTTGTTGTCTTGAGTACTTACCAATGGACCTGATGTCGAGGGTCTGATGATGCAGTCGGAAGAGAGGTACTGGAACTGCCTAACGGAAAGTGCTACGATAGTCGAGTTTGGGCTTGTTTGTTTTGTTGTCTTGAGTACTTACCAATAGACCTGATATCGAGGGTCTGATGATGCAGCCGGAAGAGAGGCACTGGAACTGTCTAACGGAAAGTGATAAAATAGTCGAGTTTGGGCTTGTTTGTTTTGTTGTCTTGAGTACTTACTAATGGCCCTGATGTAGAGGGTCTGATGATGCAGCCAGAAGAGAGCCACTGGAACTGCCTAACGGAAAGTGATAATGTAGTCGAGTTAGGGCTTGTTTGTTTTGTTGTCTTGAGTACTTACCACTGGACCTGATGTCGAGGGTCTGATGATGCAGCCGGAAGAGAGGCACTGGAACTGCCTAACGGAAAGTGATAAAGTTGTCGAGTTTGGACTTGTTTGTTTTGTTGTCTTGAGCACTTACCCCTGGACCTGATGTCGAGGGTCTGATGATGCAGCTGGAAGAGAGGCACTGGAACTGCCTAACGGAAAGTGATAAAGTAATCGAGTTTGGGCTTGTTTGTTTTGTTGTCTTGGATACATACCACTGGACCTAATGTCGAGGTTCTGATGATGCAGCCGGAAGAGAGGCACTGGAACTGCCTAACGGAAAGTGATAAAGTAATCGAGTTTGGGCTTGTTTGTTTTGTTGTCTTGGGTACATACCACTGGACCTAATGTCGAGGGTCTGATGATGCAGCCGGAAGAGAGCCACTGGAACTGCCTAACGGAAAGTGATAAAGTTGTCAAGTTTGGGCTTGTTTGTTTTGTTGTCTTGAGTACTTACCACTGGACCTGATGTCGAGGGTCTGATGATGCAATCGGAAGAGAGGTACTGGAACTGCCTAACGGAAAGTGATAAAGTAGTCGAGTTTGGGCTTGTTTGTTTTGTTGTTTTGAGTACTTACCAATGGACCTGATGTCGAGAGTCTGATGATGCAGCCAGAAGAGAGCCACTGGAACTGCCTAACGGAAAGTGATAAAGTAGTCTAGTTTGGGCTTGTTTGTTTTGTTGTCTTGAGCACTTACCCCTGGACCTGATGTCGAGGGTCTGATGATGCAGCCGGAAGAGAGGCACTGGAACTGCCTAACGGAAAGTGATAAAGTAATCGAGTTTGGGCTTGTTTGTTTTGTTGTCTTGGGTACATACCACTGGACCTAATGTCGAGGGTCTGATGATGCAGCCGGAAGAGAGCCACTGGAACTGCCTAACGGAAAGTGCTACGATAGTCGAGTTTGGGCTTGTTTGTTTTGTTGTCTTGAGTACTTACCAATAGACCTGATATCGAGGGTCTGATGATGCAGCCGGAAGAGAGGCACTGGAACTGTCTAACGGAAAGTGATAAAATAGTCGAGTTTGGGCTTGTTTGTTTTGTTGTCTTGAGTACTTACTAATGGCCCTGATGTAGAGGGTCTGATGATGCAGCCAGAAGAGAGCCACTGGAACTGCCTAACGGAAAGTGATAATGTAGTCGAGTTAGGGCTTGTTTGTTTTGTTGTCTTGAGTACTTACCACTGGACCTGATGTCGAGGGTCTGATGATGCAGCCGGAAGAGAGGCACTGGAACTGCCTAACGGAAAGTGATAAAGTTGTCGAGTTTGGACTTGTTTGTTTTGTTGTCTTGAGCACTTACCCCTGGACCTGATGTCGAGGGTCTGATGATGCAGCTGGAAGAGAGGCACTGGAACTGCCTAACGGAAAGTGATAAAGTAATCGAGTTTGGGCTTGTTTGTTTTGTTGTCTTGGATACATACCACTGGACCTAATGTCGAGGTTCTGATGATGCAGTCGGAAGAGAGGCACTGGAACTGCCTAACGGAAAGTGATAAAGTAATCGAGTTTGGGCTTGTTTGTTTTGTTGTCTTGGGTACATACCACTGGACCTAATGTCGAGGGTCTGATGATGCAGCCGGAAGAGAGCCACTGGAACTGCCTAACGGAAAGTGATAAAGTTGTCAAGTTTGGGCTTGTTTGTTTTGTTGTCTTGAGTACTTACCACTGGACCTGATGTCGAGGGTCTGATGATGCAATCGGAAGAGAGGTACTGGAACTGCCTAACGGAAAGTGATAAAGTAGTCGAGTTTGGGCTTGTTTGTTTTGTTGTTTTGAGTACTTACCAATGGACCTGATGTCGAGAGTCTGATGATGCAGCCAGAAGAGAGCCACTGGAACTGCCTAACGGAAAGTGATAAAGTAGTCTAGTTTGGGCTTGTTTGTTTTGTTGTCTTGAGCACTTACCCCTGGATCTGATGTCGAGGGTCTGATGATGCAGCCGGAAGAGAGGCACTGGAACTGCCTAACGGAAAGTGATAAAGTAATCGAGTTTGGGCTTGTTTGTTTTGTTGTCTTGGGTACATACCACTGGACCTAATGTCGAGGGTCTGATGATGCAGCCGGAAGAGAGCCACTGGAACTGCCTAACGGAAAGTGCTACGATAGTCGAGTTTGGGCTTGTTTGTTTTGTTGTCTTGAGTACTTACCAATAGACCTGATATCGAGGGTCTGATGATGCAGCCGGAAGAGAGGCACTGGAACTGTCTAACGGAAAGTGATAAAATAGTCGAGTTTGGGCTTGTTTGTTTTGTTGTCTTGAGTACTTACTAATGGCCCTGATGTAGAGGGTCTGATGATGCAGCCAGAAGAGAGCCACTGGAACTGCCTAACGGAAAGTGATAATGTAGTCGAGTTAGGGCTTGTTTGTTTTGTTGTCTTGAGTACTTACCACTGGACCTGATGTCGAGGGTCTGATGATGCAGCCGGAAGAGAGGCACTGGAACTGCCTAACGGAAAGTGATAAAGTTGTCGAGTTTGGACTTGTTTGTTTTGTTGTCTTGAGCACTTACCCCTGGACCTGATGTCGAGGGTCTGATGATGCAGCTGGAAGAGAGGCACTGGAACTGCCTAACGGAAAGTGATAAAGTAATCGAGTTTGGGCTTGTTTGTTTTGTTGTCTTGGATACATACCACTGGACCTAATGTCGAGGTTCTGATGATGCAGTCGGAAGAGAGGCACTGGAACTGCCTAACGGAAAGTGATAAAGTAATCGAGTTTGGGCTTGTTTGTTTTGTTGTCTTGGGTACATACCACTGGACCTAATGTCGAGGGTCTGATGATGCAGCCGGAAGAGAGCCACTGGAACTGCCTAACGGAAAGTGATAAAGTTGTCAAGTTTGGGCTTGTTTGTTTTGTTGTCTTGAGTACTTACCACTGGACCTGATGTCGAGGGTCTGATGATGCAATCGGAAGAGAGGTACTGGAACTGCCTAACGGAAAGTGATAAAGTAGTCGAGTTTGGGCTTGTTTGTTTTGTTGTTTTGAGTACTTACCAATGGACCTGATGTCGAGAGTCTGATGATGCAGCCAGAAGAGAGCCACTGGAACTGCCTAACGGAAAGTGATAAAGTAGTCTAGTTTGGGCTTGTTTGTTTTGTTGTCTTGAGCACTTACCCCTGGACCTGATGTCGAGGGTCTGATGATGCAGCCGGAAGAGAGGCACTGGAACTGCCTAACGGAAAGTGATAAAGTAATCGAGTTTGGGCTTGTTTGTTTTGTTGTCTTGGGTACATACCACTGGACCTAATGTCGAGGGTCTGATGATGCAGCCGGAAGAGAGCCACTGGAACTGCCTAACGGAAAGTGATAAAGTTGTCAAGTTTGGGCTTGTTTGTTTTGTTGTCTTGAGTACTTACCACTGGACCTGATGTCGAGGGTCTGATGATGCAATCGGAAGAGAGGTACTGGAACTGCCTAACGGAAAGTGATAAAGTAGTCGAGTTTGGGCTTGTTTGTTTTGTTGTTTTGAGTACTTACCAATGGACCTGATGTCGAGAGTCTGATGATGCAGCCAGAAGAGAGCCACTGGAACTGCCTAACGGAAAGTGATAAAGTAGTCTAGTTTGGGCTTGTTTGTTTTGTTGTCTTGAGTACTTACCCCTGGACCTGATGTCGAGGGTCTTATGATGCAGCCGGAAGAGAGGCACTGGAACTGCCTAAAGGACAGTGCTACGGTAGTCGAGTTTGGGCTTGTTTGTTTTGTTGTCTTGAGTACTTACCACTGGACCTGATGTCGAGGGTCTGATGATGCAGTCGGAAGAAAGGCACTGGAACTGCCTGATGATAAGTGCTACGATAGTCGAGTTTGGGCTTGTTTGTTTTGTTGTCTTGAGTACTTACCACTGGACCTGATGTCGAGGGTCTGATGATGCAGCCGGAAGAGAGGCACTGGAACTGTCTAAAGGAAAGTGATAAAGTAGTCAAGTTTGGGTTTGTTGATCATGTTGTCTTGAGTACTTACCACTAGACCTGATGTTGAGTGTCTGATGATGCAGCCGGAAGAGAGGCACTGGAACTGTCTAACAGAAAGTGATAATCTAGTCGAGATTGGGCTTGTTTGTTTTGTTGTCCTGAGTACTTACCACTAAACCTGATATCGAGGGTCTGATGATGCAGCCGGAAGAGAGGCACTGGAACTGTCTAACGGAAAGTGATAAAGTAGTCGAGTTAGGGCTTGTTTGTTTTGTTGTCTTGAGTACTTACCACTGGACCTGATGTCGAGGGTCTGATGATGCAGCGGGAAGAGAGGCACTGGAACTGCCTAACGGAAAGTGATAAAGTAGTCGAGTTTGGGCTTGTTTGTTTTGTTGTCTTGAGTACTTACCACTGGACCTGATGTCGAGGGTCTGATGATGCAGCCGGAAGAGAGGCACTGCAACTGCCTAACGGAAAGTGACAAAGTATTCGAGTTTGGGTTGTTTGTTTTGTTGTCTTGGGTACTCACCACTAGATCTGATGTCGAGGGTCTGATGATGCAGCCGGAAGAAAGGCACTGGAACTGCCTAACGGAAAGTGATAAAGTAGTACCGTAGCACTTTCCGTTTGGCAGTTCCGGTGGCTCTCTTCCGGCTGCATCATCAGACCCTCGACATCAGGTCTAGTGCTAAGTACTCAAGACAACAAAACAAACACGCCCATACTCGACTACTTTATCACTTTCCGTTAGGCAGTTCCAGTGGCTCACTTCCGGCTGCATCATCAGACCCTCAACATCAGGTCCAGTGATAAGTACTCAAGACAACAAATCAAACAAGCCCAAACTCGACTACTTTATCACATTCCGTTAGGCAGTTCGAGTGGCTGTCTTCCGGCTGCATCAGCAGACCCTCGAAATCAGGTCTAGTGGTAAGTACTCAAGACAACAAAACAAAGAAGCCCAAACTCGACTACTTTATCACTTTCCGTTAGGCAGATCCAGTGCCTCTCTTCCGGCTGCATCATCAGACCCTCAACATCGGTCCAGTGGTAAGTACTCAAGACAACAAAACAAACAAGCCCAAACTCGACTACTTTATTACTTTCCGTTAGGCAGTTCCAGTGCCTCTCTTCCGGCTGCATCATCAGACCCTCGACATCGGTCCAGTGGTAAGTACTCAAGAAAACAAAACAAACAAGCCCATACTCGACTACTTTATCACTTTCCGTTAGGCAGTTCCAGTGGCTCACTTCCGGCTGCATCATCAGACCCTCAACATCAGGTCCAGTGATAAGTACTCAAGACAACAAAACAAACAAGCCCAAACTCGACTACTTTATTACTTTCCGTTAGGCAGTTCCAGTGCCTCTCTTCCGGCTGTATCATCAGACCCTCGACATCAGGTCCAGTGGTAAGTACTCAAGACAACAAAACAAACAGGCCCAAATTCCACTCCTTTATCACTTTCCGTTAGGCAGTTCCAGTGGCTCTTTTCCGGCAGCATCATCAGACCCTCGACATCAGGTCCAGTGGTAAGTACTCGAGACAACAAAACAAACAAGCCCAAACTCTACTACTTTATCACTTTCCGTTAGGCAGTTCCAGTGACTCTCTTCCGGCTGCATCATCAGACCCTCGACATCAGGTCCAGTGGTAAGTACTCAAGACAACACAACAAACGAGCCCCATCTCGACTACCGTAGCACTTTCCGTTAGGAAGTTCCAGTGGCTGTCTTCCGTTCCGGCGGCATCATATAAATTAGCTTCTAATCTAAATTATAAGCGCACACGCGCCGCGGGGCCCGCGGGTGATGGTATTACCTGACGACAAAGCCTTCAAAAGTGAGAAAGTGACAGTCGTGACATTTTAAACCGGTTTAATAAAGTTCCACGGAACGTTAAAATTCCGTTCTCCTAGAATACTGATAACCGAAATAATTCGTTCTTTCACTAACAGGTATTTTGATAAACCGGTATTATGTAAGAACGAAATCAAACCGGTTTAGGAACAAAATAATACCGGTATTTGGAAACCGGTTCCGATCCCTGCTTAGCTACATAAAAGTTAACACAGGCAGGTGCCTGCGGGTCTTACATAGGTATGTTTTAAACAGTGTATTCTTAGAGTACAAAAGCCAGACTATAATCGTTTGTTTTAATTTAGCTTGCTCTTCTAGAAACCTTTACCTTTTAGAAATTGTTCATTTGCACATTCTCTCTTAATTTACTTTATCTCCAAAGGTTACGTCGTTAAAGGATGGTTATAGTGATAAGAAAGTTTAAACATAAAGTATGAACTTATAGTATTTCTTAATTTGTGCTAAGAAACTTTCTACTGGAAAATCCTTTGTATTCTGTGAGTGAATTTTTAACCGCATAATTGTAATGATATTGGAACATTAATTTTAATTCCGACTTCATTTATTATATTATTATTAAATTGTTGTATGACATGACGATCCTCTCAGGTGTATTTTGACATACTGCGTCCACTTTTTCAGATTAAGGGGAGGTATCCCCAACGCAAATGTCCCGCTCTATCACGCGTGAGTTTATAATTAACCATCCCGCTCTCTACGCAAGCTCTGCGCGCAGTTTTGTAAATATTTAGCTATAGTCATTAAGCCAATCATTCTATCAAAGCAAACCCTGCAAATTTGTCTATAACTATTTACGATCTTTAATTAATTGAGTACAAAAATAAAACGTTAAATATCAGTAATATAGCCGTAGTATTGAAAATACATTCCAAAAAGGGGTAAGTTCGCGATTTTTTTCTATCGAGTGAAATTCATCAGGTCATGTAACTAACTGCGATTTTGACTAGACAAGATCCTTATGTAACACTTATATTTTTTTTAGATTTTAAGACACTATATTCTATGTCTCAGATGGTTTTTATAAACTCAAAAGTGGTAATACACGGCCTTAAGCGAACATCACTGTATTATTTAATTGCTATTGTATTCATTTATTTTATTTGTATTTATTTTTTATTGACGATCACAATAGAGATCCTTGTAAATTGACATGTAATTTATAATGTAATCGTATATTGTGAATAAATGAACCTGAATCTGTGTTTATGGATGTCCATCGACTGAGATCAATCTTTTCATCTCATTTCATGAACTGTCAATGTAATAAATTTAACCCAAATACGTATCGTCAATTAAAATAGGAGCTTAACTATTTATGGATCTATCGAGGGGATCTTAAATAGTCTGGTTAATGTATAAAAGTTAAAACAGAGATTTAATGAAAACTTTTAAATGGCAACTGTAATAAAATATCTAGATCGTGCTAAACGTCACTTAATTGATGTCTGATTTTCGTAGTTAATCGAATCGATATATCCCCTTAATAAGCCAGACTTCGTTCTATTTGGAGCATGAAAAGACCGAAAAGTATTCCAGGGTTGTACACGCTTACCGAACCACCATGCCCTAACCAGCAGGGCTGGCAATCGTCAAAATTCGCGAACAAACGATGAAGCGTAATGTTTTCTCTGCAGAACGGACGCGACTCACATGAATCATTTATAAATGCAAATGTTCGCGCTACTGCCGCCCGGCACAGTGCCGCGTACATTACAGTATCACAGATGAGAAAGCTAGCTAATTATACAAAAAAAAAAAAAAACTGCGTTTATTTTAATTATAACGCTCAGTGGGGGTTCCAGGAATTTGGTCATCAGCGGTTGCTTTCATTTCATTATTAAAAAAAGAATAATAATATCGAAATAATTTTATTACAAATAGACTCAAGAGTGCTTGAGAGAGACAAAGAAATTCATACATGACCAATAAATACAGAAATGTCATTGATACAAAGTTAAAAACACATTGAAGTTTCAAATTCAGGTAGTAACAGTAAACCATAACAGTAGAAACACAAAAAATACACATCAAAAAGAATTAGGCCCAATAAAATATTCCACTCAGTCAGCCCTTCAGTGATAAGGCGCTATGTCACTGGCGCGGAGTGCAGATGGCCCGCCAATGGTTCCGATGATGCGCTGCAGCGTATTTGTTTAAACGAGCTAGCGAGTCCGTTTCATTATAATACGAAGCCTGCTATTGACATTCCGGCCGAGGCTAATATAGTGCTTTTCTCAAAAATGGGGGAAATGGGACGTATTTTGAATTAAGATTTGATAAACATAACCTTAAAACGTCAAAAACTTCATGCTTTCCGGCCGTTTTCTTTTTTAACAGAATCGCAAGTGTATTTGTGTACCGAAAAACCGCAAATTATTTGAGACACACAAAAACATCGCTTTTTCAACAGAAAAATCCAGGCGGCCTTCAATGTTTTATATTTTTAATTTTGATCTTAGCCTTTAACTGTACACTTTACCTTCCAATATGTAGGGAGTAATGTTCAATTTCCGGGCTATTTTAGAGAAAATATAATATAGTTTTACTGTGAACTTGTGAAGTTGGCAAAATAGAGGCTTAGTGTTGTCACACTGTCAATATTCGCGTGCTGTGGGCCTCGATTATTCGTTCGGTTATCTTTAACGTATTGGAGCGGGCTTTGGCGCATCAACGATTTATTCTCTGTTCGTTGCGACTGTAATTTACGGGGATTAATGGCCGACGGCTGAGGCTTTAGTTTAAAAAAATATTTTTAAATATATTGAATTTCATTGCTGATGGTCAGTCGTTTGAATAAAGAACTGAAATGTTTTTTTTGCCAAAATTACTTACCGGGAAATTGGACGCTACATATTAGAAGGTGCAGCGAGTTTATTATCACATTCATTTTCATTCTTTTTTTTTCTTTTTTTTTTGGCATTTTCTGGGTGAGCTCGCTTCACCGTTGGTCTCATCATTGCCCTGGCTAGATGCTGGCCAAGAGCAATCGCATTATTATAAAAAGATAGGCATTACAAAACATAAAGCAGGCTTGCTCCACGTGCCGTATGTTAATTCCATTATTTATTGGCCGGGATTCGAACCCGGGACCTCCAGCTTCGTAGGCAGGGTCACTACCAACTAAGCTAAAGCGGTCGTAAATAAAGTAGTGTGTGTGGTATATGCATGTGTGATTTAGTGGGGTAAATATAAAAAAAAATAGAAATTTGACAGGCGCTGAGAATTTACCCGCAGACCGCGTCCTTAATAATGAACAACGATTTATTATGAGTGAGCCAAAAATTTATCTTTTTGCGATAAGCATTTTCTACTAGCTTTTTTGAAATAGAAGTAGCCTTATATTTTAGTCTTGTAGAAAACCCTTTAAAATTGAACGTTCAAAAGCAACTTATGTAAATATCTGATATCGTATTTCCAATATTCAAGACGCTACCATATTTTTATCAAGTCAGACGTTTACTTCACTGAAAGATAACGTATTGATATTACAATAGACAGAAGAATATCGAGTGATCTTTGAAACGCGATGGTATTTTATCGAAAATTTAAATTTTGAGACGTGTTGTTGCTGACTGTACTTCAAGACAACATTTGAGTGTCAGAGAGGGAAAACGAGGGAACGTATTAATTTCCCCGTAACCCATATCTTAAATGCCGTTTTTCCTTAGTAGTTTCAACACAAAACGGACTCGGCAATTCCATAAACTTTTATTGAAACTGACTGTAGCTTTATATGCCGTTCCCAATAAAGCGATAAGAGTGCAGTTGGAGACTGGCCTGGAGAAAATCCAGGGGAAACCTCCGACACGACTACGCGGGCGGTTTAAACACTGGTATACTCTAAGTGTTTGCGCTCCGGTGAAATTGGTTAAGCGGCTTCAAGCGAATCTGAGCGACGAGTGGAATCGAGCTACTAGGATAAGTGCGATCGGGCTACTGGGATAAGTGGAATCGGGTTACTGGGGAGAATGGAATCAAGCTACTGGGATAAGTGGAATCGAGCTACTGGGATGAATGGAATCGGGTTACTGGGGTGAGTGGAATCGAGCCACTAGGATAGTGGAACCGAGCCATTGGGATGAGTGGAATCGAGCCACTAGGATGAGTGGAATAGAGCCACTGGAATGAGTGAAATCGAGCCACTGGGATGAGTGGAACCGAGCCACTGGGATGAGTAGAATCGGGCTACTAGGATGAGTGGAATCGAGCCACTGGGAAGAACGGAATCGACTCACTAGGATGAGTGGAATCGAGCCACTGAAATGAGTGGAACCGAGCCACTGGGATGAGTGGAATCGAGCCACTGGGATGAGTGGAATCGAGCCACTGGGATGAGTGGAATCGAGCCACTGGGATGAGTGGAATCGAGCCACTGGGATGAGTGGAATCGAGCCACTGGGATGAGAGGAATTGAGCTACTGGTAAATTCCATAAGCATCACAGCTTACTGCCTGGAAGAGGTATCACTCGTCGGATAAACCGCTCATGACGTTTGCATGGCAAATTTAATTTCGGATGCCTCAGCCGCCCGTTTAGACGCAAACAGTACGTAATGCATAAAACATGTACTCATAGTCGTACGTCGTACACATTCTGCGCGGGCCACGAGATATGAGGTGGACATTTAATTTTTTACTTTTTTTTTTCAAATTTGAATAAAAATAATTTATTTGCTGATTCCAAGTAAACAGGTGATGTTCTTCTTCTTCTCGTGTCGATGGCTTCTTCTGGTGCTAAATATATGGGTATATCGACATTGGAAATTTCAAATGTCGTAAGGGACATTTATTTGTCGTAAGTGCACTAAATATACCATTGAAATCAGTATTTTTTTTCTATCGATCTATGTAGTGAAGGTTGTGTTATCGTTTAAAATAAAGTTATGAAATGTTTAAAAATTGTCGTAACTTCCAAAAGATTAAAAGCCTAAGTCTTATGGGTCAAATTTTACATTTAGAGGTGTTATGTGTTTATGAGTAACGTCGTATGTACGTCTAATCATTGAATTCTTATGTCGTAAGGCACACAAAAAACAAAAAATAAGATTCCTTTACAATATTAAATTACATAGAATTTACGTAAAACTTTAAACTAAAAAAAGTAGTAAGGGGCAACTCTTTGCCTTATGTCCGTTACAACAAAATTTTCAGAAATATATTTGTAAATTACGTACTAGGTGTAGAAATATTGTTTACTAGCTCTGTACGATTGCATGCCTTTTATCAATGCTTGTTGTTCATCTGGGTCCTGTAACACAGGGAATCCTAGCTCAGGACCCATAGACTTGTATTTACCTTGTATTTTTTGGAATAAATATTTCTATTTCTATTACGTAGTTATTATTTTTTAAACTGTGTTGTAAGTCTAAAATAATCAAAATAAAAGCACTACTATCGTATTAGTACATTACTTAACAAGGGCGGTAAAACAAAGGATGTCTCAGATCGCAGTTATTTGACGCCCGAGCCGAAGGCAAGGGCGATAAATATGCGATCTGAGGCTTTATGACACCCCAAGGCCAGGAAGTGGGATTTCCCGCGCGCGGAGCGTGCGTATAATACAAATACTTACTTTATCGTATAATACAAATACTTACTTTTTATTGCATAACAACCTCAACTAAAAGAACATATTACAGTACATAATGACAAAGAGTAGAGGTAAACAACAGGCGGCCTTATCGCTAAAGAGCGATCTCTTCCAATTGAATAAGAGCATAATAATATAATTATGTTAGTGTGAAACTAAAAGTACTTTACCCGTATTTGTTGTAATTCTGATGTTTGTGAGAAGGGGAAAAAACATTTTATTGGCAGAAGGTAAAGTCGCAACTTTTTGGACATTTTTTATAAGAAAGTTCTTCCACGCTTTCTTTTTTGTTCATGAACTACATATTAATTGGTAAAAAGGCTTTAATACACTAGCACTTCTAACACAGCTAACACTTTATATTCAAATTCTAGTTTTAATCATTTAAATAGGCCTAGCAACTGCAACAAGCACTTCTGAATATGAAGTTGGTTCAGGTACGCCGCTGGTTTCGTGGCCGGCGCATTAGCTAGGCAATATAAAGCTTTGACGATTTTCTTTTCAAGTCTTCAAGCGCTTTTTAACTCCTTTAAATTTAACTGATAGGTACTATGGGTATTAAGCGACGATATACATACAATATAAAGATAAATAGATACTTAAATACATAGAAAACATCCAAGACCCAGGAACAAATATTCGTGCTCATCACACAAAAACCCTGACCAGGATTCGAACCCGGGACCTCCAGCTTCGTAGGCAGAGTCACTACCAACTAAGCTAAAGCGGTCGTAACTGGTAGTCATATTCTTACAGATATGAATGCAGGTAGGTCATTGAACTGGTGATTCATAGAGCTGGAGTTTAAGTGAACTGTTTGCCCGCTGGCCGCCGTTTCCGGCTCTCATGCAATATTAATAGCCGTATCTGCGAGATGCTAATGCGCTGCCTGGGCTCGCTGGGGTCAGCCGGCGCTGGCAGGAAAACGGGTTAAGAGGCCTTATGTTTTTAAATGTTTGTAACTCAAATTATGGCAGTTAAAAGTAGGTATTAATTTACTAACTAACTGGGCTGGCACGACGACCCAAAATGATTCTTGGCCTCCGACACAAGAGCACGCCACTTTTCTCGATCCTGCGCAATTTCTCGCCACCTGCGGGCCTGCGTGAGCTCGGAGCTGGCGCAAGCTGGCGAGAAATTGCGCAGGTATTAATTACTGCAATATATTGATTAAAGGATAGGATGCTTTCATTAAATTATTGGATAGTGACGGAGCCATTTTTGTGTTTTCACACATTCAGCGCCGCGGACCCGATAGTCGAGATCTCCGTTTGTTGACAGTTTTCGTAGCGCGTAGCGCTCGTCGGCAATTAATGTGTTAATTATCTATAGTAGAATATAATCGCAGAGAACTAGTTTTCAGCTCGATATTTTTCGATTTGGATTTGGTTTAAAACGGTATTTACAAACTCAAAATCAAATTTATTGGTAAAGGATAAAATATATTTATAACTGGGTTACAAAAAAAAAATCTTGAACTAAAACTAGACCTAAAAATAAAACTAAATTACATATAAATTAAAACTAAGCTAAAAATAAACTAAAACTACAGATAAAAAATTTGTCCCAAATCGCTGCCAGGCGGGAGTGTGCCCAGAAGGCTGGCAGCATTGCCACGTTGTATGGCAATGCTGATCCTCTGGGCGAGGTAAAAGCCAGCCTTCTGGTCACGAGAAGCCTCGACCAGGCGCTTGCATAATTCTTTAAATATGCGGTGCGCGCCCGGTCCCCACGGTCCGAGGGTCTCTACGCCGAACGGCTCAAATAAGAAGCCACTGTCGATGGCTCCATACTTCCGCCGTTTGAGGCCCTCGGCTGAGTCAGCAGCGGAACCAGCCCTACACGAAGTCCCCGGAAGATGTGAAGACGCCAAGGTGTCGACGCACGTGGCGTCCCACACTAAGGGTCGTCCCATCTTCCAGGGAATGAGTGTCATTCCGTCGGGCCTTTTTCCGTCGTCTCGAGTCAAACCAGTAGGTTCAAGGACTGCAGGGACACCGGCGCTGACGAGGGCCCGGCGGATAATGTCGTTTAGGCTGGCATGACGCGGGATGCGTCCCGCGCTCTTGTAGCATGAGAGACCGTGGTGGGCGAGACGATCGACAGCGTCTCCGCAGTGGCAGCGATGAGGGGCCACACACGTCGCTCCCAGACGTAGTGCTACTGATAACCTGAAAGTATTATTGTCTAGTAAAGTGCCAAGGTTTTTAGAAGGAACAGCGTGCAACCACATACCAGATTCCCATTCCGCAGACGCAAGGAGACGAGCACGCTCGGCAGGGCTGGTAGACGTTTGGTATAGATTTTTCCGTACCAGTCTGCAGAGCGACTCATCCCATTGACGCTGGGAGTGTAGGGTTTCTGGATGTTTATTGCATGAATTTCATTATCACTTTATCCGCCAGTGAATAAAATGGACTTTTGGGTGCAGATTTCCAGAAAGTTACGCGAACAAAAATATTAGTCAAATAGGTGAGCGTTTTCAAATCCATAAGGGCCCTTAAGTAAAGTTTTTACAAGCTACTGTCTGCACAGTGTAGATCTATGTTATATCTTATCTAACCCATTTAAATTTTAGTTAGTGCTGTTTACGGTGGTCTGTGACTTGCACTATTTATTATTGCGAAATCTAAGAGTGGAACACCTAAGAGAAAAATGGTAACAATTTCCATTGAATTTACATTACTTGCTTCCTTGCTCTTGAATAAAAGTTTTCCGAGACAAAGTACTGGAACAACAATCTGGCGATAAGTATGTATTATGTCCCTCAGTATGTGTGAGATCCCTCATAAGTTCGCCTTTGTACTTTAATCTTATATGTGACATGTATATTGTTTTAACCTGTTTTGTGTACAATAAAGTGCTTATATACATAGATACATACATATGTATGTATGTATTGTATTGTATGTATGTTGTATCATATATATATTCGAGTATCGTTGATCGGAACGTCGTGAAAATTGGTGGTTGATAATGAGACAGAAATATTTTATGCCGTTCCACACAATGGGCCATGATGGCCCATCGTACTAGACAAAGGTATGCGTTAAAGGGAGAAAGATATAATTTCATCTCATTTTATCCTATGTTGTGGTGTTTGGTTTTGGCGTAGGCTTTTAAGGCTAGGCAAAGATCCCATTGGGTCGAAGTGCATCCGCAAGGGCCCTCATCGTCACCCTAATGTTGTGGATCCGGCATTAAACTTTTTTAACGCTGTCTGTCAGTCAACCGTGTGTCACATACACAAGGTTGACTGACAGCGGCGTTGAAAGGGTTAAAGTTCGAAGATGAGCTAAATCACTCAAAGGGTTGTCGATATATTAATGGTAGTAATGTTGAAAATAGTGATGGTTTCTCTTAACACCTCTATAGACTACAAATGGTGATGAACGGATCCACAAGTGCATAGTGAAATTCACAGTTCGAGGCAAGCGACTAGGTAAGAAGCACCTCCGTTTCAACTTGGGCAAAAAAAAATCTTGCTTTTATATCACTGTCCAATCTCTCAGTATTACAAAGAACATCTGGCAAAAGTGACCGCGGCTTAGTACACAATCTATGCCAGGGTCACGTTTCTCCACAGATATGTCTATACCTATCCCAGATAATATTTTCCTAATTTATTATACTCGTACATATACCGATCCAATTGTTTATTTAGTGTTCGTGAAGTAGCGTAGGCGGCAGCGAGGAATATTCGAATATGTACAATGAAGGGCGTATTCAAATGAGGGGCCCGCGAGACCGGCGGGAAACAATGATCATATTACAAACTTGTTCGCGCGGAGGCCAGAAAAACAGCGATTATTGAACCCTTAAAAAAACGGCGTACAAATAATAGCAAAAAAACACGGTGTTGAAAGCATAATTCCCACGAATTCTTGCAAATTATTTTTCATGCATCATCTAACGTACTAATTTAATACTTTTCCTTTCCCATTACTACTTTTTACACGACTGTCCAAAAAAAGGAGTGTAATTTTTTGATTAAATAAGTTTGTCCCCAATTTCCAATACATTTTTAAGATTACCAATAGGTAGAATAAATGCTCAAGATTTGAGATTGGTATTTTTTTTAAACCGTGAGTGGAAACGCCCATGTCTGTTATGTATATTAGGTAAAAAGAGTTTATGGAAAATCTTAATTCGGACAAATTATGCTTTCGGAGATTTTCAAATAAGCTTTCTTGTGTGTTTCTTATAGGTTTCCGCTAAAAATATAATATAATATGGTGTTCTTTCAATTTTTGTTGCTACTTTTTACTTCTGATTATTTAATAGTAGATTGTTTGACAAAGGTCTAAAGTAAGCCATATTACCACGAGATAGTTATTTTCCCGAACGCAGTGAGGGAAAATTGTTCGGGTGGTAATATGGCTTTCAGGCCCGAGTTATACACTCTACTTTTCACTTCAATTGCGAGAAAACACATAAACACAAATTATCTACCTAAAATCCTAAAATGAATAATTTATCTCTTGGCGGGCGGGCGTATGTCTAATTTGACAGCATGTTTTTTTTTCTAAGGCCAGCACCATGCCTCGCTGTGCGTGTTCGCTTTGCGTATTCGCCTCCCTTTCTTTTGCTATATTAAGAAAAGAGATGCAACATGCGCTTTTTTTTTCTTTTAAGAGGCGCTTTTGCTTTGACCATAGACACCGCTTAATCTTTAGAGAACTGAAAAACGTCTTTCCTGATTGGTCGATTTTAATACAGCTGTATTCTGGTTGGTTGATATTTTTACCAAATATTTTTATATGTCAAATTACTGTTCTGTGATTGGTGGATTTAATAGGTGAAGTATTTTGATTGGTTAAATTAAGTTGTTTTGTAAATCATAAATATGTATACATATTTTCCCTAGGGCTTAAATGTACTACTTTAGCCCCGCTTCACAAGTCTAATATGACACACTTTTCGAGCATGAGAAGTGAAAAATTTATTATCCTGAAAACAACTTCGTAAAGGAAGTTTTAAGGGCCACACCACACGTTCTAAAAAAGTGCGAATAACCTTGAATATTTAGGTAAGCGGGGCGTTGTGGGCCAGCCCTTAAATTACAGCTGAAATGCAGATAAAGGTGTTCAGGGAGCGAGAAGCGGTTTATTGTGTGCACGCTATTTTCGCCGTAAATACTACGTGTATTAGTATCAGATTCGTTTGGGGTGGGGAATATAAACTTTGAGTTAAGACGGTTGAGTCTTCATAAAAAGTTTCACGCTTGTAATGTTTTATTGTTGAATAAACCTATAAATATTTGATTTGCGGGTGACCTGGCTGTAGGGTACATTGTGAGTTTGAAGTGCCGTTATTATGTTCCTATTTGAAGAATGCCAACTTACACAAATGTATTCGTTGTCACACATTGTCACCATTGTCAATATAGGTAAGTCAAAGAAAACCAACATCAAAATGGTTCATATCTAATTTTTATAAAGAATAATCGAGAAACATTAAGGCCGTGTTCGCACACAGGCGTAACACACACACACATCGAGCCAACATTATAGGACGAATTCAAACACCAAACAAATAATTACATTATTCGGTGCCTGAAGTTTGAAATAACGCATTTTGACTAAATAATTCCGTATCGGTGTAACGAATGTGCAACTTTGATGAAAATATTACTTTTCTATAAAATCTCGCATTCATCCATCCATATTTTATCGTAAAAATACATCTGAATTTTAAGTAAACCAACTGGGCCGGCAATAAAACTCACAGGAAAGACAATATTTTTGAAGGAGGCGGATTAAAATAACCATTCTTTCTCCCCCTCTGTCATCGCGTCTCCAGACAATCAGCGGGAGATTACACACGTAGCTAACCGGGGAAAAAATCGCGGGCTATAATACTCACATTATTTGCTTCCTGGTCACGCGCGCCGCATTGACGCGAAGTGCAGAAAGTGCTGTATTAAATGTTGTTTTTCTGATTGAGGGGGATGTTTAATTTACCTTGGAAACGTTATAGGTACTTACTAGTGTTTTTTTTTTATTTTTGCCAGGAAATCAATATAATTCGATTCTGCTCATCAAACTTCACGAGAATCGGCTGAAAAATGCTGGATCTACGGTCAACCAATTTGATTTTTGGGCTACTTCGTACCTTGTCACAGTGAAATATGAAAGCCGCTAGAGATCTCATATTAATGTCACTCTGACAAGGTATGACGTGGCCCAGAAATCAAATTGGTTGACTGTACCTTACGCACGCTCGAAAACGTTGCATAATGACACCTCTGCTGTATTATGATGGAATTATAATGTCAGACAAAGTGATAAGCCTGTCTGACTAGATCCATAAACGGCTCTTATCTATCAATTGATCGTTAGCTGTCAATAGAGAGACGTCCAGGGTCATCTATCAACTTTCTTTCAAAGTTACGAGTCTGCCGATATGAAAAGAATTCATGAAAATTTATGTTGAATATTAATTCGTTTCAAGTTCAAGTTATCTTTATCTTATTCAAGTTAGTATATAATCAATACGTATAAATTACTTTTAATTAAATCATTTTTATAGACATGTTATTCTTGCGCGGGTAAACTTTCAAATTTATTATTACTGACTTATTTTTGTGCAGCTACTTTATCGCATGGACAATTAAGCTTCAGCTTTGTTATTACGAAATCCGTTTTTATTTTGGGTTTATTATTTCGTTTATCAGTAAACGAGGGAGTTTCGAGTATCAATCAGTAGCTCTAGTATAAGTTTTTTCGAAACATTAACTAATTCGAACACGTTTGCGTTTTGTGTCAAAATGTATGAAAGTGGTATGAAAACGTGAACAGCGCCTCTGGTGGAAACTAAAACAGCGAGTATAACATTTGTTGCTAACCGATGAACGCGCGTATTTCAAACTCGGTGAGAGCGTTTTCATACATTTTGAGACAAAACGCAAACGCGTTCGAATTAGTTAATTTTTCGAAAAAACTTATGCAGGTCTCTGTTTCAACTGTCAGCGAAATTGGTACAGACTGTTTACTGCGTGTCTACATTTAAATGAGGGAAGCACTCACGCTGCGTATGGCGGGATGCGATGCACCTTACACAGTATAACACTAACAACGCAAATGTAATGTATACTGGCAGTAAGTACTTATAGTTATAATGATTGGATCTGCAAGAGCTGCTTATCCCATTCAAGTCCATGACAACACAATATGCATTATGCCTCTACGTAAGATTTCCGCTACAGAGCGGAAAAACGCTACGGCGCAGGACACGTAGCTTCTGTGGGCCACGAATGGTGTTATTTGACAACATTATAATAAAAATGTATTCCAAGATAATAATGTAATGTATGTAATTTAATAATGTATTCCATACGGACTTGACTGACTTTATATTAGTCTTAAGGTTTAATCGAATCAACTTTCTTTAAGATACATATATATGCATTTGTAGAATCCGTGTAGAGTAGATGATCATTTCAAAATGCGCAAAAGAGTTTCTTGGAGATGCATGCATCAATAAGCTGCTGTAGTCGACCGCTTACCATCGGCACCATACGTTGGTTTAACGCATTCACTGCCACCAACGCATATATGCGTTCCCGTTACTTTCACCCAGTGCCTTGAACGCACAGACGCGTTCATAATATTTAATGACTTTCACCCTGTGCCTTAGTGCCTTACTCATACTCATACTCTTTATTTATAATATTGTTAAATATTACATGTCACATTAAAATTCTGCATAAAACATTGAAATAACATTATCTTAGTAGGTACAATTATTTTTTAGATTCAGTGTAAACAATTTGTTGTTAATTAATATTACGAATATCAATGAATGGACTTCGAATAGTCGGTTGAACTCACATGTGCGTTTGGGGCACACAGCAAAGTGCGGCACCTGCCGATATTCCAGCAAAAGAGGGTGGCAGTGAATGCGTTAACATAAAAAATCCAGCGTTTAAAAATATAATAACACAAAATATATTCCAATCTCTTTCAAAAACAAATTCGCTGAACAACTGATGAGTTATCTTTTAATTCCCAACATTAAACCGGCGTAACGAGGTGTAAACCCTTTAGCCAAAACGCCAACAAAGTTACAGCGAACCCAGTATGTCGCCGACAAAATTTATATCCCCGTCGGGAAATTAATATCAGGTGAACTAGCGACAGCGCCGTAATGAGCCGGTAGTTAGACGCGGCCGAGTGAGATATGGCGCAAGTAGTGCTGTGTTATAAGTTAGTTAGTGACAATTTGACAAGTGGCAATTACTTTTTATACATAATTATTTCCTACTAGTGTTTTGCCTTATCCATGTTCATCCTTAGATCAACCAAGTAACCAATATAGCCCTTCGAATCGCTAAATTTAAGTGGCGGTGGGCGGGGCCAGACCTCCCCCACAAGGCAAACTTATGACCTGGTAAAGGTCGCGGGAGTCCGCTGGATGCGGGTGGCGCAGGGTCGGTCATTGTGGTACTCTTCGGGGGAAACCTATGTCCAGGAGTGGACGTCTTTCGATTGCTATGATGACGATGAGTGTTCCCTAAGGAGCCTGGAGTCTGAAACACAACTCATTTGAAGGACAAGATTAAAATTGACCCATAATTCAAGTCTCTTGCCCCTGTATAATTTTTTTCCTCAAGTTTATGATCTTTCCCGTTAAAGGGTTAGGGGCGTTTAAGGGTTGGGGGGGGGGGGTATGTTATTACCATTTACGGATGAGCAATGTCTCTTAACACAGTTATGAATACTAAAAAAGTGGAACAATCCTTAGTATCTATTGTTGAATAAATTTTAGTCCCAGAATAAATATATTTCATCTTTGATTTTCATCACACAAAAGCGAAATAACGAGAGAAACCGACACGCGGCGTACAAACCGTATTCTGTGACAGGGATGCTTCATTAATTTTGAAGATTATTTCTCAAAGAAGTCGGTAGGGAGTCTGTGTATCCGTAACGTCTAAGATAATTTGACTTGACAGGATTGTGTGAAAGTTTGCCGTCCAAAAAGTGACTTTATTCAACATGCTAGAAAATTCAATACCCAAGAACAGATTTACAAAATATCGGCCAGCAGAAAAGTTCTCAACGATAACGTGCTGTTACAAAATTGCAATTTTTGCAAGGCGCTATTTCTGCGCCGGTCTCAGAAACACTGTAATGGTTCTACTAGAGTCCAGCGACTTCTACGATTTAGGTTTTTTTTGGTTTTAAAATCACTCCACATCTATAAATTTCAAACTAAAAACTTGGGTTTTCCAAAAATTAAAAGCAAGATATCTAGAGCATTGCGTGTGATGACCTACAAGGATTGAGGAAGACGAGAAACATGAAATGCGGTGTTGGAGGAGCATGAAAAGGTTTAGTTGGGTGGAACGGAAAACAAATGAAGAGAGGATTTAAGCATTGTGAGCATAGTGAAGAAAGATGATTGAGCACCTGATACGGCACCACAGTTTTTTTGAGAACATTTTGGGGGGCTAAATTGAAGGAAGAAGGGGCAAAGGTAGACCCAGACTTAAATACTGCAACCAAGTGAAGGAAAAATTGGTGCCGCGTCGTATCAGGGTCGTATCAGGACTGGCGATTTCTCCACCGACAAGAGCGTAGCTCTTAAGTTTGATGATGATGATTAAGGGTTCTTAAATGATATTGTAAACTGGTAAAAGTGTAGGCTACACAAAAAAATGAATTCATGCAGTGATTTACCGTATACACAAATTGTTACGCAAAATGTCGATTACTCTAAAACAATAAAGCGTACAATTGTGCATAATAATGAACGTGAGTGATTGCAATTTAGTCACCCTTGATTGTTTATTGTGTGGGTTACATGTTTATTCAATTCAAACTAACTGACCGGCTGTCTGTTTAAATTAATTTAAATATTTAGTATCGACACATCCGGAATCGAACATGCGCCTTTTTAAGCTGATAACAGTACATTTCGGTGTTATTTGACAACCACTATAGCCTAGTCGGTAGTAACCCTGCTTACAAAGCTGGAGGTCCAGGATACTGATCCCGGTCAGGGCATTTATTTGTGTTATGAGCGAGAATTCCTGAATCTTGGATGTTTTCCATGTATTTAAGTATCTATTTATCATCATAGTACAAGCTTTATTTAGTTGGGGACTAGGTAGATTTGTGTAAGATTGTCCACAAATGTTAACCATAAATAAATAAATAAATATCTGTGGACAATCTTACACAAATCAACCTAGTCCCAAACTAAGCAAAGCTTGTACTATGGGTACTAAGCGACGATATACATACTTATATAGATACTTAAATAAGTACATAGAAAACATCCAAGACCCAAGAACAAATATTCATGGTCATCTCACAAAATAAATGCCCTGGCCGGGATTCGAACCCGGGACCTTCCAGCTTCGTACGCAGGGGCACTACCAACTAAGCTAAAGCGGTCGTCACCATACTACATTTTCAACACGAGATTTCTCAGAAATGCTCATTTTTTGAAATATTTTGAAGAACATTATGCATGACAGGAGCATATAAGGAAGTTTGAAAGAACTTGGTTTCCTATTATAGATCCCACTTGGCATTACTTACTTACTATACCTAAACAAACTGTATACAAATAATATACATCGAAAAATCGTTTTCGATTTTTATTGCCTGTAACATTATCATATTCTGCTATAAAATACGACTTTATCATCATACGTGCACAAAGAAAGTCGTATGTTTTGTGTTCAATTGGGAGACAATAAATCCTCGGAAACAAATATTATTTCGTGTAGGCGCGAGTTTTTTAAGGGCGTGAAATCGGAACCGAATTTTCTTCACAATTTGATGTATTTTATTGAATAGACTCGTTTTGGATTTTTTCTTGATTCGAGAAAAAACATTGTTTACTCGTAATTTGTAAAAAATAAAGATAAAGATAGATTTTGTAACAGGCGGTCGAACTGCGCCGATATAAATTCATTATTATGTAAAATAAATTTTATAATAAGTTTTTAAATTAGCGAAACGGTAGCCGCCATTACGAATGTCAATTGTGACGTCATTTGGCACTATAATGCCGGACCATACAATGAACACTGATAGCACAGCCTACATGAAAACATGTCGTTCTCTTTTTAATGCAGAACTGCGTCCTGTTAGTCTGTGGATGTTGGGGCTCGCATCTACCGAATAAGGGAAAATGCCACATTTTATAAGAGCGCGGCGCACGTCAGGGTGCTACAAATGATATTTCTCAGGGTAACCCAATAAGGGTGCCCCGGGATTACGTGGGTACACGGATGTACAGGTACGCATTGGGGAACACCGGATCTTTGTGTGCTTACCTGATAAGCCGTTTCCACCTTTGGGTTTTTATTGTGTCATAATGTCGCTGTATTGTTGACAGTTTTTTTTGAAGCATCGAGTTATTTTTTACGAATCGAATAGGTAGCAGTGGGTACACCCTACGGATGTGGTGCAACTTCGACCCCCTTTTGTCAAATGACTGGGCATACTTGACTGTTAAAGACTGTCAAGTCGCCCGAAGGCCTAAAACTTGGCTAAACGACCAACGGCTCAACGGCTCAACGGCCGGCGGGTTGGGATCAACGGCTTAATGGACCTTCCAATCAAAGCGGTCACCCATCCTAAAACTGACCGCGGCCGACATTGCTTAACCTCGCATACCGCGCGCGGCACGCTTGCGCCGCTGGGTCACGAGCGCTCCACGGTTGGCGTAACGGATGTTTATAAAATCTGGTCGAAATATGAAAGAGTCACTTGGGAAATAGGCATGAGGCACATAAACAAATAGTTTGCTCACTCAATTAAAGTAATTCACGGTGCTACCACTGTAACTCGCTCGCTCGTACGAACGAGGAATGAAGTTAAATAATTAGCGTGCGCGGAGACGGCGCGATAGACAAACTGAGCAGCCGGCGTAATTAGTTCGCTGAGTACACTTGACGCGGACCACTCGTTACACCGCAACGTAATCAAGTCGGACAACGTCAAATACAACGTCGAACGTCGTGTGGAAAATCAAAATCCACGATATGACATCGATATATTATCATATGATATAATCATAATCATCATTTATTTCAGGTTTAGCCCATATTTAATACATAAGCAAGTGGAATCACTTTGATTTATGGGAATCACTTGCCGCTGATAGAGACGGATGGCGCAAACGTGTTGTGGACGGCAGAAAGTTATGCGATGAAGCCTGGTTTGACGAATTAGCTAGTAAAAGGTGCCGCAAAAAACAATCGGAACTAGAGCTTCTAACGTCAACTTTCCCTGTAATACCTGTGGAAGATCGTGCCGTTCCCACATCGGTCTCTACAGCCACCAAAAACGATGTTCGCAACTACACAGCAATGCTTGAATCGTCTGCAATAGACGCAAAGGCCTATGATGATGTCACGCACATGCGCATATAGCACTTTCTGCGATTGCGGTGCGTAATAATAAGAGATTTTCTTTTCTCTATGAACTTTTTTTACCTAATTCTGACCTTTATTGTGAACTTTTCAGAAGAGAGGAAAAATTTACAGGCTAGCAACACCATGAATCCTCATGTCAATAAATCTGCTTACTGTCAATTCAATTCTTTAAAAAATGGCTTCCATCAAATTTATGATGATTTCGCCAATGTCACGTGTTCAATGACGTTGTTCGGTAACGACGCCATGACAGTAGATAAGGTTTTGTACGGTAAATGGATTCTGCCCGTCGTCGCCCCGGGCACGTGTGCTCACCAACGTGGCGACGATTAAAATCCTGCTTACTGTCAGGCCTTATCGTTTTCAGCCGTCATCGTCTTAAAAAATGTATGTGGGTAGATTATAATAATGTTAAGTAGGGCAGGGGTAGACCTTGATTTAAATGAATCAGTATTTAGCTCGACTGACGCGTCCCGATACATGGCTGAGATCCGCGTCATACTCGTGGCTGAGATACGCGTCATACTCGTGAACGGGTGCTGTTTGTGGGGTCCGGTCTGTTCATGTTTGCAAGGAATAGTAACTTAGTACTAGTGTTCAGTTCAATTGACATGAGAAACATCACTCTGTTCTCATTTGATTTAATTTTTATAGTGACGCTCAGAGACCTCATACATCTCTGAGAACATTTATTATATTTTATTATTTTCGAACTGACGCTTAAGAGATCTTATACATCTCTAACAAATCTGTGTTATTATTAACTTCTCAGACTTACTTCTCATAATATTCTATGATGATTATGGTACCTTTTTATTTTTATTGTGACGCTTAGAGACCTTATACATCTCAAAAAAAATCTGGATTGTTATTAGCTTAATCTTATTTATGACATGTATTTAGTTTTATTTTAAACATTGTAATATTTTTTGTTATACAGATAGATTTTGACTTTTAAAAGTGCCCTTGAGTCCTATTTGTAGAATAAATATTTTGAATTATAAATCATGCATACCTAAACATGGCGCAGTCGGTAGGATACCAACCTACGCTCCCACAAGGAATCTGATTTGGAAAAAATATATATGTATGTATGTAAGAACTTTGTTGTACACAAAACAGGTTAAAACAATATACATGTCACATAAGATTAAAGTACAAATGCGAACTTATCCCTATGAGTGATCTCTTCTAGCTAACCTTATGTTCATCCTAAGTTATGATCATGCTGTAGAAAGATTTTTTGTTGGAAATCACCTCCTTTATCTGCCTGGTTCGTTTGATCCACGACTTTTGGGCCATCCTGTATATGCAATATTCGGTTCGGTGTGACATCGGGCCCGCATTCGTATTCAGGGTGCACATTGCTCATACGTCGGGCGCGCAAATCGTTCGCTTTGCATACACCCCGCGTCGAATGCGCCGCTCCTGCATTCATCTGCCTTTAATTATGCTATCGGGGATGTAAATGTCCGACATGACGGGTAATACATGCATTTATTGCAAGTGGATGGATAATATTATAGCACTCGTACTAGTCGATGTTACTTTTTTTTATGGCTTTCCATCAAATTTATTATGATTTCGCCAACCACGTGTGCAAAGACGTTGTTCGGTAACGATGCCATGACAGTAGGCAACTGGTTTTGTTCGGTAATGGATTCTGCTAGTCGTCGCGCCGAGAGCAGCACGTGTGTTCACCAACGCGGCGACAAGCAAAATCCGATGTTACTTTTAAACATAAACTTGGGCAAGGTTGATAGAACTGTTTTATATCTGGACATTTTCTTAATGTTACTATTTTGAACAGGATTATTGCGACCGAATGATGTCAACTTTAAATGTATGTTTTGGATTATTCATTAAGAGATATTGTTTCAAACAGCACTCCAAATCGACCATTTTCGAGCTAAAAACTGTTTTTTACGCTTAAATTCTACTATACAATAAAATCATAAAAGGGCTATGTTACAATCTAAAACTTTCAAAAGATCATCAAGTAACCTTTAATATTGATATTATCAATACTTTAGTCAAAATTTGAAATCAAAATATTTTATAACTTGTTAGGCCTCTTAAAAATCAATTTTACCTATCTACATCCACATATTGTGTTTTTTTTTTATACCATGTCGGTGGCAAACAAGCGTGCGGCCCGCCTGATGGTAAGCGGTCACCGCAGCTTATGGACGCTTGCAACCCCAAGGGAGTCACACGCGCGTTACCGACCCTTTTAAAAATTTATACACTCCTTTCTTGGAGACCCCCATATTGTAGTCCCTCGGGAAAACTTCGGCAGGGAGCTCATTCCACAACCGAAGCGTGCGAGGGAGGAAATTCCTCTTAAACCGTACCGTACGCGACTATTTAGGTTCTAAGGTGTGATGATGAATGCCCTGCCGACGGCGAGCGGTGCGATGGTAGAAAGCGGCCGTGGACATCATGTCGAACAGTTCTTCGGAGCACAACCCATTATACAAGCGATAGAATGTGTTCAGGTACTATTAGCAAATGACCATCATTACAACACTAAATACGTAATTTCATCAAGAAATGTCGTATTGGTCTATATTTTAACAATTACTTCCAAGAACTCTTACTAAAAATAATTTCCTTAATTGTTTCCAAACTTACACGCGTATTAACCAGATTCACTAACTTTATTAACTTGTTGCAAACTTAACCACAAAACCACCATAGTGTGGAACAAAACTATGTTCCGTGCAACGAAATTAGTCTCTCCAGGCTCAAGTACAAAATATAAGGTGTTTCTACTCTACAGCGTAGAAATTTAATTTTAACTTTGAGATTAATATTCATATTAAACTTGGAAGGAAAGTAATGCCAAGGAACGCGCATTGGGAATATGAATGAAGTTACTACTAGTTCCGTGTGACAGTTAGTGATGAAAAGTAAACATCGGAATGGGAAAGGTTTTAAAAACTGTCCGCAATCCGACGTGGTCCTTTCTCAAAAAAAAAGTATCGAGAAAATTTTTGCAAATCGTGTTTTCACTTTTAACAGACTGGAGGAAAATAGTTCAAGATTCATATACTGAAAGGACAGATATTTAATCACTAAAGATGTTGAGATCTAGGTCGATAAACATTGGCAAAACTGCAAATTATGTGGGTTCTTAAGAGTTTTAGGATCCTCTGACACGCCGTAGTTAGGCGAATCTTGATAGGTAATGTACTTTAGGCCAATCTACGTAATTTTGAACGCTCGGTTCTTAAAGACATTAAATTTTCGTTTCGCTGTACGTTGTACCTTTGGGTTATTTAAGTTTGCGCTTTACAAAGACTTCTTTTTGCAATAACCGCAATATCTTGTCCCAAATCTAAACTCAATTCGTGTACTAACCATTGCCTAAAACTCAGTAGTTTGAGAGGCTCGATATCGATCGGCTGTGTGCCCTACCTCCCATCATACACTTTTGTTTACTTATGCTTTAATACTTTTTAAAGAATTTTGCTAATTTTAATATCCACTCGTTCGTCGTTGTCTGTCTACATTATGTTAATCTCTTTTGGTTGGTCTCTTTCATGTGCGCCAAATTATCGCGCCAGATTATTATCGCAATACCGGGATATCAATATTATAGCGTACAAAATTGATTGTGATTTATCTTAACAATTCACGTGAGACTTTTCATGTGGACATTGAAAAGAACGCTTGAAAGCTGCGTGTATCGCGTGATAATATTGACTGTGTAAAAATACCATTATTCAGGACTGGCTGTAGAATATGGGTGCCCTGAAGCGCCTTGTACGGGTAGCTTCGGCTTGGAGCCGGCAACCAATGTAGGCTCACAGCCGAACGACGAAAGTGCGCAGCCGCTTAGCGCGCGGCCTGCCGTACGGGCACCTCCGTCGCAGTGGAGAGGGGTGCGAGAGTGACGGCGAGCTCTTCCGTCTCTCTCACACGGTAGTGGATTCCAGGTTGAAGAGTGAAACGCACGATGAAAGAGAAGGCTTGATGGCGATGCTGGCAGGCTTGAGCGAGAAAGGTAGATGTTGCTTGCTTGAATATCGTATGTGGAATGATATGATGCAAGAATTCTGCAGAACTTGTACCAAGAGCTGGTAGGCAGTGAACCAAATGACTCTAATAAACTAGTATTCTTTGATAGTAGTAGAAAGTTAAAAAAGTATATTAGGATAAACAGGTATATTCGGCGTACACAAAAGCTTATTAATAGCAAAGCATGCATTAAAAATTATTCCAAATTAAAGTTAGAGTTATCTGTGATGAAAAATAGGGTCAAAGAATGTAACTTGGAATTAGAAAGCAAGGACTTACAGTCTAAGAAAATGCATGATGAATTAAATAGGTTAAAAGACAAGCTTGAAGCTACCACATTATTGTATGCATCGACACAAAAAGAGTGCAAGGAGCATGTCCAGGCATTCACAAAGTTGTTGGAGGAATGCAAAGAAAATGAAGAGCGCTTTAACTCTCTTATAAATAGTAATTTTTGTAATTGTGGCCATATTCCACCAACAGCTGTCGTGCAACAGGACATGGCCCTTGGCACCCCGGCTACTGTAACGCCTGTCATTAAAGAACAGCCCCTCAGGTTAACATGTACCAATAAAACTATTATTTATTCGGATCAGATTGGATCAGGGCTGGGTTCCATGCTTAGTAAAAAATTAAATCAAAATGTAATAAATTACTGTTATCACAATTCAAGTATCGACCAAATATGTGAGTCAATGTTAAAAGGGCATTGTGATGACAGTACTAACTTAGTAGTTTTATTAGGAAATAGTGTTAGTATTGACAAGTCTGCAATAGATAGGTTAATGTTAACATTAAATATTATTGAAAAATCTGGCATTGGTAAAATTATATTATGTGCGTTGCCATACTCACAGAGTATGACATATCAGTATAACAATAAAATAGCTTATTTAAATTCCTTAATGTACCATGCCACTTGCTTCAATAACAAATATCATTTCTTTGATACAAATAAATTCATAAAGCGCTTCTCGCTGACATCAGAGAAAATATATTTGCCAAAGAAATATTTAATGACTTTGGTGGACCTGCTAGCGTTTAATTTAGAACCAAACCAATTTAATAGCTCACCTAGCAGACTCCACTATGTTGATAGCGCCATAAATAGCATGCCTTTAAACTAAATTGTAAGACAGCGGAAAAGCCATTGAATATTAATATTTTCCATCAAAATATTCAGGGTTTTTCCAGCAAAGAACTACAAATAGGTTTATTTTTAGATAATAGTGACATTCAAGTTTTGTGTATTACTGAACATTGGCTTAGACAAGAACAGATGATATTTGACTTTGTAAATTTTAAATTAGTGAGTTTCTATGCCAGAAAATCTGCCATTCATGGCGGTTCTCTCATAATTGTAAAAAGCTCTTTTAAATGCAAAGAACGGAAGGATATAGTAAAGTTATCAATTGAGAGGATTGTAGAAATTGCTTGTACAGAACTAGAAAGCTATATAATCATATGTGTATACAGGCCTCCTGCATCTGACTTCTGCACATTTGAATCCACTATGGAAAATGTGTTGAGGTTAGTAACTAAGAGCCAAAAAAATGTTATAGTTTGTGGTGATTTCAATGTTAATTTACTTGAACCATCTAATAATACTGTCAAGTTGTTAAGTTTATTTAAATCTTTTAATTTGATAAATTTGTTCCTTGAGCCTACCCGGGTAGGTGCTACTAGTGCGACCTGTTTAGATAATATTTTTTGTAACTGTGAATGTTTGGATAAGAAAATTTTAAATCGTTTTAACTCTGACCACAGTGGTCAAATGGCATCTTTCTCTATGATTAATCAAGAAGAACAACCCCAAACTATAACATACCGACCCATAACTAGTTCTCGTTTGGAATTATTTAAAAATGAAATTAACCATAATATTTGTATGTTATCACTTTCACAAAGTAATTCGAATAGCATGTATAAAGATTTATTCGGCTTAATTATTAATTGCTTCAATGAAAATTTTTCAGTAAAAACTATTTCTGGGTCAAAAAATAAAAATAATAAGATAAAATTTAGTGATTGGGCTACCGTAGGTATACATAGAATTAGAAATAGGCTTTATGAACTTTATGGTGAGAGGGAGGTGAACAAGAACAGTGATTTCCTGGACTATGTCAAGAGTTACTCAAACATCTTCAAGAGAGTGTGTTTTGCTGCTAAAGCAAATTATATTAGTTCTAAACTTAAAGTATCTGACAACAAGGTGAAAACTGTTTGGAATATTATAAATAGAGAATCTGGTAAATTTAAAACTCGCGATTATCAAGTCAACATTCTCACGGAAGACCAACAGGTCATGTCAAATAACGATGTTGCCTTGGCATTCGAGAACTATTTTTCAAATATAGCAAGTAGTACTACAAAATGTCTGCAGTCATCTAAAACCCAAGCTAAAGCTTTGCTTTGTGCTAACATTAGTAAATGTGATGTAACGTTTAATTTTAGTCAAGTAGATTCAATCAAGGTTGTTAAAACATTTAAATCGCTCAATTTAAAGAAAACCGAGGATTTATGGGGAACATCAGTAAAAGTTATTAATCATATCATAGATGTCATTGCGCCCCAATTAGCTTTGATTTACAATAACTGCATATCTGAGGGTATTTTTCCTGATCTTATGAAGTTTAGTAAAGTCATACCTCTATTTAAATCGGGTGATTTAAACGACCTAACCAACTTCCGTCCCATATCGATACTACCTGTATTAAGTAAGGTTTTTGAAAAATTAATGTTAAACGATATGCTAATGCACTTTAATAGAAATAAACTGCTTACAAGTAAACAGTTCGGTTTCACAAGAGGGCGCTCCACGACTGACGCTGCATCTGTGCTTATTAAACATATTTACGATATTTGGGAGAATTCCTGTGATGCGATAGGTATTTTTTGTGACCTTTCTAAAGCTTTCGATTGCGTGGATCATGGGACGCTCGTTTTGAAACTTAAACATTATGGTTTGTCTGCTAATGCGTTAAGTCTAATGTCTTCATATCTCAGCAATAGAACTCAAGCAGTTGTTGTAAATGGAACCCAGTCTAGTGGGGCAATAGTAACGTTAGGAGTGCCTCAGGGCTCTATCTTAGGTCCATTTTTATTTTTGGTTTATATAAATGACTTGCCGTCTATAGTAAGTAATCTTTGTGATATAGTTTTATTCGCGGATGATACATCTTTAATCTTTAAGGTTGACCGAAAATCAGTTGACTATAGTAGAGTTAATGGCACACTGGACAAAGTACTTGACTGGTTTACCGTTAACAATCTGTTACTTAATGCTAAGAAAACTAAATGTGTCAGATTTTCTTTGCCTAATGTTAGACCGGTGGAAACTAGTATACTCTTAAATAACGAGTGCTTAGAAATAGTAGATAAAGCAATATTCTTAGGTATAACATTAGACAAAAATCTACAATGGAGTCCCCACATAGCCGTTATGGCGCGTAAATTAAGTTCAGCCGCATATGCTATCAGAAAAATCAGGCAACTTACCAATGTAGAAACAGCTCGCCTAGTTTATCATAGCTATTTTCATAGTGTTATGTCGTATGGTATCCTGGTTTGGGGTAAAGCAGCTGACATACAGACAATTTTTGTGTTACAAAAAAGAGCCATTCGCTCCATATATAACCTAGGCTCACGTGAATCTTTAAGAGAACTCTTTAAAGAAATCAACATTTTAACTGTAGCGTCCCAGTACATCTATGAGAATATTGTTTATGTCCTTAAGAACATAGACTCCTTCTGTAAAAATTCTGATATACATAATTTTAATACTAGAAATAAAAATAAAATTGCCACTAAAAAATTTCGTGTCCGTAAAGTATACAAATCTTTTGTAGGTCAATGTGTCCGTTTTTATAATAAGTTACCTGAGGAAGTTTTGAATTTACCTTTTCCAGCTCTTAAAAAGTACTTGAAAAAATCATTGATGTCGAAGGCTTATTACAAGGTTGAGGACTATCTAACAGACAGAAAAGCATGGCCCAAACCAGATACTTAAATAGAGTAAAGATTCATATATTGTGTATTTTTTAATTTTATCTAGTTGACGCAGTTCTTGCAAGAAAACATATCAAAAGATTTATATCTAAATTTATAGTCTAAAGGATTCAATTTTTTTTTTTTTTTTCCTAAATAGAATTTGATAATGCTAAGGTATACAGTTTCGAAATGTTTTCTTGCAGAATTACACACTGTACATAACTGGTTTTTTTCCTCATTTTATTCTTTGTTTTTGTGTTGCTTTATAGATACTTAGATTTCTTGATCTTAAGTAGGTTAAGTATTATCATTTATCATTGTAATAAGCATATTTTTGTGAGAAAATGGCTGACTGTCGAGTTTCTTTCGGCGTTTCTTCTCGGCAGTGGCCTCTGTGAAACGCTAGTAGGGTTTGACTTGTAAAAGTGCCATTGCGGCCTACTTACAGAATAAAGTTCATTTTATTCATTTTTTTTTTTATTTTACCCTTGGTCACTTTATTAACTTCATTTAATACTTGTCATGGCAACTTGACAGACAATTTTTGACAGTTATTGTCACGGTATTCGGGTTTACGGCGCATCTGTAGGCTTTCCGGCCGTCACACCCGGGCTAATCTGTCTGTCCGTCGGCGCGGTAACATGGGTTGTATGAAATTGCCTATTTTTCGGCCAACAATGCCCCGCCTTTAATTCTTTATGTTGTTATTTATGAACGGAGGACAATATTAGTTTTTGCGTACTCTGTTAAAACGGTGTTTGGAGCTTCGTGTTATTTATTCTCGTATGTTGACTTATTTTGTTATATATATATAGTGTATATCTCTATTATCATTTTATTTTATACCTGACAGTATTTCTATACAAACTTTCTGTACTCTTATGGCTCTATGTGCTCTAAATAGCGTGAGTGATATTATATAAACTTTTTTGCACCAATGCAATGGTACAGCTAATTAAATATAACAAAAAACATATACCTAATTATCGAAAATGCTCTCGAGAATCGGTTGAAGAAGCGACTAGTAGATTAGAATAGCCAGACATCTGGACAGACATACGAAAGAGTTTTCGACCTAGCTGAAACGAAGACGCTTCGCGCTCACTCAATAATGGGGAACTAGCGTTAAGATTACATTTGAAAAAAATAAGTAGGTAATCCAATATTGCTTGCTTACATATTATTTTTAATGTGATCTTAAGAAGAAGCCGTTACAAGTCTATTACTGAAAAATTTATAATTTTGTTGCGATATATTTTAATTAAAAGCTACGTAAATTGAATCGTAATTCAAAACGCGTAGTGACATCACTCCATCAGTTACTTCATTAACTTCAGTTAAACACATTTAAAAATATGGAAAATGATTTCTTATATTAAATGAAACTGAAAATTTATGATTTCCGTGATGAAAATAATATTCATCCGCCATGAAATGTTTGAGCAGTTATGCAGTGACGTCACGTCAAGCAAGTGAGAAGTGAGTGTACAACAAGCTATAAAGCCTTTTTGTCTAACCATTGTCATGAATAAATTATTTTCTTCTTTTTCTAAACGACTACCTTTATATCTGTAGGGTTTACACACGACCATTATTCAGCCGCGAAGGGCCGATGAAGCGCCGACTAAGCGGAGAAGTTCACTCGATTGCCGGAACGGCCTCGCGATTGCCACTCATTTATTGTCTTAGGGGAAATAAGCGGAGCGTGGTGCATGGGATAGCGGAAGCGGTAGCGAGTATGATAGCGGTAGAGGTAGCGAGTATGATAGCGGTAGCGAAGCGAGTATGATAGCGGTAGCGTAGCGAGTATGATAGCGGATTTTACTGAATGAACCGTAAGATTCTAAAGATGTCGTTAATTGTTTGTATGTAATATTATTGCTAATTGTGAAAAGTTCTCAATGATTTCATTGTTGTCGCTAGTTTCTATTTTTCTCCAACTTTACAGTAACACTTTATAGGCACGTAGGGTTTTCGTCTGTCATTGGCTATAGGCGTATATTGCCACGAAATTGTTGGCAGTAAAAGTGTTTTGTCACTGTTTTTAAATTTGCCAATCTAATCCATGTAAACTTTCTACGGAAATGCGATAGTCTGACAATATAACATGTACAATTTGACATCTATCACTTACCCGACGAATGTATAATGTATAATATGAGTATACTATACGTACTATATTATGGGTGACCTGCATTTGCAAGGTAA
Source organism: Cenopis cana (assembly GCA_951800055.1). Classification (NCBI taxonomy): domain Eukaryota; kingdom Metazoa; phylum Arthropoda; class Insecta; order Lepidoptera; family Tortricidae; genus Cenopis; species Cenopis cana. Next base: position 634,265 of record OX637479.1, on the reverse strand, counting down.
AACAACAGTATATAAGCTCTTATTTCATTGGATCTACTTTAAGCCTGCATTATACCTTCCTGAATTCCGAACATTCAGAGCGGGACGTAAATATGTTAGAGCTATATGTTTTAACTCCCCTCCCCTATTCAGGATGCTAAATTCAGGAAAATGTCTCCTTTGCTTTTTCTGTTTTGTCTGTCTCTGTGTGTCTCTCTCGTTTGGAGTTGCGAGCGTCTATAGGCTGTTGGTGTCCGCTTAACATCAAGAGGACTGTACGATTGTTTGCCACCGTCGTTGTATAAAAAAATATGTAATACCCGCTGTAATACAGTTTCTGTTACAAAAATAAGATTTATAATGTAGAGAGAGATGTGGTGTGAGGAGATGTGTGGAGGTGTGGATGTGTGGTGTGAGTGTGTGTTGTTGTATAAATAAAGATTTTTTTTTTTTAATCGTTTAATTCAGACTAGTATGATCCATACAAATGTGTTAGATAAAAATATCTTACGAACTATGTTAGTTTAAAAATATGATTTAAAGATATATAATATAATAATGTAGAGATAGACAAGTATAATGGAATCAGTATGTATACAAATCCAGTGGCATATTTAAATTAGAATAGAATAGAATAGAATATTTATTTAAAATTCTTATAACTAACGTTTACATTGTGCTTACTACATATACATTAGATAAATTGTTGCATGTGCCTAAACTAGGATTATTCCTGTATCTTAGGCAAATATAGAACTAATTACTTATACATAAGAATATCAAATTAAATCATACACAAGAAAGACAATTATTGCGTACATAATTTTAACGTGTCAGCGTACGACACCAATAAACTAGGTCAATCGAGTTTGCAATTAATTGCACACATCACATTCACAGTGTAGAACCTATTTTTAGGGTTAGTAGGGCAAAATTAAATATGACGAGTTAGTAATTAAAACATTGACGACAGATACCTATACATAAACATTAAACATGAACAAGTAAAAATATTATAAGTACACTTATTGAGGTCGATTGGCGAGACGATTGACTAGACTTTAGGCGCCCTCATAATCAATGGAATTTATGTACCGTTGTTCTGCCATTTTTTTAGCAGGGCATTCAGAATCACCTGTCCTGTGGTTATTGGGCTTCTTAAAAAGTCTGCATGTCGCACATTTTGGGGGTTCAGCTTTTTTTGCGCACTCTTTATCCACATGTCCCATATCGCCGCAGTGCCCACACGTATATTCTGCCTGTTTGCAAGTCTTAGCGGCATGTCCAAATTGTTGGCACTTGTAACATCTGGTGACGAATGTGAAGTCTCTTACTGGGCACGAAGACCAGTTGACGAAAACTCGGTGTTGCGATATAAGGGCTTTACGTACAAGGGCTGGTACTTCAATAACGTAATTGCACGTGTCAGCGTCTTTTCTTCCCGATTTGTGGCTTAGTTTGATCGAGGACAAAAAACTTTGGCGCGAAGAGTCTTTTAGATTGTCGGCAAGGTTTTGCTCGTATATGCACTTGTAGACCTCTTGTTCCTGTAAGGACGACGGCACTCCGATTATTACTATTCTAGGTCTGCGTTTGTGCGGCTCATCGATAGTTAGGTCCGGGGACGTTTTCTGAAACGTCTTTTTCAATTTCTCTATATCATCCTTAGACTCTGTACTTATAATGACTCCTCCATTTTTAACCTTGCGCACTGCCCTAACATGTAGCTTCATTTCCTCTGGCTTAATAATTTTTTGCACTAGGTTTTTAGTGTCTTCGCTGGTTTTCATTTTGTCTGTCGGATAAATAGCCACCGAGCTCAGATTGTTTGGTTTAATCATGTTTTTGTCACTACTTTTCACCATATCAGCAAAGGATAGTGTTGTGGACGGTTTAGACGAACTATCTATTGTCTGTTTGAGGGCTTGCACCATGCAATGATTTACAAGGGCATTTTTCTTTAATGACTGGTAGTGCAGAGCTAAATTGGCAGAGCCATTTGAAACTTTGCGGCATAGATTGCTAATTTTTAGCTTCTGTTCAGAGTTTAGTTTCCCTTCTGTTGAGATGGAGCATATTTCATTGAGGCAGTGTTCGATGGAGTTCAGCCAAATCATAAGGTCATTCGACGAAACAGTTTCCGGCGTTTGTGCAGCTCCTGCTGCGGTCGGCGGTTGGGCATTTTCATTCTCAGTTGGCCGAGGCGAGGGCGTCGGCGGAGGGCTGCGCACAATTTTCTCACTCCGGATAAATGGGCTACGGTCACCCATAATAGAAAAAATGAACAAATCACTAAGACGACATAGTTATTATCACAGTACAACGCGTGACACAGTTAGTGGTGTCGCGGCAAAATCGAGGTCAATGTTTTTGCGCACGATTAATTTTGTAAAACAATTTAACACGTCTGATCGTAACAAATGAATCTGCTCGAATTACCAGATACCTGTACCAAAATTGATATAATATTCCGTAGCACCATGCCCGCACCCTCGCCTCGCTCGTCTGATGGGCGGCTTATGTTGTTTGTTCACTCGTTCTCCCTTATCGCACTTCCGAATTGTTTCCCAATTACACGCCCTACAGTACTTTTGTGCGTGTATTGAATCCGTTGTATCATTGTGGGGTTGTTTACTAAACAAATGTACTAAGTGGTGTCATTGGGGTAATTTATGTAAAGCACTTTATTGTACACGATAACAAGTTAAAAATAATATAGACGTCACATAAGTTTAAGATACAGGCGAAATTATCCCTTATGAGTGATCTCTTCCAGCTAACATTTAAGGGTATTAAGTGGAATATGGGAGAATGATATAAACAAACTTACAACGTGTACAACAACAAAACTATCTGTATAAAATATAATTATAATTAGGATATAGAAGGGGGTTAGTTATAAGGCATTCGTTTTACGATTAAATTTTATTTAAGGTTACTTATCTGGCTGCTTTTTTAGGGTTCCGTAGCCAGAATGGCTAAAACGGAACCCTTATAGTTTCGTCATGTCTTGTCTGTCTGTTTGTCTGTATGTCACAGGCGATTTACTCGGAGACTATAAGTACTACAATTATGAAATTTGGTTGGAAGATTATTCTATTAACAGCTACAAAAAAGTGATGTGAAATTAGGAAAAAAAAATATTTTAGGGGGGGCACCGGGCACCCCATTATACTTGTAACGGGGGGATGAATTTTTTTTCAATGCATGTAGTTGTGAGGGGTGTTTTTGGATAGGCTTTCAAAAGTTATGTAGGGTTAATTAAAAAAGTTTTCCATTTAAGTCAATCGTTGCCCGTTGGTGAGATAATAATATTAGCTGCCAAGTCGTACAGAATGTGTGTCCCCCCCCCCTCTAATTTCCAAACTATGAAGATTAAAATTCTGAAAAAAATTGATGTGGTGTACATTAATAAGTACTTTGGTTTGAATGAGATGGAATTAAGGGTTTTTGAGTTATCACTGAAAAACTGTTTTGTCCAATCAAAAGGACGTAAGTGCCGTGACTTCCCTATGAAGATACGACCTTTTTGATTCAAGGTATTAAATAGTGTTTTTAAATGTGGACAGCTAAGTGTTGGTATAGAACCCTTCGTTGTGCGAGATCCGACACGCACTTGGCCGTTTTTTTTTTAATTGGCACTTGCTATTTTCTTTTCCTTACTTATCTTTAACATTAACTATTCCGGGCAAATGACTTAGATTTCCCAATAGATTTGGAGAAGGCACTAGTTTTATGTAAACGACGGCCATCAGACCTGCCCAGGGAGAACTAGAAAAGTCACTGTTAAATATTAAAGTGCATTAGAAGTCATATATTAGTGTAATATTTATGGGTTGACTGTTGCCCGCACAAGTTCTAGCACGTACGTATGCGTTGCAGCGCAGTTGACTTGCTTGCAATAAAACTTGCCCGCCATCCGGGCGTGGGGCAAGCGATAGACGAACTTAGAAAATACATACATCCTGTTAGAGGTAATGGTCGAGTGGCTGAAGAAGTCGAGTTAAGCTTAAGACGTACGTAATTAGAGAGGTAGGGCACAGCATAATGTCATCTTGCTCGAGTTTGGAGCAGCCCAACTGGGGAAGTACCTGCACCTTGTAGAAGACCACAGCCATAATAACATTACATACTCAGGTATGTAGTGTTGTGTTCCTGGAGGTGAGCAAGGTTGCCAGAGCTCCCGAGGTTGCATTGTGTTGAGAGTGAGGGAGCTAAATTGGTCCCTTCTGCTGTCAACACAGTGCATCCTCAATTTTTTTAAAGGGTCGGCAACGCGCGCGTGACTCCTTTGGAGTTGCGAGCGTCTATAGGCTGCGGTGTCCGCTTACCATCAGGTGGACCGTATGCTTGTTTGCCACCGTCGTAGTATTAAAAAAAACGTATATCTATGGGCGTCGGAAACGGCGGGCATATTGGTGCAGCAGTTTATAATTAGACACTCATGTTTTGAGTATAATTTACGTTGATTAAACAAATACGTGTACAAGCAAGTACATGGTGACGGTACAGCAGATAAATCGGAAGAGAGAATAATTACGTTATGGCCATTTCGAAAAATAGTGATGTGCAACATTTTGGGTTACACCATAAACAGCATCCTTCTGGCGTATACTCAATTGTGCCTATCGCGTCCGGGGTCTTTGACACCTAATCCAACGATTTCGCATAGAAATATATCTTGTAAGCAGTCTCTTGAATAAACATTTTATTTATTTATTATTTATCAGACCGATTTCCTTAGACGGGTCGTCAGAAACCTTTTCGTGCCTTTTTTGAAGAGTCCCATGGCGTACACTGTACATAACTGTTTTTTTCCTCGTTTTATTCTTTGTTTTTGTGTTGCTTTATATTGATGCTCAGATTTATTGATCTTAAGTAGGTTAAGTATTATCATTGTAATAAGCATATTTTTGTGAGAAAATGGCTGACTGTCGAGTTTCTTTCGGCGTTTCTTCTCGGCAGTTGCCTCTGTGAAACGCTAGTAGGGTTTGACTTCTAAAAGTGCCATTGCGGCCTACTTACAGAATAAAGTTCATTTTATTCATTTTATTTTGTAGCCCAAAGGTCAACGCGTGGTCGTGTCGGAGGTTTCCTCTGGATTTTCCCTGAGCCACTATCCAACTGCACACTCCTATCGCTTTATTGAGCCCGACCTATAAAGTCAGGTTAAAAAAAGGCGGAAAACGCCTCCTCCTTACCCTTGCGCCAAACGCACGCTAGTGCAAGTTGGGAGCGAGTTCGCACCTCCCTAATTGGGCAAATAGGGGGGACTGCTGCTACCGAATTATTACTTGTACAGTTTGTGAAGCAGGCAAAGCCCTGAAGCCTTCAATATATTACGTAAGAGTATTAGTATAAGCCGATTGGCGACATGGTATTAGGAATAATATTATTTTGAACCTAGCAGAACTTGCATAATTTTGAGATGGATAGTGGGGTTTGGAATACAGACATCTACAAGTCTATTTATCCTTTCGTGTCTTACCATGTAAACAAACACTTTTTGAGACGTTAATCATTATCACACTTTTCTCTAAGATTACGAGTACAATACGTTGTGAGCTTCTTTAAGTTTACATCAACATTTTAAGTGATAACTAACTAACTAACTGGGCTGGCACGACGACCCAAAATGAGTCTTGGCCTCCGACACAAGAGCACGCCACTTTGCTCGGTCCTGCGCAATTTCTCGCCAGCTTGCACCAGCTCCGAGCGCACGCAGGGGCCCGATTTTTGAGTGTCGAACGCTCGAATTCTCACTCGACATCTGTCAAAACATCATAGTATTTTGACAGATCTCGAGTGAAAATTCGAGCGTTCGACACTCAAAAATCGGCCCCCAGGTCCGCTTCCCACCACATCCCTCCAGCGATACTTGGGGCGACCCACAGGACGTCGTCCGGTCGCTCGGCCCAAGTATGCTCTCTTCACCTGTCGATTTTCTCCCATCCTCTCTAGGTGGCCAAGCCAGCGAAGACGATGTGCTTTGGATTCACCTTTAATGTTTGGTTCGGCTACCAGCTCTTCTATTTTAAGTGATAGCTATTTTGTTATCCTACAGAAGCCTTCAAGAAGAGTTTGTTTACATTGATATCGGCAATGCGCTTGACATTCTTCTGGAGTCGCAGGCATCCATAGGCTATGGTATCCGCTTACTGGTAGGCCGTAAGCTTGTTTGCCACCGACTTACAATAGTGGTAATGAACAATAGACTAATTACCTAGGCACATACGTAATGGGAGATACATTAGTGACTCCAAATCTTACAGAGATCTATAGTCTTCAATGTCAGGCTAATCATCATCATCATCATCAGCCAAAAGACGTCCAGTGCTGGACACAGGCCTCCCCCAAAGAGTGTCACAATAACCGGTCACGCGCCACCCGCATCCAGCGGACTCCCGCGACCTTTACCAGGTCATCAGTTCACCTTGTGGGGTGTCTACCCAAGCTGCGCCTTTCGGTCCGTGGTCGCCACTCGAGAACCTTCGTCAAGCTAATGCAGGATAGAAACAAGTACAGATATGTATTTATAAAGTCCCATGTGCCAGATAATTCTATTACAATCTACTCACACAGGTCTTTACCATATTAAAGAATACAAAGAACATTATCTTAAGTGTACATTTTTAGCTTTTCAGCAGTTACTGATACCTTTAATTTCTTAAACTGTTTAAACGATTTTTGTAAAATGGAACAAAATATATCGCAACTTTCTAGCTTTACATCCCGAAGGCATTACACGTATCGCCTCGCTTTAAACGATATTAATATACAGGCAAAACATCCGTTAACTCTTTAATCCCATATTTAAAATTCAAACCAGAATCTGAAACAAATCCCCTCTCAGCTTCACGCTCGGCAATCGAGATTATCCCTTAACCCGTTATGTTAAAGTCTAAGTTAGCCGGGCCATTAAGTCGGGGAATGCCTTTAACTTTACAAGCGTTTTTAATAATGCGCAGGATATGTAAATTCGGGTGAAGTTTTCCAATAAAAGTTGCAACGCTCTTCGAGTGGCGTTCGGCGTTGCAACCCCGCGCCACTAATTTCTCTCTTTAATTTCAGGCAAAACTATCTTTGTACTCGCGGGCAAGGAAATTGGTCGACTAGTGATAGTCACTTGACTGTAATAAGCCGCATCTGCAATGTATTTGATTTCAAATATGGCCGAATACAAAGTCCATAGGTTATTTGGCCACATCTCAATGGAGTTTACTTTTGAAGTGTGACCGTAATTTCAATTCAATTCAATCTTTATTTCGGACTTACAATCCATATATTGTTAGTAGTTTCTTAACCTAGGCTTTGTTAGTAGGTATTTACATTACTTCAATAAATTACATTAAAAGGTAAGTAATGCGGTCTTTAAACGTGAAATCTTACTTGTATTGTATAACAGTGTCTTATCTACAGAAAATCTGTCACGATCAATTACAATTGTCAATATATTATTATCTAGTATCTACATTATTGATATACATTGATCGGCGATACTATAGATTCAATTGACACATTAATTGGTTCGTCAGTTTTTCTAACCTCACTTCAGCCATTTTCAAGTATCCGATTAACAAAACGATTGATAATGATTTGCCGAGGTGATAAATCGACCAGGGGACCGATTTTTGAGTGTCGAACGCTCGAATTTTCACTTGACATCTGTCAAAAACGTCATAGTTTTTTGACAGATCACGAGTGAAAAGTCGAGCGTTCGACACTCAAAAATCGGCCTCCAGTACCCAGTCTTTATGTCTTGCAGATTATTAATCTTTCCTGGTATTAAAATTTAATCGCTAATTCATAAAATAGTTACAAAGTTTAAAAGATTTGTTTACAGAAGTCTAACGCAATATTTCTGTATCAACTTACCTTAGTTTGGGACTAGGTTGATTTGTGTAAGATTGTCCACAAATATTTATTTATTATTTATTTATTTACCGACAGTTTTAACTTACTTTGTATGTACAAAGTACGAGAGTCTCAAATGTTATAGTTACAAATCTACTCATTCCTATTATAATAGGACAAGCTATTCAAGCCTTTATAGTGGCAATACACTCTCGGTTCGATTAACATACTTGCATCCGCACCTTTTATTCTGACTGCCATGGTTTAAGGCAATTTAAAAGTTTTATTCAAGTCCCGGTTTCTTTGCCTCTAAGTGTACTTTGGTTTAGCGATTCTAATTTATTATTGAAGGTTGAATAAGTTTTAGAAATCGCTATATTTGCTTGTGATTTAAGTTTGTTTTACACGATACGGATTGTTCTTTCGATTTACAGACACAGTTTTTGCAATATTGCAAAAATAGGCTATTTAAATGGGTTAGTATACTAACTCATTTAAATAGCCTATTTTTATTTAATAGATGAACAAGACCAATGAGTTCCCTAGAGTTCCAAAAAAAGATAAATATGCGATTCTATAGTTTACAGGGTCATTACAAACATAAATTTAAATGGTTTCACTAACAAAAGAAGGCCCCCGAAGGTGCGCGTGCGTCACGTGCCTTGCGGCGGGCGGCGAGTACCTAGTTCGAGAGTGTGCAATCGGCGCGGGTCGCAGACGCACTCATCCTGAGGAAGAACTCCCGAAGAGTTCGAAACATGTCGCCCGAAGTGACCATTAATACGTGAGTTTTAACCGTTTAGTAAAATAAAGTAAGAAAATAAGGGATGTCTAACTGGAAACCAAGTTCTTTCAAAGCTCCTGTTAAGTATACAAAATTCAAAAAACCACACTGAATTTACATTATTACACACAATTACCTAGCTTAATCCTAAATTTCCATTTTTAAGTCACTTGAAGTATAGTAAATTTTTTTCATGAGTGAATGAGTCAGTAACAGAGATTATCGGACGTCAGAAACTTATGAAAGAAGTATTTATGTATGTATGTATGTAACAGTGGCGGCGCGTCAAAAATATTCTTAGGGAAGCCGGAAATACTTGGCTTTTCCTATTCTTCATGAGCCGTAGTAAAAGGACTGGACTGGCTGGAAATTAGGCAAGCCGGTGGGAATCGAGTTGTATGGACGCTCCGCCACTGGTATGTAAGCCCTTTATTGCACACAATAACAAGTTAAAACACGTACATGTCACAAAAGATTGAAGTACAAAGGCGAACTTGTCCCTATAAGGGATCTCTTCCTGCTAACCTTAATAAACGAAGAAGAAACTAGAAGAAGAAGAAGTATACACTCATAATGAAATACTCTGCATAATGCATATGTTTATTGTTTATTATTCACGTAAGAGTTGAGTAACATAAGAAATTGGGTACGTATAACTTAGTGTTTAGAAGCCACTTCTTAAATGTTCTGCACCTATTTATTAACCCGTGTTCTTCACTCCTGAGCCCCGCCATTTATTCAGCAAGATTTGCTGTTTTATTTTCCCTAAATTCCGGCAATTAGTCAACTCAAATCTTATGCAAATGACTTGTTAATTACAAAGTTCCCTTGTTAATTTAGGTGAAAGGCTTAGCTGCGTTTCTTTGTGTATTTCGGTGACTTGCGGCGTAAATATTGAGTCAGTTTGAATAGCGGTTAGCCATATCACTTCTTTGATGGATCACAGGTTTCAATTTTCTGAGACAAATTTCAAAGCGAATTGGACTCATTTGATTTATTCCCAATGGGCTACAGAATGGGACTCTTCAAAAAAGGCGTTAAAAGGTTTCTTACGGGTCGGCAACGCGCGAGTGAAGCCTCTAGTGTTGCAAGCGTCTTTAGGCGGCGGTAACCAACTAACCACTTACCATCAGGTGGGCTGTCAGCTTGTTTGTCACCGACGTGGTATAAAAAAAATTACAGTAATTTCCCAGTGTTTTTTTTTATTAATAATGGGATTACTCTTGGCCAGCATCTAGCCAAGGGGCAAAGATGAGGCCGACGATGAAGCGAGCTCACCCAGAAAATGCCTATTCACTCTTGCCTTATCTAGGTCTAGATTAAATGAACTCGGAAAAAAACTCACAAGGTAGATACAATGCTAACAAGGTAGACAGGACACAAGGAACAAGGACAGGTAACAAGGATTCTCGGATTTAATACTACCAAGGTAGATTTCCTCCTGGGTTGGAAGACCAAAAGTTAGTCACTTTCGTTAAACTAATGCTTACGCTAAATCTTGCGATTATGTGCTAATAGGGACCCCAAGGTCCTTTAGGATACCCACCAGAAAAGGCGAGCAGTAAGATTATAATTTTCCAAGAAAATAGGAATTCCTTACAGCATTCAAAAATATTATTTTACCACTGTAAGATGCATTACACAGATCAGGCGTACCCCAAGGAGCATTGATTGATTCGTATTTAATTTGATTTAAAAGATGAAAACGAATCGTTCTTTTGATGACTCAGTTTCAGGAAAATACAAAAATCTAATAATTGTTGTCTGAATAGGTAAATAGGTAATTTACTTGGTATAAAGTCTCATTTCGACACGAAGGTAACTGATTGCATCTGGCGTTACTTTGAGGAATCCCATGATAAATCTAACACTATTATTTTGCTTTTCCGCTGAATCCTACACGATAGACCTACACGTTCTTTCAGCGATATAGCAAAGAAATATTGTTAGATTCCGACACGTTTCAAATAATACCAAGCATTAGGTATTATAGTTGGGATGTTGACAACAAAATAAATAATACCAAGCATTAGGTATTATACTCGTAGTTGGGATGTTGACAACAAAATAAATAATACCAAGCATTAGGTATTATAGTTGGGATGTTGACAACAAAATAAATGATACCAAGCATTAGGTATTATAGTTGGGATGTTGACAACAAAATAAATAAATCTTACATTATCAATAAACAGACCTCACGAAAGTAATCGTATAACACAATTCACGTCTTAACATTATCTTTGTTAAAGTAGTAGTAGGTAGGTAAGTAAGTAAGTAACTTTTATTTGTAAACATACTAATTTGGCACTATGATTCACCGGTAGACATACACAGTAATCTGATATTACAGTTAATAATTCTTAAATATAAGTTGTATAAGCTTTAGTTACAACCAATAAGTCCCGGATATACAATAAATCGTAATTAAATATTAAAAATAATTAAAATGAAGAGTAAATTTAAACATTAAAATAACAAAAAAGAATTCAATTAAGTTTGGTGGAATTCAATTAGGTAGGTATACTAGGTGTAGACAATACTTCTTTAAAAGAAAGTAAATACATAAATTTTGCGTTACATCCATTTAAACAAATCTTTTAAGTATGTTTACTAAAGCGCGAGAGTTTAAAATGTTACAATTTGCTATTTAGAAAGTCATTAATCATGATCGCCGTTTGTTCGTAGTGTGATGTCACTTGTTGAATGAAGGAAATGGGGCAAATGCACAACAGTGGGCGTATATACTATCATCAAATCATCACCATCGCCATCATTATCTTAGCTGTGACAACAAGTTACTTTTTAGAATACTAATTTTATTTATAAAACTTGCTTTTGAAACATTTGAACTGATTGTAAATTAATTCACTTACTAATGATGCAATGTTCAAACTCGCCAAATGACAACAAATTACTAAATTATTTTGTTGGTAAAACTTGCTTTTGAAATAGTAGAACTGATTGTAAATTGATTCACTTACTAATGATTCAATGTTCAAACTCACCAAATGACAACAAATTACTTTAAAAAAACTAACCTTGTTGGTAAAGCTTGCTTTTGAAACAGTTGAACTGATTGTAAATTGATTCACTTACGTTAATGATTCAATGTTCAAAATCAAATAAATAAAATGACAACAAATTCTTTTAAAAAATACAAATTTTGTTTGTAAAACTTACTTTTGAAACAGTGTACTGGTTTTATTTTACTAAACGGTTAAAACTTACGTATTAATAAAAAAAAAAGTAATAGTAAAAAAATAAATAAAGTAAAATAAGAAGGTAATAAAGAAAAATAAAGTTATAACATGTCTCACGAAAGTTTAAATTCAAGTGTAGGTACTTGTTGTTAATTAATTCAACCACAGCACATCAAAAACAAGACGTCAGCTCCCTAATACCTCACTAATACATTAACAATAAATACGAACTTAGTAATCAAGTCTCTCGAAAGCGACTAACATTTGGCAGTCAATTATAGAGTGGTTAGTTACACGTCATAAGTTCGAGCGAGTTCGGGTAAGTTCGGGCGTGCTCGCTCGCAGTTCGCAAGTGCTAAAGTTTGCAGTTTGAGATTTTACATTAATGATTTAGAATCTAAAGTCGTCCGTACGCACCTTTAGACATCTAAATTTTAGATGCCTAAAGGTGCGTACGGACTGCGCGTACATTGGCACGCGTAGTCTGTTCTGTTACGCGTGTCCGTACTTGCAGCTACGCGTAGTATTACGCGATTTACGCGTACCAATGCACGCGCAGTCCGTACACGGCTTCATATTACAGGTAAGTTGCTGAATTTAGTATAGATTTAGGTAACAAGTTTTTTGTAAAAAAAAGTAGCTTTTAGCTTACGCCGTCAACTTAAGAGCGCTTCAACGGGTCCACTAGCGCCACTCGTGAATAATTCTGATAACGATAGATTGAAGTAATTTTTAAAAATATAAAACTAATTTTAACGGGTCTGTTTTATTTTATTCACAGTCTTCACATTATTTCGGTTTTATCGTCAAGGAATCCACATATTAGCATAATACACTAGTTGTTGCTGAAACAACTACCACGTTGTAGATATTGACACAAAAATTGTTGCTCCAAAATGTATAGACGGGCCAAATTCATACTTATTCGATCGATGTATTAGCAAAGGCGCGACACGGGTCTATCGGTGTATTCGGTGTGAACCGAGTGTCGGTGACCTTGGGACGCTACGATTCTATACTTTGCCCGTCCGAGGAGTGATTTCCACACACCGCGCCACCCTCGCGCGCCCCCGCTCGCGTCCGGACACGCATACATAGCAGCGAGACGGGTTTACAGCACACATGCTTCGGTGTCGCTTCTTGTTACGTTAGTATATATCTTCTTTGGATCTGACTGGGGCTTTAGATCTGACATCAAAAGCCCCATAATTAAAAAAACAACACATGAAAACATAACATAGTAAGTCAGCAACAGAGAAAAAGGACCCCCCGTGCATACAAAACTTCTATGAAGGGTATCTTTTCTCTGTTTCTGACTGTACATAGACTCATTCTGAGATTAGCTCCAAGTAAGTTTCACTAAAATGGTTACTAGAAAAGCCGAATCACTTCGTTGGAGAGTGAATACAATGTCTAGAAAATATTGCCCTTATCTACACAATCATTCAACCCAAGTCAACCCAACCAGTTCTTTCATATTCCCTTTCATTGTAATAACTATTATTGATCAATTCTGTGCTCTAAGCCCGCTTGCCCAGTCTGTCCGTCTGTTTTGTGACGCGGGTTAAGCCCCAAGCAAATGTTTTGTGGGATAATTATTTGTATTTTCGTTACGGCAAAAACTTTAATGTTTCAAAAATCGTACTCTATAAAAAAATGTGAAACAGATGTTAAAATATTGTTTCGGCTGACATCCAGTTGTTATCTAATAAGACAAAAAATAAAATAAGTTGTGTAAGCATTAAATCATTGTATAATTACTAATCTTTAAAGAAATACAATAATAAACAGAAATAGTGTATATTTTATAAACTCGTACTTGTGCGGTACAGTCAAGGGCACCAATATGTATACACTTTTTCACCTTATTCCATTGAAATAAGGTCCAAAAATGTATACATATTTTTGCCCTCGACTGTACAAGCCTGAAATAAATTATAAAAATTAATAACATTGCATAGGGAAAATTTGGGAAGGGAAGTACTGTACACCTGTGGGAAACCGGGGCGGGCAGCGTGTAGTTTAAAAGTCAAACCGTGGTTTACCAATTTCTATTTACCTCAAATTAACATTTAAATAATTCAAGTCTGCCAAATTATGTCCCCATTGGCAATCAAATTCAAATAATATAGAAAATAAAACCGTAATAACAAAACTTTTTCTCTGTGTAGCTAGAATTTGCAATCGCTTGATTGCCTCTCTATAACATATTAGGTAATACATATATAAAAATGCATCAAAGATAATCATTAATAACCAATTGGTAAAAATAACGGGTTTTTACAAATATAGGATATTTGAAATAAAGCGGTAACTTTAAAGATTTATTCACACTAGAACGTTCCGTATCCGGTCCGGGCTGCAATCGCACCTGGCCCAGTCTGGGCGGTGGCGGTCGAGCCTCACGCGTCACCGTAGCTAGACCAGCCGTCAAAAGTATTCATTTGACATTGAGTAGTTCAGGAATGAATAATTCAAATCAATTACTCTACTTACCTGGTGTCACTCTTTCGTTCACTAGTTCAGTTCGGATTCACTAAACTTCAATACTTGAGACAGATGTTCATGAATCGTAAAGTTTACTTAGGTAGCTAGTAACATAGACAACATGATTACATGAATGACTGCTCATTACCTAGTCTAAAGCGAAGGTAGAGCTGTTATTTCAAGCATCAAAATTCTCATACAAAGAGATGGGAAGTGCATTATGTTAAATAAACACAAGGTTAAGGAACACTTGTCATCAGCACCTGATTGCGACGTGTTAGCCACTGAACTAGGTAAATTGAACTAGCTCACTAGAGAACTTAATAAATAATGGCTATACTTCACACTAAGGGAAAGAATCATATTTTTTAATGACATCTTTTCCAGACTACTTTGCAATCTTTTCATTGTCAGGCCGGGCCACTTCTTTGCCACTCCGGACCCGGACGGACCGGCCGCTCAACTTGCTGTCAATTAAAACAGGCCGGCCCAGACACGGAACGATCTATTTTGAATCATCCTTAATTCGGTTGCCAAGTGTCTTGACACGATTGTAACCTTCCAAGCACATTAGCTGCGGTGAGGTCAGTTTCGAGTTGTTTTTCCCCCGTCAGTTATAACACCGCTCGTCCGCCTGACGAGGGTAAATCCCCTTTCTTCATACTGTTTTTATGTCTGTCCTTACAAATAAATACATGTACGCCGTACGTGCCAAATGTGGACAATATTTACTGCTCAACGTTTCGTCTGCCAGATGTAATATATTTCACATCATTTTATTGGCCGTTTTTTGCTGAGGGCTTATTAGGCGCTTTATCTGTAGGAAGTTTGGGTCTTTTTAATCTCGTGGAAAGTAAAATACGTATCCAAGAGACAGTCATAAGCAGTTGAGGGAGGAAACTATTTTTTTCAATAATTGACATGTATCGGGTGACTACATCCTTTTTAGTGTCATGCCAGTAGTATCAGTACACCGTACATCTTCCATATAACAGACTATAATTATGGGCAGAGTGCGATCAGTACCAATAGCCTCCTGAGTGCGGTGCTGGATAAGTTCGAGTGTCCTGTTGTGCGACACTGGAACTTCGTCCACATGGGTGATGGTCGAAAATATTTGACATCAAATGATATTTGACATCAAATAATGATTGACATCAAATAATAATTATTAAAATGGGTCAGTTAGTTTATTAGGTGTTATGTATTATTATATCTTTGTATATTTGACATTGCTTTTTATTATTTTTGATTTTAATGTATGAGAATGGTTTGGTTATATCATACTAACCCTTAGAGTATAAGCATATTGTACTAAATTTTATATGGACCTCAGTCTTAATTAAATAAATAAATTAAAATATGCATGAAATAGCACATCAGGCAAATACCCACCACGACTTTGCTGGCACATACGAATTCTTTTGAAGAAATTTTCAATTCAATTCATTTATTCCTTGACTATTTTGTACAAATGTGGCTGAATTTCGCGAATGCAACATTAAACCTCCACCTTTAATGCGTTAAGACTTTTGGCATAGACCTTTGACTTCGTAGAAATAAATCTAATGGTGTTAAATAACATGACATAGGGGGCCAAATCTTCTACCAAAACGAATCAGTACACGAAATTTGTACGAAATTTGCGAGAATTCGTAGCCAAATTTTCATTATTTTTTGTTCAAGAATATAAATAAGGTCTCTGCTATAGTGTGCTACATTTTAACAAAAATTTGGGGTTACCAGTACTAAAATGCAAAAATGGCGGCAAATTTAAATGTTGCGTCCTTTTTGGGACACCCTTTATAAACAAACTCATTAAATAACATTTAAAATACCAAGTAAACACTTTATCCGAAAATAGAAAAACTTTTAATCCTAATATCTAAGCAATCTAAATCTTTACATCTCTTGTCAATTCAAACTGACAAGAGACAACGTTCAACTCACTAACGAACAAATAAATAAAATAAAACAATATTTATAAAATAAAAAAATGTCAATAAAAATAAAAATATGGCTTTAAAATATGACATGCCTGCATCTAGCGGCACCACTACACCTTATTTCATGATCTTCATGTTTGGGCTTAACAGTTTGTTCTATGTCATCAAATTTTGTCGTTGCATCGTGCTTTGATTTATCATCGTCGTTTGGTTTATAATCGTCCTTTGGCGTAGCATTATCCTTTGGCTTATCATCCTCCTTTAATTTATCCTCGTCTTTAGATTTATCTTCACCTTTTGGTGTATCGTTATCTTTAGTTTTATTGTTATCTTGAGGTTTATCACCAACTTTTAGTGTATTGTCGTCTTTAGTTTTATTGTTATCTTCAGGTTTATCATCAACTTTTGGTGTATCATCGTCTTTAGTTTTATTATTATCTTGAGATTTATCACCAACTTTTGGTGAATCGTCGTCTTTAGTATTATTGTTATCTTGAGGATCATCGTCATGCTTTGGTTTATCATCGTTCTTTTGGTTACCATTCGAGTCATTTCCATCTTTTATTATACTATCATCCTTCGGTTTATCGTCGGCTTTTGGTTTATTATTATCTTCCGGTTTATCGTCACCTTTAGAGTTGTCTTCTTTTGGTTCCATATCAGTTACAATAGGTGACTTAGGAATTGTTGTGTTAGAAGTCTGCGATCCATTACGCAAAGCCACCGAAGTGCCCTCGGAGCAATTTATCTAAGAAAAAATAAGGTAATTTATATAATATAAAATATTTTGTTGATCTAAATTTTTATTTTTCAATATTATTTTAATATTCAAAATAAATATATAATAAAGTAATTATAAAATTTGGTGTTAATATTTGTAAAATCTTAGCAGATCCGTAGGTGGTGAATAAAATAGTGAACCATAGACTTAGGAGCTGGTATAATCCAAAAAAGAAAAATATACAGAAAAGTGAGTGTTACAGTCGCTGGCAATTGCTGAACAATGGTAAGTTTTAACGTAAGTTGATTTTCACAGCTAAACATTGGCATATGAAAATTGTCCATAGTAACTAGACTGATTATTGAATATTTTATTTAAAAAATATGCAATTTAGATTTAAATAATAATCACATAATTTCATTGCATTCAATTAATTGGAATTTTTATATGAATTTTAGAATACAATTTTATTCTGAGAAAAAGGATTAAAAACGTTTCCGTTTTTTAACGATTCTGAACAATACCGAATCGGCACATTTCAATAAAATATGCGATGGAGATGGAATGTTCGTACCTATAGCCTCTGAGACTTTGACCATACTCTCTTTATTGAATGATGTTACTGTCAAATGTATAAAATTATCATATCAGAAATAATAAGACGCGAAGGAGATTAAAAGGACGGTTATTGAATATGTATACGGTTATGTTAAGTTTTTAGCTTGTATTTTTCAATTAAAGTGGGAATTAGCATTCACACAACTTGGCCACCGAAACCCACAGGATGATTATTATTATTTATTTAAAAATCAGAGTATAAAAACATAAAATTACCAGGGTCTCACAAAACTGTCGGAACAGTTTGTCTGTGTGATCAATTGATCATAGTTAAATACAGATCTAACTAATTGTAAATATGTTCAGGTTAAATACAATTTACTTGATGGAGGATGCGAGAGTAAAGTTATTCTGAAATATGAAGGAAAATTAAAAATGTTTAACAAAAAATGTTTTATATTTATTTCATTACTGTTGAGTCGTGATTAATGCGTTACTTAATAATTCGAGTCATAGAGAAAAATATATATTACCTGACTTAAATTTCCCGAACGATTTGGATCATTTCTACATTTTATATCCAAATTAGCTGAAAAAATAAAGGAAATTGATGAAGAGATTAACAGTATTTTGTAAAACATTGTTCCTGCGTCTACGGTTTCGCTGGCTAAATATGTTATTTATAAAACAATAGGCATGATTTGATAACGTTATCGTATTGGACAAGATTAAAATCATACCATTCAAAATAATGCAAATTAAAATTGCATTTGGTGATTAATACTTACATTTGATAGGTACGCCACTTTCTTCAGCAGATCAATGATGTCTCAAAATTGTCACCACGGCATGTACCTCTACAGGGTCAAAGACCGCACGTGTAAGCTATTTCTGAAAGGGAAGGGGTACCACCGAATAAATCTTAATAATCGCCAACTGCGGTACCTACGTATATTAAAAGAACACATCTCTCTCACCAGCTCAGATCTTTTTCAGATTTGACATCTCTAGCCAATGTTGCTATCGCGCCAACGTAGGCGCTCCCCATAATTAGTGCGATTAGGACAACAGCAGTTCCGACTAAAATTTCAAAACAAAAAAAAACTCGAGGTTTTCGTTTTCGACTGTTCTCTCCTTCGAAACGCAACCAAACGTATTTTTTTTTTAAACTGATCAAAAACGAAATGTATTGTGTAGGACTGTTTTGGTACTTATTTGTACTTAGTTTCAAATATTCTTATAATAGTTCTTTATTTGCGGCTTCTCGAGTAGGGCCGTTTTATGCACTATTTGAAGTGAAAGTGGCACTAATTTATAAAGGAGTATCAAAACAATAAATAGAAGACTGCATTGTCAAAAAAGGACGGACTTATAGTAAGTAACCTGACTAAATTGAGATGTATCAGAAGACTAATACATCCTTTAGTACGATTGTGACATATCATACCTTAGTATTTGGAATTATTCCTTAACAGACTTGTGGTATTGGTACTTTTTGATGGATGTGTTGCTGGCTGCTTGATGATGAATAAGAAAGTTCGAATGAAGTTTTAATAGTTTTGGAATGGCGAATGAGTTGACGTATGTTAGTTTTAGTATGAATGACGACCTAAACGGGGAAACGTTTTGTTTTAACGCTGTGAACAAACAAAACATTTTTGAAAATTTAATTTTTTATTTTATTGTAAATTGAAAATAATTTATTCGTGACAAACAGTGTTGTACAAGAACGACTAGAATTAAAATTAAAATTGAGCAAGACTTAAAACTATAACAGTTTTTTTTTAGAAGAGTTTTATCATTTCAACATGGACTCAGTCTCGAGTCCTACATATACTGATGGAAGCGTTCATCAGTGGTGGAAGACCTCCTTGTCCCAAAAGCTACTTCATAGATCTTAAAAATACTCATTGTTTTAATTTTATAGCATTAAAAATTTATTAAAACATGGCGTGACAGGATTTTTTTATATATACTTTTTTTTGTAAATTTCCTACTTAACGTTTTTTATACAATTTAGATCCAAAATTCTATTAGAAACATACGTTTCTTTGATAATTAAAACCTTATGTGCAATATTTTGGTTGACAGCCAGTAAAAAAACAAAACTGGTATCAAAGCATTAACAGAACACGGACAAATATTACCATATCTACAGTATGATCATTGTAGGTATTGCTAACTAATTATTTCGGTTATGCTTGGCTAGGCTGAGATTAAAAGCGAACCATTTATAAAGCATGTAAATTATTAATTTTCCTTATGTTTACGAGACAGTAGTATTTTAGGAGTTATGGCCTCATGGACGACGTAGACAACAACACGTAGAAGACAATTTCACTGAAACAAGAAGAGGTACACCACATGAATTTTGCCTAAAATGGGAAGCACAGAGATAACGCCCGCTGAGGTGTAATACTTATTGACGCTAGATGGATCTAACATGTTCTAGGCTATTGGCTGATGATAATGGATTAGACGGCAACTGGGTGTTGCAATATATATTATTTGAACAAATACATAAAAAATGATTGTTTCATTGGAATTCGCAAGGAGAGTAAATGTGGGAATTTGTGATAGTAAAAATTTAATTGCTATTTTGGTCGTGAAATAGTACGGGTAGGTACATAGTTCTAATACATTTTTTTTTCAATTGATGATTAGAGGGTGAATGGGCGATGATCTATAAAAAAACAAATTGCATTATTTTCATACACTCAAGCGAACTGCATAGTTTCAGCTTGTATGAGTAATTGGTTTTTACAAAGTCAAAATTAATAAAAAGTCTCTGCCAAACCAAAGATACCAAACAAAAGAAGAGTACGTACAAGTACCGAAACGAACCCTGAATTTCAATAAAAGATACCTACCTCTTACCGTTTATAAAATCAAAAATATTACACTGATTGACTGGCTGACACACTCATTAAAACTTTTGACTATTTGTAGGTGACCTGTCAAGGTGAAATTGGGGATCCGCGTCGTTATTTAAGACGAAACTGAAAAAATGGATATAGGCCTCCCCCAAAGAGTGCCACATTGACCTGTCTTGCGCCACCCGCATCCAGCGGACTCCCGCGACCTTTACCAGGTCATCAGTCCACCTTGTGGGGGGTCTACCCACGCTGCGCCTTCCGGTCCGTGGTCGCCACTCGAGAACCTTATATGCTAATATATATATAATACTTATATGCTAATGACAAATTAGAATAATGAAATGAAATGAAATAAAATAATGAAATGTAAAATCAATATTTATTCACAACCAAGTCAATTAATTAATATAAATCAAATAATTATTAAATCAATTTATATCATCACATTAATAAAAACAAAACTTAACCTATTCTCATCTAATAACCCACTCCGAATCATTACTGGTGCAAAGGTGCCCAAAACACTTAAAGCGTTGCCGCGTTGGACTGCAACTGGACAACCTTTGCATCAAGAATGACCCGGAGCGGGGGTCAAGCCACGTGACCCGCACGGTCTGATTAGGGTTATAGGGCGTTGCATGACTGGTACTAGTTTGAACACTTTGAACAGTAAACATAGTGTTTAAAATATGACATGCCTGCATTTAGCGGCTCCCCTGCATCTAATATCATCTTGTTTCGGTTTGTCATGCTCCTTAGATTTCGATTTGTCTTGTTCTTCAGATTTGGGTGGGTAATGTTCCTTAGATTTGGGTGTCTCATGTTCCGTAGATTTGCCGTTAAATGATATAACCCTGCATTTAGCCCTTCCCCTGCATCTAATATAATTTGTTGTCGGTTTGTCATGCTCCGTAGATTTGGGCGTTTCATATTCATTAGATTTGGGTGTGTTATATTCCTTAGATTTGGATGTCTCATGTTCCTTAGAATTGGGTGTCACATGTTCCTTAGATTTACTGGTAAATGATATAACCCTGCATTTAGCGGTACCCCTGCACCTTTGTACGGGGTCGTCATTTTTCTTTTCCTTTGATTCATCTCGGTCTCCGTCTTTTGGTTCATCTTTTGATTCGTATTCATCATCTCCTTGTTTGTATTCATCCTTAGGTAAAGTTTTTTCAGAGTTTTCCTCTGTTTCGTATTCGTGTTTACTTTGTTCAGCTTCATCTTCTCCTTCATCTTCGTTGTTCGACTTATTAGAATCTTTTGTCTCATCTTCACCATTTGGTTCGTATTCGTGTTTATTTTGTTCAGGGTAATCTTCTTCTTCGTGCTCGTTCTTAGACGTATTAATATCTTTGGTGTTATCTTCATCATTTGGTTCGAATTCATAATTTGGTTCATCATGCTTACTAAGCTTGTCACAGTCACAGGGCTTGAGAGCTTTCTGGTCTCCTGTGTACTGAGTGCCATTTTTAAAATAATAACTGCAGTTTACCTAGCAAAAATAAATTACATTAAAAAAGACCTTTGTTAAACCCATCTTAAAAAATAAATATTCTCGTGGAAACAATAATATAGATAGCTTTATATTTTTTGTTATGTTATATTTATCAAAAGCCAAAGATTAACGCAAATAAATGTTACTATTTATCTATTCGTGTAATGCACCTTATTTTTACTTCACGAGTACGGGTGAGCCATGTTTGTGTATTGAGATATGTGCACCTAGGGGCTATGTGTTCACATTGCCTGTGTTGGTATATGTCACAACTACAACCATGGCTTACCTGCGCTCGTGAGATAAAAAGTAGGTACTATGAAACATTATTATTATTGCAAGATATTTAAATTAATATGGCGTTTATGGTTCGGAAAACTAGTTCCATCAGCTACATCTCGTGATTTATATTTATCAATTTTCTGGTAAGTAAGCACCTTAACACACAGCACAAATAATATTCGTTAGGTACACTGGAAAAATAAGATTAGAGGATCTGAGAGGTACACGTACATCAACTCTTAACTCGCTCTCGATGCAAAGGAACTTCAAACAAGCTACTGGACTATACGGATCCCCTATGCATTGATCGGGCTGAATAAATTCAAATTCGTGTGTTAAAGTAAAAAAAAGTGATAAAGAAATAAAAAACACAGTGGAAAACATTGATATTAGTCTAGGTATCGCTGCTTAATGATTTCGGTTATAACAAACCAGTAATGCATTGATTATATTTCCGAATTGGTCGAGATTAAAATCAAACCGTTAATAACCAATACAAATTAAAATCATATTTAGTGACTAGTTTTTGCCCGCGACTCAAACTCTCTCCATGCCAAATTTCATCTTAATCGGTTCAGCGGTTTAAACGTGAAGAGGTAACAGACGGACAGACAGACACACTTTCGAATTTATAATATATATAATATATAAATAGTATTGATTACTGAGTTCGTGTAGACCTAAGTGTTTTCCATTCATGGGACGGTGGTGTCACAAAAAAGTTCGAGATTCATACCGCGCACGGCATCAAAACTAGAATGTGATACAGGTAAAATGTGAGCAGTATTTTTTTTTATTTATTAAAAATTTGATTGCTCTTGGCCAGCATCTAGCCAGGGGGCATAGATGAGGCTGATGTGAAGCGAGCTCACCCAGAAAATCCCTATTCACTCGTGCCTTAAAGAGGTCCAGGTAATAGGACTCGGATATAAGATGCCTGACTAGCTGTGATTGGCCAGCGCCCAGGCCTGGCGCTGATGTTTTGTGTTTGTGCGTGCCAACCGGCCAAGTGCGTGTCGGATCACGTACAACGAAGGGTTCCGTAGCGGCACCTACTAGTCCACATTTAAAACACTATTGAATACCTTGAATCAAAAAAGGTCGTATCTTCATAGGGAAGTCGCGGCACTTACATCTTTTTTTTTGGGAAAAACAGTTTTTCAGTGTTCACTCAAAATCCCGTAATCAAACCAATAAGCATTGAAAGTATTTATTAATGTACACCGCCTCCATTTTTTCAGTTTTTTAATGTTCATAGTTTGGAAATTAGAGGGGGGAACACAGTCATGTTGTACGACTTTGACAGCTAATATCTCACCAACGATTAACTTAAATGGAAAACTTTTCTTGTAAACTCTATATTATTTTTAAAGCCCTATCCAAAAATACCCCTCACATCTACTTGCATTGAAAAAAAAAAACATCCCCCGGTTCCATGTATGGTGTGCCCCCCCTAAAATATCTTTATTTCCTAATTTCACATCACTTTTATGTAGCGGTTCATAGAATACATCTTCCTGCCAAATTTTATAATTGTAGTACTTATAGTCTCCGAGTAAATCGGCTGTGAGATACGGACAGACAGACAGACATACCGAAACTATAAGGGTTCCGTTTTAGCCATCGGAACCCTAAAATGGCTTATCGAGCCGGCGTTTTGTGATAATAAAGTGTTGCGAACGCAACCCCTTTTTAATTGTATAAGTGTACTAGTTACTATGCAGTAGCAAAACGCGCCCGTCGGGCACGGCAAGTGTAAAAGCGGCTTATTAAATCGACCAATAAAAACGCTTCACGTAGACTATCCCCACTACTGTTAGATACGTTACAGATCAAATCTTGCGAATCATTACGCATTACCTACTCTTTGTTCCGACACCATTTTGTATATCTCCATTGGCCAACCTTTTTTGTTAAACCAGTACTTTTGGAAAATTATACAGTCAACTTTTACATCGAAGTTTTTATTTTGAGTCGTCGGTTTCCATCACCATCGGTACCGGCGGCTACATAAAGAATTATTTTATTGTAATTCACAGTACGACATGCATAAGACATGGCTCATGGCTGTGTGTTTTTTTTCATACGTATTTACATTTACAAGACCTAAAATCTGTAACTTACCTACCAACATTACAAATGTAATGTATGAATTGATATGGAATTTATTATATTACCAATAAATATGATTATGATTATGATAATTTTGTGTATGCAAAGGAAAATAAAAATAAAAACAGTGTTTTTTATTTATTTATATTAACGTACCGCGAGCAGGTAATTTGCGCGCCTACTGGTAGTAATTTAGTATTACAAACAGAAACAAGGACTCATAAAAATCATTTTAAGCAATTAAATAACGTTATGCACGAGAGGAGTGATCTAAGGAGTTTTAAGAGAACGTGGTTTTCAGTTAGATCTTACTTCTTTTATAAGCAAATCCGTTTACGAATTTAGCATGTTTTCGCATTTGTATTCATTGCTACAATATTCATTTATGTATTACAAAAACTAGTTTGATTTACGAGTAAGTGGGCAGTATGGGCATCTCTATCTTCTATCTTATCTTACCCTAATTGCATTCGCTTCTCATGTTAACTATAATGTGTATTTTTAATGTATTCATTTTAAGGACGTTGCATGCCGGTTTCTGTTTTGAGCAGTTATCATCGTCCTTAAAATATTACATGCCTGCATTTAGCAGCTCTTTTGCAGCTTTCTTTTGTTTCGGTTTGTCATTTTCCTTGGGTTTGTGTGTATCACGTTCTTAAGATTTATCGTTATTATTTTGGTTCGACTTGACCGGAATAGAGTAGTGTGAATCTGTGGTTATAGAATGTAGAACCAGTATTTAACCATGTAACAAACCATTAATGAACCCTGCTCTGTTTTGGTCGACTTGATACCGGTGACGTATTGTGCACTTTGTCAGTACCATGTATATATATATATATGCGCTTACATATTGACCATGCTGTGTGCACTTGCATGGGATGTCATGCTGGTCTTTAAACTATTATGTTTAAACTCTCAACTAACTCTTACTGTGTGATATCTGTTAAGTGTGCCTTTTGTAATAAAATAAAATATATAACCTTGCATTGAGCGGCACCTCTGCATATTAATGTATAGTCACCACGTGATTCAGAATCATAATTTTTGCGTACTTCATCTCATGGATCGTAATCATCTTTACGTTCATCAGTTTTTCTTTATTTTGTTTATAGTTACTTTCTGGTTTATCATAGTCCGTTAGATTGTCATCATGCTTTTGACAAATTAGTATATGCTAATGACAAATTAGAATAATGAAATGGTCTTAATGTAAAATCAATATTTATTCACAACCAAGTCAATCAAATAATGATTAAATCAATTTATTATATCATCACATTAATAAAAACAAAACTTAACCTATTCTCATCTAATAACCCACGCCGAATCATTACTGGTGCAAAGGTGCCCATAACACATGAAGCATTGCCGCGTTGGACTGCATTTGACAAACTTTGCATCAAGAATGACCCGGAGCGGTGGTCAAGCCCCGTGTCCCGCATGGTCTGATTAGGGTTATAGGGCGTTGCATGACTGGTTCTAGTTTGAATAGTTACCATAGTCTTTAAAATATGACATGCCTGCATTTAGCGGCTCCCCTGCATCTAATATCATCTTGTGTCGGTTTGTCATGCTCCTTAGATTTCGATTTATCATGTTCCTTAGATTTGGGTGTCTCATGTTCCGTAGATTTGCCGTTAAATGATATAACCCTGCATTTAGCCCTTCCCCTGCATCTAATATGATTTGTTGTCGGTTTGTCATGCTCCGTAGATTTGGGCGTTTCATGTTCATAAGATTTGGGTGTGTTATATTCCTTAGATTTGGATGTCTCATGTTCCTTAGAATTAGGTGTCACATGTTCCTTAGATTTACTGGTAAATGATATAACCCTGCATTTAGCGGTACCCCTGCACCTTTGTACGGGGTCGTCATTTTTCTTTTCCTTTGATTCATCTCGGTCTCCGTCTTTTGGTGCATCTTTTGATTCGTATTCATCATCTTCTTGTTTGTATTCATCAGGTAAAGTTTTTTCAGAGTTTTCTTCTGTTTCGTATTCGTGTTTATTTTGTTCAGCTTCATCTTCTCCTTCATCTTCGTTCTTTGACTTATTAGAATCTTTTGTCTCATCTTCACCATTTGGTTCGTATTCGTGTTTATTTTGTTCAGGGTAATCTTCTTCTTCGTGTTCGTTCTTAGACGTATTAATATCTTTGGTGTTATCTTCATCATTTGGTTCGAATTCGTAATTTGGTTCATCATGCTTACTAAGATTGTTACAGTCACAGGGCTCGAGAGCTTTTGGATCTCCTGTGTACTTAGTGCCATTTTTAAAATAATAATCGCAGATCATCTAGGAAAAATAAATTACATTAAAAAAATACCTTTGTTTAAGACCCATCTTAAAAAATAGATATTCTCGTGGAAACAATATTATAGATAGCTTTATAAATTATAATATATGTGATATTTATCAAAACTCTGATAGAAAGATTAACACAAATAAATGTTACTATTTGGGTGAATTTCAAAAGAATTGTACATTCCAAATAATTCCAAAAATCTGTAAAAAAATAAGTATTAGAGTAGAATGTTTTCCAGATATGTTTTCACGTCGTCTAACTCATTTTTGTAAAGTATTCGTAAAGTTTTAAAGTTTGTAACTGATAGATTTCTAAAAAAAACTAATTTTTGAAAAAATCATAACTTTGTTTAAAACAGCTCGGGCCAAAAATATTAATTAGGGTCTATTAAAGTACATAATGAAATATCTAGAAAATGGGTTGTTAGGTTTCTAAAACGAACATATTATATCAAAATATTTTTTCATAGTTCGGGGAAAGATTTCGTCCCTTTGTGTTACGTCAGCTGTGTAACGCTGAATTTTCTGTTTAACATTCGATAATGTAATGTATCCATAACAGTTTTATTTCGGGCTACAATTGGTCTACTACCAACACAAGCGAATGTGTCGACACCTCTATTAGTTTTTGCGTAGTAGTACGATAAAGAGTGAGAGTTCCCACATTTAATTCCACTTTGTAACATGCCTAAAATACGTAATTTAATTATTTCTTACTGCTGTTTTTACATAATTGTATGGTGGAGTTAGTGGGTAAACTGCTTTGCATATTCGAATGCTAGAATGTCGTAGTTTTTTTAAATTCACATTTCCAACCCAGATTTGCATCCTTTGTGTGACATTTTGCGCCTTTTGTGTGACGTTTTGACGTTACACAATTTTTTCTCCCTTACAAATTAATTCCTTTGTATGACATTTGTATAACATTTTTGAGAATATTCCGTTGTGCTACGTATATTTTTTTTGAAATCCACCCATTTATCTATTCCTGTAAAATACCTTATTATTACCTCACAAGTACGGGTGAGCCATGTTTGTGTATTGAAATGTTAGCGTGTGCGTAGGGGGTTTGTGTTTACATTGTCTATGTGTTTATAAGTGTCACAACTACAATATTGGCTAACCTGCGCTTGTGAGATAAAAAACATGTTTCTTATTAGTGGCTATTAATATATTTAAAAAAAACATTATTAATTGAACACACACACACATGAATCTATTATTTTATTATGCTCTAATACCTAAATGAATATAAGGTTGAAATGTGTGTTACAAAAATAATATGAATTGTGTACGCGCCTATTAGCATTAGATTGCATGTAAAAGTTAATGATGTCAATGCACGTTGCTTGAAGATGAAAATGATAAGTCGATTAAATTTATTTTATGTTATATTTAATTATGAAATCTAAAAATTCTAGATAATTATTTGATGTATTCATTTCGCAATGTTTACACAGAAATGTCTTAATCATGAGTTTGTAATGTCAAATTAAATAATATTTAGATACACTATACAGGCCCCATCCCATTGCATGAATGTAATAGGTAACCTGAAAGTTTAAATATGTATTGTAAATTTAAGCAATATATACCTACACTTTACAAATTATCATTGAATATTGTAAATACCTACCATTTATATATGCTAGTTGTCACTTTAGAATACGAAATTTGTAATAAATATAATGCAATTCAATACTCAAAATATAAGTTCAATACTATAGTCAATAATGTACCTTAACTTTATTATAAAGATAAATCTAAAAACTAAAGCAATGTTCAATCATATTTTTTATTTATTTTAAAAAGAAAAATTGTAGGTGGATTTGAGATAGGTATGTATAATGTGGGTAGTGAATAAGAAAGAAGTCTTGGTCTAGAAATCGTGTTTGACTGACATACCTTTACACATTGCATCTTATTTAAACAAGCTATACCTTCTGGACTATTTGGATCCCCTACGCACATTGGGGAAGGAAATTCAAATTCGCGTGTTAAAATAAAAAAAAGTGATAAGAAATTAAAAAATACCGTGCAATTCATTGGTATTGCTGCTTAATGATTTCGGTAATAACCAACCAGCAATGCTTTGATTATATTACAGAATTGGCCGAGATTAAAATCAAATCGTTTATAAACAATACAAATTAAAATCATATTAAGCGATTACTGAGTTCGTGTAGGTACACCTGTGATTTCCGTTCACGGGATGGTGGTGTCCCAGACAGTTGGAGATTCATACCGAGCACGGGGTCAAAACAAATGCATTAAGGCCGTGTATTACCACTTTTGAGTTTTTAAAAACCATCTGAGACATAGAATATATTGTCTTAAAATCTAGAAAAAAATTATGTGTTACATAAGGATCTTGTCTAGTCAAAATCGCAGTCAGTTACATGACCTGATGAATTTCACTCGATAGAAAAAAATCGCGAAGTTACCCCTTTTTGGAATGTATTTTCAATACTACGGCTATATTACTGATATTTAACGTTTTATTTTTGTACTCAATTAAAGATCGTAAATAGTTATAGACAAATTCGCAGGGTTTGCTTTGATAGAATGATTGGCTTAATGACTATATAGCTAAATATTTACAAAACTGCGCGCAGAGCTTGCGTAGAGAGCGGGATGGTTAATTATAAACTCACGCGTGTTAGAGCGGGACATTTGCGTTGGGGATACCTCCCCTTAAAATTAAACTAAAAAAATCGTGTAAGTGTGTGTCGGGCCACGCGAAATATAGGCCATGTAGGATTTCGTATTTGTCCTCCCGTTACATTATTATTAATTTTTAGGGTACGTCCCCTACACGTAAAGTGGTGGTGCATTTTTTCCTTTCAAATCCCATAATGTGTGGTGTCGTTGGATAGCTCGTTTAAAAATATTGTCAGGTTTTTAAAACCATTTTTTGATTAAAGAATCTGTTGGCGTGATATTAAGCTTTAAAGTGTAAATTTTTGCTATGGTCAAGTGCCCCCCCCCCCCCTCCCGCCTGCTTAACGGTGGCTACTAGGTATGTGCAAAAAATCGTGGTAGTAGTATAGACGATGAATTTAAAAGGAAACCTATCAGAGTTAAGTAGACATTACTATTTAACGAGTAATAGTCGAACTTAAGAATTCGTACAATTTCCATTGATACCTTAGATAATGTTGTTAATTCTCTCAAAAACATAGTACATATAAGCTTGCAAACTTTTTAGTCCATATTATGTAGGTAACGGGTGGACAACTACGGAACCCTACCTTGCGCGTGGCCCGACACGCACTTGGCCCGTTTTTTAACTTAAAAGTTTGAAGTTTTACTGCTTCAAAGCCCAGGCCTGAAGACCTGAGTATAGGTATATGGTTTTAATTTCAACACGATACCTCCATGCGTTCTCGAGATACAGTTTTGACAGACAGACAGACAGACTGACGGACAACAAAGTGATAAGGGTTCCTTTTTTTCCTTTTGAGGTACGTCACCCTAAAAAATTTGAGCACCTTACCTCAGTAGCTCTAGTATAATTTTTTTCGAAACATTAACTAATTCGAACGCGTTTGCGTTTTGTCTCAAAATGTATGAAAGTGGTATGAAAACGTGAACAGCGCCTCTGGTGGTCACTAGTGGAAACTAAAACAGCGAGTATAACATTTGTTGCTAACCGATGAAAGCGCGTATTTCAAACGGGTAGCATTTAACGAACCACCAAATTAGTTGCCGAATGATGCTCTAAAAAATTACATTGATTACCAAAAATACTAGATTCGCACCAAATTTTCAACTCCTTTTAAATATAAAGTGCAACTCAAAGAAGTAACATGTCGATAACCTATTAAATTTAATTGTTACCAAATAAATTAGTCACTACCCAAAAATACTTAATGATCACCTAATTTCAAACACCAAATTTCATATAATTTACATCCAAATATTACAAGGCTCGTAATCCTATTAAAATTATTTACACCCAAATAATTCTTTCGATACCCAGAAATACTACATGATCACCAAATTTCACGCGGCAATTGTTTTTTAACGCCCCACGCGCAAAGCAGTTCCAATCTAGTCTAACCTCATTGCTAGCACACTGATGCGGTTTTCCATACGGTCCGTCTCGCTCGCACGTCGCACCGCGTGCGAGCAAGACAGCGCTAAATGATTTTATTTTATAGAAGCTTCAAAATTTCTGTAATTTTAATGAGACACGTACATAACATAATTTAATTTAATATCTTTTCAACAGTGCTTTCCGTACTGGTCGCATACAGCTATTTGTTCTCAGATGTTTTTGCCTCTACTCTATTCGCTGATAATCGTCAATTTGCCTAGGTAGTAGTATTTTTCTATGACATCTATTTTTATTTCAAACTAGTGGACATTGGAACAGTATTGACGGATCTCCGCTGGCGCGGAGCTCCTATTTTGAGTTATTTTGGCCCTTCGGGCCGATGCAAAACTAACATAACCTAAACCTACCTATACCTATTAACTACCTTTAATTTTTCCATGAAAGTCTATCTAAATTAATAAAGTAAACTCATTTGAGGACCTTTATCCATTTTCATAACAAACTAACAATTTAATAAATCAACAAAACTCATTTTCAAATAAAAGTTTCCAATCAAACGCGCTCACGTCAACGCATTAAAAAATTAATAATAAAACTTTTTGCAGTTCGTAAACCATCAGCAATAGGTAGTTAGAATGAAACAGCAATAGGTACCTTTCCCTCTAACGACAATTTGTATTTGATTGAGTGAGATAGCAGTATACGTGTTATTATTTCACACAGCCACATTGCGCGTTGTTTTTTAAATTAATTTAGAATTTTACTTTCTAATTTATAACATTTTGGAAATGACTAAAATATTTATAGTGCTAAAAACAATTAATTTGTAACTGTTTACTAAAATGTAGCATGCGATGTGTATAATATTTGGATGTAATTCTAATGAAAAAAGGTGCATGAGATTAGGTGGTAGTTTAGTGTTTTTGGTGGTACTTGACAATTTTTTTGATGCGATTATAAATTTATAGGAACGCAATAAGTAAAATAGGTGCAAGTGCTGCAAAAATAGGTAGTATATTTTTGGTGACTCGGAATTGCTGATCGATAAATTTTTTTGAGTGTTCAACCTTATTTTAGGGTTCGAAAATTTGATGATATCAAAAGTTATTTAGGTGATCATTTTATTTGTTCCCATTTCAAACTCGGTGAGAGCGTTTTCATACAGTTTGAGACAAAACGCAAACGCGTTCGAATTAGTTAATTTGTCGAAAAAACTTATAGTAGCTACAGTTTGTCATGATGCGGATATAATAGGACCTTTTCCATTTGATTACAGCATACACCAACCGATCGGGTGGTGGTCGGTGGTGGTACCGAACCGATACACCATTGTAATTTAAAGTGAAAAATAAACGCATTTGTATTTGCTCAACCTTTCACAACGAGTACCTACCTGACACAAAATTTTCCATAAGAATTAATCCTCATGACAATATCGCTCCGTCCCATTTCCCCGCCTTCTCCGTCGCGTAACGACCACTTAAGGGGACGCGACACTTGCTGAATTTCGCGGCCCGCTGCACACCTTATCTGGTTAAGGGGATATGTGGGGATCATATGAGACCAGTAAAATATTTTTATGACAGTCGGGATCTTATGTGATTCAATTTGGTCGATTATACTGATATTTTGAAAGGAATTTTGATTTTTAATAATTTTACGTCACACCTAGCCATACAAGTGGCGATTACCGCACGTTCCGCGAGCGGAAAATCCCACTTCCTGGCAAAATAAAATTTGGTCACGGTTCATGAAACAGCCTGGTGACAGACGGACAGACGAACAGACGAACGGACAGCGGAGTCTTAGTAATAGGGTCCCGTTTTACCCATAGGGTACGGAACCCTAAAATACTTTCCACCCTAGGGTCGGAAAAGCGATTTTCCAGACATGAAAAACCGAACTTTCCGAACAAGCGAGATGAAAGCATATTTCACTAAGCAGATATTTTCCAACGGCGTTAATAATACTTTCGTCGGTATAAGTATAGTTCGTATACAAAACTGTAAGGCAGTTCACATCAGGTAGCTAAGCTTGATTATAATTCAATTGCCCAGGTCAAATTCAACGGTGCTCCTATTCCTTACAGCCCGAGTGTGAGATTTAGGCGTATACTTGGACAGTACCCTGAGTTGGAGGACACAGGTCGCTGAAGTTAGTAGAAAAGTAATAGGCTCGCTTCACGTGCTCAATAGACTTAAGCATTTCTTACCTACTAAAACCAAAGTTCTTTTAGTCCAAACTTTAATTCTACCTTATCTGGACTTAAATGAAGATCTTCTAAACAAGCTAGACCGCCTCCTGAATAACTGCATTCGTTTTGTCTTCTGCCTCCGTAAATACGATCACGTCTCCTCTTTCCGCCTTAAGCTTGGCTGGCTTCCCATCCGTCAACGTCGTAACATTCGCATGCTTTGCTCCCTTTTTTCCATTCTCAAGGACCCTAATTCTCCGGAATACCTCAAAAGTTTCTTATAGTACCAAGATGTCAATCGTCTCCGTCAGTTTCGCTCTTCAGGCAACCTTTCCCTCTCTATCCCACTTCACCGAACCGGTTTCATGTCTTACTCGTTTACCATTCAAGTAGCTCGTCTCTGGAACGGTCTACCCGTTAAAATCAGGCAATCTCCGACCAAGATAGCGTTTAAAAATTCTCTCCGTAAGTTTTTCGCCAGCAGAACCGAAAATTCCTGTTTCTGTTTAATAGTCTCGTCTGTATATATTATATAATATATGTATATATATATATATATATATGTGTGTGTGTATATATATTGTTAATATTTATGTATTAGTATTAATATGTAGGATACTTAGAATATATGTTAAAATTTTGAAGTTGCACCGCCCACAATCTCTCTGCTTTGCCCTAAGGTTGACTGGTAGAGAATGCTTATGGCATTAAGTGCGCCTTTTGTACCATAAGTTTTACTTTTGTGCAATAAAGATTAAATAAATCAATAAATAAATAAGCCCAAGTGCTGTCAAATTAACGCAAGCAAAAATCTACCTTACAGTCAGAGCTCGTAAGTCTAGTTTTGCTTGCGTTCGTTTGTCAGAATTTGGCCATAGAGTTGTGTACGAACCATACCAGTATAACAGACTAGGTGTGAGCAAGTACCCAATATTAATTACTTACCCAAGCACGCATTTCGACTTTATAGCCGTTGCGCTATTTTTTTATTTAAATGTTTTTTTTTAACCTGACTGTGGCTTGAGAGTTGCCTGGGGAAAATCCAGGGGAAACCTCCGACACGACCACGCGGGCGGTTTAAGGCCGTTGCGCTAATACTTATCGCCGGGGTACTAAAAGTAAAACATTCAGAATCAATCATATATTTATATGCACAACATACTTTGACTTATTTTAAAAGGGTGAGGGTGAAATGTCTGTCAATAATATTTTTTGTCTTCTCTTCTTCTTTGACTCGTATTTGCTAAGCAATAGCACAGAATCTTATTTTATCTTATATCTTTAAACGAGCAATTATTGTATATTTATTTATTTATTTGTTTCGGGGATCTCGGAAACGGACGAAATTTGGTATGTGGGGGTTTTCGGGGACGAGCAATCCCATGCCCGGGAAAACGCCGAGCAAAGCTCGGTCGCCCAGATATTATTATCTTTAAACGAGCAATTCTTGTATATATATTTATTTCGGGGATCTCGGAAACGGCTCTAACGATTTTGATGAAATTTGGTATGTGGGGGTTTTCGGGGACGAGCAATCGATCTAGCTAGGTCTTAATGCCCGGGAAAACGCCGACCAGATATTAGTATAATAGTATGCAATAGGCAGTACTGTCTTGTTCCCGTGGCCTGTCCGGATAAAACTAAGTATTTATTCTCTTAGTACTTAACTGACGCCCCGTGCTTCTTAGGTAATACTTTTATTTTTATTTGAGTTCACAGTAGGTACGCTTATAAAAACGAGGAACCGTCGGAAACGTCCTTAGCTGCTGACGATTTCTCCAGATTTTTTAAGATTTACGCAAATAGGTAGGTATGTGGAGCAACGTGAAACATAGATTGTTCTACATTAAAAGGTATTAAGAAATTTTCAATTCATTCTTTTAAAATTCAAAGCGATCAATAAATTACAAGTAGGCAGTAGGCGCGAACCATAATTGAAAAGTTGAATAGGGTTACCTTTCCCCATCATAAACACCGGTTGTGTACTCAAAATACTATCAAACAGCCCTCATATCCTACTATAAATAAAGATTAAAAACCGTGACTAGAATTTGCTAGCGAAAAAATAAAACCCGAAGGGAAAAATACGATATTGCTTTTAAATATGAAATATTACGTTGGAAGTGTGCCGGTATATGAAGAAAAAGGGGTGAACCCTTGTCAGATGCGTCTTCATTGGGGAAACAATGAAATGGTATTAGGCGCGCACTTTGTTACATTGTGTTTTTGACCGGGTATGAAGAGATAGGACCTCCGGGGTCAGGTTGGTGAGCCGGGACTTCGCGTGCTGACGTCTGGGCCGCGTTATCCCTGACATGACCGCTGTCTTGGTAGTGTCGTCGATTTTCCGGGTAAACTGCGGATTTTGTATAAGTACCTTCTCTTTGAAACCAGATTCATCGTTTAGGCTGTAGATGTTTTTATCGTGTCCCTCCATGTCTGAAGCTAACGTCATTTAAAAAACTCCATATTTCAAATTTAATTACAAAATATTTATTCATCTTACATCAGACATCATTCAGGGCGTAACTGTACTAAGATAATGCTAGGAGGATGATGATGATATTTATTCATCTCGACTATAGTCGAGATCTGGCATCTTTGCCTTAGTGCGTGCCATCGACGAAGACGCGCCCCTCCACCGCCCATTCATTCCGTACAAATGCGATTAGATTAGTAGAGCGACATCAGCAAGTCACCATAAGCAAGCCGCCGAATGCAACATGCGCAGAATTAGGTATTGTTAGTTACCAAAATCATAACTATTTCTTCTCGCTTCTTAAATTAATATCATGACCAGGCGAATGAATCAAGTTATTCTAGTTACCAAGTTATTCCATTTAACAAGATCTATTTCGAATCTATCCTTTTGTCAATTCAGTATTAACCCAGTCTAATCCAGCGACTACAGACGGCGCGCTGCGGTTTCTTGTGTCAATTATGCGCCTTCGAACGGGCTCAGCCTAAACATGTATTCACTATTATTACAGTAGGTACACACTCGTAACTTACATAACAATATTATGTTTATAGTTATTATTATTGTACAATATGTTTTTCAATAAATTATTCTTATTCTTATGTATGAGTATATTAACCAAGGACAAGTGTTTCTTGAGTTTATGTGGATGATACTTCAGCCTGATGAAAGAAGTATATTATATCATCAAAAAATAATATCAATTTGGAAGCAACTGGCAATTAAAAAGAAATCCTTAGTATTGTTTGGTTATATTTTTATTTATTTATTTTTCCTCTCAGGCTAGGTTTGTACAATATTCCTCTCAAAAGTAAAATATAGAAATACACTCACAAAACATAAAAACATTATAGAGTGCCGCCGGCAACGAGGCAGGGACTAAGCTACCGGTGGTTAGGGCGACAGAGAGAGGAACCTCCTGACTATCCGCGCCGTGTCCAGGAGTACCGCCTTCTGTATCTAACGCTAGATCCAGCCATCTAGCGAGAGTCTCTTGACGTGCTGGTCATCTTCAGCCTGCAGTCGTCCACTGCTGGACATAGGTAAGCCTTTCCTAATTCACGCCACCACACCCGGTCCTGATATAGGTAGCATAGTATTAAACCACTAGTCAAATAAGCAACTTTTTATTAAATGTCAAAAACGATTTGTTAATATGAAGTTTGCAGGGAAATACTGTCTTAGTGACGTTACGAAGACAGTGTGAGTAGGTTTGTTCAAATCAGCGTCCTTTTTAAATCTTTATGCTTATAAAATCTTTCAATTAGCTAAAATAAATTAATAATTGATGTTTTTCGAGTATTTTCGTTAGATCTTTTATTAGTCAAGTAAAAAATAATTTATGTTTACCTTAGTTTAATACCCTATTATGTACTCAGGTTATCTTGCACATCGATTGTATGTATACCTGACCAAAAACACGTAAAAAAAAAGGCTTGACATTCAATTTGTTGGGTAAAACTTTACCACATATTACTATGAATTTATGATAAAGGCCCCAGTGTTCAAAATTCGATTATGATTTACATAGGTTCAGCACGCTTAGAACTTTGTGAATATTGGGTTCAAGGATCATCGGAAAGTTTGGAGCTTTCGGGGACAGGAAAAAGTTTGCGATAAAATATATAACTTCTGCTTAAATGCAACTATGTAGAATATGTGCCGAAAAATATGATCGACGTTGTGTGCTTTCCATATATGTTTCTGTGTTATCTCCTTGTTATCTCTTTAAAGCTTAGGTTATACATCTATTGCTACTGTACATCCAATAAGAATCAAATTATATATAAAATACATTATCGGCAACCATTCAACTCTTATCTAGCCCATCGTTCCACTTAAAACAGTATTTTACTAAAAGAAAAATTATTTAGCAAGCGCTCGCTGAATCCCGATTGGTAAAAGACAAAGAGTCGATTGTGGAAACGTCGAAAATGGGGAATCAATTAAAGGAACCATCGATTCCGGCCGGGCCCGTCCAAGATAACTTTGACCCGACACTCCATATCTTTTTAATTTCAAAGATTACCTGATAGGGCTGCAAACTGGTCTTTTATTTATTATCGATATTTCGAATTTTGGTTTGTTGAAATTGTTTGCCAAAGTTTTGTATAATATCTCTATTTTTACGTTAATGACTCATTAAAACTTTGAGGTTTGATTTGATTCATATTTGAACACCTTTTTAGGTATTTTGAATTCGAAAGTATTGTCTGTTCTGTTGCGATAGTTCTAAGCTGTTTTTGTGTAGGTTTTTTTTTCAACATTAATGCAATGTATCGTTTATTAAGAGATATTGGTGCACACTACAATAAAGAACACATTTTATACTAATTTATTTAATATCTTTAGGTATATACATCATCAAAATCACACAATCTGTACAATAAAAGTATGTAGACAGTATCTAGTGATATATCTCTTATTTAAAATAAAAGATATAGTTTATACATTAAAATTAATAACTATGTTATTTCGAATAATTAACAATTATTAATTACGTTACATAGTTTTAAATATTTTATTGTGCAATAATTTTGTTTTATTTACAATTCAACAAGCGTGAGGGGGCAAGCCTGGTTAGTTTATACTAAGAAGCTAGAACATAAGTCACTAACAATAAACGAAGTATAAAATAATATTTAAATACGAGATAAAGGATAACGGGAACATTAAAGTACGTTAAATGTTTAGAACGCTTGGAAGAGAACAATTTAAAGTTACAAGGTATTTTGGCACATTCAGTACTTTGTTTAATATTACAATGCGTATGCAAAGCGCTCGCTATATGTAATTTGTTAAATTTGTATGTAAATGTACACTAGATAATCTCTGGAGACTTATGCACTGTGTAATATTTAAATTAAATGTAAATTGGGAACGATACGGCCTTTTGGGGTTTCATGTGTTCGGTAAACATGAAATGGGGGGTTGACTTTGATATGACCTTAGCTTTTGTACATACTAGGTTTTATATGTAAAAAAATTCGCGAAAAAATTTTAGGCTCGTTACACACATCATTTACATATAGATTGGAATTACAATGTATAATTTCACTACGTTTTGCGATGTCAGAGCAGTTATATTGCACTGCAGCATTCGTAGCATTCGTCCCTCTCGCACTACATAGGTACTTGCCAGTAAGACACGAATGCTATATGTCCGAAATAAACGCGATTATGCTAGCTACGTTAGATACGTATAATAGCTGCCACTTTATCACTTGTCGCTGTGTGTATGACATCTCTCCATCGTATATTTTGATATATATATTGTCGCTATTCGTTTCGGAATGGTATATACTCGTATATGTCAATTCATATACTTTGACGTAAGTATATTGAAAAACTCATAATTGAACGTTTTTTAAATAAGTGTAAGTTATAAAATGGCAACTATAATACACGTGCTGATCAAGGATTTCCCTGTCAAAAAACAAATTTATAAACACAAACGTTGGCAACCCTAGCGCGTCTTCTAAAAGACGGAGTTTGTTTTTCCGCCGCTCCAGAATCCGCTCAAAAGAGCCATTCATCATAAAATAAAAATGGGGTTTTTAAAATCGTGTTGAAATTACAAATTCTTAAAACTACTCGTAATTTTGGATCAAAACAATCGATACAAATATAGAAATCTCACTCTCTGTCTTCATGCGAAGGATATGACACAAGGACTTTAAGATGATATGTTTAATTATTATGTACTTATTGGTATTAACATATTAGGTACTTGGATAGTAAAAGGTAGATAAAACTGTAAAGTTTGGCAAAATCATACACTTAGAAGATAAACGCTTAGGGAATCTCTTTAACTACTTTATACAATGTTTTATTTATTTGGGTCATACACAGATTTCACAGGATAGCATAATTATATAAAGTTAAGCGCTAGAAACCCTCATATTATCTTCGTTTGCATAAAACCCACATATTAAAAGCCTACCTTGCATACAGTCAAGGACACCGATATGTTTACATATTTTCAAGTTATTCCGTTGAAACAAGGTCAAACATGCATACACAATATTTTTGCCGTCGAGGGCCAGGAGACTTGTTTTCCAACTGTGTACGACCCGATTAGGCTAAAAACAAAGTTACAAATGACATGATAGTTACTCCGAATCCCAAGCTGACAATAAATTCTCATGTTAGATTTTTAACAAATGAGACAGATGAAGCCCAAGAAGTTTAAAGAGTGAATAAAGCTTGTTTGTAGACGCTGACCGAACGACACAAACTTTTTCTTAAGAGTAGAGGTAGGGGGCTAGCATCCTAGCCAGAGGCCAGCTCCACCTTACAAAAGACCGATGCCACAATTCTAGGTACTTGTTCAGGTAAGTGCTGTCTTACTGGCGGTAAGTAAGTAACCAGAGCTCCCAAGGATTCGCTGTGTTGAGACTGAGGGACCTACATATCCACTCCAGCTATCAACACAACGTAGGTATTCATAAGTCACTTAACCGTAGTTAATACTTCTGGAATCTCGAGCGTCCATAGGCGTCTGCTTCCCATCAGGTAGGCCGTTAACTAGCTTGCTACCGGCCGTAGTATAAAAATTAAGAAAAACCGGCTCTAACTCCAAACCCTTTGCAGAGCAGTGACGGTATTTACGTTTTGGTCTGTCGGCGCGTTGGTCAGCTCGACTTATTGTAAAAACACTGCCAACTCACAGTGTCTGTATCGGAATTTTCGTCAGTGTCGGGAATCGGAGCCATCATTATCTATTGCTATCGGAAGTGGAATGTTTGGGAAGGAATATGAGCAAAGAGTAATCTTGGCAGTATTCGTTCGTACGGTCACTATAAAATAAACTACAAAAAATCTTTTTTTTTCAATAATATTCCAAGATCCGAGTTAAAACTGTCTCAGACTCCCTCCACATTTAGATCACTAATTTCGTGAAAATATACCACGAGATGTCTCTTAAATTAAAAAGGCGGATGGCACCAACATACGACCAAACATGCGATTTCATTTTTGCTTGATTGATTTTACGCTTACGTAAGGCCAACGATACGAAATAAATAATAAAATAAAAGAAAAGGAGATACTAAGAATGACGGATTAGACGAGGATGAATAATATCTCGTCTCATTTGTGAC
Organism: Cenopis cana; assembly: GCA_951800055.1. NCBI lineage: Eukaryota > Metazoa > Arthropoda > Insecta > Lepidoptera > Tortricidae > Cenopis > Cenopis cana. The sequence continues at coordinate 593,822 of OX637479.1, read as the reverse complement.
CGTTAGCCAAATACAGATATTGCACTGCACTCTTGCACCTTTCATCTTGCTAACAGGGAGTTATTGCACTATTATATTCGAAGTCTCTTTACAAAAAAAGGGTGTGGAAAGGGGTTTCGTTAGAAGTCAATGCAATAGGTTTTTATCCCTTAAAATTATTAAAATATTCGTTTCACTTTCATAAGAGAGCTGTTTTACTTGAACGCATGACAGCTGACCGATTTTCCAATCCGCAGATAAAATTATCCGTATAGGTTAAAATAACAACTGTCATTTACTGAGGTCAAATGGAAGAAAAAGACACTAGTTTTATCCGACAGATAGTTTAATCTGAGGATTGAAAAATCCCTTACAGGGCATCAAAGCAAATTTTCAATACACTAATTTAGAAGGACCGTCGGGTCCAGTTATGCCGGTTGAGCTGGGTTGAGGTAGTAAATGAGTCACACTATGAAATCGATGTGTACCAGGAGGACTATCACCACTAATGGCTGCCGCCAGCATCGGACGCTTCTAGTGCCTGAAACAAAAGAGATTAGTGTAAATATACGAATACACTAGAAAAAGCGAAATTTGAAAGGGTTAGAGTTAAACCAAAAATTAAATTGAACGTCATTCTAGTGTATGCATGCAGGCAACGAGCATGTCTGTGGTAACAGTTTTCCATCAGGAGGGCCGTACGTTTGACTACCACCGACGTGGTACAAAAAATATGCTATATCTATGCGCTATTATTACACAAAGAGTCACGCATTGAAATAATGCATACTAGTACTCGTAATTCCCCCTATAATATGATTTTATAAATCTACGTACTAGTAAACTCAGCGAAATCCTTCTTGCCGATATACTAAATATTCCCAACTAAGGAATATATTAGAGGGCAACATTGTGTTTATTTTATTCCTTTCTGCTCCGCCTTCCGCTCGCTGTATCAGTATCCACTTGATTGGGTTTATGCTAACATAAAAATATGCGCAAAATAAACTCAAGTCGTATAAGTTAAAGGGAAATAATACGCGGATGAGAAAAATCTTATATTTTTACTTTTATTTAACTTGTTTCTTCACTCACGCGTTATCGCTATTCTGATACATGGGATTTGATAATTTCTATTTGTATTTGACACAATTCAGTGGCAAGTGTTTAGTGCCTTGTATATAATAGAGCCCTTTTGGATTATTAGAATGTATTTAGTAAAATCATGCCAAGTTTCAGTTGGTTGATATTCATAAAAGAAAATATATTTTAGTGAACTGACTTTTCCGAAAACTATTTTACAAATTGAGACTGATCAAAGGATAGTTATTATGTTTACCCTTTAGTCAGTAATCTTCACATGCGAGTGATCCATTATTAAGAGGGCGTAGATGGATGGTAAAATTTTTGCAAATCGTGTTTTCACTTTTAACAGACTGTAGGAAAATAGTTCAAGGTTAATATACTGAAAGGACAGATATTTCATCACTATAGATGTTGAGATCTAGGTCGATAAACATTGGCAAAAGTGCATATGTGGGCTCTTAAACAACATTCTTATGAACAAATTGACTGGAGTTATGCTAGGCTTTACACAAACGCGTTTATGCCTGTTCGCAATTCTTGACATACGCAATTTTATTTATTTATTTATACAAACAGTTGGATTTCACAGCATTACAGTAGTACCAAAGCACTGTGAAATAAATTCAGAAATACTAACAAAACATAAATAACAATTACACAGAAATACTTAACAATTACACAGAAGAAGGTCGTTCATCCATCTTCTCGCAGAATTTAAGGCATTCATTACACACATCTGTTCATCTACTCGCAAATATGTCGCAGTTTGGTGCTGATTCAAGCAACGAGTTTATGAGGTTGCAAAGCACGCACAACCGGGGATTTTCTGCGAGACAAGGTCCTCGCAGCTGGCGCACCTAGCAGATGGCGACAACGAGGTCGAAAATTAAATCTAGTGGGCGAGGGAACATACAGACGCACCAACTGAGCGACTAATTCAGGACAATCAGAATTACCGCGTAAAGTCCTTCCAGCTGCGGTAAGGAGTCCCAGGTTTCGTCTCACCTCTAGGGAGCCAAACCCTAAAACGCCCAGCAAAAATTTTGTAGGGTACAAGATCAAGCAATTTTTCACAACAGATATTTACTCGTACCATATTTATTCTTTAGTCCTCATTTTTGGACAGAAACTTTTCTTCTTATTCACACTGGTATACAAACATTTGTTTTTCAATAAATGAGAAAAAGAAATTAAAAAATGATTGTGATTCATATTATAGTGTGATAAATTGAGATTCTGAACAATTGCTGATAAGTTACGTCGTCGCCAAACTATCGTTATCGGCCAGAAAAAACCTTATTTTACACCTGCTATTCAGAAAAAAGTACTTGTTGCTCTCGAATGAGGGATCAAAGTCGTATTATTCTTCCCTCATTTCATTTTCTTTTCATTTATTTATTGTTAACCATGGTATTCTAAGATTTCAAGGGTTATGAGGGCAACAACGACTCTTTTCCTCATAGAAGGTTTGTAAAGCAGTATGTATCAATCGGTAGAAAAAATATATTAAGTAGAATCTTTCGCTTTCGAAGGTAAACCGTAAATAAGCCCTCGCCGTAAATAAGTATATCATTTTGCTCCCTTAAGATACAATCTACCATTTTATATTCGTTCTGATACGCAAGAAATCGACCACGCGTACTACCTATAAATCATTTGAGAAATTGTGAAGTAACAAAAAAAAAACTTCGATTTAATTTTTGAAACTAATTTTCAGATTTTAAGAGAATTTTTTTCATAATAACACATTGGACCTGAAGATACGAACAAATTTTAATCACCCGACGACTACAACCCTTGTATGTATACCTAACCCCAACCGTGTTCGGAATCATTCTAAATTCACCCCTATAAGCGCTCACCCTCGAACTACCAACATAAATGCACGATCAAATATAATTTCCTCGATAGATCCCCAGATATTTATTCAAACGCTCGGTCTCTACTAGATATCGTATTATTTGGCCGTTCAAACACTTTTTCCTTTGCCTCCGCCGGTAAGAATTGATTGTGGGAGGTCTCAACTGAATATTTATGAAGGCAAAGTGTGTATGCGAACTCACTGAATCTTTAATCTGCGGGTATCACTCGAAGACGTACCCACTTGCCAATTTCGGGGTAGTGAGGGCATAAAATTTTAAAGTGAGAAGGTAGGAAGACGGTTATTCATACGGGGAGTTGTGGGGGCTTAAAGTGGAATAGGTGTTTGGAAACTTTTCGTGTGAAGGTTCAACGTCTGGTATTCAAAGGAATTTAAACGGTTTTAAAGCTATTTTACGATGGGAGCATGGCTATTGAAGCAACATATTTTGAAGTAGATGTAAAATTCATATTCAAAAAGGATCTACATCTTTTTGCATACCAATATTATATTAATTAATATTTATTGAAAATAATATTGTCGGCGTAAGCAATTATTGTATACACGAAGAAAAAATAGTGAAAATATATGTAACTTTGTAAGGCAAACACCCAAAAGTTGACATCTTAATTCCTAATAATGTAGACATAATTTTTGAACTCTATTGTTATGAATTAAGATTGTTAAATTGCAAGTGTCCCATAACAGAATTGACAATTAACTTGACTAAACTGGCATGCTACCTATTCCATGGATTCTAAATAATTTACCTAAAGTACACAAATGCAGAAATTCATGCTTCTTGTATGCCACCATTAATTCTATATTATTAGTAGTTACAACCACAAAAAAGTATTAGGCCGAGTACTAGGAGTTGCAAAATATAAGCTAATAGGTAATTATGTTTTAGGACTTCATTTTGTAAACTCATTGTTGACAAATTTAGGTCCTGCTCTCAACAAAGTGCATCCTCGGGAGCTCTGGAAACCTTGCTCATCTGCAGGAACACAGCACTACATACGCATAAAGTAAATAATGTTATTATGGCTGCGGTCTTCTGCAAGGCAGAGGTACCTCCCCAGGTGGGCTGTTTCAATCGCCGACCAGGTTTAAAACTATTAATTAATATGCAACATAGAAAAAAACATAAAATCTAAAGACATGTACAATCTTCACAAATGATAGGCATCCTTAAACAAAGAATGAGTACACAAAACGATTTACTAAATTCCCAGTAGCGTTCCCCAATCACATTTAAAATAAGGCTTTAAATCGTTGCGATAAGGTAAGTAATTGCATTGCCCAGAGTATTACGTGCCTTGCGCTTAAATGCATATAAGAATGCAACAAGGCTGTTCACTGCGGGGACAATGCTGGCTTTGGCAAAGGAATTTAATGACGATCTGATTTCAGTGAGCTATGCATTTGGGAAACATGCCTTGTTCAGATTTTTGAGCTTATCGCAAAATTGACAATGAATTTGACTACCTACTGGGGGCCGATTTTTGAGTGTCGAACGCTCGACTTTTCACTCGACATCTGTCAAAACATCATACTTTTTTGAGTGCATTTCCATGGATTCTATATTATTAGTACAGTCGCAAAAAAGGAAAAATACATAAGCCGCATTTACAGTATATGTATAAAGCGCAGCCGCAGTCGGTAGGATAACAAATCTACGCTCCCAAAGAGAAATAAGTACCTACATTTGGTGGTAAGGTACTTATCATTTTTCTAAATGTTTTATTTCGTACAAAAAATCCAGATTACCGCACCGTACCGCAGGGCTGGCGCATTTATTTTTAGCGGCGACACAACCGAGCTGTTTAATAATGCAGCGAGTTGTTACAAAGACGCGGTAAGCAAAGGTTTGCGGAGTACATTATAGGATTGTGTTCGGTGGGGTTTTGTGAGGCTGAAGCATTTTATCGTTCGATTTTCGAAGCTATGGCGCTGAAATGTTGCAATTTTGACAGCGTGTAGACGACGTGTATGTTACTGTATGTAGGTCAGGTGAAATTGCGGTTACGTGTTAATGTGAATTTTCGTATTTTATACTGCAATCCTTTTAATTTATTAAACATAACCAATTTGTTTACGAGTATCATGCTAAAAAAAATAAAACCAATTCAAAACGCGAATGAGTCAAATAATTGAAAATTAACGTTGAAAATTCTGAATGCAGATAAGATACCTACAATAATTCTGTAATGGTCAATTGGAAGAGAAATAGAATATGGATAATAGTACATTATTTAACAAGGGCAGTAAAACAAAGAATGTCTCAGATCGAAGGTATTTGACGCCCGAGCCGAAGGCAAGGGCGATAAATGTGCGATCTGAGGCTTTCTTTATTACCGCCCGTGTTAAGTACAAAATTTTATGTCACCCCCTGGCCAGGAAGTGGGATTTCCCGCGCGCGAAGCGTGCGGTAATTGCCGCTTTATGGCCAAGTGTGACATAAATTAATTATCATAATTATTATTTCTGACGATCTATAGAAGGAATGGTATTGAGCTGCCATCGTGATTCAACATTCAAAATGTGAACCGTATCATATCGTAGGAATATCCCCATTTTCATGTATCTGTATTTTAAATTCAAAAGACATACAAATCGTAAAAACAAATAAGAGCGACGTCTTGGGGATGTTCCTTTCTATCAGTTCAGGTAAATGGAATCGTGGCCCTAGTATATGCATCAGAAAAGAGGAAATTAAAAACGGAATTGAAAAGAATCTCAACCCTTTCAGACGACGATATTCCTTAAAAAAGATATTAGATTAACTGGCCGGTGAAAGGGACGAAACTTTGTGTTCACTAGGAAATAGGTTAAAAAAAATAGGGAATTATATCGTGCAACATGCAAAACTATATTATTATATTATAATATTGTAGAAACTGTATTCGGATGAATGAACCATCTCTAACCCAGTCACAATATCTCTGGACCTCTTCCGAATGCTCATAGTTCATTTATTCAATAAACAATATACATTGCATTTGAATTTAAAAAAAATACGCCCGTAGCAAATCTACAAGAGCACCAACCATAAGTACCTATTGGCGAGATGTACAGATACTGTGAGTCTGTGACCAAGTAGTAAGTAGAACGACATCGATGTTCCAAAAATTCGTTTCCCGTGTTGGTAGGTGGGAGGAAGCCATTCATGGAAGTTTAATTTGTTTGAACATAAATTTAATAATGCAATGACTTTTTCAATACCATTATATTAAAATATTGAACCATAATGTTAGGCAAGATTTATTTTATCCTCCTGAGACCCCTTGTAAATTTTGTTTTTGAGTTTAAATCAGTTCGTTGTTCGTTCGTTGTTCAGGAAAAGTACAAAGTTAATTTTTGAAATCGTACAAAATGTTGTGTACGGCGGGATCTGAGGATTAAAATACGTAACACGGAAATGTTAAAGGTTCTGAAACATATAAAACAATGCGGACAGATGAAACTTTGGCAAATGATTCGTTATGAGAATTTTTTTAGAAGTGTTGTGTTTGATTGGCAAAGTCGGATTCATAATAATTTTTTTATTTTTTTAATGCGCTCTAAAACCAGTACATCTAGTATACGTTTTTCGAAACAAAACACACCCGGACGCGTTTGCGTTCAGTCTCATTTTGTAAGGCAACGCGAGCAGCACCTCTGGTGGCCTTAGATTGTAACTATTTTTGCCATATAAATTAAAACTAAACGCAAACGTATTCGTTTGTGTTTTGTTTCGAAAAAAATATGTGCTATAGGTACTGATAGGATAGAGCATTATGTTATGAACCCGACTTAACCTGTATGATGATGAAAACATAAGATGAATACCTGAGACGTGTAGCGGCGGCGCGCGGTAGACGTGTTGCGCGTCGCGCTCGCGCTCGGGCGCGCGGTCTAGCTGCGCGCGCACAACGCTCGGTCGCTCCGTGCCCTCTGTTCGCTGCACGGCGCGCGTCACGTTCGCACGGCGCGCTGCAACACGCCTTAGGTCAAATGAGGAAGCCAAGCATCCAATACATGCAGTTTTGAAAGCTACCCACGCCTTTCTGGACGGACTATAAGGTCGACCGCATAACTGAGACGGGTGGCGGGAGGCAGGCGTCATCTACCAGCTACCTTCCCCGTAGGGGCTTCTCCACGCTTCATCGTCCCAGCTAAATGGACTACCTATAGTTTATTTTTCTTCAATAGAAGTAGAAGTGGGGCGCCTTTTTGTGTTATGTAAGATCTACAGCAAAAGACGCATGCGTCGCGAGAAAAGGGCTGATAAAGAAATGTGTCTATTTTTTTTCTCGTTTCGCGCCAAATCTTTAGCGTACAGCGACATCTACCAGAAGACTCAGGCTTCATTAACGGCACTAACTCAGTTGGCTAGAGCGACTGACCGCGAGTGAGAGGTCGCAGGTTCGAATTTAGAATCCTGGTCGGTGGCTAAGTTTTTAAATTTTTCCTTTATTTCTAAATTTATTTACCTATGCCAAATTAAATATCACCTTTCTAGTCGGCTAAGGCTGCCTTCCCACCAGAGCTAGGCTATGCAGCTATGCTGCGAGGATGTGATAGCTTTCCGTTTCCACCACTGCTATGCTATGTGACCCAATGAATGTGATTGGTGGATATCTACGCATGCATAGCAACGTAGCATACTATCAATATATAAAACCCCAAAATAACAAATGAAATCAAACTCTACCTGCTTTCACAGGTTCTAGGATTTAGATGTCAGGATATTGTGTTGCGAGCACCACAGAATAATAATAAATGTAAACATCGCGCCATACACACACCACACACACATACACACGGTCACCTCTTTACACATAGCTTGCACTTGTTGCGTAGCGTAGCGTTGCATTTTTTCAATTTCAGATTTATTTATTTTTTTAGGTTCTGGCAGAACAAATAGATTCGAAATATATAAGTACAATATAGATTAGAAATATAATATAATTTCACTCATTCATTAATGTTAACATCATCATTTAGTTATTAAGGTACAATAGTGTTATTTAAGTGCAAGTGCATCAACTCGCCAAAAAACATTTTGTTTGGCGAAACTAATTCAAAAACAAATGTAACATTACTTTTTTGGAATAAATTAAAAAAAACAGCGATGTGGCTTATTGCCGCATCATTATGTTGAGCCAGCGCCTAGTCTCTGCCCGACACAAATGGTTCTTTACGTTAGGGTAGTATAACTAGGTTCTTAAGTTGCATGCTCCATTGTAGTAAAGTTGTGTAAAATTTAGTTCAGCTTTATTTAACGTTTTTCAACTTTATGTCATTTTTATATCAATATTTAAACCATAAATGTTGTGGAAATGAATAAAGTTTTTATCTATCTATCTATATCACAGCTTTGATTGAAATATACCATAAGCTGCGAACGGATGGACAGAGCAAAACTATAAGGGTTACATGTTACATGTTTACTGCGTAATTCTAAAAAGTGACTAAGTATAACGCAAATGCGAATAGAGCCCTAATCTAAAAAGATTATAAGTTAACCCACTGGTCCTTGAATGGCGGATTATTTGAGGATTTAAATTAATTACAGACACATTCGATGCTCAAACAGGAAGCTTTGCCTGATGCTACAATTATTTCGATTCGAATTGCAGAGCCATTATAGCGGTTGAATACGGATTTAAATCCAAAGCTGCTGAAAACTGCGGTAACTCAAATTTTGACGGAAACTAAATCATTTGCAGTAACAATAGCGTATATCGCATCAGTTGTATAATTAAAACGGATCTCGACTAAACTGAGATTTTACTTTAATTTCGGAATAGAAAATAGTTTAATATTTTGGTGAATCATATTTTATTTATTACTAAAGGTACACAGATATTACACATTAAACGATAGTTAAGTTTACACATAATCGATAGCTTATTGACCAGCATATAACATTCAATGAGTAAAGCGGCAATGAATACACTTCGTCGTTCAACTAAGTAATGCGGTCGCCGAATTCATTTTAAACTACTTAGGCCAACGAACGTCGTCTTTACACTAGTCTGTCCGCCTACTACGGCGACTTGGGCCTTGGCAGCTGTCGATCGCCGAATGCGGTCGACTAACGTGTTCTTTACACTTTTGCGGTAGCCGCATGCAGCATGCGGCGAACGACGAAGTGTAATTGCCGCTTATGCGCATATATATACCTACATATTGATATTTTTTCCAAATAAAATGTATTTCAGTTCCACGTTTGAATAAGCGAATATACACGATATACACTAATATGGTTGTCTGATTTTAATATTGGTTTACGTAGAATTTCACAGAAACGTCACCAAAACAGTAATACATATGCCTCATTCCGGATGATAAATGAGTACGACTTCACTGTAAATGCTCCAGTACCTACAACCTACGTATGAATTTGATGATTAATTTTGATTCGTCACAATTCCTATAGTTTTTTAATAAATCACGAACGAGGCATAGTATTTAAGTGTGTTTACTAAGAAAATGTTCAACTAGTTTTAAAAAGCTAATATACACATTTTTTTAAAACTTTCAAATACCGTGAACCATCAAAACACGTTTATAAAATTAAAACTACTTCCTAATCTTAAGCGATGTTTTTATCCTCGACAAAGACCATTATTGCTTGCGCTCAGATAAAACCAAAGACCAAGTTTTCAATTCCGCGGCCCGTCGAAGTTCCTAACAATTCCGGCGCCGAGATCGCCCCCCGAGCTGAGGGTCTTCAAAGTGTCGTTATGAACTGCGAATAACTCCATTCGGGGGACTATTACGGATACTGCATAAAGCTGTCGCAAACGAGGAAACAACGAGGTGTCGATTGCAGTTGACGTCTCTGTCAGCGCTAAGTTATTGTACAGTCAACCAATTTGATTTCTAGGCCACTTCGTGCCTGTGACTGTCAATGAATATCAATATGAAAGCCGCTAGAGATCTTATATCAATGTCACTGTGACAAGGTACGAAGTGGTCCAGAAATAAAATTGGTTGACCATACGTAACGTTCAAGGGGCCAATGAAGTCAATACGGGTGTAATGAAATGGGTGCTGCTGAGAAATGTGAATTAAGTTTTGCGTAATAAAATCTTAAGTTACGCATTGTAGATCACAAAATGGAATGAAAAAAATTGTTAACATTAAGGTAGAATCTCAACTTTAGTAAAAGAAATGTTGGTTGAAAAACTGCAAAATAATTAACCCGTATGTAAGATGTGCAATGTACTCTTGGTAAAATTTGGTAAAATTCGTGTTAACATCAAGTTTTGAAATATTGAGTAGCTTGAACGGAATTCCAATTCTGCTTACAATACCTACATAATTAAATAATAACTATCCTGCACTACGTTTAAAAAGAGTCGAACTTTATTTCGCGTACCCTTTTACCCACCAAACCACATGCTATCCGATTTCAATTTAATGAATCCCTGCGAATCAACCTCAGATACACTTTTCGCATATCAAATTCAATTCAAAGCTCGCTTTAAAGCTCGAATTTAGAACGAGAGCTTAAGCCGTTGAGCGCTTGAATACAAATTAACATTGAAATGCAAAATGGTATCTCAGATAGGCCGCCGTATATCCAATGCGGAAAATATGAAGTCTTTTAAAACGCGTAAACCATGTTAATGATTTTTTTATTTTACTTACGTTCTTTGTTTGCGCTGCTTTTCATTTCAGTCGCTTTGGGCGACGTCGACGGCATCGGGATTTCTGTGAAAAAATATGTTATGACAATATTTTTCGACAAATATATAATTTTAAATAAGTGAGTAGACGCTGAATGCTGATATAAAGGCAACGGGCAGTTTCGCCAGGTTGAGAGCCACAATAAATACCATTTAGTGCAAGCTGCAGGTGAATAGTATAACTTTGAAACGATCGTCAGCGGCTTTAAGATCGGCTTCAATTAAAAAGTAAGTTATGTCAGCGAATAAAGCTTCTAGTAGAGTGGAGACTAGCCAATCATAATTTAAGTTTATAGGAAATATAGAAAACAAATACCAATTTTTATGATGTTTTACGTTGTAATAATTCCAATCATGCCAAAATCTTAATTTTAGATTCGTATCACACTTCACGAGCAAAAAGTTAATGTAATCTTAATAGAAGACTTTTTGCTCTCCATCTCATTGATTTACGTCGTACCTACTACAAATATCAAAATTCAGTAATATGGATTAAACTTTGTTGGTATCACTATATCCAAAACTTTATTGTAACTTTTAGAGTATATACATTATTGTGATTAAGTTTGTTAATTTATATTATAATAAAAATAATGCTTATGTAACTTTAAGATTCCAGCTTTAGCCGCTCAAAAAATAATGACATAAATAAATGTAAGTATGCTATCGTCTGTAATGTCCGTTTCATTATAAATTTCCCGAATACTAAATTATAAATTATAATGTTTAGTAAATTTATAATAAATTAGGTAATTATTACATTAGGCTTTTTCATTCGTAACCTGGTTACAAAACACGACAAAAAAACCTAGTTCGTAGCTAGAAGTTACAAAACTTAGTTATAGTTGAAGAAATATAAGCTGCACCGATTCCACGAACAACTTGTATGGCGAATCGGTGCAGCTTATATTTCGTCAACCATACTCGCACGTACGCGAACGAAGGTTTGTCGGATATATAGCAGCCATTTGTCCCTCTCGCACTTTCATACTTGAAAGTAATAAGGGTCGAATGCTAGAGGTATATGTTCGACATATAAGCGATCATCTTCGCTCCTCAGATTATGAGATATCGTTTTCTGCTTTAAAATTATGTAATAATAGTTTAGGCATACCTATAATGGTTACAAAGCTACTAAGGATACCAAGTCGCGTGACTGTAACTAATATAAATATACTCAACAAATTTTGCTTCCTACGGCAACACCAATATCTCAAGTTCCAATTATTAAGTAATTGGCAACAAGTTAACTTAGGTACCTATAAAGTTATCTGTTTTCAAGCAAGATCGTGGCATAGTTTTCAACGAACTTCTAATTGAAGGCTCAGATTTAATTAATTAAGACCGTACTAAATTAGCTAAAATCATTTTGTTACTTAGAATAGAATATAATATAATATATTGTATCGACCATACAATAAAAAATATTTTATTTATTTTATATATCCGTAGTAGTAAATATAAGAAGGTGAAAAATCTTGGTTTTGGTGTAGCTGTCTGAGGGCCTAGTGGCGAGGCGGTCTTCCGGCAAAACTGAGGGCCAGATTTGTTTTCTGTTTTGCGCTAGATGCAATGACTGTTCATATTTTTAGGGTTCCGTGCCTCAAAAGAAAAAAACAGAACCGTTCTAGGGTCACTTTGTTGTCCATCTATCTGTCTGTCTATCTCTCAAGATCCTTTATCTCGCAAACGCGTGTAGGTGTCGAGTTGAAATTAAAACCATACACTCATGTCTACAGTTCCTTAAAGCTGTGAAAAAATCAAACGTAATGTAAAAAAAGATACGGCCGTTTATACCGTAAAAACGAGTACTTTTTGTTGACCCAGAATTATGAAATTCGGCAATTATGAAATTTTATAAAACAAGTGTAGGGGAAATCTGAAAACTATACATTTGTCATTAAATCATAAAAATATAGTCTTTATTTAAAGTACGTAATCAATCATCTAGGTTAAGCAACTGTACGCGCGGTCATAATTAGTGTACGACCGACAAATTTGAACGGAACCCTCGGTGGGCGAGTTCGACTCACTCTTCCGGTTTTTAATTGTATTTGAATTATGGATATAAATTATTAAAAATAAATAGAATACTGACCAAGTGAGTCCCACAAAACCGAGAACGGCATTGCGGCAGACGTCGTTGGAGGTCGCGAGACGAACTTGACGTTTTTAATCAAGACTGATGGGGCACTGCTCAAGACAGCGATGCGTGGAAGAAAAAGAGGGTTTTGTCCAGCAGTGGGACTCTTGAGGCTCTAAATAATAATTATAATAGAATACTAACCATACAGTCTGATGGAGCCCTCGGTTTCTCCGAGCGAGTTCTTGGAGATGCAGCGGTAGTTTCCGAAGTCCCCGAGCTGTAGGTTCCGTACAGTCAGCTTCATGTGAGCTCTGGAACAAACACAATGTCATTGACGTGACTCATCATCATTATCAGCCGAAAGACGTCCACTGCTGGACATAGGCCTCCGCCAGGGAGCGCCACAACGATCGGTCATGGGCTGCCCGCGTCCAGCTGACCCTAAACCTAAGGTCGCGACCTTAACCAAGCCCCAACTTCGTGGGGGGCCTTCCAACGCTGCGTCGTCCGGTACGTGATCCGGTACGGTGGTTGACGTGACTACATTAATCCAACTAATTTCAACGTTTGGAGACCACATTATGCTTGCCCTTTTCCCATTTATTTAGAGTTCCCAAAAACCCCTATTTACTTAATATTATGTCCTAATCCGAGCCTCCTCCTCCGAGCGAGCCTCCGAGCGTCCTGTCTCCGAGCGAGTTGGTCTAAGGATGAACATGGATAAGACGAAGATCATGTCAAATGCCCATGTAGCACCAACTCCCGTTACAATCGGACACTTTACGCTCGAAGTTGTAGACGATTATGTATACCTAGGACAGACTGTCCAGTTAGGTAGGTCCAACTTTGAGAAAGAGGTCAATCGTCGAATCCGACTCGGCTGGGCAGCGTTCGGGAAGCTACGGCATATCTTTTCGTCCAATATTCCGCAGTGTCTCAAGACGAGAGTCTTTGACCAGTGTGTGTTGCCAGTGATGACATATGGTACGGAAACGTGGTCGCTCACCATGGGCCTCATAAGAAGGCTCAAAGTCACTCAGAGGGCAATGGAGAGGGCTATGCTGGGAGTTTCTCTGCGTGATCGCATCAGAAATGAGGCCATCCGTAGCAGAACCAAAGTAACCGATATAGCCTTTCGAATCGCTAAACTTAAGTGGCAGTGGGCGGGGCACATTGCACGTAGAACCGATGGCCGTTGGGGCCGAAAGGTTCTCGAGTGGCGACCACGGACTGGAAGGCGCAGCGTGGGTAGACCCCCCACAAGGTGGACTGATGACCAGGGGCCTATTGCATAATAAATTACAACTAATATTACAAGCGGAAGTCTCTTTCGAATGAAAGGGATTGAAAGGAGACTACCGCTTGTAATATTAGTTGTAATTTTTTATGCAATAGGGCCCTGGTAAAGGTCGCGGGAGTCCGCTGGATGCGGGTGGCGCAAGACCGGTCATTGTGGCACTCTTTGGGGGAGGCCTATGTCCAGCAGTGGACGTCTGTCGGCTGATATGATGATGATGATGATGATGTCCTAATGTTTCCGATACCCAAAGGTTGTTTGGAAGAGATCGCTCTTTAGCGATAAGACCGCCTGTTGTCTACCTCTACCCACATGTTGCTGTTTCGTTTCTTTATGTAACTGAGTCATTTGTGTGTATTGTGGTACTTATTGTGTCTCACTTTTTTTTTTCAATTTGAATATGTCGTTTTTAGGGTTCCGTAGTAAACAAGGAACCCTTATAGTTTCGCCATGTCCGTCCGTCCGTCCGTCCGTCCGTCCATCCGTCCGTCCGTCCGTCCGTCTGTCCCCCGTTTTTCTCAGTAACCGTTAAAACTAGAAAGCTGTAATTTGGCTTGAGTATACATATTAATGACGCCGGCAAAACGGTAAAATAAAATCTTATTAAAAAAATTTTTTTAGGGTACCTCCCCTACATGTAAAGTGGTGGTGCAATTTTTTTTTCTTCCAAACCCAATCGTGTGGGGTATCGTTGTATAGCTCTTTCAAAACCATTTTTTGATTAAAGAATTGGTTGGCGTGATATTAAAGCTTTGAAGTGATAATTTTTGTTATAGTCAAGTGTGTCCCCCCCCCCCCCCGCCAGCTAAACGGTGGCTACTAGGCATGTGAAAAAAATCATTGTAGTAGTATATACGATGAATTTAAAAGGAAAACTATCACAGCTAAGTAGACATTAGTAGTTAACGAGTAATAGTCGAACTTCAGAAATGTACTTTCGTACAATTTCCATTGATACCATAGATAATGTTGTTAATTCTGTCAAAAACATAGTAAATATAAGTTTGCGGATTTTTTAGTCCACATAATGTAACGGGTGGACGAATACGGAACCCTACCTTGCGCGTGGCCCGACACGCACTTGGCCGATTTTTTTTATCGTTCCATAATTATAATTTGTATAGTAAACCTCCTAAAATACACCTAGGTACGCCTGAGGAGGTAGTTTGAACACACCATCTCCACATAATTTAAACATGCCACAGCTATCTTCTACTTAAATTAGTTAGCATAGCAAAATTAGTTAACTTTAACCGCACTTACTCGTAATTTTAATTAAACGTGTTTGCCAAGGGGAGGGTTATTACGCAGTTGATGAAAGTTTTTTGAGCCGTGTCAGGAGCAGGCTTGAAACGAACTGGTTAAGAAAGATTAGGTAACTGTATTTAGCTCGAACAATATAGTACATTACTTACCAAGGGCGATAAAACAAAGAATGTCTCAGATCGCAGGTATTTTACGCCCGAGCCGAAGGCAAGGGCGATAAATATGCGATCTGAGGCTTTCTTTATTATCGCCCGTGGTAAGTACAAAATTTTATGTCACCTCCTGGTCAGGAAGTGGGTTTTTTCGCGCGCGGAGCGTGCAATAATGGCCACTTTATGGCCAGGTGTGACATAAATGTTTTTTTTTTTCATACTAACGCAATATATTAAGTGCAAAATATCTTTGTCAGTTACCTAAATATACACTATCGTGAGACATAATTCCACTTAAGGGGCCTTACTAAATTTTAAAATATTTTGATTTCAAATTTTGACAAGAATATTGACAATATTATCAATAAAGTAATTAAAGGATAAGATGATTGTAATTAACAACACTTATACCGTTGAAAAAAAGTGCATGTTACCGAAATTCTGTAACTTGTTTCAGTACTCACGAATTACACAGGCTTCAAATAGTTTTACTGAACTAAACGAGAAACTATTTAGAAGTAATCCAGACTCAAAGGCTATCGGCTAATATGTCTTATCTCCAGTCCAGACAACTCTAATAACAATTCATTGACCATTTTGTAATGCCTAGAATTTACTATACCAACCATTTCAGACTTATGCAATTCCTAGAGGGTTTTCAGAGAGCAATTTTAATATAGACTTAGTTTGACTTTTGGCGAACTTAACTAATAAATAGTTATCTCATTTAAATGTTTGCGTAATTGATATAGTTACCTAAAATAATTTGTATTTCTTCATTGATAAGTACGTACTTTGCATACTTTAATTATCAATTCATCAATGGGCGGTTTGTTGAGAAGTTTCGTAAAAACTCCATAAACTTGGTACCTATTTCCATTAATGTAATTAAGTTACGCACTGAAATTGAATATAATAATATTTTGTCTGTTTAAATTCATTATTTGATTAACTCATCTGGATGCATAATGTGTGCCTCCCTATGTGGATAGTTCTTTTGCACATTAGCGGTCCACGGGAGCAGAGTACAAATTTCCAATTAAACGAAAAATTTAAAAATGTAGGCTCCGAACCTGCGACCATCTGGAATACGCTGCTAATCGGTCTAGCCTCTGAGCTATCGCAGCAATCACGCTCGGTACTTTGAGTTAGTCAGATTATAATTCACAGGAGCAGAGGATACGAATGGCAGTTTCTACCGACTCCTGACAAATCGGGTTGTAAAACCTTAGCTAGGTACACCAGACAACACAAGTAACACAAACCTGTAAGAATTTTCCTCAGTATTGATGGCGTACTTCTTAGTGGGTAGCACCATCACGTTGTCATACACCCAGTAGGAGATGGCGCGCGGGTGTGCCTCGGTGTGGCAGTCCACGGTCACGTCGGTGCCCGCCGGCGCGCCGACCAACTGGTTCGGCACCCAGATCATGGGTGAAACTGGGGGAGAAAACAGAGCGGTTACCATCAGCATACTGCAACATAAAATATTTCTTATATGATGGATTGTGGACCTAGGGCAGTCCACGTTGACGGAAGGTGTTCAAGTCGTCGTTGACAAACAAAAGATGACTCAATAGTTTACTCATAAGTTAACGTGTCGATGCAGCAGCCACATCATGGTAACATTACATGACTTGAAATTCCGAAGCCAACCATCATAAATAGACTGAGGTATCAACTAGGTATATCAACTTCGTGTAAACTGCCGATTCCTGTGAGCATAAATAAGTGGAGCGCAAATTGAGCAATAAGCAACTAAGGCAATAAATTATTACGTTTCGTCTCTAAATTTGTGGATAATAACGAATCATCCGGTGCCGCGTATATTTAAGAAATAATCATTCAGCCGTTTTTGGTCAAAGAGCCCAAACTTGGTGTGTTTTATAAATTAATTTATTTTTTACGGAACCACCTGGTTGATATTCAATGGTGTGGTATATTTCTGAGATCAGGGGGCCGATTTTTGAGTGTCGAACGCTCGAATTTTTACTTCAACATCCTGTCAAAACGTCATAGTTTTTTGACAGATTTCGAATGAAAATTCGAGCGTTCGACACTCAAAAATCGGTCCCAGCTCTTGAAATGATTAAAGGGCTTTAATTGGATAGGTACTGCACTCGATAGGTATTCGAGGACATTTTTTTTTTCATACAAATAAAATATGAAAATATTATAGATAGAAAATGTACCAGGTGAGATTTGTCCACCTAAAATAATTAAGGTCCTACTTGTTCAGCTTTCCCGACAAAAAAAAATCTGGTGAGATTTGTCCACCTAAAATAATTACAGTCCTACTTGTTCAGCTTTCCCGAAAAAAAAATCTGGTGAGATTTGTCCACCTAAAATAAATACAAATACAAATACAAATACAAATATATTTATTCTGCATAAAATGTGGTACAATAGATGGCAACATTGTTAAAGAAGAAAACTGCACATTTTACCAGCAACTGGCATGCAAAAATATAAAAAAATGGCGGAGATAAGTGGCATTGAAGTCCTATTTAATAATTACAATAAAATGTCATGAATGTTAAGTTACAATGTGAAGTCAAATTTACTACCTATGTCTAATTACAGAATAATGTCGCTTAAATTAATCAAAATAATATAAAATAATAGGTAAGCAAATTTTTAATTTCAATGTCAAAATCCATATATCTAATTACAAAAAATGTCGTCACTTGTATTTATAATAATCAAAATATTCGTTAATGGAGTAAAAACATTTATGTAAAAGCCAGTTTTTTAACTTATGTCTAAATAATCTAAGCGGCAAATCTTTTATATCATCTTGCAGACGATTGTAAATGCTAATCGACATGCAATACGCATTCTTACCATACAATCTTGTCTTTTTTGGAGGTATAACGAGACGATCTGGGTATCTAGTATTAAATTTACATGTATCTTTGTTCGTTTTAAATAATTCAGGATGCATTTTAACAAATAAACAAATTTCAAAAATATACATGCTTGGTACAGTCAAAATCTTTAAATCTATGAATAGAGGTCTACATGATGTCATGATATCTGCATTACAAATAGCTCTGATACATTGCTTCTGTGCTAATAGTGCTCGTTTGGCCTGACTTGAGTTGCCCCAAAGAAGAATGCCATATTTAAGTACTGAGTAAACATATCCATAATACGCTTGTATGGCAGTCTCCTTAGTACTAATTTTTACCAACCTCCACAAGGCATATGCGAATGAGTTCACCTTACTACATACTTTATTGATATGGTCATTCCAAGAAAATGCATCGTCCAAGCAAAGACCTAAAAATATTGTCTGACAAGATTCAGTCAAAATATGATCCCCGAAAGTAACAGTTAGACGGTGCTTAACGCCATTTTTATTTATAAACTGGATAAATGTAGTTTTTTGTAAATTAAATTTAATAATTAGAGTCCTACTTGTTCAGCTTTCCCGACAAAAAAAATCTGGTGAGATTTGTCCACCTAAAATAATTACAGTCCTACTTGTTCAGCTTTCCGGAAAAAAAATCTCCTTACGCGCTTTTTCCAACAGGACATAAGCCAAGTTTTGGACTATAGTTCCTATCGTATACCGGCCCTGGCACAGCGTGACAAAATCTACCCTCTTTCTAATTAACACCGTGCGCAGGTAACGCGTTTTAATCATTTCTTTGTGCTTTGATCTTTGTATCAATGGTTTATAATGAAAGCCTTAAAATCGCCCAAAACTCCCAACAAGGTTCTTTATTTAAAATGTGATTTAGGTAGTGTCCTGCGCGGATGATCCGCTATTATCTAAATGATAAACAACATGAAAACGCTCTCAAAGACGTTATTAATGTCTACTTATTTTCTCTATTATCTTTTTGAAGTTCTCAAAAGTTGTTTGTTTTGGACAATATGGAATACAAATAACTTTTGTTTTACGTCAAATAGGTATATTTGATGAACATTAGATGAACTTTTAGTATAACAAAAAGAACAAACGTTACGACGTATCGTTATGTTCTCTAAAAGCAATAACTAACTTGAATTGCAAAAACTAGATACCTACAATATTTATTGATCATTATTAATGATGTTTTACAAAACTGTAACACTTTGCTAAATTTGATGGTCTAAATGATTAAGTCCAACATTGTGACATAAATGTAAGGCTTCCGAATGTACTTGAATTGCAGGTTACTGCATCTGTTAATCTATTTATCACGTTAAACGAAGCAAACTGCAGTATCACGATCAAAACCAATCCATCGAAAGTACCAGGGCAGCAGAGACGGCGAGAACATTGAAAACTTGGGGAAGCAATTTATAAAGTCTCAAACATGATGGATCGCGCTGGGATGGTGGGGGCGTGTGGGAACCACCAGTTTAGAAAGTAAGTTGGAGAAAAATTCGAGCGAGTAAAAGAAATAGGGTGATTAGTGATATCTTTGTTACAATAAATATTGTTTTCCTTTCCCAATATATATCGCTTTGTTACGTTTTTGTTTAACCGTGAGTAAGATGCTTTTCTGCTGTTGCTTGTTGCTAAGGTATTTAATCAACAGAGTAAATTTTACCGTTTCTTTATTAACATTTATGCAAATGCAACAGGCGAGTGACATTTCCGAAGATACAATGGTTCTGAGTATGACAGGTAACATAAAGATAAAGTTTACGAGCAAATAGGTTCCCAAAATCATCTAATATAAACTTTACTAAAGTACCAAAAATAAATCACTTTGACTTTACCTAATCTGTTTAAATTAGACTTCCTTAAAGTGTGGGAGTATTAATTATCCGATGTTAACTCCTACGATATTGGTTCAAACAAAAGGGCAATGTCTTCCCTTTCAAAGTCCGTTCGGTTTCGATACAGTCGAGGGATTATATATTATTCTAATTCTGTGCTTAGATGCTTATTGACTCAGGCTCAGTATAATGCAAGGTGACTCAGAGAAAAAAGTAAATAGAATAGAATATTTATTTAAAATCCTTATAACCCTTATCCTTAAATGAATTTATTCGGAGATAATTGCTCTGAAAGGGACATGAAATACCATCTTTTAAGCGCCATATAGCTTGGTCCCTGAAGGGCTCAAAGAACTTTTTTCAAAATATAATCAACTTTTATAACGTAGACCCTGTACATATGCGTTGTTCATGACTTTTAGAACATTAAATGATTTCAGTTCCTTAATTTCGCCGTTGTTTGAGTGGTACGCAGAGGGCTGAAGTTTTTACATGTTGCTAATTTCGATGAACACTACACTAACTGATCAATACAACATACAAATTTAGAAATAAAGACATTGAAAAATTTGGCCACCGGTAAGGATTTGAACCTGCTGCGGGTTTTTATTTTAAATTTTTGCTTTATTTCTAAATTTGTAGTTTGCGTTAGCAGCGTTACTGCTTTATACAAAATTAATCAATACAACATACTAAAAAAGCAAAAGCCATATCATGCCTTACGATTTACTTGTCACTTTTCACTGGGTTATCATTGTTATCAGTCAATTTTAGTTAGTTATAAAATTATGTTTCTCCTGCTAGATATGTTACTGCGCTTGGAAATGGAGAAACACTAAGCCCTGACCTAACCTAACCTAACAATGAATCAATTACAGACGTACAGAACCGATCGGCATGGAACGCTCAATCCCTCGTATTACGCACACGCGCACTCTCGGCGTAATTTACGCCCGCTGTTATGGGGCAATTCCCTGGAATATTACTCCGTCGTGATGTGCTTTAATATTCCGCGCCATTTTAAAATATTTATAAAGTTCTTCCTTTATTGTCCTTGTGTAGATGACTTCATTATCTCGACTTATAATTTCGCTTTTTACTGCGCCTTGTCTGAGTTTTAATACCAGTTTTCATCGTATTACCTCGAAGTTTATAGCAGGGTATTCACTTGGATTTTTATACGCTTTAAATTATAATGTGCATCTTATTTTATGCTGAAAGGGAACTTTAAAGGGGATAAAATTTGATTGTTTGTTTTTATAACGTTTTTAAACTAGGTATACTTTACAGCGAAATCCCTTTGGTTTGAAAATAAAAATATGACGGCGGCGATGGTATTACTTGCGATTAGAAGAGCATCAATAATATGGCTTTATATTGACGTTTTGATGGGAGTTAGTCGTGATTTTTAACCCCAGCGCCCTCCATCAGGCTGTCACACCGCCGTCACAATATCGAGATAGCTTAGATAGCACTTCATTGAACGAACACAAAAGAACGTTGTTTTTCCTGAAGCGTCGCAATCTCGGAACCACTCCGCCGTGAAAAAATATTATCTTTCAATTATCGCGTCTTGCTCGTATTTAGCCAGCTGCTTTTTAATTAGAAATTCAAAATGATTTTTAAAGAATACCTTTTTTTAATCAATGTTGTTATAGTAAAGGTTTTCGTCATTGTTCAATTAGCGGTAGAATAATTTACAAAAAGGGGGGGATTTAATTAAAAATGACGGTTTTTATCGTTAGGGGCAGGTACCGGGTAATAATACTAAATTTAATACCATTATTACTGGTTTCTCTATTCAAATAGTCAAATTACTATCTAATAGTCAGCAAGTTTAATATTTTGTAAAAAGATACTTCTGTGACGAAGTATTCAACTACTCATGCGCACCTAAAGCAGGTTTAACTTCATTGTTTTCGAAACAGTTTTCCTAATTAATATAGTGTAGGCTAGTATTCAGTTACACCGCTTGCAAGATTGCACTAGATTTGCATATGTAAACTGAATTTGACACGTAGCCAAAGGCGTTGGAGCACTATTGCTACATTATTGTACAATTTAAACGGCATCACTGAAATGAAGTGAAATTTAAATGAAGTGGCATTGAAGTTTAATTTAATGTACTCTGCTTACGCATTTTGCTTTTAGATGCGTATGCTTATATTGGTATGTAACAGATAATTTTAGCGTGCTCACTTATATCCTACTTTTTAACCATTTCTCATTCTCAATTGTCATTTTTTTAATAAGTGGTTCAAACCGGGATTTTAGCCGGCGACCTCTAGATAATACTCGTACCACTTGATGACAGTGGCTTGACCAGCTCAGACGAAGGCTTAGCTGGGATTCTTACTAGAACCTTCTCAGCTAGGCCAGGTTTAGTGAACCAGCTACAAAACGCCTAGTAGCTCGATTTCAGCCACACCTCAGATTTGGTTGAAGCCCCTCTACTAATCCCACTGGACCGAAAACTCTAAGAGTATTCCAATATTTAAACGGCTCGCGTTTTTCGGAGTTTCTTCTGGATTTCCCCCAGTCCTTCTACCCCCCACTCACCCTCCTTTATTGGGCCCGATATATAATGCCACAGTTAGTTGAAAAAAGGTAAAAAAAATGAGATTCGATTATGGGCGTTTGACCGAGTATGGGTACTTACATTCAACGTCGACTATGATCCGCTTCGACACGGAGGGAGGCACCGCGTTGGTGGCAATGCAGAGGTACGCCCCCATCTCGGTGCGACTGATGCGCTGAAGGCTCAGTGTGTCCCCTTCGTACACCGTCACTGCAACAAGGAAAAGAATTAATATTTAGGATTTAGAGAACAAAAAAACTGGAGCTTCGTAGTTTTACCTTGTCTGCCAGTCCGTCCGAACCCTAACATTGCGCGTATGACTAGTTCTTTGCTGACCCTGTAATGATTTATTTTAGGAAACAGCTTTAAAAAGTCCGTTCAATATTTGTCATTCATTCTGAGTGGTTTAGAAATAATAATATAATGTTGCATTATCTCCGCTACCCAAAGGTTGTCTGGAGGAGATCGCTCTTTAGCGATGAGACCGCCTGTTGTTTATCTCTTTTTAATGTTTTGTATTACGTGACAATTGATACGTGAGTTTCAACCGTTTAGTGTACCTAATTATATTTTTAACATGACTCAAGAAAGTTTAAATTCAAACATATTTTAAATGCTTAGAAATATTAGTACGTTCGTAGCAGGACGTTTTAAAACCAGTCTGGCATTGTGTTAACAAGCAGTAAATAGTCTGGCAACACTTATACATCATTGTTTACGCTAACTTATGAAAAATAAAAAGCACTGATTTTATAGTATGAACCCCCACCCCTTGCAATCGCAACGGCTCTCAGTCGCCAGACTGGCAGAATTGTAGTGCAGGGGCACGCTTTAACAAGTAACCAAGTAAAACCCACCGCTACCCTACACCTGACCCCTGGGTGGTTCTAAAAGTACAACAAAAACTGGCAACCGTACTGTCTTCTCGAAGATCTCACGGTTCGAAATAAATGCCATACGATAAATAAATAAATAAGGACGTATAACGAGCGAGTTAATCCCGGTACAAACAAGGGCGACCGCACGCCACGTTCCGTCGACACCCCGGACGCCCGCACCCGGCGACCTGCGGTAAGCCCCATCTCTAATTTCAGTTTTATATAACCCCACTTGCATTAATATTTAGGTTGAACATCGCCGGAGCATTGCTAGATGATTTTTATGTCTGGCTTGGTTATGCTATTTGTGCTGTTCCGTTTTATCCGTTGCAATAATTTAAAAACTCAGACCCGTCCCGTATTGTATGCTCACACAATTGAAAACAACTTCTTATGTTAACTATTTTTACATGACTGCCCAAAACGATTCACTTTCACGATTCGTGTAAAGTACCTGGGAGACCAAGCTTTGTTCGAAGTTTTCTCGAAATAAGACCCAGCTTCATCAATTGTTCGCCCACCGCAGCAAATTTCATCGCAATCGTCAGAGTGAGAGAAAATTAATAAATGAATAGTATCAAGTTCTGGGGGGGCAGTCTTAATTATAATGTTAACAGAGCTTTAATTGCGCAAAATAGAGCCGTGCGAACTATGGTGCGAATCCCTCAATGGGTCTCATGCAGGCAACATTTTAAAAATTTGGGAATACTCACGGTGCCAAGTTTGTATGTGCTCATATTACTCACAGAGTTTGTCAAGCACATTCTAAGGTTTGAAACTCAAGAAGAACAAGAGTTACGGTTGAACACACGCACCAGAAATTTCAAGCATAAATTTTGCCCAAACCTAAAAGTGACTGAACACTGTGCTAGGCATAAAGCGATAAAATTATTTAATAAACTACCACTTGATTTGAAAGGTATAATAAATATTTCAGAATTTAAAAGAAAATTAAAAAGCTTTTTACTGAAGGGTTGCTTCTACAGTGTGGAGGAAATATTTAGAAAAGTAATGTGACGTTTATTATTATTTACCCTTTATTATTACCTACGTTATTATTATTATTATTCTCTTTGACATTATTGTATTCTTTTATCTAGTTTGACATTAATTTAATCTGTTAATTTGTTTTGTATTCTTTATTTTATTATTTTTGACATTAATATTAATTTGTACTTTAGAAATAAAAAATCGAACACAATGTATATTGTTAGAGAATAAATAAATGAAATGAAATGAAATAAATGAAATGAAAATATAAAATAATCCGGCCGGCGGGATATAGGCCGGGGCATTTATTTGTGTGATGAGCACGAATATTTATTCTTGGGTTCTTGGATGTTTTCTATGTATTTAAGTATTTATTTATCTATATAAGTATGTATATCGTCGCTTAGTACCCATAGTACAAGCTTTGCTTAGTTTGGGACTAGGTTGATTTGTGTAAGATTTTCCACTATTTATTTTTTATAATTGGTCTTTTAATTTAATTTAATTTAATTCTTTATTTCAGAACATTGAGACTCCATAGTTGTGTTAGTAATATACTTACATCTAAGTACGTTAGTAAAAATTAACCAATAAAACAGTAGGTAAGAGAAATTAACAAACTTAATCTAGAAAGTATGCCACCCCTTTGATCTGCTTGATCCAATGTAGTAATATTGGGCAGTCATACTTATCAGCAATGACGTTTAGAATGCTGTTGGAGCTTTGTCTGACCCGTCCAAGCAGAGATACTATCCTCTTCCTTATGATAGCTGGAAACCCGTCGGTGCGTGCCTCGCAAAACATACCAGATGCACTGCACCTACTGTGCAAGCCCAACAGCATTCTAAACACATTGTTATATTGAACTTTCAGGGCGCTGTACGCTCGCTTCGTATACCGCACCCACAGGCTGCTCGAGTAAAATCTCTGACAGTACGCTTTAAATAGCGTTATTTTGACTTCAGCGGAACATCGAGCAAACCTGCGGGCCAGCATATTTCCCCGAACGGCCAACGCCCTGCGTTCTCTCTCAATATCTTGGTCATCATTCAGGTTACTGGTAATGATGTGACCAAGATATTTAAACTTTTCCACTACCTCAAGAGGCACTCCATTTAGCAGAATAGGAGGTACATGGTATGGCTTAATTTTTCCCGCCGAGCATACCATTACCTCGCTCTTGGCGACATTATACATAAGGCCATGGGAGCCGGCATACGCCTCACAAACGCTCAACAATTGCTCCAATTGCTTGCTTTTAATTATCTAAGATTAGATATGCATGTCTGTGAGATCTGATTCTATTATTCCACCAAAACTACCTACAGTTTACTCATTACAACACCTTCACCGATTTAGATGGTAGTCATATTTCAGTGGTAAGTAGCTCATTTCTTGCATACAAAAATGCTAAAGTAATGCTACCCTTTCACACACACGAGTGTCTGTGTCCGTGTGTGGTGTATGTGTCTCTTTGTGTGTTACACTAATTCACAACGAACGTGATAAAAAAGCGCATTAACCCCAAACTTCCAACTCGGGCGATGCATCAGCTAACCGAGCGTGGCCGAAAGTTACCGCAGACCGATTCAATGGCCACCGTACCCAGTCTCTTGTCCGAATTAGCTCTAAATGATGGATCAACTTGCACAAAACTTTTACAAGTTATTTTTGTCTGAATAGGTCAGTCTTCCTAAACTAATGTAATCTGAAATATACCGCAGATTATCGTAAAAAAATCTTTAACAATCGCAACTCCAGTGGCTGTTAAGGTAATTCGGTACAATAAAATATAATCAGAATACGACGACACTTGAGAGACGCTTGTTTGCCACCGTCGTAGTATAAAAAAAATAATACAAATACAAAATAGAAAAATGAATAATGTATTCATAACAATTGTTAATAGGTCATACAGAGTAAAGAAAATATCAATAATTAATTATGAGCACTCACATAACATGTAGTTGTATTGTAGTGTTGGTAATAGATTAATAATAATTGCAATTTTAATTCATTAATAAATAAAAATAGCAAGACTCGATTCCTTAAACTATTTAAGATATATTATGTTACCTCAACATTTTTTACGGAACCCTTGGTAGGCGAGTCCGACTCGCACTTGTCTGATTTTTTTATTGAATACAGCTTGTATTAAAATCCACACAAACTACATCAATACTGTGAACTCGAGTGAACCAATATGGAATTAATCAGGCTGCGATTATTTCACCGGTAGGTAGCCGCGACCTATTAGTTATACACTACATAGTCCTGATTGAAACTGCTTTAATAGTCTGTAACAGACGGCCATTGATGATGCCATAGTTATAACTTTTGAGCTTGTTAGAATTGCTCAATGGGTTTCCTCGATGTAAATTCTCTAGAACTATAACTAATCATCGATCGGGCGTTCTTTGAATGTCACGGTAAAATTAAATCTGTATTTGTAGGATAAATAAAGGTAGAATGTATTCGTATTTTCTGCAATAAATTGTAATGAATCTTTCGCAGCGATTACATAAGTAGCAGTTACAACGTGTTCGTATGGTAAGTCATCATCATCATCATCATATCAGCCGAAAGACGTCCACTGCTGGACATAGGCCTCCCCCAAAGAGTGCCATAATGACCGGTCTTGCGCCACCCGCATCCAGCGGACTCCCGCGACCTTTACCAGGTCATCAGTCCACCTTGTGGGGGGTCTACCCACGCTGCGCCTTCCGGTCCGTGGTCGCCACTCGAGAACCTGTCGGCCCCAACGGCCATCGGTTCTACGTGCAATGCACATTGCACGTATGGTAACTAAGTTTGTTTATTTATGAAGATCATCAATTGTATTTTCTTTAGAGTAGAATTTTAAAGTAATTATCTATCGTTTTTGTCTGATGATCTGTTTTCATCAAAGATCAAATCTTCTTGGTGTTTTCTTTTGTAGAAAAATCTTTCATAGAATGTATTGTTCCGCAGAATTTTTGTATCGCAGAAACTTTGTTTTTCAGAAACTGCTAACTTTTCAGGTACAGCTAAAATGCCATTTTGTAGAACCCAATTAGATTTACCAGAAAAGTAGTTTAGGTTAGAACTGCGACCCTTTTGTAAAAAAATATGATTCTATGAAATGAAAATTCTGTGAAACAATACATCTATGAAACTTCTGTCTGCGAAACTCCATTCTTCTCTCATTATAATATTAATTACTTACTTTTGACTGTCAGTTTGTTATTAACATCCCATCATTTTACTCCAGCGCCAAGTAAGATTTAAGAAATATCAACTCTAATTTTATCTATAAATGAAAGTACCTATATATTTAGGAAATGACTCTGACAGTCTTAAACTCGTCAGGCTTAAATGTATGAACTGTTTTCGCATACGATCAGCTCAATGAGATCTTACGCCGCCCAAACGTGTACATTTACCAATTAAACCAAACCGAATCATATTAAAACAAACAAAAGAACACGCTCTGAACCAACACCGAACGAAAACGAATTTAGTCGAACGCGTAATTAAAACATTTCCGTTGAGTGTCCTTTACAAATAATCATACCATATGGAGTTGACAGGGGTACACACAATTAGGGAAGAGTGCTCTCTACACCACACGTTAATTTCCTCAGTATAAGGAAATCACTCTTTAAATTTAACCTCATTTGCCTTTGAGACTCTCGCCTAGTAATTATCCTTAACTGGTTTTTTCTTGTGTGGTTTGAGAATTAAGTGTTTTACGGTGTAAAAGCGGAACGGATTTTTGTTAATGGGTCTGAATTGGGTGAGGGTTTAGTACCGTTTGTTAAATTGATAAGTGCGTTGACGTGGTTGGAATGTGTGAAACTGTCAGGATTTTTGAAACAGGTAATTACTTGATGGAAGGTTTGAAGGAGAGGAAGTTTATAGTCTAATGCTGAGTTGTGACCAATGTGACCATTTCGTGGCAAAATTCGGTTTTGTAATGTCCTGTTAGTAAGTGTTTTCTTTGTCACGAATAAATTTTTCTTTTCTTTTTTTTTCTTGAATGATGGGCAAACAGTATGTGTTTACAAAAAACTTTGAATTCTCTTTTTGTTATTTTCATTTCAAAATGCTATTAGTTATGTGCCTTCCCATGAAAGGTAGGTGAACCTTCAATATTAAAACAAATTCTAAAAAGAAACGAAGTGAAATATCATACAATTCTAGTAACATGAGTAAAATTGCAATGAAACGCTTGAAATTCGAGAATTAACGCTGAAATTGAATTCTATATCATTGCGAACGCTATTTTAAACTTTTTTACCTCACCCTTAACCTTTTTTTTTGTTATAACCTTTTATTTTACTTTTTTACCTTTTTACCTCTTTGTTAGTGTGTCCCACCTCTATTTGCTATTCAGCGCGGCTGCGGGCTTCCTGTTATGTTAAGCAGCCCGATACGCTGCCAGAATTAGTTGAAAAACGATCGCCTTCACACACGATTCCCCATGTACTTGTTTATTCGAGGACCATCAATTTTGACTATTTTATATACCTTCTTAACTAGCTTATGTCTCGTCATTATTGCCGGGTAAAACTTTACTTACGTACAGCTTTAGGCGATTTCGTGACTTGGGTTGGCATCTTCTTTTACGTAAGCTAACTATGATGTTGTACATTTGAACCAATGAGAAGTTTATATCGTTGTTTGATAGGCATCTTTAAAATTACAGATTAAGGTCTCACCACACCACAATGGGGGTCTATGATGGTCGTGTGATAGCATGATAAGCGAAAAAATAAAGTATGTGTCACGTTTTACCGAGTGGTATCAGAAAATGACAGATGCTTTATATCTTGTCGCTTATCACGCTATCGCGCGACCATTTTAGACCCCAAGACAAGTCATCTCTCTCTACCGAGTATAATAATTATGTTAGATATTTTATGTCACACCTGGCCATAAAGCGGCAATTACTGCACGCTCCGCGCGCGGGAAATCCCACTTCCTGGCCAGGGGGTGACATAAAATTTTGTACTTAACACGGGCGGTAATAAAGAAAGCCTCAGATCGCATATTTATCGCCCTTGCCTTCGGCTCGGGCGTAAAATACCTGCGATCTGAGACATTCTTTGTTTTATCGCCCTTGGTAAGTAATGTACTATTAGTACTCAGAAATGAAATTAAACTGACTCTTAGACCTCTGACGACTATCATTCCAAATTCATTACTGGACACGACTGCCTAAATACTTTAAAATCATCAGCATATTTCGTTTGCACCACAAGAGAGCTTCCTAAAGAGATGCTTCTATTGAACCCACTGTATTAACAAAGCTAAAAGTCAAAAGACAGATCGCACGGGTCGTGTAGCGACTTCTAACTTTTATTGGAAAACGATTTTGCGTAGCCGCCGTGTTGAATACTTTAGTTGGTAGTTTTTCACTAGTCTCTAGTATTTACGTGATCGTTTGGTAGCTAGAAGTTATACCCCTTAAGAGTGTGCGTAAAATAACTAACGTTGAGAATATCACCGAGACTATTATGTTTCACATCATTACCGTCTTCCTAAAATTGAAGCCAAATGCAAGGGGGTTCTCAGAAGGAAAACACAAATTGCTAACAGGTACTGACATCGAGGCAATAGTTTATATACAACCGCGCTTAACAGAAGGTACGCTGAAGACTTTCCCACACTTTGCGCTACAAAATGTATGTAATGTATTAATATCGTGGTGCATAAGACGCATTATCGTGTATAATACGACGTCGTTGGTCTCACGCTCCGATGAGGTAGATCCTGTTTTATAACAAACTTGGTATTTATTTTTATGATGATGCCTTTATAGCCTAGCATCTGTTGCAATATGTTCTTGAAACATCGCTATGGACCTCACTTCTACTTGAAGGTAAAGGTGGCCAAGGATTACTGGGTTAACGCAAAAGATTCATACCTACAAAGTTACTTGCGTTATAGTTTCTATAATACGGTCGCTTAATAATTAGCCTAAACTAGACGTCAGATGTGTCGCGATATTTATAATACTCGTAGTTCGTACAAAACTCTAAGGTCAAATTCTGTCAAACGAACGTTGGAAAAAAACGACTAAGAGCTCCGACTGTAAGGTAGATTCTTGCTTGTGTTATTTTACAGTTTTGAACGTCCTACGTTTCAGGTATCTTTTATCAGTTCAGTTTTTTTTATCAGTTCTTGTATCAGGTATCACTGAATAGTGCCAAACCAAAGGAATTCAGAGTACCTACTCCCGCTGAGCTCTATCATCCGGTTTGTGGAAATGTTGGAGAGCACCTTAGAGTAGGTATAAAGGAGGGGGCAATTGCACAAAAGATTCCAATGGATCGAAGCGCATCCGCAAGTGCCTTCATCTCGATAAGATGAGATAAGATCACTGAATGGTAACATTTCAAAGAGCCCTTGCAGCGACTTGAATTTTGCATGTAAATACT
This sequence comes from Cenopis cana, assembly GCA_951800055.1. Lineage (NCBI taxonomy): Eukaryota > Metazoa > Arthropoda > Insecta > Lepidoptera > Tortricidae > Cenopis > Cenopis cana. The sequence goes on along the minus strand of OX637479.1, from coordinate 562,829 downwards.
AAACAATCATACTAACCTTTCTTTCTCTTATCGACCGAGATGGGCTGGCCATCCTCTCTCCGCCACATTATCTTGGGCGCCGGGAAGCCATCTGCCTTGCATACGAGGCTAATATTTTGGTTCTCCCGCACTGCCACTGCGGACTGCGTGCTCTCTTCATCCAAGATGTTCGGAGGCACTGCAACAAAAAACACTTTTAGGATCATATATATTAAAGAAAAGTGTAACAAATAATTTGGGAAACTCTTGGTTACGGGTGGAAACAAACTGAACCTGAATGTCAAACGTATGTTTCGAAATAAAACGGCCAGGTCAGACGTGACTTAAACATTCATCTTCAGTTAACCTTAACCTTAATCTGATGATTGCTTAATACATTTAGTCTTTCTTATGTCTTGTGTAGTTCCTTAAAATCAAACGTTGGTAACATTATCGTTTGAAGTTCCGTATTGATTTATGCTGAACATATAAAAAGGTTACATTACAAACAACTCAAATACTTACTAAGAATTCCAACCTACTCTACCGTCACTGGTATTCTTTGTTTGTGCATGTCTTGGCGGACTTTAAATGAAATCACATAAGTATTTATGCTTGAACTTCTGCCATTACTCTTTGTTCTTATCATGCATATTTTACTTTTAAATTGAATGCATCGCAAATATGAAATTTTAGGTACCCAGTTAGGAGTTACATTAAGACGGAATACTGTGATGAAATTATCCTCATATTCCTTACGATCCAGACATGCTAATACTCTCTTGAGTAAACAAAATAAATAAATAAAGTAAAACATGAAAGCATCTAGGTATGTTCACCGGGCCAATTTCCGATGGTACTAATTATAAAACTCAACAACCTTTAGCATATCAATTTCTAATTAACCTAAACGAAATTGAAGCCATTCCCAGTAAAACAATTTGAATAATGGCGGTGGAAGGCCGATATCCGACTGATATCGAATCTTAATCGTGGCTTAATGAAATGTAAACAGCTGTTCTAATTGTTATTGCGGAAATAATGTAAGCGTAAAGAGGCAGCCATAAAGCGAGCGGGGAGCGATTGGTGTGAATCCATTCTGCCACTAACAGTTTTGAGTATCCGAGCCATCAGGAACTCATTTCGGCAGTCGTTTCCTCCCAGAAGATAACCAAGAGCTAAGATGGTTCACGAAACCTGTTTCGACCATGTTGCGCGTAGGGGTGTGGATATTAACTTAGAGAGACTATTATAATGCTGAGACAGGGAATATAGAAAGATAAAGAGGGTCAGACCGGGTATCTGGAAGTAGCAGCTGACTATAACTGTATCCTGTCAGCTTGGCAAAGTAGTCATGGTCATGTCATGAGAGTCGTTGCCGGCATTTTCTCCTATCTCCCGCCATCATTCCCTCAACGAGGCATTTCGCAAGTTACACCAAATCGTAAGCACGTGTGTTCGATATAATATGGAAAGTTCGATGACTTTCTATTGGAAGACAGTTAAATTAGGTTTAGCGTTGGTAGTTTTATAATCGAAAATTGGTGCCACTTTTAGTAGTAATTATAACCTGAGAAGTCTTAGAACGTTTTTCCTCGGCTCATCATCATCATCACATCAGCCGAAAGACGTCCACTGCTGGACACAGGCCTCTTCCAAAGACCGGCCCTGCGCTACCCGCATCCAGCGAGCTCCCGCGACCTATACCAGGTCATCAGTTTACCTTGTGGGGGGGTCTACCCACGCTGCGCCTTCCGATCCGTGGTCGCCACTCAAGAACCTTATGGCCCCAACGGCCCGATGGCCAGCCAGAACCGATGTTCTACGTGCAATGTGCTGCTCCCACTGGCTGTTTACCCGATTATTTAGCGACATTCATGGCCCCACGGTGGCACGAGTGTTCCGATGGCAATCACAACGCGATACGAGCTTATCGCGCTAATCAGCTAATTGGAACTGACACGTGACAACCTATGTTAATTAATTACGTTTTCACCGGTTGGCAACTGATCCGTTTCCAACGGGTTATTACGATAATTAGGTGTTATGGATGCTAAATATTTACATGAATTGATTTTTAAAAATGACAAAAATTATGTTCTTGATCGTAAGGTCGTCAGAATTCCTAGAGATGCGCTTTGTAATAGACTAACGGGGTGATTAGGTACGTAACATTTTAAACATACTAGGTACGTAAGGTTGATCTAAATGAATTTTATTAATTATAAAATTACTTTTATATCAACCTACGCCCCCCACAAGGTGGACTGATGACCTGGTAAAGGTCGCGGGAGTCCGCTGGATGCGGGTGGCGCAAGACCGGTCATTGTGGCACTCTTTGGGAGAGGCCTATGTCCAGCAGTGGACGTCTTTCGGCTGATATGATTATGATGATGATGATGATGATGATGATGATGATGATGATGATGATGATGATGATAATCAACCTACGCCTGATTCGTAACGTGATCTAATAAGTGCATTTACGTCTTACTGTCAATATAATTATCATACGACGATACAGACGTGAGTAACCCGTTTATTAGATTTCAATATAATCATCATAATTAATAAAGCAATCAAATCCATATCCAATACTAATATTATAAATGCAAAAATGTGTCCGTCTATCTGTCTGTCTGTTTCCTCTTTACGCTTAAACGCTGAACCGATTTAGATGATACTTTTTATCCCGATAGTCAGTATGGAAGAGCGATAGGTAAATAAGTAAGCGCCTGAAATTCTATTTTTTCCTGCTAATGTCTTTTAGAATGCCGTTTTGGATTTTCAAGAGAATACCCATGAGCGACGTCAATTTCTTTGAGATAAAGACGCATGTACATCATTCTGAACCACGCTGCTTATATATATTTGCTGCTGACTACCTAAATAAAGGGTTAATTTTGGAGCCCCAAACGCCCAATGCGGATATCATCATGCAGCTGACGCGGATTACAATAATAATTAGAGGCCTTTTACACCTCTAAAACTTACTTGACTCCCCATCCCTTTATTATTTAAATAAAATAAAATGGGGACCCTCCCTTTACATCTCCGCTTATTTATTTATGTATTTGATCACAGAAACTCTTTACATCTCTGTATTATAAGATAAGTTCAGTAAATATGTGCCCAGGTATTTATTGGTTGATGTTGCTTTGTATACATGTTACTATATGATATGAACATAAACGGAGTGTGCATCTCGCATTTGCGCTTTGCCGATGATATAGTCGTCATGGCAGAAACGCCGCAGGGATTACAGGAGATGCTGCACAGTTTAAATGAATCCTCCCAACGAGTCGGCCTTCGGATGAACCTCGACAAGACTAAAGTCATGTTTAATGACCTAGTCGTACCGATGCCAGTTTACGTTAGTGGCACGCTTCTCGAGGTGGTTTCGGAGTATGTATACCTGGGGCAGCTCCTGCAACTAGGTAGAAACAACTTCGAGAAGGAAGCTGACAGGAGGATCCGGTTGGGTTGGGCAGCATTCGGAAAGCTGCGCCACATATTTTCGTCGGTGATCCCGCAAAGCTTAAAGACGAAAGTCTTCAACCAGTGCGTACTCCCCGTTATGACTTACGGAGCCGAGACGTGGACACTGACTGTGGGGCTAGTCCATAAATTAAAACTAGCTCAGCGTGCTATGGAGAGGGCTATGCTTGGAGTCTCTCTTAGGGATAAAATACGGAACGAAGTAATCCGGCAGAGAACCAAAGTAACCGACATAGCTTTCCAAATTAGCAAACTGAAGTGGCAATGGGCTGGCCACATGTGTCGTAGAACCGATAACCGCTGGTGTAAGCGTGTTCTAGAGTGGAGACCGCGTCTCGGCAAGCATAGTGTCGGTCGTCCGCCGGCCAGGTGGCGGGACGACATATCTAAGAGGGCGGGAGTCGACTGGATGCGGAAAGCAGAGAACCGGGCTTTGTGGCGTGCCTTGGGGGAGGCCTATGTTCAGCAGTGGACTGCAGTGGGCTGATGATGATGATGATATGATATCATTGTAATTGTATTGTGGTTTGTGACATGTAACAGAGCCCTTGAGGCGTACTTGCAGAATAAATGTTTGAATTTTGAATTTAAGATAAAATAACAAAAGTTTTCATAAACAAAAATACAACTTTAACCTCACTTGCATCCCGATCCCCGAAAACGCCCGCGTATTTTCATGTAAATGACCCGTAAAGGTGAGACATAAAAATAAAAGCGCAATTTCCCCTAATGACTTATTTGTTTGCAGTGCGGGGGGCGTGGCCGTTCGGAGGGCACTTAGCTTTATACCGTGCCGGCAACTTTTAAGTGGTTATACACGAGGGTTTTGGTGGGCTACGTCGTAATGTAAGGAGAAATTTTCGTAGGTTGGGCCGGTTTCAAATTAAGTTTACCTCTTGACCTGGCGCGGCACATGACATACTCGTATTGTGGCATTTTGTAATTTCCCGACAACGTACTGATATCACCTAAACTCGTTGTGAGTATGCTGGCGGTATTAAATTTACGTCATCATTGGCTTGCCCTTATCCCATTTAGTTGGGGTCGGCGCAGCATGTTTTTTTCTTCCATACCATATCGCTCGTCATCTCGGCACTCACATCCTTCCTCTCCATATCATCTTTCACGCAGTCCATCCACCGTTTCCTTGGCCTACCCCTTCTCTTGCATCCCTCCACATTCATAACTAATACCCTTCTTTTTAAATGACTTTACGTAGTAGTAAAAATTATGTTGTACAGAGAAGAATTAAAGAAGAGAAGAGAAGAATTAAATTTACGTAGTATAGTAAAAATTATGTTGTACAGAGGCGTAGCATTAAGAGGCTGACAAGACCTAAAAAAAGTCCCGCTCTAACACGCGTCAGTTTCCAATTAACCATCCCGCTCTCTACGGAAGGTCTGCGCGCAGAATAGCAAATAAATCTTATATATTATCTTTAAACGAGCAATTCTTGTATATTTATTTATTTACTTATTTATTTCGGGGATCTCGGAAACGGCTCTAACGATTTCAATGAAATTTGGTATGTGGGGGTTTTCGGGGACGAGCAGGTTTCGATTTAGCTAGGTCTCATGACCGGGAAAACGCCGAGCTAAGCTCGGCCGCCCAGATATTACTATAATAATATTGAAATAAAAAAAAGTGTGGATTATTTGTATGACTCGTTGGCGGTTTAGGTATGTATATGTTGACTTCATGTTTTTAATTGCAGACCCATACGTAATAAAAATAAAGACAGAACCGTTTAATGATGATTTTAAGACCAATCTTTGCAATTATTTTCTATCGAGCCGATGTCGTCCAATTATGTATCGAGTCCGCCGCACACGGTCTTTGAAATATGATGAATATTAACATATTTTTTTTTGTGCTAGAACAAATAGTTTTTCTTAAAAACTGCTTAAATAACATCAATTTCAACAAAATTAGGTCTTGTCAGCCTCTTGTCATCCCGCGCCAATCAGGAAGTAATTGACCGAGTGAAACGAAGGTCTCCGTTTCAGCTTATTTTTTTATTTAAAATGGGATTGCACTTGGCCAGCATCCAGACATGTTTATATCACGACAATACAGACATCAATTTAAACGCAGTTTCAAAATCTTGACTCCTCAAACTTAACAGTCTCTTGTCAGTGTTGCAGTACTTGCAGTGACCTGCAAATGTTTACGAGATTAACATCTCCTCTTGGTTCCCTCGCTTTTCATTGACAAAATTATATTGATTGTCAATTACACTTACTACAGATTGCGTTAAATTCTTTCATACCTTTTATTTATATATATCTATCTTTAGCCCGCGACTTCGTCTGCGTAAACTTCTTTTCCCTAATTCATCCCTTTGGAGGACGAATCCCGGGATAAAAAGTATCCTTTATGTTAATCCAGGCTATAATCTCGTTGTTTACAAATTTTATCATAATCCGCTGAGCCGTTTTTGCGTGATACTATATTTGTAGGTATACTATTTCAAAAAATTTATTTGCAAACTAAGGTTTTTGACAAATCCAGTGGCACGAGCCAAGGTCTAAACCTGTGGCCTCTACATTGAAAGTCTGCCTCGCCGCTCGATTGCGATGTTACTGCCTTCTTTAAGTGTCTGTTTTAATAAATACATACTTGACCCCTGGGTGGTTCTAAAAGTGCAACAAAAACTGGCAACCGTACTGTCTTCTCGAAGATCTCACGGTTCGAAATAAATGCCCTACGATAAATAAATAATATTTACTTAAAGTAGAACACATTTTTCATTATCTCAAGATGTTTGTTTTTTAAACAAAAATTCATTAAACCGTCATCTCTAGCCGTCATCTTCTTTCCAGACAGGATCATCAAATATTAAAATAATAAAGCAATGTCACAATCTCGTGCCCATGTTCAAAATGTTCACGACAAAAGAAACAAAAAATATGTAGACTTCGCAAAGAAAGAAAATGAAAACCTCTCAAAATGTAAAGAAAAGTAATTAAAACTTGTACCGTAATAAACCGGGCAGAGTAAACAAAAGGAGCGCTTGATATTTTTAAGGCTGAAAATGTGGGGGAATTCAAACAAGTTAATGTATGTAGGGTAACTTACGGCGGTTCAGGGTTGGATTCGCCTTTTTAAGGTTCCGTAGTAAACGAGGAACCCTTAATAGTTTCGCCATCCGTCCGTCCGCGGTTTAACTAAGTAACCGTTAGTTCTACAAAGCTGTAATACAGGTACATATAAAGCATGATTCACGCTAGACCGTTCCGTGTCCGCGCGTCCGTCGATTTTTTGTACTACGAAACGGGCCGGCCCGGACACGGAACGGTCTAGCGTGAGTCATCATTTATGTGTATTTCCTTAGACAGTAAACAGAAAAATATACACACAGGGAAATTGAGAACCATTACGCACTTTGTATCCAAAGCACGAGTAAGTAGTAGGTAAGTAATATATTTCATTGAGTGTTCCTGATTTCTAGGTATGATGGTCGCGTCACAAAATTGAAAAATTCCCCTACTGCTGTCTACGAGTATCAGCGCCCTTGAAATTATGTCCTTTAAAATTTTTTGTTCCTGTAGTTCGGAAATAAACGGTCATTAAGGCCGTGTATTACCACTTTTGAGTTTTTTAAAAACCATCTGAGACATAGAATATAGTGTCTAAAAATCTAAAAAAAATATATGTGTTACATAAGGATCTTTTCTAGTCAAAATCGCAGTCAGTTACATGACCTGATGAATTTCACTCGATAGAAAAAAAACGCGAAGTTACCCCTTTTTTTAATGTATTTTCAATACTACGACTATATTACTGATATTTAACATTTAATTTTTGTACTAAATTCAAGATCGTAAATAGTTATAGACAAATTCGCAGGGTTTGCTTTGATAAAATGATTGGCTTAATGACTATAGCTAAATATTTACAAAACTGCGCGCATAGCTTGCGTAGAGAGCGGGATGGTTAATTGTAAACTCACGCATGTTAGAGCGGGACATTTGCGTTGGGGATACCTCCCCTTAAGTCCTGTGTCCCGCTTCCTGTATACCAAGCTTCATCATAACCCGTTCAGCCATTTTTGCATGATTGAGTAACAAACATCTAATCTTTCGCATTTATAATACTAAGTAGGATAAATAGTAGGATTAGTAGGATACCAACAAACCTATACCTATACATACTTCCATTTATTACACGAGAATAAGAGTTATATAAGATTTTGAACATGTTTTGTCCAACTTTCATTAGGTATTTGTCTATCGGCACTATCGGCAGTAAACCGGCACTTCGTGTACTGCACAATATTCGAGTTTCCATTTCAATTTCAAACTGGAAAACTGCTTTGTCTTCGAGCCAGGACCGTTGAAAGATAATCATTTATGCAAAAGGATTTCCGAGGTGGAGCAGGATTGGGATTAGATTCTAAATTCGGTGGAATAAATTATGGTGTCTGTAACCACAACGGAAAATGTAACACGGAAACTACAGTCTAGACTGGGTAATCACATTGGATAGTTAGCGATACCTATCATGCGAACTCTGATCTACAAATCTGATATACGAAGGGACGTTTAATTGGCAAACAGAGTTATGACGGAAGCGACGTTGGATTTTATGAATTCAACCTTATGATAGGACTACTATCAGCCTGCGTTTTACCTTCGTGGACTTTGGAATTGCGTTTAGAGAAAATAATTATAGCTTGGACAGCCGCGTAAGGCTAAATAGTCATAAAACTTAAAGCAATAAAACGAATTGTGCAACACTAGTACTTCTAATTTCGAATAGTCACAAGTCGTAACACGAACTTTTGAATTGGGACCTACGCCTAGTTTCTTTAAAGCTTAAAATACATGGTGTGTTCCGTAAACAGAGAAGATCTCAATAACTACCGTCATAATATTTTTTTTGTCGTAGTACAATTTTTATTGGTGTCATTTCACATTGAACTTTAGTGCGAACTATTACGTTAGCTTATGCTGTGTGTAAGAAATCAACTTTGCTCTTTTGTAATAGTAAGTTCCATTGTAATACTAATTAGCTTATCTTTATGACTGTTTGGCCTTAAACAAGTGTCTCGGCTATATGAGGGGCGTACTAGAAGAAAAGCCTATGCTCAGCAGTTGTGGGAGATTACAGGCTGATGATCAATGTTGAAATGTATCCAAGAACCTCCGACCCCCGGACACATTTTACTACTCTGGGTTGACGTGGAGTAACCAAGTCATTGCGCTCAACATGCAATGGATAATGCCGCAACACTTCCAGTACCTATGTACTTGATTCTTAAGTTGGTCCTAACATGATACCACCAACCTGCAGGCCAGTAGTCGTATCCCCCTTGTCTGATCAAAGGATTGGTGTCGACTTGGCACATATGACCACGGTCTTTTTTTGGTATGGCTTCGTAGAATACCCAAGTTGTAATACGCACATAATGATGAAAGAATAGTTTTTTTTATGAATGACTGAACAAAGATTGGCTTTAGTATCATTAGATAGAAAGCGACGACAAGGCCTAAGATGTAGCTCGCTGGTTCAGTAATAACTTATACCCTCTCGCCTTGAAGAGACTTAGATTATAATTGTCCGGAAATACTGAAGACGGGAGCGAGTTCCATTCCTTTTCCTGTTAGCATTTAGCAAAGAGCAAACAAAACGCTTCGTGCGGAAAAACGGAAGATTAACAACATAAGGATGGCACCGCTCTCCTCTTCTGGATGTCTGCTGATGGAACGGAGAAGGCGGAATTAAATTGTGTGATTCCTGTGCAAACTTACCAACAACCTGCAGGTATCCCACTTGGCTGATCATAGGATTGGTATTGACTTGGCACATGTAGTAGCCGCGGTCCTCCTGCTGCACTTGGCTGACGTGGAGCAGCCAAGTCATGGCGTTGTCGTGGGAGACAGAGAAGCGAGCGAGGCGGGTGATGACGTGCCGGTGGATGGTGAGGATCATCTGGCGATCGATGTGGATCCACGCCACCTGGATGACAAAAAATATAAGTAAACATCTGATTAAATAACCTTTTATTTAATGGGAGTTATGGGAAGGGAAAACTGAAGTACACCCAAATGACAAGAAATACCTAATAATCTATCAATTTTTCGTGCCGTCCTAGTCAGTAGGTAGTTTGACATTCAACTTAAAATAAATCCCCACGTGGTCGTAGTATGCAGGTACCAAAGTACAAACGACCTAATACAAAGGGTGATTACAAGCACTAATCTCTTTAAAAACTTCCACGAAAGCGTGAAAAAAGTTCCAGGCGTGGTGAAAGGTAAAGCGTTTCTAATTAAGGTATAATTTCTTTGTCCTTGTTCAGCAAAACTGGACTATGTAGGTCCGGAAAAAGTTGTGCTTTGAAATACTTCTTCTTAAGCTATGAAACGGAGTTTTCTTGTAGGAAATTTAGTTGTAGTGGATTGTTAGCTGAAAATGGAGATGGTGAGTTGAATGCTGTATCGGTTTATTGATTTGAGTGTTCGTTGTGTGGACATGTAGCTGCAGCGGTAGTCAAATGCTGGTCTCAATTTCAACACAGCTCATCCTCTCTGGCTTAATCACTTACCATCAAAATTTTAACACATTTCTACCGAGCAATCACTGGTGCATTTTGGTGTATGGTTACGGTTTTCTGGTGCAGGTACGTTCTCAAATGGGCTGCTCCAAATATATGGGTGAGGTGGCAAAATAATTGTGTCTTAACTCTCTCAAAAACATTTTGGATCATCTCAAAATGGCATAATACATTTATGCTCCTAGCATTATCCCAGTACATTTGCATTCTGAAGGATGCCCAGGGTCCGCTACGTAATCAGTGTACTAAAAAGAGTGACTGACCTGACTGACTGGTAACAGCTTACCGAGACCGCACCGACCCCGCACCGCCAAAATGCGGAAGTAGCCGTAGGCGTTTGACGTAAGCTTACTGAAGTCGCAAAGACGTTGACGACCAGTCAGAACCCTTACCATGAGTTTGCAATGTTTGCATTACCGTACTCGCTAGAGCTATGCTGTGTTTCCATACGTTTGTCACATAGCTCCAGCCCGAGCTACGTGTCAAATGTATGAACATTGCAAACTCATGGTAAGGTTACAGGAAGCACTCACATACTGAGTCGACTGACATTAGACAGTTTTCGCATCCGCCTCCGCACCGAAAAATTAGGAAGTCGCCTTGCTCTAATCAATACTTACTACCACTATTCGGAATCCTTTTAAAATATTACCAACATCTATTTACCCACGTACGTATCGGAAATTGAATTCTAACCACACGCTCCCTTACCATTAGCGAACCTTACGTTAGAATAATGTCACTGCACCGGTTTCCAATTTATGGATAATTTGCGATTTGGCTGCTACGCTTGGGTGAGTATGGGTGAATGACGTTGAATCTATTATTCATTTCGTTTCAGTTCGGGGTTAATGCTTTGGCGCTCCATAGATATGTCACCTGTTATAGAAATAACTATTTCATTTCAATCTCGTAATTAAGGGGAGGTATCCCCAACATCCCGCTCTCTACGCAAGCTCTGCGCGTAGTTTCGTAAATATTTAGCTATAGTCATTAAGCCAATCATTTTATCAAAGCAAATCCTGCGAATTTGTCTATAACTATTAAGGATCTTTAATTGAGTACAAAAATTAAATGTTAAATATCAGTAATATAGCCGTAGTATTGAAAATGCATTCCAAAAAGGGGTAACTTCGCGATTTTTTTCTATCGAGTGAAATTCATCAGGTCATGTAACTGACTGCGAATTTGACTAGACAAGATCCTTATGTAACACATATATTTTTTTTAGATTTTAAAACACTATAATCTATGTCTCAGATGGTTTTTAAAAACTTAAAAGTAGTAATACCCGGCCAAAAGATCTCACCAGCTCTCACCAACGGTTGATTTAAATAGAAAAATTCTATAGAAAACTCTATCCTATATCATTTTTAAAGCATTATCCTCTCCTGTACTATGATATAAAGAATGGAGTGCTCCCCCAAATTTAATATTTTTTTTTTATTATTTTACATCACTTTCATGTAGCGGTTCATAGAATACACCTTCTACCAAATTCCATAATTTTAGTGCTTATAGATCCGCCTATAATCCGATTATAAATCCGCTGTGACATACGGATGGACGCACGGCAGGACGGACAACTATAAGGGTTCTCTTTCCCCTTTTTTTGCTGCGGAATCCTAAAGAATGAACGCTGTCTGACCTGACAAAGTCTTGATTTCACTAGTGGCAATTTCCCTACAAACTCCATAAAAAGGAAGCATTTTACGTTTCAAGTTCAAATTGTTTATTGCGTTTCATGTGCACAGGGGGTCTTATAAACTAAGTACAGTCACAGTCTCAACATGAACCCTGTGAGGGCATAGCAACATAAACTTAACTCTAAGCTTACTATCTACTACACGATTTTAAGATATTTTATTAACAAATTGAAAATATATAGCTGATTGTAGTGATTAGACTACTAGTCAACAAAATTCGACAATTATAGACTGTCACGTTCTGACTAATGATAAATTGATTCTCTATTTAAGGCGCTACACTGAGAGACTTTGAAACGCTGTCCTGCCCAGGCTAGCAAACAGTAGGGGCTGATTTTCAGATATATGATTCTTCACTATATGATTGTGGTACTGACAATAGCGAAACATGATTGCTTAAAATTTTCTCGATAGAAAATAAATCCAAAGTCGAGTCTATATTTTCCTTTTTTTCCTCAGCCTACTAAAACAACGCATTATTAAAAGACACGATTAAGTTAATATGATGGTATTTTACCTCATCTAGGTACTGACAAGAGGAAATTTAATAAACCTGCACACAGTCAGATAATTAACGAGATTTTGTCTAAAAAGCCATTCTCGGAGAGGGTTGCATCCCGTTTTGTCGTGAGCGAAAAACAAAGGGTGTCTCTTTCAATCGATATATCGCCTTAACCTATTTAGCTTTCAGTGCTTAACTTAGAAATATAAACGAACCGTGCCCTCTACACTCAACGTAAATACTAATCCCACGTTGACAAATAGCGCTCACGTCTTTACGTGTCAGTATACTACACGTTTACCGCTCTCAAACTGCGCTCGTCAAACACTGACTTCAGCAAACAACCGCTCAAAATAAGCACTCAACCATCTTTCAACTTTAATTCGATGAGCAAACAGGAGACGTGAATTTGCTGTGACAAAGTCACAAGTCACAACTGCGTCGAATTTACCCGCTGAGCCGCAGGCATAGGACGGTATCCTTGCCGCAGTGCGCCGATACCGACTGCATATTTTATGCGCGTCGACATCCTACAATCTTTACGGGTCTTACGCTTCGGTTGTGGCCTATATAGGTCTGTGGGTAACTTGGTACGTTTGATGTGTTTCATAGCGGCATACAGCTCCAAGAAAAAAAGAAGATCAACCAAAAGACTACGAAATAGGGAAAACCTAAATGCAATAAGAGTGCTTAATAATTCATAGATTCGCTGATATAATTTTTTGTCGGCTAGTCCGGCAACTACTTTTGCAGCTGACTGTAAATATGAAGTTACTTGTAACTTAGTTCTTAAATCAAGGAAATGACAGATTACAGAGAAACAGGATTCGATACATGGTAAATATATAACATATCTAGAAGATTTCACTTTTTGCATTGTATTTATATATCTACCGATTGAATTTTGTTACCATAAAATTCCAACTTGTATGACAGTCACGAATAAGCGAAGTTGAAGAAAGTACTCACAAATCTCTGGACACCAATTAAACGTCAAAGTGTTGGAGTTCGTGTTCAGATAATTAAAGCACCATGAACTATGCAGACCACAACCACGGACCGGAAGGCGCAGCGTGGGTAGACCCCCACGCGGTGGACTGATGACCTGGTAAAGGTCGCGGGAGTCCGCTGGATGCGGGTGGCGCAAGACCGGTCATTGTGGCACTCTTTGGGGGAGGCTTATGTCCAGCAGTGGACGTCTTTCGGCTGATATGATGATGAACTATGCAGATATGAATTTGTTGCCAAATGTTAAATTTCTAATTTTGTAATCTCCAGAAGATAACGATTATTTTTACTAAAAACTGTGAAACTCACGTATTTATTGTCACTATGGGGAACACGTATCGAACTCTCCAGGAGTTCTTCTTCAAGTGACAGTGACCGTCATCGTATTTAATTGTATTGTACCGACAACACGCAAACGCCAACTCCACCACCACCACTCTAACTTTATTTACATACAATTCCAACGGGTCAGTTTGGGTGGAAATTCGATACATTTTATTTGCTTTTGACCGCCCATAAACGAATGCTAATGCGGTAGGGAATGTCTAACTGTCAAACATAGATTTTATGAGAGTGTATCTTCTGTACGTAATTACGTTTATTTATACCGTGACCATGCGATTATTGGCCGCTGAATGCTGCGGAATTCTGCAGCTAAAGCATTCATGCTCCCGGACGTTTGGAATGCAAATTATCATTTACTGGGTGCGCTGTAATTGGTCCACTAAACATCATTCCGCGTGGAATATTGTCACTGTACGCTGGCTGTTCGAGCTACTGTTCTAGTATTATTATTGTTTTAATTGCTGTTTAAGCACGTGCAATAATGCTACGAACTTGTTCGACAAGCGTTAAAGTTATAACCCGAAACAAACATTATGGTTATATATTATCTAGCTTTTATGCGATTGCTTCCCTAAACGCAATAAAATACTAGTTTTATATTATACTAGTTGTGCCCGCGAATTGACAACATTTCATATTTTTAACTACTTTATTTTATGAACTAGTTAGACAATAGGTAAACATTTAAGCCACCCGTATTTTTTCTTTTTCAATTTTACTCATTATTTCATACAAAAAAAACACGTTGAAAAGTAGGTCATTCCAAAAGGGCGTAAGTAAAATATGACGTCATCTTCCCAACAAGAATCCAGAGCCACTCCAAAGCAGCGATTGTCTGTACTCTGTACTAAGGTCTCCCTGAATACAGCGAGGAAGATGACGTCAACTTTCGGTTTATGGTAATTTGCGATTTTTTCCAAAATTAACGGGGAAAAAAAACTAAAAAAATGTTTTTTGTGTACTTCACACGTTTTTACCGAAATGGTTTTCGAATTAAGACTTTTGGAAATTATGAAATATTGTCAATTGAGTACACGTTTATACTAAAACTATATTATTATTTTATTAAATCTTTATTACTGGAAACTGCGAGTATTTCAGTTATTAACACATTCAGCGCCGAAAGTCCTATAGTCGGGATCCTCGTTCGTAGACAGTTTTCGCTACACCACGGAAAAATCATATGATCCGCGAGCGTAGCGAGGAGCAGTCGTCGGCTACGAATCTGTTAATTATTAATTCACAACAACACTGAGGGTCTAAATAGGAAGGCTGATGAACGCACAACGTGCACAAATCAAATAATTTTAGTTGCCGTTCGGCACAAGCAAATCCAGACTAAACCTTATTGGGCCCCTGTTTTCTAAACCGCAAGTCATACTACAAATAAGAGCACGTGCAAACAGCCACGCCAGACTATTTGTTCCATCGTCTCTGTTTGCATTTCTACTTAAGCGCTTACACCAACATTAACAGCAGCGTTCGCAAAACCAAAATGTCTATCATTAAAATCCGCGAACATAAACTTTGTAATCCCATACTTAATCAGAGCAAACGGCACATGAACAAACACGAAAGAAGCATAACTCCGGCCAAGTGAAAAGTTGCCTCTCGCGGAGCCGCAAAGCCGCTCTAAGCCTCTTTGCGTTTTTATTCCCTTACATACTCAGCAATTTCAACTACACGCCTCGCTGCGATGCGTCCGCGATAAGTTTGCTAAATGTTTGCCAAGTTGACAAAAACTAGTCAAATGCAGCGCA
The DNA here is from genome assembly GCA_951800055.1 of Cenopis cana. Classification (NCBI taxonomy): domain Eukaryota; kingdom Metazoa; phylum Arthropoda; class Insecta; order Lepidoptera; family Tortricidae; genus Cenopis; species Cenopis cana. The sequence continues at coordinate 547,475 of OX637479.1, read as the reverse complement.
ATGAAAAGTTTACGGGCTGGCGGCGCGGCGACAGTAGTTTAATGGTTCTCGTAAAACCGGCCGAGTTCGCAGTGCGATTTCACAGTCGCAAAAACGCCGTAAAAATTTACTTTGCTACAAAGGTTATAAAATTTGCACGCTGTAAACACTACATTTTCGACCGTAGCAAACAGCGTCGACTTTGTAATAACAATACTATTTTATTAGGACGTCTATAACTTACTTCAGAATTTGAAACTTATTTCTACTAGTTACACAAAAGCGTTTTTTTCTGATTGCTTTCTTCACTTTTATGGACCGCTGTTTTTACAGCGTAAAAGCTTAGTTAGAGCATAATGTTTCGTCCGTAAAATTTAACATTTGTATTCATTTATCTGTCGCTGAATTGTTTACTTATTTATTATTATTGTATTTTTCCAAATTATTCGTGATTGACTTTTTTTGCTGTAGTTTAATAATTATTGACAATTTGACATGTACATTTTCTGTTAAATAATTTGGACGCCTGCTTGCAGGCTAGATACACTGTGCCATACAATTTTAAGAAACAACTTTGTTAACTAATATCTAAGCAAATAAACAATTCTGATTCTGATTCACAATAGCAATTCACCACATTTTTTATTCCTGTCCTCTTTTTTTGCAAAACAGCGATTCTTGCAACTGACAATTTATGCATATACGGACTTTTTAAACAACAAAACACCAAGAATAACGATATTACAAAATCCCTAACTGAAATTTACAAGCCCATAGTACTTAAACAGACCATAGTATTAGACCTTTTGCTCCGATCACTGCTTGACCGCAACAGCATACCTTAAAGGTACCCAATAAATCTTGGAGACTTAGGTAATTATAACTTAGTTCATCTACAATCTTGGTGTGAAATCGAATTGGTAAACTAGCTATCTGACGAATCTAGGACGTCCGAGGATCCTCTAAGGAAAACAAGAAATGGGCAAAATTTCAAGATTATGATTCAGTTAGTTTTGAGTTACATTGAAACTTCTAAAGCATTATTAACGAATGATAAAAATAATTATAATGTACTCACGACTAGCCCTTATGCAGAAGCTATTCACAAAGCGGTTCGTTAAAAATGTGACATTCTGAGTCCCCACCGCATTAAACTGCGGCGAAATTTTCAAATCTATAAAATCTAAAACTTGCTTCGTCAAACTACACTAAGCAATATTTAAGTCAATAATGAAAAGCAGGTAGAAATGTATCAAATATGCTGGCTGCGTTCCCCTCCTACATAGCCAGCGACATTTGCTGAACCAGGTAGGTATAGTTCTTATTAAGAACTTATTAGGATCACACCATGTCTGATTGCGATTGTACATTTAAAATTTTATCATTATCATATCGTATCATATTAATAATAGAAGAGGGAAAATGATTGGACATTTGATACGGCAGCACAACTTCTTCAAAATCATTTTAGAAGGACAGATAAAAGTAAGGCGAGGCAGGGGAAGACCAAGGCGCAGTTACATGGACCAAATAAAAGAAACAGTTGGCGTCGTGTCGTATCAAGAAGTCAAAGGGGTGGCGTACGAGAGAGAAAAATGGATAATACTACACCGTACCGACAGGAAGATAACTCTTAAGTTTAATGATGATTAATATAATTATTATCGTTGACAGTATTGACAACTACTACAAACATTACACAATTGTAAAAAACGCCAATCTTATTTAAATCATGTCCTTCTGTACACCGACATCACTTAGCGAAAAAGAACGTAATCCTTTTACATTATGAGATTTACCACGAGTGGAGCCGCTGAGGTAAATTTGATTAGGGTTGGGTCACCTCGGACCCTCGGCGCTTATAAGAACATCTTTATTTCCCGTCACATTCGATCGATTTCGAATTATGCTGTGTAACTTCTTTACAATATTGGTTTGGGGCATTCTGAATTTTGAAAATAAATGGGTAGGTACGGTCAACCAATTTGATTTCTGGGCCACTAAGATCTCTAGCGGCTTTCATATTGATTTTCACTGTGACAAGGTACGAAGTGGTCTACGTAGACTTCAAATTGGTTGACTGCACACCTTATGGTAGTCGACTCTGGTGTGCCCTAGTTCATCATCATCTAATATTTTCCTTCGCCATTCCTTCGTTACTGAGGATCTTAACTAACTGCCATGCCCTTCCATACGATAATTGTAGTATCCAAATAAACAAAATATCTATCACAGGAAAAAGAACAAGGCTAATTAAAGAACAAACTACTGTTTTTTATCAGACTTGTATATGAACTTTTGTAATCTTGATTTCAAAAATTAATTTAAAATTATTGCCTTGGTTTCCTTACTTTGTGAAAGAATGATCCATTCCACGGCTCCGTGCCCGAAGGGTCCAAATTGCCCATTGCTGTCACTCACGCGTCCGTCCGTCCGTCCGTCGTCTTGTCATACAGATTTTACACCCAAACGGCTGGAGCTACAGTCTTGAAATTTTCACAGTATAAGCATCTTGTTGACCCATAGCCATACAAGTTTTCAAATAAATAAATTCATTTATTTCAAGCATCATAAAAGGCTCATACAAATGGATTAAAAAATACAATTAAAATTATTTGAAATACAACATACAAAATTACGTTAGACATTAAATTATTATTTTAAAAGATAACTTGTTAAAAAGATTAATATTGTATTTATCGAAGAATTTTTTAACTTTCCATTAACCTATGAACTTGAAATTTGGTGATAATGTTTATTATTACGTATATTTTTCCAACACAAACATAGGTACTTATATATTTATGAAAGAGGTTTTTACTTTGAATCTTATTTTTCCAATTAAAACCAACTTAGTTTTGCAAATGTCGGAAGTCCGACAAGCACTTGGCCGATTTTTTCAGTTTTATGCTGATTTTTGTAAGTACGTGTGCTACAAGAAGATTATATCGACCTAACACTAAGCGATTACCCACGTGTATCGCAAATAATTGAAACTAAACTTAAGGGGACAAAACGGTCATTACATCACATATAATTTCCTTACTAAGTAGGTTTTATTTGTCCTTGAGTGTGCATTGCCGAAAAAAAAAAGCGCTCGTGGCCCAGCGGCGCCTGAGTACCGCTTGCGGTATCTAAGGTTAAGCAACGTGGGCAGCGGTCAGGACTTAGATGGGTGACCGCTTTGAGTGGTTACTAACTGAGCGCTCCCGTGCTTTGGAAGGCACGTTAAGCCGTTGATCCCGGTTGCTGTCTATGGCAGCAGTCGTTAACAGTCAAGTTGCCCACTCACTTGACAAAGCTTAATCCCAATAAGGTCTAGTTTCCCCACGGGGTTGGAAGGTCAGATGGCAGTCGCTTCCGTAAAAACTAGTGCCTACGCCAAATCTTGGGATTAGGTAGCGGACCCCAGGCATCCTTCAGGATGCAACTGTACTGGGATAACGCTAGGAGGATGATGATGATGATGAGTGTGCATTGCCGAATTTGATAGATCGATGAAACGGATTTTAGTTAAACCGAAAATAAATATTCAATTAAGATTATCCAAATACCTGAAGATGCTAAAAGACAGGACTAATTATTTCTAAAACATTTTCCGCTAAGAAAACATTTTCACATTTGGGTAAAGTAACAAACAAAACTATTGATCCCTCAATGGGGCTTCAAACTTAAACATTTAATTACAATTTATTAAGACTTCATCATGGCAGCAACTATTTACAATATTATTTCACTTACTTTAAGACGCAGTATCTATAAACGGCCTCGTAAAATATATTAATTAATTAGGAGCTCGGCACAGTCATGAATAAGTTAATTGTACCTAACAATGCAGCGCTCCCCCGTTAATTACTGCAGGTAAGAAACGTGGTTAATTAATATCTCAATCAAATTTTAAGTGCTTCAGTGTTGAGAAAACTGCTTGTTGTGAGTTAAGGGGAGGTATCCCCAACGCAACTGACCCGCTCTAACATGCGTGAGTTTACAATTAACCATCCCGCTCTCTACGCAAGCTCTGCACGCGGTTTTGTAAATATTTAGCTATAGTCATCAAGCCAGTCATTTTATCAAAGCAAACCCTGCGAAAATGTCTATAACTATTTACGATCTTTAATTGAGTACAAAAATTAAATGTTAAATATCAGTAATATAGCCGTAATATTGAAAATACATTCCAAAAAGGGGTAACTTCGCGATTTTTTTCTATCGAGTGAAATTCATCAGATCATGTAACTGACTGCGATTTTGACTAGACAAGATCCTCATGTAACACATAATTTTTTTTAGATTTTAAGACACTATACACGATGATTTTTAATCCGTGAACAGGAACCATTTTTTCTAACTCATTAATTGATGGGGATAACGTTAAAGTAGTAATTACGTTGAAACAAACTTGTTTTTCTTAAATCATAATTTTAATTTTGAAATTAATTTTGTCCTAAAATCCTTGTCACTCTACTACCTTATTTGTAACCTCTTTACAAACTTATTAGCTATTGACAATTTATGAGTAAACCCTGCCCTTGACATTGTCAATCACTTTTGTGATACGCAAGATCCGTCAAATTTCCCGCCACACTGATGGCACTTGACGTATCGTAGTTAAACTTTATTAAACTGCAGGATGACCATGTATTCAATGGTTACTTGTTTTAACTAGGTTTTCACTTTTAATTAATTAAACAGTGAAGAAATAACGCGAGACCTCGCCGAATAAGTTTAATTTGGGCTAAATTTTAATATTTTTCCAGTCCTGTTCACGGATTCAAAATCATCGTGTATTCTTTGTCCCAGATGGTTTTTAAAAACTCAAAAGTGGTAATACCCGGCCTTAACTGGCAGTCATGCAAGGTCTGCTAATGTGTATTATGGGTGCTTTAAGACCCAGGTCGGGCCTAGCTGAATTTCTTGCTGGACTCTTCTCAGCTAGGTTTAGTGAACCAGCGATAAAACTCACAGTAGCTCGATTCCACTGACACACCTCAGTTGCGTTGAAACCGCTCAACCAAGCTCACTGGAGCGCAAACTCTTAGAGTATTCCAGTGTTTAAACCACCCGCGTGGTCGTGTCGGAGGTTTCCCCTGGACTTTCCCTAGGCTACCCTCCAACCGCGCACTCCTATCGCTTTAATGCCACAGTCAGGTTAAAAAAAAGGTGCTTTAAGCCTTATTTTCACACGTACAGTTCCATGGAAATAAGGTCCAAAAGTGTATACATATTTATGCCCTTGACTGTACAAGACCCGCATGCGAGTTTCATTACACTGCGGGTATAACAAGTTCAATCACTCTATAAAACCGCGCAATGTAGGAAAACTCGCATATGAGTCCCGTACCGTACGTGTGTATAAGGGCCTTTAACGTGTCCACTAGCGACACTTGTAAATAATTGTGATTATATAAATTCAACCCCAGATAATAAACAACCGGCCACCGTGCGTGTCGGATCACGCACAACGAAGGGTTCCGTACCGACATCTAGCAATCCACTTTTAAAAACACTATTTAATACCTTGAATCAAAAAAGGTCGTATTTTCATAAGGAAGTCACGGTACTTACGTCCTTTGGTTTGGGTAAGACATTTTTTCAGTGATAACGCATAAACCCTTAAGTAATCCCATCTTATTCAAACCAAAATTCGTTGAAAGTATTTATTAGTGTACACCGCCTCAATTGTTTTCAGAATTTATATCTTCATAGTTTGGAAATTAGAGGGAGGGGGTCACACATTTTGGACGACTTTGACAGCTAAATATCTTACCAACATGGAGAACTTTTTTAGTAACCTCTATATTATTTTTAAAGGCCTATCCAAAAATATTACTAATAACTACTCGTACTTGCATTGAAAAAAGAAAATCCTCCCCCGTTTACATGTATGCCCACCTAAAATAATATAATTTTTTCCTAATTTCACATCACTTTTATGTAGCGGTTCATAGAATACATCTTCCTACCAAATTTCATAATTGTAGTACTTATAGTCTCCGAGTAAATCGGCTGTGACATACGGACAGACAGACATGACGAAACTATAAGGGTTCCGTTTTAGCCATTCTGGCTACGGAGCCCTAAAAAGGAGGCGGCTATGTACTGCATTTTGTGTTTATGTACCTTTTAAATTTAAAGTGAATAAAACATTCATTCATTCATTCATCAAACTACTTATTACGTTGCTGAATTCATCAATCTACAATATTCCTTTTTATAAAATACCCAGTATTGAAGCATTAGAATTTAATGAGATTAGTCTGTAAGGTACTCTCTAGCGATATTCATACTTAGGCAGATTATTAACTCTTAACTAAATAAATTAACTCTTTAAGTACTTGTAAAATGTCTATTAAAAATATTTTATCTGGATCTTAATTTGAATTTTCCATTTGCGTTTCAGAGAAAGCCATAATTTTAACTAACAGAAGCTTGTTTAAGTTCTATTATCAAAGCAAAGTTGAGTTATGCATACATTTGCCTTCGTTAGTTATTCTATTAAATTTAATTTATTTTGTCTGCATTGAAAACAATCAAGTCCCAATTTATTTAATCGTGTAGCATGTTTACACGTCGCTTTATACATTTCCTGCGAAGCGACTTAGTAATCCTGCTGTAAGGCCTTTTAACGTTGTGGCTCGATTAGCGCTAATCAATCCTAACCTAATACTTTTATTTACATATACAATGACGTTGGCAAATAAGCACACAACCCGCCTCATAGTATACGTCACCATAGTTTATAGACGCTTGATACTCCGGGGATGTCCTTGCGCTCAACTCCTTAAAAAGCGCTTATTAAGAACTTAGAAACTACCTACTCGTCATTACGTTTCATTAGTTATTTATTTACCTTATGGCATTTATTTCGAACTGTGAGATCTTCGAGAAGACAGTTACAGTTGCCAGTTTTTGTTGCACTTTTAGAACCACCCAGGGGTCACGTGTAGGGTAGCGGTGGGTACTTTCCCTACGGAGGTGGTGCAACCCCCCATTCACTGAGCGAAAAAAATACTAATTATTAGTAAGTTTTAGTGAATCCCGAAAAATGAAGTGAGATTATTATCTAACGGTTATAAAACAGTTTAGTAGTAATTAGTAGTTACAAGGATTTTTTTTTTGGTATTAGTAAATAACTACTATTATCAAAAACTGTTTTGTAACCGTTAGTATATAATCTCCTTGTCCTGGGATTCACTAAAACTAACTAATAATTAGTAATTTTTTTCGCTCAGTGTTGTCAAGTGAGAGGGCAACTTGACTTAACGACTGCTGGTAGACAGAAGCCGGGATCAACGGCTTAACGTGCGTTCCAAAGCACAGGAGCGCTCAGTTAGTAACCACTCAAAGCGGTCACCCATCCATGGACTGACCCCGCCCGACATTGCTTAACCTTGCATACCGCTTGCGGTACGCAGGCGGCGCTGGGCCACGAACGCTCGATTAGTAATTAGGTCTAAAGCGGCGAGCTCATTTTTGAACGTGGCCAACAAAAAAAGTTTAGGATATTTTTGAGTGAAATGCTTCCACTCCCATGACTACGAGTACCAATTAGTTATATGGCTTTTAGTTATAGGGTTCCGTAAGAAAAAGATACAAGAGAAACTCTGCCCGTCTGTCTGTCACGTCGGTCTTTTGTCCTCCGCTACCGACTTACGAGCATTAAAACTGTCGCAAAGCGAGATTTGTTTCAATTTGCCCCCTTTGATCCCGCTGAATAGTGAGCTGCAATTTGGCGCTCCGACTTGAGACAGATCTCAGCTTAGACCCTGTATAAGCCTTAATTGAAACCTAATTGCGTTTCCATTAGTACGATTAACAAATCTGCAAAGTCATGTACTGATTAAGTAATACATGACTTTGAACTGTTGCAGCAAGAGAACTTTTTGGTTGGTGTCAATTTTATGCGGTTACATTATTATGTAGTACGCTTTACTACACATGGAAACTCGACATGCTGAAACGATCTACTGGGAGTGGGGCGATTATATAAGTAGGTAGGTTTTACTCTAATAGATAATATAAATATAGGGTAAATCGCCAGTATCTGGCCACTTAAGAAAATGTAATTCAGTTACTATTTAGCCACCGAATTTGTGCAGTGAGGACCGCCTTTAACAAAATACATGGGGTCAGCATTGAACAATGAACACAGTTATTTTAATTGTATTTATATATTTATTATTTTAATTGCAGAAATACCAAAAAACCAGACACGTGCGAGTTGCGAGTCGGACTTCGCACATTTAGGGTTTCGAAGCAACCTCAAAAATGTGATTTATCAATATATTAGTATTTGTTGGTAACATAATTATACGTTAATAATAAACATTATTACCAAATTTCAAGTTCATAGGTCAACAGGAAGTTAAGAAATTCTTAAGAACAAAATTTTGTGACGGATGGGCGGATGCGTGAGTGACAGCAATAGGGTTCCGTGACCCTTCGGGTACGGAACCCTAAAAATGGTAGGGCATATTTTTGCGAAGGGGTCAGTTATTGGGGAGTGACCAACAATAGGCAATTTACCCTAGTTTATTCATTGAACTGTTATATTTTGTCATTCGCTTGTCCGTTTCCCATTTATTTGGGATCGGCACAGTATGTTTTTCTCTTCCATGCCTCTCTATCGCCCGTCATCTCATCGCTCGCATCCTTCCTCGCCATATCGTCTCTTACGCACTCCTTTACCTATTACAAGAAAATATTTTTGCAAAAGTATTTCTTTCTTTTGTTCAAGCATTTCACGCTTCACAGAAATTATTTGTAAACAACCACACACTAAATACTTTAAGGCTTCATCCCTTGTCCTTTTCAAACATTGCCTACACTCGCTGTAAGCTCAACAAACACGTAGTTACTTGCTTTTTAAACAACGTTATAGTACACTCAAGCACATTAATATATGTACAAAACAAACGCCAAAATTATCTGTAAATGACTCTATTGTCATGGAGATAAAGGCGCCCAGACTTTTTTGGCTGTACTTTGCACACATAGGTATAATGTTGGTGACTGTACAGTCAGTCGTAAACCAAAAGGACATTAATGTTTATCACGCTTTATATGTTCGGTAAATCTTTTAACACATTTATTCCCGACGAGTGCTTCGCGCGCGCTACGCCCGTAGCCGATGACATGGGTTTTCTTATTTGTAGCGAAAACTGTCTACTAACGGGGTCATAAACAGATTTAGGTTCGCGTCTTTCCTGTGGACATATCAAAAGTTAAGGGCTACAAAGCTTAATTTTGGATTGGTCTAGTAACCCGCATAAACGGCGTCTCCGGTTCTATAAATCCATGTAATAAAATCATAACTCACATGCTCATAAGCCGTTAACTATTGACCACAGGAGAGACGACTTTTGTTTTTGCAACTGTTTATGACCCAACGGAGAACACGATGTCCTGTCTTCGGCGCTGAATGTGTTACACGTAACAAGTTTGCGACATTAGTACATCCAGGGGATATTAAAACGTAGGTCTTCGGGATTTTTTCATAACAAAATATATTTTCCGAAGCATTTAACGGAATCACGCAAAAAACAGATCCGCTTTCACATTAAAGTAATGATTTGGCTCGAAAAGCTCAACACTATTAAATTTAATCACTAATTACCCAATTCAGGATAAACTACAACACCTCCGACAATTAAATCCCCCGACCCTTTAACAGATCATCCATTAACGGGTTTAATTGAAGAGAGCACTGGGATTTCACTGATCTTGTTAAATCACAAATTTTATTGCGGGCTCTGACGTTAATATTCTCCATAAAATACGGCGGGGAATTAATAAACATCATTCTGGAGTTAATGTAGTAATTTGTGAAAACGTCCTAATTAACTGGATGTATGGACGAGCTCTTGATTGAAGTTGGGAGTCAATTTAAGACATACGTTTTGCACTTTAATTTAATGTTTCAGTTTCGCGCTCATTTAGACACGTCGCGTTGAAGTGAGCGTGTGAAACGTTACAATCAAATTTGAATCGAACGCTCCGGTTGTGGAATGAGTTCGCTGTCACGTGCACGTTTTAGACACACACCTTTTATAAAGAGCGCCCCCTACTGTAATCCCTGGGGAACACCTCCGCAGAAGCTCATTCTAGAGATACAATATTCGGGGAATGTTGCTCTGACTCTGAAACTGTACCGTAAGAAACTATTCTACGGTGTGAGGGTGAATGCGGTATAACTGCGGGCATCATCCTAAACTGCATAGAACTCGGACAATTGAGAAATTACTATATTATACTTAACGGTTAAAACTCACGTATTAATTGTCACACCGGGCGACATACAATTACGTATAATACGTGAGTTAATCCGTGACACGTAGCTGATTAAAACGTGAGTTTTAACATTACTCACGAAAGTTTAAATTCAAGCAAGGTGAATAATTAATAAATTATTCTTCTTATTCTTATTAAAATGACATATTATTATGAATCGGTTTGGTGTTCGCGCTCCCTACGTTAGCACAGAGGCATTTTAAGGTTAAGCTTTTTATAGGTGCGAACAGCCACGTCTGTATGAACGAGACGCATGACAGAATGAAATTGAAATGAAATCGTTAGCTGTAAAATGGAGTTCCAGTTATCCAACTTACAGTTCGGCGTATTGGTCTGCCATAGAAGCCCATTGTGCTCGCTGTCCAATTGAATTTCCACAAGATTTAAAATCGGTCCGACCTCCAGCAAATGCTGGCTTTAAAGTGTAAGAGCTTTTAGGTAAGAAAACATGGAAAGACGGATAAATAGGATTAAAATACCTCTAAGATAGCAAATAAGAATAAAATCCCATCTGATGTAAAATAGTCTGTAGACGTACGTAGGTATGTTGACTCTTAGAGTTTGGATAATGAAAGCTGAGACTAGAAAACAGCAGCAAATTTAAAAAAATCTACGTTTTGCAATCCTGTGTATAATATGACAAAACAATGATGGCAACCAAATAAACTTTTCGTGCTTCAGAGTTTAGTACATATTTATGCAATAAAATTGTCCAAAACAAGATTTATGATATTTGAATATTCAGATTCAGATATGGAAGTTACAATTTAAGCGGAATGATATATTATGATGCGAATCACTAAATCGTCTTTTTGAACCGTAAAAGTTCAAGCAATGTTTTATTTTCATTGGCTCAACAATTAAGTGACGTTTGAGTTGACACATTTGACGTGGATATCAAAGTTGCCAGTTAAAACGTTTTAAATAAATCTGTCTCAATTTTCATTGTCCGACTCTAACACCCCGACCGTTAATGCTAATCAAACAGATTTTAAACCAAACAAACATAACAAAATGCCGTAGTTTACATAACACCGCAATGATACCGACCGCTCCACACAAAACCGTTCCGAATATCCCACACGGCAACTTGCCTTTTTAATCTCAAAAGTTGTCGTACTAAAAATAAAAACAATCAAGCTAAATGTTAAACCGGGCTGTAACATTAATACGGGGCGTTTACGCGGCGGGTTAAAAAGGGTTAATTTGTAAGTACAAGCGTAGGGGCGAGTGTGGGTTAACCCGTCGGCTGCAGATTTCCCGGGAGGGCACTCGGCGTACGGTCAGCAGCGACGTGTTGAGGTGCCTTTTGGAAGTAGACTGTCATATGTGTTTACTTTTCTTCGTTTTTTTTATAAAAACTCAGGTGTCGAATGTTCTTTTTTCCGGTGGGTTGGATTTTCCGTAAATTTAATTTTTTGAGTATTATCTAAGTAATCAATGGAAATTATACGAAAATTTACTTCTTAAGTACGGTTAGTACTTAATCGTAAACTGCATGGTCATAGTTTTCCTTTTCAATTCCACTTTGATTTTTTAAATTTAGGCCGTCATGGCGACATAATAAAAATAGCACTTTGAAGCTTAATATGACACAAACGGATAACTAAATCAAAAAATGGTTTTAAAACCAATAATCCAGAAATACCACATACGACAGATTTTGCAAGAAAATAAATTAGGGTAGGGGAGTTACCCTAAAAACCTTTTTTGAGGACCATACTTCATACGTAATAATAATATTTAGTTTCTCACTACGCTTTGTATTTCGTTTAAATAATTATTTGAGGACTTCTAACTATTCTCATTTAGAGTGAAAGTAATTACCTGTTTAATCCATACTAATATTATAAATGTGAAAGTGTGTCTGTCTGTCTGTCTGTTACCTTTTCACGCTTAAACCGCTAAACCGATTTACATGAAATTTGGTATGGAGATAGATTGAGTCCCGGGAAGGACATAGGATACTTTTTATCCCGGAAATCATCCCTAAAGGGGGTGGAAATTTGTTTGTTTGTATTTGTAAGAGCGATGACTAGGTAAGCGCCTGATATAAGTTAATAGCAATTACTTAAATTCTATCGCGATAAACGAGTTCCACGCGGTCGAAGCAGTGGGCAAAAACTAGTGTTAAATAATACAACTTTCCGTCGAAAACGAAATCGTTCAGAAGTTATTTCGGCCTTTATGATATCTTCATGGTATGACTGTAAGGAAGATATTTTAACTTTTTTCTACTTTGTCGGTGGCAAACAAGCGTACGGGACACAAGTAAGAGGTACAAACCTGGTGATGTCACATTGTTGACCCTTAGCTCAAAGAAAATAGGTACTCATTTTTTAAGCCCCGTCCCCATAATCTAGTCTCTCGGACGTAAAAACCTCATTAATCCGTGCCATCATTTTAGAGTCTTAGACTAGGTTTTTACTCGTCGACTAATGTTGGAATGAAGACATCCTAGACAAAATAATATAATTTTCTATATGGAGCCCCAACTCAACTACTTATAAGAAATAAGACAACACTTGTGCAACGCAAGGGAGCCGTTTAGGTTCCTTAAAATCTAAAATAGCTTGTTTTACTAAATTAACCGCAACCATTATTAGTTTTGAACGAATTCCCTGATTAGATTGTTTTAAAGAACACCAGTAAAATCAGTAACAATAAAATCTAACGTCTATGAAAAATGAGAGCAAAAAGTCAAGGTATATAAGTGCCAATACAATTACAATTTCTCAATTTTAAGATTTAATCTCAGCAAACGCATCATTAATTAAATGTGCTTAGTTCAGCGAACTTTAAGGACAGACTTCACTTTTTAATATCGCGTCTTTGAGTCGGACTTTAGAGATTATCTTTTGTTTCAGATCTCGATTAAGTTACTTGTAAGTCCTTTCTTCGTAAATATTTACAGGACCCAAGAGGTAAGCTTTATTAGCCGCGGTCATGATCTTTTAGATACTTCAAAAGGATACCTGTTTAATTCTCTAAATGTATACGTCTATTCGTCGTTTTGTATCTCCTTTGCCAGGCTCTTTACAGAGTTTTATAACAAATTTCTGTATTATTTTTGACAGTATTTCGATGAAAGGAAACGTTCTATTTAATCAAAATTACTTACTGTAAATAGCTAAAACTTGTCATTAATTGTAAATAAACAAAAAAAAAACTAAACCCCGCAGACTAAACTTATAGGTGCCAAGGTCGGCCGGCAGCTTCTTCGCTACTGCCATGTTAGGATGGACTCCGCAAAGTGGGTCTACTCTTTAGTGGTAGGTTTGGTCAAACGCTACGCCGCCCTGCAAGCTAACTTTATAGGTGCCAAGATCTTCCACTCCCTAGAATTCCAGTGATACTGCCACGTTGGGATGGCTTCCGCAAAGCGGGGCTCCTCTTTAGTGACATGAGTGTCAATGCTACGCCTCCCTACAGGCTAATATTAATAGGAGCTAAGATGTTCCACTCCCAAGAATTTCCAGTGCTACTGCCTCGTTAGGATGGCCACCGCAAAGCGGGGCTCCTCTTTAGTGGCATGAGTGTCAAATGCTACGTCATCTTGCAGACTAACCTTAACATAGGTGCTAAGATGTTGCACTTAATTGAATTTCCAGTGCTACTGCCTCGTTGGGATGGCCTCCGTAAAGCGGGTCTCCTCTTTAGTGGCATGAGTGTCAAATGCTACGTCCCCTTGCAGACTAACCTTATAGGTGCCAAGATGTTCAACGACGCACGGCAGGCTGGCGTCGCGTCCCAGTGCAACTGTCACGTTGGGGATGGGTTCCGCAAAGCGGGGCTCTTCCGTCAACACTGAAAAAAAAAAAATGTTATCTAAATAATAGCAACCCGCCGCCTAATAATAATGGCTTTTCACGAGTCACAGTACAGATCAGTTCAGAAATATATGCTGCACGTTCCCAAAGGAGGCACGTTGCAAAGGTTAAAAATGCATGCCTGTAAGGTGAAATAATGTACTGTAATTTATTTTCAAGATCTGTATGACCAATTATTTCGAGCAATAAATGAATGAATTGAATATCTGAGCAGCTTTGTGCCCTTAGACGCCTAGTCCCACCGTCGTCGGCGACTAGCGAGTACTCCCATAGTAATTCTACTCGTTTTCTCGCTCAAGCCAGTAAAAATTACTATGAGATTACTCGCTACTCCCCAGCCTACTGCCTTTAAAGCCGTGTCCACGTATTTTGATCACTTTGGCAGTGAAATATTTTCGAACTCGAGTGTTGTGCATGAGCAATAAATATACTCCTCGCCCTCCTCGGTCACTATATATACAATGTTCATAAATACATTCTGCTCATGCATAATAATATTGATTGGTTTCATTAACAATTGAGTCACAACATTTAGGAATAAATTCTGTACGGAAACTACGACAACCAATACTCGTATTTCCTTTATAAGACAATTTAATACATGAAGAAGTGGAAATAAAATTTGCGGAATGCCGCTGCTCTAGGATTTCTGAGACGATGTTGTGTAAATTGCTCTCAAAAGTCGCGAGACCTGAGAGTGGTGACCCATTTTAGCTTCACGACACTTTTAATGACATCATCCGCCTGGTGTTTTCCCAGTTTTCCCCTAAGAGGCACGGGGTCCGTTTTGACACCTAATTCCAATATTTGGCGTAGGAACTAGGTTCACGAAAACTACTACCATATGACCTTCCAACCTAGACCTTGGTGGTATTATACCGGTTTCTGCACGATGTTTCCTTCACCTAAAAGTCACTGTAAAATATCATACATGTCCCATGTCATGTGGAAGAGATCCCTTATAGGGATAAGTTCGCCTTTGTACCTACAATTTGTAACTGATTCGTATCTTAAGGTTTTGTAATAATTTTACAATTCATGCCGATCAATGATCTATTTTGATGCTTCTTGCTATGTTCGCTCGCTTGATCTAGAGATAGATATGAATTAGCTTTTGCTATACTAATTTGCTAATAAATATCTTATATCTTTAAACGAGCAATTCTTGTATATTTATTTATTTATTTATATGTATATTTATTTCGGGGATCTCGGAAACGGCTCTAACGATTTTGATGAAATTTGGTATGTGGGGGTTTTCGGGGACGAGCAATCGATCTAGCTCAGTTTTATATTTGAGAAAATGCGTGTTTTCGAGTTATCATGTTTTTAAATTTGTTCGTGATTGATATTTACAATGGCTACTGACGTACGGAAAATTAGTGTCAGAAGAACCAGTATAAGCCTGACCTACGAATATGCACATAGTTGTCACGAATCTCAGGGTCAAGATATATAAGGACGTATGGTGAGGCGAGTTTATATTTTGTTATTTGTAGCATTTATAAAGAATGACACATGATAACGACTTACGAGGTTTTTTATCAGACACGTTCATGGGGCTGACACGCTTTGCTAGAGAAAGATAGTCTTATTGCGATTCCTATAAGAGGAAATAGAAAAGAGGCTGAGAGAGAGAGAGAGAGGGGAGATGTTTTGTCCCTATCACCGACCGGACGTTTTTTCATGGTCGGGTTACAGGCAAATGCAAATTTCCATAAGCAATACATTGGACATGCAAACCGGACTAATTGCGTAGTACAAATTTTATATGAATATGAGCAAAAGTATGAGAAAGAAATAGCCCCGGTCGCTCGTTGGCGCATCTATAACTACAGAGTATATATTATATCTATGGGCACGTTCTGCGGTGTCAAATAATCTCAATGAATCAAAAAGTTTAGATACCTACATCCTGGAGGTTGCGTGCCGAACATTCGTTTGAAGCCGGGAAATATGACTTTGAATGACGTCACTGTTATATTTAATCTCTTTCATTAGATCCATCTTATATTAGAGTGAAAGAGATGCAATGAGTATTAAAATCGTTCTTATATGCTTACAATTTTGTCTCGTTCCACCGCATAGCTGCGTTCTTTTCTCGCACCATCATAGCCCATTATGTGGTCGGGTTTCACGTTTATTTATGTTTATTTTGATTTTTTTAGTTTATTTTGATCGCGGTTTAAAAAAATGTATTTTGAATCTCGATGAAGAAATTGTTATCATTTTATTTCGCACTGACATTTATTTAGTGAATGCGTTATTAAAACAGATCGGAGAAGGAATTAATCGAGTAGCCAGGAATTCAATAATAATGTTTATTTAAAATGTGTACCTATATGCAAGTGTCGTGAAGACTTTGAAATGCCTAGGAAGCCTTTGAGAAAAACGTTTAATGTACGCATCCAAGGCAGACCTGAGGAAAAACATTTGTGTTGTTGTTGTGTATTTGTCCTTTATTGCCCTTCGGCCCTAAACTTCGAGTGTACGCGTGAGGTCGGCCTTATCGCTCACCTTTGGTCCTTCGGCCCTCAGGTTCCGCGTGTACGCGAGTGTACGCGTGAGCTTGGCCTTCAGGCCTCGCTTAGCTTTACCGCTCACCTTCGGGCCTTCGGCTCTCAGGTTCGAGTGTCCGCGTGAGCCCGGCTTTCGACCTCGCTAAACCTTACCGCTCACCTTCGGGCCTTCGGCCATCAGGTTCGATTGTAACAATGATAGTAATAGTGAGTGTCTGCGTGGGCCCGCCCTTTTGGCCGAGCGCGCTCTAAGGGACGCTTCGGGCCTTCGGGCCTGCGAGGCATACATGGGGCACATGAATAGTTGGGCAACCATTTCCTCCCGTATCGGTCTCGCAAAAAATACTGGGGGGAGGGGATGCTTGGGCACTCGGGATGGGGCTCCGGGCCTTCGGCCCTCCGCCGAGCTTGGCCTGCGGCCTCGCAGCCTGAAGCTCGCCCATCGGGCTAGCGAAACCTTGTATATTTATATAGTATTTTCGGTTGTTTGGTACTCCCGCAGCTCGGCCTTCGGCCTCGCCAAACATTTGAGAGGAGGGGGGGGGGGGGGGGGGGGGGGGGGGGGGCGCACCTGACCACTTGAACGCCTGCGGCCTGGCGGCCTGAAGCTCGCCCCTCGGCGCTCAGGTTCGATTGTAACAATGATAGGAATAGTGAGTGTTTGCGTGGGCTCGCCCTTCGGGCCGCAAGCGGCTCTCGGGCTCGCATGGAGAGCGCGCTCTGATGGGACACTCGGCCTTGGGCCTCGCGAAGCCTTGCCTCTCACCTTCAGGCCTTCAGCCCTCAGGTTCGCTTGTACGATACATGGGTCATATGAATAGTTAGGCAACCCTTTCCTCCCGTATCAATCCCGCAAAAATTACTTGGGGGGGGGGGGGGGGGGGGGCTTGGGCACTCGGGGTGGGGTTCCAGGACTTTGTGCACTTTTCCCAGACATCGTATTAGACCTGAGGGACCTCACTAGGAGAACAATTGGGTCATAAACACTTTCAAAAAACAAAAGTCGTTTCTCCTGTGGTCAATAGTTAACGGCATATGAGCATGTGAGTTATGATTTTATTACATGGATTTATAGAACCGGAAGACGCCGTTTATGCGGTTTACTAGACCAATCCAAAATTAAGCTTTTGATATGTCCACAGGAAAGACGCGAACCTAAATCTGTTTATGACCCAATTATGTCAATAGAAATGTGTCGGGACTCGGGTTGCAGCTTTATATAGGTCTGTTTATCTACTTAATATCTTTATTTAGATCTTTGTAGAGCTATAGTCTGCCTGGTTTGGGAAAACACCGAGCAAGGCTCGGTCTCCCAGGTACTAATATATTATATTCGTCATTATGTTATGTTGTGACCCTCGACACTTGTTCTTATAAAGTCAATTAACCAAAATCTAAAAATGTAGGCATGTCAAAAGTTATAGTAACCCGCTCGAAAAAATAGTATCAATTTTGAACCAAGTACTACCTACTACCCACTAATGCACAAAATGTATCAACAAATAGGATACCTTTATTTATTGTAAAGAAATTGTATGGTATTTGGTAAGCATACCAACAGGATAGAGACAGAGTTTGTTGGTAAAGGGATAAAAAATAACCGGCTCCCAGCGCTGAATTAATGACGCCACTACGTATACCCTTATCTCGCCGCTTACCGTTAACACTTAGCTAAGAGACTGCGTGACTGATGTTCAGGAAGACATGGTAAAATTTAAATATTTTTCTATTTAACCGACAGTGTCGATAATATACGACTACTCGCAAAAACCCGTGTAATTAATTACAACCTGTATATAATTAATTACTTCTCCAGAATTCTCATTTATTCTTGAATATTCTTGCACAAAATCGGCACAAATTTTACCGAACATCGTCTTGTTATGCTGGAGGCTAGTAGTAATAAAAGATAAAACTTCATCAAAGGCTGTTTTCTCTTACAATGAAGACGGATGATGAAGCTCTGTCAATACACTCAAAAGATAATATCTTTTTGTAAATATAAATAAGAATTTAGGCAAGATGATTGCTGAATATTCGGATCAGGTACAGATGTTTGCGTTGCGGAAATGTTTGCTTTACATAATATAAATTATCGAGTAATCAATATGATAAAGCTGGTGAGATAGTACTTGAGAAATTATATTACGTAACTGTTTATTGGACGCAGACTATAGGCATAAAAACCTATAATGCTTAATATAAATAAATAAAAAACAAGAATTAAATAGTTCTTGTATTTGGGCTGGATGACAGTTATGAAACAAGTAATTTAAAGGATTAAAAATCATCAGTTACAGTTCGGAACCACGGGGACTTGCGATAGTTTTTAAACCCGGAAACTGTACCATAAGAGGGAGAAAAGCGGTTGGGAAGATTGTATAGGATTGTCATGGGCAAACGGCTCCCAAAGGAATACCTATAAAGTAGAAGTTGACATCGTAAACGCAGTCGCGTGCAAAAGCTATAGTATACAATATTTGTGCGATGGAATTTATGAACATTATTTCATATTTTCTTGTTCATTCAGTTTCATAATAAATCGTTAATAATGCGTTATGAAACACGGTTCCTTGATTATTATTTGTGGATCCGACAAACTCAATGTTCAGGGAAACGGAAAATCGGAAAACAAATAACTGTTGCAATAACTCTGAGGAGCCTTTGGATTAATAAATCGTTTTTAGTTTTCGCTCTCTGGGTTACCATGATAAATAAAACCAATATTGAAATTTGAGTGCACTTGTTACCAGATGATTCGTTCTATCGATGGCTATGCTTTACATAGAGTCCATATCGAAAAATTTAAAATGTGTGAAGATGGCCTTCATACAATGGTGTAAAAGCGTACATATTATATTTTTGTCGCTTTGGTAACGTATATAAATATATGACTTAAACTTCACAAACTTTTTTAAGAGAAGTAGAAATAAAATGGGAGACTGGACGGGATCGGGACTCGTGGAAAAGCAAGAAGGAGGCTTTTGCCTATCTGTGGGACATTCTAGGCTCTTAAATAATAAATAAGTAATAGAACTAAAATGCCTTTCCACTGAGGCTTTCAATGATTAGTGCTGATAGTGTTATATTTATTCGTGAAACAGAGAAGTACTCGTAGATACAAAATATGCTGCTTTAATGCTTTATTATAATATACTACAGTCGTGATTTGGAATGTAAAGTTCTCAAATCACTCATGTGTACATTTACAACAAATGCTTATCGTGGATTTAAAAAATCAAGATCTTTAAGAATACAAAGAAAACAAAGGCAAAGAATTACAAAGGCTAAATACTTAGATATTATGTAGCTATACTTGTAGTTATCTTTTAATCGAATAAACGAAGTTTGACAATATTAATGCAACTAAATAAATACTGAACTACTTTCTCCCGGCACAATATTCACTATTTAAAACAACGCTTTAAAAAATCCTGTTAAATCCCACGTTCCTTACTGTGATAAACCTTCAACAAATACTCAACTCAAGTAGGCGATAGGCATATTTAATTAGATAAGTTCCGTTCATAATATCGTCTTCATTAAGAAAGTCCTTTGAACACGTTTTATTTGAAAAGTTTCCATGTAACTTCGTAACTCGGCTGTGTAACCGTCACCTAAGCAACAATGGACTATTAGGATCGTTCGGTAGATTTATTCGAGTTTAGGTATTTAGCTTAATGGTGATAGGAGTGTCCGTTAATCTTGGGATAAGTTTGTGGTGGCAGTTTGCGTTTAATGAAATGACTTGAACTCTGAGGGCAGTTCCGCTGTTAGTACCTACGATCATAAAATGTGTACGAAATAGGTATATTTTATATTATACACACTTTAATGAAGTGGCTAATTCTTACGCGACCCGGGGCTCTTTACTCCTTAGGGCACAATGAGCTCTGGCAGTCGCCAGCATCACCCAGCCATCGTCATCAGATGGCAGGCATTTGAGGCCTTTTTTATTACTTCCCGTGGTAACTAGTTACACAATTTTATGTCTCCTCCTACGCAGTAATCACGTAAAGTTTTCGACCGTTAGTAGGATAGATTTAAATGTCAAATCCCATACTAAAACTGACACTAAATACGTACCAACGGTAGTACATATCGTTACGTGATTACCCCGCTGGTTAGGAGGGGGATATTCACTGGAATTGCCCCTTGATGGCTAGGTGTGACATAAAGAGTATAATATCACACCTAGCCATAAAGTGGCAATTACCGCGTGCTCCGCGCGCGGAAAATACCACTTCCTGGCCAGGGAGTGACATAAAAATTTGTACTTACCACAGCCGGTAATAAAGAAAGCCACAGATCGCATATTTATCGCCCTTGCCTTCGGCTCAGGCGTCAAATACTTGTCGTCAGAGACATTTTTTTAATTAATTTATGTCACATCCTGGCCATAAAGCGGCAATTACCGCACGCTCCGCGCGCGGGAAGTCCCACTTCCTGGCCATGGGGTCACATAAAATTTTGTACTTAACATGGGCGGTAATAAAGAAAGCCTTAGATCGCATATTTATCGCCCTGCCTTCGCCTCGGGTGTCAAATACCTGCGATCTGAGACATTCTTTGTTTTACCGCCCTTGTTAAGTAATGTACTATTATTTAAACTTTATTGCACAGTAACAAGTTACAGATACAAAAGGCGAATCAAATTTGTCAAGCGGATGCGTCCGCTAACAAACAAACAAACACACAAACACTTGCTTGTGCTTAACAAACTTAATTTGAATATGGGGTAGCACATTGTTACTAACGATTCTCAATACAATTTGAGACGTTAGTGCCGTAAAAAGTTGTAATAACTTCACGGTAGATGTCACTACGAGCCTAAGGCTTAATTAGCAGAGTGTAATGATTGAAAGATTCACCGTCACAAGGGATTACCATGTTGGCTCAGTTAGTTAGAGCAATGGACGGATTCCAGAGGTCGTGGGTTCAAATCCCACCTGTGGCGTTGAATTTTTAAATCCTGTGGCGTTGAATTTTAGAAGTGAAAACTTCTTTAGCGGCGCTGAGCACTTTTTGTGATGGAGAAAAATATTTAAACTCGCGTCAGAGTCACGTGACCGTCAGAGCGTAAGACAAGCTAAGTGACCCCTCCTAATATCGTAAGATGGACACGTGACCTATAGAAGTTGGTAACAGCACCACCTATGAACAAACAAGCGAAGTTTCTCACAGTGCAGGTTGTGTTAAGTTACAACCGACAGCAGCGATCTGTATATTTAGTGCCTTGTATTGTTCGTAGGTGGCGCTGTTATCAAAAATGTATTAAGTGAAAACTTTATCATGTCATTTAATTTTCACTTCTGCCGGCACTCCCGGAGTGCAACCCGTTGTTTTTCAATTTTTCTCGTTAATTGGAAAATGTTCTATTGTACTGTATGAGTAGGTACCTTTAAGGAGCGCTCGTGGCCCAGCGGCGCCTGCGTGCCGCAAGCGTTATTCAAAAGTTAAGCAACGTGGGCCGCGGTCAGTACATGGATGGGTGACCGCTTTGAGTGGTTATTAACTGAGCGCTCCCGTGCTTTGGAAGGCACGTTAAGCCGTTGATCCCGGCTGCTGTCTATGGCAGCAGTCGTTAAGCCAAGTTGGAGGCCTTCGGGCGGCTTGAAAACTTCTAACAGTCAAGTTGCCCACTCACTTGACAAAGGGGGGTCGAAGTTGCACCACGTCCGTAGGGAAAGTACCCACCGCTACCCTACACGTGACCCCTGGGTGGTTCTAAAAGTGCAACAAAAACTGGCAACCGTACTGTCTTCTCGAAGATCTCACGGTTCGAAATAAATGCCATACGATAAATAAATAATAAGTAGGTACCTTGGCAGATGATGGTGATGATCTGCAGCACGCTGATCGCGAGGCTGCGGCCCGGGCCACGCCTGCCCATGGTCACTGCTCAACACGCGCGGGCTCGGTGCGGCTTGCTCATGGCTGCTTCTTCTAGAACAAACACATTCACACTATTAACACACTATTAACCACCATAGGTTGATCGCTGGATGTGGAGGGATGTAAGAGAAGGTAGGCCGAGGAAAAGGTGGATGGACTGCGTGAAAGACGATATGGAGAGGAAGGATGTGAGTGCCGAGATAAGATAAGATAAGATAAGACCCCCAACTAAATGGGATAAGGGCAAGCGAAAGATGAGGTTTATCGCTTAAGGCAAGGCCTATTCAAAATCGGAGAGAAATATTGAAGTTTGAGCTTTCGTGGAGCTTCCAGTGCGAAGAAATAATGTAGAATTACACTACACAAAAATTTATGTAGACTGAAAAAGAAACACAATAACCGAAAAAAATATTTAAAAAAGTATTGGTAACTCTGTCAAAATATATCCAGCATCATCTTATCTACCTTACGAATTATCGCGCATAAATACAGCATCATCTTTTCTAGCCTTACGAATTATTGCGCATAAATACAGCATCATCTTTTCTAGCCTTACGAATTATTGCGCATAAATACAGCATCATATTTTGTAGCCTTGCGAATTATTGCGCATAAATACAGCATCGTCTTTTCTAGCCTTACGAATTATTGCGCATAAATAGTTACAGGATCATCTTTTTTAGCCTTACGAATTATTGCGCATAAATACAGCATCATCTTTTCTAGCCTTGCGAATTATTGCGCATAAATACAGCATCATCTTCTCTAGCCTTACGAATTATTGCGCATGAATACAGCATCATCTTTTCTAGCCTTACGAATTATTGCGCATAAATACAGCATCATCTTTTCTAGCCTTACGAATTATTGCGCATAAATACAGCATCATCTTTTCTAGCCTTACGAATTATTGCGCATAAATAGTTACAGGATCATCTTTTTTAGCCTTACGAATTATTGCGCATAAATACAGCATCATATTTTCTATACACAATTAGGTATGTACCCATTTAGTGAAACGCAATTCAAATTGTCAATAGGCCTCATTGAAGCTGTCAGAAGCGTCATTGGAGCAGCTAACTAAATAAACAATCAGTTTACGACAGATGTTATCGCCTGCATTTCATTAATCACGCGATTTGGGTCAGGACGGCATTAATCAATCACCTGACGGTTCCCGAATATTCACGAGGATTGATTTGTGTTCGGAATAACAGCTATTTTGAATTTATAATAATTGTTGAAACCCAGTACCAACTCGTACGGTCGGCCTCAAAAGGCATTTAACATTTTTGTGCCGCGTCACTTTAATGTCGTGTTTAAACTTTCATACTTAATAGCCTCTTGACGAAAGCGACAAAGTCCCAGAGTGAGGTCAGCTTTCCGTGCACCTTCTGAACTACGGTCTATCCACGACATTGTCTTCGGATGACTGACACTATGATATCTTTTAGCACTACATATTTTCACCTTGCGTTGCGACAGTTTTGTGGGACGACGTAATATGATAAAGTTTCCTACCGTTATCATCATCATCATCATCATCAGCCCACTTTCGTCCACTGCTGGACATAGGCCTCTCCCATGGCATGCCACTGAACGCGGTCTTGAGCCTACCGTTATAATTATTAATAATTGATTGAATCAGGCGTTACTTTGCGGAATTCAATGATACGTAAATCTAACAATATTCCTTTGCTATGCGGCTAACCGGTCAGGTGCGGTTGCGCTGTCATTTAATGTATTGACTCTAAAAACACTTAACAACTGAAAGCTATTTGATACTGCAGCTGCAGTAATAAATGCCGGAGTAGCTTAGTCTAGGAATCACTGGTCGAATCATTCATTTTGCTTATATTTCACGGTATTTTATTGGTGACATACTACTTTGTGACAAATGTGGTCGTGTTAAAAGTATTTGTTGCTAGGCCTATTTGAATAAAGAAAATTTTGAGTTTGAGTTTCAAACTTTTGACTGAATTACAGTACAAAGGCTCTAAGTTGTACCATAATGCTTTCTTGCGAACGTCTTAGTATTTTTTTGTTGACTACCAGCCAGTAGGGTTCGATGCAGTCACACTCGACACAATGACGCTGTAAGTAGCCACAAACGAGCGCCGGGTCGCTCGAGAAAGGCGGGTGCCGGCGCAAGGCACTGGCGGTCACGTCATTTACGATTATCTACAAGGCTTGATAACTGTAACAATAAACGGCAATATTAGAGCTCACAGAAAGAGAATGCTGTAATGGCTAGAGTCGCCGTCATCGAAACCGATGTGGAGGACTATAATATATATTAACAAACGGCCGGTCATTTTTTTGAATTAATAAATAAATTAATAAAAACACTAGAAAAACACGCTTTTTAATTGAAACCTGATCGTGTTCAAAGTCCATCACGTGAACTTTCTCACAAGTGCAAACACGACTATGATACGATGTTCCATCATGAAGTTCCAGTTCTTATCTTTCGGCTCCATCATCAGATCAGTTTGACAGTACCATATTATTGTATTGTCATCAGAACTACATACAGCTGCCAATTTTCATGACGCTACGATCCTTGGAAGATGGTTAAATTAGTTACCTTAGATTCCATTACATAGTTACATACAGGTCGACCTATCAGACCTTCAAACCTAATCGTGGTCAAAGTTCATTACAAGACTTTTCTAACAAATCCAAACACAGCTATGATACGATGTTCCATCATGAAGTTCCAGTTCATATCTTCCGGCTCCATCATCAGATCAGTTCGACTGTACCATATTATTGTATTGTCATCAGAACTACATACAGCTGCCAATTTTCATGACGCTACGATGCTTGGAAGATGGTTAAATTAGTTACATTAGATTCCATTACATAGTTACATACAGGTCGACCTAATAAAAGCGTGTTAAAAATGGGATCGCTCTTCCCAGCATCTAGCCAGGGGGGCAAAGATGAGGCCGATGATGAAGCGAGCTCACCCAGAAGATGCCTATTCACTCGTGCCTCAAAAAGGTCTAGGTTATATGAGCTCGGAAACACAAACGCCGGCAGAGAATTCCAAACCTTAGAAGTGCGCATTATAAAAGATGATGCAAAGCGCTTGGTTCGAATAAGAGGAATTTCGACCAAGTAAGGATGGTATCCAGCCGTACGTCTGGATGTCCGATGGAAGAAGGGGGAAGGCGGTATGAGCTCATGGAGCTCCTGAGCACACTCTCCGAAGTACAATTTGTAGTATTAGTATTTTTAGTAGGTCTCTTTTTAGTATTAAAATCAGAATCAAAGGAATATGATCTGGCTTGAATCCGTGAGTCAACAACAAAGGGCCAGTGTCTTATTAAAACTAGAGTCAAAGTAATTTCAACTTTTTACACAGTAGTTACTCGTACATTCTATGTTTAAATGGCAGCGCGGTGTTAGGTACAGACAACTAATTAGATCTTTGGGCCACTTCGTTTCTTGTCACAGCGAAATTCAATATGAAAGCCGCTAGAAATCTCCTATTGAGGTCATATGACAAGGTACGAAGTGGCCCAGAAATCAAATTGGTTGACCGTACCTACGTTATCTTAGTAATCACCCGCCCTTGCCTTGCGTCCGCGCCGCGCCGTGAGCGGAAACCTGATTTATCCCCCAGATCAAATTCAATTGCGTCACAAGAGAAATTGACTAAAAATTCCGCCGTCGAACCGGTGCTACCATTTTTGTGAAATTTCGAAGTCCCTTTAAATGCGGATGCGATTGTGGATGTCAAATTAATATCTGCTGAGTGTTGGAATTCGAACGGTTCCTGTTATTAGTTTTTGACAAAGAGTAGGTAAAACTTGTTCCTCAAGTTTAGCGTAGAGTAAAATTTTAAGAGGCAGTTACATAATCCGCATTTCTCTTGCCACCGTCAACATGCCTGAGTCTTGAGCTAACTGGCATGGTCAGGGATAATGGTAGGACACCTGATGGGTGTCTTTAGTTCCTCGAAGCTTGGGACGGATGTTGGTGTAGGATGCTACCTGTTTAGACACACTGGCACCGTCCCCCCTCCAACAGACTACATTAAAAGCGGGTGCAACGGCGGAAAACGCTGAAATAGTAAAGCGAAACTTATAGAGGTATAAGAGCCTCGGCAAAGATTACAATTTTGTACCTTTTGGCGTGGAGACTCGAATTTAGGTCCATGGGGTCCCAGCGCGCACAAGTTAGGTACTTACTGAAACCGCGAAACGTCTGGTTGACGTATCTGGTGATCGAAGCTTTGCGATACAGCGAGGAATTGCCGACAGCATCCTAGATACAATGCCTGTTTTAGATTTAAGTTCGTTCTAATATTTTTTTAAGTTATTCGTGTTGAGTATTTACTAATAAAGCAGTTAATTGCAATTACGAATCCGGCCAGGCATCTGATCAACGCATAACTGAGTAATATAAACAAAATATAATTTTCCAACGAATGGCTTCCCGATAAAAAAGGTTTAACAATAAATATTCTACCAATAACAGCCCGTCAGCGGGACAATGGTGGAATTATCCATAAATATCGTGGCTTCAGCCCGCGGTCAAACGGCGTCACACCGAATAATAACACCAGCACAAATATTGGCCCACCGATAAAAACGTTAGCCCAGACATTTTGTGAGTTTAAAAAAAGTTGAATAGAAACTTTTGTAAGCGAAATTACACTGTCGACTACGGTAATAGAATTGTCTATTGAATGGCGGAGCGATCCCGCCGGGGGCCGACATCGTCTGGCTGTAATTCATCTTTGGCCGAGAGTTGCTGCTCAGAGACGAAGAAGGTCTTAAAGTCAAACAATTTCTATAGAACTTCGTCTTTTTTGTTTAGTTCTGGCGCAGCTGGTGCCCGCGGCGATCCACTGCCTTTTTCGGACTCCATGGGCTTAAGTAGCTTCTCAGCCAATTCATTTTGCTGATAATCTCGAGGAGTGTTTTTGTGTTAGATATATATTTTACTTTTTCAATGGTCGGCGGTAGTCTTAATATGATTTAGTGGTAAAAGACGGATGATAGAGTGCCCGTTTTTAAAGCTTGGTATCCATTTATTTACCTAGTAAAGATTAATGTAGAATATAAAAAGATTTTCCATCGCCATCCATCGTAGTAACTAAAAATTAAATTAAATTAAATTAACGTTTATTTCAGGCTCATGGCCCATAAAAAGTTAGTTACAGTAAAACTTATAAACTATGTTAGTGACAATTTCAATTCCACGAAAAATACAAATTATACATGTAGCGATTCACCGTTACTGGGCTTGTGAAGTCCACAACAGTGAATAATGTACGGACAGTCAATCCTGTCCGCAATCATAGTTAGGATGGTGTTGGGGCTGGCGCGCACGCGCCGCACCAGCGAGGCGGCTCGCAGGCGCATTGTCGCTTTAAAACAGGATATGCGCGCCTCAGCGAACATCTGTGAAGCACTGCAATAACGCGGCAGCCCCATCAACGCCCGGAACGCATTGTTATATTGAACTTGTAGGGCCTTGTACGACTTATTAGTAAATTTGCTCCACAGGCTGCATGTGTAAAAATTTGTACAAAAAGCCCTGAATAGGGTTGCTTTACTTTCATATGAGCAGTGAGCAAACCTGCGGGCAATCATATTTGCTCTTATCGACAAGGCCCTACGTTCGCGTTCAATGTCAGCACTGTCCTTGAGGTCGGCAGTAAGTATATGACCTAGGTATTTATACTTGAACACTCTTTCGAGGTTTACCGAGTTCAAATAAACGGGGCAAGTGTGGTGGGTACTTAAAAAATATCTCAAATGTTACCCTTTCATTCGTTTCATATCGGTGTTGAAATATCACTAATAGTTGTCTGAGCGTTTCTTCTAGCTAATGTCTCGATCAATTTATAATAGAACACATCATGTACTCAAGAAAGAGATAGGTACATGGAAATTGCTCCACCGACAAGAGCTTGGCTCTTAAATGGATGATGATGATGTATTTATCAAGTTGACAGCGACGCCGTCATACATTTATAGCCACGTTTTAGTCAATATATAACATAACTATTCGTAACGTAATAGCATTACTGCCCAACTGCTACTGCCGAACTACTTAACTCGCCAATTGACTTCGTCGACCGTAACTCGTCTGCCGTTCGTCTACGAACTTTATTCAATCTGGAGATCGGTTAAGTTCCTCTTTTCGCATAGAAATAGATATAAAAATGGCCGACTGAAGACTTTGTACAGACAAAGTGAAAAGAAATGTTTTCCTGTCAAAGTCTTTATCGTTTTAGAAGATTGAATTTTACCTGGTCCGTGGTAAAGGTTTTTTTTAAACTTGAGATTGGTCGCTGTCAACCGTAATATAATAAGTTTTACTAGACAGTGGGTGGACCCCTTATACATATTACTGCTATTAATAATCTGTGATTTAGCCTGGATGTAGGTATAATTGTGTAAAGCGTTTTTTTTCCAATTAAGCTTAAAAATTATAGGAGCTGATAAGATCAACTCTATTTCAAGATAAATGGTTATGCAATGCTAAAAGCATTATAGATAATGTTGGACGAAACGCCAGGATTAAAAGAAAAATGTTAAGCTGAAGGTAATAACGAGCATGACTTTTCAAACCCATTTTATTAAACCTTCCTCGAGGTTTTTCCTGAGAGATTCTTATAACAGCTCTCAAGGATTTCAATCATAAATACACAGTGGATGAAGAAAAAATAAGCTATCAATACCCATTCACAAAATACTTAAGAGCAATAAAAGCGGCCCAATTTGTGGGAGAATTTGGTATTTCATTCCTTTTATTTATAATTTTATCTGAATCCGTTCCACTGATCTTCATAATCGCCGAAATAAAACAACAAAAATAAAACTATCAAAAAAATAGTGTAAAAGAAATGGCTAATGTATTTATTCTCATACTTTATACTAACATTTCAACCGACTTTTTGTTTAGTAAAATTTCAATAACTTTATCGATAGTGACACAGTACCGACTTAGATACCGTGTATTTTTTGTACGTAAAAATATAAATCTCTTCATTTGATTTAACTAACTTTACATGAAATTACTTTTAAGTCTTCTATTAGCTAACTTAATGAGAATTTCGCAAACTTATAATGAACTTTGATGACTATGGGCTTGACATACTTATTAATTTGGCAAATGTCACGTTATATAACTTACATTAGCGTCAAGTTAATTTTGCTGGGCGAAACCGTTCGAAAAAATGTATCATGTTTTTTATATTTTCAAATAAAAAAGCTTTACTTCGCTCGTATTTCAATACACCTACCACATTTTAACATTAATACACCACAATGCTATCGTTTCTAATTTGCTCGTCGGTTTTTCCTGTATGGCATTATCCGACTCAAAATATACCTCCATTGCCAAGACAAAACGCTGTAAGAAAACCGAGAATAATTGCGCCTTGTGCGTCTCAGAGTAATTTGTTTCCCAAGAATAAGGAACTTAATCAAACACGACCGAAAGACAAAGCGTTGTAACTCTTTTTTTTAAGGAAACGGGTAGATATGCGTAACGCTACTCGGTCCACGTAATTCACATTATTTTCATCTGGTATTTAAACTTTCGTTCCGAGTGTCACGGGCAGGTTCGGGGAGACATAATATGAAATATAGCGCTCCGTCGGGGAGGGCTTTTATTGCCGCTATGAGCAAACCTTGTGAAAAAATTACTCGCGTCTCAAGTTTTTTTATTCGAGCCGAAAGCCCGAAAGACGGAATGAGGTGATGATAATTTTTTATACGGCTTCCTTCCCCTTGAATATTGCTCTCGAAACGTCTTTATTTGTAGCCCCGCGTAATTGTTGAAAGGCGAAATAATGGCGGATTACGACGTTCATTCTGTGTGTTGGATTTTAAATAAAAGTTTTTGCGTAAATAGGCGTTCGCTCAGTTTAGTTAGGATTTGCAGGAGTTAGGTATACCTGGGCCTGAGTTGACTGAGGCTCGACTTCGAGTTCGATTGTAATAACATTTTCCAATTAATTTAATGGGCGTTTTATCGTTCGCTAGTTCGCTTTCATTATTTCAGTTAAACGATTTAATTACTACTGCCCGATTTGGTTATTATGTGTGGCTGTTATTGACAGGAAATTAATTAATCGCAATTAATTAAGTATAACAATACTGTATAACTTAAAAATATTTTATCGAGATTCAAATACGACTAATATTCACATTAGCTGCAGAAATAGGCACTATTAATAAAACCTTTATGCATATTTAACTAATAATAAAACTCCATTTCTCTTTTTACCAACATTTTCAAAAGGAAAATCTCTAAAGCATAAGTTACGCTTATTCGCTGCAATCCACACTGTTTAAAAAACCCGACGCCATTAAACTATCAAAATAAGGAATGAGTAAAAACATTCCCGGCAATAACTTGATTCACAAAAACCTTCTGTAGAACAAGGCAAATAAAAATAATTGTTCAATTCAACGCCGAGCAGAATTAAAATGGCGGTGGATTTTTCCTGGCCAAGGGGACTTATTCTTGTGAATTGTCTCGGTGATATTTAATTTTGCCGCGGTCGCTCCTTGCAATCGTTTTATTAGATTCTCATTGGACTTCTGTTTTAAATGGGAAGGTTTTTTTAGGCTTTTGGGTTGCGTCAGTTTAGTCCGTGGCGGTTAGGGTGTCCTTGTCAAACGTGTTTGAAGATTTTTGTATCGTTAGTGAAACCAGCGTGAGTGAAGCCATCAAAGTTTTCTTGCTACATACTGGACACGTTTTCAGCATAACATCCTTCCTTCCCCCAAAATCATGAATATCTGCAGGACAGGCCTCGCCTAGTGCAGGAGCTACTGTGCAACTTCTCGGACAACGTAAACACAGCACAGAACACTCTTACGAGTAGCTATTCGCTGGGTGCGAAGTAGGTGGTAGGGGAACCACGGTCGATCGCAGCGCGCACCGTGGCCAAAAATTGAACTTTCGGCGGACCAACTGACACTTTTTACTAGCGAACATATCCGTGCATTTGAAGTAAAAGTAAATAAACATGCGTTACGAAACCAGCTGCGTAGTTAACTGCAAGAAGAATGGCACAAACAGTGATCACTAATTCTATAAATCTCCACAAGCAAGTTGGAAACGAGCACATCAAATGAAATGGACAATCGTTGTCGAGGAAAAGTAAGAAAGCTAACCTATAAAGCAACATTTTTAATATTATATTTTGTATGCTGTAGGAAGTAACGGTTAAGTTACTATAATTTATTTGTTGCTTTATTTCAGTGCCAATCGATCGCCATGGTACCCAAAGCCACATGACAGGATTTGCAGTGCGCACTTCATTGGAGTTTTTATAATTAATTTAGCCATGTTTAACTGAAAATACACAAAAAGTCTGCATTATTTACGACACTACAGTCATAAATGATCGTCTTAAATATATATGAAATGCGTTATTCAATTAAATTTGTTTATTTCTTTACATATTTCTCGTGAGGTCAGCCATAAGAAAGTCCGTGTGTACTACCTGAAATAGATTGATTTTGCCATTTTAGGCTTGAAATAGACACTATAGATTTACGTGATCAAAAAGAATATATGAAAATTACGATATTTCATGGAATTTATTTGTTTGTTTACTTATTTTCGTAATGATAGCCAGCAATTGGATATTTCTAAGTCCGCCGTAATTGTGACCGCTAGTTGGCGCTGTCGTCGCGCACCCAGCGAATAGCGATGCCAATATGATTTCATTTCTGTTTATTATCAAAATGATCTTGCTGATGAAAATAAAATGTTACTTCACATGTACCTTTTCATCTGGGCTCCTGCGTCCTGCGTTCCCATTGCAAAGCCACCAGGGACTGCGTCCCACTGTATTGTTACTGCATCTCTACAAAAATCGTCTATGCGATAAAGCGAGAAAGAGCACACACCAATACGATTCGCTCTTTTGGGGGCCTCAGTGCAGAAGGTACGTTTAGTCAAATAGACTCCAAAATACATTTTTACCTACCATTTCAAGGATTTTTTTTCCCGACTCATTAGTTTTGTACATGAATGTCGCTAGGAGGTCCATCTGAAACATATCATTTACATTCCCATTTGATTTGTATGTTTGCTGGCTCACTTCCACTCGCTCCGAACTAACTAGTCAGAATGAGCGCGCGTAACATATTGAAATAAAATTGTAACGGAAAATATTTGTCAAGTTGATCCTCAGGTAATGGGGGAAAATACAGAGTGTAGCTAAAGGCGTTTAATCAAGTCTTATCTGGACTTATATGGTGGAATGGAGACTACCTGTATGTTACACAGCAGAGTATAGTGCTTTCTGGGCTGGGAAAGACATCACCATTTAACATTACAATGTATATATATGGACGCCATATCGTCATTCTTGTGACATAACAGATTATAACATTAATGCTTTATACGGCTCAATGCACTGATTAAAGCAGAATTGTAGAGTTCAATCGTGACATTTTCGTTTTTATGCACTGATCGTATTATGTCAATAATAGGACTGCATTAGACGGTACGATATCGGCAACTGTCAGTGTCAGTTTCAACTGTCAGTCGAGTCGATAATCATTCTTTACTGCACGCCTACATTATTCAAATAAGTGCTTCCTAGATGGCGCGGGATAATACGCGGATTTATAATTCACAAATTTCCCATCAAAATATGAACGTCACAAAAAAGACAGTCGAAATAGGACTTTAAACCTATCGCCTAGATCTCAAATTTACTCGCCAATTTCACAACCCCAGAAATAAAGGCTCATAACTGTAATATCATAAAATCCAAAGTTACAATTGGCTTAAAACAAACGAAGAAGATAGTTCGCAAACTATAAATCAGAATTTCCTCTAGCAATCGTGGGTGAACTGAAATATGACTTGTTACCTGAAGTTAGAGTTGAAATTCGAGTGCACAGCTTAATTAGACCTTGTCTTCACTCAAGTGTAAATTTCGTTCAGTTTTAGTGCAAGTCATAAGTGGTAATTGGCGAGGACTATTAAAATACTTGCTTAAGCTTCCGTCGCTCTGATTAAACTTTCGTGTGATTTAATTTTGAGTTATTTTACTGCTGGTACTTTGTTGACACCAACATAAATTTAAAACTACAATTATCACCGTTGGTTAACTTTTGTGTACCACGATGTAATAATAAAGAAGAGCACAGCTGAATACCATCTCGCTTACTTATAATCGAAACAACCCGATCTGGTTTGTTTGGTGGTGATTGTTAAGGTGTAAGTACGAAGATCCTTGAGCAGTGGTATCTATACATACAGATAATTATGTAGGAATGCATGTATAGGTAAGCTCAGTTACGAGTTACCGCCGTAGCATGAGTCGTGTTACATCATTGCTCTGTTTAATTACAAATGAATGGTGATTAATATTTATAGTACTCAAAACTAGTGTTTCTCTATAATGCCCTAATGTAATAGGGTATTTTCGCTCTGAGAATCACAAGATAAAGAACGAACCTAACCTACTCGTAAGTTGTAGGTTTCACGTTGAACGATTGTGAACCGTAGCTGCTTATAATTTAACGTATTATTTTTCGGTATATTACAATATTTCGATAGTTTACAATCTCACGAGATCTTGCTAGATTGGTTTTTTTATAACTAACGGTGTTTGCAATTTTATTTTTCATTAGGTAACCACCTTCGATAGGTTACAGATTCATCATCATCATCAGCCTATATATGTCCCACTGCTGGGCACAGGCCTCCTCTCATAGATGAGAGGGATTGGGCAGTAGTCCCCACGCTGGCCCAGAGCGAGTTGGGAACTTCACATACAACTTTGAATTTCTTCGCGGATGTATGCAGGTTTCCTCACGATGTTTTCCTTCACCGAAAAGCTAACGGTAAATATCAAATGATATTCCGTACATAAGTTCCGAAAAACTCATTGGTACGAGCTGGGAGCTGGTTACAGATTAGATTAGATTAATTTATTTCACGATAAGAATTACATAATAAATTTGCACACATGTGAAAATTACAAGAATTGTTATCATGTTCGTCATACAATCTCGTTTATTTAGATTACTTATAATCTAACTGTTTTTGCAATCTAACGGTGAAATATAAACGCTGATGCTACGCCTAAGGCGACTTCCTGACTTGGCGGGGTGGGATCGATATGTGACATTTTCTTCTTTGACGTAAATTTACTGACGTCACACAGATTCTCACGTGACGGAACACTGACAGTATTACTTGAGAAGCGGAGCAGTACCGCCTTCGCATCGTCCCGCTACCGCGCGTCCCGCGCCAATCAGGAAGCACTTATTTAAATATAGGGGCGCAGTAAAAATGGTACAGAGTCGACTGACAGCTGACACTGACATTTGACACTTCTCATATCCTACTGCCTCCACACCGACAAATCAGGAAGTCGCCTAAAGAGAGCAAAAATAGACGTTTATTTGATCCATTTGTAACCGCAAGAAGTTACCAACTTGCACTGTAAACTCCACAGCCGGGGCCCGCTTTTGTTCATTTTTCATACTAATAATAACTAATTCTCTTGCTTAATTTAAACTATGTAAACTTTGCGTTGAAATTTTTGACAGACTTTGAAATTGGAACTTTATGATTCAAATATAAAAGTCTGTTTTGCATTACGGGCGCGGCAGTTTTAAGACATGTGACATGTATCCATACTAATATTATAAATGCGAAATTGTGTCTGTCTGTATCTCTATCTGTCTATCTGTCTGTTACCTCTTCACGCTTAAACCGCTGAACCGATTTAGATGAAATTTGGCATGGTGATAGTTTGAGTCCCAGGGAAGGATATAGGATATTTTTTATCCCGGAAATCATCCCTTAAGGGAGTGGAAGTTTGTATGGAAGAGCGAGACTAGGCAAGTGCCTGATGTAAAAAAATAACGATTAAATTCTATCGCTATAAACGAGTTCCACGCGGACGAATTCGCGGGCAAAAACTAGTTTGTAAATACTTTCTACAGATATGTCCAGGTCCAATTTAGTATCGTATCGCTTTAAGTTTGTCGTAAACTCAAACGGTAACATATTTTGTTAAAGTGACAGAGTTATAAAATACCTGTATTTTCTCAAGTTATGCCAACCGTATTTCATATAACAAACCAGTAAATTTTAGTCTCGCTTCACGATTGGTTATATGTTACGAGTTTTATTTGATGTTTCTTTTAAGAAAAGCACTTAAATTAAGCTTGACCTAACTTCAACTTCAGATACCCACAGCGAGGAAATGCCGCCAGCATCCTCGGTACAATTCCTCATGGGCATTTAAGTTATGTTTAAGCTCTAGGTCTTCTACAATCAAGGAGTCAAACACTTTAGTCATCTGAAAGAATATAATTATCTTTTTTTTACTTTTATAAATCCAAAGGGCTTGATCTCCAATTTAAGACTATTGTGAACCTATCGTGCGAGCGAGAACGCATTCCGGAATATTCTTGCGTGCGATAAAGACAGTAATAATTTCAAGCAGAACAAGACAATTTTGGCCTTCATCGATTCCTCATATCCTTAACTAGATTTATACGTTTTTATTTTTCCGTAATTCTTTCTAGGTTATGAAATAATAACAAAAACGCAGGACGAAGTTTTCGTGTCAAAAAATCGAAACTTTAAGGGTTCATGTTTTCAATTGTATGCAATATTTCCAAAAAATCAAAACGTATAAACCTAGTATTAAATGATAATTACATCATTTCCAAAAATCACGCAAATCTGTTCAGGTTTAGGGGGTGGAAAACGTTGGCGCCCGAAGCACGTTTTTGTATGGAAAAATTTTGCTACACAATCCTCTTAATAGGCACGAGTATGTACTTTACAGTTTACACACATTTCTTCTCTAAGTGCAAATAGTAAACAGTTTGAGCTGGATTCCTGTCACGTCTGCCTGAAACAGTTCCTGAATGGATGCTGTACAATGCGTGTCGAAATCACGCGGCGCGGGAAACCTTCGCAAATCACGCCCGCGCCGCTCCAATCCATGACCGGTAGCGGACCGATGCGCAAACCATAAGCGGTAGCCATTAGGCCATCAATGTAAATAGCTTTTATTCGTTAAGTGACATGAAGTTAAAACAAATGCAAATCTTTATTCTGCTACTTATAGGCAATTTAGTTACAATAAAAATTATAATTAGGTACGAACTTACATATTAACTAACGATAACGAAAAGAAGGTAATCCTTAACTTTTCTCTTTGTTGTGTTGGCTACCTACCTACATGTTTTTCTTTTATTTATTTTTGTAACTGATTTATTTTTGTGAGATGTGAATAAAGGATTTATTCTAAGATTTGTAAGGATGTGTGATTTGTATTTGTAAATTGGTATTGTGGAGACCCCTCCACTAAGGTAGATACTTAGCCCAAGGAAAGGTGGCCGGACGGTTAGGATCATTAAGAAGAGCGGATCCAGTTTTAGTATCTTATCTTTTTAATAATACGTCTCGTTTTTAAACCATTATATCCAGAGTCCGGGCACTTTGCACCGGGCACTTGTTTTACTTGGAGGCTACAGGTTATTAATTCTTATTCATTACGAGACAAATAAAATGAATGACAAATATAGAAGGAAACGAACTAAGAATGAAACGAAAAACGAATAGGACGAGCCAAGACGATATAAGACCATTTTAAATTAATCTCCAAACCCCTGTGACTTGGCCCGCGCGCGCTGCACAGCACAATTGGTGCCTTTCTGGCGCTCCCCAGGGCCCGACTCGATTGAAATGGAGGGCCGACCCTCGCAAAGGGTAGTTTATTTCATTGTAGAGGCGCGAACGCTTGGCATTGTTGCAGCGTTGATAATTTCACTTTATTTATAACTTTCCAGTAAGTTCGGGTTGTTAACTGATACAGGGCTAAATTAAGACAACCGTTTCGATTACGTTTATCTTGATTGGCCTTGTGTATCGGGTGCTTCAGGGTTCGTTTGGTTTTGCTATCTTGGAGTTACAATACTTTATTAGCAAACGTATGGATATATAAATAATCGCATACAGTGGCATATACCTACACGCGTTACGACTCAAATATTTTATTTTATGTTATTTACGTATTTTATCATACATGGTTAGTTTAGGTCACTAGTCGATATGGTCAATGTTAAAGATAATATTTCTCCAAGAAACATTAGGTCTTAGACTCGTACACAAGATACCCATAAAATCGAATATTGAGTTGAAATTTCTTAGAAAATTTATGAATGCAGATGTTTCTTTTTACAAATAAAAGAATGTCTGCTTTAACCCTTTGACCGCCAAAGTGGTAGTGTGTCGTCGTGCCCACTAAGCCAAGCACTGTTGAATTAATGTAACGTCTAATCTAAACCAATAAAAACAATTCTTAATCAGTTTCTAGGGAAATAATATGTCCTATTAAAAATCAACATGACGGTCAGGACCACTCTGTTGAAATTGTTACGCCAAAAAAATAAGGATACAGCCAATTAAAATATCTGCATAATACTCGATTACTTTCTTACTGCAGCTCTCGAGTATCGAAGGCACCTACACCATATAATAATAATAAATAATAATTACGTTTTATTAATAATATAACGTACTCAAACTGAAATGTCAAGTGGAGCGACAGAACAGAAGTAATAATATCAGAGCCCTTACCCTACATGAGTGACGGGTCGTGTTATTGCTTCAAGGAAACTAAATATAACTCAGTTCAAATAGATACAATAAGTGAGAAAGAAATTATTGGAGAGAAAGGACACAAGCCACAGTTAGCAGGCTCCAATGAGATGATCATTTGCAAAAATTGCAGACTGCATTCAGACTTCTGATACAATATAATGTTTAAGATCCCAGACATCCAATCAAGAGATTTTATTGCCAACCAGTTTTATGGCCCTTCTCTATGCTACTCGTATGTCATCAAGTTTTTGTATGAAAACTAAATCAAATTTTGTTCAAACACACACGCACAATCATTCATAATCACAATGTTACGTTATTGAAATGTCACGTGGCAACATATTCATAAAACATATTCCTTAACAGCCACTTCTATATGATTATTAAATTAAGAAATTATTTTAAACAAAACCAAAACTAACCTTATACCTTGAGCAAACCCATTTTTAATAAAAAAAAAGTATAATAAGTAATCTATATAGTTAACTATTTATAAACAAATTAAAATCCTCTAAACGCCAACGCCAGAGCAGCAAAAGTTTTACAATCAGCTAAGGAGCAACTAAAATGGTCGCTGCTGAAATGAAAAACGAGAAACATTGTATAAATTTATTTTGATCTACGTAAGTTCAATTACTGTACACATGTTTTTTAAAAGGTCTATGATACTTGAAA
The DNA here is from genome assembly GCA_951800055.1 of Cenopis cana. NCBI lineage: Eukaryota > Metazoa > Arthropoda > Insecta > Lepidoptera > Tortricidae > Cenopis > Cenopis cana. The sequence continues at coordinate 508,654 of OX637479.1, read as the reverse complement.
TAAATGAATAATATGATCATGATGATATTATTATGATTAATTTTACAGCGTTGTTAAGATAATTGTTGTATTTAAAATAAATAATTTCAAGCCAATACTACCGCCTAAACAACCAGAGAGGTTTAATTTGCATTCACATCGTTCGCAAACGAATTCAAACATTCCTAAATAGAAACAAACCTTTTGATTCGTTACCGCAACAGCGCTAATTTATTTCTCCCGCGACCATAATCGGAAAATGCCTAATTAACTCTTATAATAGGCGGCAAGGTTCTTTCGCCTCGGTTTACATTTCTCATTTATTATTAAAGATGTCAGCCGGATACAAAATACCGCTGTAACACACTAAAATACATTCAACATTCAACCTAGCTTATTAGGTTCAGTGATAGGTTAGGTTGACTTAAGGCGATATATCGATTGAAAGAGACACCCTTTGTTTTTCGCTCACGACAAAACGGGATGCCACCTTCTCCGAGAATGGCTTTTTAGACAAATCTCGTTAAATATCTGACTGTGTGCAGGTTTATTAAATTTCCTCTTGTCAGTACCTAGATGAGGTAAAATACCATCATATTAACTTAATCGTGTCTTTTAATAATGCGTAGGCCGAGGAAAAAAAGGAAAATATAGACTCGACTTTGGATTTATTTCCTATCGAGAAAATTTTAAGCAATCATGTTTCGCTATTGTCAGTACCACAATCATATAGTCAAAAAACATATATCTGAAAATCAGCCCCTACTGTTTGCTAGTCTGGGCAGGACAGCGTTTCAAAGTCTCCAAATTTCTCAGTGTAGCGCCTTAATGTAAAAAAAGAACATTTTTGTGTAGTTCTAGGTTCTAATTACCATTTTAATGAGTAAGCTTTAATAACGCATGAAATTTTCTTTCTAATTATATCTTTTTCATTCTATTCTAGCTTCGATAATGAATCAGAACAGCCCAGGAATGTAAATTTTGTGTCTACTCTTCTCGGTCTGTCAACTGTCGTTTCAGTAAAATGTAGAATTTTAAAACGTCAAACATAACATTATTTGTACTGACTTGGAAGATAATTGTCACTAGTAATAAATCATTGTATCCAAGCTGTGTTAAAAGCAATATATAAGATGATACTTAATAAAAAACAGCATTTCTAAATTGTCGTTATATAACCGGTAAATAATATTCGAAACACGTTAAAGACAGTAAGTATATAGTTATCAAATGCTATCTCAATTCTCAAGTTTCTTATGTGGAACAAAACATAATAACAATTGTCATTCGAACAAACAACTGACATATGCACAACCCTAGCTCGCCTCCACTGCAATTTCAATCTTATTCCTAGAGCTACAACGTTCCATTTCGAATAGCTGAACGAGTTCCATGCATGTCAAGCACACGGCACAGGGCTGGCACAATGGGCGTCTTATTTGTTGACGGTGGGGATTAATAGTGAATGAAACTTAGTGAATTAGTTTCAAACTGAAATTATAAAGGTGTTGTGTAAGCGAGACAAAGGGATGAAACGTATTCTGCTGTCGGGAACTGAAATGTTCATTTGCCATTGTTAGTGGAGGATCTGCGAGTTTATTTTGGCTTTGGAGTGGCTTGGAGCGCTCGTAAATGAGATCCTTATTTCCTGTAATATGTTATCAGGTTTACATTAATTTGCATAGAAAAAAATACCACCCTTCCGTTATTTTATTAATTGTAAAGGACTCAATACACAACACTCACGATATGCGCGCACAGAAGTAGGTAAAGGTATTTATTTAAATGATATAAAAATGATAAATCCTTAATTTTTTTATTATTATTAATTTTTTGACATTATTAAATTATATTATTGTTTTTTGATTTTTTAAATGACTTATGTTTATAACTTTTATTTTATTATTATTGACTGTTTGACATTTTATATCTAGGATGCCCTAGCTATTATTGATAATTTTGACATTTATACGCATTTTGAAATTTTTGACACTGTAAAAATTGTAATATTCTTTTTTTAATGATTAATTTGTATTTAATTTTTAATTGTTTTTTTTTAAATGTTTATTATTGTTTATATACACTCTGAGGATCTTTTTGTGAATTCATGCTATTTTAATTTTGTAAAATGACATGTTAATTTTCAAAAAGAAATAAATGAATCTAATCTAATCTGAATCTAATCTTTACCTATAATTCACTTCAGAAATAATAGCACATTACTTACCAAGGGCGGTAAAACAAAGAATGTCTCGGATTGCAGGTATTTGAGCCTGAGCCGAAGGCAAGGGCGATAAATACAAAATATGAAATTATTTATTTTCCAAAACAGCAAAACAATAGATACATTATCAGTGAGTCCCTAGATCTAGCCTGTGTCGTGAGGACCGAAAGAAAACAGAAATTAAACAATAAGCAGATACGTGTACAGATAACACAATATACCTATTAACCTTGAAACGCAAAAAAGAACAAAATAATACGGTTATTGGCAACTAAACTACTTGTACATTTTAAGGATGTGTGTGTGGCTGTGTGTGTGTGTGTGTGTTTGTGTGTGTGTGTGTTCGTTTATGTGATAAATATGTGATCTGGGGCTTTCCTTGCATAGTATATCAATTTTAACATCTGAGCATTCTTTATCGCCTTCTTTTTTAAATAGTTTGTAATTTTGCTGTGAGCTCTCGAGCGTACGGGTTCATTGACCAGTAGTAATAGAATTGAATTCTATCACCACTTCCACCCAAGCTTTGGTTTTCTACAGGAGCTAGCTGATGGAACTAGACATCTCCATCAGTTATGTTGGATGTTATGTCACACCTGGCCTGGCTACGCGGGCGGATAATCCCACTTCCTGTTCCACGTCCAATGTTATGTCCCCAGGAAGTGCGTGCAAGTACAGAACGTGTTCATCACACAAATAAATTCCCTGACCAAGATTCCGGCCCGGGACCTCCAGCTTCCTAGGCAGGGTCACTCTCAACTAAGCTAAAGCGGTCGTCCACCACAAATATGACCACATACACGTACTGTATTGTATTTGTATTGGCGGGTGACAGGAGCCAATGGAGGAATCTGGTCGGCAAGAATGGGACATGATGTCACGATCCTCAGCATTGGGGGAGCGACTGATGATGATGACACGTACTGTGTGTGGTCATATTTTCGAACGTGACTAAATTAAATTTGAATATGGCTAAATTAAATTAACATAGTATGATAAGAATATTGTTATTAACCTATTATGGATTTATAGTGTGAAATGATAGTAGTTTATCTACACCCATATAGTAAATCCTCTTTAATAAGTTCAAAAACCGTTTGCCTCGACAGGCCGGCCCGCGCGCCGCCGCCAGCCCGCAGCTGTGGTCTTATGGTTGTACGTGATCTCGTAAGAGTATTATATTTGGTGTTCTTATAGGGGTCGCGCGCAACCGCGAGAAGCTTCCTGCACAGTATATTATAAAGCGGGGTCTTATCTACGGTTTTAAAACTTATTAAAGAGGATTTACTATAATATGGGTGTAGATAAACGCATTTTTTTATTTATTTCTCGGAACTGGATGAATACGTTATTGGAACCGAGCGTGTCGAAATCAAACTGCACCGGTGTTCCGTGTGCTAATAACTGGGTGTAGTGAACAAAAGCCGGGCTTCGGATCGACGACGCCCAGCGACAATCGACTCTGCAATTGCAATATCTGGAGCACAAATTAGGATTGCGTTTGGAAACCTGAGATCGCCAATGGTAACCAGTATGTCATGAAAAATGCCACTCATTTCTACGTCATTCAGAACTAACTGCATATCGAGTAATAAATTGTTTAATTAAAAGACTGTCTTTTGCCCGCCTCCTTGTCCGTGTAGAACTCATTCATCGCGTTAGTATTTCATTTGCTATTATCACATTTCAGGCACTTATCTGATTGTCACTATTCCATATTCGGAATTACACACTGTACATAACTGTTTTTTTTCCTCATTTTATTCTTTGTTTTTGTGTTGCTTTATATAGATACTTAGATTTCTTTTATTTTAAGTAGGTTAAGTATTATCATTGTAATAAGCATTTTTTGTGAGAAAATGGCTGACTGTCAAGTTTCTTTCGGCGTTTCTTCTCGGCAGTGGCCTCTGTGTAACGCTAGTAGGGTTTGACTTGTAAAAATGCCATTTCGGCCTTCTTACAGAATAAAGTTCATTTTATTCGTTTCATTTTTTATTTTATTCATTTCATACAAACTTCCTCCCCCCTAACGGATGATTTCCAAGATAAAAATTATCCTATATCCTCCCCCGGGACTCAAACTATCTTCATACCAAATTTCATCTAAATCAGTTCGGCGGTTTAACCGTGAAGAGATAACATATAGACAGATAGACAGGCACACCTTCGCATTTATAATATTTGTATGGATTTGATAATTAACTGTCAACGCTTCTTTTGGCAAAATTGGTTGTGGTTATATCACGAGTTGCCACTGGAACAGATAGAATTGTGTCCCTGTTGAATAGCGCTTAGAGGTCCTAATCCTTGAAAAAACAAAATTCGTCCCTCTTTTGGTCAATAATTAATAGCTTATGTGCATGTAAGTTATGTTTTTATCACTTGGATAAAATTTATAGTAACGGAGACACTGTTTATGCGGGTTACTAGACCAATCCAAAGTTAAGCTTTGGAGCCCTTAACCTTTAATATGTCCACAGGAAAGTCGAGAACCCTAATCTATGACCCTTATAGCACCATAGCAAGACCCAAGCAACAAGGCGCAGCCAATTGGACAACGAACAATCGAGCTTCGACGAGTGCCATATAAATTGTGTTCTATAAATAACGCTAAGATGCGGGGAAAAGATTTAAAATCAAATTATTTTATACGGAGACTAAATGACTATACATTAGAGAGTATTGTTAACACTTTCACTGCCAGGAATCCACCAGAAAATTCGGTTTTTCGCATGTTATATCACTGAGCGAAAAAAAAAACTAATTATTAGTAAGTTTTAGTGAATCCCAGGACAAGGAGATTATATACTAACGGTTACAAAACAGTTTTTGATAATAGTTAGTTATTTACTAATACCAAAAAAATTGTCCTTGTAACTACTAATTACTAGTAAACTGTTTTGTAACCGTTAGTATATAATTTCCTTGTCTTGGGATTCACTACAACTTACTAATAATTTGTATTTTTTTCGCTCAGTGATTATGTTACAAGCGTAGCACTTCGTATTCGTTGGGCAGTGCTTGCTTAACCCATTCGCATGTCTGTGAAGTTAGCATATGAAGTTCCAGCAGATCACAAAATTATTGGAGTTCTATTCGCATGCAGCATAGTTCTATAGTTCCTGATACGTTTTAGGAATAGTTCTACCGATTTTATTAAAAAAAAAGATACCTATGGATTTCATCAAATTGATATGCTAACTTCACACACCTAGCATAGGTATCAATTTTCTCCAAATGAACTACTAATCGATATTATGCCTCTATAAAAGGCCCCCTGTTAGTTCCTGATACTTTAAAAACATATTCATATCAAAAAAACAAAAAAAAGTATCATTACTACATTACATTCCCAAAATGATATGCTAAGTTCACACGTGATATGTTGATAGTTTTTTAAGAGTTCTGGGCTGGTTTTTGGTCTTAAAAGATAGCCCCTAGCTCTGTTGAACACAGAACTCCGGAGTTCCCAGCACTGGCTAACGTTCAACTTTAAAAAATCAAGATATCAAATTATTAATTTATTTAATAAATGGGTTAACCCATTCAACGCCAATAACAACACATATGCGTCATGCCTCTTCGTGCGATTTCCGCTACAAGGCGGGAAAATGCTGCTACGCGCTACGGCGTAGCACATGTAGCGATCACTGGCCTCGAATGGTTTAATAGTACATTACTTAACAAGGGCGGTAAAACAAAGAATGTCTCAGATCGCGGTATTTGACGCCCGAGCCGAAGGCAAGGGCGATAAATATGCGATCTGAGGCTTTATTTATTACCGCCCGTGTTAAGTACAAAATTTTATGTCACCCCCTGGCCAGGAAGTGGGATTTCCCGCGCGCGGAGCGTGCGGTAATTGCCGCTTTATGGCCAGGTGTGACATAAAGATCTTTTATGGCTCGGGCGTCAAATACCTGCAATCTGAGACATTCTTTGGTTTAGCGCCCTTGTTAAGTAATGTACTATTTTCGCCTTGTAGTGAAAAAGAAAAATTTATTTATTAATAAGTTACAAAACATGTATTAGATATTATACACTGCCATAAATGTATCTAACTATTAATCAAAAAGTTGTTTTTTTTTTTTGTAAAAGTCTTCCTGCAGACAAACTGTCATAACAGTTTTGCAGGGCTTTTATATAGTTGTAATTTTTGTAGTATGCTTAATAAATAAATAAAAATAATAACTTGTTGAGGCATGGCTTTTATGTGGATCATGGACTTTGTACGAGTTACACAGGATCGTCCAGGAAAAGTGATCTGGATATACTTACTTACATATACATAGTCAAGTATGCGTGAGCGCGACGCGTTCATAAAATTGATATTTCAATATGACAACTTGCTATGCCTACTTAAAAAAATATATAAATATTAAATACAATATTATTAAGAAAACATATTTTAAAATTATATGCATATTTTTTATACTACACTTCAAATTCTGAAAATAATTTAACGGAAATATATATCTGTCAAATTATATATTTATATTCTGTAATTATTCTCATTAATAGTTTTTTAATTATATTTAAGCTTTTTGACTATAGTCTTAGTCTATTATGATGTTTTCTTTATCCTAATATTGTTGACGTACCTATTGACAAAAAAGCTTAATGCAGATTTTTTTTTTAACTTACACAGGCAAAAAAGTGTAATAAAAATTCACATCAAAAAATGTAATAACCTCAACACACGAAACTCACACCAGCCTCATCCTTAAAAAAGCTCAATAATTTAAACCACTCACCAAAAACATTCACAATCCATTCACAGCACTTACATAACCAACATTACGCGTAAAGTTTCAAACTTTTCTCGCGTACAAAACGCGCGTCCGCCTCGGCGCGTATTCACAGACTGAGCGGGTCCGCGTTCGGCGGCGCTCAGCGCACCGATCTAGTTGGTTAACGTTGAAATTCCTTCCATTCGCCGAATTTATAATCAAACTTCATTGAATTTTAAACCTTACTGTTAGAACAATAAAATTGCTTTTTCAGTAAATCACTTCGATGTAAATCGGCCAACTGAAATCTTTTACAGTATACATGTTAAGATCGAGTTTTGATCGCGTTCAGACGCCGGTGATACGCGCGTGCGCGGCCGTTGACTTGGATGCAGCTGCAGCACGAGCTGACTTTGACATAACGCACCCCGGTATTAGTAAAAGGTGCAGGCAGAGCGTATGAAAATTTTCAGTAACAATTTTAGCAAGACGGCATTTTACTGATTAATTAAATAGAAGGTCCTCAAGGGTAGGGAAATGTGCTGGGGGTGTAAAAGTACCTTCTTTAGTTTTTCCATTTTCAAAATGGAGTACAGAAAGCTAAGGACATCGTAAATAATACGACCACTAAAGTCACGGCGGTTGAAACGCTCTGTGAAATGCCAAAAACCAAAAAAAGTTTAATGAAAAAAATATGATATGATAGGTGAATGTGATAGGTTGCCAGCTCAACGCCCACAACACACTTCTAACCTGTCATACATGCCTTACATATTTTTGGTTATCGCCAGTAAATATAATATGTATTATGTTACCTATGCGAATTTGACCATCTCAAAAATAGCTTGATTTTGATATTATAAGAAATTATTTGAATTTGACTTGATTTCTATTCGTTTTGCGCGCTATAATTGAAAAGAATATTGAAAACTAGATAACCGTTATTTATTTATGGTATGGCATTTATTTCGAACCGTGAGATCTTCGAGAAGACAGTACGGTTGCCAGTTTTTTTTTGTTGCCTTCCGTCCGTAGGGAAAGTACCCACCGCTACCCTACATGTGACCCCTGGGTGGTTCTAAAAATAGATAACCGTTGCAACCCCCGTATAAGCTACTTTCTTGATTGCGAGGTGGGTTAATCAGATGCACGAATAAACAGATGCAAACATAATGAAATACGAACTATATTTTGCTATATATTGATTTAAACTTACACGATTTTCACACATTGTTATTGGGGAACGGGACTTAATCGCGTACAATTATAACTAATTTACCTTTTTAAAAAAAAGGTAAATTAGTTATAATGGTACGCGATTAAGTCCCGTTCCCCAATAATAATGTGTAAATATATTTTGCTATTTCAAAGTATTTTGAGTCTTCTCGCGTGCTCATTTCGCGCTATGATAGTTATGATAAGTTGAGTAATACAAAACTCCTGATAAGCTTTACAACGTGCGATTAATTGAATTCATCAAAAACCACAATATTTGTTACATTGATTTATTATTTATTTAATTATTTTATAATACATTAAACACTTTAGGAGATTTGAGCGTAGTTTGCTTTCATCCTTATTAATTAATAATTATCTTTATGTTTTCACACGTTAAGGCATTAATAGTTTAGCGACAGGGCAGGGTGTAAAAAAATAAACCAGAATAATTAACAAACTGAGGGTCTTAAGTAAAGTTTTCGAGCTTCCTTAAGATTGATTTAAGGGTGATAAACAGATTTAGGTTAGCGACTTCCTGTGGACTGTTCGAGGGCTACAAAGCTTAATTTTGAATTGGACTACTAACCCGCTCAAACAGTGTCAGATAAAATCATAACTTACATGCACATAAGCCGTTAACTATTGACAGGGACGACTGTAGTTTTTTCGAGGGTTTATGACCCTTAACTGACGTTTTCAATACTGAAAGTGATTGTTAAATTTATACCTAACGTAAATTTGACACGTTACTTAAACAACTATCTCATCAAATTTATAACTTAATAACATAATTGTTACAACATGAATGCATTAAAGAGTCTAAAACTAAAATTATTTTTTGATTTTTAATTCGTCGGCCCTTGGAAATGAGCGCGAGCACGCGTGACAGATTATATCACATTTGATCTCAAAATTGTCGAGTCATATTAATCTCTTTATACAATATATCTGAAGAACAAGTTATAGCTTGTTCCTTTGTAAGCCCAACGTACAGTGAGTTCAATAAACTAAAGTTAACATCTAGAAATGCGCTCCTAAATAAACGGCAACAGTCTTAGTTTCGGCGGTTTGGCCAAAAATAGCCAAGTATTTTAGATTTAGTTAGAGCTTAGCTGGCGGACTCAGACCGCAGGCTGTCCGTTACAGCCGGAACTTGGGTCCTGGTATTCACGATCAAACGACAACAGAAATAAGACGAACCATTACAGTCTGAGATCCATTATATATAGCTTTTTATGCATCCAGGGGCCAAGACCTAGAAGTGAGTGATGAAGTAGGTAGTCAACAGGTTACGAATCGCGTAGCAGGGTTATTCGTTGTGTATATCATCAAATTCGCCTCATAGAGACCAGTTTTAGAACTCAGATTTTTTTATAAATCTTTGGGTCAAGTTATCTCAACTCACTTTTCGGGATTTAGATATCTAACAGCAATCCTAGCCGAATAAAGTAAAGCCAATTAAAACATGTCTCATATATTCAGATCGATTATTATCAGTAATTGGAATATTGGGAGCCAGGTTGAATGGCAAAATAAGGAGCTTCTATGTCGATACTTTTTCCTTTAATAATAAAGATCGCTTTGTGTTTGTGAAAATATGTTTTTTTTTAACTTTTTTAGAACACGGGGGTTACACACAAGAGTTTTCTTCGAGTTCTATTTAAATTGTTATATGTATGACTTTTGTGATTTAGTTTTGGCATTTTTAAAAACGCTCCGAGATTGATTAATAACAAATATGAAATTCGAATGCGACAATATTCAATGAACTTTTAAAAAATAATACATCAACTACTAGTGAAAGTATGTGACTTGGGAAAACAAAATCCATAAATTTACATCGCAAGCTCAACAAAATCAAACCACGAAACACCAATCAAATATAAAATACTGTGATAAAGAAACAAATCGGAAACTACAAGTAAATTGCCGCAATCACCAATATAAATGAGTCCACGTATAAAACTTGAATACGATAATTCGATCAGCTGGGTCGAGTGTAACGGGGCTAAATGTAAGGGGGAGGGGCAAATGTAACAAGGGGGCGAATGTAACAGGCCCAACGGATGAATACTTGAATAGCTAAGCAACTTTACCGGCCCAATATTACTGATTTGACGTTAATTGCCAACGATTTCGATTGGGCGAACTAAAATGCTGCTAGGCAAAATATTGCTCGTCTCTATAAAAGAACTGGATACTCGTACCTACACAACATAATTCCGAAAACCCTTTAATAACTATTGTATTTTTCGGGAAACACTAACTTAACCTAACCTGTATGTATAATAAGTCCTATTAAATCATCTTCGTTCTTCGTTTTGATACTTCGGAAAATGATCTCTCTCTTCCTAGCTACAATCAATTAATCCCACATGGTGGTGGGGTCAGCTTTCCGCACTAATCCTCGCCACTTCGCTCTATCCTCGACATCGTCTTCGGATGCCTGACACTCTATCATGTCTTTTAGCACTACCTTTTTCCACCTTGTTTTGGGTCTGCCCCAGGATCTTTGACCGCGGATGGAAAGCTGTAGTGCTAAGTTTCCAGCGTAGCCGGGTGGTCTTCTTTTTATGTGGCCATACCATCGCAGCCGACTCTCCTGCATTTTATCGGCGATTTCGCGCACCCCCAGGCTTCCTCGCACGTACTCGTTGCGGATTTTGTCGAGCCGGGTAACGCCGCATATATCCACCGTAGCATCTTCATTCGGAAATTCAACTTCGGAATATGATCGTTTCAGACATATGACTCATTGTACTCGTAGTTAGTATGTAACGAAATGCTTGTATTATTTGAAAAAAAAAAAAATATCAGTTCTTCGAACATAACGCCCATATTTCTTGCATAAGGGAGTTTTCTCTTTTAGGAGGTTGGAAGTTTGTATGTTGGAAGGCGGATAAAGCCTGCGCTTAAAATTACATTTTTACCTAAGGCGATTACGAGCACACGCGGACGAAAACGCGAGTAAAAGTTAATGTAGTACTAATGTAGATAATTTGTTTCCAATGTCGTTGTAAAACACATCGCAATAACCAAGAAATAAACTTATAAAACTGAATATAATGTCATTATACGAAAGTAGGTAATACATAAAATCGCTTGAAACTGAATCGCTGCGGTAAAGAAGCTCATTACATTACAACGACATTGGGAGTGGGTCGGCGGCGGCGTCCGCAGTCGACCCCGTGACCGGACGCAACTCGATGCACTCATCGCATTACCTATCTCTATACACCCCACGTTACATGCCTTTTATCACTTTGTAATGAAATTTTACAAGATTGTTATCCACAAGAGGAAAAGGAAAAATAAACTTTCAGACTTTTATTGCTCGAAAATTATCATCGGCAGGTGTTTTCATAGCAGCGATTTATTGGTTTATTTTAGGCCTTCCATGTCGAATCGACCAGAGATTGCGCTACTGTAGCAGTCCTTAAAGTTCTTTGCTAATACCCGTTACATCCAGGAATTTCCAGATTCTTTCCGCCGCAAACCGTTGTATCTCCTCTGGTTTGTTTCTGAGTTGGATGTTTTCTATAACTACCTATTCGTATCTAAGTATTTCGTCGTTTATTTATTACCCATAACATGAGCCTCTTTGAGCTTACTATGGGGCTAGGTCGATTTGTGTATGATTGTCATAATAGGTATGTAATATTTATTATTATTTATCGAGGGGTTCAGCGCCATTTTACCGATCACTGGCCGCTCCGTCTGAACATGACGGGCATTGGCATTATTGGATTGATTTTCATATTTATATACTTTAATTATACTTTACCGGTTCAATGCAGCTTCATAGAAAATTCTGTTGATATTTATTCAATGTTTGCTAAGTTAGAAGTGGTTGAATAGTTTAAAACGTGCGTATTTGGCAGACGAAGTCACGGTATGTAAGAAATGTGCGTTGCACGTCTAGATTCACCTTTTCTACATGAGAACACTTCGAAAATTAAGACTGCTAATGTAGATGATTGTTTGTAGTGTTGTCATTATGATTTTAGAAAATTCGTGCGTTCGATAAGGCGTGGATTCGTGTTTAGGAATTACGTAGGTAATCCAAACATTGCAAACTCATGGTAAGGGTACTGAATCCCCGCCTCAGTCTAACATTACCACAGCCATTTTCATACCATAATGCTCATAATACATACTAATATAAGCACCTATGCGTAATGATCACATCTGGGTCAGTGAAGTGGGGCGCACTGAATTTATGATCAGCACATTGGGGAGTGACTCTGAAACTAAGTTACGAATTGCAAATGTATCAAAGGGCAATATAATTCACAATTGTGAGTTGGCCGCGGTAAGGACGGTGCCATATTTGATGGGGAGTGTTTCTCCCACGATTTATACAAATACAAATACAAATAATTTATTTGCCAATAACCACAACAACCAAAAAACAGGATTATTACAATTTTGCATGTAGCTTAATATTTATAGGAGTTAGGTATATTGTGTTACTATATTAACATGAGTGTAATCTGACAATGTTCCTTACTTCCCGTACTTACTAGTTAAAAACTGTATCACGGTGGAGTAAGATCCGTCATCTTATTGTAAGTTACTATTTACTTTTAACTTAAGCGCTCGTGGCCCAGCGGCGCCTGCGTACCGCTTGCGGTATCTAAGGTTAAGCAACGTGGGCAGCGGTCAGGACTTGGATGGGTGACCGCTTTGAGTGGTTACTAACTGAGCGTTCCCGTGCTTTGGAAGGCACGCTAAGCCGTTGATCCCGGTTTCTGTCTATGGCAGCAGTCGTTAAGCCAAGTTGGAGGCCTTCGGGCGGCTTGAGAACTTCTAACAGTCAAGTTGCCCACTCACTTGACAAAGCCTAATCCCAATAAGGTCTAGTTTCCCCTCGGGGTTGGAAGGTCAGATGGCAGTCGCTTTCGTAAAAACTAGTGCCTACGCCAAATCTTGGGATTAGGTAGCGGACCCCAGGCATCCTTCAGGATGCAACTGTACTGGGATAACGCTAGGAGGATGATGATGATTTACTTTTAACTTAACTATGTTAATTTGAGAGAATTGATATTGCACAATAATATTAAACAATTGAAGTCCTTAAAGTGATTAGTTGAGGGTAAAAAGTTGCAGATAACTACTCCGGTCGCTAACTGTTTAGTATCTAACATACACGTAAACAAGTTATAACTGGTAACGATAAAAAACCTCAAAAACTCAAAACATTTATTCTGCAAATAGGCCTCAAGGGCACTTTTACAAGTCAAAATCTATCTGTATAACAAAAAATATTACAATGTTCAAAATAAAACTAATTACATGTCATAAATAAGATTAAGCTACTAACAATCCAAAAAAAAATCTCTCTAAGGTCTTTACGCGTCACAATAAAAATAAAAAGGTACAATTATCATCATAGAATATTATGAGATGTAAGTCTGAGAAGCTAATAACAACACAGATTTGTTAGAGATTTATAAGGTCTCTTAAACGTCAGTATGAAAATAATAAAATCTAATAAATGTTCTCAGAGATGTATAAGGTCTCTGAGCGTCAATATAAAAATTAAATCGATGACAGTGAATTTATTAAATATCGTGACATTAGCATATATTAATATTAATTGTTATTACGACATGATAAAATTAGGCTCACTAAATGATAAGTTTTAATAAGAAACAGTGGTGTTTGCCGCCTGGCTAGATGCTGGCCGAGAGAAATCCAATTTTATTGATAAACTAGCGGCCCGCCCCGGCTTCGCACGGATAGTCTAGTTTTGCTACCTAATGTTTTGATCTACTTACCTGCTATATTACTACAGACGACATTTCTCTTCGAATATTGCTCGTTTTCCATACAAACATTCAACCCCCTTTTTTACACCCTTAAGGGATGAATTTTCAAAAACGCTCAAATCACTTTTCTCATATTTTAACTGAGAGTCTCCACAAGTGCCTATGAAGTCACTCACTTTAAAAATTCAGGTTGCCCAAACAATGTTTAATCCCCTTTTCACCTCTTCAAAGGGTGAATTTAAAAAACGCTGAAATTAGTTTTCTTTGTATTTAATTCTAGGTCTACAAACGAAGTTTCAAGCTCCTCGTTTAATAAAAAAAAAATGCTCCTCATACAAACTTTCAACCCCCGTTTCACCCCTTTAGAGGGCGAATTTCGAAAAACGCTGAAATCAATTTACTTCCATTTTGATGCTTAGTCTTTTAGGGAAGTTTTAAGTTTCTATCTTAAAAATAATTTTGTTTCCCATACAAAATGACCACCCCCTTTTAACCCCCTTTAGGAATGAATTTTGATATAAATTATAGCCTATGTCCTATTCTGATATCTAAGCTACAACACTGGAAAGTTTCATAGAGATCAGTCTAGTACTTTTTGAGATTAAGTGGAACGTACATACATTCATACATCCGCACAAACTTTCACGTTTATAATATTAGTAGGAAAAACATACACACATGATGGCGCATCATTATTAGTAAACGGGACATAATACATATTCATCAAGTGGTTAATAGTGACGGAGTGCGGTTTTATTTATATGGCTATCCCGAAGTAAAGGTTTAACTCTGTTCTAATAGGTAACCGGTGAAATAATTTTTGAATTCGGATGAGCTCTAGAGCTAACCTCGTAAACCAAAAATTACACACATTACATCTTTACAAGTTAGTATAACTAGATAAGCCCATGCACTATAGACACTGACTGAGCTGGTCAAATAATTCAGGTGAGTTTCAAGGACTACCTAACCTCGTAAACTAAAAACGACACACTTTACATCTTTACATGTTAGTATAATAGATACTATAGGCACTGAATGAGCTGCTTTGACTTCGTAATATAAGGGCGCAAGTAAGCATAATGTTGTGTACATTAGCCATTGACCAGCTAAAGGGGAACTGATAACCTTGCTTCATTGAACCTCAATACAACGCCGACGCGGCAAGCTAGGAATATCTTACGGGTTTGCTTCTAAAACTTGTTTAAGGCGACTTCCTGATATGTCGGTGCGGAGGCAGTACGATAGGAGAAAACTATCAAATGTCAGTGTCAACAGTCAGTCAACTCGGTACTACTTTTTACTGCGCCCCTACATTTAAACGAGTGCTTCCTGACTGGCGCGGGATGCGCGGAAGCGGGACGATGCGAATGCAGTACTGGTCCGCTTCTGCGCATAATATTACTACTGCGCAAATGTAATACTGACAGTATTCTAGGGAATCTTTGCGACGTCAGTAAATTTACGTCAAAGAAGAAAATGATACATATCGATCCCGCCTCGCCAAGTGAGTAAGTGGCCTAAATCTTGCATACTTGCAGGATTGGTTGAAAGATACCACTAAATAAAGGGAGGAATATCGAAATGATCAAGTTTCAATGTCTCAATTACGTAATTGATGAAATCAGGGGTTCTATTCTAGAATCAAATTAAATGCTAATCGGCGTACAAAGTGTTTTGCACTTTACCGGAATAGCAGAGAATATTTATCTAGATAGTCCCCTACTGGAAAAGGTACCTGTATACATATTAGATTACCTTCGTAGACAGTATGACTATGGGTCAACCGCTTAACAGATACCGCGCGGGAAGCAGGGGCCCTACTGCGAACCGATAACGAAGTATCTCCCTCTTTGTTACTCCAATATGCAAGTGCGACAGAGAGGCAGATATTTCGTTTTCGGTTCGCAGTAGTCCCTCAGGGACCCGCCGCCCGCTACCCTTTGACGTCTCCCCTTCTACACCTGTCCCTTCACAGGCAAGGACTCATTAAGACGGTCGGTCTATAACCACTAGGCTAAACCGCTCGTCAAACAACATCGTTGTATTTACCTGAGACATGCATTGACGTGTATAGACGTCGCGTCGTTAGCAACTCACTGCGATAAGCAAAGGACACCTATTCACCGGAGTTCGTCACACCTTGTTCACTTCCTACCTGTATTCATGTATGTAAATCTGTTTAGATACTGGTTTATGGCACAAGTAACTTCTGTGTAAACGTACCAAGCTATTCGGCTTTGGAATTCTTATGCTAATCTTCTGCTAACTCTCTCGCTGTCTTAAAAAAACTGCTTAAAGAACTCTACCATGCCAAATTTAGACTTAGCTCCTTCAGCTTTAATTAGGAGGTTTCATACAATAAAATACAAATATTCTTTATTGTTCACCAGAAAAAAACATTGAAAACTAGATTAAAATTAAACATCATGTCATATAATTGACTCTGCACCACCTACTATGAATCGTGATTAGATTTGATTTCCTCTACCCTAAGGTTGTCTGGAAGAAATCGCTCGTTAGCGATAAGACCGCCTGTTGTTTGCCTCTAATTATAGTAGTTTTGTAGGTACTTTGCTGTGTCCTTTAATTGAGGTGTGCAATAATAGTACATTATTGCCGTGGCCGGGAAGGGAGCAATTGCAGGCTGAGTATTTGTTTAAACGGACGAGCTTGCGAGTCCGTTTAATTATAATACGAAGCCTGCAATTGCCATTCCGGCCGAGGCTAATATAGTGCTTTTCTCAAAAATGGGGAAAATACGACAAAAATTTAATTAAGATTTGATAAACATAACCTTAAAACGTCAAAAACATCATGTTTTCCCGCCATTTATTTTTTTTAACAGAATCGCAAGTGTATTTTTCCACCGAAAAACGCAAATTATTCGAGACATAAAAAAACGTCGCGTTTTCAACAGAAAAATACGAGCTGAATTGGCTAAATACGACCTGTGTCTCCTTTTATATGACAGTTTCTACATTTTAAAAAGTTTATAACTCGACAAATAAAGGAATTTATATGTGACATTGCAGGCCATATATGTGGCCTGCAATGTTTTTTACTTTTTAATTTGGATCTGACCTTAAACTATACACTTTACCTTCCAATATGTAGCGACTAAAGTCCAGTTTGCGGGCCATTTTTGAGAAAAGATATAGTAAACTCTTGCAGTTTGCATGATTTACTGACATTACTTTGAATAAGTAAATGGGACTTGATCACATACAATCGATAGGGTGCATGTTTAGACATTTTCGAATGATCGAATGAATGAATGAATGAATTATTTATTGCATATCGAATTCAGGTTACAATTCGCAGATACAGTTGCATAAAGAAAGTTTCACTGAACCCTACCTTTGGCGTACATGCTTATTTAAAATTATAAATGTTAATAACAATAAAGTGAAATAATTAATATAAATAATAAAAACTAAAATTACAAAACCATTATTAAAAATTATAAAACTATTTGTTTCAATGTCAAATAATTAAAATTAATAAAACATTAATAAAATAATTTATGTCAACTCCATGAATTCTTTTAAACTATATAAACATATGTCTAAGGCCCATGATTTAATTGCTCTTTTAAAATTACTTATGTCTAAAGTTTTAAAATTGTCAGGTAATTTATAAAAAATGTTAATACACATTATAATGCAATTTTTTAAAGCGAACACACATGTCTTATCCTAATCCTACTAATATTATAAACGTGAAAGTTTGTGCGGATGTATGAATGTAGGAATGTATGTACGTTCCACTTAATCTCAAAAAGTACTAGACTGATCTCTATGAAACTTTCCAGTGTTGTAGCTTAGACATCAGAATAGGACATAGGCTATAATTTATATCAAAATTCATTCCTAAAGGGGGTTAAAAGGGGGTGGTCATTTTGTATAGGAAACAAAATTATTTTAAGATGGAAACTTAAAACTTCCCTAAAAGACTAAGCATCAAAATGGAAGAAAATTGATTTCAGCGTTTTTCGAAATTCGCCCTCTAAAGGGGTGAAACGGGGGTTGAAAGTTTGTATGGGGAGCATTTTTTTTATTGAACAAGGAGCTTGAAACTTCGTTTGTAGACCTAGAATTAAATACAAAGAAAACTGATTTCAGCGTTTTTTGAAATTCACCCTCTGAAGGGGTGAAAAGGGGATTAAAACATTGTTTGGGGAACCTGAATTTTTAAAGTGAGTGACTTCATAGGCACTTGTGGAGACTCTCAGTTAAAATTTGAGAAAAGTGATTTGAGCGTTTTTGAAAATTCATCCCTTAAGGGTGTAAAAAAGGGGGTTGAATGTTTGTATGGAAAACGAGCAATATTCGAAGAGAAATGTCGTCTGTAGCAGGTAAGTAGATCAAAACATTAGGTAGCAAAACTAGACTATCCGTGCGAAGCCGGGGCGGGCCGCTAGTAATATTATAAACGTGAAAGTTTGTGCGGATGTACGTTCCGTTTAATCTCAAAAACTACTGAACGGATCTCTATGAAACTTTCCAGTGTTGTAGCTTAGACATCAGAATAGGACATAGGCTATAATTTATTTCAAAATTCAATAAATTAGGTAGCAAAACTAGACTATCCGTGCGAAGCCGGGGCGGGCCGCTAGTACATAATATTATAATTCTCATTCACGCTACACATCAAACATCCCGGGTTTATTTGAATCTGAATGAAATATCATACTAAACAAACACTATCTATTCAAATAAACTCACTTTTGTCAGTGACTTTTAATCAAAATCCACAGTTCCGAACTAAAATCAACTGCCCCGAAACTAGTTCCGAATAATATTTATCCACTATTAACGAAACAAAAGTGAGCGAAGCAAGAACTTTGCGATCCCGACGGTACTTACCCGTCGCAACCAAAAATAGTTCTTCCTGCATTAAACTTAGGTTTCAAATTTGAATCAAGTGTAACACTTTTTGTTTTCCACAAGCGTGTGTAATGTTTGCGTATGGTTGCGCAAACGATTTCAGGTTTTATTGCGTTGGGGATTAGAATTGGATTTTGGGGTGGCGGCAGGGTTTCCATGAATTTGGCGCGTCACGGTGTTGGAAGGGTTTGGAGTTCACTTCAGTATATTTTCCTTTTTTCCTTTCGAGAGCGGTTTTATGCTTTTTAATGTAATTTATTTTATTGAGAGCTTGGCTGTTTCTTTTTCTATTGCTTCTTTGTTTGGTGCCTATTGAGTTGGCAAGTGTGGGTTTTAGATGAAAACTGCGGTCCTTTTCTTTGTATACACCTGCTATAGTTGATTAAGATTATGTAACAAATGAATAAAATGAATAAAATGAACTTTATTCTGTAAGTAGGCCGCAATGGCACTTTTACAAGTCAAACCCTACTAGCGTTTCACAGAGGCCACTGCAACATCTCAAACTTTCTAACTGTCATTTTTAATATGGAAAATTACATTTAGATTCAGTGGATAAATTACATTCAAATTCCATTGAAGAGTTAGGATAGGTAAAACCCTGCCGAGGTTTTCCCGAGGTACTACAATATGGGGGTCTTCAAGAAAGGAGTGTATAAATTTTTAAAAGGGTTGGCAACGCCCATGTGACGCCCCTGGGGTTGCAAGCGTCCATAGGCTGCGGTGACGGCTTACCATCAGGCGGGCCGCACGCTTGTTTGCCACCGACGTGGTATAAAAAAAAAGCCACATTATAAGTCCGCCATTTGTACCTTTTTAATGTGCAATAAAGTTTAAATAAATAAATAAATAATAATACAAGTTATTATTTATTATACTATTATGTTTTATTACATAACCAAGCATAACTAATATTTGCCTGTTTGGTGCCAGAAAAGAATCATACATATTCATTACCGTTAAACATACCAGTAAACCGAGAAGAAAAACAAACAGCTATTCTCTACCACTAGCCATATTTCCATTCCAGCGTTACACAGTGGACGCAAATCTTGCAAATGTTGGTAATCGCAAAGCAAACAGATCTTTAGAATTGTACGCGAGCTCGCCAGGGGTTGTTTGGACAAACGTTTGATCGAATTATTCAAAAACGTAAAGAGGATAGTGAACGCGTCGCTCAGTCCATGCGTTTCATAAACAATAGTTATTTGTTATACAAGGGAGCAAAGTTATATTTTAACCGCGAGTGTGGATTCTAGGGTTGAACTACGATCTAGCGAATAGATTATATGGTTCGAAAATAGAATCCTGAGCGAAGCGAGTGGTTCAAAAATAGAATCCTGAGCGTAGCGAGTGTTGCAACACACGAGACGTAAAATAACTTTGCATCTGTGTGTAACACAAATCTTTTCACCTCACTAAAGTGAGGAAATACTAAAATATAATATTATAATAATTAAATCAAAAAATCTGACATAAATATTGATTATTATTTATTACAACTGATTAACGAGGCAATTTTTTAATCAAGTCCTTTACTTACACTTCGGTTGAAACCGCTCAACCAAGCTCACTGGAGCGCAAACTCTTAAAGTATTCCAGTGTTTAAACCGCCCGCGTGGTCTTGTCGGAGGTTCCTGGACTTTCCCCAGGCCCCCCTCCAACCGCGCACTCCTATCGCTTTAATGGGCCTGGCCTATAAAGACACAGTCAGGTTCCAAAAAAAAATACACGTACGAGATTCGCATACGATTTTAACTACCTACGCTGCGCGGTATTGATTCAAATACAAATAAAAATACAAATCTTTATTCGGTTTGCTCAGTTAATGTACAACTATGTAATTAGTAATCACATATTCTTTTCAGTTACTTTTGTCGCCATTTGGCTGAGAATTTGATCTCTTTTCGAGAAAATTCTAAATTATTGTTTTTTTTATTTTATTTAGTGTCAACATCTATTCTGTGGCACTATCAGCAGCATCATAGACCCTCGGGATCCTTTTTGCAACGAGATAAGGGATACCAATAATACAACAAGCTAATTGCGTAATTTTTTGAACTGTACTTATTAGGACGCTAGGGCATATTTATTTAATTAACTATTTATTGAATGAATTTATTTTATATCAACTGATATGCCCTAACATACGACGTGACGAGCTTCCATGACTTACGAATT
Organism: Cenopis cana; assembly: GCA_951800055.1. Classification (NCBI taxonomy): domain Eukaryota; kingdom Metazoa; phylum Arthropoda; class Insecta; order Lepidoptera; family Tortricidae; genus Cenopis; species Cenopis cana. The sequence goes on along the minus strand of OX637479.1, from coordinate 487,665 downwards.
TGGGTACCTAATTTCATAGTTCTTCGGATGTATATACAGGCCACTTTATTAGATATGTATACATAATACTTGTACCACACACAGACCCTGGGATTTCGTTTTACAACGCACACAATGTTTAGCTCCCACAACCTACATGTTCACAATCACTATCTCCATTACCAACTCCAGTATCCCTCTTACTTTGGCCCTAAGAGTCATAATAACTTCGCGTAATCCCAGGTCAGGATACACTGGTTTGTCTCAAGTTTTCGGTGACTGTGACCAAATCCTTAGTGATATTGTCGAACACACGGGCCGAGGACGCCCGCGGGACCATAACACGCTGTTAAACCAAACTTGTGCTTTGGTTAATTTAGCAATTTCAGTTAATTTCGGCGAGTTCGTACTTTAATGCAAGTTGCTGCAATTGTTCTTTGGCTAAGTTGGCAAAAATTAACGAAGTTTTGCATACGGACTTTGTTAGCTAGGGTAATTAAGTAGAAATCACTTTTAATTTGGGAATTAAATGGATGTTGAATAGCAAACAGGGTCAACTACATCACGATACGAGGGATAATACTTTGGATTCTTATCGCACTGCTAATCTAGAATACATACTTACACTACTCACATTTTTAACGTTCACACATTACTTACCTACACTAAAATTTAAATTGTATACATTCAGTACACTTTGTATTGAAGTTTCATACAAGGTGTAAGAGTAAAAAACCAATTCTTGTTACTAAGTCAAGTTTAGTGTCATCTTGAACTACATCATCATCATCATCATCCTCCTAGCGTTATCCCAGTACAGTTGCATCCTGAAGGATGCCTGGGGTCCGCTACCTAATCCCAAGATTTGGCGTAGGCACTAGTTTTTACGAAAGCGACTGCCATCTGACCTTCCAACCCCAAGGGGAAACTAGACCTTATTGGGAATAGGCTTTGTCAAGTGAGTGGGCAACTTGACTGTTAGAAGTTCTCAAACCGCCCGAAGGCCTCCAACTCGGCTTAACGACTGCTGCCATAGACAGCAACCGGGATCAACGGCTTAACGTGCCTTCCAAAGCACGGGAGCGCTCAGTTAGTAACCACTCAAAGCGGTCACCCATCCAAGTCAATCTTGAACTACAAATTCCATAAAAAAATCTTTATCTACACACATATCATAAATCCTCTAATATGCGTTCGGAAACCGTAGAAAACGACTCTCATTTCAACATTCAATGAATTTATGGCAATTTTCTTATCTGTGGCTAAGGCTACAGCAGTAATAAAATATTTAATTTTAATCTCATATATGATGTTAAAATATTACGTCAAACAAAACTGTCAAAATTTAAATGTCAAAGTTGACATCCGTCCCTATTCTAGTATCACTGAAAATTCAAATTCATTCGATGCGAAATGTCAGCTCGATGTTTTTTTAGTATATATCGCACGAAATTTGAGCTAGAACGACATGATCACATCAGAATAAGGACTCTTTACTTTTTAAAATAACATTCAGGTATCGGTTGCCAGTTCTGATTTCGATATTTCCGCAACCGTGCAAAAAAGGTTGTATTAACACAATTATTGTATTTATTTACTACGGTTTCTGAACCCATCTTAGAGTAATTATAATATGTGTGTAGATAAAGTAATGTATGCAACTGTACATAATTAGGCATTAAAACACTCGTGTGACCTTATTATGAAACTCGCCTTCGGCTCGTTTCATAAAACGCACTCGTGTTTTAATGCCCCTCATTATGTACCAGTTGCATAAACTACTATTTAAAATTGGAAGGTAGCCCTCGGCGCGAGACCAGCTCGCACTTCACGGTTTTTGTTTATTGTAATCTGTACAGTTAAAAATAAAAAGTAGCTAAATGTATTCACCTATATCAAATATACCAAATTGGACCAGAAATAGAACAAAGACGTGGGCACCGGTTAGTTAAATAAAATGTTCAGTCCCATTTCAGCACGGCCCAGAATTTCATTCAGCGGACTCGTTCAATATTTTCATTCGATATTTTTAATCGGCGGAAAAAACAATGGCCGACGAGTAACGGTCGATCGCCGTTATGGGATTCTGAAGATATATTTTTATTTGACATAGAAACAGTATGTAGGTATATTGTAGTATGTAAATTGAACAACAGACCTTCAGATAATTTAGGTATTTCTTGTACGGTATTTTTATCTCACAAGCGCGGTGTTGAGCTATTGACATTTGCTATGCACATTTGTTGATGCACATTGTCTATGTAAGTGTGCGTCAGCGTAGGAGCTATGAGCTCACATTGTCTATATCTTGCATCAGATATTTTTGCGCGCCTTCCTGTATCAATATTAGTGTAGAAAAAAAAACATTGTTTTTTACGCCGTGCAAACATAGTGAAACCTCAAAAATACCACCACTGTAACTACCTATGTTTACAAATAACATTTACATACAAAAAACCGTATATATAGGAAGTGCCTGCGAGACAAGCGACCGCCTAGTGGTTTTCTGGTGTGCTGAAACCAGTAGCTACCTGTAAACAAAGCCATCTAAAATACTATTAGTCCGACGCGGATAGATTTAGATTACGTGGCATCTGCATTTGACGGCTGCATTATACCCGGCTAATAAGCTAAATAATTAACAGAAAGTCTGTTTTGCTGCAGTACTCGTGCTTATTTGTTCCGTATCCGCTTTGTTGCGCTCTCTTTCTTACACATTCATGCTGGTATTGCTGGCGTACATATATGACGTATAATGGAAGCGGAAGAAATGTTAATTTAATATCGAACCAATTGATTGAACGAAGTAGACCTTTAACTGGGCGCGGGATGAGCTTTGTTCGGCTGAATAAAGTAGCATAAACCCGGTAAAATATTTATTTTATTCTGATTTTTAGTATTTGTTGATATAGTGGCAACATAGGGGTAAATCGCCAGTGACTGGCCACCCCCCAATAACTGGCCACTTCGCAAAAATATACACAAAGCAACTAATTGTTGGTATTTCTGCAATTAAATAAATAAAATTGAACTGGGTTTAGAGCTGACTTCATGTATTTTATTTTGTTGAAGGCGGTCTTCACTGCGCAAATTCCGTGGCTAGTAACGAATGGCATTTTCTTAAGTGGCCAGTTACTGGCGATTTACCCTAATTACATCATCTGTGAAAATTTCAACTGTTCAACGGTTCATGAGATACAGTCTCGTGAGAGACGGACAGCGGAGTCTTAGTAATAGGGTCCCGTTTTACACTTTGGGTACGGAACCCTAAAAAGGTATAGTTATACGCTACAGTAGCGGAATGGCAAGGGCATACTGCGATTTTTCACAAAGGTTTTTGGTATGGGTGAAATCTGTAAATATTTTTGACGGGTGTTAATATTGCCGTCATATTTACGATGACGCACATAGGCTGCGATTCCATTTGTCTTCATTGGCAGGAAAGGATATCCCAAAGATTTCATTTCATTTTTTAGGGTTCCGTAGCCATAATGGCAAAAACGGAACCCTTATAGTTTCGCCATGTCCGTCCGTCCGTCCGTCCGTCCGTCCGTCCGACCCCCGTTTTTCTCAGTAACCGTTAGTACTAGAAAGCTGTAATTTGGTATGAGTATACATATCAATGACGCCGACAAAACGGTAGAATAAAACCTTATAAAAAAAATTTTTTTAGGGTACCTCCCCTACATGTAAAGTGGTGGTGCAATTTTTTTTTCTGCCAAACCCCATCGCGTGGGGTATCGTTGAATAGCTCTTTTAAAAATATTATTAGGTTTCTAAAAGCATTTTTTGATTAAAGAATGGGTTAGCGTGATATTAAACTTTGAAGTGATAATTTTTGTTATGGTCAAGTGTCCCCCCCCCCCTGCCAGCTAAACGGTGGCTACTAGGCATGTGAAAAAAATCATGGTAGTAGTATATACGATGAATTTAAAAGGAAAACTATCACAGCTAAGTAGACATTACTAGTTAACGAGTAATAGTCGAGCTTAAGAAATGTAGGTACTTTGCAAAAGCAAACTTTCGTACAATTTCCATTGATACCTTAGATAATGTTGTTAATTATGTCAAAAACATAGTAAATATAAGTTTGCGAACTTTTTAGTCCACATAATGTAACGGGTAGACGACTACGGAACCCTACCTTGCGCGTGGCCCTACACGCACTTGGCCGGTTTTTTTATTTAACTGTTGATTCTCTGTCGCGTGTGTGTGATCATGATAAAAACATAAAACTGGCTATTTGATGTGTCAAAGATCAATTATTAGAATACCAATTAAGCACGTAAGGTTTAGCTGTAAGTGCTAATGGTCAACAATAATAAACAATTAAAAAAAAGAATGATATATCACTTCAGTAGCATTTTCTTCTAATTTGACTATTGATCGTATCGGATCTATAGTAGTCGATGTTTTTATTTAAGTTTAATAAAGTTTTATGTAAGAGTGCATAATCGACAGACTTTCTAGATTATGTGTATAAAAATATATAATATTTCCATTAGAAATTAAAGCTATAATTTTAAAAAACATACTTCGAATTTCGGTTTGTAAATAAAATATTATACTGTTTAAATTTTAAATTATTTTATTTATATAATGTTATTTGTGTGTTAGGATTCACTGTGTTGACAGAAGAAAGGACAAATTTAGAACCCTCGCTCTCAACACAGTGCATCCTCGGGAGCTCTGGCAACCTTGCTCACCTCCAGGAACACAACACTACATACTTGTATTGTAAATAGGTAATGTTACTCATATTATGGCTGTGGTCTTCTGCAAGGCGGAGTTGGCCTGGTCCAAATTCGAGCAAGATGACATTTTGCTGTGCTCTACCTCTCTTAACCAAACTTAGGGTGACCAAGTTGTATATTTTCTCTTGCGAGTATACTCTTTGTATTCTTATACTTTATCACATAGTTTCGGATCAAGTCTCCGTTGCCAACCTGTATAATAAACGTATGATTTTAATGTACCAAGTGTGAAATTTATGTGCACCCTCTCATGAAATACACCGTTTTTCGTCCCCAAGTGCAAGTTGTTCTTTGTGCAAGTTTTATCGACGACGACATAAAGTTCGACGTACACTTCAGCCGGTGTTGACTCGAGCAACTTTGTCCTTAGTTATTTATTTATATTATTGAGACAGGAGTCTTCGGCGTTGAGCGAAGGCGGATACCTCGATCTTCTGATCGTTAATCTGAAACATTTTTATTATTTATACTTTATTCCACACAAGTAAAACTTATCGCGCATAAAACTCACTTAATCCCATAAGCATTCTCCACAAGTCTACTTTACGGCAAAACAGACAAACATTCCGAACAGAAACTATTTTATAGTGTTAGGTGGTCTTATATTTTAGTGTTTTAGCTCGGTGCTCTAATTTAAATTGATTCAATTCGGGAAAGTTTCAAACAAATGTTTAAAGAAAGGATTGTCGCTTAATCATTTTTTTAATAAAATAAAAAGCTCAATCTCTTTACTGTTTTTATTACTATTAATCAAATATTTGACCTCGGCTGACGTAGCTTAATCTCCGTTGGGCCACGAACACTCGATTATGAATTGATTACAAATTTCTAAATATAGGAAAATAAAAAAAAATATACGAGACAATTATTTCTAGTAATATGACACAAAAATGGTTTGTAAAGTCGTATCGTTCCCCAGCGGGCCATATTTAATTTATCCGAGCGAATTGTGCCATCCGCGGCCAGCCGCATGCCGCTGTGGGTGAAGGCTGGACCGCGAGAAAAAACAAACACAGTACGCTGTTATTTAGGATTACCGTTTCACGTGACTTTTCAATTGAAAATATGCATCATATTTTTCGTGATGCCATTCGAACCGGTTTTTAGAGCGGTTTTTTTTTTATATGGAACAACAGAACTGCCATTAGGACAACACAAACGACAAAAATGGGTTTCAAAGTACAGTCAAGTGCAAAAATATGTAAGAAAGAAAGAAAAACATTTATTCGTGGCACAAAAAACAGTACAAATATAAACATAACACCACAATACAGAACATAGCCACGAAATTGCCCCAAATCAGCATAGTGCTAGCCATTGGCTAGCGCTGGTCTTCCTTTGGGACCACTGTATCGAGTCTATCCTCTCATAAATATGGTACTAAAACCTTAATTCACCGACATAAGAGCTATGGGACATATTTTTGAGCAAGTTGTATGCACCCATATTTTTGCACTTGACTGTACAACATAACGGCCGAGCCCTGAAAACGTCCCATATTAAGGCGCAGGGGTGGGCACTGGGCAAGGCATTTTCCATACAAACTCGCAGCACGTTTTATTCGTAAGTTTTGGCACTAACGAATAATTTTTTTTTTGTTGTTAATATTAGATATTAGAAGAAAGTGATGTGGAAATTTTCAAATATTTCAAAAAATTAAAATAAAAAAAAAGACAATAACAAAAATTACATGAAATAGCTATAAGAAATATAAGCATACTGACCAAAATTCATAACTTTCAAACTCAAACTCAAACTCAAAATATTCTTTATTCAAATAGGCCTAGCAACAAGCACTTTTAAATCGTCAGTTTTACATCAAACAGAATATAACAAATTCACAATAAGAAATATAAGGTAAAAATCTAATATAATGGAGATGTAAAAGGTCTCATAATGTCAAATAATAATAATATAAAAATAAAATAATGTCAGTCTTAAAATAATATTCCTGGCCTATTATCTAAAAATCAAATATAATGGAGATGTAAAAGGTCTCATAATGTCAAATAATAATAATATAAAAATAAAATAATGTCAGTCTTAAAATAATATTCCTGGCCTATTATCTAAAAATCAAATATAATGGAGATGTAAAAGGTCTCATAATGTCAAATAATAATAATATAAAAATAAAATAATGTCAGTCTTAAAATAATATTCCTGGCCTATTATCTAAAAATCAAATATAATGGAGATGTAAAAGGTCTCATAATGTCAAATAATAATAATATAAAAATAAAATAATGTCAGTCTTAAAATAATATTCCTGGCAATTAGGTGCAGTTTGGTGCGGCAGAGCAAATTACCTGTGTCCATACATTTTTGTCATTAATGTAATCTTCTATTTTATAGTACGCTTTTTTTACTAAGCAATTTTTTACAGCAACTTTAAATTTATTTTCAGGTAAGTCAATCACATTTTGTGGTAATTTATTAAACAATTTTATGCTTAAGCCTACAAATGAACGACTGGTTTTACGTAGTCGAAGGCATGGAACGGCAAGTCTATGTTTGTTTCTGGTGTTAAAACTATGACGGTCAGAATTTTTGGGGAAAGTGGTGTAGTATGTGCGTACACAAACATTTAATGCAAACACAAACGAAGAAAATCCTGCACAAAGTTTGTACGGAGAGAGCTTGCCCTACCCGTACTCTTAATAGAGCGTGTTGTGTGATCACATACTAAGTACGTACCCCGTAGGTACTGCCGTTGTATCTATGGAAATGAAATTTTCTTATTTAGCCTATTAAAATTAAAACCAACTTAATTTTGCGGTTGGTTCGGAACCCCAAATGTGCGAAGTTCGATACGCACTTAGCCGGTTTTTTTGTACCTATATCAAAACATGACGACCCTGATTTCAATTTACTTTTAGTCAATAAAAAAATAACGTAAATTTTCGTAACTTTGAAGTGTCGTGTCGTTTTAAAATTTTGAGCTTAGTTATTAATTTACTTATTGTTGTAATTTGATGATCTACTATCCATATAGTGAACTCTTACTTAAATTAATTCCGTATGCATATTCTCCATTGTACACCTCGAAATCGTGATAAAACCATGTGTATTCGTACTCATCTGTGGGTATTGCGCATTATTATTTCGGCCAATTATACTACAGGCACAGTAACTCATCATTTACTTATGTACTGCAAGTTTGAACAATCGTATTTGTGGACTAAATCCGTCTAGAATCGCGCCCCCGGGGACGGAGGCGGTAGGCTTAATACTAAGATGTACTTCGTGTAAGCCTGCCTGACAGACGATATAAATACTGGTATTATTTAGCTGAGGAATTAGGCAACTTTTAGGTAAGACTAGATAGTTAGTGGGAGGATTAACTAGATGTCAAATGTAATGTAATGGGTAATGAAACAATAATAATATTAAATAGTAATGAATTTTCGTTATATGAATAATGAAAATTGTAAACAATTATTTTGAATTACAATACAACAATACAAATAGGTACACAAGTTGAACACCTCAAAATGAACCTACTACAGAACATTAGGCTTAAAGTAAGTACCTGAAAGTAAGGTATGTAGGTTTAAGAGTGTATATTTTACTATTTTTACTAGTTAAACACAATAGAATAATACTTTTTGTAACCTAAAGGAAGAGCGGCGCCATCCAACACAGGCTTTTTGGCTTTACCGGCTCCATCGCCTTAAATTATAATAAAATGTATATTACCAAATAAAGAATTTTGAATATATTACATTTTATACATATTGGTTTTATTTAATAATAACAACTTGTAATCCACTTCTGCTAGGATTCGGGTTTATAAGTTACTGTGACAACTAAAAGAAAGTGTATCGCTAATAATGCAACCATCGTAACGTCACATATATATTCAGTATTTCCCGCAGATGTACATTTTTAATAACAGAATAAATTAAATCCATCTACGTTCATACACCGCCCATAAAACCGCACAATCTCGTTCAAATCGCGCACACATAAATTCCCCCTCTGCAATATATTGCCAACTTAACGTGTCCAACTTGATTTTTTAAGGCTGCTGTCTCCAGCCAGTCACGTGCCGGTTTTACAGCCGCCTCAGCTAGCAGGTTGGCAGCATTGGCCAATTGGAAAAAAAAGCATTTCGTTTAATATTTCATCCGGCCGGGGCAAAGGTTTCGTGAGTGTTCCGCTCGTGTGTTTTATATATAATGGGGTTAAATAATGAATGGACACTTGTCGTTATTATGTGCTCAAGTTTTATTGTTTTCGTGTAACGGTTTATTTTATTTTGACAATGAATTATAGGGCCATACAGTTCAAAATACAAAGTAGCCTCTCCTGTGTTCAATAGTCAGTCAAATAGTTTTTTTATTAAATAAGTAAGTACATATACTTATAGAAACTGAAAAAATAAGTTTTATAATACAAATAGATTCTATCTTCACGGTGTCACGTATATAAAACAAAGATGCACGCATCTCTGGTGGATATGCACCATTAGGCGACTTCGTGATTTGTCGTTGCGGAGTCAGTACGATATGAGAAAAGTGTCAAATGTCAGTGTCAGCAGCAGCCGTCAGTCGACTCTGTGCCATTTTTTACTACGTCCCTACATTTAAATGAGTGCTTCCTGACTGGCGCGGGATGTGCGGTAGCGGGACGATGCGAAGGCGGTACTGCTCCACTTCTGCGCATGATATTACTTATGCGCAAAAGTAATACTGACAATGTTCCGTCAAGAGAGTCATTTATATATAAGGTAATTAATGTAAACAAATCATAAATCATAAATCATTTATTTCGTGAAAACAACTTAACAATAGTTACACGTTTTTGAACCCTCCTAGTAGGTATGAAGACACCTGTGTCAGGAGGACTCGCTCTTCCTGTGGTGGTTATTACAATTTGCTTTCTTTATCCACTAGTTATCACAATACAAAGATGTATGTAAATGAACTACTTAACTAATGACGTGTAAAATGTAATATTTTATTAATAAATTATTGAATTAAATTGAATTGAGAATCTTTGCGACGTCAGTAAATTTACGTCAAAGAAGAAAATGTCCCATATCGATCCCGCCCCGCCAAGTCAGAAAATTGCCTTACACACTTACACAGCATGTATTTGTAAGGTGTTTGTAAGTCATAAAAATACAAACAGAAACAAGCCGAGGTGTTTGGTTGCCGGCAAAAACGGCTCCACAAACCTAAACTGTGAGTGAGTTTTTGCTGACCATCTGTCGCACCGCTAGGGGTTTATTTCGGTTCATCACTGACATCTTTATCGTGTTTCAATTTTTTTATAATATTACGACGAATCAGGAGCTCCATGAGCTCATACCGCCTTCCCCCTTCTTTCATCGCACATCCAGACGTACGGCTGGCTAATACCATCTTTACCTTACATCTATAACGTACACTGGTAAGGTTCGGAATTCCCTGCCGGCGCCTGTATTTTTGAGTTCATATAACCTGAAACTATTTAAGGCTAGAGTGAATAGGCTTTTTCTCGCTTCACCGTTGGCTTCATCTTTGCCCCCTGGCTAGATGCTGGCCAAGAACAATTCCATTATTAAAAAAAAAAGAGTGTAACCCTTAGTTATCGAGGCAAAGGTATTTTTCAGGCAGCTAAATGTTAAAGATTTTGCTAAACAGACGCATTGTGAAGGAAGGGTATAATATGCAAGCATAATTATAATTATTTACACCGATCGCCCCTCTACTTTTGATCATTGGACTTTTCAAATGTTCGACTAAATAACAGTTATACATAGACAATGAACGATAAAGGTTTCGAATTCAGCATACTAATTTTAAATAATTAGTATGATTGATTTTGGAATTATATCTTTTTAATGTTATACAAAATAAATGATTAACCCAAATGATTTTATAGAAATTGTAATGAATGGTTATGAGCTTCTAAAATCTAATGGTAGACAGAAAGAAGGAAATAAAATAGATTCTGATTATGTCATAGAAACATAATTTTAAAACTCAGCACTTATTTAAACGGTTTACATTGCAGGATGGAATAATACTCTTTACAAATACAAATGCGTTTATTTTTCTCTTTAAATTACAATGGTGTATCGGTTAGTAATACCTTATATCTAATTGACATGGAAAAATCGGTGTGAGCACAGCGATAAGCTGGTTTTAAGCCCACCCGTAGTCAGTAAGTTGGTTACACATTAAGACCACGTTATTCCAAATCATAGTATTTTTCATTCAATTTTAAACCATTAAATACTCACTTTATTGATGGGATATTTAGATATGTTATAGTTTAAGAGTCGGTCTAGTGTATTTTAAGGCTGAAAACACGATATTTGAAACTTCGCTCGATGATCTCACCTCGCAAAAACAGGTAAATTTTGATCTTATTGTGAGTCGTATATAAAATATATCCAACTCAGACTCGAGTAAAATATATCAATAGATAGGAAACGATGTGAAGAAGTGTATTTTACGGCTAATTTTTTTTAAAATGTTTTTATATTTAACAAAACTCAAAAATATCAGAAAAGCAAACTGCGCGCTTCATTTTAGTAGACAGATGGCCGTTGGGCCTCGAGCTGGACGGACGTCTGTCGCACTTTTTGCAGTTTGACATTTATAAAAATCGCATATTTAATACCAGTAACTAGATGATATTAACATTTTCAGGGTAAATTACTGGTGAGTCATATCGACGAATAAACATTTAAAATAGTTTTCCTGGTACTTTTACAATTCGAGATAGTGGAAAACATAAAATGTGGCTAAAAAAGCTTATCATTATATCATTTTTTTTCCTTTTTAAACCCTCTCTTATTACAAAAGAATTCATTGAGTATTTTTAGAATGTGGAATTTTTTTCCATTATACGGGTCACACTCCTTCGTATAGCATATTGTATATTTTATGTCTCTGTGTGAGTATATTCATAGCGCCTGACACATAGTTTGACATCTGACATTAGCAAATTAAATTCAAGCTTGGTATTTCAAATACAATATTTTAAATTATTAAATATATTGCGCTTCGTATTGTAACAAAATAAATATGCCCAAACGGACCGTAATCCTGCCAAAGTTTTGACGCTATTCGACTTCAATTTGCTCTGCAGTTCAATGTGTTTCAATGTGTATTACGATGAAAGTGATATTATTGCATTGTGTAATTATTCCAATATATCAACGTAAACGATAAAAAATGAATAATACAAATTTAAATGAAAAGATGCCTCGGATAATATCTGAAATAGAAAGGGTCCAAAGCTCTGAGGAATTCTGGCCACTTACGGCTAGTATGTGGGGGAGGATATCTGGTGACGGCGTCGCGGTCTCAGATCTATGATCAGCGGCTTCGGTGAACTTCACTTCATACCCACATCATGCGCAAAATGTTTACGTGAATTTACTGGACGAAGTGATGCTGCAAATTGTTCTACTGACTTTCCTGACTTTATTCAAGATAATTGCCCCATACAGCACGGGTCACTTGGGAATGGTTTACTCTACAGCTACATCCAGGCATAAATGTGATGATGTAATGCTATCGCCTGAAATCTTTGGGGTTTAGTGGTTCAACAGTGGGATCATCGCCATGAAAGAACCAAAGAAGCAATTCAAGCAATAGATACTGCAATGAAATACAGTACAGTACACAGTACTACTATTTCAGGATGAGAGTTGGGAATCAGTGTTTAAGCTTGCTGAGAATGGTCTTAGACGTGTTACCGCATGGTTGGAGGACTCTCTACTTTCGCTTAACGTTACCAAAACGAACTACATTTGTTTCAGTAAGACTACAGCCACAAAACCAAGTGATGATTTCACATTGGCTGTGCATACGTTCCCGTGCAATAGAGGGGCGGTTAGCAGCTGCAATTGTGCTCTATTAACACGAGCAGATCATATTAAATATCTAGGCGTTCAGATTGATGCCCAACTTAACTGGAACCTACATATTGCTGCTGTTGCTTCTAGAGTTCGGAAACTAATATACGCATTCAAAAATTTAAGAGATGTAGCAAATAAACCACTTCTAATTAAAACATATAAAGCGCTAGGTGAATGCATTCTCAATTACTGCATAAGTTCGTGGGGAGGTGCTGCCAAGACGCACATGATAGAATTAGAGAGAGCCCAGCGGGCGCTGTTAAAAATCATTCTATATCTGCCATTCCGCTATCCCACTACTGATCTGTATCTTACGGCTAATGTACCGTCAGTCCGTAAATTGTACATTACACAATGCTTGAGGAGATACCATCGTAAAGTTGTTCCTTTACTACAAATAAAGAACAAACGAACCGATCGATGTCCTCTCCCGAATTACAAAACAAAGTTTTCCCGGCGAAACATTAATTACTGTGCCCCATTAATATATAACAAAATTAAAGTTGAGCATACAAACATCAAATCAATATCTAATCATGCCTTTAAAAAGATAGTTTGGACGTGGTTGAACAGTATGAATTACGAAGAGACTGAAAACTTATTACGACTGGGATATTTTGGTTCATGATGACTCACTCACACACCCACACACACACACACACACACACACACACACACACACACACACACACACACACACACACACACACACACACACACACACACACACACACACACACACACGCACACATACATATACACACAGCCTGTCAGTAAAATAATAGTGTAGAAATGAGCAATTATATTTGTTAAATTTTTGTAAAAACAATTTCATTACCCACCTATAATTATGTTATTTTAGTTATCATAAGTCTGTTGTTCTTAACAACTTAACACTGTACATGTATACGGGCAACCACTGGGGGCTGCAACACAGTGAAAACTAACGCAGTCTCCAGGGCTCCAAATTTATTTGTATGTTTTTTTTGAACAATAAAGATTTATTTGTTTGTTTGTTTGTTTGAAATATGGGAGGAAATGCGGGGAACTGACATAATTATCAACGTCTTCTCAGCTTATTGAGAGACAGGCTACAAACTGTTATAGACGCACTGTGGTTGCACGCATTATAATCCCTCATAGTTTAAGAGCCGGTGACACTGAACCTAGTATGATAAGATTCCCAGATGGCATATATATAATTAGGTGCGTCATTAGTCGGGGAACACGAAACGGCGATGCTGCAATGCGAAAAACCTGGCGAAGCCATTGAAAATTAAAATTGAAAAATGATGAAAAATCCGGTTTCTAGTATGATAAGATTCCCAAGTTTCGTTTGTTCCTCGAAACAGGGGAGGGGTAGGACTATACGATAGTGCAGTGCTGCAAGCCCTCCTGACTGGCCTTGCCAGTGGCAGCAGTATAATAAGCGACCTCTTTTCTGAGGTATCTAGTATGATCGGATTCCTGAAAAAAACAGGGCTCATCTGAAAGATCAGCACTTTCTGTGTAAGAAAAACCACTGCTGCATTTTCCAAACAGTGGAGAAGGTGGTTGCTGCAGCGATTAAAGGAGCCGACAACACTGAACCTATTTCGATAGATTCCCAGATGATATATATATAATTAGTCGCGGCATTAATGGGGGTACACGAAATGGCGATGCTGCAAAGCAAATGAGCACGCAAACCTATTAAAATTCAAATTTAAAAAAATAAAAAATAAACGGTTTCTAGTATGATAAGATTCCCAAGTTTCGTTTGTTCCTCGAAATAGGGGAGGGGTAGGACTATACGATAGTGCAGTGCTGCAAGCCCTTCTGGCTGGCCTTGTCAGTGGCAGCAGTATGATAAGCGACCACTTTTCTGAGGTATCTAGTATGATCGGATTCCTGAAAAAAAACAGGGCTCATCTGAAAGATCAGCACTTTCTGTGTAAGAAAAACCACTGCTGCATTTTCCAAACAGTGGAGAAGGTGGTTGCTGCAGCGATTAAAGGAGCCGACAACACTGAACCTATTTCGATAGATTCCCAGATGATATATATATAATTAGTCGCGGCATTAATGGGGGACACGAAATGGCGATGCTGCAATGCAAAAAAGCAGACAAACTATTAAAAAGAAATTTTGAAAACATAAAAAAACCGGTTTCTAGTATGATAAGATTCTCAAGTTTCGTTTGTTCCTCGAAACTGAAACTGACAAGGCCATTCAGGAGGGCTTGCAGCACTGCACTATCGTATAGTCCTACCCCTCCCCTATTTCGAGGAACAAACGAAACTTGGGAATCTTATCATACTAGAAACCGTTTATTTTTTATTTTTTTAAATTTGAATTTTAATAGGTTTGCCTGCTCATTTGCTTTGCAGCATCGCCATTTCGTGTACCCCCATTAATGCCGCGACTAATTATATATATATCATCTGGGAATCTATCGAAATAGGTTCAGTGTTGTCGGCTCCTTTAATCGCTGCAGCAACCACCTTCTCCACTGTTTGGAAAATGCAGCAGTGGTTTTTCTTACACAGAAAGTGCTGATCTTTCAGATGAGCCCTGTTTTTTCCAGGAATCCGATCATACTAGATACCTCAGAAAAGTGGTCGCTTATCATACTGCTGCCACTGACAAGGCCAGTCAGGAGGGCTTGCAGCACTGCACTATCGTATAGTCCTACCCCTCCCCTGTTTCGAGGAACAAACGAAACTTGGGAATCTTATCATACTAAAAACCGGACTTTTCATCATTTTTCATTTTTAATTTTCAATGGCTTCGCCAGGTTTTTCGCATTGCAGCATTGCCGTTTCGTGTTCTCCGACTAATGACGCACCTAATTATATATATGCCATCTGGGAATCTTATCATACTAGGTTCAGTGTCACCGGCTCTTCTACTATCAGTCTTATGTTTTATGTTTATAATAAATTATATAATAAATCTTGAATTTTATTTAAGATGGATTTATGAACCGTACTGTCTTCTCGAAGATCTCACGGTTCGAAATAAAGGCCATACGGTAAATAAAGAATAATAAAGAATTAATTAATAAAGTTGTAAGCTTTTATTAGCAGGGCAAAATATTTATGTTGAATCTTTTTCTAAATAAATAAAAAAAGTACAAAATATTTATTTACCAAAATAACGCTCAATAATTATTTATGCTCTAAAAATTACGGTTGTTTAAATAAAACACAAAAAAAAACACTTGCTCTTGCCTGAGATTCGAACCTGTGACCTGTGCTTTAGAGAGCAAGCGATTACTAATTACACCACAATGTACTTGGCTTAGTGGTTGAAATTAAGCTACTTATTTGTGGCTTGCAACTTTGACTTTTTGTGTCGAGTCGTGATAAAATTTAGCCCTTATTTAGTTAAGTGAAATCTGTCAAAACTGCGCAACAGAGACAGAGATATGCAATGACAAGTCTACACTCTTTTGCGTGAATGTCATAACAATCTGTTCTAAATTTAAATGGTTGACAACCTAATTATCACGTGCGCCACTCTGGCTTATTCTGGTTAATTTGACAAAGAAGGTCTGTCACATATTCAAATTCTAAGTTACAGCAATCATTAAAAAAAACGAGGTCAGTGACCTGTCACAGTAAAGTGAGATAGTGTGTGTAAAATGTAATTGTGTTTGTTACTGGGGAGAATTACGATAATGTTGCGCCGCCTAGCGGATTTTTTGTGTCGCGTTTGTAGTTTCGCTCCAATAAGAGAGCCTTAAGACCACGTTATTCGAAATCATAGTATTTTTCATTCAATTTTAAACCATTAAATACTCATTTTATTGATGGGATATTTAGATATGTTATAGTTTAAGAGTCGGTCTAGTGTATTTTAAGGCTGAAAACACGATATTTGAAACTTCGCTCGATGATCTCACATCGCAAAAACAGGTAAATTTTGATCTTATTGTGAGTCGTATATAAAATATATCCAACTCAGACTCGAGTAAAATATATCAATAGATAGGAAACGATGTGAAGAAGTGTATTTTACGGCTAATTTTTTTTAAAATGTTTTTATATTTAACAAAACTCAAAAATATCAGAAAAGCAAACTGCGCGCTTCATTTTAGTAGACAGATGGCCGTTGGGCCTCGAGCTGGACGGACGTCTGTCGCACTTTTTGCAGTTTGACATTTATAAAAATCGCATATTTAATACCAGTAACTAGATGATATTAACATTTTCAGGGTAAATTACTGGTGAGTCATATCGACGAATAGACATTTAAAATAGTTTTCCTGGTACTTTTACAATTCGAGATAGTGGAAAACATAAAATGTGGCTAATAAAGCTTATCATTATATCATTTTTTTCCTTTTTAAACCTTCTCTTATTACAAAAGGTTTCATTGAGTATTTTTAGAATGTGGAGTTTTTTTCCATTATACGGGTCACACTCCTTCATATAGCATATTGTATATTTTATGTCTATGTGTGAGTATATTCATAGCGCCTGACACATAGTTTGACATCTGACATTAGCAAATTAAATTCAAGCTTGGTATTTCAAATACAATATTTTAAATTATTAAATATATTGAGCTTCGTATTGTAACAAAATAAATATGCCCAAACGGACCGTAATCCTGCCAAAGTTTTGAAGCTATTCGACTTCAATTTGCTCTGCAGTTCAATGTAAAGGAGAATGACATCAGTATTACGATGAAAGTGATATTATTGCATTGTGTAATTATATCAACGTAAACGATAAAAAAAGAATAATACAAATTTAAATTAAAAGATGCCTCGGATAATATCTGAAATAGAAAGGGCCCAAAGCTCTGAAGAATTCTGGCCGCTTACGGCTAGTATGTGGGGGAGGATATCTGGTGACGGCGTCGCGGTCTCAGATCTATGATCAGCGGCTTCGGTGAACTTCACTTCATAGCCACATCATGCGCAAATGTTTACGTGAATTTACTGGACGAAGTGATGCTGCAAATTGTTCTACTGACTTTCCTGACTTTATTCAAGATAATTGCCCCATACAGCACGGGTCACTTGGGAATGGTTTACTCTACAGCTACATCCAGGCATAAATGTAATGATGTAATGCCATCGCCTGAAATTTGAACCCGATTGAGAATCTTTGGGGTTTAATGAAAGAACCAAAGAAGCAATTCAAGCAATAGATACTGCAATGAAATATGGGAGGAAATGCGGGGAACTGACATAATTATCAACGTCTTCTCAGCTTATTGAGAGACAGGCTACAAACTGTTATAGACGCACTGTGGTTGCACGCATTATAATCCCTCAGTCTTATGTTTTATGTTTATAATAAATTATATAATAAATCTTGAATTTTATTTTAGATGGGTTTTTGAACCGTACTGTCTTCTCGAAGATCTCACGGTTCGAAATAAAGGCCATACGATAAATAAAGAATAATAAAGAACTAATAAATAAAGTTGTAAGCTTGTATTAGCAGGGCAACATATTTATGTTGAATCTTTTTCTAAATAAATAAATAAAGTACAAAATATTTATTTACCAAAATAACGCTCAATAATTATTTATGCTCTAAAAATTACGGTTGTTTAAATAAAACACAAAAAAACACTTAGGTACTCTTGCCTGAGATTCGAACCTGTGACCTGTGCTTTAGAGAGCAAGCGATTACTAATTACACCACAATGTACTTGGCTTAGTGGTTGAAATTAAGCTACTTATTTGTGGCTTGCAACTTTGACTGTTTGTGTCGAGTCGTGATAAAATTTAGCCCTTATTTAGTTAAGTGAAATCTGTCAAAACTGCGCAACAGAGACAGAGATATGCAATGACAAGTCTACACTCTTTTGCGTGAATGTCATAACAATCTGTTCTAAATTTAAATGGTTGACAACCTAATTATCACGTGCGCCACTCTGGCTTATTCTGGTTAATTTGACAAAGAAGGTCTGTCACATATTCAAATTCTAAATTACAGCAATCATTACAAAAAAACGAGGTCAGTGACCTGTCACAGTAAAGTGAGATAGTGTGTGTAAAATGTAATTGTGTTTGTTACTGGGGAGAATTACGATAATGTTGCGCCGCCTAGCGGATTTTTTGTGTCGCGTTTGTAGTTTCGCTGCAATAAGAAAGCCTTAAGTAAATAAACAGGTTAGTGAATTAAATTAAGTAGTTACAATTGCAATAATACAATATTGAATTGACTATTTATAATGGTATTGAAGTGAATGAAGTGTAGGTTATGAAATCACGTAACAGTTTTATTTTTAAAATTATAATTATGTCTACTCTTTGTGGGGCATCGTACATCTTGCAATTCTTTTTGTATAGAAAGGTAGATTTTTTTAAAGTTAAACTCTATTATATTTTAAAGTATCTAAGGAGGTGCCCTAGGCGACCTAGATTCCGCGGGGTCAACGACCTGCTCCCTATGATGCATTGGGGAGTTTTACGACTCCAGACATAGGAACTATGCAACGGAGTGCCTAGCTCATGAATTATGATTATTTCATCCGAGGAACGAATATTTTATGATTATAAAGGACCTAGTATTCATTTATAATTCAACTTTAGAATAATCTGACTCGATATTTCGCGATATTTCATTGACATCATATAAGAAAGCGCTTTATCGTTCATAATAACAGGTTAAAAACAATAAACATGTAATATGTTACGATTTAGGTACCAAGGGTAACCAACTATTAAGGCGATAGATGCCTGCGGAAACGCCTAGGGAACCTTACTTTTCAAACTGCGTGCCAGCAGATATCAGACTTGAGGCCAATAGGGCAATATTTAAAAGAAAATTGTTCAAGTTATTCACTTACTGACGAGCAAAAGTAACGGAACTTTCTATGGAACTTCCGTACAAAGTGTTATTTTTGCTCGTCAGTATAGATAGCACCCCACCCGTAGCCCACCCGTCATCTATGAGAGGAGGCCTGTACCCAGCAGTGGGACGTATATAGGCTGATGATGATGATGATGATGAAGTCATATATTTATGTGATTTTATAATTACCGAAGAGACTCAGATCCCACAGTCAAACTGTGTAAACCGTTTTATGGGACAGACGCTATTTGTAAGATAATAATAATATTTATAATAATAAAAAAGTACAAAGAGACAGGACGAAGATACAGCCACGTCACCCTGATATGCCCTGGGGTGACATCATCATCATCAGCCTATATACGTCCCACTGCTGGGCACAGGCCTCCTCTCATAGATGAGAGGGATTGGGCAGTAGTCCCCACGCTGGCCCAGAGCGGGTTGGGGACTTCACATACAACTTTGAATTTCTTCGCGGATGTATGCAGGTTTCCTCACAATGTTTTCCTTCACCGAAAAGCTAACGGTAAATATCAAATGATATTCCGTACATAAGTTCCGAAAAACTCATTGGT
Source organism: Cenopis cana (assembly GCA_951800055.1). NCBI lineage: Eukaryota > Metazoa > Arthropoda > Insecta > Lepidoptera > Tortricidae > Cenopis > Cenopis cana. The sequence continues at coordinate 467,696 of OX637479.1, read as the reverse complement.
ACGAGCTGGGATTCGAACCCACGTCCGCCGCTTGACAGCCGCATGCTTGAACCACTGGGCTACCGTAGCTTGGGTGGCATACCGGGGGAAAATCTCGGATCATCGAGGTCGCTAACAGAAGTCGTCGGCAACGTCAAGGGTCTGCTAGGCTTTTTGGTAGAATGGGTTGGTAAAATACGAGTAGCGCCAACGACTCATCACGCAAATAGGTACATTATATCGTCGAGTTGCGGAATCACAGCCCGCCTAAACCTATAACCCATATAACCAGAGTGTTCGTGGGAGGGACGCCGCTTTGAACCGTACCGTGCGTGAATATTTATAGGCTATTTATTCTATGCTATACAAGTTATATGCAAAAAACAAATGAACGCGCAATACATTTAACTATGGACAGCAAAACTTTATAGGTGGTAAAAAAAACAGAACATAGTAACTTATAGGAAAACTGGCCTCGCCTTAAGGCGCTACACTAAGAAATTTGGAGACTTTGAAACGCTGTCCTGCCCAGACTAGCAAACAGTAGGGGCTGATTTTCAGATATATGATTCTTGACTATATGATTGTGGTACTGACAATAGCGAAACATGATTGCTTAAAATTTTCTCGATAGAAAATAAATCCAAAGTCGAGTCTATATTTTCCCTTTTTTCCTCAGCCTACTAAAACAACGCATTATTAAAAGACACGATTAAGTTAATATGATGGTATTTTACCTCATCTAGGTACTGACAAGAGGAAATTTAATAAACCTGCACACAGTCAGATATTTAACGAGATTTGTCTAAAAAGCCATTCTCGGAGAGAGTTGCATCCAAGGGTGTCTCTTTCAATCGATATATCGCCTTAAGTTCTAAGGTGTGACTATGTACGCCGTGCCGACTGTGAGCTGTAGAATTGTCGCCTTTGCCATTATCTTTCAATGTCAACGATATGTACATCACGCGCTAAATTAGAATATTAAACGATCCCAAATTAACTATAACAAGCGCAATTTGTACCAACCAAGCGTTAAATTTACAGGTAATTGAGCATTTAACTCTAGAATATGCATATATTTTATATAGTAATGAGAGTATATAGCGCGGCTTGAGTAAGTTATTCAGGGGTGGGTAAACACGTTGGAACAATATTGTTCGCGCGCGCTGCCATAATAATAGTGCCAACAGTGGAAGTATAACCTATACTATTACTTATTCGTTGTAATAATGTTTAATTGAGTGTACTTGGACTAGACGGAGTCGGTGTAGCCGAGCTGTTAGGCTTTCAATCTAGAAGTCGTGGGTTCGATGCCTAGCTCATGCCGTAGAGTTCAAGTCTTTATTGTAATGGAATTATAGCTTTTGCGTACTAGGGAGTTTTTCAAAATAACTTTTGTTTTTTTTTTTTTATTTAAATATAATTTTATATTTAACGGTGACTTTTCGGTGAAGGAAAACGTCGTGAAGATACCTGTGTAAACCAAACCTAAGGCTAGATGCTGCCCCCTAACTGGAATGCTGACCAAAAGAAAAATCCCATTATTAATAAAAAAAGTGGCTTTCGTAAAACTAGCGCCTAAGCCAAATCTTGTGATTACGTGACAACGTGGACCCCGGGCGAAGAGGTAATGATGTACCGGAGTTGAAGTTGACTGGGTTATTAACTCTTATAAAGATACTTATTATGAAACCTTTCTAATTTAATGAAAATTAGGATGTACTTACCTTTAATTCCGTGTCAGGTACTATCGAACCAACTGAATCGTGACCCACCGTAGAACCTTGTCACAGAAAACGCCATAGTAACATCGTACTGCCTGACAAGGAAAATCGTTATGACACTTTCTGTGACATGGTTCCACGGTGGGTCACGATTCAGTTTGTTCGATAGTACACAACGATTCATAAATAGATGGTAAGTAGTGGATAACCACCGGATTTAGTAAACTACAAGTTGGTCTATCATTGGCACAAATTATGATATTTATGCTCACGTTACTACACACAATAAATTCAATAAATTTCTTCTTTAATACTCATTTCAAAATTTAATATCCTTACCCTATACTTTGAGCAGTTTATTGCCATCATAAATACTTATTTTAGTAAGTGTTTGAGTTCATAATACTCATACTCATACTCATACTAATATAAAATGTCTAAGGCGTCGTAAGGCGATTAACAAGTCTCTTAGAGCGGGAACAGAATTGGAAAAGGCGTCTCTAAACAATGCAAGCGGCAAATCATGTAACAGTTGGGGTGACAACGTTATCAGAGGGTTTGGACCCTGCAGAATACGGATCTGTCTGTCGCCATCTCGAAATTTGAGCCGGAAGTACGGTATACCGGAAAAGGTGGAGCCCATACAAAAAATTTCGTAGTACATTTAGTAAATTGTTGCTCTGGTACTCTAAAAGAGGTCCGATTGATATGGTTTTTTGGTATGTTGTGAAGGACAATATTAGCCATGGTAACCTAAAAATTTCAGCCCTCCAGCTCCATAACTTTGGCCGTCATCTTGGAAATAGTGTCACTTTTTTCAGTTCTTTGCTTTTACTGTCGTCAAAGTTCATTCCAGTGCTAAACATAGTTCTGCAATATTGTAGAATACAAAATTTACTAAAACTTTTGGGTACAAAGATTTTTTCCATGGCCCCTAGGGACAAAGATATGACAGGATATATCATTAAAAATTGCCACTTTTTTCTAGTTTTCCGTTCATGTTTACATTTTAAGTGCATTTTAGCGCTAACTATAGTTCGGCAATATTGTAGATCACGAAATTTGCTACAACTTTTGTATTAAAATATTTTTTCCACGACCATTAGGAAAGAAGATTATGAAGTCATCTATGGAGTACGACCGTCGATATTTACTTCTTTTTCCAGTTTTCTTCCCATATTTGAACATGACTTGCTTCTTGTATGCTACTTCTTCAAAAATGGGCCTACTCTATCTGGGAACAAAGTCACTTTCAAAAGCTAGTAAGGACCAATCTGCTAGCTGATTACGTAAGACTTTAAATGTAGGTACGTTATTACGTAGATCAAACCGCCATTCTGTATATATAGTATATAAAATGGCATAAAAATCATCATAACACACGTTCGAAAACCTACATTAGAAAGGAATAATGAAAGAAAAAACATTTATTCTTTATAGGACACAAAACTGCTTTTAAAAGGAAATAAATGGCTATTAAATAAAAGAAAACCGTTTTAGTAAATACACAGAGGCGTGTGAGGAGAGGTAGGGCAAGCTCTCTCCATACAAACTTTGTGCAGGATTTTCTTCGTTTGTGTTTGCAATAAAGTTATGATTTTTGGTCGGTATGCTTATTTTTCTGTTAGCTATTTCGTGATGTAATTTTTTTTTCATTAATATTATTTTTTAATTTTTAATTTTTTTGAAATATTTGAAAATTTCCCCATCACTTTCTTCGCATATCTAATATTTACGTGCAAAAAAAATATTACATTCGTTAGTGCCATAACCTACGAATAAAACGTGCACAGAGTCTGAGTGTGCACTCCAGCGCCTTAAATGGGTCCAGCAATGTGTGTGATAAAGAAACGGCTGAGACTCGGCATGCGTTGCTAGCAGGTCAAGCAAACTGCAACGCTCTGGTATTCTGCCATATGAGTCAAATTCGAAGTTTACTCGTAGTACGTTAACATATATAAAATATGTGTCACATTGTTTTTCTTATTATCATAGTAACCTACTAGCAAATACTGTTATAGACAATACCAATACGTATATCACTTTCTAAAAAGCCTGTCTAAAAAGTCCCATCATACCGGGTGTACAATCCAAATAGGTCAGTATGGTGAAGTCTGAAACTATGAGAGATAGCGAGATCTGTTCTTAGGAACCTTGACGTCGATTTTAGATTTAATAATAGTTACATTCAAACTATAAACAATAATTTATTCTAGTAAACAAGATTCCATTAGTGTTGTGCTTTTTGTGACTTGCATAATTTATACACATTGATTTTGACCAGGTTCGATTCCCGGTTATGTATGAGAGTTAATAAAAAAGTTTGAATGTAATTATTATTAAATCTAAAATCGACGTCATGGTTCCTAAGAACAGATCTCGCTATCTCTCATAGTTTCCGACTTCACCATACTGACCCATTTGGATTGTACACCCTGTATAGTCACTCCTTTAACCCATTAACCAAAAAAAAACCACCAACCATTAATTAAAAAATAATGTGTTCACCTATAATAGGGGTACATGTAAGCCCAAAGAAATGTATATTTTTATAAGGAGAACTGTTAATGTGTACTCTGTTGGTGTCACGAATATAAATAAACAATAAACAACAATAAACCAAAAGCTAGTAAGGAACAAACTGCTCTCACTATTTAATAGCTGAATAGTAGATACGTTAAATCTCCTGCCAGTTTGTATTTGTTGGGCGTCGTCTGGTCAGTGGGAGAAGTTTAGTCGAGTCTGCCTCGAGGAATGCCAAACTGTACCGTAGTAGCCCTCCGGCGCTGCATCGACAGTGTTTACGAGAATGTCATGGCTTGCATACAGTCGAATACGAAAATATTTATGTGCGTGGACCAAATTATCAACAATATCTTAACATGAATTATTTTGTTAAATGGATATTAAGAAAAGAAAACGAACAAGATCAGTCAGAAGTTAATTTGGAGTATGTTCTAATGGCAGGGATTAACCGTATGTGTTGCGTTTCTATTGGTGGCGTTTAAAAGCCTCTCTTATAGACACTGAGTCTGGTTTGCGCATTTTAGCTACTGCATAATAACTCAACTATTAAGTTATTTACTATATACAAGGTTGCATTAACCAGAACATATGTATACAACACAAAATTATGTTTAAATGACTGAGGATTAAACTCTCAAACCACGACGTGTATTTTAGAATGTACCTATCTAGTATATAACTTAAATGGCATAGTGTGTGCCCTGGGGAACTGCACTGAAGATAAGAGACAAACAAACAACTTGGTCTTTGTATATTAAGCAGAATTACCATACGTGTGCGATTTACGTAAAATGGAAGCTTCAACTTTCTTCATTATATTTACTTAGTGAATTTCATTAAAATTTACTGACAATTTGTTTTGTATTGACTCAAATGCTTTTTTATTCTATTCTGAAACAGTAAATCTATATTTTAATGAATCATTACGTTAAATTATAATTCTTATATGAGTTTCTTTATTCTCTATACATGATTTTTTCTCATCTATGCACAAACCTTTTTTTTTGGTGTAGCGACAGCCAACAGTTCTTACATGGTTCAAAAATTTAACGGCAATAAACACATAGGCTTCTTATTCATTAAACTTCCATAAAATTCATTTTAGTTATCTGTATCTATTACTTTGACATTTGTGTCTGTCAGAAAAGGACAAAACACATCATTTTCACATTTTTAACAGAGTTTCGTCAAGTTTCATGAATAAGTGAGATGGTCCTTATAAAGATAAATTTAAAGTTGTCGTATCTCGTACCCACATGCTGTAAGTAAAGAAACAAGGATTCGGCCATAATGCATTTATTTTCTATCTCATTTTCTTACTAACTAAACTATCCTATGTCTCTTTCACTCATTACGTTCATTCATCCCTTTCTTTCTCATGTTCTTCTCTCATTCTGTCTCTGTCACCCATTACGTTTCATTTTACCAAATGTGCACCTTACATGCCCTCTGAAATATACAATAAATATTTCACACCTTACACACAGAAACACTTTTTTAAACATTTATACGAAACGCATAGCTTACAACATAAAAATGTAATACGTAGGTAGGTAACAATACTCATACTCATACTCATACTCATTTATTTGCAATGGATCATATACATTACACGTCAGAAACAATGATAATATGTCAAGGTATAAATGATTTACAAATTATGTTAACTGTCACAGTAAAGTTTCAAATAAATTAGAATTTTAAAAATTACTATAAAATAAACATATTATTTAATATTTAAATGTCGCATAATTCAGTTACGTTATAATAGGCATTTTCAACGAGCCATGATTTTAGTTTGTTATAAAAGGAATTCCCGTTCAGTTCCTTAATACTGTTTGGGATGGCGTTATATATTTTTGGACCAATTATGCGGGTAGTTTTGGTAGACTTGGTTAGTTTGCACCTAGTTGTAACAAGTTTGCCGCTATGGTTGCTCCGCAGATTTCGTGAGCTCTCCGCTCTTTGGGGAAAGGATTCAATGTTGTTTCTCACAAATTTTACAATATTGAAGATGTACAGGGATGGTATTGTCAGTATACCCAGGGAGGTAAAGAGCTGTCGAGCTGGTGAGCCGGGCGGGGCCTGAGCTATGATTCTCACTGCTCTTTTCTGCAGCACGAAGACGCGGCGCCAGTCAGCGGCAACTCCCCAGAACTCAATGCTGTAACTTACCACTGAGTGGAATAGTGCGAAGTAGCTATTACGTAGTTGGACTTGTGGGAGTACAAGAGACAGTCTTTTTAGAGCAAAACATACACCTGACAGTTTTTTACAAACTATTTCTATTTGAGTGTCCCATCTCAATGCGGAGTCTATGGTTACACCCAAGAACTTGGCTGAGTTGACTTGTGGGAGGGCTGTGTGGTTAATCTCAACAGTTAGTGGTCTAGGTGGTCGGCCACCTAAGTTAAAATGCAGGACTTGGGTTTTGGCTACGTTCAGGACTAGTCCGTTTGCAGAGAACCAGTTTAAAAGTTTGTATACTTCACTAGTAATAATTTCTCGCATTGTAAAAAAAAAGTTATTTCGTGTATTTTCTAGTATTTTGATAATTTTATGATTTTTATGTTGTATCAATGTTTTACTGGATTTTTATTATTATTATTATTTGTATGTCTTTCCCGTTCACGGGACAAAGGTGTCCCGGACCTTTGGGAGGCGTGCACGGAGCCGAAGTACCGAGGTACCGAAGTGCCATCGAGTACCACATAGACTGACATCTGTGTATAACATCATTACTCATTGTAGATAATTTTGACAATTAGTAGGTAAGATTTCAAACACAATGTATATTGTTATTGGAAATAAAAAATGAAATGAAATGAAAGGTATTGTACGAACACAAATTGCACCGCAGTTTCAACCCTCCAAATTTAACCCTTAGAGTCGCAAGGTTTTTGTTTTAATAAAATACTTTTGTCTTGTCATTACTTGTTTATTTATGGTTTAAAAGCATGGAAAAAAATTGAAAAAAAAATCAAAAATTTGTACATAGCGAGATATTATATGTATAAAATACTATACGCTGCCAACAACTTAACAAACTCTCAGCCTTGGGTTTTTGAATTTTTTGCGTTTCATTCACCTTTCCAAAATCATTTTCTTTGATAATCCGCTTTTCCTTTACTAATCCAGCAAATACTTTATAGCGGAAAGTTTTGAGCTGATTATTTTTTTAAATTTTATTTCGCCTGTTCGTAGTGACGTCGTCCTAGAAGCCCCGCGTTATTGATACGATTATCAATAATTTGGGAGAAAATGTTCATATAAGTACCAACGCCGAGATTTCATACCGGTACGATACAGTAATATAAGCATATCTGCGAGGTTTACGCCTCCCATGTGTCGGTTGTAATGGAGGACGACTTGTGGACTTGGCTTGTTTGTAGGAAGTGATGGCACCGAAGATATTGATGGTAACGCTTCGTAGTCACTGTGCACCAAATCGGGAAAGACTTGTAGAATTATGGGTGACAGAGGAACTTGACTATCATCCATATACTATCAGTCAAGTCTTTCGTAAGAAGAATCTAAGGACGGGGCTGGGAGCTCGAAAACGATGAAAATTCACGGGAATCTGGATCAGCGATAATGTGACCTTCATCGTCACTGCTAGACTTTTCACTTTCGCTGGACGTACCTAACTCTGGTACTAACGCTAAAATGTGCCTAGTACGGTCGTGCAGTGACGTCTGAAAAAATAAAATTAAAAAAGAAATGACGCACCTACTATTATAAATTATACTCACAATAGCTTCAATTACCGACGTGCGCCATGGGCACAAATCAAAATAGCACGTAAGTGTCGATCAAATCTATTAAAAATCAGTAATATCAAGATCTAATATCACTAACATCAAAAACTGCCAAGTGCGAGTCGGACTCGCTCACGAAAGGTTCCGTACCATTATTTAGAAAAACGCCAAATAAAATCATGTCTGTTGTATGGGAGCCCCCTTAAATATTAATTTTATTCTATTTTTTAGTATTTGTTGTTATAGCGGCAACAGAAATAAATCATCTGTGAAAATTTCAACTGTCTAACTATCACGGTTCATGAGATACAGCCTGGTGACAGACGGACAGACTGACCGATAGACTGACAGACGGACGGCGGAGTCTTAATAATAGGGTCCCGTTTTACCCTTTGGGTTCGGAACCCTAAAATAGCACGTCTTTTTATTTATGGTATAAATTTTATATTCAAGTAACATCAAAATGCAGTCGAATTTATTTTCTTACTTGAATGGCAAGGTATATTGTTCTATACTAAATAAAACCCCTATTATTTGCTCGAGTAGTCGCAGTGTATAGCATGCCATACTCAACAAATCTGGCATTGTTTGCTAAATAGTTGCCAACGTATATTGCACTATCTAGACACGCGGCAGCGTGTCAAGCCAAAGTTCAAAAAAAAAAGAACTGGCGTCGCAGCGGCCGTGTGTTATATTACAGTAACCATTTGGTGGCACTTTTGACCCCTACGTTACTCAAAATGTATTGAACGTACACATATGAAATTTAGTACGTTTATTAAGATCCTTAAGGCTAACCAGATCCCCAAATTTCATTAATATAGCTCAATCGGTTATTAAGACACAATCATCTAAAAATAGGATTTTTTCTACATAGGATAATTATTGGGGAAAATATAATCAAAAACCTAACCCACTTCCAGGTGACCTAGCAAGTTGAAATTTGGCATCGAGCTGGGTAAATGTATGATTACGAACCTGAGAACCATAAACAGTGTTTTTTTTACGATTTGTAAATTTTGTAACATTTTCCAAAGAACAACTTTTATTTAGGTACACACTAAGCGCCTATTGATTTTGTAGGGGCAAAAATGTACATATGTAAATTTCGATTTTGAACCAGAAGCACTCATAAGGAGTTTGTAATGAAACTAAATGGATTTCGAAACAATTAGAGATAGACCTAGCATACGGTTTCCATACGTCCCGGTACGCCGCCACATGTCCCGGTTTGAAGCGTGGTGTCCCAGTGTCCCGGCCATTAATCAAGGATAGTTTTAAATTGGAAAATGGATCCACTAGGTAAATAAGTATACATGTACGTAGTACGGATGACTATTAAGCCCGTCTAATACAGACAATGCCTGCGCGGCGTGCAGCGCATGAAGGATATCTTCCGACGGCAGGGACCTCCATGTCTGATGCCCTTTAATTTGGTAGATGAGGCAAGTGCTGATGTCCTTTGAATTTTTCTCTTTGACCTACACTACCTTTTCTTGAAATGTCCACCCGTCCCGGATTCCGGCCTTCGTCTCCATATCTATGGCAACCCTAACACTAGCTGTACACTCTCGTGCAGGCGGTGCAGGTGCACTCGCGCTTGGCCTGCCTCGCTGTGTTCAGTATGGGAATCGTCGGCGAGACCCCCCCCATGTACACTCTCGCGCTCGGCCTGTCTTGCTGTGCCTCAGCGAGAGTGTACATGCGCTATATCTCGTTTTAACAGTCCTAATGTTCGAACAGCATAGGTGGTAGGCGCCACATAGTGAAACTCTCTGAATTGTAAGATCCTGTAACCTATGTTGGACAAATAAACGATTATGAGTACCTAAGTATAGTACAGTCAGAGTCATGTAGTTAGGAGCACATGCAGAGATAAGATAAGATAAGATAAAATAAGGTATATAGATAGGTCTAATGGCCGGGAAAACGCTAAGCAGAGCTCGGTCGCCTAGATATTATTATCCATACTTGTGATATTATAATTGCGAAAGTGTGTCTGTCTGTTACCTCTTCACTCTTAAACCGCTGAACAGATTAAGATGAAATTTGGCATATATGGAGATAGTTTGAGTCCCGGGGAAGGACATAGGATACTTTTTATCCCCGAAATCATCCCTTAAGGGAGTGGAAGTTTGTATGGAAGAGCGATAACTAGGTACGCGCCTGATACAAAAATATTAGCAATTATATTCTATCGCGATGAACAAGTTCCGCGCGGACGAAGAAAAAGACTAGTTAAATATATAATATAATTAGCTTTTGCCCGCGACTTCGTCTGCGTAGAACTCGGTCCATGTCAACTTCTATACCGTATTTCGCCGTCGCCAGTGTGCCTATTGCGGGCCGGGCAATCTCACTAAACATTGCGCACGCCGGCTCAACGCGCCCGCATGAAACACATGACAGAGGATTTAATATATTGATGTAGATCAAGTAACGTAGATGAAAATTAATATGATGCTTTGTGGAAAAAACTTCATACGCATCAAGTATGGAAACGAAAACGCGAGTGTAGCGAGCGCGAAATGTCTCGAAAATTATGATGCAGGTGCGGAAGAGACTTCATACGCCTCAAGTAATGTAGGTAGATGAAAACGCGAGCGTAGCGTGCACGAAATATTTCGGACATTTACGATGAAGGCGTGGAAAATACTTCACAGTCGGCGCAGCAAGCGGCAGCCGCGCTTAGTCTCCAGAAAATTACCTACATCTAGACACGCGGCAGCGTGTCAAGCCAAAGTTTAAAAAAAAAGAACTGGCGACGCAGCGGCCGTGTGTTATATTACACTAACCATTTGGTGCCACTTTTGACCCCTACGTAACTCAAAATTTGTATTGAACGTACACATATGAAATTTGGTACGTTTGTTAAGATCCTTAAGGCTAACCAGATTCTTAAATGTCATGAATATAGCTCAATCGGTTATTAAGGTACAACCATCTAAAAATAGGATTTTTTAAGACTAGTTTAGTACTTGGATTGGGAATAATCAAAAACTTAACCCACTTCCAGGTGACCTAGTTAGTTGAAATTTGGCATGGAGGAGTGTAATTGTATGGTTACGAACCTGAGAAACAAAAACTGTGATTTTATACGATTTGTAATTTTTTCCATAACAATTTTTATTTAGGTATTATTTAGGTACACACTAAGCGCCTATTGATTTTATACTGGCAAAAATGTATATGTAAATTTCGATTTTGAAGCAGAAGCACTCATAAGGATTTTGTAATGGAACGAAATGGATTTCGAAACAATTAGAGATAGACCTAGCATACGGTTTCCATACGTCCCGGTACGCCGCCACATGTCCCGGTTTGAAGCGTGGTGTCCCAGTGTCCCGGCCATTAATCAAGAATAGTTTTAAATTAGTACGAATCCACTAGGTAAATAAGTATACATGTACGTAGTACGGATGACTATAAGCCTGTCTAATACAGCGTTGCCTGCGCGGCGTGCAGCGCATGAAGGATGTCTTCTGACGGCAGGGACCTCCATGTCTCTTGCCCTTTAACTTTGTAGATGAGGCAAGTGCTGATGTTCTTTGAATGTTTCTCTTTGACCTACACTACCTTTTCTTGAAATGTCCAACACCCCTAACACTAGTTGTACACTCTCGTGCAGGAGCACTCGCGCTCGGCCTGCCTCGCTGTGTTCAGTATGGGAATCGTCGGCGAGATACTTCCCCTGTACACTCTCGCGCTCGGCCTGTCTCGCTGTGTCTCAGCGAGAGTGTACATGCGCTATATCTCGTTTTAACAGTCCTAATGTTTGAACAGCATAGGTAGTTAGTTTAGTGCAGTCAGAGTCATGTAGTTAGGAGCAGATGCAGAGATGGCCAACAGCAATCTCATTATTAATAAAAAAAGCAGCCGAAGTCGCAAATATATCGTAACATATCGTAACACATTCTTACTCAAACTGTAATAAAGACGTGTTACGATCTTTTGGCCACCTTGACTGCTACTAATTATGTAATAACCACCTTATTCATAATACATGCAAATCTTATCTTATATATTTAAACGAGCAAAACGCGTCTGGTACAAAAATAATAGCAATTATATTCTATCGCGATGAACGAGCTCCGCGCGGACGAAGAAAATCTAGTTAAGGTATTATACATAAATTTTACATACTCTGACTTTGATTTTAATTAAAATAAACATGAAGTAAGTATTCTTTATTTACAAAAAGTAATGATATCCCACCAAAAACATAAATGTGAAAATGGGAGCCAAGTTCAATATTAAGAATATGCGTCGTTATTGACTTCGCCGACAAAAGTATTGATATCTATATGGGTGCCAAGTTCTGTGTAGAAATTCCTGAAACCTGAGATGTAATTCAAGGTCAAGATTTTGGCTTGGCTAGTTTTTACCAACAAACCAAAGTTCAGAATTTACCATAGTCAAATATAATATAGCATGTACGTAAAAACCAGCCAAGTTAAAATCTAGACCTTGAATTACATCTCAGGTTTCAGGAATTTCTACACAGAACTTGGCACCCATATAGATATCAATACTTTTGTCGGCGAAGTCAATAACGACGCATATTCTTAATATTGAACTTGGCTCCCATTTTCACATTTATGTTTTTGGTGGGATACAGTGTTACAAAAATGGTAATAAATACTAAGGATGATAAATCGGACACTATATTCCAACGTAAATGTAATCTGTATTACCATATGTGAGTAATTGGCACCATTTATTTATAGTTTAAAAATATTTTACGTATAAAAAAACGTGTTTACCTTATAACTCCGCAGAGGTTTCGTCATTGTCACCGAACTTGTACAACCAAGTCATTATCTGCCACAAATAAACTTCATCGTATTTTTAATAACATTCTACCCACCTTAAAGAATAATTGTATAACTAAGATATGAGCGTAACTATTTGGAAAGTACCCACTTTATTTTTTTATTTGTTTTGTATACTCAACTATACGAAGTGACTCTAAGGGTATGCTCTCGATGCATTTTCTAATCCCTTTGACATATGTTTCAAATACATCGACATAATGAGTACCGCATGCGTTACTTGTGAACTCACAACGTTCTCTAAGGTGGATTATGCCGTAACGAGAAATTTCCAACTGACATTGCCAACGGATGCACGTAGGGCGATCCCGATGCACTTAGTACGGCAACTCCTATCCGGAATAAGAAGAGGTTTTCTGGCAAACCGCCAAGCGAATAAATACTCTATCACAACCATTTTAAAACACATGTTTCAATGGTGCGAAAATACTATACTGCCTTGGAAATGCGAGATCAAAAGGAAGTAATCTTAATGCAGTGTTAAAGGAAAAGCGGCCTTAATTTAAAGCTTAAGAGATTAGATTGCGTGGATAAGCAGGGTTTTATAACATTTCGGATTGAGTGTAAGGAAAAGCATTTGTAGACTAAACTGCGGGATGGCAAGACAGGACGGGATGCGTCGTAAGTAAAGGGATTCTTTTATTTTTTCAATTAACTTTAATGAAATATAGGATACGAGTTTTCATTTCGAGATAACTCGTCGTGCATGAGTTTCTTATTCAGTGAAGTAGACGTTACGAGTAACTATGGTATTCTTTGTTTTCTGAAACCTGCACAATGATGGACCGGGAGTTTGGCACACATTGCAAGATTTAGATTCGGCTTTTGAACACTTTCGCTGACAATCTTTTCTTAGCACTACGTTATGTGAAAATTATTGTTGAGTTAAACGTTGATCTGACGGTTTTTTTAACTTAGTCTAAAAAAATACATACAGCCTTGGCCAAAAGTGTTGAGCACCCCTTATTTTCCTTTGTAACTTATAAAAAAACTATTATTTTTTTATTACAAAAATGCACATTGACGTAAAATATGAAAAGGTATATACTAAAGAACATCTAGAGAACTTTAGATAATACCATTTCGCTGCAGTTGTTATTAGACAAGAGACGATAATAGAGACATTTATTTGTCAGTCTTACAAGCCACTTATGTAAGTGCCGCACCTCTAATACGGACCCTGCTTAATTCATCTATGAATGAACAAGTCCAATGATTATGATGATTAGACAATAATCGTGTACAAGTCAGTCACGAAGACAAACAGTGAATTTTCTATACGAATAATATTTTTTATAAATCATTACACTTTTGACTTTGACTTTTCCAAGATTCGCATATCAATTCACAGCGCAAATACCTTAATGAAATGAGCGTTTTTAACTGACCTGCGCGGTAATCACGTAACGTTTTCGACCGTTAGTACGATTGCTGACATTAAATACGTACCAACGGTAGGTAGTACATATCGTTACGTGATTACCCCGCTGAATACTTCTTTTCAAAAATGTACTAATATATAAATTATGTACTTAAGTATAAGAGTCCATTATCGTTTTTCTTTTGATGTGCTCCATAAGTTCTTTTACTGTACAGTCAGCAACAGAGAAAAGGTACCCCCCTTCATAGAAGTTTTGTATGCACGGGGGTCCCTTATCTCTGTTACTAACTGTACTATTGTTACAGAAAAATAACTCAAAGCTAAGAATCGCCGTCATAAGCAACTTGCTACTAATTGAAGTTTGAAATTGCTATTCCCATAGCGAAATCCGTCCGAGCACTAAGCGAGTGCACCAATTCCCACGCATACAACGAGCATAAATTAATGCAAGCCGCAAGGCGAGTCTCCAGCGTACAGCGACGCGCTGTATAGAAATGCAAGATTTCCATACATCGGGCGCTGTGCAACGGGCAACCAACGCATAAATGCTCGGTGATAGAAGTGGAGTCCGAATTAATCCTGACGAAGATGTCCGCAGGTATTCATTGAGCTTCGTCCGCCGGATTACTGACCACTGAGGTAGATTTAATCTGCCTAATGATGTCGCCGATGAGTATTATTTCCCTGTTAAATTTTAGATTTCAACTTTACATTTAGGTTAATTAAATAAATAAACTAAGATAAATGAAAAAATGAAAATGCAATAATTTATTCATGACAATATAACATAATAATACATACAATAAAAAAAAAAAACAGACAAAACTAACTAATAAAATTGCCACGAAACGGGCCCGCCTCAGCATAATGCTGACTCGACTCGCAAGTCAGCGCTGGTGTTCCGGCGGGACCATTTTTGAGGATCACGTTGCCCGATGTCGAACGCGGCCCTAACTTATACAAGTCATAAGATAAACTTCTAAACTTAGATATAATCCATTAAAAATCCTAAACTCCACCTATAAAGAATATTGTTTTGAAACTCTCAATGAATTTTAGCTACAAAACCCTTCAAGTTGAACACTTTAGGGTTAATTACTGACAAGCACCCCTGGAGTTGCAAGCGTCCATAGGCTGCGATAACCAGTTAACTGCAGGCTTGTTTTTCCTTGTTACTTTGTAAAATTCAATTGTATTTATGTTCAAATAAATGAAAATAATGCACAAAGAAAAAAAATAAGTTCCTGTCTATTATATTTGAACAACATGTTTTGCAAAAAAAATCTATTGTTTTTTAAGAGACAAAAACCGAAAGTTGATATCAATACTCAAACAAATATCATGATGTATAATGAAACAATGTCGGCCCTAACGTTCAGAAATTATTGTTTGTTTCTTAACTTGGATTTAAACATATATTTTTTCGAATAAATATTTGTATTTCATGAACATGACTAATTTGTATCAAATACCACTTGTTTTGATTAAATATTAAAATGCAGCGTGTACCAGTACCACGTCGTTATATTATTTTATTGAAATATTATACTGGTTCCAAGTATAAAATACTAAGTACAAACTACGACACAATCTCTTATCACACAGCACAATACAATCACCGTACCGATTGCTAGTTAATAAGGGGCATCATGCATGCAACTACAATAATGACTCCTTACTGTTCAGTTATCAATTTAAACTCTATTTCAGAAGTCATAAGGTTGCTATGTAATGCTGCGAATGGTGTAAATACGAGTTACTAGGAGTATTCGGGGCATGATCGAAGCCAGCGTGCGTGTTGATGGGATGCATGGCTGCATTATCTTCGGTGCTGCCTTTCCGTTAAGCCTGGTTTATCGAAATGATTCGCTTTTGCTCCAATTCCATTTAAATTTGATACCAATACCTTTCTAGAACAATATTCTTCGCTATTCTGCTAAAGAACGTATGTTAGTCTCACTCAGATTCACACAACCTGCAGCCTAATCACGGATCTTTATATACTAACTATTGAGTCTACAGAGACAATTCTAGTCTCATATAATAGCAAATTCGGTCTACTTTAAGAACAGTACCTGGGAGACCGAGCCTTGCTCGGTGTTTTCCCAAACCAGGCAGACTATAGCTCTACAAAGATCTAAATAAAGATATTAAGTAGATAAACAGACCTATATAAAGCTGCAACCCGAGTCCCGACACATTTCTATTGACATAATTGGGTCATAAACAGATTTAGGTTCGCGTCTTTCCTGTGGACATATCAAAAGCTTAATTTTGGATTGGTCTAGTAAACCGCATAAACGGCGTCTTCCGGTTCTATAAATCCATGTAATAAAATCATAACTCACATGCTCATATGCCGTTAACTATTGACCACAGGAGAAACGACTTTTGTTTTTTGAAAGTGTTTATGACCCAATTGTTCTCCTAGTGAGGTCCCTCAGGTCTAATACGATGTCTGGGAAAAGTGTAGGGGGTGGCTCCGTGACTACCAGAGAAATACCTCTGAAAACCTCTGAATACCTCTTTTATATCTTCTAATGTACACCATGTTTTAATGTAAAATAAATAATTGATTGAAAACCAAAAAGTTGGCCAACGGCCTGGCTAAACGGTAGGTGGGGGGATGATCGACCAAATGTCATAGAGAACTGCAAGCCATTTGGTGAGGTGACTTTTTTTGGCGATTATTTTTTGGCATAAATTTCAAAATGGTCCTAGCGCGTTGAGATTTCGCATGCCGCCAGGCTGCAGGCATTCAAGTGGTCAGATGCGCGCCCCCCCTCAAATGTTTGGCGAGGCCGAAGGCCGAGCCGCGGGAGTACCAAACCACCGAAAATCCTATATAAATACAAGGTTTCGCGAGCCCGAAGGGCGAGCTTCAGGCCGCGAGGCCGCAGGCCGAGCTCGGTCGAGGGCCAAAGTCCTGGAACCCCACCCCGAGTGCCCAAGCGTCCCCCCCCCCCAAGTAATTTTTGCGGGATTGATACGGGAGGAAAGGGTTGCCTAACTATTCATATGACCCATGTATCTTACAAGCGAACCTGAGGGCCGAAGGCCTGGAGGTGAGAGGCAAGGCTTCGCGAGGCCCAAGGCCGAGTGTCCCATCAGAGGGCGCTCTCCATGCGAGCCCGAGAGCCGCTTGCGGCCCGAAGGGCGAGCCCACGCAAACACTCACTATTCCTATCATTGTTACAATCGAACCTGTGCGCCGAGGGGCGAGCTTCAGGCCGCCAGGCCGCAGGCGTTCAAGTGGTCAGGTGCGTCCCCCCCCCTCCTCTCAAATGTTTGGCGAGGCCGAAGGCCGAGCTGCGGGAGTACCAAACAACCGAAAATACTATATAAATATACAAGGTTTCGCGAGCCCGATGGGCGAGCTTCAGGCTGCGAGGCCGCAGGCCAAGCTCGGCGGAGGGCCGAAGGCCCGGAGCCCCATCCCGAGTGCCCAAGCATCCCCTCCCCCCAGTATTTTTTGCGAGACCGATACGGGAGGAAATGGTTGCCCAACTATTCATGTGCCCCATGTATGCCTCGCAGGCCCGAAGGCCCGAAGCGTCCCTTAGAGCGCGCTCGGCCAGAAGGGCGGGCCCACGCAGACACTCACTATTACTATCATTGTTACAATCGAACCTGAGGGCCGAAGGCCCGAAGGTGAGCGGTAAGGTTTAGCGAGGTCGAAAGCCGGGCTCACGCGGACACTCGAACCTGAGAGCCGAAGGCCCGAAGGTGAGCGGTAAAGCTAAGCGAGGCCTGAAGGCCAAGCTCACGCGTACACTCGCGTACACGCGGAACCTGAGGGCCGAAGGACCAAAGGTGAGCGATAAGGCCGACCTCACGCGTACACTCGAAGTTTAGGGCCGAAGGGCAATAAAGGACAACTAAGGACAAATACACAACAACAACACAAATGTTTTTCCTCAGGTCTGCCTTGGATGCGTACATTAAACGTTTTTCTCAAAGGCTTCCTAGGCATTTCAAAGTCTTCACGACACTTGCATATAGGTACACATTTTAAATAAACATTATTATTGAATTCCTGGCTACTCGACTAATTCCTTCTCCGATCTGTTTTAATAACGCATTCAGTAAATAAATGTCAGTGCGAAATAAAATGATAACAATTTCTTCATCGAGATTCAAAATACATTTTTTTAAACCGCGATCAAAATAAACTAAAAAAATCAAAATAAACATAAATAAACGTGAAACCCGACCACATAATGGGCTATGATGGTGCGAGAAAAGAACGCAGCTATGCGGTGGAACGAGACAAAATTGTAAGCATATAAGAACGATTTTAATACTCATTGCATCTCTTTCATTCTAATATAAGATGGATCTAATGAAAGAGATTAAATATAACAGTGACGTCATTCAAAGTCATATTTTCCGGCTTCAAACGAATGTTCGGCACGCAACCTCCAGGATGTAGGTATCTAAACTTTTTGATTCATTGAGATTATTTGACACCGCAGAACGTGCCCATAGATATAATATATACTCTGTAGTTATAGATGCGCCAACGAGCGACCGGGGCTATTTCTTTCTCATACTTTTGCTCATATTCATATAAAATTTGTACTACGCAATTAGTCCGGTTTGCATGTCCAATGTATTGCTTATGGAAATTTGCATTTGCCTGTAACCCGACCATGAAAAAACGTCCGGTCGGTGATAGGGACAAAACATCTCCCCTCTCTCTCTCTCTCAGCCTCTTTTCTATTTTCTATTACTATCTTTCTCTAGCAAAGCGTGTCAGCCATGAACGTGTCTGATAAAAAACCTCGTAAGTCGTTATCATGTGTCATTCTTTATAAATGCTACAAATAACAAAATATAAACTCGCCTCACCATACGTCCTTATATATCTTGACCCTGAGATTCGTGACAACTATGTGCATATTCGTAGGTCAGGCTTATACTGGTTCTTCTGACACTAATTTTCCGTACGTCAGCAGCCATTGTAAATATCAATCACGAACAAATTTAAAAACATGATAACTCGAAAACACGCATTTTCTCAAATATAAAACTGAGCTAGATCGATTGCTCGTCCCCGAAAACCCCCACATACCAAATTTCATCAAAATCGTTAGAGCCGTTTCCGAGATCCCCGAAATAAATATACATATAAATAAATAAATAAATATACAAGAATTGCTCGTTTAAAGATATAAGATAAGATAAAGTTACTATCAGGAACTGGCACCTAAGGATTGTAATTTTTTTTTCGATTTTTGAGATAATTGCGTTTGACGTTCGTCACAAACTTGGTATATTCATAGGGCCAACATCATAAACAAGTCTGCAAAAAATCAGAACTACCGGATTTGACGCACGCTCTGAATGTATAAAGTTACTGGATCACAACGCAGTAAAACAATCACCATGAGGCGTAATATTTCGCCGACACGTAGGCCGCTACGCCGCTCGTAGCGCCGCTACGGCGTAGCAGTTCGTAGCGTAATCAAAATTCAACTCGACGCTCAGCGATTTCGCATCAGCTACCGAGGTTGGTCAGCGGCAACACATGGTATGTGGCATTTTTTTTAAATTACTAATTAGGGATTGGGGTTAGGAATTTTTGTTGGTTTGACATGGAGCCACTGTTAGCCGAGTACGCGACTTTTATTCCGAAAGTCGCGGGTACAAAACCTGGCTCGTATAACTAGGAATAAAAAAAGTTACATGTACAATATATCATAAATACATGCTGAGTCCGAGCTTATTGTCGCATTATTTTTAGTACTTACATAGTTATTATTAGTTTTTGTTAAACACATTCATTGCCGACGAGTTATGTGTGCTACGCTAGTAACGCTAGTGGCCGATAACATTTTTTTCTGCTTTGTAGCGAGGGCTATATATATCTGTGAATGGATAACAGTGACATCGTGTCCTTGGCCCCGAATGTGTTAAGTAACAGATGTCTTGTTTTTGTGTTTCAATGTTTTGTGGTTTTTTTTGGCGACAATAAATTTACTTTTATTTATTTATAAATAGTGGATTTCAGTGAAGGAAAATATATCTAGGAATCAAATGCCGACAAGGTCTCGTTATCCCTATGAGTCGCAAGCTCAGATGGCAGTCGCTTTCTTAAAAATTAGTGCATACGCCATACCTTAAAATGTATGTTCTTGTTTCTTTGAAGGTTTTACATTGGTTCAGTTTGCCGCTTTTCAAACGCCACAGACTCTGGCCTATCTTGTGAACGTAATGAAATATTAGAGAGTAAAAATGTGGGATTGGTACTTTTTGATAGCTACGAGTATGTAAGGTGCTAGCTGCTTGATGATGAATAAGGAACGTTCCAATGGAATTTGAATTGTTTTGGAATGGCGAATGATTTGACGTTTGATTTAGTATGAAAGACAACCTGGACGAGGAAACACTATAATTTTTTTATATTGTTTTGTCAAGAAAAGAAGAGTTTGCTTGGTAAATCTATTTTATTTTCAAAGTAAATATAAGGAAATATGTCCGAGGGCGAGGTTTTAGTACAGATCAATCAATCAATTTATTCAGAATAATAAATATTGTGTTGAACATTACATTGAGGGGTAAAAAGTAAAATATAACACTTAATTATTAATAACAATAAATCTTAAAAACTCATCTAACACTAAAAGTTCATATTATCAAATCAATAATTCCAAAAATAAAATAATATTTAAAATTCCAAAAAACAATAAAATATAAATATGTCATTCTAAAAAATAGGTATCAAATTAAAATGTACCATTATCAAATCATAACAGTCCACAAAATAAATAAATAAACAATAAAAAACAAACAGAACTAAAGTCAGTTGAACAATCCAATAATAATAAAAATCAAAATAGAATACCCTTCGCGGCTACTGGCGGCTACTTTCGATTCATCACAGTAAACAAACAAAACATTACACTCCTTTTTTTGGGCAGTCGTGTAAAAACGAGGATGATTGTCACATGCCCGGTGTTGATTTCTAACAGTAATATAGTCCGCGCGATGGAAAATTCATTATTAGCAGTTTACACAGCGGATCCAGGTAGCCCTTTGTGTTGCATCCAGCATGCATATGCGATGTGCTGCAATTGGGATCATTCCGAAACTCATACCTACTTATGTATATACTGCCCTGAAAAAAACTGCAAACGATTTCGTGGCGATGAAATGAAACAAAATGTAAGTACTTTATTCTGTAACTATTATTTTAAAAATTTCTAGCATCGTTTCCTCTACCCAAAGGTTGTCTGAAAGAGATCGCTTGTTAGTGATAAGACCACCTGTTGTCCACCATTGTTTGAGTGCAGTTTAATAAATGTTTTCTTTAGTGTACTTTATTTGGTGAACAATAAAAAATGTTTGTATTGTATTGTAAGTAGGCCGCAATGGAATTTTAACAAGTCAAAATCTACTTTCGTTTCCCAAAGACCACTGCCGAGAAGAAACGCCGAAAGAAACTCGACAGTCAGACATTTTTTACCAAAAATATGCTTATTACACGACTGCCCAAAAAAAGGAGTGTAATGTTTTTACAGTGGTATACCTAATACTTAACCTACTTAAGAGAAATAAATTTGAATACCTTTGTAAAACAAAGAGATGCGAACAAACATCCAAATATCTAAACTCTTGCAGAACGCCTCTTGACTGCAATACAGCCACATCTCTAAAAACAATATTTCGAGAAAGCTTGTCAATGTTTCGAGTCACGAGTGACAAACAGTAAAATTTGTGCCATAAAAATGTTTACTACTATACTACTACATACTATAAGTGAACAAATTCAGTATAATACAGTGAACAATACATCACATACCCAAGACAATCGGAGACGGCGCAAGTGGGACGATTTTCCAATTGAATAAATAAGTCGCCGCCGCCGGTGCAGTACGTCACTTTTCGGGACCATTCCAGAGAATGAATGATACGATTGTGCCAATCCAGGTTAGATAGTTTACTTTTTCCTCGGTCGGAGTAACGTTTACTAACAATAATTAACCCGTGGAATGTTTTGACGTCAGAGATGTGTATTAAAAATATAACTCTATACGAATACTTAGGCCATAGGACACTCGACGTGTTATAGTATTCTCCGATATGCATATCTGTCTAGTGCCAAACATACTAACACTCACCGGCAGAAAATTTGGCCAAAAAGTTTTCGAAATTTCAAACTATAAATTGAATAAATTAAACAATGTTTAATAATTAATATATAAAAATGCTTGAATTTAAACTTTTGTGAGACATGTTATAACTTTATTTTACTAAACGGTTAAAATTAAACGGTTAATTGTCACTTCGGGCGACATGTTTCCATGTTCAGAAGTCCCGACGAGTTCGAAACATGTCGCTCGAAGTGACAATTAATACGTGAGTTTTAACCGTTT
The DNA here is from genome assembly GCA_951800055.1 of Cenopis cana. Lineage (NCBI taxonomy): Eukaryota > Metazoa > Arthropoda > Insecta > Lepidoptera > Tortricidae > Cenopis > Cenopis cana. The sequence goes on along the minus strand of OX637479.1, from coordinate 445,118 downwards.
AGTAAAATAAAGATATAAAAATGCATTTTTCTAATTAGGGCCAAATTTTCTGCCAGCGAGTATATTTTGAAATCGCTTAAATATAGTTACATTAAATACCTACCTACCCTACCTCCTTACATCGTCAAACCAAAACTGAATGAATATCATTAATCCATAAACATTGTATGGACATTACTACTTTACTACTGACATTATGTTCTGATCTGAGAGCAAAGAATGTTTTTTCTTTTTGTTATTTATTTCAGCGTTTCAGGGCAAAAACAATAAAAACACAGTGAATTCTTAAATCACGTAATTTTTACATGATAACAATTGTTTTTATACCTAACAGGTTCAGGCAAACTATTATAAATCATGGTATAAGCATTTGCGTTTAATAAAGAATACACTAAGTTCTAGACAGCACTGGTTATTATTAGCGAGTAAATACTTTTGTTTACGCTTTCTGCTATAAGTATTTTGTTGATTTTGTATAAAAAATTGTAGCTTCTCCCGACACTTTGTTACATTTAGTAGTTTACGCGAAGGAATCACAACATGTCTCTCGCATTTGTAATATTGTTACAATTACGTTACTGATTCCATGTTGGTGTACAGTCGTAAAATGAACTAAGTTGATCCAATAAACCGAATTATTTCGATAAAGGTGACTAATGAACTCGCGATGTAGTCATTTACGAAATAATTAAGTGCCTTTTTTAATTTAACTTACACTTAGGTAGTCATTTGTCATCTCATCTCACGATGTTGTAACTATATCTAATTATATCTACATCGATGTATGTAATAAAATTAGTAAAGATCAAACAACACATAGTATAAGTACCAAAAATAATGGGTTTAATTAAATAACCTTCAGATCCATATCTATTAATAAAAGAGCAGCCAGCACAGAGCGGCCATCGGCCCAAATCCTGTATTATCAAAGCATTATGACCGAAAACCTAATATAACAACGATAATTTAGCATCAGTCGTATCACGATTCAACAAATCTGTGTGTTTAGGCGCGGGTTTGTTTGCTTAGTATCTACTGCGATATTTTTGTTAGATTAACATTAGGAATGTACGGATAGAGACATCCTTTTCTTTGTTATCTTGAGGTTTGTTTTAGTTTATTGGAATTTATTTATCACACCGAGCACAATCTGTATTACGCTAATTCAGTCATATATTTATAAGGTAATCTTAATAAATGTTATACCTACCTAATTAAACTTTGAAGTCCGCATTCCCCAAATATTAATTATGAATCAGACTCGTTCCTCATAAGTTGCAGAATGGATTGTTTGGGTGATGTTGAAGTTTATCGTGCAGGATTTTGTCTAGACGGCGGAAAAACCTGTTTACAAAGCTATTCTATATTTTATCTACGTACAGCAAGTTAACCGAAGATTTTACGGATAAATAACGCATGTAGGTACTTACGAAATCTTTGTTAAGTTAGACTCGGCCGTCAAATATGGCAGTTTCTGGTTCTATTTCACGTCTCGCTAGGAGACACGCCTCGAGGAACAAACTGAACGCGTTACGCTCGGACTACAAATGAGCATTCAAAACGATCTCCATCTTAGTTAAGAGGCCGACACTCGAAACGCGTTCGTCAGTACACTCGAGTTATTGCTTTAGAAACGAGCGCTTCTCTAACCTCTATCCATGCATCTCCAAATAACGGAACAATTCAACTAACACGTTATCCATCGAACGCGTTGTTGGCTAAAAAGTTCATAGTTGCTTTGAAAGCGAGGGCTGGATGACGCGAGGAGCGACAACAACGCTCTTTATCGATACGGTTGAGTGATGCTCAAACTCCACCGTGAGAGGAGCACAGTGTAAGTGCAGGCATGCATTATGCAGTTGGTGCTTCGATAGAATTACAGGCAGCTATTGCTAGCTGCATCATCGTAAACTTAGTTTTGTTAATGTTTAGCCGCTAAACCGAGTGTAACAACTAATGTATTGTTCAATTCGGTGCATATTGACTAAGCATGCAACTTTGTTGAACAAAGTTTGAGCGATAAATGTCTTTACTATTTTGTTCCAGCGAAATCCCTTTGTCAACAAGGATACATTAAACTTAAACAGATCTATATCTACGGCATATATCACTTGTGCATTCGGTTTCCGCTCGTTGCTCTGACCCAATAGTGTTATCGCATCGCCAGTTTTCAACCTTATTCCCACGCATCACATTCACTGCGGCTTGTCTACGGCCTGCGTCATGCTCCCGCTATTTTCCAAAAGCAATGGATGTTATGTATTTGATGGTCGTAGGGGAGTCGATGGTGAAGGGAGCAGGTAATGCCAGAGATTCATAGCGCGGTGGTCCGGCGTTCGGCTCAACTCATCAATATCGGAAAACGCGTCGTATCGCCACTCGGCATTACACGGCGATCGTCCTGCCGAGAGCAAAATGCTCTAAAATTAATAGACCAGCCGGACCGAATGATACTGTGTTAGCGTTTATCTTGATGAATGTATCTGGACCCGTTTAGGAAGTTTGTAACTATTGGGTCAGGGCACAGTAAAACTTTAAAAAAAAACTGTTTTTATAAGTAAAGATTTTTCTTAAGGTTTTTCATTTATTTGAAAAGTGTACTTTCGTGAATCCTGTTAAGAATAAGATATTAAGAAGTGCAACAGCTACATATTATGTACTTGTATGTTCACAATGCAATGGGACACTACGCCTGAGGTTAAGCAATTTTGCATCCCCACATCAAGAAAAAAACAAGAGCACGCTCCCGTAAGGACCTACTAGATAGTCTAGGAGTACCCAGCGACAGTAGGTATTTTCATTTTAGGCACAAGTAATTTCATTCAACAATTACCCACTTATGGTTGGTTGTATAATTTTCCCGGAAAATGATTTTTAATTAGTGAACATTATTTTCCATCATTTTTAAAATCGATATTTATCAGCTACAGCGTTTCTTTCGCACATTAAGCGCTGTTCGTTAAAATCTGATTGTATGGAAATTTTGCCAGCGCCATATTTAATACATTCATTGCTAGCAACCCTGCTCGTAGAGCGTAGCTATACCATGCGTGTCCCCGTATGAACCTCCTAACTACGAAAAGCTTGGCACCAAAGTGTTGATCTGTCTATCTGTAATAGTAAGTTGATGCAACTCGTTCTTATAGAAGTCTTCAAAGCGAAACAACTTTTCCAGCCGATTCTACTACTTCAACTAACAATAAAAGGCTGCCGCAGCACATTTTATAACAAAATATAGCGGAGTATCTCAACGGGCGCTGGATTACTCCTTTACAGTATAAATTTCGTTTGAAGCTGCTCTGTTATTCCACGAACGGAAGAACAATATAAGAATTGCGGAATCCGGAGATAGCGTTGTAAATTTCAACTGTAACTACAGGGAACTAACGTGGTTTATACAATAGGAACTATAGCATAGCGAAGTAGGTCAATATACAATGAATGTTTAGTTACTGTTGTATTTTCTGTCGGTTCCTGACGGGATTTTTGTAGTGTCCGGTTTTTGTTCTAGCCAGTTTCGGCCTGAGTTTCGGTTATAATACTTATAATATAACCAGTACCTTTACCATGAGTTTGCAATGTTTGCATTATCGTACTCGCTAGGGACTGCGTAAACGATTTAGTATGGACAACAGTGCAGCGCCTCTGGCGGTTACGCAATAGAACTAAGAATCGCCATACTAAATCGTTTGCAAACTCATGGTAAAGATACATAATTTTCGATAGGCTTTCAGCCGGAATTGTCAACAAAGACGAAATTCGGTTTGGTCTAAAATTTGTGTTTATTGGTTTTGGGCGCAACTGTAGCCAAACCCAAAATTCGGTTTCGGTTTCGACTTTTCTCAATAACGAGTATATTCAATCACATTTCTCTGTTTTTATACCACCACAGTAGTAAATAAGTATACGGACGGCCTGCTGCCTGTATCATCGCAAAGTAGGAGATGACCATGGTCTAAGGCACAAGCGATCAGAGCTTAGGAACTAGAAACGAGTTGGCGAACAGCTAGAAGCGAGTGTGATTTGTCGCTCGGCTATAAGCGAGTGTTCGCGTGCGACGGGCGATCACTCGCAACACTCGCTCGGGCGGGGCGGCCGAGCAGGCAGTCCTGTGATGCAATGATTATTTTAAATTCATAGCACATACACATACACACACATTTGTATGGATTACTGGTCTGAATTAAACGATTTTTATTTTTATTTTATTTATAGCAAATACGTGCACTCAGATCAACACTGCACACTACAATGAACGCTGATTGGCCTCTCAGCGTGAGTTCAGACCGCCAAGCGAGCATCGCTGAGCGAGTTACGCTGAGCGAAGTGAAGAGAGAGTCCGAGTCGCCGGCAGTGTGAACAGCCAGCGATCAACTATAAATATATCTGTCTCTTTTACCGACACGGGATCTACATATTTTGTTCGTTTCTTGAGCGAGAAAATGGTTAGATAGCGAGGAAGCGATTAGTCACAAGGTGTGTCACTCCGGATCGTGACACTATTTACGCATTACAATGTCATTTGCTTGTCACAAAACAGATCGAGTACATGAATGAGTGTAATAATTAAATATCTGGGCGACCGAGCTTTGCTCGGCGTTTTCACGGGCATGAGACCTAGCTAGATCGTTTGCTCGTCCCCGAAAACACCCACAAAACCCAAATTTCATCGAAATCGTTAGAGCCGTTTCCGAGATCCCCGAAATAAATAAATATATATACAAGAATTGCTCGTTTAAAGATATAAGATTAAAACAATCATTATACCACTGGTAGCACAAAAACACCCACACTAACTACCCCAACTACCGGATTTCCATACCTGGCGCAGTAGGTAGGTATATGATTGTAACGTGACTTTCAATAATTCGCCCAGGCACGCTAAACTCTATATATATCTAAACTAAACTGTTGCAAGTTACCTGTTATCGAGCCAAAAACCAATATCAAGCCGAAACTATGCCCTAGGTCTCCATTTGGTACCTAAAAATTCAATCGGATACCGATCCTCTTTATGAACTGAACTTCAACTGAACTGAACTCAGTTCTTACACCTACTCTTGCAAGTTTTTTGATGGAGGAATTCAGCCCACTTTTTGTTACTTATTCGTTTCGTGCAATATTTTTTTAATAAATAAAACGTAGGAACGTTTCACAAATAATTTCAATACATAAAACCCCTTCCTGAATTGAGTTCCGACGAGTTCCCCAGGTTTATTAAGCTGGAATTCAAATGTTAACTATCGATGGATGAGAACTTTAAGCTGGCAGCGGAAAGGCATCTGAAACTGAACAACAGTGGGAAACAGAAGCACCGCTCACCATTCAGTTACTTTTAAGGCGATATATCGATTGAAAGAGACACCCTTTGTGTTTCGCTCACGACAAAACCCTCAAGATGCAACCCTCTCCGAGAATGACTTTTTAGACAAATCTCGTTAAATATCTGACTGTGTGCAGGTTTATTAAGTTTCCTCTTGTCAGATGAGGTAAAATACCATCATATTAACTTAATCGTGTCTTTTAATAATGCGTTGTTTTAGTAGGCTGAGGAAAAAAAGGAAAATATAGACTCGACTTTGGATTTATTTTCTATCGAGAAAATTTTTAGCAATCACGTTTCGCTATTGTCAGTACCACAATCATATAGTCAAGAATCATATATCTGAAAATCAGCCCCTACTGTTTGCTAGTCTGGGCAGGACAGCGTTTCAAAGTCTCCAAATATCTCAGTGTACCGCCTTAAAAAGATGGAGGCGTCTCGCACCACATGGAGGCGTACTGTTGAAAAACAGATTGGCTCAACTGGCCACGTATTGTGCTCGTATTTATCACGCGATAAACGACAAAACATCCGCCACTTTCTATCAAGCCGTGACAAAAAGTGATAATAGATGCTTTATTGACCGAGTAAAACGAGGTCTCTGTTTTAGCTTCGACAAAAATGCTTTCGTATGTCCGGCCGGATTTTTGTATGTCCTCCTCTACAGGTCGCATTTATCAACCGATTTTCGTGAAATTTTGCGAGCAGGTTTGGTAACTATATAGAATTTTTTTATCGGGTCACTTTTTCAAAATTTAAAAAAACAATTTTTTTATCAATTATTTTGTGTTTCTGCGGCCGAATTTCGATTTGTTCACCTCTAAGGGTCGCATTTCACAACAGATTCTCGTGAAGTATTGTGAGCACGTTCTTTGATTACATAGAATATTTTTGTCGAGTAATCTAAAAAAAATTCTATGGTTTGTCCTCCTCTACAGCAGCGGTCGGCAACAGGCGGCCCGCGAGCCCCTTCCGTGCGGCCCGCGAGCCTCCCTGGCTTTATTGTTTGTAAAGGTAAAATTTGAAATTCTTAACATCGTGAAAGCGTCTGTATCGCCAACCACGAATATTTTCACAATTGGTCAGGACGAGATATATGTTTGTAAGTATATTTTACAATTAAATTTATCTATTTTTTTTTTCAAAAATTTCGCGCTCTCCGCGTTTGCGTTAGACAGTATGAAGTATTTTCCACACCTGCATCTTAATGTTCAAAAAATTTCGCGCTCGCTGCGCTCGCGTTTGCGTCTACATGACTTGATGCGTATGAAGTATTTTCCAGACCTGCATAATAATATTCGCAAAATTTCGCGCTCGCTACGCTCGCGTTTTCAACGAGATTTGTTATGACTTGATGCGTATGAAGTATTTGCCGCATTTGAATCAGTGTTCGAAAAATTTCGCGCTCGCGTTTACATCTACATAACTTGATGCGTATGCGTATGAAGTATTTTCCGCACCTGCATCATAATGTTCGAAAAATTTCGCGCTCGCTACGCTCGCATTTTCATCTAGATGTGTTATGACTTGATGCGTATGAAGTATTTGCCGCATTTGCATCAGTGTTCGAAAAATTTCGCGCTCGCGTTTTCATCTAGGTGTGTTATGACTTTATGACCCGTCCCCCCCTTAAAGTTTCTATATCTGCTATTCTATAGGTATGCTTGCATTGATCGAATGAATCGCGAAATTACGATGCGGTTGAAATGCGAATTATCTGGGTTTCGTAAGGAAACTAGCTGGTTTATCTGTGAAAAGTCGGTTTTTTCGTCTTTCTCGTTTTTCACGTAAAAAGGGGTGCGAATTTTTACTACGTTACTGTCGCGTACGGCGTACCAATTTGTTTCGAGTTGATATCAACAGACAGTGATCATTATTATCATCTGCGGCCCGCGAAGATTTTTTTAGCTACTATGTGGCCCGTGGGTGCTAAAAGGTTGCCGACCCCTGCTCTACAGGTTCGATATCTAACATAGTTTTGGAAATAAAAAAAACACTCACGAGGTCTACAGCTCACAGAGCCACTAGTCTTAACGAGACCATCATTGGCCTGGTCTCGGCTGCTCAGCTGAAAAATATCTGCAAAATTTTATACATTTATTACTCCGAGGACACAGAGATAAATAAAAAGTAGGTAATTAAACAGGATTCGACGCATTACGTTTGAACTACATATGTTTATTTCGTGACTATCGCTCTCCGAGACACTTACCCGCGTGACGACTCCGCGAAGTTTGAGCGACTATGCCCGGCTATGCGGTAACGAGGTAATTAAGCGGCGTGATTAGTTCGCGCGGATTAATGTTACCATTTCGGTGGTAAATCAACTTCGCGCCATTGATGCGAGTTCATAATGCTAGTTTTGGAGTGTTGATAGGTTAATCTGGAGATAAGGGATGGCTCCTAACTCGGCGGGACGCCTGTATGCAGTATTTTGTATTTTCCCGATAACATACTGACGACTTTTAGGTTTGCTTCACACACTCAAGTCCCTTTTACTAATAGCATTTGAACGGCGTGCAAGGTGAAATCGATAAATAATAATAAATACTTTTTACTAGATTTTTCCCGCGAGTTCGTCCGCGTGGAACTCCATTATCGCGATATAATTTAATTGCTATTTTCATATCTGGCGCTTACCTAGTTATCGCTCTTCCAAACAAACTTCCGCTCCCTTTAGGAATGATTCCGGGATAAAAGGTATCCTATGTCTTTCCACGGGACTCAAACTATCTCCATGCCAAATTTCATCTGAATCGGTTCAGCAGTTTAAGCGTGAACAGGTAACAGACAGATAGACAGACGCACAGACAGACAGACACACTTTCGCATTTATAATATTAGTATGGATTACACCATATACAGAAAGTATCACAACATAATCCTTAAAAACGTCTTATCGCTATAGAGTGGTCTCTACCAGACAATCTTTGAGTAGAGAAAAGACAAAAAGAAAAAACAAAAGACTTACGAGTAGGTTGCAAATAAATTTTTCGAAGTAGGCTGCACATTCAAGTGTAACAATTTCGGGTAGATGATGTTATAAAATACTTCACACCTTCCTTATTACAATTTAACAGCATAAAGGGTTTTATGTCACACCTGGCCATAAAGTGGCCATTATCGCACGCTCCGCGCGCGAAAAAACCCACTTCCTGGCCAGGGGGTGACATAAAATTTTGTACTTACCACGGGCGATAATAAAGAACGCCTCAGATCGCATATTTATCGCCCTTGCCTTCGGCTCGGGCGTAAAATACCTGCGATCTGAGACATTCTTTGTTTTATCGCCCTTGGTAAGTAATGTACTATATTCGTTTGTATATTACATACCCATTACCACCCACAGCGGAACCATCGACCTATCTATGTATAGTCCGTGGTTTAGTGTCTAATAGACCACAAGCTGATTAATAGCCATTTGAATGTCGAGAGATATATGCGGTGACAAGGGCCCGCATTCAGTAACAGCCAATGAGAATCTCATAGTACTGGAGAACTTGACTTAAGATTACATCGATAATTAATATTAGTAATCCAAAAATGATAGCCACTATAACCTAATCTACCATAACAAGTGATTAGGACTGGAAGATTTATTCTGAAATTATTAAGTCTTGCAAAATATTTCAATTAAAAGTTACATAATTTAATGATTTAATATATTAAATGAAATTTTCCGCATAAACACAAGTCGATAAACAAAGATAATGAATAATTAACTTCGCAATAGTAGCGTCCTGCAGCGATTTGCTGGCAGCGGAATTAACAGCATACGCTCCGTAATGCGGATTGCGGCGCCGATATGTTAAGGTGACGTCACGGCACTTAAACTGTAGCAATAGTAATAAAAACATTTATCCACACACATATTTTATCATAAATCCTCTAAAATGCGTTCAGAAACCGTAGGAAATGGCCAGCATTATGACAATCAATGTACCTATTTATGAAAATTGTCTTATCTGTGGTAGAAGGGTGGTAACATAAAATAATTAATGAAACGTCCCAGTGTTCCATACTTTAGTACTCACTCACTCGTCCGTCCGTCCTTCGTCTGTCACACAGTTGGAGCTACAGTCTTAAAATTTTCATAGTATAAGCATCTTCGTGGGCCAAATCTCAAAGGTCCAACGATTTAAGAATTACGTAAATATATGCTTTTTTTTTAAATCCCATACAGCTAAAGTGGGCAAGAAAACAAACCAAAATAATTTTGCGGTTGGTTCAGAACCCTATATTTTGCGAAGCCTGTTTTGCACTTGGCCGGTTTTTTAAATTGTTTCGTCGTTTAAGGAAATGAAAAATATGATGATGTACCTCCCACAAACGTAGAACGACGCCGTGTAGCGTGTTAATTTAACTGAAATAATCGCCCCTTAACATACTGGAAATATTTCATCCAAATTATTGCTCTCAGCGATCAGTGATTACTGAATATATACAATGCGACCGAAAAATATCCGTCCTCGAGCAAACGTCGCTCTCAATTGTTTTCAACTTTCATCAGTGTAGCAATTTAAACGATTCCCGTTATTTTATAATTTAATTATTATGTTCCCATTCATTGGTTTATACTTTTATTTATGAGTAATACTATTCTGTATTTCTGAGTTCATATAACCTGGACGTATTCAAGGCAAGACTGAATAGGTATTTTCTGAGTGAGCTCGCTTCACCGTCAACCTCATCTTTGCCCCCTCGCTAGATGCTAGCCAAGAGCAATCCCATTATTAAAAAAGCAGCAAATTAATTAAATGTTTGGACGAAATAATGGAATTTTTATTTTTTTGGGATTAACTCAATTTTGCTTACGACTTCGCCCGGGTAAGCTGACAATCATCTTAGAGAAATAATTGCTATTAAATAATTTTCAACGCTGACTTAATTATCAGTTTCATATACAAACATCCACCCCGCTTTCCGCCTCCTTAAGATTTCCGGAATAACTCCTTCCCGGTATCTAATATTAGGTATCTCCATGCAATATTTCATATAAATTAGGTAGTGCAGAGTGAAAAGATTACAGACAGACCGAGTTAGTACGTGCCTATATATGATGAATGAAAATAAAGCAATCAATCAATTCTTGCAATGAAATAAATGATTATTGATTAAAGTAATCCTATCTTTATCGTACTTTTTACAAAGGGACAATAGTGTCATTACATCTAATAGAGACAACTAACTGTAGTTACGGCTGGCTGTGCGCAAAAAATAATAACGGAATAAGTTACAGTCAACTTACAACGACAATAGTAATAGTATAAACTACAAACCAGCATGGCCATGGAATTTATATGTGACAGTGTTAAATACCTAACTTTAATTTCATATGACGCAAGCATATAAGTGTAATATCAATGTTAGTTTTGAAAATGAACTATCCACTCCTAATAGATATTTTACCTATGTATACACAATATCTATTAGGGGCAGATAGTTCATTTTCGAAAACACTCTAAGCACTCTAAGAGATTCGGGCGGCTCAAATGTCGATATTTTCGAAACATGTCACGCCTCCAAACGGGTATGTGGGTGACCCTGGCAGCATACCCTCCCTCGCACAGCGTTTGGTCTCATAAATGATATTATGCAATATTTAAGGGAAAAGGACATGTTACCGCTCTGGCTTTGTTGGTTGAAATCAGAATGACTATAGAATAAAAACCAACTTTAAAATGAATGCTTTCCCCTGTAGTAATTGTTTCTATTTATGTGAGTTTCTGTGCAATGCGCCTAAATATAACGTTACTTATGTGCAAAAATGCTATAGAAAGGCGTTTACTTTAGTTTAAGATTGGTTTCACTCCATATGAAAGGGGAGATATCTGCATCTATCAAATATCGTGGGTAGACTACGGATCCTACAGGATGATCACGCTACCACGCAACAACCATAGACTCTCATTTATTATAGGAGCTTTATATTTTACTTGTTCGTAACATCCTTCGAAATGCCGCCCTAAAAAGTTTCTTTTACATCTAAAATGCAATACCGTAATCGATACGGCATCAAGGCAAATAGTAATAAAAACGACCGGGCAATTCCCCACGAATGTTCACTTTTAGTTTATTTCTTTCAAGTCTTGCTCGTCACTTTTATTCCGCACTTTAGCTTCCACCTCAATTCAGCCACTCTCGTCTTTCCTTGCATCAGAATTTACGGAATTACCGTCTCAAAGTATTTTGAGCTGTACCAGTTTGTGTTAAGCTTCATATTGGATTGGTGGGGCTCGGCATCTGCAATGTTTTTACTTTTCATTGCGAACGCCGGAATATGATGCAGAAATGTAAAATGTAAGGACAATTGACTGGAGAGCGGCGCGCAAATGTGTAGTGTGCGCTTCACTTTGCCTCCCTACCGTGAAATAATATTTTTTTGCAATTGTTCTCCTTTTGCTATTCGGTTGAGAACATCCTTAGATTTCTTTGCTTTTTTTCGTGGATTCGTTTGTATAAGTTTCGAGTTTTAGTTGCCTTAATAATAAATATACGAAGCTCAGGGCTTCGCAGACTTTTAATGTTCTTTTTATTACGCTGTTACGAGTATCTAGCCAAATTAAGATTGAAAATAGGTACTACAAGGATTTGTTGTGTTATATCTACTTATTATGTACAATGTTTGGTTCACGTCTTCTGAACTTGATTAGTGCTGAACCATCCTGATGTGGCATTAAAAGAAGGTACTTTATCATCATCCTCGCAAAGTTCTCCTTGTTATAAGTTATAAGAAGTCCTGGGTCTGCTTGGGATCCTAATCTCAAGATTAGGTCCAGGCTCTAGTTTTGCGTAAGTTTCCTTTTAACTTAGAGGCTTAGGTTAGACTGGGCCTTAGATTAGGCTGGATTCCTCCCGATGTTTTCCGTCATCGAAAAGCCAATGTTAAACAGTATCTAATGATATTTCGTGAGAGCAAGGTCGTCAGAGCTCCCTAGGAGGTGCTATGTTAAGAGTGAGAGAACTGCATATGTCTCTTAGCTGTCTACATAACGAATCCTCAAGTTCCGAAAGATCGGAAACGCGTTTGTGATTTCTGGAGTGGAAAGAAAAAGAAAAGAAATAAAAAGAAACATTTATCCGTGACAAACAAAACAATTACAAACAGGACATTACAAAACCGAATTTTGCCACGAAATGGTCTATGGTCACAAGTAGTCACAACTCAGCGTTATGCTGGCAGAGCCAGCGCTAGTCTTCCGTTATGGACCATTTGGTGAAAGCACGGCGCAGTGACATAAAAAAATGCACAAAATAACATGAAATAATACAAAACATACACGAATAGAAGCATTATTAAAAAATACATAAAAAAGTTGCTCGTGCGCGCCCAGCCTAATACTTTGTTCATAGGCTACGGTGTCTGCTTACCATCATGCAGGACCAAAAAACAATCAATATAATGTCATCCGATGACCACAGAAAAATCCAAACATTGCCCAGGAAGTCAATTCCAAAACCTGTTTGCACTCACTGACACGTGGATATTAGATCCGATGTCAAAGCGGTCGTTTTTGTTAGTAAACGGCAATAAATCCGGGAATAAAACAAGTTGTTTGGGCACTGTGTATCGATAACGCCGCGATCCAATATCGGGGCCGACAAAGGCTTACAAGAGTTAAGCGCACGCCCTGACTGCATATTCAACGGGCGAGAGTCAACATGCTGCTGTCGCCGGGAGCTGGATGGTAACAAATCTTGAAAATATAGGTGCTAGTGGCTCTTCGAGCTCAAGACCTCGCGAGCGTTTCAACGTCTTCAACTTCCGTGGCTCCGCCACGTAAATTTCCAAAATGACGCAAAAAAAATCCGTATACTCGTAATATTTTTACCCAAGCTGAAACGGAGACCTTTGAGATATGCGAATCTGACATAATACCAATTTGACATGACTCGTTGATAGTCCTGATAGATATCAGGACTAACAGCTTCACTAACTCTGAATCTACTCATACTCTGTACTCGGTTTCACAGCCTTGTTGGGTTTACTATTGGACAAGTTCGATGTGTATAAGATCGCTTCCCTAATATTTATATACTTATTTAATTTTATTTCATTTTAATGCCTGACGTTTCTCAGTGAATACGTTACTTCATGTAATAATAGAGAATAACAGTTGACACTCACTTGGAAAAGTCATGCGCGGTCGGTTAATCGCAACACCACTCAACTTGATGAAGGACTCCACAATTGCAGTCCGAAACATGTGCAAATAGTGACTTTTCCAATCAAGTGTTAACCGTTATTAAGTGTAATGATGTTTCTTCTTATTCTTTAATTGCCATGTCCTAACGGACGTCGGCAACCACCACTGCCATTTCTTTTCTATTCTCAGCCATTCTAGCCAGAGTAACTGCGTCCTTTATCTTAGTCTACTTTTTTATATTGTCAAACCAGTTGATCCTCCTTCTCCCCCTTCCCCTCCTCCCGTTTATTTTTCCCCATGATGATGATGATCATGATAATGATGTCTCACTTTAGTGTAAATATATGTACGTGACTTCATGTGAGTTATCCAGCGCCGGCTCCCGGCCGCCGGTCCGGCACGCATGGCTTGCCGCCGTCCGGCACCACGCACGCCCCCGCTCCCTAAATTTGCATAGCACGGTACCCGTGAAACATTCATTGCGTCTGATCAATACTTGATGAGGCTACAACCCCCTACACTTAATTAAAAACCTACCTTTGTTTACCTTTTGACCTATTGTTGCATTTCAATTTTAACTATATGGCACACGACTCCAACAAATCCAAAACTAAATCTCTGAATTAGGGCACTGAATTGATTGATTGTTTTTAAACTATTATTATTCTGTTTTTATATTAATTTGACATTTCCGGTTGTATTTATATTCTGACATTGTACCTACCTATTGACATTTTAACATTGCTATGTTATTATATTATCCTTCTATCATTTTGATCAGTTACTTATTTGACATTATATTTACAACCTACCTACAAATTTAGGTTATCTTTATTTCATCCACATGTGACACTTTGTATTCAATATCATTGTTTTAAATGGATTTGGCTCGTCGCCGCGTTGGTGAGCGCACGCGCCCGGAGCGACGACGAGCGGAATCCACTACCGTACTCTGTCTTTGTTGCCTACTGTCTGAATGGTGTCGTCAGGTACCGAACAACGTATCTGAGTGGTTGGCGAAATCATCATAAATTTGGAAAGCCATTTTTTTTAATAAAAGTGAATTATTATATATATATATATATATAATCTTTATTTAATAAAAGGGGTTTTATCACATTTGATAATGTCACCCCCATTAAAAATCACAATTTCACCTTCGCTTAATTCCTAAATTAACCATCCTGTATAGATCTTTAGCTGTTTTAGACAATGGTTGTGCTAAGATATCATTACATGTACCCACATCAAATTTGTTAATATTATGTTATGTTTAATTATAAAATTTTGTCTTTCTGCTTCGTTCCGGATACATTCCATCATAATGTGCTTATCCCGCATTCCACACAGTTTTGTGAATCACTCTTGCGCATCAAGAAAGCAAAGCTATTGAGTGGAATGTGTCCAGATCGAAGTCTGAGGGCTATTAACATATTTAGATATGATGCGCAAGAGTGATTCACAAAACTAAGAAGAAGTGAATTGAGTGTAGAAGTGAATTGTTTTAAATTTTTATACTACCATACCTACACCTATGTCCTATAGGCGATCTTTGAGGAAATGTATTGAATATGATCTTACAGATGACGTGCTAAATGTGATGTATGTTACATGGTCAATAAAGATATTCTATTCAATATTGTTGAGAGTTAATATCGGTCAGATGGTTCATTTTTCACAATCGCGGATAATTCCACCAATGCTACAATATAGAGAACGGTTTTGAAGAAAAATATAATTCATCTTTGAAAAGAAAACACAGTTTTGCATTTAAAATATCAGTATTTAATATACGTTTCACGGCACGTCAATTCTTCGGATTAGGCCTAGTGGGTCCCATGCTCCAACAACTGGGTTAACGTTATAAGGTGTATTAAAGTTTAGGTTTACTAATGTTTGGCTTGGCATACTAGCATTTAACCACAAATTATTCCCTTTGTCTAAGTCTTATTTCTCACTTGAATCCTTACATCTAAAACAAATCTAACCTAAGCTAATAGCTCTATACGCTGTTTTTAATGCCCTGTAATGTTAACGGTTTCATAGTTTTAGAGATGGAACTTGTACGAAATGAAAAATATACGAAAAATAGCTCGCCAATATGAAGCACCGTGTTAGACAAAGAACTGCACTTGATACTTGAGGCCTTCTCCTCTCTCGCTCTTGAGTCGAAGGTTCGCGAACGGGAAGCCGACGCCGCCCGAGGTGACCGTCGCACGCGCATCCTTCTTGTCCAAGTCAATTGCCGAAATACCCTGCAACACAAGGATAGAGTCGTCATCCTGGTAGCTTTTCGCCCTAAGGACCGGTTGTGCCTTAAGGACCACGAGATCCGCTTTGACATCAAATCCCAATAATTTGCGTAGGAACTAGTTTTACAAAAGTGCCGTCCGACCTTCAACACCATAGTGAGAACGAAACCTTTGGGATATCCCGCAAATTGTATAATACATTCTCACTGAAATACTATTCGGCGTTTCAACCGCTGTCCGCACCATCCAAAGTCAAAGTGATGTTTAGGACGCTATTTGCTGTTACATCGTTGCTGTTTTTATCTTTTTTCGTAAATAAATATATTTTCATTTCATTTTTCATTTTCATTTCACATTTTCTTGGGAATAGGGTTATTGACTCAAATTTTATTTTTAGGTATTTTTAAAAAACAAGACTAATAATGGAAATCCTGTCCTAATATCTCAGAAAACTACTAAGTTATAAGTTATACTAGCAACATTAACACAGTTATAACTTTATAACTGTGTTAATATTGCTAGTGAGAGAGAGAGAGAGAGAGTTAGCGCTGCAGAAGTGACGACACGAATCTCTCACGTCATAGTAAACGACGATCGTTCGATACAAAAGGTACGTTTTGTGCAAAACGAACAGGAGATACCCCCTTTTAAAACTTTGAATACTTAATACTTTATAATTAATTATTTTAGGCTGTTTTTTTTCACCAATTCATTTGAATTACTCATACTCCTTAATAAAATACGAAACACCCCACACATTCCTACTTTGTTCATGATAGTGTTATAGTTTGGAGTACTTTTATTTTATCTTTGTTTGATTAACGATAACATATACAAAAAGAGATATGGATTTCTTCAGTTCATCTCTTGAAGACATTAAGTACGATAGGCTATCTATGCAGCTATTTCACTGTCTTGATATATTGAGAAAAAAATAATTACTTCTTTACCTAACCTAAAGCAACGAATCTCAGTTCAATTCAGTTCAGATTTATTTATTTCTCTAAGATTACAAATCACTTATTCGAGAAACAAACAATATTTCAGAATATCTAAATCTATTATGGTATTTTACTATGCAACAGATTTAAAATGTTTTTGCGATTGTTAGAAAATAAAAAGGTACTTTATATAGCCAAATTGGTGACATACCTTGATAGTCCTGTTGTTCTCATCATTATAGAACACGTTCTTCGTCCTAGTCTTGAGAGGCACAGCCGACAACTCGACAGTCTCCGAATACGCGAGCTGGCCGTTCACACTGGTGCCTACTTGCAAGTCTTCCGCCGCCACCGCTGCCGCCAACAAAACAAAACACGCTAGCATCATCTTCGACGCCATTTTGGAATAAAGTCTGAATATGTTGAGCGAGAAACAAATGATTGCAGATACTGGAGTGTGTTGTTAATTATAAAGCGATACACTTATTATCAGAATCCGAATTAAATATGAATTGAATTATTTGTCAGTAGGTTGGTATATGTCTCAAAAGTAACAGTTGTCATTTTGGGTGCGATCTTATAAGCATGTGAAGTGAATCAGACAGATAAGTTAGATAAAGATAAAGGCTTATCCCGATAAGATGAAGTGCGTGGAACTATTCAATTATTCGAATCCGTTTATAAGATTACCAACTTTCACGGTTCTACCTAAATATGCAAGCAATAGTCGACAACATCTGCCATTTTTCTATAGAACTACTATGATCAGCAACCTGTGCGATCAGTGCTGCTGTGTATAAGTATTTAAGGTCACCTCATTTGCAAAAGCAACGTTTTAATTCGGCTTCCAACTGACTTTACCTTGAAGCATTAAATTAAGCTGTTGCTACTTAAAATAGACTAAGAAAATACTCGCCCAATATGGCTACAGCTGGAAATAACTTTACAACTCATGCAATTCCCGCGCCATAAAATTGACAAAAATGGCTTTGCGGCAGAAAATAAAAAGGTTTCCTCTGAAGCCGGCACATCATGTGCGAACATGAAATTGTGATTCAACGGCGCCAATTTATTCGGATACTATGGCTTTATCAAAAGTTGGATACATTAGCACCAGATGTGACCGTTGCCGGGATCCAAAAACTTTTTTTCAACCCCTTTTTGCGAGTATAATAATGAAAAGGATTGCGCTCATTTGTTATTTTTTGTCGCATTTAAAGGAAAGCGTACAGAAAAGTTGAATAAAACTCCCCTCTCGAAAACGTCGAAGTAAATTAGAGACATCTGCATATTTTTTTTCACCAATCACATATTGTTTATTGTGAAAAGCTGTTTCAAACTAAGGAATGTTGTACAGTCGGGGAATTTGAATGTTTGCCATTTTATTATTTTATTTCTATTGTAATAGAATCTCCAAAAAATCCTCGTCTTAATACAAATCACAAATTTACGAACAAAAAGCAATGTATGTTTATTATCAATTAAAATTGTAATTAATTTAAGATTTACTGACACACTTTAAAAATAGGCACATAAAACAAATGCACGTAAACAACTGCAATATTTAAAAATAACTGTGTCGCAGTTGGTCACAATACAAAATATACTTCAAAAGAATAAACAAAGTTAAAAACTACCCTAAATACCTAGCTAGGCACCCCATTAACCTTGTGCAAAATTAAGGCGTTCATAATGCCTTGTCATCCTAGGTAGGTAGTTAACGGTATTGACAATAATATTGTAATAACATTGTAAGTATATTAATATTTTCGTAAATCACCACACGTGTAACAACGGCTCATATCAAGGAAACCGGGGAAAAAAACCCACTTGAATACGAGCTAAATCGTGCGTGCGTGCAACAGTATACAGAGCGCGAATATATTGCCTTGTCAACACAGTCATGTTTAAGGTACCGTACCTAAAAACGAAAACAGGTAACCTTATAGGATCACTTTGTTTTCTGCCCACCTGGCAAGACATGTTTTCCAATGTTAACGCAATAAAATATACGAGCACATATAAAAGTTGTGAAATGATTTCTTATAGATCGGCAACGCGCGAGTGACAGCTCTGGTGTTTCAAGCATCCATGGGCGACGGTGACCACCATCAGCTTGTTTGCCAACGACGTGGTATAAAAAAATCATACTCGCAACCCTTTCTGTTAAAAAGAGAAATTGTATAACAACTATGTTCATAAACGCAATATTTCACTAGAAAAACACATTTCAATATCAAGCGTTTTCAGTGCTAGAAAACTTTGCGTCTCATTTTCTACTTTGGTCCCATATTCCCAAAATTTTATCGTCTCTTAAAACTGGTTCGAATGGCACCATAAAATCGAATCAAGAGTCAAAATAGCGAATTCACAAACTAGATTATTTCGATAGACGTATGTACGAGTGAAACGAAGGTCTCTGCTTCAGCTTCGATAAAAATGCTATATATGCTATGCTGTTATTGTATGACCAGTTGTTCTCCTCCACATGTCGCATTTGTCAACTGATTCTCGTGAAATCTTGAGTAGGTTCGATAATTGTATAAATATTTTTTGTCGACTCTTTTTGGCAATTAAAAAAATACTCGCGAGGTCTACGGCTCCCAGGGCACTAGTTTATGTATTGCAACATACATACAGGGTGGAACAGAATGAGAGAATGGCCCAAAATCACAAAAGTTTCCGCAAATATCGAAGACAGTTCCTCAAGCCCTCAGACAATAAACACTTTAGTAAGCTAGCGCGCAGCGCGCTCGATTTATTCAGAAGCGCCGAGCCTACTAGAATTATGGCCTTATCATATAAATAAGGATTTAAAGGAGCATCAGAATAAATTCCTTCCGCCGTATTATTTTACGTGCAATTTGTTTATTTTTATTGCTGCGAGGGATCTTGTCGCTTTAATATTCGAACACTTTTTTGTGGTTTTAAATTTCCATGTTTTTGAAGCAAACAACGTGTAGGCATACGCTGCATCCCACGATGTCCTGAGTGTGCAGGAAATATTTAATTAATCCATTCGTTTTTTTTTCTGTATCAAGTTTTCACAAGCTGATGTTATCACAATTGTCTATGGTCTGTACTATATGCCTAACTAACACATTAACGGTAACTTCACCGTTACGTCCTGCAACATGTGATGCACGTAATTGAGTAATTTAGCAAGTAAGCAATAACTATCTATAAGTACCGTATGTTTAGATGAACGTTGTTCTTTCCCTAATACTTTACCGAGAATACAACATCTCCGGTGTTACTATGTCTGGTTTCACTTAAAACCTCCATTCATCCCTCGACCGACTCTCAACATATCTCATGGCGACCCATACCAGCGAACCAAGGAAAATGAAGAAACTTCGAATCAGAAACGAAGAATGAAGACGGCAAATTAAAATAATTGAAGAATGAAGACGGAAAATTAAAATAATTAGAACGAAGAGACTGCGGAAATTAAATGAAGACCAATATTTTAATGAAGACATTTTGAAGAATTTATTTTTGAAGAAAGAAGAGGAAACATTATGAAGAAACAAGTAAATCTTAAAGAAGACTAACAAGAGAGAAGAGCGTTGTCCAGGGTATCCCGGCTCGCACAGCAAGAGGTGTCCAGGGTTTTCCCGGCCCATTTCAAGAGGTGTCCAGGGATATCCCGGCCCATGTTCCGGGGAGTCCAGGGTTAGCCCGGCCCATGATCGAGACCAGCAGCAGCCCCGATGCCACGAGCTCGCCAGCGTCACGTGCCCGCCCGCTCTTGCGCAACGCAACGTCGTCGTCGTCGTGCAGCGTCAGCATGACCTACCTACCGGTGCGCGTTAACCGCTTCTAATGTAAGTTTTTATGAATATAGTATTATAATGTAATTGATTTACTTTGTGAAGATTAATATTAATTTTAGCCATTTCGCAGTATAGGCATATGTATTATGTTACGAGAACTAGAGAGTTTACGGGATCAATTGAATAAGCTTAGAGAAAATATTGTCAAGTTAGGCCCAGAGAGGCGACAGAAAGAAATCGGTAAAAAGAAATTAGAGGAATCGAAAGCATTAATTAGCCGAGCTGCGAATATTGTGTCTCAGTTAGAAGAACAAGCAATAAATTATTCTCCTTCGGATATACAGTTTAGTAATACGTTAGTTTACGAAATTAAGGATATTTACGCTAAGATTAAGACATTACTAGCATTTGTAGACACGCAAACTCAAACGGACGATAAAATGGCTAAATCAGGGTTCGATATCAAAACGGCTATATCCTTGTTACCTATCATGACAGGACGAGAAGACGATACGAAGCAGTTAATCGATGGTATTTTAATGTATAGTTCCTTGATCGATACTGATTCTCAAAAAACCCTTATAGATTTTGTTTTGAAAACGCGACTTTCGTCCAGTGCCAAACTTCGATTACTAAATACGTACAGTAGCGCAGACGATTTAGTAACCGATATGCGTAAATTTTTATTGCCCAAAAAGTCAGCCGAATCCATACAAGCTCAGTTGTATAGAGCTAGGCAGGGACGTCGATCTATAGAGATGTTTGGAGCTGAGATAGAGGATCTTTTCGTCAATTTAACCATATCTCAAGCCGATGGTGACGACAGTAGGTATAAAATACTACGTCCAATGAATGAGAAGTCAGCTATCAAGCGCTTTGCTGATGGACTCTCAGATCCCAAGTTGAGTACTATTATAAGTTCTAGGCAGTTTACGTCACTGCCAGAAGCCATCAGGACAGCGATTGATGAGCAAACCTCATCACCAAAAGTTGACCAGGTTATGTTTTACGGACGTTCCCAGCCTCGTCATAATTACAGGAACAATAGGGGTCATAGTTCCAATTATAGAGGGAATTTAAATAACAGTAGGAATACATACAAAACGCAGTATTATTCCAATTCTAATAATAGACGTGTTTCGCAACCCGACCCGGTGCAACGTCCTCGGCAATATTTTGCGCGCTCAGCACGCGGTGGACAGCGACCGCGCGTGTCACCGCGCCCCGCGCCCGCACGTGTCCAGCATATACGCGATGACACTGCACTGCCTACGCCGACAAATACAAATAATGCCGATGGTCGTGAAATGCAGTTTTTTCGTGAATAACACGAATGAAGGCATATTTAGTTATAATAATTTTAGTACAGTCACTTGTAGAATAGATAATACGAATAAATTAAATCTCTTAGTGGACAGCGGTGCCAGTTTATGTGTTCTCAAGTATGAATGTTTACAAAATAGACTTGACCTTCTTAGGCAATTACAGAGAGATAGAATTACCATAAAAGGAATATGTGGAGATTTAGTGTCTGAGGGATTTATTTACTTAACGCTACATTTTAATGATTTTATTTGCGAAGAAAAGTTTTATGTATTTAAGAACTTGTCTTGTTTTGCCGATGGAATTTTAGGCCAAACATTTTTTAAACATTATAACGCAACTATAAGTTATAAAGACGATATTTTGACTTTAGAAAACCAAGGACAATCCATTTTGATACCGATTGAAGGCAACAAGTACAATTATGTACATAGCGTTCCTCCACGCTGTGAAATTATCACGCGCGTACCCGCACCACTGCGTGAAGACTGCGTAGTATTGGCGGAAGAAATACAAACTGGTGTTTACATAGCAGGTGTTATTTCGAAACCAGAAAAAGGACGAATCCCACTACGAATACTCAATACGACGGATGAGACAGTTAATCTAGACTTATCACGTTTACAGGTACACAGTTTAACTAGCTTTGATATTTGCAACTTTGACTCAGGGAAAAATAGTGTAAATAGGGTTACCACATTGCTAACATTATTAAATTTGCATACTTACTTAAATAAAGAAGAGCAGTTGAGTATAGAACAAATTTGTGCCAAATATGCGGATGTTTTTCATCTGCCCGGCGACAAGCTCAGCACTACTAACTTGCTACAGCACAAGATTAAATTAAAAGATAACGTAAGTCCGGTATATGTAAAGCCATATAGGATACCACACGCTTTACGCAAGGAACTCAACACTCAAATACAAAATATGATTGATAACGATATTATTGAAGAGGCTACTTCAGAGTGGTCCAGCCCTGTTCTGCTTGTTCCAAAAAAGTGTGACAAATCAGGAGAAAAGAAATGGAGATTAGTTGTGGACTACAGGCAGTTAAATAACAGAATTCAAGATGACAAGTTCCCTTTGCCTAATATAACTGAAATTTTAGATTCTCTCGCAGGTAGCATATATTTTTCTAAGCTTGACCTTTCTCAAGGTTATTATCAACTTGCTTTAGACAAAGATTCCCGTAAATACACAGCTTTCACAACCGATAAAATGTATCAGATGAAGAGATGCCCGATGGGACTGAGAACGAGTCCAAGTGTCTTCTCCAGACTCATGACCATAGCCATGTCAGGATTAAATTATAAACAGTGTTTCATATATTTAGATGATTGTATTGTAATAGGAAATTCCATGTCAACACATAACCAGAACCTCACTCGAGTTTTACAAAGATTACGGAACACCAACCTAAAGCTTAATCCCTTGAAGTGTGAATTTTTACGTAAGGATATTATGTATTTAGGTCATAAAATTACGTCTCAAGGAGTAGAACCTGATCCAGGAAAAGTAGAGACATTAAATAAATACCCAAGACCGACAAACACAGACGAGGTCAAGAGGTTTGTTGCATTTGCCAATTATTACAGACGATTTATTCCTAACTTCGCGAACATTGCTTATCCTTTGAACCAAATGTCAAAGAAAAATGCAATTTTTAATTGGACTCCAGAGTGTGAAACGGCATTTTTAACATTAAAACAAGTTCTTACGAGCCCACACGTTTTAGATTATCCAGATTTTTCTAGAGATAACGTTTTCACCTTGCACACAGATGCATGTAAAACTGGACTAGGCGCTGTATTGTCAAATACGAACGGAAAAGTAATCGCATATGCTAGCCGCAATTTGAAGCCAGCAGAAACTCGATACCCAATTATAGAGTTAGAACTCTTAGCCATTGTATGGGCTACAAAGCATTTTAGACCGTATTTATATGGTAGAAGGTTTAAAATTGTAACTGACCATAAACCATTGATTTATCTCTTCGGAATGACAGATCCTTCGAGTAGATTAACCAAATTCAGATTAGATTTAGAAGAATTTACTTTTGATATTGAGTATATCCCGGGACGACACAATGCAGCTGCAGACGCATTGAGCCGTTTACCGCGGAATATCGAAGATTTAAAAAATATCAGGGAACACGTTGTATCAGTCATGACGAGAGCGCAATCACGTAAGTTACGCGCTCAACAAACTAGCGATAAAAACAATGTAGTACCAGATGTACCCGCAACCCCTAGGCTTGATCAACCTAGAGTTGTGGATATCATCAAAGCACCCAAGGATTGTATAGAACTTGTAATAAGCGCAAATTACAAGTTCACCAGAACAAGTCAGAATGAATTTATAAGCGATAAAGGAAATTTTGTGTACGTACCAAGCAAATCATGCATTTATCTAATCACCCGATCGTTATCTACCGTAGGCGTGTTAGCGAAGGAATTAGAAGTATTTTGCAAAAGGCTAAATATAAATGAAGTTATTATAATAAAAAATAAAGAAAATGAAATGGAAGTGAATGCATTCTTAGCCGATTATAAATGTGATATTCCTAGGATCCTAGTAGCAAAAGGTGTCACGAGAATATATGACAGAAAAGAAATTAGAGTAATTTTAAACGACTTTCACCTTTTACCCACCAGTGGCCACGCGGGGGTAAACAGGATGCTTAATAATATTAAACGATATTATTACTGGCCGAAAATGAGCCATGATGTATACGAATACGTTAAGAAATGTGCACATTGTCAGTATAACAAATATACTAACAGATATACTAAAGAGCCAATGACTATAACTACAACCCCAAATACATCGTTTGAACGTATTTCTTTAGATATATTAGGTCCTTTAGACGTAGATAATTATAACTATAAATACGCATTAACAATTCAGTGTGAACTAACTAAGTTCGTCGAGGCATACCCCTTGGAAAGAAAAGACACTGAATCTGTAAGTAGAGTGTTTGTAAATAATTTTATTTTAAGATACGGAGTACCGAAAGATATAATAACGGATCAAGGTACCGAATTTATGTCTAGTGTATTCGCCGAAATCTGTACATTATTAGGAATAAATAAGTTACACTCGACAGCCTATCATCATGAAACAATAGGCGCACTTGAAAACACGCACAAGAATCTAGGAGCATATCTCAGGATTCAATGTAGCAATAATAGCACCGACTGGAGCAGTTGGCTAAACTATTGGTGTTTTTCATACAACACTACTGTACATACAGAGACACAATATGCGCCATTCGAACTAGTTTTTGGCAAACCGTGTAAATTGCCAAGTAATCTAGATTCTTCTTCTGTCGACCCTCTCTATAACTATGAAAGTTATCCTAAAGAGTTTAAGTATAGGTTACAGAAAGCACAGTTAGACGCTAAAAATAATTTATTGTCATGTAAAACTACTAGAAAATTAACATATGATAAGAAAACCTATCCTGTAAAATATAAACCAGGTGACTTAGTACTTTTAAAGAACCAAGTAGGAAACAAACTAGATCCTATTTATACAGGACCTTATGAGGTCATAGAGGATATGTCACCAAATGTTAAGATTTTAAAAAATAATCAAGTATACATTACTCATAAGAATAATACTAAATTGTATTTTAATTAGTTTCAAACATTAGGAATATTTTTTTTTGTGAAAATCGATTAGTTTTTAAATATAATTTATTAACCTAACCTATGTATACTTGCTTGAACATAATAATTAAGTTTTATCCATTAAAAAAAAATGTTAAACGCAATTACGTCTGTCACATTTTTTTTCTTGTTTGCGGGGGTGAAGAGTAGCTTTTCAGGGGAGGTGTACTATATGCCTAACTAACACATTAACGGTAACTTCACCGTTACGTCCTGCAACATGTGATGCACGTAATTGAGTAATTTAGCAAGTAAGCAATAACTATCTATAAGTACCGTATGTTTAGATGAACGTTGTTCTTTCCCTAATACTTTACCGAGAATACAACATCTCCGGTGTTACTATGTCTGGTTTCACTTAAAACCTCCATTCATCCCTCGACCGACTCTCAACATATCTCAGGTCAAACTTCTTTTTTTTTATTTAAAATCTTCATCTCCTTTATGTCGTTATAGTGCGTGCCATCCACGAAGGCGCGCCCCTCCACAGCCCAAGCCATACAACTGCGCACAAATTAGTATGAGATTCGCTTTGGAGGGGCGCGTCGTCGTGGATGGCGCGCACTATAACCCTCTAATGGGGTGTAGAGCTCGAATCAACTCTCTCCATTTGCTTCGGTCCTGGGTAATTTGGGTTACTTCTTCCCGTTTCATCACTAGAGACTCTTGATTAACGGAATGCCGCCAAGTTGTTTTGGGACGAGTTTTTTTCCGCTTTCCGGGTATCTGCCAAGTCAGGGCAAGTGGGTCTTGGACAAGTGGGACAAGTTGGTGTATTTAAAATAGCATACTTAGATTAAAGTTAGATGTTGTGTTGATCCAAAGAAGTTTTGTTTATTGATAATGTTCGTTTATTGAGATGGAGAAAATGGAGAAACTTCGATTGTATACCATTCTCTTAGTCGTTACAACACCCACGGATAGAACGGAAGTCCTACTACTCTAACCTGACTCCTAACGGGATCTTTACATGATATAACTTCAAAAGCAACTCATAGTTCCGCTTTGTGGCTGGCAGCGTGGCAACTAAATAATATTTAACTATACAGTCGCGGAATATTTCACGCAATGTAGGTATGTCAGAATTTACTGATTAAGTAGATGTATTCAATAAAACACGAAGCAAGTTATATAGTTATAATTAAAATATGCACGCAGATTTAATAGCGTGTGGCAACTACCATTATACCTACATTACAGTATCCAATGTCAATTATCAGAATTTCGAAATACGCTGTAAATATGCTTCCTACTTGCTATTATTTAATAATTATTCTCGTGATCAAAATCTGACTCTTAATTTACGAATGCAGTATATTTTCACGTTAGTTTGTGATTCTGTTATACATTTCATGGTGAGATAGGCGTTACCATTTTACGCTAATCAACAAAATTGAAAAAAAAAACAATTGATGGATTGAGGTGGTTAAATTACACACTTAAATAAAAAACTTTTTGATAACTAAAAAAAATTAAAACTAGATAGTCTCGTAATCAAAGAATAATTATTAAATAATGCACGGGTACGAGGGCTAAACCGAAAGTTTTTAGCTACTTTCATCCCTATAATATTTATGCGACACCCCTTTTAATAGTGTCACTTTGAGGGATAGGTTTTCGCTCTGGTGCGGAACTCGTAGCTTGAAGGTTTTTTAATAAGTATGAAAGAACCAACTTTATGGTTCGATTTCAATTGATGAATGACGATGAATTTAAAAGGAAAACTATCACAGCTAAGTAGACATTACTAGTTAACAAGTAATAGTCGAACTTAAGAAATGTACTTTGCAAAAGCAAACTTTCGTAGAATTTCCATTGATACCTTAGATAATGTTGTTTATTCTGTCAAAAACATAGTAAATACAAATTCGCGGAGTTTAGTCCACATAACAAGTGAGTTTCTGTAATTGGCTCCATGTTTCTATTTAAGAATACAAATTGTTAAGTTAGCTGTTGAAACTCCTTGAATAAATAATAAATAATGTAACGGGTAGACAACTACGGAACCCTAACATTGTGCATGGCCCGACACGCAGGCGGCCAGCGCTTTTTTCTTGTTATATATGTTACAACGTTGCGATATATTTCAGATTTGAAAAATGGCCAACTGGGAATATTAATGTAAATATGTCGAAGTTAACCCAGATGCATCTTACGTACTTATTCTCCTGGTTCGCGGACATACCTATACTGTGCGTTTAAGAGACGCCAGTACAATCACTATCATTATCAATATTTTCTTATTAATACTGCCTACAAAATAATAGTGGCTTAGTTAAGCTGGAAATCAATAGCAATTAAGAGGCATCGATCGAGGAGAGTCCTCGCTTGGAGTAAGTACTCTTGACTCGAGGGCGCTGAGCGGCGGGCACTCGTGCCGTACGGCACATTGCGATGATAATTACCAAACAAAACAGGTGTGAAAAACGTTTCTTATGCGTTCAATATTACTTCATAATAGGCATGATTACTATTTTTTTCTCATTGCTCATCTCATTCAAATGTTTGTATGGGACCAACACAAAAGACGAAAATAAGAAGCAAAGTACAGAATAGCGGAAGGGCACTGAAAACGCCCCAAACTGATTGACAGTCCTTGTACTACCGTTGTATGAAAAAAAGGGAATTTCTTGTTTTGCTCCATGAAATTTAATATTGCGTTTATGTACATTATTCTCTATTTCCTATTCCTACTTTGTACGCATATTAATTGCCTATAGGTGGTCGGTTTTTAGGGTTCCGTAGCCAGAATGGCTAAAACGGAACCCGGCCGGCGGCGGCGGCGGTGGCGGTTTCGGTCTGTCTGTCTGTCCATATGCCACAGCCGGTTTCTTCGGAGACTATAAGCACTACAATTATGAAATTTGGTAGGCAGAAACCGCTAAAAGTGATGAGAAAATAGGAAAAAAAAAATTTTAGGGGGGCTTTTTTAATTATACATGTAACCAGAAATAAAATAGTAGTTTATGCAACTGGTACATAATGAGGGGCATTAAAACACGAGTGTGTTTTATAAAACGAGCCGAAGGCGAGTTTCATAATAAGGTCACACGAGTGTTTTAATGCCTAATTATGTACAGTTGCATACACTACTTTATCTACATCCATATATTAAATCCTCTTTCATGTGTTTCGTGTGGGCACTTCTCGCCGGCGTGCGCCATGTTTGCGTCGACAGGCCGGCCCGCGCCTCCGCCGCCAGCCCGCAGCTGTGTCTTAATTTTGTACGTGATCTCGTTAAAGTGTTACATTTCGTGATCTAATAGGGGACGCACGCAACAGCCGCACAGTATATTATAAAGCGGGGTCTTATCTACGGTATTTGAACTTATAAAAGAGGATTTACTATATGGGTGTAGATAACATTTTTAAGGGGTATTTTTGGATAGGCCTTTAAAAATAATATCGAGGTTACTATGAATGTTTTCCATTTAAGTCAATTGTTGGTGAGATATTAGCTGCCAAATTTGTACAAAATGTGTCCCCCCCCCCCCCCCTCTAATTTCCAAACTATGAAGATTAAAATTCTGAAAAAATTGAGGTGGTGTACAATAATAAATACTTTCAACGAATTTTAGTTTGAACAAGATAGGATTAAGGGTTTTTGAGTTATCACTGAAAAACTGTCTTGCTCAAACAAAAGGATGTAAGTGATGGGACTTCCCTATGAAGATACGACCTTTTTTTATTCAAAGTATGGAACGGATCCCTTCATTGTGCGTGATCCAACACGCACTTGGCTGGTTTTTTATATTCGTTTTTTAACTGTATATACTTATTGTTTAGTCCACATTAAGTGTACATAATACATATAATTATTAATAATATTATACATAATAATTATGTATTTCATGAATACTATTGTAACTTTATAACTATTGAGTAAGGTAATTTTGTCTGCTGTTAAACTGAATATTTTACGAATTCATTACATTTATATTCAGTCAACCAAAATAATGACTGAGTATATATAGACGAGTCGGTTAACTTCAAACTCAGATACATCCACTGTAACCACTTGGGAGATTATTGAAGAAAAGTGATAATTCGGTGATTTGAAAGGCAGATTATTTTTATTATGGCTAAAGCATTGAAAAAACGATCCTGTTCGACAAACTCACCTTTAAAAAGCATCTAAACTAGTGTATTCTTTTCGAAAAAAAAAATTGATTGGATTTACCTTCATTTGATATAATCGAATGCAATTTATCTATCCTCGAAATAACTCAATGTGGATTTGTATAATTTTGATTTAACAGACCTGGATTTATCTAGATTTGAAAAAATACTGACAGCCATATTGAACAAACTTCTTTCGCTGCTAATTGGCTTTGATGGACTTGCCTTCATGTGAAATAAACTGTCATATGGATTTACCTGATTTTGATAAAATATTGTGATCTTAACTTTATTTTTCTCAAAAACTACACGAAATTATACTTAACCCATGAAATAGAAACAAAATCAATTTCTTAACCTTTTATTATATACAAAAATCTTTAAAAATGTCAGAAATGGATTTACCCGAGTTTGAAGTTAAGAGGAGGGGTAGGGCAAGCTCTCTCAATACAAACTTTGTGCAGGATTTACTTCGTTTGTGTTTGCATTAAAGTTATGATTTTTGGTCAGTATGCTTATTTTTCTGATAGCTATTTCGTGATGTAAATTTTTTTTTATTAACTTTTTTTTCATATATGCGAAGATCGTGATGTGAAAATTTTCAAATATTTCAAAATATTAGATATATCTAATATTTACAACCAAAAAAAATATTATATTTGTTAGTGCCAAAACCGACGAATAAAACGTGCACAAAGTTTGTACGGGGAAGGCCTTGCCCTACCCTGCGCCTTAACCGACTCTAGTCATCCCTACATTTTTTTTTTCAAATCAAGATAACAAAATTGAGCTGGTAACTTGATTCAAACCTTAAAAACAAAATAGAAATAACCAAATTTAGCGGGAAAATGTACGCATAAACAGCGAGATCACTGATAAAATGTAAACTTGATAGCTTATTTAAAAACCGGCCGACTACGGAGAGGTAAATGCCTGATAAGTATCTTGTTTGAGGCAAGGGGAGTGCCGACAAAGAGCCGTATCGTTGTTTTTCAGCCTGAGAAGAGCGCAAAAGGCTGCGTGGGTAGCCCAAGTTAAAAGCACACAGCCGCCCTTTGCAACGTGTTAGCTTTAAATTCCCTGACATTTACTATCTAATCGTTTTAGTCATAAACGTTCATAAAACACAATTTTAGCAACAATGCCGCTAAAATGTTTTAGTTTACGATACGCAGACACACAGCGAGCGTACGCGGGTCGAGAGCGGGTCGTATTGTTGGGGCGTTAGGAATGTAGGTACCTATCGAACAACGCGGGCCACGTACACCAGAAAATCGTCCCGCCCTGTGCATGTGTTGCGCTTAAATAAGGGGGAAAGGTCTTTTCAAAGCAATAGTGAGGCTATTACTGAACCAGTCAGTTACATTTTTAGCCTTGCAGTAACTTTCTATCAGGTAAGACTAGGCCAGTACAGCTACTACTCAGCTGTTCGTAAAAAAAAATCGATAGGTAGCGAATTTTTTTAAACGATGTCTCTTTGCTATGAAATCGCTGGTTGAATTAACCTCGACGTCTACTCTGACTGTAGGCGTACTTGGGTATCAACAAAACATCTTCAATAGTCACCGGTCTGTTATGAGTTTCTTAATATATTCTAAATATAAATATATTCTAAAGTTACGATACCAAGCATAGTAATGCCAAAAGGCGCTCGGTCACCGAAATGAAAGTTTTGCCGCCTTGAGCCACTTTCTGTTAATAAAATTGTCACACTAGGCGCTCAACTGCCTCCACACTGTGGCAGCGATTTTAACCGGACCGTCCACCTAATTGTAAACTTGAACACACATATGGAACTCCAAACAGGACATTTAAATGTTATTTCTACTTTTCTACTCGGAATCACAAGCTCTTTCGATCCAGGTGAGAGATAACATACATTTCCAACATCTTATCTAAAAATTATTGAATATCTAGTTATAATGTGTAGGTACGACGTACATGCAATGTAGCCTGTTAGTACTGGCTACAGAATAACCTAGTCACATTTAAATTTGTATAGTAACCGTTCCACGGTTTGTTTGTTTACTTTGGTATAATCATCATCATCATCAGCCTATCTGCGTCCCACTGCTGGGCACAGGCCTCCTCTCATAGATGATTAATGGTTTGGTATAATGTCAGTCAAGTAATCAAGTAATTTATTGCTTTCATGTTGTTTATGTTACATAGATGACAATAGTTAATAAAAGTACTAAACATGAGCCCTGTAAGGGCATCGCAACGGTCTTAAAACTAACTTATAACTAACAGTCAGTCGATCAATAGTAGTGCTGTAAACAACACTTAATAAATTCCTTATACGTTATCCTGGTTTATCTGCGCTAATTCTCTGCTAAAATAGTTTACTTAATAAAAATTGAGAGTACAAATTTAAATGTCCGCCCGCTTACATTAATTCGGTCTACCAATAAGAAATGGCATTGGCCGAACAGTTTTTTTTTTTAATTAAAAATGTGGTTGTTCTTGACGAGCATCTAGCCAGGGAGAAAAGATGAGGCCGACGGTGAAGGTTAGTTCGGGTTCGGTAGCTCTAGTATAAGTTTTTTCGAAACATTAACTAATTCGAACACGTTTGCGTTTTGTCTCAAAATGTATGAAAACGCTCTCACCGAGTTTGAAATACACGCGTTCATCGGTTAGCAACAAATGTTATACTCGCTGTTTTAGTTTCCACTAGTGACCACCAGAAGCGCTGTCCACTTTTCATACCACTTTCATACATTTTGAGACAAAACGCAAACGCGTTCGAATTAGTTAATGTTTCGATAAAACTTATACTAGAGCTACAGGTAAAAGGAATTTCAACCAGTTAACTAATTCGAACGCGTTTGCGTTTTGTCTCAAAATGTATGAAAACGCTCTCACCGAGTTTAAAAATACGCTCGTTCATCGGTTAGCAACAAATGTTATACTCGCTGTTTTATTTCCACTAGTGACCACCAGAGGCGCTGTTCACGTTTTCATACCACTTTCATACATTTTGAGACAAAACGAAAACGCGTTCGAATTAGTTAATGTTTCGAAAAAACTTATACTAAAGCTACTGGACAGGATGGTACTCAGCCGTACATCTGCATGTCTGATGGAAGAGTTGTATTTTAAAGTTAGGTGGAACATCTCTTATGAGTTGTGGCCCGCCCTAGTCCCGGTATGTGGTTGTGGCTGGCCGCTGCGATGCCGGGGACAGCTCCGTCTTACAACCAGTGACAATAACAGCTCGGCTAATTCAACTCTCGTAACACTTCTACTAGAATCCTAGCGGAAACGGTAAATAACTTGCGTTACTCATCGCTCCTTTAGCAACAACTAGCAAATAAACTGAGCTAGGTACTTATTGCTAAAAGAGAAAACAGCAAATTCTTTTAGTCACTTATCGCCCCTGGAAAAAGCAGCAGTTATCTAAGTTGTATTGGGTATTTTTATTTACAAACCGTATTAACCAAAAGACTTTTATTTAATTTAAACGGAAAGATATTTTCATATAGCTGGTTCTAATTTACATTTATACTTACAGTTGAAACGAGTATTTGTGAACTCAGTTTTGCATCCTAATATTACGTAAAGCTTATGCAGAATTTAACTCAGCATAATTTGCACAAAAAAAAACACGTCCCTTTGATATTAAACGCATGTTATCGACCAGTCTAGTGGTTAAGCGACTCTGCCCACAGTCCTGGTTTCTAATGCCGGCAAGATATTCATGTGACGGGCAAAAATAATTGTTGTTTTGGATATTTTTTTTCTAAGTATTTATATCAATTGGATATATTGTCGTCTAGTACCAATAACGCTAGCCATATTGCGCTTACAATCGATCTAACTGTGACATGTGCAAGACTGTCCTCTAATATTTATTTTATACCCACGTTAAATTTATGACAGATGTTATTTTATGCAATGAAACAAAAATTAAAACTTTGAAACAGCAAGAACAAGAAAAATGAAAAGTCAAAAGGACTTGTAAATACAAATTGGAATGAAAGAAAATGTATAAAACAAGAGCAAGTTGAAGACAGGCCAATCCGAACTCGTGGCTCGTCAATCAGCCGCAAAAACAACCACCAAACAATTGCTAAGCGAAAATAGGAATTGTTGAATTTGTTTTGTCATCCGCCCCTGATTTGTTTGACAACTTCAGAACAGACCAACTTTCGTTAACACAGAGTGAAGACGAGCCTAAGTAATTTGAAACGGAAATGGCCGGCATCGAAGCATCCGATTTGGATACTCCCGGTTCTGTGGCTTTTTGTAATGAATTTGCTCAAATGTGTATAGCAATGAGAGTTGGGGAGTGAGGGAATGTTTGTAATTTGCATTTTGTGATTGGAAGTCTCGGGCACACCTGAGCCGTTTGTCAAGCCGTGCCTGCCTTGTGTAAACATCAAATATGTAAGGAATAATTCATTGCGGTCGCTTTTAGGATTTTACGTTCGAGCTGTTTTATGAGAGTTGTGAATGTTTTAGATTGGGGCGAGAGGCTGAGCGGGGAGGTACTGAGCTCCAGCCTTAGTAAGTCGAGTGTTGGAATCGCGGCTAAGGCATAGCTGGCGACTTCTCTTAATACAGATGAAAATGTTGAGTACACTTTTTAGTAGATATTTAAGTATCGCGCTTGGATTCTTGGGCAGTTGGAAAGTACCCAACGTCATCGACGTCCATTCTGTAATAGTAGAGGTAGTCTTGAAAAGAAACTGGTAGGAAATAGAAAAATAAAATGAGACCTAACTGCGGAGATTAAAACCAGCTAGCTGGTTACGTAATTCTGCTGCTTACGGCAGGTAGATCTGTCACTTTTAGTGATGAAAATTAAATAAAAGTCAACTTTACACACGCCAAACAACGTAAATTTATTTATTTAATTATTTATTTATTTGAATCAGGCAACAAGGCCCATATTTACCTACATATACCTTACAGACTAACATACATATCTATAAAATACTTAAAAACTCCCTCCCTCCCTTAAAGTAATCATCCCTCTGCTGGGTGGACATGATCAATAACATCAATTAGGTACATTCATACGAGCAATAATTATTGTGAACCGAAATCGGGAAAAAGAAAAATTGTTAAAATAATAAAACTTGATGAAAAATGTTTATAAAGGAAACATTGTTTTCATTAACTTAACATTTGTGTGATGAGGGGCGGGTTATAAAGATCGTAATTATTTTTAATTTCAATTGTATTCTTATGTTTTTTACTTGACTCATAATATAATAATAATAATAATAATAGCGAAGAGTCTCGACCAACACCTCAAGAGACTCTCGCTAGATGGCTGGGTCAAGGGTCAGATTCAGAAGGCGGTACTCCTGGACACGGCGCGGATAGTCAGGAGGTTCCTCTCTCTGTCGCCCTGACCACCGGTAGCTTAGGCCCTGCCTCGCTGCCGGCGGCACTCTAGGCTAGGTTTTTATAACGTTTTTATGTTTTGTAAGTGTATTTTAATATTTTACTTTTTATAGAAATGTTATACTAACCTAGGCTAAGAAAAGAAATAAATAAAGAGAAATAATAATAATGGTGTATCCCTTGCATTTCATTAAATTGTCAAAAGGGCCTCTACGTGTTGGCTATGTGGTACTCGATGGCACTTCGGTACCTCGGTACTTCGGCTCCGCGCACGCCTCCCAAAGGTCCGGGACACCATTGTCCCGTGAACGGGAAAGACATAATAATATTTGTGAAATATTAAAGGAAGACACAATACAATGAAAACGTCGCATCCTCTTCCTACTTAAGGAGACTTTGAAAGATCAGCGGGGTAATCACGTAACTTTTCGAACATACGGTACGATCGATCTAAATGTCAAATCCCATACTATAAAAATGACGTTAAAATATGTCTAACGTACGTTCGAAAAGTTACGTGATTACCACGGAGTCGATTGCATAATAACAAACAATATTTATGAAATAATACTTTCTCATACGTTTTGTTATTCATTTGTGTTAACTTACGTTTGTAGTTTACACTTACTGACCGCAAACATTAATTACTATTGCAGAGAATATGAAACCAAAAACTATTCAAAATCCAAACTAAGTACAGTTCGCAAAATAAAGGACAATTTCCACCAATTCCGGCTCGCATCGCATCGGATCGGAAAGGATACTCGAACGGATGCGGCGACAGCCGAATGATTGGAGAAAATAATCATTAAACCAGAAGAGCAAAAGGAAAATTGGATTAAAGATTTATGGCGAAAACGGCGTAAAGTTGGTTCTATACACTTCATAATGATTTGAAATGAGATATGACAAAATCTGAGATTATTACTGGACTATGAAAACTGCACTAAAATACCTGAAATTCATGTCACACGTATGTTCTTGCACGTAACCAACACCAAACAAATCAATTTTTCTTCTAAATCCAAGTATGAGTGACGTCTGCAGTGCATGCGCATCAGGAGTATTGTGAGTGAAGTTTTAAACTTCTTACTTAAAAAACAGCATGTTTTCCATATCCATGAATTTTTACAACAACATTAATAACGCTAAGAGAAAATAATGTTTTGTACTTAAGTAAGCGTTAATAAATAATGCTATATCATCTATTTTGTTTTTTACTAAGAAACTTTTATAAGAAGATTTAAGTCAATAGCTGCAAAATAAACTTTCTTAGTACACGTTTAGTTTCCAAATAGCATATCTTCAGAGGTTTAGGCTCTGGGCTGTCTTTCAATGGTTGTGTCAGTAACGCAAGAGTTTTATAATACCTTCCACAGTAATGAAGTAAATATACGGTCTCGAACCGCATATACAAAGATACAAACGCGTACTCTGCGGTCCACTTCAGTGCATAACCGACCGCCGCGGAGTATATTCCATTCAGTTTATCAATTAATCGGTATTTCGATAATGCAGTTTCAATTCAGTAACCAAACATGCCCTTGGAGCCAATGATGCAGAGCTTGCTCAAAGCAAACGTTAAAACCGTAGCGAAACACGTCCCTTCTACAGGAACTCTGCGAGGTTATACCCTCAATAATAGATGCGACGACCTAACTTCGCGCCAGTACCGACACTCTAGCTCGCAGACTATAACCCACAGAACGACGCAACACGCGCGTACAGGCAACCCAAACTAAACCACAAGCTTAACTCCTTAAGGTAGGAATTAGAAGCAGGAAGATGAAAAAGATTTCGTCTCAAACCCTGGCGCACCTTCTTGAATTATATATGTGTTAAAAGCTTAATACACTTAATAGTCGAGTAGTATGTGGCACATAATATTTTTCCACTAACAATGAGTTGTTAGTTCATTGCAGCACCAAGCTTCCCTGGATAAAGTACGGGGAAGATTTAGAAAATCTCTTCTGAGTTGCCAACCTGCTAAAATAAAATATATGTTTACATAAATTTAATTTAGGTAGGTAATGAAGATTTGTAAAAATAGTTAGACTTCAAACATCGGTAGAATTTAAAAGATTATACTATTTACGTACCTATATTACCTTTTAGTACTATTTATTAATTTTTAAAGAGTTCCACTGTAGCTCCATTATGAGATCGACTGGATGGTGTTAAATCGAATACATAAACTATATTTATTACGTGAAAGTTTGTGCCGATGTTAGTTCATCTTAATCTACCAATCGAAATATGACAAAACTTTCCAGTAATATATCTTACACATCAATATAGGTTATAAAACAAGTTTAGAAGCATGCAAAATGACGGGGTGAAATTAATATCAAACTTAATAAAGTGCTAAAACATCATTTTCATACAATAATTATGTGCACACGGTTTTGCTGCCCCCAGCCAGTAACTACGCCAGCTTTTCCTGAAATAAATTGTATACAAAATGTAAGTGTTGTTCGTCTCCTTTCATGGAAGTATAGTCGGCCTCGGCGCGCTTTATGATTCCCGCTCGTTATAATTTGAGACATGTTCTTAATTAAGCGGCCGGTATACTTCTGTTACTGTTGCCATGATACATCGCTGGAAATAAAGGTCCACACGGGCTTTAATGAGCAGTT
The DNA here is from genome assembly GCA_951800055.1 of Cenopis cana. Lineage (NCBI taxonomy): Eukaryota > Metazoa > Arthropoda > Insecta > Lepidoptera > Tortricidae > Cenopis > Cenopis cana. Next base: position 407,569 of record OX637479.1, on the reverse strand, counting down.
TGAAATATGGATAGTTAGCATTTAAAGTGTACGAGTACCTATAGGACAGTCGCAGTATAAGTAAGTTACCCATGTGTGGGACGCAACTTGCGAGGACACACTTGCTCCACCCACCTCAGTGGTACCAGTATTCGGTGTAGTGCGGCGGCTAAGGCGGCCGAAAATCTAAAGAGCCACAAATACAGGGGTCTCGGCTCAGAATACATTTTGCCTTTTGCCGTTGGGACCCTCAGCTCGTGGTGAGTAAGAGATTGATCGATACAACTGGTGACCGAAGTGCTGGCAGCTTCTTCGCTCAACGCACTCGTATTCCAATACAGCGCGGAATTGCTGCCAACATCTTTGGTAGGTACCATTTTCTAGGTATATTTTAGTTTTAAATTAGATATATTTAATTTTAATTTTGTTACACCTATATTCAGATAATATGGCATAATATTGAAAGCGTCAAATAATGGGTCTAACACTGAAAGCCATCGCTTTTTAGCGATAAACACCGCCGCCGGTTGTTTTCTAGGTCCAATTTTTTTGTTGTTTTTAGGGTTCCGTACCCGATGGGTCCAAACGGAACCCTATTACTGTCACTCCGTCCGTCCGTCCGTTCGTCGGTCCGTCATCTGTCACACAGGTTTACAGCCAAACGGGGAGATACAGTCTTTCAAATTGTCCCAGTGTATAAGCATCTTGTTGACCAAAACCTATACAAATAAACAAAACTAATTTTTAAAAGTTTTTAAACTTAATTTTGAGGTTGGTTCGGAAGCCTAAATGTGCGAGATCCGACTCACAAGTTGGCCGGTTTTTATTATTTTCTATTAGTGTGCAAATAAAGATATTTGTTTTGTATTTATAAAAATCTAAGCGTTATAATAAATAACGCCAAGCTATTCGACCACATGGCAATAAAACCCCATAAACCAACCCCTAACCGCCTCATTCAAGAAAGTCATTAGGACGCAACTAGCGAATATTCATAGTTGAAGAATTAAAACGATTAACGTTTCCGAGTCGCCGCCAAGGGCCCTCGCTAATGTATTTGCATCTCATAAGACACCATGAATACGCAATGAGGGGAATTAGCCCTGACTTCGTCATTTTTACTCTGCTTGGTATTTCGGATGTTGTGTTTTAGTTTCGGGCTCTGAATATGAATTATAATAATGAGCTGTTATACACGATGTCCCAGAAGTCGACGTTGTCCCTTCGAAGGCTGATAGACCAGCTCATGACGCACCAGAATAACGTAACATGACCTTAGTTAAAAATCTTTAGTTTTCCACACTAACCTGGGTAGTTATACTTTAATAATTGCTAATTTTATGTAGTTTTCAAAATGGTAAAATACAATATAGCGAAAACTAAAGATTTTTTACTAAGGTCATGTTACGTCTACATTATTGTACTGTAGCTGTTTTTTGCGGTACTTTTTTTTATTTTTACTTTTTATTCATTTTAGCCTGAGGTTGAGTAAATAATGCCTCCCTTATTCATGTCTCATACCACTTTGCCCTGTTTTGAGCTGGTCTAATCGATATTTATTTTATAACTTTATGATATTTATCTCTTGTTGTATTGCATTCCGTGGGTCACGTACGGTGCTGTCTGAAAACCAGCGCTGTAGGTGTTTAACACCTCAACATAATGCTGAGACAGCAACCGATTTGCTGCCGCGAAGACACACATTATTTTATATGTTCTGAGTTTTATACGTCTATTATTTTTTGTATCTGTGTGTCTTTTGTGCAGTAAATAAATGTTTCTTCTTCTTCTTACGTTATTCTGGTGAGTCATGAGCTGGTCTATCAGCCTTCGAAGGGACGACGTCGACTTCTGGGACACCCTGTATATTCCCTTTCTTCCTATCGCACTTACACGTAATAGTAAGAGACAAGTTATATACCTATGTATTACCGCATTACACGCAAGCAAGTACATATGTAGTAGTGAATAAAAAATGAATAAAATGAACTTTATTCTGTAAGTAGGCCGCAATGGCACTTTTACAAGTCAAACCCTACTAGTGTTATTATGTCTACAGTGTTCTGTAAGGTGGAAGCTCTTCCCAAGTTGGGCTGCTCCAAATATACTAGAGATTCCACTGTGCTACTATTTACCTCTTTATACTTTACTTCTTCTTACTATGTTTATTATAATAGAGTTAGTTCACCAAAGACTACATTATTGCCAAAACATCCCTACACAGAAGCTGTAATTACTAATTTTCTCGGAACTCTCTCTTAATTCCACTGGAAACTACATTAATCTACGAACATTTTAAAACAATTACGGACAAACCGTTTTTTCCGGCTGTTGCGAGTTTACGGACTTCAGGTTAGATTAAATTTTAAACAATTATAACAGACGTAATTGCTGCAACCGTAAATGTATCCTCGCCGTCCCAGCGAGCGCCGGCGCAGCGCGGACACTCGCCGGTTTACCCGCTTAGATGTGTGCTAAGTTTTATTTATTTAATCATTTATTTTAGGCATATATGGCCTTTCATTTATTTTAGGTACCTATTAATTACCTAAGTCATATTTGCAATGCATTATTCAGGGTCCATGTTGTTCCAATGTTAATGGGTAACATCTATAATTAGTAGGTATGTACCATGGATTGCAATAAATAAATTAATAATACAAATACCTTAAAGACTCAGTAACATACATATCATTTTATTTCCCAAGTATGCTCCGTCAAAGTGGCCTAAAAGGTTGACAAGACTGATTAGATACACCTAATGTTGTCAATGATTGCACCACAGACCAAATTTTTCTGAAGAGAAAAAAAATCGTACGTGTTGGTATCACTTGATACCAACACGTACGATTTTTTTTACTACTTAGGTAATAAATGTTTATGTCGGTATATATCTGTATAACATAAAGCAATTTAGAGAGCCTAGCTTATTTATTGGCTAATATATTATGAGCGTAATTTATTGTTTATTCTATTATGTAAGGACATGATTGTTTCGTTGCTAGTTCTAAGACTTTAAATATAAATCGTATTTTACGCCTTTTTGATTGTGATGATGATTGATGAACCTATCTTGACATATTACGATCTTTGTTATTCACAATACAATACAATACAAATACTCTTTATTGTACACCTCACACAAAAGGATCAGTTACATATAGAAACAATAAATCAACATGTAGGTAAAGGTAGACAACAGGCGGCCTTATTGCTAAAGAGCGATCTCTTCCAGATAACCTTTGGATAGCGGAAAAAAGAACATTAATTATGCAGTGGGTGGTGCACAATATAAATAAGTGCTTACTATTACTAATGGTAAAGAGGATAATCACATTTTTTGATTAAAGTTTTTATTAAAAAATATGTGACCTAATTTTAAAGAAAATAAATGACCACCGCAGTTAAGGCATTTTCCGTGAAAAGAGCGTCTATATCACAGTTTCTAGACAGGCGGGGCGGTTCCCAGACGCCATGCTGACATGCTTTGCGACATTGTAAGGAGATAACGAGCGGATATAGTACATTACTGCAGAGACCAGTAAGTAAGCCATCCTGGACGAGTATGAGTTAGCCGGCCGAGCCGAAGGCGAGGTCCGGCTATAATACGAGGCCAGGATGGCACTTACGGTCGAAGCTTGTATAGTGCTTTTCTCAAAAATAAAACAAATTGTATGAACAACGGTTAATAGTACCTGCATTCTGACCAACTTGTATTTTCATGTTCCGCTTTCCACTTGATGAACTTTTTATAAATGGTCAAATACCACCTTAGACTTGGGTGGAAGTAATTTTTTCAGTACCTAGTGCGATCTGTGTATGTATCGCAATCTGATTCATCTAAACTCATTTTTAGCAATTATACTTCTGTATATATTAATTAAATCAATGAAGTCAATCCCGTCAAAATACAATGGCAACTTTTTTTAGCTAGATGTTGTGTTAAGACACTGATATTATGCCACAACCCCAATAGAATAGATTTATAAAATCGTATTTAAATAATCGTAAATAAAATCGTATTTATTTTATGTTTACTATCAGTATTTAATTTCATTTAATCTATTCATGTTAATTTCTAAATTAGTCTCGAAATAGTTAAAAACATGATTGAACTGTATTTCTCGCCAATACACATCGTGCAATACGGACACGTCAACCTCCATGGTAGCTACATTTTTTTAAATGTCAATTACTGCCAACTTTTATCTTCTAGTTCTAAATTCAAATATTATGATATGTAATGGGATTTACATACTTACTTCCTGGACAGTAGGTGTGATTTCCTGGACACTTCTGGTAACTATCCAGGATGAGTCACTTTCGGATACTATCTTCACAGATGTTATGAGAACATTTCATACTATTTTTGAGAAAATTACGTTACGTAAGGTTGGGGACACACTAAGCGCTCTGCTGGTGGTACATCTGTATTATGCTATACGTAGTTTGCCGATATTCTCATTCCCAAAATACTGCTGCCAAATTTTGCAGCATCAGGTAGCGATAGAATGTAATCGTCATTTTATATAACTAGTCGATCTTATTCAATTATAAATTAATCCCTGCCTTTTTAAAAGGGCGTCATTTGACAAACTTAACGTTAAAGTGAGAACGCTGCCGCGTAGCCAGCTTGTGGATGGCTCGCGGAGCTGAAATTTGTGTGTCATTCCCAGAAAAGTGTGACCCGGGAACCTTAATTTTTCTCGTGTCGCGTGACGCGTCAGTGTGTTAAATCTGCTAAGCACTGAACTGAACGTAACGTATAAGGCGACTTCCTGACTTGGCGGGGCGGGATCGATATGTGACAGTTTTTTCTTTGACGTAAACTTACTGACGTCGCAAAGATTCCAAGTTGACGGAATACTGTCAGTATTACATTTGCGCAGTAGTAATATCATGCGCAGAAATAAACCAGTACTGCCTTTATATCGTCCCGCTACCGCGCATCCCGCGCCAGTCAGGAAGCACACATTTAAATGTAGGGGCGTAGTAAAAAGTAGTACAGAGTTGACTGACAGCTGAGACTGACATTTGACAGTTGTCTCATATCGTACCGCCTCCGCACCGACAAGTCAGGAAGTCGCCTAAGGCGACTTCCTGTAGCTCTAGTATAAGTTTTTCGAAACATTAACTAATTCGAACGCGTTTGCGTTTTGTCTCAAAATGTATGAAAGTGGTATGAAAACTTGAACAGCGCCTCTGGTGGTCACTAGTGGAAACTAAAACAGCGAGTATAACATTTGTTGCTAACCGATGAACGCGCGTATTTCAAACTCGGTGAGAGCGTTTTCATACATTTTGAGACAAAACGCAAATGCGTTCGAATTAGTTAATGTTTCGAAAAAACTTATACTATAGCTACTGATTTGTCGGTGCGGAGGCAGTAAGATATGAGAAAAGTGTCAAATGTCAGTGTCAGCTATCAGTCGACGCGATACCATTTTTTACTACGACCCTACATTTAAATGAGTGCTTCCTGGCTGGCGCGGGCTGCGCGGTAGCGGGACGATGCGAAGGCGGTACTGCTACGCTTCTGCGCATGATATTACTACTGCGCAAACGTAAAACTGACAGTATTGTGTCAAGTGAGAATCTTTGCGACGTCAGTAAGTTTACGTCAAAGAAGAAAATGTCACATATCGATCCCGCCCCGCCAAGTCAGGAAGTCGCCTACGTTTAAATGTTATGAATGACAAATCTAATTCCTCAAAGCTTCCTACACTGTGAGAGACACTCCCCGTTAACACTCCAGTTCCAAAATGTATAATCTAAGCCATAATTCTCTATCCAACCTGGCTTAAGAGATCCAAACCAATTTCCCGAGATGAAACCTGTAAGAAATCTCCGACATTTCTCTTGCATCCGTCACACGGCCGGGCCCATTCATTAGCGCCATTTTTTACAGCAGGTGCGCGCAAATATGATATATTTCTATTTCGAAGTCGACTGAACGATGGCCCGATTTGTACGGAATTCGATTTACGTTTTAATCAAGATCAGATACCATTTCACTTAACGTATTGGGTTGTTATCAAAATTACATTTGGTACGCGTACCTACTATCCGCCTCTTTCTAATCAACGGAACCCTCAACAGCTACAAACTTAGTCTTGAGGCTACTTCCTATCTTTTCGGTGGGAAATGCGGTATTTTACAGCGCATAAAACATTTAAAAAAACTATTAAACCAGCTCGTCACATGATTTAAAACACCGATTTTTTTTTTAATGTTTTCTGATTTCGTGTCTCGTTTTTTCGTCAACTTTTTTAACTTTAATGGAATTCATACATCGGACAAATCTATTCGAAGGAAATGTGGCAAACGTGCTAGAAATGGCATTAAGAGGTAGGGACCTAATTTATGCATTCAGTATTCATTTATTCACCATAAAGTAATATGTGCATTACATGGTATGTCAACTGGTTGCCATGAAAGATTAAAAAATCGTCATAGACAACTGGTTGTGAAACACAGTTGCGATGGCGGCCGAAAGGGTCATTTACAATAACAATTAAATTTATCAATATAATGTGTATACACAATATAATACACAATATAATATGTTTTCTGTTCATGCATGTTATTTTCAAGTCATTCCTAATAGACTCTGTTCGCAAGCAAATCTGTTCAGTCTCCCACGTTAGCTCTTTCAACCAAAAACCAAAACCCACGTACGTCCCTTATTTCCATAAACGGTGAAATAGTGCTGGCAATTATTACGACTATTATACGCCCAAAATGGCGCAACATACAACTTCCGAAGCGGCATAATTCGTTCCAATAATTTAAATTTGCGGCGGCGGGTTGTTTAGGGCAATACAAAATTGCCGTAAGCCCGGGCTCTGACACTGCCTTAATTACGCAGATTTACACACTGACAATAATTTCCGAATGAGAAATGCTCTAATAGTTGTTTTTATAAATCTGCTCAATCAGGCCGCACCTGGGGCAGGTATTAAATTGAGTTCCAGTTGTCTTTGTTGAAAGTTATTTAACTTGTTTTATGTAATGTAAAAGAAAGCCCATGTGTGGGTTTGACAGTCTTATCAGACAGGCCTTTTAGAAGTAGACCTAACTACACAACGGTTGCTGAATACATTTCGTGTGTAAGTAAATAATAACACCGCTACAATACAATACTCTTTATTGCACGCAGCCTCAACAAAAATAACATAGGTACTTTTGCTGTTTATATTTTATTGTGTTCCCGATGCTGAACAAGGTCGCCGGAGTTCCCGAGGGAGCGCTGTGTTGGCAGAGAGGTCAACACAACAAATCTTCAAGTCAATAACGGTCAGCCACGCTTTAGTGATTCTCCTGGACCCGCAAGTATTTATCCAAATATCCACTACTATCAGGCAGATCGTAAACTAGGGTGCCATGGACATAGTAAAAAAATATGCGGAGTGGATACTTAGTAAGTCTAGCATTCCAATTGCACTGCGCCTGCGCTCTTAAGGATGATTCACGCTAGACCGTTCCGTGTCTGAATCCGGGCCGGCCAGTACAAAAAATCGACGGCCGTCGCGCGTCGTGTATCTATTAGAAAACGAGCCGGCCCGGACACGGAACGGTCTACTGTGAATCATCCTTTATAAGCCAAAATCTACAGGCGTGTCTGAAAAGGAAGATAACACTCGTGAACTTAGTAGTATAGTAAAGTGAGTTTACCTTTAAGTAAATGTTACACTACTCGTAGAATAGGGATGTTGACACCAAATAAGAAAATCAATGAATCCTAATTTTCACGAAAAAGGATCAAATTCTCAATCAAATAGCGAAAAAAGTAATTCAAAAGAATAAATAATTACATAATTATAAGTCTTCAAAGTTTTAGGAGGGGGCATTTTCTGCCCTTGTTCCGCAAAACGCACCTCTGTATTGAACGATCGTCATTTACTATGGCGCTCCAGGTCAGTGACGTCACTGATCTGTAGCGCTTTCTCTCTCGAACTAAAGACATTCTAACGGTTGTAGTTTCGTTATTTTTTGAGATATTTGAATGGGAATTTCACTATTTGGCATAGTTTTATGTATTCTTTCGTATGGAGTAGTAATAAATTTTGAGTCAACATCCCTATTAAGTATGCATGTAAATTATCTTAAGCATTGGTCTAAATATTTGTTGGTGAACATTGATTAAATAAATAAAAAAACAAAAAAAACTAACGCTGAAACAAACTCAACGGTCACTGATTTACCTCCAAAAACTCCTTATACTTACTAAGCTATTGACTAAATTGTTTGATATGACTATCGCAACTCAAAGTCCTCCGCCCCCGCAGTTATCCTCTTCTGGTATTATCTAAGACAAACACTGTGTCCCATAGGATGTCTCCACTTGTACGCGGTCTCCGGTACATCAACGAGATGCTCGCATCAGCACCGGAGTGTGATATTTTTGAGAGTACTTCGATGAATATATATGTGTAGAGTGCATGAAGTTCTGTGAGGTGATGGATAAGCGACCGTCTTCTGTATTTTATTGATTAAATATTATAAATTTCGCAGTGTCTTTAGGCTTGAATCCTGTACAACTGTGTATTTTTTTGGAATAAATAAATAAATATGCTTTCTTGCAAGACTGTGTCAACTGCGCTGAGAATGTGTTTCACGTGCGCATTCTGCCCATTCCCAAAGTCTTATTAATATCTTTGGACCTCATCCGAGATACTGACCGGTGCACCTGGCACAAGGTAACAGTTCAAAACAGAACTGAGTGTGCGTCTACTTGAACAAAGCACCATTACAATAAACGGGTATTTGCCCACCGAGCTCCTAATCCCCAAACTTCCGCAGTTCCGAGCCTCATAAAATGTAAAAACAAGCAACCACATAAACTGGGAACAACAGAATATAATAAATAATGCAAAATATAAATTTTAAAGCGCTGTTATGAATAGGGAATCCGAAGTTCGCGTTGTAAATAACGTTTAAGTCGTCCCGTGGTTATCTTTTTACCTTAAAGTGGGTTCTTAGGGGGAATCGTAAATTTCGCCTTAACCCGAAGTCGCGGCGCGGCCGTCGGCCTAAGATAAAATGGCGGAGAAACCCTCTATTCGCGGGTATTCAATTCTATTCAATTCAAATAATTTATTTCAGAATAAATCCATATATAGTTAGTTAATCCATATATGGTTGGTGGTATTAAACGTTATATATGGTTTACAATGATGTTAAATTTAGGACTATTTTTTAAATCAAAATACAAATTGTAGGGACCAAACAAATTTGACAAAACAGCATCAGAATACGATAAAATCAGTTTTAAAAATGCCATCATGTATATTTAAAGCTACAGTTTCGTGACTTGGCGGGCGGTCGGTATTAGCTACTTTAACGTGAGTTTACTGGATGGCGCACAGATTTCCTCACTTCACGGGTTACTGTCAGTATTATATTTGCGCATTAGCATTAGATATCGCCGGCAGCGGGGCAGTCCTAGATAAGAGTGTAATGACTGGATTGACTTGGGGGAGTTGGGGGCAGTGCAGTACCCCTCTTTTAATTAAATCTATGTATGCACGTAGTAAAGAAGCAGTATTGACTCGACTGACATTTGAAATGAAATTTTTTGTGTGACATATTTAGACTTTCTAGTTTTCGGGAACTAGGTTTTCTAGTTGACACTTGACACTGACATTGTACCTACTTCAGCACTGACAAGTGAGCTAGTCGCCTAAGATAGAATTGTCCCAAAAGAATCACAAGCAGGCGAAGGGTTAAACAACACTTATTAAACACAAGCGCAGACACCGGGGCCTAATGAAAACATGGCGAGAGATAAGGTAATGACTATTTTATTATTTAGGGTGGACTTATTAAAATTCACGGAGTAAGCGGCCATTTTTAATTGTCGCTTGTTGAATATTATCAATATAGCGGAAGTTTTTATTTCTATCCCTGTTTAAAGATCATTTAAGAACTCTGTGAAGTGCTGATTTCATCTACTGTTTTAGTCACACTAGTAAATAGTATGTAGATAAGATTAATCATTTATAGCAGTTGAAGGATGCTTAACGACATGACAGTAGCCGATAGCTAAGGAGGTTTGAAAGAACTTGGTTTCCAATTAGATCTCACTTCTTTATGAGATATACTAAATTACCGTGCAAATAACATACAGTATAAACTTATAAAATTTATTAAAATATATATTGAAAACTGGAAACCAGCGTCTCGGCATGCTGTAGCTCCATGAGTGGAGAGAAAAAGAAAAAAAAGGAAAGAAAGGAAACATTTATTCGTGACAAACAAAATACAGACAGCCTAGAACAGAGCCTGTTTAGCTTTGTTTCCAAGTTTCATTTTGTATAGGTAATGTTATAAAGTTATATCATTGATTTCTTTTCCTTCTTCTATATTGACTATCTTCAACTTATACGTAGTTACCTAACCTAAAAATGTTCGAAATGGTCATTGGGTTGGTAGGTTCGATGTCAAATTAATGGAGGTGAAAAGAAGATGTCAACAACTAGGTGTTAAGCTGTTATACATTGGGATGTTTATCTTATCGACTGCAAACTGAAATAAGTCCAATTTGTAGTCCATGCTCATTCAAATGTCATTGGAACAGTTGATCCCCAATGTATTAAAACGCTGTACTGTAAGGTACATAAGAAGTGAGGGCAAGCCCCGCTGTCGACAGTCCAGGCGCTGCAATATTCATGGCCAGCGCTGTGCTACAGACTAAGATGCAACTAGAGAAAACTGACCGAGACACAAGTGAGCAGCGGTAGACTTATAGATTTCGGTCCTTTTTGAAATGATAGCTATAGCTAATGGACTGTGGATACGTCTGTACATATATACTCCTTGTGATGTGCCGGTGCTAGTAAAATTGGATCGGGAACCTAAGCACCCTCAATGCTGTCGACAATATTGCCTATGTTGCCTCAATTTTTGATATTTTAGCATTTTTTCCACTACCCAATGGTTGTCTGGAAGAGATCGCTCATTAGCGATAAGATCGCGAATTGTGTACCGTTTTAGAACTTAAGTTTATTAACTGTTTTCTTAAACCATGTAGAATATTTGTATATTGTATTCTATTGTATTGTTGGCGGCAACTTTGGACTTTTGACTTTTTTTGGGAATTACACGCGTGCGTAACACGACACGCGTCAAGAAAAGACCCTTTGAAGTTGCAAATGAGAATATTGTAGTAAGATAAAATAAACCACCGTCAGACAATCAGAGCAATCCCATTTTTAATTTAAAAAAATAAAGTTCATGGTTTTAACCTTATTTATTCAGAAAAACGATTTGTAAAGGAAAAAATAATTAATAAGAAATATAATAACTAAAGTTACTATTATTGGTATTCGCTGTCGGATAAAAAATCTTTCACTGTTAACGTGGACAGGGGCGACTCACTCGCGTGACGTCATCGCGCCGCTCAAAAGTCAACCTTAGGGTGACTTTCAATGCGATAGAAAGTGATGTAGCGAGTGATGCGCGTGCGATAGAAGGAGATGGCCAAGCGTAGGCACTATTAGGCACGTTTGGCTTGCCTCGCGCGGATTTGTTAACAGTGAGGCTTCTGTACGTATAATAGTACTATTACTTATTCTGTGACTTGGAGCCAACTCAACATTCGCACCCAAGAGCGCTTTTTATCATATTTTATAAAATTTAAGACCGTTGTCTTGGCACGATGTGAACAAGTATTTATTCATAAGAAACTGGAATGTGTCCGCTGCTTCGTTACAATGTTGTTCTGAACTTTAATAAGGTTTTCAAGAGTGCTGTCAATTTATAACGAATCCACCGCACCTGCGGCGCTGAGGGCAATGATTTACTAAATCTATGTTTTGAAAAGTTTTTTTACAACCCCGTGTAATTATGGGTTGGGATAACACCATCTTTCTTTTTTCCTGTAAATATTGAATGAATGAATGAATGAATGAATGAATAATAATATTGGGTTAGTTAAGTCGACTATGACTACTAGTTACCTGAATATTGCTTAGAAAAGAGGACAAATTCAGGCATACTCCCTTTTATTTACTACGGCGGGGTAATCACGTAACGATATGTACTACCGTTGGTACGTATTTAATGTCAGTTTTAGTATGGGATTTGACATTTAAATCTATCGTACTAACGGTCGAAAACGTTACGTGATTACCCCGCGGGTATAAGACAGCAACAATTTTAATCTTAAACTAACTACGACAAAGTTCGTATGAATTGACCAAGCTATCATATTACCAAAACTATAGCGGTCACATAATAGGAATTTGTATTTGTTATGTTTCTTTGACTTCTTGATGTGTATTAGTAAAAAACCATTTTCAGTAAAACCAGCCATGCACAGCGTAGAACAAGAAAATCAAACCCATAGAGTAGACTCAATAAATAGTCGATTAAACTCCCGATCGTTCAGGGGCGGTGTCGGCAGTAAAACAACCAATTAGGCCCGCCCAAGACGTCCCACGTCGAATTACAGCCAATCGGGATGGACTACTTCGACTGATTGCTGCTCACTTTTGACAGCCGCGACGATAATGCAGCCTGAAGGCTCTTTAGTTTTATTGTTTCCGTGTTGCTGTCAATGTCGGGATTGCTTCTGGGTAAACGATGTTATTAGTTCGTGTTTTATTTGTTTTAGTTTCAGGTTTTGTTGAAGATCAGCTAGTTGATTACCTACGTAACTTGACAAAAATATGTTTGGTAGATCTAACTCTCAGTTTAGGGTTCCGTACCCGGTCACTCACGCGTTACGTCACGCTAAATGGTTAAAGCTACCAGTCTTCAAATTTTCACGGTATAAGTATCTTCTTAGTCCAAAGCCATACAGACAAATAGTTAACTAGCTTTTGCCCGCGACTTTGTTCGCGTGAACATCTATATCAACTTCTACTCCGTATTTCTACTAAAAAGAAATGTCCGCCATCTTGGATTTGAAAATTGTTACAATATTTAGATAATCACTACTTAGGCTTTAGTATAAAAAACAACGCTGTACTAACGTTCATTTAATACAACAGAATGTGAATAAATTAATTAAAACAATAATTAACGACTAAGGCAAGAAAAAAAGCTGTAGATAAGTATTTCTTTAAAAATCCCATACCCTTAGTCCCTTACTATGAGTTTGCAATGTTTTCATGACCGTACTCGCTAGCGACTGCGTAAACGATTTCGTAGGGCGATTTTTAGTTCTATTGCGTAACCGCCAGAGGCGTTGTACTTTTGTCCATACTAAATTGTTTACGCAGTCGCTAGCGAGTACGGTAATGCAAACATTGCAAACTCATAGTAAAGGTACTGGACTTTGATACCTAATGTATGACATAAGTGACGGACCGCGATATCGGCGCTCGACCTTCAGCCCATCCAGTCATAACTAAGCCGGGTACACACTGCCGAGCTGTACGTAACTATAAACAAACGGTTAGAGTAACCAAAGTAACCGCGTGGTTTGCGAAAGCCGATGAACGGCACTCTCTCTGTTACGTAGGTATACACAAGTACAGTCGGGGTACGAAAACGTTCGTCAGTTATTAAATTAATTACTTTATAAAGTCATAGACTCTTAGTACCTTTTGAAACCAAAGCAAGACACAAAAGTACAAGTGCATATAAAATAATACTTATTTGATGATAACAAGCGTTAAAATAGTATACACCTCTGACTCTGACCTATATCTAGTTTCAAATCAACATCAAACCTTTTTAATGACCACAAAAGAACTAGCCCCATAGGTAAGGTCAATAATTAGGGATTGTGTTATGGGTACCTACTAGACGCCGACATATTTAACAGACATACTAATATTTAAATAGATAGACAACATGCAATGCAGCAAGAAATATTGATGTTCAACACAAATATTGCACTGACCGGGATTCGAACCCACTAACCACTAAACAAAACCGGTCATAAAACTCGTGAACCAGTCGTTTGATGTTATTTGTATATACGCTTACCCACGTGTGTAACAGTTTTACGTGACGTTTACAGTAGATTACTAGATAACAAGTTGCGTCATTCACTTATTACCATGATCGAGTCAGTCAAAGGCCGCTCGTGTGCTCAGCGGCCGCTTGCGGGTTTATTTACTTGTTAACAAAACATTATTTACTTCATTCAGAGTCTCAATTTCATTGACAAGATGTCAGCCAGGCTTATCGATATCGCAACGCGATAAGCGTTTACCTTAGTGACTATGAGTCGTAAGAATGAGGTGTGCGAAGAAACTCGTGTTGTTCTCGCTGTTCTTGGCTCACTTGGTGGACCAACCGGCGCCGGAGGTGGACCTGGCGCAGGGGAGGGTGCGCGGGAGGGTCAGCGACGACGGATCCTATTTTGAGTACGTCGGGATCCCGTACGCGACGACCAATTCCAGCACCAGATTCCAAGTATGTTTGAAATACTTCGACTTTTACGAGTTGTTTACGAAAGCATATAAATTTCTGACAAATAAAACTACCGTGCTTTATACTTACACTTTAGTTTACATGTGAACGGGGATATTATGCGTCTACAGTACGGTTTATAGGTTTACCTATATTTAAATTATTTATTCTAATGTAGGTAGGTAGTATCAAAATTAAGTTATAGAGTGAACTTTTAGAGTGGTTAAAATCTTTTTTAAGGAAGTAGATTTTCTGAAATTATTTTTTCTAACGTGAATGGCTAGAGCGGAGCCTTTGTCAAAGGCTGCAAAATTTGTATACGGTTTTCTTTGTAAATAAGTATACAAATTTTGTAGTTTTTTTTTTGTTATTTTTTATTTATATATTTTTAGTGTATGTATAGATATATATACACTAAAAATCTCTGATGTAGTAGGTTAGATAGAGGCTTGCTGGAGCTGACATCGTCATACTGACGAAAGCTTCAAAATAAATAAAGAATAATAAAAAAAAAGTTATCTGTTTTGCAAAAAAGGCATTGTGAAGTGTTAAGAGGCCGTCAAGCTTTGCGCTTTCATCATTTTCACGAAATCTTCCTCGATAGATGGCGTTGGCGAGCTATTCACAATAGTCAAGCATCGATCACCTCACTAGTTACCTCTAGTATATCTTGACACTAGGACACGTAATAACTACACGCAATCGGAGGTCTGACGCATTGGTTTTCCTACGGTGAGGTCAAAGCGTTGCAGAATATTACTTAATTACCTAAGTAACCTAATGCCTGGCGTAAAAATCTTGATCGTTTTGTTTAGTACTTAAAAATGAATATTACTTTGTATGAAATAATAGTTGTTGTCAATGTAATTATTAAAGAACATTTCAAAGAAGTTCACATATAATACAAATAAATAAAATGCCCATTTTGATTCGAAAATATGTATACATATGGTACGATCATATTATGTCGTAACTACGTTTTAGTAAAAAAGAATGTAGTTTGATTTATTTATATCTGTGATGAATATACAAAAATATGAATAAAAATAATCCCTATAGTTATTCATTTATGACTCAGCATCACGGCATTCAGCTATGAAGAAAACTATAAGCAATAATTTATTTTTAGTTCGGTAAGACATCCTTGATAAAAAAAAAACAATTTCTCAAAAATAAGACGGAACGGAAATGAGACGGATATATAATAAGACGGAATTTGAATTCAGATTTGATAATTGGACAGTGTTATGGAATATCGAAGCAACTTCATATGATTTTCATAGCGCTTAATTCGATATTACATAACACCATCCAATTACATAACCAAAAGTATTGAAACGTCAAAAAGTTCATACTTTCCCGCCGTTCATTTTTTTAACACAGAATCGCAAGTGTATTTTTCCACCGAAAAACGCAAATTATTTAAGACGCATACAAAAACGTAGCGTTTCCAACAGAAAAATACTAGTTGAATTGGCTGAATACGACCGGGCCTGTACTCTGAAATTCGAAATCCGTACTTGGTATTAGTGGCTTCCCTTTCACGCGAGAGTGAAAGGGACGGCATTTGCAAAGTAAAGATTTCGGAGTAGACACTCTGTGCCTTCTTTTATACGCCTGCTTCTACTTTTAATAAAGTTTAGAAGTCGACAAATAAATAGTAAATATCTGGGCGGCCGAGCTTTGCTCGGCGTTTTCCGGTGCATGAAACCTAGCTAGATCGATTGCTCGTCTCCGAAAACCCCCACATACCAAATTTCATCAAAATCGTTTGAACAGTTTCCGAGATCCCCGAAATAAATAAATAAATATACAAGAATTGCTCGTTTAAAGATATTTTATTTTTATTTTTTTTTATTTTATTGTTATATAAGATATACCTATGTGTCAGTTTAATTTTTTCCTAGTTTACTTTCAGTTTCTATAGAAATTAAAGTTTGATTTCTAGGAGCTTTTTTGATTTATTTCATGGCATGTTTGAGAAAAGCACTATACATACCTACCTCGGTGTGAAAAGGGGTTGCCAGCCTCGTAACTATCCGGCCTCGCTACGCTTGGCTGTCTATATGTACTCGGCCGGCGACCCCTTACTTCTCGGCCTCTGTAGTAATGTACTATCTCTCAAACGTGCAATGAACTATCGTCATTACGTGCGTTTTACAACAGGATTCAAAGTATTACGTTTCAGACGGAATAACCCGAGAGAACTGTAAAGAAATTTCGAACAAAATTTAAGGCCTAGGCCGGGAAGTATTTCTTTTTTGACCGGGTGAAACGAAGGTCTCTCTGTTTTAGCTTCCAGATAAATGCTTTCGTATGCCCGGATTTTCGGTTGTCCGCCTCTACAGGTCGCATTTTTAAACCGATTCTCATGAAATTTGGTGAACAGGTTCGAAAATAAAAATAAATTTATTTGTAGAGTCAGTTTTTGTGTTTTTCTGCGGCCGAATTTTGGTGGATAGAATCGTGCGACTACATTTTGAGCATATCTACGTACTTTATCAGATGCTTATTGTAGCATTCTGAGAGACAATATTTCGCAGATCTACATAATACTACCAGAGACTAGGAATTATATAGACTGCCAATGCTTATACATTGTGGCGTAATTTTAAAATAATAGGCCTGCTGTAGCTAGTTTCACTATGGAGAGATCACTTTACCATTTAATTCGTATGCCACTAAGACCTCTGCTTAACACATAGCGCCATCTATGAATACAACGAAGAAGCTCCCAACAGATGGCGCTATGTGTTAAGCAGAGGTCTTAGTGGCATAGTAATTAAATGGTAAAGTGATCTCTCCATAGTGAAACTAGCTTCAGCAGGCCCAATATTTTAAAATTACGCCACAATGTATAGGCATTGGCAGTCTATATAATTCCTAGTCTCTGGTACTACCTAGGTACATACTTTGACAAATGTCTAGTTGCTAAATGATTACCTTCCAGTAGCTCTAGTATAAGTTTTTTCGAAACATTAACTAATTCGAACGCGTTTGCGTTTTGTCTCAAAATGTATGAAAACTCTCTCACCGTGTTTGAAATACGCGCGTTCATCGGTTAGCAACAAATGTTATACTCGCTGTTTTAGTTTCCACTAGTGACCACCAGGGGCGCTGTTCACGTTTTCATACCACTTTCATACATTTCGAGACAAAATGTATGATAGTGTTCGAATTAGTTAATGTTTCGAAAAAACTTATACTAGAGCTACAGGTTAAACCACTAGATGCTGATCTCTGACTTTAATCATAATGAAATAAAGTGCTCATCAAAATAAAGTATTTTTCTAAATATGTATAAAAAAGTCACGAGTAGACAAATAAATTAAATCCACCAAGTATCAAAGACAGTACTTGAAAATCAATTGACAACTGCGTTATCAGCTATGTGATTCATAAGTTGTCTCGATTTAGTTCACAATTACGTTCCTAGTATACTTTGACTGCGACTTTCATAGTAAATACACATAATGGGAGGTCACAATTTGTATTGGTTTGTTTGAGGGGGTTGTGGTAAGGTGGCTATTCACAACCACAAAAAAACTATGTCCGACGGCCGCTCGGCCAGTACTGAGTCACCATGAGCGTGTCAATGAAAATGTCGTGAAAAAGGCATGTTGTAAATCATTTAGAATTAATATATTTCTATCTAAGTTGCTACTTTTTATTATCTCAAATCATAAAATAGAAGTTATTTTATCATAGCCATATGCTCAAAAACCTTTTTATTAGCTTTAATATTACTAAAAGATGCAATGAAGCTTGAAGTTTTTCAGAAAATTTACCAATTGTAATATTATTTTTTTATAACATTTTTGTATGAAACTTGTAAAAACCCTTCCACTCATCCCTAAGAGGAGTATCTATTGCACATGTGCATATTTTTTTCAAGCCGGTTTGGTACCAATCTATAGCTTAACTAGGTCGTTATTAAAGGCTCTTCAAGCGCAAATCGAGGAAACAGCTGTTAGGTTAAGCAAGATTATTCGAAACTAAATAAGAAAATTTAAAAAGTAGCACACTTATTCCATTCAGAATGAAATGATCTTTCATAATCTGTAATAAAATGTATATAAATTCTAATAGATTATGAGATACGACGTCATCAATCTTAGCCAAATCGTCAGAATATGTTATACGGAGCCTTAACGACATTTTTTTGTGATGAACACTAATGTGAAACAATATTGGTCACAATTAATATTCATTAGCCATGTAAACCTCGCACTTTCATATTTTAAACAATTTCATCGTTTTGACTATCCGGCCATTATTTCTATACTTACCTATTAATTTTGATACGAGTGGAATAAAAAATAATATAGAGATCCAGATTAATATTTACCAGCATTCTCTATGACAGTTATTTTGACTCTTAAGTGTACTTCTAATACTGACATGATGATGGTATTAAATGTTTATATTCACATCTACATTTAATTTATTCCAGGCACCCGGTCCGCCACCATCATGGGAAGGCACGTTCAGAGCAACAGATGACATATACATGTGCCCACAAAACTCCAGGACGGGGATAGTGGGGACGGAGGACTGCCTGGCGATAAATGTATACGTCCCGGCCTTGGCGGTGGGCCCCCTGCCCGTCATGGTCTTCATCCACGGTGGCGCCTTCGCTCTCGGCAGCGGAGGCAAGTTCCTCTTCGGCCCAGATTATCTAGTCAAACATGACGTCATCATAGTCACTTTCAACTACAGGTTAGGAGCCTTAGGATTCATGTGTTTAAACATCCCAGAAGCCCCAGGAAACGCCGGTTTGAAGGACCAAGTCGCCGCTTTGAGGTGGGTGAAGAAGAATATTGCTGCGTTCGGCGGTGATCCTGATAATGTGACTGCCTTTGGCGAAAGCGCTGGCGCTGCATCGCTGTCGATACTGGTAGCTAGCGACGCAGCAGATGGCCTGTTCAAGAGAGCCATCATACAGAGTGGATCGTCTATAGCTAACTGGGCTATAAATAGGAAACCGGTGTGGGTGTACAGCCTTATTGCCAAACAGCTAGGCTACGATACTGAAGACCCGCACGAACTATACAATATATTCAAGGACCTTCCCGTAAAGGATTTCCTAAGGACGAGACCGCGGAAACCGATGGATAGGTTCTTCGACACACAACTACTGCATTTACCGTGCGTTGAAAAACCCTTCCCTGGGGTGGAACCTATCATAACAGATCTGCCATACAATATTTTGCAAAAGAAGCAATTAAACATCTCTATCATGTTTGGGTCCAACAGTAAAGAAGGTCTGTTTCTGATAAGTGAAGAGACGCCCGAATCTCTTAAAGAAAGGAATGACCTTTATTTATTTGCATCTGATTTAGAATTTAAAACAGAACAAGAAGCAGACGCAGCGGCGAAAGAAGTGAAAGAATTTTATTTCGGCGAGGACATTATCGACATGTCGAATATAATGAACATGTCCGATCTTTATACGCATTTGTATTTTGAAATGCCGTCATTAATAGAAAGTGAAATTGCGGTCAGAAACACGGACAGACCGATTTATAACTACTACTTCGACTACGCGGGCAGCAGAAACGTGTTGAAGGTCGTTTCAGGCCACCGGCACACCGGGGGGGCCTGCCATGCCGACGACCTGTTCTACTTGTTCAAACAAGACTTTTGGCCAAATTTTGTGGAAATTTGGAATAAGAATGATACAAACATGATTAACACCATGACTAGATTATGGACTAATTTCGCTAAATATGGGTATGTATGAATCAAATCAAGTTTGAGTTGAAGAATGAGTCTTTAGACTGGCGATCTCTCCACCGACAAGAGCGTAGCTCTTAAGTTTGTTAATGATGATGATGATGAGTCTTTAGCCCATTTTGATTAATTGTAACTTACATAATTTACAATTTAATCATCATCAACCCGCATGTATTCCCACTGTTGGGCCATGGCTCTCAAGGCTGATGGACCATCGTTCGTTCTTTATCATCATCATTAGTTTAAAAGCGTAGCTCATGTCAATAATCGCCTTTCCTTTTATCTCTCCGCTACTACTATTTTGAAATCCTGATTTAACTTGATTCTCTCGTCAGTTTATTGTCACGTGGATTACTTATTTTCAGAGTTCCAACGCCAGATTCGGCAAGGGATCTTCCACGCTGGTTACCCAGCACTAGAGAGGGGTTAAATCTGCTCCATATAGGGCAAGAGACCAAGATGGGCCCCATGCCCAACCCAGAGGCCCTTGAAATGTGGAGGAGGGTGTTCACGACTTATGCAAAGAAGACGGTGTAGGTTAGTAGGTGTAATTAAATTATTTATTTTTGTGATATTTTGCAGTTTTATTACAACTCTTCTTTTTATTTACAAACTTTAACTTTATTTTTTTGCGTAGGTGTTGTGTTGTATCAAATGTGATAGATGCGTAAAATTTCACTCATCGCACCTAAATACTCAGCGCTTTGTCTTTTCGTCGCAGTATCTATAGTTATTACATTTAAGGCTTTACTCCTATGGCACTCACATACTTGAAGACAACCCCGTTATTACGCTCACAAGCATAGAACCCGGTCCTGGGAAACAAACACCTTGCTAATAATTATGACACCGCGTTTTCACTAATCGATAAAATGATTACCTTGGAAAGTTAACTATTGCCTCGTTATTTATATTCAGCTTTCCATATGTGTGTTAATTTTACAAACCTCTAGTTTATATTTCGTATTTATGTTTACTCGTATTTAATGAATGTAAATTACATGTAACACAACAGTTCTAAGCGTTACAGAAATCCCAGACTTATTCATAAACGATCAACAAATTTTTGCCAAAATGCCATTACGTAACTTTCTTCTTTTTTCATTGTCACTTTTACATTTGTATTTGTGAGGAAGGAATAAAACACAAATTTTAGTTAGCAGAAGTTTGTTGTTTAATTATTATAGGGGTTTTTTATTATTAACTACGATGTACAACTAACTTAAACCTACCGGATACCTGTCTTGCTTCATCTCAAGCACTTTCTTCCATTCTGTCCTTTATTTAAAAAATAATTACAATCTAATCTTCCGATATTTTGAATATATATCTTTCCACATTTCGTATGCCTCTGGGCGCGGCAGGTCCGCCATCTCTAAATGATTGTCTATGTGTAGAAATCTTAGTTTATTTCTGTCGCTCGGCTGCCATTGTACTGGCAGTCTCTTCGTTGTTGTAGGAATCGGGTCTCTGCAATATAACAAATGATAATAAATATATATTTTGGTAATTGCATTTCAAACATTTTCTCAATTTACGTAAGTAAACTCGATATACCACGACCGATTACATCTGACGTATATTACACAGAAAGTCACATACCTACACACAAATGCCTACTAGGGGAGAGGCGTTCATTCTGTATTGGTTTTACTCTAGGATGACGCTTCGTTCAGTTTATGGCCAGGTTGATATGAGTAAGGTTGTTCTCAATACCACAAGCATAACTAACGAGTTTACAGTTACAAATCGACCACGTATTATATGGCAGCAAAATAAAGTGGAAAATATCTTCTGCAGTGACTAACAATAATTTTTTGGGATAACTAACCTAATTTTCTGTGCACGTTGTATATATAATACCACAATATCAACGTTTTAATTGAATTTCACTACATATGAGCGTAATCCCGTTCAGTAAAATTGAATAAATGAAATATAAATTCCGCTTTCGGGTAACACACACCAATGACAGAGTATTATTATTACTCGGTATTAATAATAATGAACTGAAGGTAAATTATAGCATTTGTTAGAGCATATGGAAATAGCGAAAATTTATTACCTTTATATTACTAAGCAATTACATTTACAATCAAAATGAGATATCCTGAAAATTCAAATAATGGGCCCTTATGACTCACCCGTACTTTGCAAAATTAGTCCACATCGTAGTCATCCTCTCGATCATTAGCTGATCGCTTTTATCTATCTTGAATGGCCAGAACGCAGCTTCAAAAAGATACAACAGCTCATCTCCATGAGCCGCACCGTCCAAGACATCGTAACCTAATGCCAGTTTTAGGTAATTCCGCTTGCCAGAGTATTTGAAATAGTAATTGTATATTTTACTATTACTTCTCTCAACTAAGATCTCAGACTCAATCAGACTTGGCACTTCGAAGTGAAGGTGTTTGTATAACTCCGATAGATTCATAGCGGTTTTCATACTTATAGTTTCTTCTTGAAAGTAAAAATCATGTATTTGTTTAGTCACTGCTTGCGCTTCTTCTTCAGATTCAAATTCCAAGTCACTCGCTTGCAAATATTTTCCGTTTCTATAATTTATTGTCTCAACTGTATCATAGGAAACAAACAACAGCCCTTCTTGGCTAGTAGTTCCATGTATTATCGATATATTTGTAGAAAGCTTCTTAAGTAGATTGTAAGGATAGTCGCTCACGATAGATTCTGTTCCAGGGAAGGGCTTCTCAATACATGGTAAATGTATAAGCTGTGTGTCGAGAAACAGCTCTACTGGCTTATCATGAGGTAATGCAGCTAGTTGTTTATGAGACATGCCGTTCAAAATATTGTATAACTCATACGGATCTTCGATATCGTACCCTAAGGATTTCAGGACGTAATTGGCGACCCAAACGGGTTTTCTAGTGATCGTCCAATGGGCGAGAGCAGAGCCACTTTGAATGATTGCTTTCTGAATAAGACCGTTAAGCTTACCACTCGCGATCAGCAGCGAGAGTGACGATGCTCCGGCGCTTACGCCGAACGCTGTTATATTGTCGCTGTCTCCTCCAAACGCCTTTATATTCCTTTTCACCCACCGGAACGCTGCTAGCTGATCTTTTATCCCCGCGTTGCCTGGGGCTTCTTCGATGCCTAAGCACAAAAACCCTAAAACCCCAATACGATAGTTAAATGTCACCAATATGACGTCGTGTTGGAGTATGAACTTAGGCCCGAAGAAGAATTTCCCTTTGTCCCCAAGAAAGAACGCTCCTCCGTGGATAAAGACCATGACTGGCAGGGGTTTCCTGGCGAGTGCTGGGACATACACATTGGCCTTGAGACAGTCCTCAGTGCCTCTGATAACGACGAAATTGTCCTGGGGACAGACTGTGCAGTCATCGATGGCTTTAAAGACGCCTTGCCATTTTGGTGGGGCGAGTGGAGCCTGGAAAGTAAGCAGAGTTAATAACATTCACGACAACAACAGTTTCATTTCGGAACTCGAATATCACGTCCCTAAATTAACACGATCTCGAGACTAAACGTAACGTTACCGCTTGTCTACACTACAGTACTACCATAAACGAATAATTAAATGTAGTTACTTGCCCGAAACCGCGCACTCGCATTCGTCGTCGCATAAGGAATCCCCAGGTACTCAAACATCCTGCCGTCTGCACTGATCCTGCCACTCACCACCCCCTGCTCGATGCTCACCTCTGGAGCCGGTTGCTCAACAAAGTTCATTGCGATTAAACTAAACAGCACTAGACGCTTGCCCGCCCTCATCTCGAGGTCCACTCGTACTAACTATTAATTAGGGCATAGCTCTATTAATTAGTTGATAAGTTATCTTTTAGTAATGTAGAGTGCTTGAACTTGGACGTAAATCGCTGGAGATGAATACAAGTAGTATATGATCCATACAAGTACAATATACATAGGTACTCAGATGTATTTATCTTAAGTATAAAAGCCTATCATAAGGTATTTATTTGCAAATATGGTTTACAATAAATAAAAAATAATTAAAAACAAAACTAACAACTATTCTAATCTAACAACCCAACCCGAGTCATACCTACCTGGTGCAAAGGTGCCCAAAACGCTTGCGGCGTTGCCGCGTTGAACTGCAATCGACAATCTTTGCATCAAAATTTGATGATGATATTTGATATGACCCGGAGCGGGGGTCAAGCCCCCTGTCCCGCATTCGTCTACCAACCTCACTTATATTACTTTATCTTAAGTAGGTTAAGTATTATCATAGGTTATTTTATTATTGTAAATATTATGTAATTTGTCTGAATAAACAAGTTAATAAGTATTATCATTGTTATAAAAGCATATTTTTAGGAAAAAATACTGACTTGAAAAAGTGCCATTGCGACCTACTACTAGTACAGAATAAAGTCATAATAAAGTATATTTATTTTAGTACCTACAAATAACAACTTTTACAAAAGGAACTCGTTTATCGCGATACAATTGAAGTATATCGATTTAAACTTACACGATTTTCGCATATTTTTATTGGAAAACGGGGCTTAATCGCGTACATTTATAATAGAATATACTATTATTAGTATGCTTTGCCCCTTAGTCGGGGTAATCACGATAACGTAATTGCTTCCGTAAGCAATGAACTTTTACCCTATGTCATTATTTACAATACATTTATAAATACGCTTTTAACTAGGAGAAATAGAACCTAATATTGTTATATGGTAAGTATTTGTCTAAACACCATCGGCATTTTACAGGTTCGGTTTATGATAATATCAAATACAATTTTTTAAGTGCGAAACAAACCACGAAATTGAAAATTGTTCCCATAAAGTCGTTCCTTTAAATATTGCTAATATTATAAAAACATCCTCTATGATGCTGCGTATAAAAAACAATTAATAAACTTTCTGATGAAAAACAAACGATCCAAAAGCATTTTAACCCAAAACAATGCCCAGTAACTTTACATTTTCGGGGAATTCTCGATGTAATCGCCTCCCAAATTAGCTGGTGTTGGCAATAATTACACTAACGACACAATATTATTCCAGTGACCCATAGCTTTCTCGCTCAAAATTGAGTTGAATAAATTAGGAATGTTCACGGTTGAATTTTAACGTAAC
This sequence comes from Cenopis cana, assembly GCA_951800055.1. Lineage (NCBI taxonomy): Eukaryota > Metazoa > Arthropoda > Insecta > Lepidoptera > Tortricidae > Cenopis > Cenopis cana. The sequence continues at coordinate 382,385 of OX637479.1, read as the reverse complement.
CCGAAGCGGCCGCTGAATTTTAAGCGGCGTTGTCCCTTACATACTGTTGTCGGGGGTCATTTTTGGCTCGTTGATTTGAATTCATAATACTTGGCTAACGATACTGCCTCGAATCCTAATGCTTGTGGATGCTTAAAGGAACAAATAACTAATTACTCTGTGTAATGACATAACAAATAATCACCTGTCATAACAAAATAGCATGTATGTTCAAAGATTGAACAATAAAAGACAGGGGCAAAACAACAGTCGGTCTGAGGAAGATCGTAAAGTATAACCGTAACGGCGAAATGAAATTTAATATTTATTACAATGTAGGTAGTAAATAAAAACCGGCCAAGTGCGTGTCGGGCCACGTACAATGTAGGGGGGTGTAGACGTGAGTGTGATTATATTTCGATATGTCTGAGACTCAGGGAAGTTTTCTATTCAAAATAATATTATATCTGTGTGGTAATATGTACCTAACATCAAATTATACTCTACTACCTACAACCGAATAGAAATTACAATTACCATAACCTTCTTCCTTAATTAAAACGTATAGGTACCTAACATAAGTACGTTTTAAACCATGCACCACAGGAGTTTCTTGAATGAATTAAAAGGTAGCCGGTAATTTCTGCCACCTTTCAAAAGTGTCCACCTTTCCCGAGTCCGAAGGGTCCCACGGCCCTCACGCGCAGCGCCAAGTCCCACTTGAGTCTGAAAGCGATTGGGAGCCCTTGAATCGAGTCGCGGGTCATTTGCATCCCGGACGAGATGCGAACTCAGCTATAACTGACGACTCTGAAACTAATCTTCAAAGTGCTAAGTACTGAGGGCTGCTATGCGGACAACGAAGTCCAAGATACGCCTTTTTGTTACTTGCGTTGTGAGAAAATTGCTTTCATCACGAAGTTATATTATTTAATGTATTAGTTTTTACTATAGTGAAATTATTTATTTTGCAAGAACATACACGGGTGTTAAGATTACATGTCAGCGATATATATAAATATTTGTCATGAATGTATGATCCGCCACAAAATGGCATGCAAAAATTACAATGGTTTAAAAATTATTTATGTAGTTAGTGCTCTCTCCGCCTACTTAAGTGTTGAAATGCTCCCTTCCTCTAAAATTTATACTTCAGTCTGTACTGAAGTATACATTTTAGAGGAAGCCACCAGCATTAATATCTGCCATAAAAAAAATCTGACACGTCGCAACCACCCTAGAAATGGAGTCGTGTCACATATTTTTACGCGCGCTTTGTAACAGATATCTGTACATCGATTTCATGCTCGGCAATTCAACCTAGTAGCGCTATTATAAGATTGTGATAAACTTTGTAATTCCAGTCTGATTTACATTCATAATCATAATCATTCTTCGACATGTTCTTACTGATGTCGCGAAAATTTCCTGAGTTGATGAGTTATATAGTGCGCGCCATCCACGACGACGCGCCCCTCCACAGCGAATCTCATACTAATCTGTGCGCAGTTGTACGGCTGGGGCTGTGTAGGGGCGCGCCTTCGTGAATGGTGCGCACTATACTGTCAGTATTCAATTTTCACAGTGATATTATGCTCAAAAGCCCCAGTACTGCATATTCATATCGCCATCCGCTCATTCTGCGCCTGTCAGGAAACAGTCACTTAACAAATATTTAGACGCGTAAGTAAAAAAAGTAAACTGACTCGACTTCCACTTGACTCTCTCCGCACCGACCAGTTAGGAAGATGCCCTATGGTTAGAAGTTCAGAAAACATAATAATGTAACTGTTTAAAATACTTCGAGGTTACTTTAAGTAGGCATACTTAATAAAACATTGTCGTGTAAAAACAATTCCATTTAATTAGTCAATTATTATTCTACGTCGAGTGGAATTCTTAAAACTTTGTAGTCGCTACTCCACTGTTTTCCTTAGTCTTCTTATTCATGCATTAATGAAAGAATTTTAAGGACTTTTAATAATTTTAACGGCGTTCCTTCCACTGAGGCCGTCAAAGTGAATCTCGACTGTAGAAGGAATAGTTTCCAAGAAAATTACCGTTGAATTCAGCTCAATTAGCATAAAATCTATATTTTTATCAGAGTATATAACGGAAGGCAGAGCGCAGGCAAAATGAATTAAAAACATTCGTCAGGACGCGATATTAAATGAATAAAAGGTAACTTTATTCAATTTCTGTCTAGGCCGCCGCAGCTGGTTCTCGTGACTAAGTACCATGTATTGATCCGAAACATGTCGAGCGATATCCGACCTTAAAGATGGGAGATCCCTATTATTATATTCCAATATGTTGAGGCGTTTCGTTTAGCAATAGTGAGTGACTTTTCAACATGATGTTGATTTAATTGACTATAGTTGTCAGTGTGCTCCACCAAACGATATTTATTCTTGAGACAGAACCCGTCATAAGATGACAAGTTTTATTTAGTAAACAATCTCGGAAACCCAAAACTACAATATTATCATAAAATTCCCAATTAAAGCGAAAAATTAAAAAAATCGCCGTCACAAGGGATTACCACGGTGGCTCAGTTGGTTAGAGCAATGGACGGATTCCAGAGGTCGTGGGTTCAAATCCCACCTGTAGCGATGAATTTTTCAATTTTTCACTTTAATTGGAAATTGTAATTTCGTTAGCGGACGCATCCGCTTGACAAATTTAATTATTATAAAATGTTTGTATTATCAGCATTAGTACAAACTACAACTAAAAAACCTACCGCACATTTATTTTTTAAACACAAGGTCTTTTCCTGATAATGTATCTATCTATCGATAATATTCTGTAAAACCTTTCAGGAAAAAAAATCAAAGCAAAAAACAAACGGCATCAATAAACTAAAACAAAGCCCAAAATGCAGTGATTACGAAACTGCAGCATTTTTAATTGCGCGAATATTACCACTCGATGCGGGAAGTTTGGAGCGGCCATTTTGTTTTTTACAGTGCATACGTGTCCGAGTGCTGGCGCGAGGCGAATATAAAATTGCTCTTTAGGGGACGTCATTCCAATATTTCGTGTGTTTCTGTGAAATTGGGGAGTATGTGGTCAACCATTTGTATGTATACTCATACTCATATTCTACGCATAGGCAGTCTACATCAAAAGTAACTACGCATATGAAGAGTTCAAAAGTGTGTATTGTGATGGAATAAAAGCTTTTGATCTCTTCATTACACTTATTTTTGATGCTGACTGTACCTACATATTAAGCAGCGTCCGTAGAAGCTACAGGATTACGAAACTAAGAACAAGCAGCCTTCTGGGCCCAATTTCATGAATCTACAAGTTACAATTTTACATGTCTATTCAGGGTGGATTTTCTTTTTGGGTCAGTGAGGGGAGCTACCAGATCCCGTGCTGCTACGCAAAAATGGTCTTAGAAGACCTTCCCTTAATTTTGAATGAATGAGGTAAACGATCAATCGATCCCATTCGTATCCAGGATCAAAAGCTTGTATGGGACCAAAAATATTCCAGCTGGAAAAGCCACAAATCGAGGAAAACTTTTAGATATACTCGTAATAAAATATTTTCCATAAATAATTACCATTTTATCGCTAGAGTATTCTACCGCCTGGGTAAACAAATGGCCCCTAACCAAATGATGTTCTTGGCTATTCCTCAACGTCATATCTCAAGATAGGCGCCATTTTGCAATATCTACCCAGATTTATGACGTTAGGCGCGCTCGGTACTCTTAACTCGATTATTTAACGCGTTTTGACAAGCCCTGATCGCCTTTACTCAGCTTTTGTTACCTTTTAGTTTACGATTTGTCTACTTTTTTATCAAATAATAGTGGCAATATGATGAGTATTTTTTATCCGCGTATAATAACGAGTATCTAACCAAAAGTTGAAACAAAATTCAAATGGCATGGTAAAAGCACTTATTTTGTGTCCCATGATTTTTACGCTAAAATGATGGTACCTAATACTTAATAGGCTAAAACAATATTCTAGGGATATCCCTTTCAGCTAAGAATGTCAAATGGAATCACGGCCCTGGAGCTGCGTATATTTTTATGGATTTCCAATGTTATTATTCCAGTTTGTCAAATCTGATCTTTCTAAATCCTTTTAAATATTCGTGATTCAAGATTAAGATAAGTTAGTGTTCAAACATCATAAGGTAAACGTCCCTGTGCTCGACACTGACCAATTCTTGGCACTTTTAATCTCTTATGATGACACAGGTGATTAATAGGTGTCATCTTTTGCACTAATATTTAGAGCACCTCATTATATCCCTAAAGCGTTGATATTCGTTTCTTTGAACATACGGAAGCGAGAAGCTCACCCACACATGCGATGTCGAAAACAACATGTTAATGCTGGCGTCGTAATCAAAAAGGCTCTCATTACCATTAATCACGCGCCGATGTGACGTCACGTCGCGACTCGGATATTAATTATGTACGAATATATATAAATTATGTGAGCTCCTTGTGTTTGCTAAGAGGGTGAGAACGCACGCAATTTTTCCTCAAACATTTACTTCAAACGGAAGCCTGACAAAAAACATTGTGCGAAAGTTTCACAAAAAGTCATCAAAGTTAGTTTCTGCAGAACATGATCTATGTGAAAACAAGGTCCGTCATTCCGTTTCGCGACACAAGTGACCTCACTGTCGATAACACAGTCGCACTTACAACCGCATACCGATTGGCTGATACTGTAGCTTGTGTCAGCCACACTACGGATTGGCATACCTATCGCAGTATATAATTATATCATGCTGCAGAATCAGTGTTGTGATAAAAGTGTGTGGTGCTCGATTTTGTACCCACGAAAATCACGAAACTAAACGTTGAATAGCTTTAAGATGCATCCACACAATCCGGCGCGGCGGACTGATATGTATGGGGATAGGGCAGGGTACTAATTCCAGGGTCATGCTCTTGCTCATGCCTTCCTCTTTCTATCTTATATCCTCTCTCTCCTATCCAATGGCTGACATTTGTACTTACAAAACTCGTAACATTTGGCTGTCCTTAGTAACTAATACAAAAGTCTAATTTCATTTTCCCACTTTCCACTCAATCCCTCAAAGGTTAGCTGAAAGAGCTCCTTCATAGGGATAAGTTCGCCTTTTTACTTTAATCTTATGTGATATGTATAATATTGTTTTAACCTGTTGAAAAGCGCGGAAAATTGCATGACTGTGTTTCTGACTATCAGTTTCAATTGGGGATACATGCGTGAATATGTGTGTGTGTTTGTGTGTGTGTGTATGTGTGTGTGTGTGTGTGTGGTACTCCTCCCTAAGACAGCGGAGTTTGCAAAATAAGCCCACACGAGCGGTTTTAACTGGTAACAAATGAATGAGCCGGGGGATTAGAGCAGATCAATCAACGTCGGGGATAAGATGACACCGTGGATTTATTATTGCACCGTTGACTCGTGTGTCGGGCGTTTGTTTGATTTATCTTTCTTTTTAGGCGGGGGACGATTAATTCAACGTCTTTAAGGATTTATCAAAACGCTTTGTTAAAACAATTTGAAATATTATCCTGCATTATCTTTAAATAATAATATTGTTATGGTAATTTTATACAATAAACGAAATAGTACATTACTTAACAAGGGCGGTAAAACAAAGAATGTCTCAGATCGCAGGTATTTGACGCCCGAGCCGAAGGCAAGGGCGATAAATATGCGATCTGAGGCTTTCTTTATCACCGACCGTGTCAAGTACAAAATTTTATGTCACCCCCTGGCCAGGAAGTGGGATTTCCCGTGCGCGGAGCGTGCGGTAATTGCCGCTTTATGGCCAGGTGTGACATAAAATATATTTCGCAAAAGTAGTTTTTTTGTAGAACCACAGATACAAAACTTTTTTTTATACAGGGTGGCCCGTTTAGATCGGTCAGCAAGGACACGGACAAGTTTAAAACTATAAGAGATTAAAGCCTACAAAGATCTGTTCTTAGGAACCATCGACATCAGATAACGGCCCGGTCTGCAATTTCTGTAAGTAATTATTAATTGTAAACAAAGGTTATAGCTATAGCATTGTAACCGTACAATTAAAGTGAAATAAGTTTAATCCCTTTCCGTCGCGACCTTGCTCGGGGCGAGTCGGCACGTGTAGAGTGTAGACAAATTAATTTAGTTTAAAAGACACGGGATCTTGTTTTTATTTCTGTGGTGATCTCTCAAAAAGTTTCCCCGCATATCTGTGGCGAAGGGATACCACTGAAACTCGCTTTTTAGATAAAACGATGACATCGAATTCGGGCTACGTTAACAGTGCTCGCTCTTAGTTGTTGTCTAGTTTAATGTTTTGTCCTTACTCCTACCGGCTATTTCTGTAATACTCATTTACATTAACTAAATCCCTCAAGGATGGACAAGGTGCAAGTAAAACGTTAGACTAATACACGAACGAGCGATAGACAAACGAATGACAAATTTTGTCTGCTCAGTAATTGGACCTATAGCCATCTGTCCCGTTAAGGCTATAAGATGATATGCGAGTTCAAGTCCCGCGGAGTTGCGTTTTTTTATTTGTGTCGATTCTTTATTTCACTAGGAATATAATTAAGTAGTGAATATGTATAAAAAGGTCGTTTGCGACGTATCTCATAAGTGAGAGACGGTGGTAGTCAGTCCCTCGTTACGCGGCCGGCTGAGAGCAGCGCTCACCTCACCTACTTAATTAAATATGAATAAATTTGTATCCGTAGCTCTGCGAAATGAGACTTTATACTAATTAGTTTATTGCATCGTGTTGCGTGATCAAAGCTAGTAGCCGAGTGGTTCCAACATGCTGCAGTCCAAAAGCGGGCGAGGGTTCCAATCTCGGGTCGCGGCTATTATAGCCAAACATAGTTAACTCTTTAACTTTTAGAAGCATTTTCTCCTAGTTCGGCTTTTGCTCTAAGCTGATAATGTGTGTCATGTGACACTGTCTACACTGCTAACGTTAGAAGAAAGAATAAATTAATAGTTTAAAAACACTAAGAAAAACACGCTTTGCGTGTTAATTGAAATCTGATCGTGTTCAAAGTCCATCACGTGACCTTTCTCACAAGTGCAAACACGACTATGATACGATGTTCCATCATGAAGTTCCAGTTCTTATCTTCCGGCTCCATCATCAGATCAGTTTGACAGTACCATATTATTGTATTGTCATCAGAACTACATACAGCTGCCAATTTTCATGACGCTACGATCCTTGGAAGATGGTTAAATTAGTTACCTTAGATTCCATTACATAGTTAGTTACATACAGGTCGACCTATCAGAACTTCAAACCTAATCGTGGTCAAAGTTCATTACAAGACTTTTCTAACAAATGCAATCACAGCTATGATACGATGTTCCATCATGAAGTTCCAGTTCATATCTTCCGGCTCCATCATCAGATCAGTTCGACTGTACCATATTATTGTATTGTCATCAGAACTACATACAGCTGCCAATTTTCATGACGCTACGATGCTTGGAAGATGGTTAAATTAGTAACCTTAGATTCCATTACATAGTTACATACAGGTCGACCTAATAAAAGCGTGTTAAAAAGACGGACATTGCTAAAACAAACATTGCACTTCTTTTTTGGCAGTCGCGTAAATAACACCCCGTTTCAGTTTCGTTCTTAGCAAGACATCCACATGTCTTTTTTGTAAAGAGAGTAAAGGACTGTTGATATGTCATGTTATGCACAAATACTAGTTTCAATTGTTACGCGCACGCTCCGCAAGACTGCCTAAAGCCGTGGTTACACAGGCAATATGTTATGCCGCATGCCGCGCGCGCATATAAAACGCATGGAATTTCCATACTTATTGGCTTAAGGACTCTTAATTTTCAGTCAGTGTAATTCGATTTAGATGCCACTGGCGCATCGAATATGTCGAAGATGCAGTTGCCCTGAGTGGTTAGCTGGACCTAACAAATGGCTGTTCACACCCGACGACCCATTCCGAGCGCTGTTGTCTATTGGCTTAGATTGTAGACGAATTGATTTGTGTACTTACAGTGAATTTTCCGAACGCAAGGTACACGTAAGTAAGTCTAGTTTAGTGGGTGGGGCACTTTATACCTATTATAAATGGGAAATAATTTAAAAATCTTTGAATTTAGATTTGGTGGTCGCCGGGGATGCACTGTGTTGAGAATGCCTTATATATAATTCAGCTCCATCGAAACAAGTCATAATCATAAATCAAAATAGTACCAGCGCGCGGTTGTGATTGTTTTGCAGCCACAAGCGTCCACGCGCTACGGCGTCGACTTACCATCAAACAGGTCGTATTCTTGTATGCCACCGTAGTACTAGTAAAACAAAATAAAACCTATCTGTTGTAGAAACATAATTGGATAGCGGCCCGTGTTACAGGCTCGGGTCGGAGTACGAGGCCAATCTGATTCCAATCAAATTTCAATACTTAGTTCAGTGTTCCAGAACTAAGCCCACTGATCTTGCAGATAGATAACGCGTTCGATACACAAAGGAGCCGGCCAGGGCTCAGACAATGCATCGCACCGCGTTAATTTGAACTAAATCATGCCGGGTCTATCCGGCTGCACGTATTGGATAGAAATTAATGATACATTTGTAGCTCGAACTGCGCGTAAGCCAAGCAGGAATGAAAAAGCTCTTCTTACAGGGAGATGACGCGAAACTTAGAGTTGCTTCAATGGAGGTTTAAAATAACGACTAAATAGTCAAGCACATTGTATGATAATAATACCTACTCTTATATACCTATAGTAGAATATATTGCACTACTTCCCGCTTCCCTGCGGTAAGGCTGATCTCATGCAATAAGTATGAATGTTTGCATGCAATCGCTGTTAACGAGTATACCTAAGCCACGTGACAAGGGATGCAATAGGGATGATGACACTATAAAAGAAAATCAATAAATCCAAATTTTCTACATAATGACTCAAATTCTCAATCAAATGGCAAAAAAAGTAATTCAAAAAAATAAATAATTACGTAATTATAAGTCTTCAAAGTTTTAAAAGTGGGTATTTTCTGTCGCTTTTCCGCAAAACGCACCTTTGTATTGAACGATTGTCATTTACTATGGCGCTGCTCAAAGGTGACGTCACGGTCGAGTAGCACTTTCTCTCTCTAACTACGAACATTCTAACCGTTGTTGCTTCGTTATTTTTTGAGATATTTGAATAGGATTTTCACTATTTGGCATAGTTTTATGTCTTCTTTCTATTGAAGTAATAATTTTTTTTTGAGTCATCATGCCTATTAATGCAATCTCTGCAGCATTAAGAGGAGTGTTATCTTCATATAAATAAAATGCTTTTCGAATCTCAATCTATGCCTACTTGCGCATCATAATACATTTATGAATCCTATTAATGCTGCTACTCTTTACTGCTCCTCCTTCACATGAGACGAATACAATAAAACTAGGGGCTCTGTGATCTGTAGACCTCGAGAGTGTTTATTTTTTTGTTTTTAGAAAATTGACGTAAACTGCATCGATAAAAAAATCATAGAACTTTCTCACAACATTTTGTGAGATTCGGTTGAAAAATGTAAATGTAAACCGAAATCCGTCCGCAGAAACATACGAAACCATTGACAAAAAGTTCGTTTTTAAAAATGTTCAAAAATTGACTCGACAAAAAAATTCCATATAGTTACCGGACCTGCTGTTGAGAAATGCGATCAGTGTTCTCCACAAACCATTAAATAGTACATTACTTACCAAGGGCGATAAAACAAAGAATGTCTCAGATCGCAGGTATTTTACGCCCGAGCCGAAGGCAAGGGCGATAAATATGCGATCTGAGGCTTTCTTTATTATCGCCCGTGGTAAGTACAAAATTTTATGTCACCCCCTGGCCAGGAAGTGGGTTTTATCGCGCGCGGAGCGTGCGATTATGGCCACATTATGGCCAGGTGTGACATAAAAAACTTTTTTTAAGTACGCAAATTTTCAAATTTCAGGAAATCATACACAGGACTACGCTAATACATATATTATTTAGTTATGTATGTATAGATATAAAGATAACTTAAAGGGACGGCGACGGCGACTTGGGTTTTTTTCTTTGTTTTATTGTATTTGCCTAGTTAAAGTTGTTATTATTTTTTTTCCTTCTTAAATACAAAGAAAACATTTAAAACACAGAAAAAAATTGTCGTGCCCATCACACAGCTGCCAACTAGGTTAAAGAGGTCTTCAAATGTATATAATAAAGATACCCAGATGTATTTGTTACACATCGAGCAACGAAACCACAAGTGGTTCTACAAGGAGCCCCCGTGTCCCGTCGGCAGAATGGCGCTCATTTGAATAGGGATGCAAATCAGCGCGGCCCGGCGCGGCGTGTCGCAGCCGCCTCCCGGTACATGCGATGTGGAGGCGTGCCGAGTGCTGTGATCCCTAATACTGAGTGTTTTTCAGCTACTCTATTGTTGAAATTTAGGTAGACTACGCCGTAGTCTACGCCACAACGCCATATGATTCATCGCCTTAGGCCTCCTTTCTTTCGTCTGGGGGGGCATCGTGATAGAATGCTAGCGACCCCATGGTGCCCCCCTACACGGCAAAGAGGATTAACGTCGCAGAGGTTTTGGTGGGTATAGGGATGACGACACTATAAAAGAAAATCAATAAATCCAAATTTTCTACATAAAGGCTCAAATTCTCAATCAAATGGCGAAAAAAGTAATTCAAACAATCTAAATAAATGTCAAATGTAAACTAGTATAGTTTAGTATGTAAACCTTTTGCTGTTAATTAAATTTAATTATAGTAAAATAATTTATACCTTATCTTATAACTAATGGCAACATAAAGTGGAAGAGCGGTGTTCTCTTAACACAAGTATCTAGAATACTTAAAAAGAGACACCCAGCACAGTCTTTGTAACTAAACCTAAGATACTGAATAAATTATTATTATTATTATTTCTCTTTATTTATTTCTTTTCTTAGCCTAGGTTTGTATAACATTTCTATAAAAAGTAAAATATAAAAATACACTTACAAAACATAAAAACGTTATAAAAACCTAGCCTAGAGTGCCGCCGGCAGCGAGGCAGGGCCTAAGCTACCGGTGGTCAGGGCGACAGAGAGAGGAACCTCCTGACTATCCGCGCCGTGTCCAGGAGTACCGCCTTCTGAATCTGACCCTTGACCCAGCCATCTAGCGAGAGTCTCTTGAGGTGTTGGTCGAGACTCTTCGCTATTAGACCGTTCGCAGAAACGACTATCGGGACAATGGTCGTTGAATCAACATCCCACATGGCGGTTACCTCGTGGGCCAAGTCTAGGTACTTGCTGAGTTTGTCCTTCTCGGCCTTCACGAGGTTCTCGTCATGGGGAATGGTGATGTCAACGAGCACTGCCTGGCGTTTCGATCGATCTATCAGCACGATATCAGGCTTATTGGCTACAATAGTCCTGTCCGTGATGACAGATCGATCCCAATAGAGCGTGGCACGACCATTTTCGAGAACTGGCGCAGGTGTGTACTTATAGTACGGCACTTCGACGTCCACAAGACCATATAGAAGAGCAAGTTGCTGGTGAATGATCCTGGCTACAAGGTTATGTCTGTGCAAGTACTCGCCGTTCGCAAGATGACCACAACCGGAAATGATATGCCTGAGTGACTCTCCGGGACGGCGGCATGCCCGACAAATGTCGACCGTACCGTCCTTCAGGATATACTTCCGGTAGTTGTTCGTCATGATAACTTCGTCCGCAATTGCACAGACAAAACCTTCGGTTTCCCCGAAGAGATCCCCGAAACGTAGCCAGTTCACCGACGCGAGCAGGTCTACATCGGGTCCCGTAAGGGCCCTGCAGAACCTCCCGTGTAGCTCCTTACTCTTCCATACGGCCTTGCGGTCCTCGGTACTCATTACTTTAAGTCTGCGCCAGTTCTCTTTTGCCATGAAGAGCGGGGTGTATGATGCGTCTACTGCAACTACGTCCCGGTGCATCCCGCACTCGCTGTTTAGGAAATAATCCCTGAGACTGCACACCTCGCGGTTGTGGAGGTCTTTCGCGTTTAAAAAGCCGCGTCCTCCGCACTTCCGCGGGGTGTACAGTCTCATAACAGACGAGCGCGGGTGTAGCATGCGGTGCGCAGTAAGCAGAACACGCACCCTACGGTCCAGGGCGTCCAGCTCGGTCTGAGTCCATCTTAGTATGCCAAAGGAGTATATGAGTAAGGGCATCACCCAGGCGTTGAAGGCGCGCACCTTGTTGCCGCCCGACAAAAAGCTATTATATACTTTTGTCAGGCGACAGAAGAAACGCTCCTTCACCGCCCGCTTTACGTCCTCACCCTCAATACCCAAAGACTGTGACATACCAAGATATTTATAGGTTTCTGCTTCGGAGAGAGATTTGAGTGACATTGTCTCAGAGAGCTGTAAATTTGTAGAATTTATTATTATTTCTCTTTATTTATTTCTTTTCTTAGCCTAGGTTTGTATAACATTTCTATAAAAAGTAAAATATAAAAATACACTTACAAAACATAAAAACGTTATAAAAACCTAGCCTAGAGTGCCGCCGGCAGCGAGGCAGGGCCTAAGCTACCGGTGGTCAGGGCGACAGAGAGAGGAACCTCCTGACTATCCGCGCCGTGTCCAGGAGTACCGCCTTCTGAATCTGACCCTTGACCCAGCCATCTAGCGAGAGTCTCTTGAGGTGTTGGTCGAGACTCTTCGCTATTAGACCGTTCGCAGAAACGACTATCGGGACAATGGTCGTTGAATCAACATCCCACATGGCGGTTACCTCGTGGGCCAAGTCTAGGTACTTGCTGAGTTTGTCCTTCTCGGCCTTCACGAGGTTCTCGTCATGGGGAATGGTGATGTCAACGAGCACTGCCTGGCGTTTCGATCGATCTATCAGCACGATATCAGGCTTATTGGCTACAATAGTCCTGTCCGTGATGACAGATCGATCCCAATAGAGCGTGGCACGACCATTTTCGAGAACTGGCGCAGGTGTGTACTTATAGTACGGCACTTCGACGTCCACAAGACCATATAGAAGAGCAAGTTGCTGGTGAATGATCCTGGCTACAAGGTTATGTCTGTGCAAGTACTCGCCGTTCGCAAGATGACCACAACCGGAAATGATATGCCTGAGTGACTCTCCGGGACGGCGGCATGCCCGACAAATGTCGACCGTACCGTCCTTCAGGATATACTTCCGGTAGTTGTTCGTCATGATAACTTCGTCCGCAATTGCACAGACAAAACCTTCGGTTTCCCCGAAGAGATCCCCGAAACGTAGCCAGTTCACCGACGCGAGCAGGTCTACATCGGGTCCCGTAAGGGCCCTGCAGAACCTCCCGTGTAGCTCCTTACTCTTCCATACGGCCTTGCGGTCCTCGGTACTCATTACTTTAAGTCTGCGCCAGTTCTCTTTTGCCATGAAGAGCGGGGTGTAAGATGCGTCTACTGCAACTACGTCCCGGTGCATCCCGCACTCGCTGTTTAGGAAATAATCCCTGAGACTGCACACCTCGCGGTTGTGGAGGTCTTTCGCGTTTAAAAAGCCGCGTCCTCCGCACTTCCGCGGGATGTACAGTCTCATAACAGACGAGCGCGGGTGTAGCATGCGGTGCGCAGTAAGCAGAACACGCACCCTACGGTCCAGGGCGTCCAGCTCGGTCTGAGTCCATCTTAGTATGCCAAAGGAGTATATGAGTAAGGGCATCACCCAGGCGTTGAAGGCGCGCACCTTGTTGCCGCCCGACAAAAAGCTATTATATACTTTTGTCAGGCGACAGAAGAAACGCTCCTTCACCGCCCGCTTTACGTCCTCACCCTCAATACCCAAAGACTGTGACATACCAAGATATTTATAGGTTTCTGCTTCGGAGAGAGATTTGAGTGACATTGTCTCAGAGAGCTGTAAATTTGTAGAATTTACAACTTTCCCCCGCTGTACATGCATGACCGCACACTTATCGACTCCAAATTCCATTTTGATGGCGCTACTGAAAGCTTCTGTCGTTTTCAGTAGCGTCAACAGATCCCGTGTATTTGGAGCAAAAAGCTTAAGGTCGTCCATGTAGAGCAGGTGAGAAATGACCTCACCCTCACTCCGGAGCTGACAACCTAGCCCTGAATCCTTCAGCAAAGTGCTGAGCGGATTCAGAGCTAGGCAGAACCATAGGGGACTCAGACTGTCGCCCTGGAAGATACCTCGCTCAATCCTGATAGAGCCCTGCGGTCCAGAAGAGTCATCTCGTCCACCCGGTTGACGAAGGACAGTGATCCACTGCCCCATGCAAGCACTTAAGAAGGATCTTACAGCTGCATCAACTTTATACAGCTCTAAGATCCTCCTCAGCCAAGAATGGGGCACCGAATCATAGGCCTTCTTATAGTCAATCCAAGCGGCCGAGAGGGTCCCTCTATTCCGCCGGACTCGTTGGCAAATGGTCATGTCTATGAGGAGGAGCTCTTTAGTACCACGCGACCCAACCCTACATCCATTTTGAGCTGGGGCCAAAATATTGTTCGCAACAATGTGCGCGTTAATTTTTGCTCTCAAAATGGATGTAAGGAGCTTGTACAGCGTAGGCAAGCACGTGATGGGTCTGTAGTTCTTCGCTTCAGTGGTACTACCGGACTTGTAGAGCAGGGAAGTTACACCTGTTGTTAAGGAAGGTGGCAGGGAACCGAGCTCGAGGGCTTGCTGGAACTGCGCTGCCAAGCGTTCGTGTGAGCACCGAACCCACTTCAGCCAAAAGTTGTGCAATCCGTCCGGACCCGGACTTTTCCAGTTCGGGGCCGTACGGATGGCGCAACTTACGTCTTCGGGGCTGATGGTCACTGGCCCCATGGGTTCGATGGATTCACACTCACGCTCGACAACATCGATCCAGTCGCCCTCGGTGTGTTCGACAGGAACCGACCAGATACTACGCCAAAAGTTAGCCATGGCAGTAGCATCCGGTCGCTGTCCGTCGCACACACGCTGGTCGGTTTCCTCCCACTTCCGGTATACCTTCCTTTGGTCACTCTGGAAAAGGCGATTCTGTTGGTATCGGTCCACACGCTCCCTATAGCGGCGAATACGGCTTGCCCATGCATAGACTTTCTGCTTCAGAAAGTCAATGCGTTCCGTGACACAGGTCATGTAGTCATGGGGCCTGACACCAGTCCCCGCGAAGGCCTGGTTCACAAAACGCATGACTCGAGGGCGGTTATTGCCCCCCCTGAAGCAGATCAGCTTTGCAATGAGAGTCCTAAACGAATTGATACGCCGCTCAATACGTACTTGCCAGGCAGGAACACCCCCGGCAGTCCTAGGTGCACGGTCAGCGTCCGGAAACTTGACACGAGCAACACGGCACGCCGCGATGGCCCCACAGTACATTATTGAGTGGGTATCAATTAAATCTTCGCTAGCCCGTAAATACGGGTCTAGGAGATCATTTACGGCTCCCATTAGCGCTAGATTGCGTCTATTCACGGGCAAGCGTGGCAGTCGCGGCCTAGAGTTGGGTGTGGAGCGATACTGCGTAATCGCCTCCTCCAGAGTCCTCCTCAGCTGCTCATGGGTCTGGGTACTCACACTCGGGGTCGCGCAGCCTCCGTCGGCACTGGGATCGATCCGCAGCACCCCCGGTGCCGTGTCGGGTGCGGGCATCGGAGTCGGTGACATGGCGGGTCGGTCCCGCACCGAAGTGGTGGCTGTGCGGGCCGAGAGTGCTTCCAGACGTAGCCGATCAAGTGTAGAGTCATCCAACCGCTTGAGCCGTTGGATGACCCGCACCTGATCCGATAATCGTTGCGCGGTCACATCGATGGTCGGTTCAAGAGCCCGGAAAATAGGCAGCATCCGGACACGGTACGCTGATAAATTGGTTCCCCCCTCTGTCGCCCCATAGTAGGCACGCATGCAGTTTTCGTTAATAGAACGCGTCCACTGCATGCGGCGCACTATACCACCGGTAGCGGGAGCCGTAGGCGGGGCAGGATGCCCTGCAGGCCCCAAGCTTGCCGGCAGCGGTGGCCGTCCTCTTCGCGCAGGTGGTCGTGGCGGAGGTGACGGCGGCCCGCGCTCGTCACTGCTCGACTCGCTGGTGTCAGGTGCCGTGGCGAACTCGTCACCTGACGACGAGGGCGAGGAGCTGGACGGTGCGGGCGGTGGTGGTGGACGTGCGCTTATTATTATTATTATTATTTTAATAATTACGTAATTATAAGTCTTCAAAGTTTTAAGAGTGGGTATGTTCTGTCCCTTTTCCGCAAAACGCACTTTTGTATTGAACGATCGTCATTTACTATGGCGCTACTTAAACGTGACGTCACGGCTAGGTAGCACTTTCTGTCTCTAACTACGAACATTCTAACCGTTGTAACTTCGTTATTTTTTGAGATATTTGAATAGGATTTTCACTATTTGGCATAGTTTTATGTCTTCTTTCTATTGAAGTAATAAAAATTTTAAGTAATAAAAAGCTATGACGTTTTGACAGATGTCGAGTGAAAAGTCGAGCGTTCGACACTCAAAAATCGTCCCCCAGGTCGTGCTACTCTAGGGTGACACTACCAGTTCAATCCCAATGAATTACACTGACTCTTATGTAAAAGAAAATAAGAGTCATTTATTTTTTTATAGAACAATCAATTTCAAACCGTACGATCTTTGAATTAGGATTGAAGTGTCGGTACTGGTGCTTGTCAGCTTAAAGTTTCGATTACTAGTGTCACCCTACGTGTCTTGTGCGTGGTGGTCTTGGGGCGTGAAGCGCAGCAGCTTGGTGAGCGTGGAGCGCATCTCCGGCGTCTGCTTCATGCGGTGCGTGCGCAGGTTTGAAGGAGTGTTCGACTCACGCCTGCAACACACACATACAATACAATACAAATTTATATACTCTTTGTAATAAACCTCCTATGCCTATGCCTATGTCCAGCAGTGGACGTCTTTCGGCTGATATGATGATGATGATGATGATGATGAATAAACCTCAACAATAATACTTAAAGTAGAGGTAAACAACGGGCGGTCTTATCGCTAAAGAGATCGCTCTTACTTCTTCATTACTCTTGTACTGTACTCATACTTCATTTTAAGGCGACTTCCTGATTTGTCGGTGCGGATGCGGTACGATATGAGAAAAGTGTCAAATGTCAGTGTCAGCTGTCAGTCGACTCGGTACCATTTTTTACTACGCCTCTACATTTAAATTAGTGCTTCCTGACTGGCGCGGGATGCGCGGTAGCGGGACGATGCAAAGGTGGTACTGCTCCGCTTCTGCGCAAACGTAATACTGACAGTATTATGTCAAGTGAGAATCTTTGCGACGTCAGTAAGTTTACGTCAAAGACGAAAATGTCACATATCGATCCCGCCCCGCCAAGTCAGGAAGTCGCCTAACACTAACAGCTGAGAATGCCTAATGACCAAACTGGGAGGATATCAGATTAAGAGCTAAGGTTAAACATCCAGGTTGTTTGGACTAGTCTTGAAATAAACATTCTTCTTTAGTGGTCGACTTGGTACTCTTTTCCAACAAAACTTTTCTATGTAAGCTGAAATTTCTGATGATGCTAGTAGGTATTCGATCTCTTTTGATCCTCGATCAAATTTTGACTATCGTAGTCCCACCACACAAGAGCCGCGGGCACAAGAGCGCGCGGCACATAGTTTATGCTATGGAGTGACCAAATCAAGGCCGTGGTAGACGCACCCTTGCATTTGTGCACTAGGAAAGCAGCCTTTAGAGACAAATGGCGTTGGATTGTCTAGCTTGCCACTAAACCAACATGACAACCACGACCAGTCTGTCAAGAGTGAAGCGACTAAGAAGTCCCACCACAGTTGACCACATGTACTCACTCGCGCGCCACCAGCGACGTGACCAGCGCGGCCATCTGCACCAGGTCGAGCTGGCGGCTGGTGGCGGCCACCACGCGGCACAGCTCCTGGATTAGCCACGAGCCGTTGTAGTCGCGCCACGACACGTGATCTGAAAACGGAACCACATTGAATTCATCATCACTATCATCATATCAGCCGAAAGACTGTTGACTGTTGGGCATAGGCCCAAAAAGTGCCACAATGACCGGTCCTGCACCACCCGCTACCAGCTGACTCCCGCAACCTTTACCAGGTCATCAGTTCACCTTGTGGGGGGGTCTACCTAGGCTGCGCCTTCCGGTCCGTGGTCGCTATTCGAGAACCTTTCGGCCCCAATGTTCTACGTGCAATGTGCCCAGCCCACTGCCACAGAGCCACCTGGCCCGCGTCCAGCAGCCTGCAGCACAGCTCCTACCTTCCACCGAGGAGGTCAGCACGAGGGTGTCGACGTGCGAGGGCAGCCGCGCGGCGTCCGAGGGTCCGTCCAGAGCCACCTGGCCCGCGTCCAGCAGCCTGCAGCACAGCTCCTACCTTCCACCGAGGAGGTCAGCACGAGGGTGTCGACGTGCGAGGGCAGGCGCGCGGCGTCCGAGGGTCCGTCCAGAGCCACCTGGCCCCGCCCAGCAGCCTGCAGCACAGCTCCTACCTTCCACCGAGGAGGTCAGCACGAGGGTGTCGACGTGCGAGGGCAGCCGCGCGGCGTCCGAGGGTCCGTCCAGAGCCACCTGGCCCGCGTCCAGCAGCCCGCCGCGGCACGCCTGCACTATCAGCAGCTTTGGCTTGCCCACCTACAACACGATAGTACATTATGTTAGCCACACGATTCGATAAAGCGACTACAACACTACTTCCCGACGTATGTGCCCATCCCTAGGATTGAACGGTGGCCATCTTGTTGGTTGCTCTCGCGCTGCAAGATGGCGTCGTTTTGTTCCCAAGAGATAATCTAGTTGCACCTCGGAATTATTGAGCCTATCATAATTCATAATTCATAATTCATAATAATTTATTCGTAAACATAGGTAACAGTGTTGGTACATAGATAATAATGAACGCTATGTTTCGCCGATAGGCATACAAATTAAAAACTTATAATTAAATTAGTCAGAATACATTATACATTGTCCAATAATTTTTATATATTAATATCATAATTATCATACATTTCAAGTCATAATAATGTCAACAAATTGAATTTATAAAAAACAACAATTAAAATAAGTAAAAATAGAATGAATGTTAAATTAGATTATAATAAGTAATGTCGACAAATAAAAATTTATAAATGCATTCAACAATTAAAATAAGTAAAATAGAATGCACAATATATACTTAACCACTTAAATTATCTACAAGGAAGTCGCACAGATTATAGTAACACTTAGATATTAATAATTTTCTTAGGTCATTTTTAAACACGTGCAATGGCTTAGTTCTTATAACTAAAGGTATTTTGTTGTAAATTTTGACAGCTAAACAGAATACGCTCTTTCTCATTAGGGCAGTGCGAGAAAATACTGTGCACAGATTATGAGCGCGGTAAGTTTCTCTATTAAACATCTGAAACACTTGCTTAAATAATGTAGGATTAGTTTTAACAAACACAGCGGTTTCAAAAATAAAGAGGCAAGGTAGAGGTAAAATATTAAGCTTTTTAAAATATGGAAGACAGCTGTCTGTTTGCTTCAGGGCACATATTGCTCTGACGCATCTTTTTTGTGCCTTGAATATTTGTTCCCTGTTGGTCGAATTTCCCCAATAAATGAGACCATAGCGGAGGGTGGATCCGACATAGCCATGATAGGCTGCCATGACTGCCTCGGTGCTGGCTTGTTTTGATAATTTGTACAGCGCGTATGCACATTTGCTAAGTTTTTTGCAAATTGCCTCTGTATGGGGTTTCCAAGATAGCTTATTATCAACAATTATTCCTAAAAATGTTGTTACATCCACTGATTCGATAACATGTCCTTGATGGTTACACTGTATTTGTAGTATAGGTGTTTTTGTCGAAAATGCATTATTTTAGTTTTCTTTACATTTAAAATAAGATTATTATCACTTAGCCATTTATTTATAGTATTCATAGTATCATTAATTTCCATTTCATAATTATTAACATCATTACATTCGATTATAACTGTACTATCGTCCGCAAACAACACCATAGGGTATTTGACATGCATGGGAAGATCGTTGATGTAAAGTAGAAATAACAGTGGGCCTAAAACGCTACCCTGAGGCACACCATACCTTAGCATACGCGTATCCGACTTAAATGATCTTTCCTCTTTTGAGTTCAAGCAAATTTGGCTTAGTTCTGTAGTCTGCTCCCTGTTACTGAGTTACTGTTACTGCCTATGAGTAAATTAACAAATTATTCACTAAGGACGGTAAAACAAAGAATGTCTCAGATCGCAGGTATTTGCCGAGCCGATGGCAAGGGCGATAAACATGCGATCTGGGACTTTTTTTACTACCGCCCGTGGTAAATACAAAATTGTATGTCACCGCCTGGGCAGGAAGTGGGATTTCCCGCGCGCGGTGCATGCGGTAATTATGTATTGCAAGCCCACCCAAGATCTATACAAATAGAACCTATACTCGTGCCTTAGAAAGGGAGGGAAGGGAATTCCAAACCTTAGCAGTGCGCATTATAAAATGATGATGTAACGAACCAGCCCGGGCGCGGAGTACTGCAGCAGGTTGAGCTGGTCGCTGGCGGTCCGCCGCACATACCCCCCACCATAATGGGCCTTTCCCCGGCCCGGGGGATGCGTAAATACATTTCCTCAGCCCAAAAAAGCCGGTCCGCCGCGTACAGCTCGCCGCCTCTCTCGCCTTGAGTGAGCGCTCACAAGCACACATTATATATAGTGCGCACCATCCACGACGACGCGCCCCTCCACAGCGAATCTCATAATCTGTGCGCACATTATTATTGGGGAACGGGACTTAATCGCGTACAATTATAACTAATTTACCTTTTTTAAGGTTTTCCCAATAATAATGTGTGAAAATCGTGTAAGTTTAAATCAATATAATCTGTGCGCAGTTGAACGGCTTGGGCTGTGGAGTGGCGCGCCTACGGGGATGACACGCATTATACCTGGCACAGTATATTATTGTATGATGGTAACGAACCAGCCCTGGCGCGGAGTACTGCAGCAGGTTGAGCAGGTCGCTGACCTCGTAGGGGCGGTCCGCCGCGAACAGCTCGCCCCCGCTCTCCCCGTGAGTGAGCACGCACACGCACACGCACGACGTCTGAGCGTGCTCGCGCGCAGACACTGCAATCACGTCATCATAATAATCATCATCAAACTTGAGAACTGCGCACTCGTCGGTGGAATAATCGCCAGCTATCCCGCTTCTCTGCCAGTCATTTGACCTCTTCGATTTTCTACTTCACTTGAACTTCAATAATCATCATAAGCCTACATATCATACTTAAACGCGTAACACGCGAAGGAAAGCAAGCGCGGTAAGTATAAGAAAGTAAGCGCTGCGGGTAAGTATGTGTGCGTGCGCTGTCGGTACACGCGTCAATTGTTTGCGCAAGTGAGTAGCGCGTGGCGCGGACGAATCGCGAGGCGCGACGGTAACCCGATCGTAGTCCGGCCTGTCAGCCTGGGCCTGTCAGGGACGAGGTAACTGACCGCGGTGCGGGGGGGTTCGTGTCCGTTCTGTATGTAATACTATTATACTAATCTGTGACAGTACTCACGCTCGGCAAGGATGTCTAGGATCTGGTCGTGCGTCTTGTCGTGGTGTGTGGTGACGTGGAACCCCAGCCTAGAGAAGGTCTTGGTTAGTGCGCCCACGTCGCGAGCCGTGCCGGTGCGCGGGAGCGGCTGCCTGTCTCTGCAACCACAGAACATATAATGGAGAATATACATGCGGAATTAATAGTTCCTAATAAGATGTCACTATATGACCATCAAATAATTAAAATAAGGAAATAAATTATGTAACTTTTTGTGGACTAAAGTTCTTGTTTTATTTAACAAAAAATTGTTTGACCACTATACAGTCGCCCAAAAAAGTGGTCTACCACTTTTCGATCCTATTATGCGTACCGTAAAGTCCAAAAGTGGTAGAGAACTTTCTTTGCTGACTAAACGCAATAAAAAACGCAATATTTCACGACCAAAGCAACTCTCATTTTTCCAGGTAGTATGGGCACGTTGTATGACGTCAGATAATACGTTCAATTAGTAGGCGTTTGCAGGGCTCGGCCGTTATAATAATATGATATACTTTGAAACCCAATTTTGTCTTTTGTTTTGTTCTAATTATCGTTGTGCTATATAAACAAGGGTTCCTCTCTCAAAACTGGATCGAATGGCATCATGAAAAAAAATGATGTATAATATTCTCAATTCCCGACATCGGGCATACCTACTGATTTGGTGGGGCGGGATCGGTACGTAGTATTTGACGTGAGCTTAATGATGTCGCTCAAATTTCCTTTGCTTGACAGGATATTGTCAGTATCACAATACAATGAAGTTTACCTGAAGTATCTTGTTTTCTTGTATTTGTAATGGTTGAAGATGAGCATGATCTTTTCGCCCGACATGTCGTAGTACCAGTCGCGCGGGTCGTAGCGCAGCGGCGCGAGCGGCGCCGGCGCCGGCGGGAGCTCCCGCGCACCCCCAGATTTCTCACCCTCCGGCCCTGGCTCCTTCGAACTGCACATTATATGCGGGCGTTTTTAGATTAGTTGACTAATATAATGTATCATTAAGTCCGCCATGTTTTGTTACATTATAGTTTAAGTAAATAGTCACTCAGATTATTTAGAATGGCGTCAGTTACACGGTCAATATTATCACGCGATACAGTAATGGCCTCTCTCTCACTTACATCAAAGTAAGAGAGGCCAATATACTGTATCGCGTGATAATATTGACCGTGTAACTGACGCCAATCTGGTAGTGGCTCGGGCAGACGAAATTAGTAGGTAGGTTTTTATAGTTACTAGCCAGAAATTGAACACATTTTTACGGAATGTGCCTAGTAATGGGAGCGTCCGTAGACTACAGCGACCATTTACGGGGCTTGCCTTAACTATAGTAGTTTTATAAATTGCTGAGATTTGGAATTTAATGATCACTAAAACCACAGTAACAATGCAACAAGTTGGTGTCAAGTTATGGTTAAAGCTATGGTTTTTCCCTGTAATGGTTTGTGATTAAAATGTACAAAATAACTAAGCCCTAGAGTCTATACTTATAGGTTAGGTATGTCGCCGCTGAGGGCGCTGAGTATTTCTGGCGAGTGGGCATATTTGTTCGGCATATGACTTACCCGTCTGACTTCTTTTTGAAAAGGTTGGAGAAGTCTGCCTCGCTCTCCGCCATGTCTCACTCAAAGCGTGCGCTCACCACAGACTAATACTCTGGAATGAAACAGGAAATTTTGCGGCTTGGAGAAAAACTGACTAAAAAAATCGGCGTTCGAACTTAGGTCGCCACACTAAGGTACACGTGCCTGTGCTCGACACTGATCAATACATGGCACTTTCAATCTTAAGTCAAGATAAACACAGTAGGTACTTTTACATAAACAGGTACAGTACTACAAGAGAGCGAACGCCATAGTCACGCTTATCATTCACGGTTGACGTCAAAAAGAAGTAAGTATAATTAACTACATTACATATTTTTTTCGGAATAAAATGCGAAGCTGTCATTTTAACACTTACACGCTCCGGAGCAAATATACAGGATGGATTTTCTTTTTGGGTCAGTAAGGGCAGCTACGACAAGAAACAATTGATACTGGATAGGAATGGAATCGATTGGCTTAAAACAATAGCATGCGAAAAATTAAAGTTTTAATTTTCATACAAATTGTAGGATGGGAAAAGTGTTCCTCTATTTGTGGCTTTTCTAGCCGGAATTTTTTTTTGGTCCAATACAAGCTTTTGATCCTGGATAGAAATGGGATCGATTGGCATCAAAAAAAGTTTGTCAAAAATGACCTTTTTCTAGCACCCTAGAGGTATGTTTCTTCCAAAATCTGATAATGATAACGCCAATTTTCATTCATTTGAAATCGAGGGAAGGTCTTCTAATACCATTTTCATATATATATAGCTACACGGGATCTGGTAGCTGCCCTCACTGACCCAAAAAGAAAATCCACCCTGAAACACAAAAATAATGCGTTTGAGTGTATAGGTACTGATATGGACTAGGTACCACTAAAAGCTTACATGAAAATGAAATTAATTGGTCGCTGTCTTATTGAAGTTGCTCAACTTCGCAAGTCGTTTTTATTTTTTTATTTTCAGGTGATGCAATTCGTTATTGTTTGTTATTGACAGCTCTTGACATGGCTATAATGGCACGAAATTGGCCTTAATACAGTGACCCTGTCTTACTGGTCGATCACTTAAATTGTATAAGAAAGTACCTATGAGACTTACCTAAGTGGGCACAGGTCACGGAAGACTGTTGGTGCAAAATCCTGCGTTGTGCACTTGTTTCGAAGACAAAGCGATAGGTACTCGTTGTTGGTGTGTTATCGGCGCGGCAGGGACTGATAGCGACCAGCGATACTGCGTCCTGTCACTGATAATAAACGTCATACCTGCTATGGATTATCTCCAAATTACTACTTCGTCACAGAATACTATGGCTTTGTCCGTTATTAGATCGCTAAAACAGTTCATTGATTTTCGGCTTGTTCCGCGGAATTTTTTTCGCGGAAAATTTAAACTAATGGGATCTAGGTATGCAATGATTTTTGCGATACAAAAAAGTAACATTTTCCACGTCATGAATTAAATTACATAATTTTCATATTATTATTATACATTTAGTGATAGTTATAAGAGTCAATTTCACCAAACGGGCATTTTTGTCAAATTCCCATGGAATTTTGAAATACCAATAATATATAGAAAATTTTATGTTGATAATTTGATAAAAAAATTAATAAACACAAATTTTCTTACGGGGTACTTATACATATAAAATTACGGAAGTTATTGCAATTTGAAAATTTGACCAGGGCACGGGAATTTATCTGTCCATGGGAATTTCCTTTTCTTAGAAAAAAATGGAATAAAATTATTATTTATTATCTTATTTATCAAGAATTATAAAGTTCAATTGTATCGAAGTTATTTAGCCTAATATTACCAATCATGGGTTCAAGTTTCAACCGAGGAAATTTATATTAACCAAAAATCTATATTTTAAGTTAAATTTCTCTTTATACAATCACATAGCAACTCGTTTGCAGAAAATCATACAAGTATTAATATTTAAAACTATCACTAAATGCAGATGTACATATAGACGCTCGCAACTCCAAAAGCGTCACGGGTACGTTGCTGACCTTTTATAAAATTTGAGATGTCCGCTTACTTGTTTGCCACCGTCGTTGTATATAAAATGCGTATGTATCGATATATACCTACATGATTTTATGTACATAATGTTCATTGACTTTGTTTATTGATTCTTTTCAAATATTTAAGAAGCTAAGTGTAATTGTAGAAGGTGGCCTGTTTTTTTAAATAAACGCATAAACTACAACTCTAATCGATATACTTGGTACAAATTATATTTATTTATGCATTTTATCCATAATTATTGTTATTAGATGCGGTTTATTAACAAAATAAGTGACCCTTCCCAATTCCCGTGCCCCAAAATCAGCTGTTTT
This sequence comes from Cenopis cana, assembly GCA_951800055.1. Taxonomy (NCBI): domain Eukaryota; kingdom Metazoa; phylum Arthropoda; class Insecta; order Lepidoptera; family Tortricidae; genus Cenopis; species Cenopis cana. The sequence continues at coordinate 356,861 of OX637479.1, read as the reverse complement.
GGGTAAACAAGCTATGGGAATTAGGACACGGGAATTGGAAATCGATATAAAAAAATCATAAAAAAATCAAATCACATGTTAATAATATTTTAAATTATCGTTTATTTAGAGACACCAAAGTGCTTTATAATGCATACATATGTTAATGATTACTTATGTAAGAATTTGAATTTCTAAGGGCCACCGAAATTGCAAGCAAAAGCAAAAAAAATGTCGCCCACCCAGAAACCGAAGTACTTAGGTGGTCTACTCGAACTTAATGCGGTTTGCTATATATAATTTTTTTATCTATAATAGCTGACATTTGAGAGCACATGTGAAGCAGGACGCGAAGCTGATCAAATGTAAACGATGGCTGCCAGGGACCTTTGAATTTTGCCGACAAAATTTAACTCTCGCGCTCGGACGATTTTTAAACATCAATTACAAGTTATTCACCACAGTGAAGTGAATAGTGTCTGTGCTCAGTGATAGTAAATATAATCGAGTTAAAGTTTTTGACACGAAATCAGTGATTCTAATGTACAGTTTTTGATAGGAATTTTCGATTGATTCAAAACTAGATGCCGGACAGGGCACGGAGTCTTAATTTGAGCGTTTAGGTATTTTTTAATGTATTTTAAAAACAAATAAGTCAGTGAATTTGAGTGGACCTCAACGTGAAAACATGTATTCTTTATGAAAAAAAATAAATGGTACGTATTATCTCATGCTACACTACGATTTTCAGCTCGGACACAAAAAAAATCGAGTTTAGAAAATGACCCATAAAGTCATACAGGTTATGAATCAAGGCGGGGCAAGCGAACCAAACCGATTCATCGTTGAATGCAACTAACCCGATATATAAATAAAAATAAAACAATAGGGTATTCTACTATGTTTGAAAAAGTACTTTATGTCACACCTGGCCATAAAGCGGCAATTACCGCACGCTCCGCGCGCGGGAAATCCCACTTCCTGGCCAGGGGGTGACATAAAATTTTGTACTTAACACGGGCGGTAATAAAGAAAGCCTCAGATCGCATATTTATCCCCCTTGCCTTCGGCTCGGGCGTCAAATACCTGCGATCTGAGACATTCTTTGTATTACCGCCCTTGTTAAGTAATGTACTATTAAAGTACAGTATAGATTTTCCTTATAAAAAGCCACAAAAAAATATATTTCGGCAAAATAAACACGCTTTCTTGCAATAAAATAAAATTAATTTTTTAACCTTTTTTATTCTCGCGAAAACGCTGTCAGCCATTTTGGTGACGTAATATTGGCAAAAACATGAGGAATGTATTAGATGGAGCTGGTGATACACACATACAAAGCGGTGTGAAAGAGATGCAAGCATAGACAATGACACACGTGGGAGCGAGAAACAACATTCCTCTTTCTGCGGAACTGACAGTTATTGCCTATATGACGTCACACCGCGGGGGCTCGTGTTTTAGGTCACGTGATATACAGATTAAAAATTACTACTTTTAATTTCAATATAATAAAACAATGATGTGCTTTTATGCCTTAAAATCAGAATATTTAAGTATATTTCTACATTAAATTAATATTTATCAAATTTCATAATTTATTTTTCACTACCGAAAGTACAAAGTTATGATGGAACAAACGTATATAATACACTGATCGAATATAGTACCCCTCCTTGTTCGATTCGGTAATAAAATGAAAAAAGGTAGCGGGAATCAAAACGAACACGAATCAGATAATCATTTATTCCTCATAAAGCGAGTCCAAAAATTCTTACAACGAAAATAATATATTTGTACAAATAACGTATTAAATTAATACTCCGGGTCACAGCTGCGCGGTGGCGATGCGCGGCGACTCTGTCTGCAACAAACAGAAACGCTCAGTCACGCGTTCGTTTGTGTTTTTCGAAACAAAACACAAACGAACGCGTTTGCGGTTAGTCTCAATTTGTACGGCGAGCAGCGCCTCTGGTGGTCTTTGGTGGTAACTATTTTTTACAATACAAATTGAGACTAAACGCAAACGCGTTTGTTTGTGTTTTGCTTCGAAAAACCTAATACTAAGGGTACTGAAGTAATGCTTTTTGATATGCTCTAACACCTGACTTGTTGGTCGTAAGCGTCCGTAAGGTCCGAGGTCAGCATCAAATGTGAACCTAACAAACATTTATCTGGTTCGGAAGCGACAAGACATGTTCAAAAAAACGAGTCTAAGCACGCAGTAACGTGTCAAGCCATGTGCAAAAGAAGAGAACTGGCGACACAACGGTCCAACGGCCGTGTGAAATACAAGAACCATTTGGAGTCATTTTTAAGAGGGCGCCGAGCATATTTAGCAAAAACAGCCTTCACCTCTCAATCTGTGGAGGTCACGATTCTCTACAAAAATATATAAAATATATGTAATTATTATCACAAAGAGTGTGTTTACAAGTTATCACTGTTAGTAATCTATAATAAATTACACTTTAATAAATACAATACCGTAAAGTTGCACTAAAAATGAGAAGAACGCGTGTCGGCGTTTAGGCAAAATTGAATTGAAAAATCTATTATTTCGTTTCAAAATCACACTCAAACAAATCTCAAAAGTATTCACTATGTGGTGTATGTCACACCCTAATAACTCAGCTGATCACAGCTGATCACAGCTGATACACATCTGATGGAAACTTAACTAATATTAACCTTTGTACCTTTTCTCAGAACAAAGGAATGCGAGAGACCTTGATATTGATTCCAAGAAGATAGTATTACCATATGTTCTATTTCGCATACCAAACTGTTAGTATAAAAGCAGTGTAATTGTTACTCAATAGATCGGTATAAATCAGTATTTCCTCGAGTCTCGTCTTATCATTATAACCCGTAACGCTCCACATCTCATGGCTACCCTGCCAGGCGGGCTGCCACAGGCAGCCCTGAATTAGTGAACAAGTGCCAGAACCAAGATACTGAGAGCAGGTCACTTCATCAGCGACCCTGCCAGAGCACCCCACATCTCATGGCGACCCTTTCAATGCCGAACAACTAAGTGGAGGGCGCCTCTCATGGCGACCCTTCCAGACGGTCTGCTCAAGGCAGCCCTGATATAGTCACCAACGTCAGCCGCTTCAGCACCGCATTGCCAACGTTATTAGAGGAAGAACCAAGTGTCAGTGCGGCTTTGTGCCGTACTGGCGGCGCACTGCGCCAGCCATCCAGCTCCACTACGCTACGCCAGCCAGTCAGATCCACTGCGCCAGCCAGCCAGCTCTACTGAAGCCGAACAAGCCAGAGCAGAGCGTCGCCAGCACCAGCCGCGCCGCCGCTCAACAGCCCAGCTGTTCAACAGCTGATACCACACAGATGACTTCAGGTCCATAAAAGCCAGACAGCTGTTCACCAGCTGACCATCAATCCACGTGAAGAAGTAATTAATTAAGGTACTTATAAAGCTTTTACTACAATGTAAGTAGTATGTTTAAAAAAAATATTTAACTATTGAGTTACGTAGATTTTTTTTAAAGTAAAATTTTAATTAATAATAAAGAACGATACTAATTAATTTTATCCAATTGTTAAAAGAGTAATTTTTTTTTAATCTAATAATGTGTAAACTTTATGGTATTAAACCAATTTATGTTATAAATAATTAAGTAAATAAGAAATAATGCCGCTTGATGACGAGGTAATAATATGATTAAGATTTACAAATCTAAAAATAGCAACCAACAGTCCATCTGTACAACAACATCTGGACTTCTCGAGTTACAATACGTTCACGATACACACAGACGTATCGAGTATAATATAGGATTAGTGTTATCAAAATAAAAATAGATTCCCAGAATATTAAAATAAAATATTAAAATAATATATACAAGATTGTTGAATAGTTTTAAAATAATGACAATAAGGATTCCAACTATGACAGGTCTGATCAACCAAGAATAGTGAAAATTCTAAAAAACCAAATAATTTACCCGAATTAAATAAGTTTCAATAACCGAGACTATAACGAAAAAATGAGACAAACAGACTGAATTACCAGTCAGAATAATATTATTTTATACTCGCCATCCTTACTAATAGTGTGTCGAATCTAGTACTCAATCGCGTACGGAACGAGCTTTCCCCGCGAGAGAATTAGGTATGTTTTGCAAGGCACAATAAATAAAAATGTATGCATATGGCATACTATATAATGACGACACCGCGTGTATTATAGAGGAGCTACGAGTATAGCTCAATGTATAAATAAATGTAAAACCGGGTACTGCAGATCCCGAGTATGTATAATTAAAGGTGTCTCAAAAGTAAGTGATAACGATGATAGGCGAGTCATAGAGTCATATTAAACAACTTTCATTATTTGTCTTTGAGTGCTTATTAACTGAGCGCTCCCGTGCTTTGGAATGCACGTTAAGCCATTTATCCCGACAGCTGACTATGAAAGCAGTCGTTAAGCTAAGTTAGAGCCGCCCGAACGGCTTGAGAATTTCTAACAGTCAAGATGCCCACTTACTTCACAAAGCCTAATTGAAATAAGGTCTAGTTCCCCTCAGGTTGGAAGGTCAGATGGCAGTCGCTTCCGTAAAAACTAGTGCCTACGCCAAATCCTGAGATTACGTAGGAGGACGATTATGACTAGGATTAAATAAATATATAAATCGTGTCCCGCCGCAATCAGTGGTAAACCCGAGAGGTGCCATTGAGCGAGTAGGTAGATACATAATTATTAGCAAGGTACACCAGAAATACAAGGCAGGCAGCAAATCCTTGAAACCTTGAACATGATTCGATCGAGCATCAATCGTGCGAGTTCTTGGACACATAGTATAATGTAGTGTTAAAAGCACTGTCTGAAAGGTATATACCTACCTCTAAATGGTATTTACGCGCGCTTATGTATACAATTTATGTATAAAATCCTTGTATTACTGAGTTATAATTAAGGGTCGGCCGGCCATAAAATAATGCATGCCGTGTACCTTACTACCTTAGCAAGCTTAGTAAGCTTAGCAAGCTTAGCAAAAAGTGATGCAAAATTGCACACTTAATGACACAAGAAAAATACTAAGTAACAAATATATATATAATATATAATTATGACGTGTGAAAAAGAAAAAATGAACTAGCAAATCACAATGATTATTTTTGATTAGTTTAAAAATAAATAATAATTAATATTGATGTACACAATATTAGTTATTATGGTAACAAAATAATAACAAACAAGATAAAAATAACGACATGATACAAAAACTAATAATGGTAGCATAAATGAATACCATAATTTATGTACTATTTGTTGTAAAATGGAAATGTTGTAAAATATAAAAACAAGCGTCGTCATCAAAGCGTGCATATAATTCCAGTTATATTATATAGATAAAGAAAATTTTGTATCTTTAGATTTAGTTTAGTTTTAATTTGTTTACTGTATCCATTTTAATAAATATTTCTCATTCTGTTTGAAAAAAAAATGTCAATAATTATTATGAGATTTCTTTAATTTTTCGTAATTAATATTAATTTAGTAATAAGTTCATTTATATTTAGTTTTAATTTTTTTTTTAATTACTTATTTTTTTTTAAATAAATGTATAATCAAATAGTATTAATAAGTGTATTAACAACAAAAAAAAAAAAAATAACAATGTTTACTTTAAAATTTACATTACGATGCTTAAACGATTATGCCAATCCATCTGATCGCATACCACCTACCATATAAGGAACAAGAAATGTAAACATTCTAAGTAGCATTAAGATATATTAAGAAATCATGTATACCATAGACTTAAGTTACATTAAGAAACCATGTAAACCATAGACATAAGTTGATTAAGTTTACAGAAGCCAAAAAATAGTAGTTATGTATTTTACTATTTTTTGTCTCAAAAAAACGGGGAAGCTGTGGTGTATGTCACACCCTAATAACTCAGCTGATCACAGCTGATCACAGCTGATACACATCTGATGGAAACTTAACTAATATTAACCTTTGTACCTTTTCTCAGAACAAAGGAATGCGAGAGACCTTGATATTGATTCCAAGAAGATAGTATTACCATATGTTCTATTTCGCATACCAAACTGTTAGTATAAAAGCAGTGTAATTGTTACTCAATAGATCGGTATAAATCAGTATTTCCTCGAGTCTCGTCTTATCATTATAACCCGTAACGCTCCACATCTCAACTATAAGTTATCACACTGTTCACATTTTTCCTCGCAAAGACCAATGAGAAATGAGAATGAGAATGAGAATTTCAAACGTAAATCTAAACTTTAGTGACTTTTCCATACATTTTCCCTGCCACCATACTTTGGAAAAATCGACAGATGGGCATTGGCCCTCGGTGAGAGCAGACGCATGCTCCTTTTTTCGCTTTGACAGCTCTGTTTTTGACATTTTGCCCGTATACGAATACAATATGTATACCACACACAAAGATTGTATTAATTGAAGTAGGGTAAATAAAATATTGACGTGTGGCGTTTTAAGAACCTTTTAACATGGAATTTTTGGTATTAGCCTTTTATTTTTTAGAGAACATAGTGTTTGGTCCCGAAAGTTTACTTATGCGTTCAAATTATAATGTTTTCCTTCCCGAAAACGCATTCTAGACGCAAAAAGTTTGCCGATGCGTTTCATTACAATGGAAATTAATTTCAATGAATGGTCACCCTGACGGAATATCTTTATAACGTAATGACATTTGTCACTTACTTCAAATGAAAATTTGTGTACATTTTTCTTTCTTTATATTTCAATAATTTTACGTATCTAATGTTGATATCGAACACCAAATACGCATACACACACGCCTCTCGACAGTTTGCCAACAACGCATACTTATCTACTGGCATTTTTTGGACATATCGCGCGTCGTCCCTATTATCCTCGAGTACATTACATCATGATGACGGGAAAGGTGGAGGATAGACGAGCTCGGGCCAGCCAGGTGGATTGAAAAAATCTCCAAATTCGCCGGACTCCGAGAACACCAGGCGCTGCATGCAGCGCATCATCGGAACCACTGGCGAGCCATCTGCACTCCCCGCCAGAGACATAGCGGTCACGATCCTCAGCATTGAAGAACCCACTGATTGGATTGATTGGATTGGAATACTTATTGAAATTTGTGTGGATATTCACGCTTTCTCGTCAAATAGGAATACATTTAATGGCTAAATATATCTCAGATGTCGTGATATAACTTCAGGAATCGTGGATTATCAATCTGCAGTGTCACACAACAAAGAAAGTAATAAGCAGCAGAAGATTGTACTGTCGAAGCCGCTTGGTCATACTAATTATAGAATGAAAATATAAATGTGTTTTTTTATCTTAGTTATATCTCTAACGACGACGTATAATCTGAGTCTTATACAAAATATATGTATGTAGTCCTACTTATTTCTGCAGGTCTGTAAGTACGGTTTCTAATTTCTATTTGATTATTTTTTATGGTTTGAAATTATTTGGTTCACTGCTTTGATTTTGGATATACGGATATACGTACTTTAGTATATACATTGTAGTCTTTGGATATACGTAAGTACTTCACACCGGGTAGAGTCAGTCCGACCCAGGTCGGGCCTAGTAGAGTTTAGTTTAGTGAACCAGCGACAAGTAGCTCGATTCCACTCACAACTCAGATTCGGTAGAAGCCGCGTAACCAATCTCACTGGAGCGCAAACTCTTAGAGTATCCCAGTGTTTAAACCTCCCGCGTGGTCATGTCGGAGGTTTCCCCTCGATTTTCCCCAGGCCACTTTCCAACCGCGCACTCCTATCGATTTATTGGGCCCGACCTATAAGGCCACAATCAGGTTGAAAAAACAAAAAAAGTACGTCGCAATAATTGTTTGGACGTTACGTAAACGTAGTAAATAATAGTAAGATTGCAATTTCAATTGCGTATATTATAAGTATTATAACTGTTACATTACAGCATGTATGCAGCATGTACATGGATTTAGCTATACGCAACCATTGTCCAAGTAGTGTTAAAAGTTCAGTAAAATTTACTCCACTAATTATTCTATTCAATTATCGTTCTTATAAGAAGGAACATGAGAGCTAATTTGTCATAACATAACTATGGATTCGTACATTCAACCATGCACACGATAGCGCGTCCGGCCGGCCAAGTTCCAATTACAGATAGTGACAATGATTTACTAAATCCTAATTGATCATATTTGTCCTACTTATTTCATTATCATTAGGTTTTAAGAATACTTAACAAACTTATTTCAAAATACTGCCATTAATTTTCATTAAGTTTCATTACATAATAGGGTGGGCCGATTTTTTAAATTTTGGAATTACGTAATGTAATAGTATAATTACGCTGTATGATTTTTTGTAGATTAGGGGAAAAATAATGAAAAAAAAATTGGCATATACTTTTAGCCCTCTACCGACGATTAACTGTCAGAAAATTCAAATATTCAAAAAGTATACATTTTATATTTTAAGTTTATTTTAACTTTATTATTAATTAAATAACATCTTTTGGTATCAATTATACTTGTTTTTGGTTATTATTTATTATCAGAAGATTTTTTTTTGTGACCCACTTAGACGACGTAAATTGGGTTTTTCAAAAAAATGCTTTTTGATCTATTTAATATATCCAAATTGGTGCTTAAAGCATTTGTCAGAGCTGTCGTGGATTAAACACATTACATAAAGCATAAAAATTATAATGATTAAAGCAAAAATATGGCCAAAGTTACGTGGCAACATGCCCGGAAAAGTGCGAAATAAGACCTTTGACCGTCTATTTAAACCATTAAAAAGTTATATATTTTCAATCAAACCCTGCTTTATTTTAATACTAACATTCGTACTTTTGTATGAGATTATATTTGAAAAATATGTAGTAAGATTTTTTTATAATACAGTACATCGGTCGTTTAATGGTATTTTTTTATTTATTACAAAATTTGGGATATTTTTAATATTGATAATATTAAAAAAGAAATGAATACTAGTGATGATTTCTATTATATTAACATTCGTCTTTATTTAAAAAAAATAAACGGGCTAAATACTAGTAATATTATATATTTAAATAATTATCAAATATTTCCCTAACTTCAAATTTTTGGCACCTGGTAGAGGGCTAAAAGTAGTATATATTTTTAAATTTGATATTATCACCATAATCTACATATTAAACTGCAACTTTTTATTCCTATTACACTTCGAATTTGGAACTTTTATTTTTTTCCATACAACAACGGCCCACCCTATTACATAATATATATCGAAATAAAACAACCGCATCTTCGCTTAAAACTCGCATTACCTATAAAAGCCGCTTTAGCTTAGTTGGTAGTGACCCTGCCTGCAGAAGGATTACACATTCTTAAGTTTTATTCACCATTTATTCAATTAATTATAATTTAACAACATAACAGCTTAAGCCATGGCATTGATACACTTAAATATAGGTATTTTAATCTATTTGTATATGAATAATTAGGAGCGTTTTACTAAAATCAAATCCCAATTTTCAGAAGTAAGGTTTTGGTGACAGATCAGAACTTGACTTTTATTTTTACATTTTTGTCATGCCTTAATAAATCATCAAATATTGTAAATCAAAACTTTGTATTCCGTACAGAAATTGACAGCGCATTGTCATTGTACAGTGACAAGTTATGACAATTTCGATTTCTCTAAGGAGTTTTTAACTCTGATTAACTGGTGGCAATACACAACTGAAAATACCTATTAAAAAAATGTAAGTCAATGACCCGGGCCAACAAAATGAAGTAGTGTGTGTGAAATATGTATGTGTGAGTTACTGGGGAAAATAATTAAAAAAAATAGAAATTTGACAGGCGCTGATAATTTACCCTGCACGACGCAGTCTTAACCCCTACGTAACTCAAAATCCTTTGAACATAAACATGAAATTTGGTTCGTTTATTGAGAATATTAAGGATAATCAGAACCCCAAATTTCATGATAGCTCAATCGGTGTGCAATAAAGAGTATTTGTTGTTGTTGTTGTTGTTGTTGTTGTTATTAAGATATAAACATCTAAAAATTGGAATTTTTGTCACCAACTGACTGACCTGTGAACTGATGCCTTAGCAAGTTGCAATTTGTCATCCAGCTGGGTAATGATGTGGTTACAAACCTAAGGACGAACATGACTGGTCGTGGGCCAAAGGGAGGTAACCCGGTGATCTGGTGAATCTCTATACGTGGTTTGTACACAGCTTTATAAAAAGCATCCACCAAAAATGTTTCATGTAAAGTAATTGCCCAGACTTCTCAGTAAGTAGCTGATTCACCGGTTCCTGTATTATCAGATTAAAAGTAGCACCAAGCTTCCTCCTCCCTATAGCTTTACTAGATCCAAGTTTACGCATTTTACGCGTCGATCATGGTGGTGTCGTGGAGCAGCCGTAGTCGCGCCCGAGCTGGCTACAGTACCTGCAGGTGAGGCGGCGGCTCGGGCTCGTCCAGGTCGAGCGCGGCGTCGATCATGGTGGTGTCGTGGAGCAGCCGTAGTCGCGCCCGAGCTGGCTACAGTACCTGCAGGTGAGGCGGCGGCTCGGGCTCGTCCAGGTGTCGCGCGGCGTCGATCATGGTGGTGTCGTGGAGCAGCCGTAGTCGCGCCCGAGCTGGCTACAGTACCTGCAGGTGAGGCGGCGGCTCGGGCTCGTCCAGGTGTCGCGCGGCGTCGATCATGGTGGTGTCGTGGAGCAGCCGTAGTCGCGCCCGAGCTGGCTACAGTACCTGCAGGTGAGGCGGCGGCTCGGGCTCGTCCAGGTGTCGCGCGGCGTCGATCATGGTGGTGTCGTGGAGCAGCCGTAGTCGCGCCCGAGCTGGCTACAGTACCTGCAGGTGAGGCGGCGGCTCGGGCTCGTCCAGGTGTCGCGCGGCGTCGATCATGGTGGTGTCGTGGAGCAGCCGTAGTCGCGCCCGAGCTGGCTACAGTACCTGCAGGTGAGGCGGCGGCTCGGGCTCGTCCAGGTCGAGCGCGGCGTCGATCATGGTGGTGTCGTGGAGCAGCCGTAGTCGCGCCCGAGCTGGCTACAGTACCTGCAGGTGAGGCGGCGGCTCGGGCTCGTCCAGGTGTCGCGCGGCGTCGATCATGGTGGTGTCGTGGAGCAGCCGTAGTCGCGCCCGAGCTGGCTACAGTACCTGCAGGTGAGGCGGCGGCTCGGGCTCGTCCAGGTGTCGCGCGGCGTCGATCATGGTGGTGTCGTGGAGCAGCCGTAGTCGCGCCCGAGCTGGCTACAGTACCTGCAGGTGAGGCGGCGGCTCGGGCTCGTCCAGGTCGAGCGCGGCGTCGATCATGGTGGTGTCGTGGAGCAGCCGTAGTCGCGCCCGAGCTGGCTACAGTACCTGCAGGTGAGGCGGCGGCTCGGGCTCGTCCAGGTCGAGCGCGGCGTCGATCATGGTGGTGTCGTGGAGCAGCCGTAGTCGCGCCCGAGCTGGCTACAGTACCTGCAGGTGAGGCGGCGGCTCGGGCTCGTCCAGGTGTCGCGCGGCGTCGATCATGGTGGTGTCGTGGAGCAGCCGTAGTCGCGCCCGAGCTGGCTACAGTACCTGCAGGTGAGGCGGCGGCTCGGGCTCGTCCAGGTGTCGCGCGGCGTCGATCATGGTGGTGTCGTGGAGCAGCCGTAGTCGCGCCCGAGCTGGCTACAGTACCTGCAGGTGAGGCGGCGGCTCGGGCTCGTCCAGGTCGAGCGCGGCGTCGATCATGGTGGTGTCGTGGAGCAGCCGTAGTCGCGCCCGAGCTGGCTACAGTACCTGCAGGTGAGGCGGCGGCTCGGGCTCGTCCAGGTGTCGCGCGGCGTCGATCATGGTGGTGTCGTGGAGCAGCCGTAGTCGCGCCCGAGCTGGCTACAGTACCTGCAGGTGAGGCGGCGGCTCGGGCTCGTCCAGGTGTCGCGCGGCGTCGATCATGGTGGTGTCGTGGAGCAGCCGTAGTCGCGCCCGAGCTGGCTACAGTACCTGCAGGTGAGGCGGCGGCTCGGGCTCGTCCAGGTGTCGCGCGGCGTCGATCATGGTGGTGTCGTGGAGCAGCCGTAGTCGCGCCCGAGCTGGCTACAGTACCTGCAGGTGAGGCGGCGGCTCGGGCTCGTCCAGGTGTCGCGCGGCGTCGATCATGGTGGTGTCGTGGAGCAGCCGTAGTCGCGCCCGAGCTGGCTACAGTACCTGCAGGTGAGGCGGCGGCTCGGGCTCGTCCAGGTCGAGCGCGGCGTCGATCATGGTGGTGTCGTGGAGCAGCCGTAGTCGCGCCCGAGCTGGCTACAGTACCTGCAGGTGAGGCGGCGGCTCGGGCTCGTCCAGGTGTCGCGCGGCGTCGATCATGGTGGTGTCGTGGAGCAGCCGTAGTCGCGCCCGAGCTGGCTACAGTACCTGCAGGTGAGGCGGCGGCTCGGGCTCGTCCAGGTGTCGCGCGGCGTCGATCATGGTGGTGTCGTGGAGCAGCCGTAGTCGCGCCCGAGCTGGCTACAGTACCTGCAGGTGAGGCGGCGGCTCGGGCTCGTCCAGGTCGAGCGCGGCGTCGATCATGGTGGTGTCGTGGAGCAGCCGTAGTCGCGCCCGAGCTGGCTACAGTACCTGCAGGTGAGGCGGCGGCTCGGGCTCGTCCAGGTCGAGCGCGGCGTCGATCATGGTGGTGTCGTGGAGCAGCCGTAGTCGCGCCCGAGCTGGCTACAGTACCTGCAGGTGAGGCGGCGGCTCGGGCTCGTCCAGGTCGAGCGCGGCGTCGATCATGGTGGTGTCGTGGAGCAGCCGTAGTCGCGCCCGAGCTGGCTACAGTACCTGCAGGTGAGGCGGCGGCTCGGGCTCGTCCAGGTGTCGCGCGGCGTCGATCATGGTGGTGTCGTGGAGCAGCCGTAGTCGCGCCCGAGCTGGCTACAGTACCTGCAGGTGAGGCGGCGGCTCGGGCTCGTCCAGGTGTCGCGCGGCGTCGATCATGGTGGTGTCGTGGAGCAGCCGTAGTCGCGCCCGAGCTGGCTACAGTACCTGCAGGTGAGGCGGCGGCTCGGGCTCGTCCAGGTCGAGCGCGGCGTCGATCATGGTGGTGTCGTGGAGCAGCCGTAGTCGCGCCCGAGCTGGCTACAGTACCTGCAGGTGAGGCGGCGGCTCGGGCTCGTCCAGGTCGAGCGCGGCGTCGATCATGGTGGTGTCGTGGAGCAGCCGTAGTCGCGCCGCGCTTAACGCGCCGCCCGTGGCGCCCACGGCGCCGGGGACCGTCGGCCCGCCGATACACACCTCTGGACACAAATTAACGATATTTTAAGGCTGGTTTTAAAAATACTATTCATCGTCGCCGACCGCTCAGCGGCGCAATGCGTGGCAGTAGCACATAAGATAGATACTTCAGTGCTACGCTGTCGGTGCCATAGTTCTGCATCGCCCGCATCGGTCATTTTTTTATACAAAGAATACTACAATCCGTTGCGTGCGTTGCGACTGATTCCGATGCAGAACTGTGGATGTTTGGCGCTTCTAACGCTTAACGCTTACGCTTAGAAATCACACAAATTAAACTGTCTTGCTCCCAGTACACATTGCTCCAAGGTAATGTGCCAACGTGTAGAGACCCACTTGGCTGTATATTGATAGTTGGCGCCAACGCTGGCTCGCCAACTGTTGGTTTTTCGTGCACACGTCAAAGGATCTAGGCGCGCCACGCAAACAGTGTTCATACGTTCGCCGCCTACATGCGAATACTGTATTAATAATTACATGCGAAATGTAATTATTAATTGGGACCTTTTTATTTTACTTGTTAACAAAATAAGCAGAAAACCCACATTTGGGCAAGGTAACAACTAACAGTTACGAAGTGTAACTGTTAGTTGTTACCTTGCGAAGTGTAATTGTCAGTGGTTACTTTGCGAAGTGTTATTGTCGGTTGTTACCTTGCGAAGTGTAATTGTCAGATGTTTCCTTGCGAAGTGTAATTGTTAGTTGTTACCTTGCGAAGTGTAATTGTTAGTTGTTACCTTGCAAAGTGTAATAGTCTCGTGTTACCTCGCGCAGCGCGGCAGCGAGCCCTACGTTACTATTATTTATTATTTAATTATTCGCAGAACAGCTAATAAATTTACAATAATTTTTGATATATTATGATACAAAGAGCCAATTACAGGTTCTCACCGATAACAAATCGTTACGGCACATCTTTTCGTCCAATAATCTTCAGTGTCTCAAGACTAGAGTCTTTGACCTGTGTGTGTTGCCAGTGATGACATATGGTACTGAAACGTGGTCGTTCAATTTGGGCCTCATAAGAAGGCTCAAAGTTACTCAGAGGGCAATGGAGAGGGCTATGCTGGAAGTTTATCTGCGTGATCGCATCAGAAATGAGGCCATCCGTAGTAACCGATATAGCCCTCCGAATCGCTTAAGTGATACTGGGCGGGCCACAATGCATTTTATTTCATTTATTTGAGCTATAATTTGAAAGTAAGCTATAGCTTAAATATTCCAAGTACAACGACAAAAGGCGATGGCCGGGCCGTTGCGGCCGAGAGGTTCTGGAGTGGCGATAACGGATCGGAAGTTGCAGCGTGGGTAGACCCCCACAAGGTGAACCGATGACCTGGTAAAGTTAGCAACTATTAGTTACCGTGTAGAGGCGCGGGGTCGAGGTCGAGGCTGTGGTTGAGGTAGGCGTGGCCCGGGAACAGGTTACTGTAGCTGCCCGCGCCCAGGCCTGCAACGAGATCACAATCCTGTGTACACTATAACACAATTGAAACTACAAAATGTCATCATCATGGAATGTACGGCACTGTAAGTGAATTTGTTTAGATATAATCAGCAAATTTGACTAAGTGTGCCCGCGGCGGTTCATTTATTACGTATCTGCTCCAGCACACAAGGCCGGCCCTAGAGCGGGGCGGGCGCGCCAGGCGCCGGGTGACAATGGGCGCCAAACTGGCGACAACGAAAAACTTCAAAGCAAAGGGCGCTCAAAGACCATCTCGTCCCACCCGGATCTAGGGCTAGGGTCGGCACTGCCAGCACACATTTATATTTAGCTTGGGTCTTGTCTTATCACACTTGCGATTCTCGGGCGAGTTGACAGCGAGGCGAGCGCGCAGCGAGATCGTCGCGAGCGCGTAACTAAGATAAAGACGCGTGAGAAACATAGTTATCAAACTTGATAGGTTACACACTTGAAAATAAATACAGCATTTAAGAGGCCAACGATTAGAGGGGGGCCAACATTAGTAAAGTTTACCCTTTGTTTGCTCACCGTTGTGTTCGGCGTGGGGCACGGGCGCGAACTCGGGCGGCGCCGTGACCGGGGCGGGGGCGGGGGCAGGGGCGGGGGCGGCCAGCGCGGCCACGAAGGCCGGCGGCAACTCGTCAGCGTTGTCCGGGCTCACGATGCCGCGCCTGAGGGGACCACTCTTAATCATTACTATAATACTGGCCACCTTTCATTGTTCCCCGTCGATCCCTTCACTCATATCCCTACACAATCTTAAAAATCATGAATGCCAAGTAATTACATACATTATAATGGACCGAAATACAAGAAAACTCGGAAAACCGCCTGTGTCAGTACTGTACTGACCGGTCGATGAGGCTGGGCGCGAGCGGGCCGCACAGCACATGCCAGCAGTTGGCGCAGGCGTGCCCGCGCGAGTACGGGTTGTTACTGTGTTAGTACTGTACTGTACTGTACTGTACTGTACTGACCGGTCGATGAGGCTGGGCGCGAGCGGGCCACACAGCACGTGCCAGCAGTTGGCGCAGGCGTGCCCGCGCGAGTACGGGTTCGGGTTATCGCCACCGCGCCGGGACGAAAACGAACCCTTGATCTGTAAACAAAAACACAAACGTAACACTTTACAATGGGGTTGTAGAGTCAAAAAAATATAACTTCTAAAGAGACAAGATACAAAATATGCCAAATTACAAAAGTCACACCACACGGAGCACACGACAGGGAGCACAGAATATATTATAATAGTATTACATACAGAACGGACACGAACCTCTGCACCGTGGTCAGTTACCTCGCCCCTACGCGGCGTTTTAGTCACCGATCAGTCACGGCTCATTCCTGTGCGCAACGCATATAATGACATATGGTGTGCTCATTTGGGTCTGGCCGGTGGAGGCGAGGTAGGTGTGAAGCCAGCACGGACACACGGAGGTAGGTGTGGCAGCCAGCACGGACACACGGACAGTACTCACGTCCTCGTTGGTGGTCTGGTCGGTGGAGGCGAGGTAGGTATGGAAGCCGGCCAGGCCCAGGACGGACCACACGGACAGGAAGCACACGCCAGCCGCGAGCGCCGACGCCGGCTCCTGCGGACACATTCCTCATCATCAACATCATCGTTTACTGCTGGACATAGGCCTGTCCAAAAATTTTCACAAAGATCGGTCAGGGGCCGATTTTTGAGTGTCGAACGCTCGAGTTTTCACTCGTCATCTTTCAAAACGTCATGGTTTTTTGACAGATCTCGAGTGAAAAGTCGAGCGTTCGACACTCAAAAATCGGCCGCCAGATTGCGCAACCTACCCTTTCCCAGATGAGTTCCTATTATCCCTCATTATGAACATAGGGCTCCAAGAAGTTCTCCACTTGTCACTGTCACCTTTCACCATATTACAATAATACAATTTGTTACAATTACTGATATATATTTTCTAATTACAGTAGAATCCGGATACAGCGACTGTCAAAGGACCGGCGATATTACGTCGCACTAAGAGAACGTCGCACAAAACGGACTGATTTTCTTTGAAAATGTATGGTATGAATTCTAACGTGAGGTGATTTAGCAGTCGTTAAAAGCGGTCAAATGTTATACTCGTACGCGGAGTCGTTATAAGCGGATTCATTAAATACACAGTAGTAGTTATCATGCGAAATGTAATTGTTAATTGGGACCTTTTCATTTTACTTGTTAACAAAATATGCAGAAAAGCCACATTGACTAATTTCTAATCCGCTACGCCAGGTCGAAGTGTAATTTTCAGTTGTTACCTTGCGAAGTGTAATTGTCAATAGTTACCTTGCGAAGTGTTATTGTCAGTTGTTACCTTGCGAAGTGTAATTGTCAATAGTTACCTTTTGAAGTGTAATTGTCACATGTTACCTTGCGAAGTGTAATTGTTAGTTGTTACCTTGCAAAGTGTAATAGTCTCGTGTTACCTTGCGCAGCGCGGCGGCGAGCCCTAAAGAGCGCGCCTCGAGCGCGACGTGCGCGACGGCGCACGCGAATACGAACACCGCCAGGAAAGAGAGAGACACCACGAACGTGTAGAACGCGCGATAGTTCCGCCGCCCCACGCAGTTGCCCACCTAAACAAAATATTGTATTGGTATACGACCACAACACCGTAATTATTTTAAAGTTATTTTATTTATTTATGTTACATTGTGGGTCTCAGGATACTTTGCAAGTTCTTAATAGTGTAGATTAGTGTAGTATTGTAGAATAATTAAATGGTTAATTAACATGATGCCATTACGGTTAAATTTGAAAAAAGTATATTTTTTTTATAAATCGTTTGACTCATGAGCAAGCTTCACTTCTTATGTCGTACTTTGTCTTGTAAATGGCGCAATGGGTCGATTCGTGTAAGCAAAGTGACGAAACGATTGTTGCAAGGTTCAAAATATGGTGTATACGAACCCAGGGGCAGTGATGGTCGAACCTCTCGACGCAGTTGTCGCAGAGCGAGCAGTGCGAGGCGCGCGGCGGCCGGAACAGTTTGCATGTGAAGCAGTACTTCAGCTTCACCACCCGCCCGCGAACCAGCACTTCCCTGCGGGGGACGGGGGCTTGAGACACAAGGGAACATAGAGGTGAGGTGGTGAGTATAATGTTCGAGGGGTTGTTATAGTGAAAATGTGGCAGTATTCATCAGCATCAGTGCCGACCCTAGTTCGGGAAGCGCCGATACGTTGCGTAGCGCGCAAGTTGCGCAAGGTTTCGGCGCTGTCTGGGTCCGTCAGTGCTACTAGCGTCGTACTACAACACACACACACACGGCGCGGCTTTTTTTTTTATTTATCAAAGTACATAACCACATTAACAAATTTATGTTACTCGCCAAACTGCGATAACAGTTTGTTGGCGAGATATGTAGTCAGGTATAAAGGCTTGGTCACACTGCGTTGCGCGACGTCCGCGCGACGCGACCGCTGCGCGCCGTAACGTATGCTAACAGGTTAGCGACGTCACACAGGTTGCGCGACGCGAGCGGGACGGTTTCATACATGCCGGCGCGCAGCGCAGCGTCCCGCTTGCGTCGCGCAAGCGGTGTGACCAAGCCTTAATAGTCAGTTGTTACCTTGCGAGGTGTAATTGTCAGTTGTTGCCTTGCGAAGTGTAATTGTCAGTTGTTACCTTGCGAGGTGTAATTGTTATTTGTTACTTTGCGAAGTGTAATTGTCAGTTGTTACCTTGCGAAGTGTTATTGTGATTTGTTACCTGGCGCGGGGCGGCGGGCGCGCGGCGGCGGCGCCGGGCGCGTCGAGCGCGGCCTCGGCGGGCGCGGCGCGCGGCAGGATGCCGGGGTCTGTCAGCGCGGTCCGCAGCAGCGCCATCAGCGTCAGCGCCGCCAGCGCCGCGCCCAGCGCGGGCAGCGCCGGCGACACGCGCCGCGCTGCAACACACGACCCACGCGTTACTACTTATGCCATTCAGACTCGGTTTCTCCGACCGCAGCTTTTCTGGAATTCGCGACTTAGACGCGAAACAAATGTATCCACCATCGAAGCTGCAGTACGAATAGTACGATCTATTACGATACGACTTATCAGACAGAACGGAAGGAATTTCCAGAACCACTTTTCATATTACGTTTTACGTGGCAATGAAATGGAACATGTCTTTTGGAGTCTGCAACTGAGGAACTGCGGCCGATACCTCCCGCCTGGGCTCACGAGGACCTTACCCAGGTAGGGCCCGTCGAAGGCGAGGTGCAACGCCGAGGTGGCCGCGACCAGCGCCAGGGTCAACAGGAACACGCCCGGCTGCGGCGCCGTCATCAGCCGCCCGTCGCACCAGAATCGGTTCCGCCCGGCGAACACCTCCCACTTGCGCGTGACGCGCCGCCGCGCCATCTCACCATTCCGCGCAGTCGCACCCTGCAAATATCAGCAGTCGGGTCACAACACAACCTACATAACAGCTTCACCGCGCAGAATAATCCAATAGAGAGGTTAAAAACGATGATGGCGAGAGTATTAAATAGAGCAAACTGAAGTTGGACAAACCTTCTCCGGTTGGTAGGAACCCCACACGTTCTTCAGGATCTGAGAGCATATGCACATGCTCCGCGCGCCCGCGTCATCTGCAAGTCAAATACTCATTAGTTTATTAAATGACAACATGACGGGGACGTCCACCGCGCGATCGCGACAACATAGATTTTAGATTAGATTTTTATTTATCCACAATAAACGATAACATTATAAATTTAAGGTACATATGTCAATTTACATGAATCTCATAGACACTTATAGTCCATCTTCGTCCCGGTACCGCCGCATACCGGGTAGAGTCAGTCCGACCCAGTTCGGGCCTAGCTGAGTTTCTTGCTGAACTCTTCTCAGCTAGGCTAGGTTTAGTGAACCGACAAATCTCCCAGTAGCTCGATTCCACTGACACAGATTCGGTTGAAGACAGCTGGGTGTGAACGTGGTGTGAACGTAATTGTAGCCTCCGCAAACACGCCCCAACGATAGTAGGACGGCCGTTTAGCACGATTAATCGTCAGATGCCATAACGAGGCATTAGCGCAGGTGCGGCCATAATTTGGACGCCATAATGGTCTGAGAGTCGATGGGATTGTGGCTTACATTACACGTAAATGGTAAAAGATAGTTCAGATCGCTATTCTCTCGAAAAATCGGAGTTATTAAAGGTATAATTCCGCAGCCGACAGCAGACGTCATCGTAAGATAAAAAGTCCCTATTTAGAGTGAGCAGCGTGAGCTGTTCCGACACTTGTCCGCTCATTTCAAATTAAGCTTTTTACGCATACCATTACGGTTCAATTTGGAGTGCGGCGGAACGTCCTGTTGCTGTATGCAGTCGGCAACGGAATCATACCTTAACGCATTTTTTCGTTGATACTGGTGGAGAGATCTGCATTAACTAGTTCCTTTCCTTTCATCTTGAAGATTTTGAGCTGACGAAAAAACAAAAACAAATTAAGCTTCTAAAGGTGTAAATCGCAGCAGCGCGCGATCTATTGATCTATTAAAATCTATGGCGCTGTAATATAATAAATTACACCATAACACGCAACTTAGCTAGCAGATTTACCTACGGCCATAAGTTGAAATGGTAATTTGGAGAGGCTTTTTAACGTATTATCCGAAAAGATAGAGCAAGTGTAGGAGTTTTGCTCAGATATTCGGACTACTCGTACCTACATACCGGAGAAAAATCCGAGTGGCTAAATAAAATAGTACCTAACCTAAAGATTGCAAACGACTTTAATGGGTCAATAGTTTTGTAATTTATCATCTTGAAATGTACTGCGTCAGTAAGCTAAATATTTTTAAACCTTGTCGTAAACATAATTACTGGTGCGTTAAACCTAACCCGACCTCACGTTGTTTTGTTACGTTATCGAACGGTAACGTTTAACTTCGGAGTTGTATAACCTCTCAGATATTTTGCACTTCGCAACGGACAGTACAACATTACAGTCGTCGACTGGAAGGAAATGCTTTACAAAACAGTGCAGGTTGAATCAATAACTGATCATGATCAATAACATCACTAATACCACTACGATTGTGAAACTCAGATAGTATACAATATAATAATTTTAAATGATAAATGTGATAAGATACCTACGTGAGGAAATCGACACGAGGCATGATAATCTCGCAAGAACTACCGGGATTTTTTTTTCAGTGGACGAACTATTTTCCCACATTTTTCAATACCAAAACGATGACGATTTAAAAATTATCTTATAGAGCCCACAAGTTTAGGTCACATTTCTTTTATTACGATCGTGAAAGACATACCTACAGTTTCAGAAAAATAGTTATGGGAAATAAAACTTAGGTGAGATGACTTTATTGCGGTTGTTACGCCAAATTTTTGTAAGCCATGGGTTTGAGACAATAGCTTTTTTTTCACTTCACCATTCTCGCTTGTTTGTTTACGTCACGGTATGAGACGAGAGTCGGAAGTTCTGCAGTCCGTCGGATATCATTGACCCAATTTTTCAATGGAGTGCTCAAAGAAACGCCTTGAAAACCACTTTGTCAGCGCTTCATTCTTAGCTATAATGACTGGAAATTTATATGACAAATTTTAAAGAGTGTGAATATTAGCTAACTTGGCTGAATGAAAGTGCGTAAAGAAGCGCCACTTGTAAAAGCGTAAGAATATTGTCAAATTCATTCGGGACGTGTTTTTAATTTTTTATTTGCTTTGTAAATTTGTGTAGCTGCTGCTAGCTCTAGTAGTGTAGTAGTAGCCTATTTAAAATTGCCTTCGGTTTCCGCAATTATTCCGCATAAAAAACAGATAATACCTACGCATAATTTACGCGACTATATCGTTTAGTAGTATCTAGTATCTGTTATTTGTTAGCAGCGGTATATCTATCGTGTTGTAGGGTCAGTTACTTGGATCCTCGGAAGGAAGCGCGCGCGCGGGCACCGTTCAAGGCCGGGTCATCCGCGCCCGCGCCGCGCCGCGACGGTCGCAGCGCAGGCGCAGGCGGATATTGGCGCCTCTTGTCTAGTTGTCTCCCCTCATTAGCCCGCCATTTAGAAACGGGTCAAGAGCGTGTGGGATTTTTTTTATCATTTAACTCAGATTTAGTTGAACATTTTTAGCATCGATTTAATATACCCTAGATACACTATCCGCCTGTCAAAAACGTCCGCCGTCAAGAGTGCTTAAATGCCTTGTAAGCACTCTTGCGCTCGGAGTTGCGCGCCAGCCACCGTCTTGTCAACATGCCGAAGTGCTCCGTAAAAAAAATGCAAAAACAACACCTTAACGACTTTAAAAACGCATGACATTTCGTATTTTCGATGAGTATTTCTTGAAAGTTTCATATTTTGATAAATATATAATTGTATTACGCTTATAACAAATATTATTTAAAGAATTTGAAAATAACAGGCAGACACCTAGCAACGCTACTGTCTCTTTCCCCCCCGTTTAAATAGCTGTATATCGAAATGAAACGGAATATTGTGGAATCGGCCTATACTAAAATTTCGAATGAATGGAGTCGCAGACTGATACACATTTTTAATCAAAATGGACAAGTATTAAAGTACTAAATTAAGTACTTAAATTCTATCGCGATGAACGAGTTCCACGCGGACGAATTCTCGGGCAATAGCTCATAGAATTTACGCTTCTTTTTGAAGAATGTAGGTAGGAAGCTCAAACACTCCTAAGCTATACTATTTTATTGCGGATTTCCGTTGCCTACCTTCTGGCCTCAAATACCAGATCAGGTCATTGGTAATTTAGCAGTACAGCGGAACCATTTAAATCGGCCTCTTCATCGCTTCAGCCACCGATGAAACACTAGGAGTTTTGGATAACCATCCATGATCTTCGTCATCACCTCCTGTTCACCAAATGCTAGTTCTGAATGCTCGATTTTTTACCGAAAATACTATAATCGCTGTTTCCCTTGTATTTTTGAAGAGTTCCCTCAATTCCTCATGGCTCCCATCATTAGAAGGTATTATGGTATGTAAGCTTTCAATCAATCAACGAAATAATTTTCCAAATCGGTTCATTAACGCTGAGTTCTGAGGTAAAAATAAATATAAGGTATTTCAAAAAATAAATATAAGGTATTTCAAAAAATAAATATATATATATTATAATGTCAATTTATGAGAGGAGGCCTGTGCCCCGCAGTGGGACGTATATAGGCTGATGATGATGATGATTATAATGTAAAAACAATATTATTGCTTTAAATTTATTATTGCCAACTGTACTTACTTTTTTTTCACAGTCATCACATTAACTACTTATAGAGACCGTTTCATTCCAATGAGCCCGAACATGACGAATTGTGTAGTTTAGAAGTTGCTATGGCCACCTCGCCTCTCCATCATCAGATCAGCTCGATGTTACCATAATATTACACTGTCATCCAAATTAAACGTGTATACAAAATTTCAGCTCAATCGGTTGAAGATATCTGCTTCAAAATTGAGCTGCAAGATTACACCCGAACATAGTTACATACATACATACATTAATTGGAAGTTAAATAAAAGCTTGTAAAAAGAACCTACAACCGAATGCTAGTATACCACCGGTGCAGTGCCTGTTAAAAAAAAAACATTTTCGACTCCATCCAGACTCTGTTCCAATTTCATCCCTAAGTCCAGTGTTGTCAGTCCAAAAATGAGTGGAAAATTATCGTAGACAATATTGAACTTAACGGAATTGGACTTACGGTGTACAATCTTTTAAAATAATTCGGTGTTTTTTAGAAATTTTCCACAATTGTACCGTGCAATCTGTAATGTTATAACCGCCAAACACTCTATTTAAAATACAATCGTATGCTTGATACATAAGGCTGACTATCGAAAAAAAAGAAATTCATCCCAATTGACTCGTGTTTGTGTAGTGTATCTCCGACACTCACACACTCGCAATGACGGCTGGACACTTTTTCTTCTTGAATTTGTAGGTGATAGTGTATCTAGGGTATATTAAATCGATGATTTTTAGAGAAACTACCAATTTTAACAAAAATCCCTGTTTGGCACAAACCATGTAATATCCCTTGGAATTAATACCTAGTGCCCAAAGGAAATATATGTCTGCTTATCAGCCACACTATGTCAGGAATTTAGATCAGTGATTCAAACACACATATACCTATTACAGATAAGATTATCAATTAATGCTTCATATCAATAATTAGCAACTCATCATGTACTTCACATACCATACCAAAGCATATGCATTATATTGATATACGCTGCACTGCGCGCCAAAATGTATGAAACCGTCCCGCTCGCGTCGCGCAACGCAACCTGTGTGACATCGCTAACCTGTTAGCATACATTCCGGCGCGCAGCGGTCGCGTCGCGCGGACGTCGCGCAACGCTGTGTGACCAAGCCTTAAATGCAATATATTTGTAAGTAGGCCTGAACAACAGGGGCCTGTACCACAATACTTTACAAGCGTACAATTCGACAAATTTGTGAACTTTTTCTATGGAAAATTGTACAATTTTGTCAAATTGTAGACTTGTAAAGTTTTGTAGTATAGGGGCCAGATCTTTTAGATGAACAAGATGTAACTTTCAATAATATGTAGAGAAGAAGAGCCACAATGAATAATGTTTGTCTTCAAAATTCATTTACATAATAACATTGACAAAACATTTTAGTCTACATATTGAATAATGTATTCATGGGCAGAGGCAGATGGGAGGAAAAACTAAATTGACAGCAGGTAGGTATATTCAAATTGAACTCATAGTCCTACTACATGAATATGGAACAGTAGTAAACTGATTGAAATATAATAAACGGGTAACTCACATCTTTAACAATGAATATCACTCAACATGTTTCACAAAACGGTGTGGCTCCGGATATGGGTATGGATAATTTAAAAGGACCATGTGCCTAGTCGCCTGCTATATTTTCTGACAGAGTAGGCCACCTAACACAACAAAGCATACGAAACATTTTAGCAGGTTTCAGTACACCAGTGTTGAAATAATGCTGTCTCAGTGGCAGTCAGGGTCTGCTCTACAACCAATTCCAATACATTAATTAAATGTGAGCCTTATTTGCTAAAATACCCAACCCATTGGCTTTGCTGCCTAAAGTTCTCTACATAGTCTCACACACACTTTTTGCACTGACATCATCTAGTCTTCTCTGTAACTAACTTATCCCAGGTTGAAATTTGTAAATAATAGTTGTATTTTGTATGGAAACATGTACATGCTCATAATATTGGTTCATTGTTTATTATAGGCAGATGATATCCTGTGTTAGCATAAATTCATGTTTGTAATAACATTGTTGGTTAAATAAAAGCGGTAGCAGGGTTTGCCTTGTAAAAGTGCCATTGCGGCCTACTTACAGAATAAAGTTCATTTTATTGAATGTTCAATTCATCACATCCATGTACCTTTACCATGATGTTTTCAACAGTCCCCTATTGCTTGCCCTGTTATGTGTTAAAGCAACATTTTTAAACCTTTTCAATTTTCTAAACCTTTTCAATGGCCTTTCTATAAAAAAAAATAGAACACCAAAAAGGTGATAAATATTATCTTCTGACAGAAATGGGCACTCCAGCAGCGTGCTTGTGCGGTATCCCAGTTGAAGCAACTGTCCAGCCAACTGCTCAATAACTAGACCAGACATGATGATGTCATCGTCGGCCAGCACGGCCTGCGGCGCCCAGCGCCAGCTCTCCGCCCCAACCTAGCACAATACCCTTCAGCAGAGACCCCTATAGACCAAGGGTTCCCATACACTATTCCGAAACACCAGCAGAAACTTGTAAAAACTATATAAGAATCAAGCAACATGTAATGATGCAGTGGAGCCCCAAGCCGGGGGTGGACGTCCACCGGCAGCCTTCCGAGCATCACAACTCACCTGTCGCTCCCGAGTACCATCCAACCAGAGGACAGGAAACTCCGACGCGACGTCTTGCCGTAATAAACACTCCCACACAACACTTCACTCCACCAGCTCCTTATCTATCTTCCGAACTCTGGCACGATACGATACGAAAAACAATGTAATGTAACGTGAAATAATCCGCACAAAAATCTTTGTCGAATGTGTCAGTAAATAATGAATTCATTAATAATACTGAAATGAAGTAACAAACTTTCTCTTGCTTTTTTTGGCTGTCTAACTAAAATTACCACAGATTCGATCACATGATAACAAAACTATGTTGGTATGTTCGAGTACATGAATAATTAATTATTACATTTTTAATGCTGTTATATGCTGTTTCTTAGAAAGCAGGAGTAAAAATATTTCAAGCTAAGTAATTTACAACTTTACAACAAGGTTACAAATTATTCGACTATACTACAGTTGCATGAAATGTGGGCAACAGCTTTTAAAATAATATCTCGAACGAATTTAACGTCACGGAGACAGTGACAGAAAAGTGACACATTTCAGCTGGAAAGGAAAACTTGGCACCGTGTTAGCGAGCGAAACGGATGTCGCAACACTATTTAGAAACCGTGAAATAGTGAAACGAAACGAAATGAAGAGTTGGGTTCGGTGATGCTGCTGCCGGGCGCGCGTTGGCTCCGCTGGCGCTGCGGCGCGGACGCGCGCGCGGCGCTGACGGTGGGCGCGCTGTGCGGCGCGTGGTTCACGTGCTCCGCGCTCGGGAACGTCGTGGGGAAGCTGCTCCTAACGGAGTTCCCGCGCCCGCTGACGGTGGCCATGGTGCAGCTGGCGTGCACGGCGCTGTGCTCGGCGCCGGTGGTGCTGCGCGAGCGTCGGGCGGGCGGCCGGGCGGCCTTCGCGGACGCGCGCCCGCTGCTGCGCGCGCTGCTGCCGCTGGCGCTGGCCAAGTTCCTCACGACGCTGTGCTCGCAGGTCTCCATATGGAAGGTGCCCGTGTCCTACGCGCATACAGGTGGGTCCCCTATGTACCCTTTTTCTTTTCATCATATGCCCTTATGGCCCAACAGAGCACGTAATTTGAATGTAACAAGAATTTTCAAGGGTGGTCGCTTTAGCCTAGTTGGTGCTTACGAAGCTGGAGGTCCCGGTCCCTGGGATTTGAATCCCAGTCAGGGCATTTATTTGTTGTTGGATGTTTTCTGATGTATTTATGAATCTAAATAAAAGTATATTGTCACTTAGTACCCATAGTACAAGCCTTGCTTAGTCTGGTTTTAGGTTGATTTTCATAAAACACAGATATTTATATTTATTTACTTATTATAGCTTCCTGAGTATTAGCAAAACAAGGGAGCACCATAGTGTAAGCTGCTCACTGGCTAACCATTGCTATAGTTGCCGCCGCCTACAAATTGATCGGCGTGAAATCGGCGTAACCTTGACTGAATGCCAAAGGAAGTTCTCGGTTTGACCCGTATGTTTGTATGTATGTATGTTTGTCCACGTTTATTTCGCGTCAGGCAAAACCTATTTTGATGCAGTTTTCTGAAAGTTTTTGTTACATTCATGAGAAGAGTTTGGTATATTATATATTAAAAAAAAAAAGTGATTGACGAATCTTATAGGTTTATACCTTGTCATTGATTGTAAATAACACTTGTTGAATAATACATGCGATTAATTGAGGTGTGCAATAAAGAGTATATTTTGTAGTTATTGTAATGTATTGTAATAAGAAATGGTATATAACAGTGAAGGCGACTACGCCGCTGTGGACGGCGGGGCTGGCGCGCGTGCTGTTCGGCGAGCGACAGCCGCGCGGGGTGGCGGCCGCGCTCGTGCTGGTGGCGGCGGGGGTGGGGCTGGCCTCCGCCACGGAGCTGCACTTCGACGCGGCCGGCCTGTGCTCGGCGCTGGCTGCTGCAGCCCTGCTGTCGCTGCAGCACCTCTACTCCAAGAGGTGAGCCACATGTGGTCCTCCACATCGGTCTCGATGACGATGACTCTAGCCATTATTGACCCTAGTACACCTTGATCGTAATCAGCCAAAAGACGTCCACTGCGTGACATAGGCCGTCGGCAGGGCATTCATTCTCACACCTTAGAACCTAAATGGTCACGTACGGTACGGCTTAAGAGGAATCCTCCCTCGCACGCTCCGGTTGTGGAATGAGCTCCCATGCCCAGGTTTTCCCGAAGGACTACTATGGGGGTCTTCAAGAAAGGAGTGTATAAATTTTTAAAAGGGTCGGTAACGCGCGTGTGTCTCCCTTGGGGTTGCAAGCGTCCATAGGCTGCGGTGACCGCTTACCATCAGGCGGGCCGCACGCTTGTTTGCCACCGACGTGGTATAAAAAAAAATAGGCAGTGAGCGCCACAACGATCGGTCATTAAATAAATAATAATATTTAAATAAGTAAATAATAAACTCGTTGTTTTGAGAGATAATTCGGCTTCGCTTTTCGGAAGTGGTCTTTTTTAAGAAAAGCTAGTCGATTTTGACTTGTTCTAAAGCTCATAAAAGTGTTCTTCATAACGAGTGAAGGCTGCATAAAAATAGCCATAAAGTAAAATTCCTGCGCGGCGCCCGCAGCCGGGAGCACCGCCGTCCGAAGTCAACGACCTCATAATTGATGACATACATTATATTATAACCTTAATAATTCATTATTTATTTAATTTCTTCATAATGGAAGTGAAAAAAAAAGTGTAAAGTTTGAGTATAAACCTATTTCACCCGAGACATTCATAGCACGTCGAGTCGTTTATACTTTTATGTCACACCGGCCATAAAGTGGCCATTATCGCACGCTCCGCGCGCGAAAAAATCCACTTTCTGGCCAGGGGGTGACATAAAATTTTGTACTTACCACGGGCGATAATAAAGAAAGCCTCAGATCGCATATTTATCGCCCTTGCCTTCGGCTCGGGCGTAAAATACCTGCGATCTGAGACATTCTTTGTTTTATCGCCCTTGGTAAGTAATGTACTATTGTGGCGCGCTAAGGTAAGCAATAGTAATGTTGGTCTCGCTCCAATCATTGGCCTTTTGAATGATAATTCAATGTATTAAGTGCAATTCTTCAATACAATGTAGAAAATAAATTTCATATTTTCTTTGTTTACTGCACTCTAAAATGTAGGAGATAGTTTTCAAACTGGACACGTCGAACACCCAACGGCCAGGAGGCCAACGATTGGAGGAGGGGCAACATTACTATAGCTTACCTTACTGGCATAATTGACGTAGGTTGCTGGCGCGCCTGTGCTGGTCGCCGCTGCGCGTGCTGGCGGCGCTGAGCGCGCTGGCGGCGGGCATGTTCGTGCCGGTGTGGGCGTGGAGCGACGGCGCCGCGCTGCTGGCCGGGCCGCTCCCCCCGCGCGCGGCCGGCCTGCTGGCGCTGGACGGGCTGCTGGCGTGGCTGCAGGCGGCCGCCGCCTTCAGCGTGCTGGCGCGCGTGACGCCGCTCTCGTACGCCGTGCTGTCGTGCGGCAAGCGCGTGCTGGTGGTGGCCGCGTCGCTGCTCGTGCTGCGGAACCCGGCGCCGCCGCTCAACATCGCGGGCATGGCGCTGGCGGCGCTGGCGGTGCTGCAGTACAACCGCGCGAAGCTGAACGCGAGGACGGAAGGTCGCCCGCTGCTGCCCGTATGATAGGGTGAGCCGCTGGCGACTAATTGTTTTAGCTCAATTTTAATGTTTCCGCTGATGTCCCTTGGCCCCTTTCCTTGACGTAGGAAGGCAACAGTGGGCCAGAGTTAAAATATACTAGTGCTGCCGAGTGAGTTGCCGAATCTTTCCGAGGCTGGCAAACATCATGACCTGATGTACATACTATACATCACTATACACATACAGATTGAATTTTCTTTTTTAGTCAGTGAGGGCAGCTCCCAGATTCCCCTTTGCCTGCTGCTCCGCGAAAATGGTCTTCCTTGTGGGAGAAGTTGCTCGATTTATGACTTTTCTAGCCGGATGTTTTTTTAGTTAAATACAAGCTTTTGATCCTGGATAGAAATGGGATCGATAAGCACAAAAAAAAGATTGTCAAAAATAACCTTTATGTCACATCACATCTGGCCATTATCTGAAAAAACCCACTTCCTGGCCACGGGGTGACATAAAATTTTGTACTTACCACGGGCGATAATAAAGAAAGCCTCAGATTGCATATTTATCGCCCTTGCCTTCGGCTCGGGCGTAAAATACCTGCGATCAGAGACATTCTTTGTTGTTTAATGTACTATTTTCTCACACCCTGTATGTTTCTTCCAAAACCTGTAACCCTGTCCCCTTGATATGAAATTAATGAAGGTTGGCGAACCTTCATTAATTTCATATCAAGGGATGGTCTTCTAAGACCATTTTCGCGTAGCAGCACGGGATCTAGCGCTTGCGCTCTCTAACCCAAAAAGAAAATCCACTTGTATTTAAAGGGTACACGAAAAGAATATGTATAGTCCAGTTTGCATCTTACGTCATTATGTTAGGTTGCTTTGAAATTTAAGGCGATATATCGATTGAAAGAGACACCCTTTGTTTTTCGCTTACGACAAAACGGGATGCAACCCTCTCCGAGAATGGCTTTTTAGACAAATCTCGTTAAATATCTGACTGTGTGCAGGTTTATTAAATTTCCTCTTGTCAGTACCTAGATGAGGTAAAATACCATCATATTAACTTAATCGTGTCTTTTAATAATGCGTTGTTTTAGTAGGCTGAGGAAAAAAAGGAAAATATAGACTACTTTGGATTTATTTTCTATCAAGAAAATTTTAAGCAATCATGTTTCGCTATTGTCAGTACCACAATCATATAGTCAAGAATCATATATCTGAAAATCAGCCCCTACTGTTTGCTAGTCTGGGCAGGACAGCATTTCAGTCTCCAAATTTCTCAGGGTAGCGCCTTAACTTGACGAGACGTTTCTTTACATATGCCCTTGATTTAATTATGAACTATAGGATCTGGAACATGCTCAACAAATTCATAAATTGAAATCTCTAAAAGAAATTTATGTTTTAGAGTAGCGATGAAATATGATCCTAATGAAAAGTATTATGTCATGCTTTCCGGGATGTTCCCAGCAGTTGCCAAAGTGAGAGGTAACAAGATAACTGCTGCGAATATTCGCGATCAGCCCCAAGTCCTAGACGGTACTTAAGCTTAATTAACGTGTAGAATTATGATTAACAAAATATCTCGTAATCAGACAAAAGTACCTACCGCTGTGTCGGTTGCCGATAAGGCATTACCGGTTGGTTATTGGACACTTGCATGATTTAACATTGTTTGAACGTGGTTCTCATATCGACTGGTTTTTAATTAGCGTACAAATCGATTATGGTGGTCGCGTCATGGCAGATGTATTACTGTTAAATCTTGAAAAGTATCCCCGCGCGCCAACAAAAAATGTGCAGGTTATAACTGCTGGTGCCGACTCAGCGGTACTTTTTTAGCCTAAACACGTTGCAAATATTAGCTAGAAGCTCTTAAAATGTTCATATGTATCAATTCAATTCAATTCTTTAAAAAATGGCTTCCATCAAATTTATGATGATTTCGCCAATGTCACGTGTTCAATGACGTTGTTCGGTAACGACGCCATGACAGTAGATAAGGTTTTGTACGGTAAATGGATTCTGCCCGTCGTCGCCCCGGGCACGTGTGCTCACCAACGCGGCGACGATCAAAATCCTCATGTATCATTAACTTATACAAAATAATTGCTGTTTCGAATTTAATAATCATAACACCCAGTGTTGTATATAATAATTATTATTTTAGTATTGATGTTAATTTGTTATGCTTGAGATTAGTGAATGACATATATTATTTTATTTAATGGTTTGACCAATGTTCATCCGTAGTTAGAAATTGCAGTAGAAATTAGAATTATACGATTAAAAATGGAATATTTATATTTACCATGTATAATTTTAAATATCGGAATCGTAAATTGTAATGTAAATGCTTATATTTCGAAGAAATTGATAATGGCGATCCGGAAGAGACCTAGGTCAATGTGACCTTACGAACATCATATATATATTTTTTTATAAAAAAAGGCAATCATAATATTCAAATGTAGTTCTTATAATAAAGGTTTAATAATAATAATAATGTAAATGACCATGTGAGTTTGAAATCTCATATAGAAATTGCAGTATTTTATATCCCACATCACATAGTTAGTGATAATGATAAGTTTGAGCGGTCGCTTTTAATAGGGATTCTTAATGCCTAATGGCCTTAAGTTACAAACATTGTATATCTCAACACATGACAGAAACGGAGATGTAGTTGGAGTTGGAACAACAAGATGTACAGTCAGCATTATAAGTAGCTTGACATATGAAGATGTCAAAAGTTCTTATTCCTTTGTAATAATGACTTTTGACGCCTTCATATGTGTCTACCATCTTTCGCGCTATCAAGTCGTATGAGGAGAATCGCCTAGTAACCTTGGATCGAAAGCGCCAATTAAGAAAAGAGAGGCCTAAACCCATCTACGTGTACACGTATAACACGTCTGGCCAACTCTACTGTCACGCATGCAATAGAGTATTCAAGAGCAAGTTTGGCCTAGCCAGCCATATCAGAGCTCACGATAGGGCAAATACATAGTTTGTCAGGGTCGCCGTCATCGAAATCGACTGTCGCTACTTTTGGTGCTGACTGTACCCCTCATTCTAACTACCTACAGTTGTGATATGCTACAATAAACTCATTCCAATTACTGAAACACAGTTTTATATAATAATTGAAGTGGTTTAACGCTGTTAGCTCAAAGCAAGGTGGTTTAATTAGGTATTGGTTTCATTTATTTCAAATCACTTTAACTATAAGTTCGGACACAACTCGAAGGCTAAATTCAAACGAACGCAAGCAAAACTAGACTTAGAGCTCTGACTGTAAGGTAGATTTTTGCTTGCGTTAATTTGACAGCACTTGGCCTTTCAGTTGTGTAAGAACTATAGTAATCGCTACATTTTTTACGAGATTTTATACTTTTAATATAAATAGGCTCGACTTGTAGTATTACAACGCGTGTTGAATTGAGTAGGCGTCATGTATTTCCAATAAGTAGGTCTCTAACACTGGATTTGAGTTGTAATTACTGGGAAATAATCCGCCGTTAGGTACCTACTGCACCTGCATAATGGCAGAATTTATTTTGTTGAATAAAATGTATATTTTGTTTAATCCACTTGTTTTATTGTTGACAACAGAAGGACCTTTTCACCCATAATGTAGTCTGTAAGCAACATGGGCTTACCCAAAGATATGTCTTACCATATTATACAAGGATGACCGAAGGCATGCCCACGGCTGTGCCACAGGGAAAGGAAATACTTTACGGAGTAAATATTGAAGATATAACACATTTTACTGAAAAAGACACCAACCCCAACCAAAGTCTTAAGACTCAAATTAAATGCCTTTTTTACCTAAACCTAATCTTATCTTATCTTATCTTATATCTTTAAACGAGCAATTCTTATATATATATTTATTTCGGGGATCTCGGAAACGGCTCTAACGATTTTGATGAAGTTTGGTTTGTGGGGGTTTTTGGGGACGAGCAATACGATCTAGCTAGGTCTCATGCCCGGGAAAACGCCGAGCAAAGCTCGGTCGCCTAGGTATTTTTTATCTTTAAACGAGCAATTCTTGTATTATATCTGGGCGACCGAGCTTTACTCGGCGTTTTTCCGGGCATGAGACCCAGCTAGATCGATTGCTCGTCCCCGAAAGCCCCCACATAGCAAATTTCATCAAAATCGTTAGAGCCGTTTCCGAGATCCTCGAAATAAATAAATATATAAACAAGAATTGCTCGTTTAAAGATATCTATATATATTTATTTCGGGGATCTCGGAAACGGCTCTAACGATTTTGATGAAATTTGGTATGTGGGGGTTTTCAGCGACGAGCAATCGATCTAGCTAGGTCTCATGTCCAGGAAAACGCTGAGCAAACCTCGGCCGCCGAGATATTAACACATAATAAGTTGTCATCATATCAACCGGAAGAGGTAGGAGGACATAGGCCTCGGCCTCTCCCATAGTGCCACAATAATCAGTCCTACGACACCCAGCGGACTCGCGTGATCTTTACCACTAGCTCTAGTACAAGTTTTTTCTCAAAAATGGCCCGCAAACAGGACTTTAGTCGCTACATATTGGAAGGTAAAGTGTATAGTTTAAGGTCAGATCCAAATTAAAAAGTAAAAAACATATAAATTCCTTTATTTGTCGAGTTATAAACTTTTTAAAATGTAGAAACTGTCATATAAAAGGAGGCACAGGTTGTATTCAGCCAATTCAGCTCGAATTTTTCTGTTGAAAACGCGACGTTTTTTTATGTGTCTCGAATAATTTGCGTTTTTCGGTGGAAAAATACACTTGTGATTCTGTTAAAAAAAATAAACTGCGGGAAAACATGATGTTTTTGACGTTTTAAGGTTGTTTATCAAATCTTAATTAAATTTTTGTCGTATTTTCCCCATTTTTGAGAAAAGCACTATATTAGCCTCGGCCGGAATGGCAATTGCAGGCTTCGTATTATAATTAAACGGACTCGCAAGCTCGTCCGTTTAAACAAATACTCAGCCTGCAATTGCTCCCTTCCCGGCCACGGCAATAATGTACTATTTCATGTTTCGAAAACACAACACAAACAGAAGGGTTTGCGTTGTGTCTCATTTTGTAAGGCAACGCGAACAGCGTCTCTGGTGGCCTTAGGTGGTAACTATTTTTTGCCATATAAATTAAGACTAAACCACAGAATAGTATAATAGTACTACATACTGATTGGCCACGAACCCTCCGCACCGAGGTCAGTTACTTCGTCCGTGAGAGACCCGCCTGGTGTCGATCGGGTGCCGTCGTCCGCGCTACGCACTCGTGCAAACAATTGACGCGTGTACCGACAGCGCACGCACACATACTTACCCACAGCGCTTACGTTCCTTCGCGTGTCACAGGTGTGACTAAACGTGTTCGTTTGTTTTGTTTCGAAAGTTAATACTAGAGGTACATACTGCCGGTACTGGTCATCAGTTATGAATTCTAAGATTTGCAGACACTGACTGGGATAGGTAAAAGTAAATAAAAGTTTGTTGTATGGATAACAATAATTCCTAACTGCCCTTCCTAACTCTTTGAGATTGTAACAAATAAAACCACAGATTTAATAAATATAATTTATTTACAGCTCACGCTGTCACCCGTTATCAAAAATGCGCTCCACACTCGCGAGCGAGCGCAAACATTCGCGCGAATGTTCCCGCTCGCTCGCGTTACACCACGGGCACTCTCGTCACACACACTACTTATCGCTAGTGCCTTCACCGCGACGTCACCTGTCCCTTCTTAAAAAGTCTTCTTCAGATTCACACGAGCCGAAAGCGAGGGCAATAATCTGAGGTTTTCTTTAAAATCTTATTAGCCTGGCTGGGAATAGGTTATTAACGTAAATTATGAAAAACTCGGTTTCATCTTGGGTTTATTACACATTCCTGGTTAGACATTATAGTAATCTATCTAGGCTCTAGAGCAACGCAGTAATATGCTGAGTGACACTAAGGATGTTTGAACGGAAGTGTAATAAACCCATTTTAAGATACATTTTGATTATCGTACTAGAGAGCAAGGCGATTACTAATAAATGCACAGAAATTAGGCCCACAGTATACTAAATTAGATCTCACGTTGATACGGAAGACACAGGGCCGGCGCGGCGAACGTTTTTATAGCGCGTACACACTGAGCCAACGAACGGAAGCATTGTGGGAGCTATAAGATAGAGTGAGATAGGCCCATTCATTTTGGTTCATTAGCCCGGTGTGTACACGGCTTTATGTTCATATACCATAATCTATCGTTTGGAACATAGCTTCAGTCCGTAGGCGTACGACATTTTGTTATGTAGCTATGGGAAATTAGAACTAATTTGTGAAAGGAACATACGATCAAAAAAATATGCATCGAGCTACATGTATAAGAATAAATTATGGTATATGGAATGTAACATGGAGATATATCATCGATAATTAGAACTTATTTCATTGAAATAAGGCTCACTTAGAATCAACTGTATACTTGAACTATTTTTCCTCATAATAACAGTTATTACTAATACACAATTGCGATCAACACAAATTATTTTTAGGAATCATTTTGACAATTCTGATACGCTCTATGACAATAAATGCTGAACGAACTATTACAACAAATTGCTATTTAGTATAAATTTTACTCAGTCGTTAAATTTCAAGTACATCACTGCCACAGACTCGACTGAGAGCAACAGCGAGTGTCCACTGGAAGAAGAGACAATAAGAGAAATCCCGTACTATCGCCCATAGAATAGTTACTTGAGATAATCCACATTGAAAGGGAGTTTATGGCGGCCGGCACTTACGCCTTTATTGCCGTTTTTAGGGTTCCGTACCCGAAGGGTCCAAACGAAACCTTATTGCTGTCACCCACGCGTCCGTCCGTCCGTAGTCTGTCACAAAATATTGTTCCGAAGAATTTTTCAACTTCCCATTGACCTATGAACTTGAAATTTGGTGAGAATGTTTATTGTTACGTATATTTTATCAACAAATACTAATCATATTTTTTGAGGTTGGTTCGGAACCCTTAATGTGGGAAGTCCGACTCGCACTTGGTCGGTTTTTTTTTTCGATTACAGTAGTGAATCGGCGTACCGCCATAGGTAATGGTTCCACCGCCGGCGAGTACTCTCATAGTAATTCTACTCGCTTTAGTGACAAAACGAGTATGAAAGTACTCGCTGTTCGCCCGTGGTACCAGTGCCAAATGTCCCTTTCAATGCAATTCTATCTGTTTAGCTGATCATACAGAATTTCTCGCACCGCTTCGTCTCTCAACTGTTGTAAAACGTGGTTAAAGTTATACGATTTGAGGCATGTTTCGAATCACGCTCACAGCGCTCAAAGTGCGCTTACTATCGGACCGATTCACGTTCATAGCGCTTACATGAGATGTCGGGACGTCACTGATGATGTCAAGGACGGTGCTCACACTCCCAGGTGTACGTACCTCGAGCCAAACGTCAAGTTGACGTTTGATATATGAACATGACAGTAAATACGGGCGAGAGCGTGAATCGGATTTTGCCCGTCGCCGCGTTGGTGAACGCACGTGCTTTTCGCGACGACGGGTTGAATCCACTACCGAACAAAACCAGTTGCCTACCGTCATGGTGTCTGGTTACCGAACAACGTCTTTGAACAATTATTGATTGGCGAAATCGTCATAAATTTGATGGAAAGCCTTTTTTAAAGAATGAAGTGAAGTAAACACGGGCTATGAGCGTGAATCGGTCCGATCGTGAGCGCGCTCAAGCTAATACCGGTCCGAAACAAAACACTAGTCACGCGGCCTCGAGCGCGCTATTTGATGTGGCCCGGCCGTCAGCACTGGAAGCGCTGTGAGCGTTGTAAGCGTGATCCGGAACACGGGTTTCTCGTGCCGGGTCCTACAGCTCGTCGTGGTCGTCGGCCGGCACCTCCTCCTCCCGGTCGGCGTCGGCGTCGGCGTCGGCGGCCGGCGCGTCGAGCAGGTCGTCGTCCTCGGTCGTGGCATCCTCCGGCACGCCGAGGGCCGTGGCCAGCATCCTCTCCACGGTCTCCGCGAACTCCATCGCCTGGCCCTCTTGCAACATGAAACCGGATCTGGGGGGACGGCCGCAACAGTTAGGGAGGTTTTAAATGCTGATTTATTTTAGCAAGAACATGTATGCAAGTTTGGTTACATTGCGGGACTGCGAGCTCCTGAGGTATGATGAATACGAGTAAGCCCTGCAATGTAATGAAACTTGCATGCAAGTTTCTTGCACGAGAATTCAATTAAAATTGCACACAAATTCTCGCTAATGTAAATCGACTTAAAGCTTTTGAGGCTCCGATGAAATGTTATATGTGTGAGCGGACTCGCGCGATGAGGATTATTCATAGTGTCTGTCCACATGCACTCTAAAGAACGGTGGTGTGGTACCTGCACGAGCGGGGGCGAAGCTCGGAACGGTACTCACCCGGTGCGTTAGGGCGACATGGTTCTTGCACGAGCGGGGGCGAGGCTCGGAACGTTACTCACCGGAGCGCGGCGGTGCGGTAGAGCGACATGGCGGCGAGCTTGGTGGCGGGGTCGTCGGGCGCGTCATTGACCCTGCGGAGTAGCTCCTGCACCAGCGGGTGCCGAGGGTTGATCTCCATCATCTTCTTCTGCGACAGGTGGTGTTTGCGCTGCGCGTCGTCAGACTGGAAACGAACAACATGTTAACTTGATCAAACGGAACTATTCACAAGTTATAAATATTTACCGGGAAGATTTGATCCTAAAATAACACCAGTTTAATTTGAGATGGATACAACATCAGGTTAAAGCCAGGCCAGTTCATGAATAGACGAAAATATTAAAGTTTGAGGTGAGAGTGTGAAGAAATAATAAAGAATTACACTACACAAAAATTACTGTAGACTGAAAAAGAAACAAAGTAACACAATAACCGAACAAAATATTGAAAAATGCTTCGGTAACTTTGTGAAAAAAATCCTAAATATCATCGTAAAAATAAACTTTCATGCTGATTATTTCGTAATTGTCAACGGCAGTGATACGATTCTTTTACAAAAAGGGTAGCTTTTTTATTGTTTTAACACAATAATCTAATATTTCCAAATTATTTTTAAATATTAATAAATCTAACTTTTGATAAGTGATCCAGTATCCCAAAAATCAATCAAGATGCACTAAATATTTACGAAAACTACGCGTAGAGTTCCGTTGAGAGCGGGATGGTTAATTGTAAACTCACGCGTGTTAGAGCGGGACGTTTGCAGTGGGACTGCCTTGCCTTAAATGTGGTTGAGAAGTTACGCCGTCTACCTTATTAAGCTAGTCCTCGGTCGGTACACCCACCTTCTGATGCGCGTTAGAGAGCGCCAGTCGCTCCATGTTCCCGGTCCAGCCGAACACGGTGGCCACGAGCGCGGCGGGGGACCTGGCGAGCCGCTTGGACACGGTGGCGCGGGTGATGAACTGGTTCAGCTGCTGGTCCAGCCACTTGGTCAGCGGCTGGAACTGTTCCTTGTAAGACTCCCAGCGCTCCTTCTGCGCGTCGCCTAACAAACAAATTAACATTTATTGTATGTGGGTCAAACGCTTAAAGCCGTATTCCGGATCACGCTAAAAATGCTCGCAGCGCTTACAGTGCTGATGGCCGGTCCAAATCAAATAGCGCGCTCAAGGCCGCGTGAGTAGTGGACGAACTGAAAACCAGCGCTGTGCAGCCGTAATTGTTAGCACAGCACATGCTGAGTTCGCTCCTTTTGTCACATAAACATATACTGTGTTAATACATCTACCTAATTTGTTTGTTGTGTGACAATAAATATTTTTTCTTTCTTTCTTTCTTTTTAGTGTTTCGTTTCGGACCGCTATTCGCTTGAGCGCGCTCACGATCGGACCGATTCACGCTCACAGTCCGTGTTTATTGTCATGTTCATATATCAAACGTCAACTTGACGTTTGGCTCGAAGTGCTTACGCCTGGGAGTGTGAGCACCGTGAGCGCCGTCCATGACATCATCAGTGACGTCCCGACATCTCATGTAAGCGCTATGAGCGTGAATCGGTCCGATCGTGAGCGCGTTTTGAGCGCTGTGAGCGTGATTCGGAAATGCCGAAAGGGAAGATAGGGCCTCGCCGCCCGCTTCCCGTGTGACATTTCTTCTCCTTTTACTCGTTCCCTCCCAGGCGAGAACTTATTACAGATGGTCGACTCGTCATAAATGCATTAAACTCGTTATTCGTCGTGAATTAAACCCATTCGCGACTACAAATGATCCTATCGCTTGGCGTAGTTTTTCTAGAAACTTTCCCTGTCCCTCAGAAGGCACAGGCACTGGCTCGCAGAATAATTGTTTCTGCGAGGCAGTGCCTAGCACATGTTACTACAATGGTAAATGTGTCGGAATAAAGTAATAACTGCTCACAACGCAAAACCAGCGCCGGCCCTGCCAGCATAACGCTGAGTTGTGACTATTTCGTGACAAAATCCGGTTCGTAAATGTCCTATTTGTAATTGTCTTGAGTTTGTTACGAATAATGTATGTATATGTATGTAATAACTTTATTGTACACAAAAAAAAAACACAAAAAATACAAACAAATAAGGACATTTTGGTACAAAAGCGAACTTATCCCAAAAAAAATTGCTTATTTTCTTCCTTTCTCCTTATTGGCGTCACAAATATAGTTAAAAAACGAAGTATATTGCTTTTTTTCCATAGTCCAAGTGAAATTTAATTTATTTATCGTATGGCATTTATTTCGAACCGTGAGATCGTTAAGAAGACAGTACGGTTGCCAGTTCTTGTTGCACTTTTAGAACCACCCAGGGGTCACGTGTAGGGTACTCCCTTTGTCAAGTGAGTGGGCAACTTGACTGTTACAAGTTCTCAAGCCGCCCGAAGGCCGCCGACTTGGCTCAACGACTGCTGTCATAGAATGCTGTTTAATTATGTTCCCAATATTTGTATAGAAAAAAAGTGAAAGTACTCACTCTCGTTAACGTCGAAGATCTCCTTGGCGACGTTCTGGAACTTGTGTCCGT
This sequence comes from Cenopis cana, assembly GCA_951800055.1. Lineage (NCBI taxonomy): Eukaryota > Metazoa > Arthropoda > Insecta > Lepidoptera > Tortricidae > Cenopis > Cenopis cana. The sequence goes on along the minus strand of OX637479.1, from coordinate 316,622 downwards.
CGTACTCGGGCAGCGCGCCGAGGCAGTACTCGTCCACCGCCTCCGTCAGGTACAGCACCTCGTGCCCCGACCGCACCAGCCGCTCCGCGAACGGGGACTTCTCCACCTGACACAACACACTCATCATCAACATATACTCGTCCACCGCCTCCGTCAGGTACAGCACCTCGTGCCCCGACCGCACCAGCCGCTCCGCGAACGGGGACTTCTCCACCTGACACAACACACTCATCATCAACATATACTCGTCCACCGCCTCCGTCAGGTACAGCACCTCGTGCCCCGACCGCACCAGCCGCTCCGCGAACGGGGACTTCTCCACCTGACACAACACACTCATCATCAACATATACTCGTCCACCGCCTCCGTCAGGTACAGCACCTCGTGCCCCGACCGCACCAGCCGCTCCGCGAACGGGGACTTCTCCACCTGACACAACACACTCATCATCAACATATACTCGTCCACCGCCTCCGTCAGGTACAGCACCTCGTGCCCCGACCGCACCAGCCGCTCCGCGAACGGGGACTTCTCCACCTGACACAACACACTCATCATCAACATATACTCGTCCACCGCCTCCGTCAGGTACAGCACCTCGTGCCCCGACCGCACCAGCCGCTCCGCGAACGGGGACTTCTCCACCTGACACAACACACTCATCATCAACATATACTCGTCCACCGCCTCCGTCAGGTACAGCACCTCGTGCCCCGACCGCACCAGCCGCTCCGCGAACGGGGACTTCTCCACCTGACACAACACACTCATCATCAACATATACTCGTCCACCGCCTCCGTCAGGTACAGCACCTCGTGCCCCGACCGCACCAGCCGCTCCGCGAACGGGGACTTCTCCACCTGACACAACACACTCATCATCAACATATACTCGTCCACCGCCTCCGTCAGGTACAGCACCTCGTGCCCCGACCGCACCAGCCGCTCCGCGAACGGGGACTTCTCCACCTGACACAACACACTCATCATCAACATATACTCGTCCACCGCCTCCGTCAGGTACAGCACCTCGTGCCCCGACCGCACCAGCCGCTCCGCGAACGGGGACTTCTCCACCTGACACAACACACTCATCATCAACATATACTCGTCCACCGCCTCCGTCAGGTACAGCACCTCGTGCCCCGACCGCACCAGCCGCTCCGCGAACGGGGACTTCTCCACCTGACACAACACACTCATCATCAACATATACTCGTCCACCGCCTCCGTCAGGTACAGCACCTCGTGCCCCGACCGCACCAGCCGCTCCGCGAACGGGGACTTCTCCACCTGACACAACACACTCATCATCAACATATACTCGTCCACCGCCTCCGTCAGGTACAGCACCTCGTGCCCCGACCGCACCAGCCGCTCCGCGAACGGGGACTTCTCCACCTGACACAACACACTCATCATCAACATATACTCGTCCACCGCCTCCGTCAGGTACAGCACCTCGTGCCCCGACCGCACCAGCCGCTCCGCGAACGGGGACTTCTCCACCTGACACAACACACTCATCATCAACATATACTCGTCCACCGCCTCCGTCAGGTACAGCACCTCGTGCCCCGACCGCACCAGCCGCTCCGCGAACGGGGACTTCTCCACCTGACACAACACACTCATCATCAACATATACTCGTCCACCGCCTCCGTCAGGTACAGCACCTCGTGCCCCGACCGCACCAGCCGCTCCGCGAACGGGGACTTCTCCACCTGACACAACACACTCATCATCAACATATACTCGTCCACCGCCTCCGTCAGGTACAGCACCTCGTGCCCCGACCGCACCAGCCGCTCCGCGAACGGGGACTTCTCCACCTGACACAACACACTCATCATCAACATATACTCGTCCACCGCCTCCGTCAGGTACAGCACCTCGTGCCCCGACCGCACCAGCCGCTCCGCGAACGGGGACTTCTCCACCTGACACAACACACTCATCATCAACATATACTCGTCCACCGCCTCCGTCAGGTACAGCACCTCGTGCCCCGACCGCACCAGCCGCTCCGCGAACGGGGACTTCTCCACCTGACACAACACACTCATCATCAACATATACTCGTCCACCGCCTCCGTCAGGTACAGCACCTCGTGCCCCGACCGCACCAGCCGCTCCGCGAACGGGGACTTCTCCACCTGACACAACACACTCATCATCAACATATACTCGTCCACCGCCTCCGTCAGGTACAGCACCTCGTGCCCCGACCGCACCAGCCGCTCCGCGAACGGGGACTTCTCCACCTGACACAACACACTCATCATCAACATATACTCGTCCACCGCCTCCGTCAGGTACAGCACCTCGTGCCCCGACCGCACCAGCCGCTCCGCGAACGGGGACTTCTCCACCTGACACAACACACTCATCATCAACATATACTCGTCCACCGCCTCCGTCAGGTACAGCACCTCGTGCCCCGACCGCACCAGCCGCTCCGCGAACGGGGACTTCTCCACCTGACACAACACACTCATCATCAACATATACTCGTCCACCGCCTCCGTCAGGTACAGCACCTCGTGCCCCGACCGCACCAGCCGCTCCGCGAACGGGGACTTCTCCACCTGACACAACACACTCATCATCAACATATACTCGTCCACCGCCTCCGTCAGGTACAGCACCTCGTGCCCCGACCGCACCAGCCGCTCCGCGAACGGGGACTTCTCCACCTGACACAACACACTCATCATCAACATATACTCGTCCACCGCCTCCGTCAGGTACAGCACCTCGTGCCCCGACCGCACCAGCCGCTCCGCGAACGGGGACTTCTCCACCTGACACAACACACTCATCATCAACATATACTCGTCCACCGCCTCCGTCAGGTACAGCACCTCGTGCCCCGACCGCACCAGCCGCTCCGCGAACGGGGACTTCTCCACCTGACACAACACACTCATCATCAACATATACTCGTCCACCGCCTCCGTCAGGTACAGCACCTCGTGCCCCGACCGCACCAGCCGCTCCGCGAACGGGGACTTCTCCACCTGACACAACACACTCATCATCAACATATACTCGTCCACCGCCTCCGTCAGGTACAGCACCTCGTGCCCCGACCGCACCAGCCGCTCCGCGAACGGGGACTTCTCCACCTGACACAACACTCAGCATCAGCATATCAGAAAACACGCATCCGCTGTTGGTCACGGACCGCCCCGCAAGCTGTGCCACAGTGACCGCCTGCAGACTCTCCCGACCTGTACCAGGGTCATCTATCTACCTTGTGGAGGACACCAAACACCTTTGGCAATCATAGCGCACAAACTTTATGTTATTCTAATATTGTTCGCTTTAGCTTAGTTGGTAGGGACCCTGCCTCCGAAGTTGGAGGTCCCGGGTTCGAATCCCGGCCGAAGCATTTATTTGTGTGATGACTGTGATGAACACGAATATTTGTTCTTGGGTCTGGGATGTTTCCTGTGTATTTAAGTATCTACATATTTTTCTATATGAGTATGTACATCGTCGCTTAGTACCCATAGTACAGGCTTTGCTTAGTTTGGGACTAGGTTGATTTGTGTAAATTGTAGTGTATGTACCTCGGCACGACTGGCGCCGGCGATGTAGTAGATGTGGTTCTGTCCGGGCTTCATGCGGGCCACGTAGTCGGCCAGGAACGTCATCTGGTCGGAGCGGGACGAGTGGAAGCGCAGTAGCTTGGCGAGGCGGGCACGGTTCGACGGGTCCTCCATCACGCCCAGCTTGATGCTGACGAAACGTTACTAACGTAAACAAACAGGTCGAGGAAACCTCCCCGTAGCGCGCTATCTATGCGGGCCCGAGGAAACAACATCTCAATATAGGTCTACCGCTTAACAGAGACCGCGCGGGAGGTCGGCGGGGGGGCAGGGCCCACCGCTCGCTCTCCGCGTGACATCTCCCCTCTCACCCCAGTCCCGTCTTAGTGCCCGTTGCACCAACGTAAAAACGCAGACCGGTCATCGTTAAATATGGCGCCGGCAGCTGTCATCCCATAGAAACTTGTCAAACTTTCCATACAATCAGATTTGACGAACATCGCTTACGATTTTAGGCGGTTTGGTGCAATCCAGCCTAAGACGAGGATTCAATAAGACCGCATTACAAAAGATAATGCGTTTGAACCCCGTAGACCGAGTTCTAAACTAGTAAAGTAGCAGTAGCTCATTATTCATAAAAATTAGCAAACCTCTGCTAGGTAAAAATGTGTTTTGTCCCTTTACCACAAACCGAAATGTCATAGCGACATATGCAGTTTATTAACAAATTTCCTTGAAACATTAATCATTATCACCCTATTCCCTAGGAGTACACAATAATCATTACTTAAAGTTGCTATATACAGGGTGATTTCTGGGTCGTGATCAGGAATCAGGTAGATAATCAGGCCCATGAAACTAAACAACTTTCCCCTAGGTTAGTTAGTTAGTTAGTTATACTGGGAATTTTCCGCAAGTCGACATCCAACGTGCCTTTTTGCGTCAACTTTCCCCTAGGAATATAGGTCGAAATCTGAAAAAATAAAAACCTACTTCACATAGTCAATTAGTCACGTGACCAACCACTTTGTATGAAAGTAGATTTTGAATTTTATTATTTCGGCCCATGGTTTCTTGGGGAAAGTTGTTCAGTTTCATGGGCCTGATTATCTACCTGATTCCTGATCACGACCCAGAAATCAACCTGTATTTAATGAAGCTCACAAAGTATTGTAATCCTGGAGAAAAGTGTGAACGATTAATGTCTTCAAAAATAGTTTGTTTACATCATAGGACTCATAAGAATGAATAGACTGTAACGACAAACTAATTGAAGGGGCAGTTTAACTAAAATATATAGGTACAAGGACCTCCGGCCACCCTGGGCGGAGGTGGGAGGTGGGAGGTGGGGGGTGGGGGGTGCAACACTCACTTGGTGGAGTACTCCTTCCAGAAGTGCTCGTACTCGTCGTCGGGTATCTTCTTGAGCATGTCGAGCGCCTTCCGCACCAGCTTCTTCTTGATCACCTTGATCAGCTTGTGTTGCTGCAGCGTCTCGCGGGACACGTTCAGCGGCAGGTCGTCCGAGTCCACCAGACCCTGACGTAACACAAAATATTAGTTACCCAAAATTTGGCATTCGAAGACACATAACTTTTTTGTGTTTATTTAAATATCTTTCGTCTACGTACGTGTGCTCAAAACTTTATAATCCAATGGCGCTTTCACGTGTGAGTCGAATAGCGCTTTGGTGCACGCAATAACAGCAGGCAGATTTGGAATGTTGGCTTCTCGCAGCAAGAAAATTCATTCAATTATAGTAGTCTTATCTCACGAGCGCGAGTGGGCCATGGCTGTAGTTGTGACGCATACGGACACATAGACAACGTGAATTCATAGTTCCTACGCTGACGTAATATAGACAGAGTGCATGTATCAGTGGCGGCGCGTCAAAAATATTCTTAGGGAAGCCGGAAATATTTGGCTTTTCCTATTCTTCATGAGCCGTAGTAAAAGAACTGGACTGGCTGGAAATTAGGCAAGCCGGTGGGAATCGAGTTGTATGACGCTCCGCCACTGGCATGTATAGATCAACACACAACCGTGGCTCACCCGCGCTCGTGGGATAAAAGTACTATACCTAAGTATAACAAGCGTTTATACATTACATTGTCCGCTAACGATCAGCCCAGCATGATAAGTGGTCAGGTTTTGTATCGGAAATCGGTCGATTTGAGCCGTAAAACATGACCACAAACTCTAGGAGGGCGTACGATTAGATATATATTTTGTTGATGATGATGATGATATCCTGTTATTCCTCATCAGGGACATAGGGCTCTTAGAAGGGATTTCCATTGTTCGCGGCCCAGCGCGGCCTGCTCCAGCCCCGCCCAGCCGCGGCCAACTGATGGCCTCTTTTCCACTGTGTGTGTGTGTGTTCGTGTGCGTCTCCAGGTGGTATGTGGGCCACCTATGTTTGGTTAGTGAGTGATATAAAAAAACAATGGTGACAAGATCCACACTTCACTGCTTGTCGATGTGTCTATTGTTCACAGCACAGAAGTGGGGTACTTTCTCTATGGATCGAACGATCGGACAGTACTGGCACACCTGTGACACGCGAAAGAACGTAAGCGCTGTCGGTAAGTATGTGTGCGTGCGCTGTCGGTACACGCGTCATTGTGTGCGCGGGTGCGGAGCGCGTGGCGCGGACGAATCGCGAGGCGCGACGGCACCCAATCGGTACCAGGAGATTATCTCAGGGACGACGTACCTGAACTCGGTGTTATTAAGTGTTATTTGAACATTACAAATATTTTCTGTTGATACAGATAGATTTTGACTTGTAAAAGTGCCCTTGAGGCCTATTTGCAGAATAAATGTTTTCAGTTTTGGTGCGGGGGGTTCGGGGCCATTCTGTATGTACTATTATTATAGTATTCTGTGGTAATGGTTTAGACTGACCTGTATGAAGGCGAGGTATGAGGGCATGAGGTCGTTGAACTCGTCAGTGATGAAGACGCGGCGCACGAACAGTTTGATGTGGTCGGTCTTGGAGCCGTACCGGTTGAAGGAGTCGGCGGGCTGCGCGCGCGGCACGAACAGGAGCGCGCGGAACGACACCTCGCCCTCCGCCACGAAGTGGGCCCTGACCAACAAATTAGTACATTACTTAACAAGGGCGGTAAAACAAACAATGTCTCAGATCGCAGGTATTTGACGCCCGAGCCGAAGGCAAGGGCGATAAATATGCGATCTGAGGCTTTCTTTATTACCGCCCGTGTTAAGTACAACATTTTATGTCACCCCCTGGCCAGGAAGTGGGATTTTCCGCGCGCGGAGCGTGCGGTAATTGCCGCTTTATGGCCAGGTGTGACATAATATTATATTATCCTCCCAGCATATACTCAGATGTGTTTAAGAAGACCCAAAAGCGGCTGATATCTGACCTTCCAACGCACAGTCCTCTAAGAGCACTACACCAGAACTAAGAAATCAATAAAGAAATTTGTTCTGCAACAACGCGAGAAAGTGTTAATTTAATCCAACACTAATTTGTCCACTAGGATTCATTTGGTAGGATCCATCATGGATCAACAACAACCGAGACAACAGTAACCGAGTTTCTTAGAATAAACAAATATAAACTTCTAGCATGCTCAAGAGTTGGCCCACGTCAGAATGGGTTTATAATCATCGCCAAAAATCAAGTTTAGTAGGATTAAAGTCTGTAAATTGTAAATCACAGTTTTTAAGAGTGACCTAGGAGACATAACATGGTAACGAGCTAAAAGGAATAGTTGATTGATGCAGGTTATTTATCTTGTCTTTTAAAATGCAATAACTACGAGCATAATAAAGCTAAGAAGAGAGGTAGGGCACAGCAATGTCATCTCCTGCTCGAACTTGGAGCAGTCCAACTGGGGAAGTACCTCCGCCTTGCAGATGACCACAGCCATAATAACATTATTTTATGTCACACCTGGCCATAAAGTGGCCATTATCGCACGCTCCGCGCGCGAAAAAACCCACTTCGTGGCCAGGGGGTAACATAATAGTACATTACTTAACAAGGGCGGTAAAAGTATTATTACTATACAAGTATGTAGTGTTGTGTTGTGTTCCTGGAGGTGAGCAAGGTTGCCAGAGCTCCCGAGGATGCAGTGTTGAGAGAGAGGGACTTCGGTCAACACAGTGAATCCTCAAATTTTATACAGGTTCGGCAACGCGCACATGACTCTTTTGGAGTTGCGAGCGTCTATAGGCTGCGGTGTACGCTTACCATCAGGTGGACCGTACCGTACGCTTGTTTGCTACCGTAGTAGTATAATAGTACATTACTTACCAAGGGCGATAAAACAAAGAAAGTCTCAGATCGCAGGTATTTTACGCCTGAGCCGAAGGCAAGGGCGATAAATATGCGATCTGAGGCTTTCTTAATTATCGCCCGTGGTAAGTACAAAATTTTATGTCACCCCCTGGCCAGGAAGTGGGTTTTCTCGCGCGCGGAGCGTGCGATACTGGCCACTTTATGGCCAGGTGTGACATAAAAAAATAAAACTGTCAGGAGCGGTCTCCTGTATTATAACCGTGACGTGTCACGACACGACACGACACGACACGACACGTAGGGTACTGACTTGGCGAGCGGCGGGCTGGTGTCCTTGGTGAGCGACTTGTAGAAGGTGACGTACTCGTCGTCCGACACCTCCGCCGGCTTGCGCGTCCAGATCGGCTTGTTGTCGTTCATCAGCTCCCACTCCCACACCGTGCGCTCCGTCTTCTTCTTCTCCTTCTTCTCTTCTCTCACCTCCTCCACCTGACACGTTCATTTTATATTGATTTAAACTTACACGATTTTCACACATTATTATTGGGGAACGGGACAAAGTGCGGGTAGTTCGGAAAACCCGTGCGGCTAGAAGATGTTGATACCCGCTCACGCCAGTCAGCTCGCGACCACGGATGTTGTGATACATTCGAAACGTCGGACAAAACCTTAAAAAAGGTAAATTTGTTACAATTGTACGCGATTAAGTCCCGTTCCCCAATAATAACGTTCATTTTATTTTAGTACTCGTTTTTTCCCGCGACCAGTAGAGGTGAGACGTACTAGGCAAAACGCGTACTGAGTCTTGCGAGTACGCGTCCACAAAAAGACTAGATCCAAAGACTAGGTCCAAATACGCGCTAAACCGACCCCGACCCGAGGTGCCCCGAAAGAATCCGAACGCGCAGACGAATACGAATAACGCGGAACATAAAGACTCTTAGACGTTTCGAGTCTTCAGAGTCGTCGTACGCCTAGTACTCGATACGCTAAAAGACGCGCAAGCGGGATCGCGTACTTACGCGTCCATGCCAAAACCTATTCCAAAAACCTGTTCCCGTAAATACGTCTCACCTCTAGCGACCAGAGGCATGTTCCGAATCACGCTTACAGCGCTATAAACGCGTTTACGATCGGACCTAATCACGCTCATAGCGTTTACATGAGATGTCGTGACGTCATTGATGACGTCATGGACGGCGTCATATTAGCGTTTACGGTGCTCACACTCCCAGGCGTCAGCACCTTAAACCAAACGTCAAGTTGACGTTTGATATATGAACATGACAGTAAACACAACATGCCCGGTTCGAATCAAAACACCACTCACGCGGCCTTGAGCGCGCTTACTGATTCGGACCGGCCGTCAGCACTGTAAACGCTGTGATCGTTGTTGGCGTGATTCGGAACACGGCTCAGGGGCGACTCACTCTCGTGACGTCATCGCGCCGCTTATGGCTGCGTTTCCACCAGAGATGTGCGAGGATGTGTTTTCATATATTTGACACCTCGCTCGGCGCGTTGCGATGTGTCAAATGTATGAAAACGCATCCTCGCACGTCACTGGTGGAAACGCAGCCTAAAGGTCCCCCCGCCGGGGGGACTTTCAATGCGATAGAAAGTGATGTAGCGCGTGATGCGCGTGCGATAGAAGGAGATGGCCACGCGTAGGCACGTTTGGCTTGCCTCGTGGGGATTTGTTAACAGTGAGGCTTCTGTACGTAGTACTATTACTTATTTTGTGCTGCGACTTCGTCTGCGTGGAACTCGTTCATCGCGATAGAATTTAAATAATTAGAATTAACTTATATCAGGCGCTTCCCTAGTCATCCTCTTTCATACGAACTTCCAACCCGATAAGGGATCATTTCCGGGATAAAAAGTATCCTATGTCTATACCAAATCAATCTATCTCTATATCAAATTTCGTGTTAATCGGTTCAACGGTTTAAGCGTGAAGAGATAACAGACAGACTTTCGCATTTATAATATTAGTATGGATAAGTGAAGTTTACAATAAGACATTGGCACCATCGCCAGTGAGCAGCGAGTACTTTCATAGCAATTTAACTTGTTTTGTCGCCCAAGCGAGTAGAATTAGGTACTATAAGATTACTCGCTACTCGCCAGGCGGTGGGACTAGTGCCTAAATCACAATCTAGCTATAACTGATATAGTATTTGAAATTATAAGACAATAAATATATGTCAAAAAAATATAGAAAATGAATCATGTTTGGATATTATTTTTATGGGTCGATCGTGCAGTCCGGGGAACGTACGTCCGTCTGGTCTGGTCAAGGGAACACCCAAGAGGGTGTCCTTAGGTACCGATGGCGCGACGAAATCCAGAGGAACCTAATCCTGAGCTCCAAAGCGTCGTCGACTGGACGGAGATAGCTAGGGACGGGGAAATCTGGCGATCTTTGGTGTCGGAGGCCAAGATCCACTTGGGAGTCGTTGCACCACAGCAGTTAGTATATTATTTCTGCTAGGTTCTCGTACCTGCGCATCCTCGTCGTCGTCTGCCGGCGCGGCCTCGTCGGCCTCCTCCTCCTCCACGGTCTCCGTCCTGGAGGCCCACAGGTGGATGGGGAGGTTGATGACCTGCGAGCACTTGTTCTCGTACCTGCGCATCCTCGTCGTCGTCTGCCGGCGCGGCCTCGTCGGCCTCCTCCTCCTCCACGGTCTCCGTCCTGGAGGCCCACAGGTGGATGGGGAGGTTGATGACCTGCGAGCACTTGTTGTCGTACCTGCGCATCCTCGTCGTCGTCTGCCGGCGCGGCCTCGTCGGCCTCCTCCTCCTCCACGGTCTCCGTCCTGGAGGCCCACAGGTGGATGGGGAGGTCGATGACCTACGAGTACTTGTTGTCGTACCTGCGCGTCCTCGTCGTCGTCTGCCGGCGCGGCCTCGTCGGCCTCCTCCTCCTCCACGGTCTCCGTCCTGGAGGCCCACAGGTGGATGGGGAAGTTGATGAACTGCGAGTACTTCTTGACGAGCGCGCGGATGGTGTCCGGCTGCAGGTAGTCCGCAGCTTCCTCCTTCAGGTGCAGTCTGCAACACGACACACGTCAGGCTAGCATAGGTGCTTAGATAGACTAGGGTCTATCCTACACTTGGGTTACATACTGGAATCGTAAATAAAATTTGGAGGAACTTAACAAGACATACATTTCAGAGCCCACCGTTTAAGGTTTGGTCACATAGCGTTACGCGACGCTCGCGCTGCGCGTCGGAACGTATTGTAACAAGTTAGCGATGCCACACAGGTTGCGCGACGCGAGCGGGACGGTTTCATACATTTTGGCGCGCAGCGCAGCGTCCCGCAAGCTGTGTAAGCAATCCTTTAGCTGGGGCCCCAAGCTAAGCGAATAAACACTTCAACAACCAGCAAGTGTTATGATGAACACGAAGGACCAATGAGCCATAGTCGAAATTGACATATGACAGCTACCTACAGTAACGGATCTTTGGTAGTTTTTGGGATTGAGTGTAGATTGGTGTTGAGAGATTAGAGAGAATATTTATGACCGTGACGGCATGTGGCGGCGGAGCAGTAACAAGTATAGTGCCAGCCACGAAGGCGCGCACTACACAGCCCGCGCCGTACAACTGCGCACTGATTAGTATTAGATTCACTGTGGAGGGGCGCCTCGTCGTGGATGGCGCGCACTATACACACGGAGGTATGATATTTATGTCACGTAACACAATCAATGACTCACGTGATGTGAGTGCCGCGCTGGAGCGTGTCGCCGCGGGGGTCGCGCGCCACGCTGAAGGAGTTGGCGTCGCTCTCCCACACGTGCTGCGCGTCGTCGTTGTGCTTGGACACGACCACCACTCGGTCGGCGACCAGGAACGCCGAGTAGAACCCGACGCCGAACTGGCCGATCATGTCGTTCATCTCCTGCCCGCCGCTCTGCAACATCCGACGCAGCGATCAAGTACATCCTTAATACACAGCGTGCCATCCACGATTGCGCGCCCCTCCACACCCCAATTGCGCATAGATTAGTGTGAGATTCGCTGTGGAGGGGCGCGTCGTCGTGAATGACGCGCACAACACACGGTAGTATAAAGAAGTTAAACGACTGCATTTTATACAAGTATTATAAAATACTTAAAAAGAGGCACCAGCCTTTATTTTGTTAAATAGTATAAGATACTGAATAAATGATTTTTATTTTTTATTTTATTTATTTGCATAAAAAGAACACGAGGTCAATTCAATTCAATTATTTATTTTTTTAAATGGCTTTCCATCAAATTTATGTTGACTTCGCCAACCACGTGTTCAAAGACGTTGTTCGGTAACACGAGGTCACGCATCGCTTACTGTTTGGCCAGCGATCAAACAACCGCTTACGTCCCTCATAAGAGAGCATCGAGTTTCTTTACCCTCCTCTGTAAGGTCGCGGCCACAACACTACGTTGCGACGTCACATCGCAAAAACGACTAGATTGTACGTAAATTTCTACGCATGCGACTTATTGCGATACCGCAACAGTGTTGCGGCCGCACCGATATTGTAATATTTGTAATAGATCATTAGTATTTTGATATGACAAATGTATTATATTCTTATTGTCATTATTTCTTAAATTGTAAATTAATTTTTCTCGTGAAAAATGTAGCATATCCTTGTATAGGTAGTCCGACTTTATTACGAATAAATTATAAATTATTGACATGTAAAAGTGCCCTTGTCATTTGCAGAATAAGTGTTTGAATTTTGAATTTGAATTTTGAATTTTTTGAAACCCTATTGCTACATAGCTCTATGAAATGTTTCAGTTTGTCTCTTCTATCAATGCCGTATTAGATGTGTTTATTAGGCACTGGTCCCCCCCCCCCCCACCGGCGAGCAGCGAGTACCTTCATAGTAATTCTACTCGCTTTATCGCTCAAGCGAGTAGAATATTACTATGAGAGTACTCCCTACTCGGCGGCGGTGGGTCCAGTGTCGTAGAATGACCTAGAAAGTAATTGATTGAGTGTAGTACCTTCTCAGCATCCTGCATCTTGGAGAGGAAGTCAGCGGTGCCGGACTTGGCGATGGTGCCGAGGTTGTTGACGAGGTCGTTCTTGGTCATGCCGAGGCCGGTGTCGATGATGTGCAGCAGCCGGCGCTCGGGGTCCGCCTTGATGCGGATGCCCATGTCGGGGGTGGCGTCCAGCACGGACCGGTCCGTCAGCGACATCAGACGGATCTTGTCGAGCGCGTCGGACGCGTTCGAGATCAACTCGCGGAGGAAAATCTGAAAAGAAGTATCGTGTTGAGATTACTGACGTGCCAACGGAAAGTTTCAATACTTGCGAATTTCTCAATATTCATAATTTTATGGGGAAATTTTCAAAATCGATCCTAAAATCCTTGTGTATGTTTGCAACTTTTTGCAACTTGCACATCTGTAGTTGTGATCCTAAATCTTTATTAAAACTTGTAAAAGCATAAAATATTTGACGAGTTTAATGGGCCTAAGAAGATGTGCGTAGATTTAGAATGATTGTTTTCCTGTCAGAAGCGTGTGTTAGCGTGTGTATGAGCATTTTGAACACCTCGCCCGCGTAGCAACTTTGTACACCCCGTCCCTGGAATGTAACAATAACAACGATAGTCTGCTTGCGGTGTTACCTCCTTGTTCCGGTAGAGGGAGTTGATGATGAGCTTCATCATGCGGTTGACCTCGGTCTGGAAGGTGTGTGTGGAGGCCTTGGCGCGCAGCTCGGCCAGCTGTGCGGGGCTCAGTCCGTCGGGGCTGATGGCCTCCGCCTCGCGGGCCGCCGCCTCCGCGTCTGGGGACAACACACCGACGTCAAGCTGAGCCACACAATACTATAACAGTATTACACATAGAACGGACACGAACCCCCCGCACCGAGGTCTGTTACCTCGTCCCTGAGAGACCCGCCTGGTGTCGATCGGGTGTATTCAGTATTCATTTATTCACCATGAAGTAATGTATGTAAATACTTTATTGTACACAAGAAGGAAAAAAAAATACAGACAAAACACATTATACATGTACATAGGCGAACTCTTCCAGTTATCCTTTGAGCAATTTTTTGAGGAACCAAACGATAGACAAACCAACACGTGTACAAATACGTATATGATGCTGCTGTTGTATATCTAGTTTTTGTGTTTCTTCCCCATTCGGCATCAAAGTTTATAACGCTAATGCGCGCATGCGTGCACGTAGCCTTAGCAACATCTATCGATCCAACATCCACATTTATCTGAATTAGCTGAACCGAACGCGCCTCTCCGTGGACTTTCTGTGCGTATAGAGTTTCAATTTTATTCGAATGAATGGTTTACAAATGGCCAGAATGACACTGCGTTTCCACTGAAGTGAACCGTGCAGGATCGACCAAATAAAATGTTCTTGGCTTTGGTCTGCTGATCGAGTTTGTATTTTGCAGCCCCAACGTGCCCGGCCCGGCGATGTCGTCCCCGGAGCAGAGCTCTCGCGCTCACCCCGCGCGGCCCGGCGCCCCGCCCCCGCCGGCCCCGGATGCCCGGGTGCAGCACCCGCGCACCTTCAAGCTGCGCTTCGCGGCGCAGCGCGTGCCCGGCCGCTCCTACCAGTCCGCTGTCCGCCCGCTCTTGCTGCGTAAGGCTGCGATTCCACCAGTAGCTCTAGTATAAGTTTTTTCGAAACATTAACTAATTCGAACGCGTTTGCGTTTTGTCTCAAAATGTATGAAAGTGGTATGAAAACGTGAACAGCGCCTCTGGTGGTCACTAGTGGAAACTAAAATAGCGAGTATAACATTTGTTGGTAACCGATGAACGCGCGTATTTCAAACTCGGTCAGAGAGTTTTCATACATTTTGAGACAAAACGCAAACGCGTTCGAATGTGCGTGTGATGTGTTCGAAATGTTTCGAAAAAACTTATACTAGAGCTACTGAGATGTGCGAGGATGCGTTGCGAGGGATGTGTTTGTCATCAACCAATAGAAACACTTCATTTACCTATCCTCGCTTATAGCGTAGCTGTTTCTATTGGTTCATGACAAACACATCCCTCGCAACGTATCCTCGCACATCTCTGGTGGAAACGCAGCCTAAGATTGCTTTTAGTTTGGAAAGGAAATTAAGTTGTTCTCGGTTCTTCTAAATCGACGGATGTTATGACAAAAAACAACTTAAAGACCCGTTTACATGGTTCAAGAACTTGCATGCGATTTTCATTACATTGCTCGATTTGAGTAGAGCCTTAATTCCTTTCTATCATTCATTATTAAGTTCAGATAGTCTCTGTTCATGACTAAACGGCACTTAACAATCAGAGGCACAGTTCATTACCAGCTTGACGACTCGCCTAAAGTAACATTTGAATCAAGAAACGTTTGCTGCACTAACATGAATTAAATTAGCATTTAAAACTCACGTCGCGCGCTATGAAAACTGATCTAAGATAACGTCAGCAAATCAAAACAAGACTTAAAACTGCCGCAAAATAATAACTCAGATGTATGCGACCTGATCCTGGGAGTTTAATACGTCTTTTTGGAGTGTTTCGAATGCAATCAAAAGGCAAATGCCCTCAGCTTATACGTACACGTATGAATTAATTTTGTATTAAGCAGTAACGCTGCTATCGCGAAATTTCTAAATAAAGGAAAATGAAATTAATTATGGGATGGTGCATTGAAACTGCAATTTTTTTTCTCTAAATTATAACTCCATGTACTCAGTGTCTCCGTGTGTGTGTGTGTGTGTATTTTTGGACTGTAATCTAGTCATGTGTGTCTCTTATATGTATTTTTCTGTTCATTTTGATTACTGTCTGATTTAATGTACCTTTTGAAATAAAAAAAACTCGCAGGTTCGAAACCTGCTGTCAAAAATTTTAAATTTTACTTTTATTTGAAATTTTGTAGGTACGCGTATGTTTCAGCGGCGGTGGTGACGGACAAGTTCTGGCGCGGGCCGGGCCGCGAGGAGGCGGACCCGGAGGCCGAGGCGCGCGCGCTGGCCCGCGTGCGGGACATGTTCCGGCGCGGGCCGCGGGAGACACACGCGCGCCCCCTGCTCTCCTCGCACGAGTGAGACTTTATCTTATTGCCACTACGTTTATCTCTCGAGCGCGTGTCGGCCATTGTTGTAGATGTGACACATACGAACACATAGACAACACAACTCATACCTCTTATACTGACGCACACATAGACAATGTGCATGTACAGTTCAACACACAACCATGGCTCACCCGCGCTCGTGAGATAAAAGTACTCTGCCCGAATAACACTTGGTGAGCGACATACTGGCATGCCCTAAGAACACCTTCACTTCTTCATAGTCTCATACGGTAACGCGTTTGATGCCTCGAAGGCAAGAGATGTTAAATGTCGATGAGTCATTTTACTTTTTCTTGTCATTAAAGCTTAAGCCACACAGAGAGCGGGCGGGCGGTAGCGGCGCGGGAGCGGGGCGGTAGCGGGACGTGAGCGGGACGGGAGCGGGCGGTAGCGGCGCTACCTCCCGCGCCGTTACCGCCAGCTCCCGCGCCGCTACCACCCGCTCCCGTCCCGCTCACGTCCCGCTCACGTCCCGCTACCGCCCGCTCCCGCGCCGCTACCGCCCGCCCGCTCTCTGTGTGGCTTAAGCTTAAAGGCCCGTGGATGAAAAATTGCCTATTTTATCTCCTCTACTTCGCTCCTCTTTGCTCTCTGCTTGGCTTTGATAATATGTGCATGTCGTGTACTGGCACACCTGTGACACGCGAAGGAACGTAAGCGCTGTGGTAAGTATGTGTGCGTGCGCTGTCGGCACACGCTCCAATTGTTTGCGCGGGTGCGTAACGCGTGGCGCGGTCGAATCACGAGGCGCGCCGACACCCGATCGACACCCAGCGGGTCTTTCAGGGACGAGGTAACTGGCCCCGGTGCGGGGGGTTCGTGTCCGTTCTGTATGTAATACTACTATAGTATTCTGTGGTACAGGTACGGGTGGTGGGAGGCGCACGCCGGTCGCATCTGGGCGGCGCCGCGCGACGACCGGCGCCTGCAGCACGGGATCCGCGACTCCGCGTGGCTCAAGCAGCGCGCGCGCGAGCTGGCCGACCCGCCGCCAGGAGCGCGACCACGTTAGCTGGCTCATTGTCAGTTGAAATAAAAAAAAATGGGCCTTCGGTGATCAATGCACTGGCGGTCAAACATTTCGGTTCACGCTAGTTTAAATATGTATAATAGCCTCAATAGGTTTTGTGAAATATTCTACACTCGTTTTATTTACATAATATACTATTCGTATTGCCCATCTGTATTAGGAATTTCCGGGATCCTATCATAAGAATATCAATGTCCAAAAATGACGATTTTCGCGATATCTCGCTCCGTTAACGTATTTATTCTTTTCCTGGATTTTTACGAATCCGATTTAAACCTAGAACGTTACTTTTTTGGCTGTTACTTTTGCAGTATAGATGTAAAATTAAATAAAGATAATGACATGATTTAAAAAAACTTACAACCTCGCAGTATTTTAGGAAATATGATGGTTTTTTTACCGACCCGCATTCATTGTCCGCCGAGTGTAGTTAACGGCTCATGTGCATGTAAGTTATGTTTTTATTACATGGATATATAGTAACGGAATCGCAGATTATGCGGGTTATTTATATGATATGATAAGCGTTGAACCCCTAACTTTTGATACTACTTCTATTTCTACATTGGTGACCTCCGACAATGGACATAAGCGCAACCTGAAGATCCTGACGCCGCCCCGCAGCTAGCCCGACCTCCTCCCTCTCTCTCTCTATCCCTCTCTCTGACTGTGCCACCTAGCATGTCTCCTCCATATGCCTGGCACCTCTACTCCCAGCGATTCGACTTCTCTCCTCGCCTGCTCGTCACCCTGGCGCTGAGCCCTCGCTCGCCACGCTGACTCTGAGCACTCTCTTCATACGTCGTCGCTGACTCCTCCGTCTCAAAGGGGGGCTGATGTGGCGTCGCTAGGCAACCGTCAAATCTGACATGCATATATAGAACTTCCAACCAACTCTCATTGGACTTCGGTCCCTGAGAGATCTCTCTATTGTCGTTTCTTCCTGTGTCTCCTATCTATTGTATATATGTATATAATTTGTACATATCTCTCCTTTCCTGTATATATTCAACCCTGTATATTATTTCCTATTAGGAGCACATTTCTATTCTACACTACTATCTATGTCCACCAAAAAGACGCGCACCTAAACCTGACAATGACCCAACCCAACGCCTATACCTTGTTTTTTTTTAAGATTAGAAATTAGGTAAACAAAGAAGCAGTGGTCGTAAACATACAATATTTCTAACCTTGTTTGCATGACAGATCTGAATAAGTGACAGTCTGTGCAGTCTAGTTACTATGACAAATTACTTTTTTTTAATCCAAACCAGCTTCTTGCAATCTCTGCCTCTGGGTTTTTTATTGTACAACTTTTAGATGAATTAAACGAAACTTTATTTAAAAAATAATCCAAGGTATCATTTAAAAATCTCATCATCATCCTCCTAGCGTTATCCCAGTACAGTTGCATCCTGAAGGATGCCTGGGGTCCGCTACCTAATCCCAAGATTTGGCGTAGGCACTAGTTTTTACGAAAGCGACTGCCATCTGACCTTCCAACCCCAAGGGGAAACTAGACCTTATTGGGAATAGGCTTTGTCAAGTGAGTGGGCAACTTGACTGTTAGAAGTTCTCAAACCGCCCGAAGGCCTCCAACTCGGCTTAACGACTGCTGCCATAGACAGCAACCGGGATCAACGGTTTAACGTGCCTTCCAAAGCACGGGAGCGCTCAGTTAGTAACCACTCAAAGCGGTCACCCATCCAAGTCCTGACCGCTGCCCACGTTGCTTAACCTTAGCAAGCGCAAGCGGTTCGCAAGCGCCGCTGGGCCACGAGCGCTCCATAATTTAAAAATCTACATAATTAAATTTAAATTAAGTCATATATCATAGATCATAACTCCCCTTTCATCTGACTGCCTTCATTCATACAGTAATGGCATCATGCTCGCACTCTTCTTCAGTAAGAAATATTGATTTATAATGTTTTACAGCAGCTCACCCAACCTATTTTTATTTTATTTTATCTATTTATTTATAGCCTTGTATCAGAAATACAGTTTCGATACGTGATACAAGGCTATAAATAAATAAATAATCAGAAATACAGTTTATATTTGTATTGTATCTTCTTTTTTTTCTTTGTTTTCCTTAATTCACGGTAACCGATTCTGTGTGCCTTCGGGCAAAGGCCTCCCCCATTTTATTCCATTCCTCCCTGTTGTACGCTAATCTGGTCCAGGTCTTCGTCTTTCCAGCCATTTCCTCTATTTCGTCTGCCCACCTTTTGAATTAACCCTAACCCAACCTTTTTAATCAAATATAAATAATACAATCCATGTGTGTCCTGTTTTCCTGATTTTACAAAGTTTTCTGCAACTTTTTCCCAATAATAAAACACCTTAAGAAAGAGACCCTCAACAAAAAGTCCTTCAAAAGCCTGTCAACTGACTCCCTGGAGCATTAACCCGCCCCCTCCCAGCGAAAAAAACAAAACAAGACATTCTTTTGTTATCCAGCGGGGCTCCCAGTCACGGGTAGTGGACGGCTTTAGAGTTATAAAACTATGTGTTACTGCCACTTCACTCATTCGTGATAATTTAAATTTATAATAAATAATGGCTTTAAGCAATGGCTTATTAATAAATAATGGTTTATGGTCTTATTTCTTCCTACTTTTGCTTTGAATATAAAATTATACAGTGCCGTCATTTGCCTGCTAAATATCGAGATAGAAAAAATAATTGAACAGTCAATCAAGCAAATACTAATGATCCCTTTATCAGTAAAAAGAGATAAGTTTCCGAGGTAAAACCAAAGCTGATAAGGAAAACAGATTAACTACTTAATAATCTTGCTTTTTGCCATGTGTGTGGCAGGCTTCTGCAAGTTTGGGTAGCAAAATAATCAAAAAAATAAATACTTTACCACCTAACAATAACTTATATTCAATTATAATATTTATATTTTCAATGATTCTTGTATTGTATAGGTACATTGGTAATTTAATTTTAAAGATAATAATAAATGTTTAGTTATAACAAAGAGTTTAAAAGTCAACACATAAAAAATAGGTAAAAACTATGTAAAATCCTAAATACAGTTAAATAGGAATAATAATTATGTAGGTATAAGTAACTGTAAAGTCAGATAAGGTTAGGGGAAAATGGTATTGTTACTTGTCTAAGGTGCACACAGTATTTAAAATTACAACGAATGTCACAATTCTAGTTAGTTTTTGTGTTATTTTGGTAAACACTTTGTTCAAGTAAGAATTGGCAGATTGCCGTGTATTTTTAATTTATAAATCAAGAATTTTAAGTCTGAACAGTAAGAACTCGTCTTACTGAGTCACACACTCAACGAACAGCAGAATAATGATGAATGAAGTACTGACCAGTTCGGGAGCCTTCGCGCGACATGCCCAGGTCCGCATCTACCGTCATCTCCTCCACCGTGCCCACGCCTTCTTGCGCGGCGCTCCATCCTGAAACATCATTGAAAAACATGTCAGTAACTCCTGGCCAACCAAATCTCATTGGAATCTACAACCACAACAGGTGTAGAGATGATTGAAAACCATTCGCACGTCACGCAAATGCTCCGTATTGTTACAAAAACATACGGAGTGAGAGTGAAGGGAAGCATCGGTGCCGGCAGAAAGTTCTAGGTCCAACAACCTAGGTTCTCACGCCGCCCGGCGAAAGTCTAACCCTTCTAAAGGTTTTAGTACAATACCGAGAGTTAACCTAGATTATTAAGTCAATACACATTTCTTTATTAAGCATGAACAAATATAGTAAAAGTCAAGACTTGTATCCAGTTTCCCGTTTTGTGCTACGTAGACAAAAAGGGGAGGATAATTACCTGAGAGGAACAAAAGGCCGAAACTCAGCAACAAAAAGTACTTCATTGTTAACACTCCCTAGCGGGCGAAATTAGCTTATTCAATAACAATCTTCTAGTATTACAATTATATTGGACCGGTTCACGAAATAGCTGACGCCTCTATATCTTCGAGATCCGTTTGAAACTGACTGACAGAAAAAAAGAAAGGAGGTGGTAAACTACTCCGATCCGCTGTGATTAGCACGGCACAGTGACGCTTTAGTTTGGTATTGGACTAGAAATAAATAATCTCAGTAACAACCAATCACAGAATTCCACGCCATTCCATTTGCCAATAGTAGTTATCTTCTTTAGTTTTGTGTCGTTATGCTATTGGTCGTTCTAGGTAGGAACTGAAATAAAAGTCAAAATATCTAATTTTGAAGTGACTCGTTTTTTTTTATCTAATTATTTGAAACATTTTAAATCAATATAATTCACTAATTTGTTTATTCAAATTGCAATATGAGTAACTTCAATGGCGCTTTGTTCTTTAGCTAGCTTTTAAACATATTTTTTCTGACAATTGTGACACCTGTCAGCTGATTGTCAGTCACAAATATCAGTAGGCATGTTCCGAATCACGCTCACAGCGCCAAAGCGCGCTCACGGTCAGACCTATTCACGCTCATAGCGCTTACATGAGATGTCGGGACGGGACGTCATCACGTCACTGATCATGTCATGGACGGCGCTCACGGGTGCGCACACTCCGCGTAAAGCACCTTGACCATGAACATGACATGACAGTGAACACGGGCTATGAGCGTGAATCGGTCCGATCGTGAGCGGGCTCAAGCGGATAGCGGTCCGAAACAAAACACTACTCACGCGGCCTTGAGCGCGCTATTTGATTTGGACCGGCCGTCAGCACTGTAAGCGCTGCGAACATTTTGCGTGATTCGGAACACGGCTAGTGTCACACAGTCACAGTGTCATTGTCATGTCATTTCTGTGATTTGTGCAAATTTGTAATTCGAATAAAATGAAAATAGATTTTGTTTGTCATTCTCATAAAACAAGGAGAATATAAATCACTGCGTTCAAAGAGTATTCCCATGTCATTTCGATAACTAATGAATACCTTTTGTAAACGAACTTTAGTTTGAGAGCAGAGTTAATCGAATATCCTGAGTATCAGTATCAGCAATGGTGCCGGAAACGGGTCCCCTGGTGACGACGACGAAGCGGCGCGTGGTGTACCGGCGCAGTATCTGGGCCGTGCACGAGTTCGAGGTGTGGAGCGGCGAGCTGGTGTGCCGCGTGGCCGCGCTGCGCATGAAGGGCTCGCTGCTGCTGTGGCTGGGCCCGCGGCACGAGCTGGGCGACTTGGCTCTGGGGCTGCCGGTGTCGGAGCGCGGCGCGCTGGCCACGTCGCTGAGCGACGAGACGGCGGGCGACGGCGCGGCGGGGCTGGCGCGCCGGCTGGCGCTGGCGCTGCAGCGGCCCGTGTGGGTGGCCGCCTCGCTCGCGCTCGACCGCTTCACGGCGCCGCTCATCGCGCGCGGACTCGTCAAGGAGATCAGGAGCCGTCCTGATTTCTTTAAGGAATCCTGAAGCAGCGGGAAGACTGGGAATGGTGTTTAATGTACTCATTGAGCGACGAATTGTGACTATATGGACATGATGGACACACAATACGAGTGCTATATTAGTTCTATATTAACTTTTATCAATTTTAATTTTTCATTTTATGATAAGTAACTGGGGTCTATGTATGTTGTAGAAGTATGTATTGTTTTCTATTTTATTAGGACATGTTTCCTGCTGTGGGGCATATCGAGGTTGTTTAACCTATGAAAACGCCCCAAACTACTCCCCAAGTTACGCACAAAACATAAACTAGATCAGAAAAAGAAGGAGTTTGGGAATAAACTGAGCGGTTGTTTTATGTGCCAAACATATTGTTTCCATATAAACACATTTATATGGAAACACTGCGTTTGACGCATAAAACAATGAAGCGCCTAATACTTCCTCGTGGATCAAGTAATCTGTATAGCTTGCATCAATGTGGACTTGTGATCAAATGTGCAGTGTCAGCAGAGCATGTTGTAATGTGATATTTATCTGGACTTTTAAATATTCCAAGAAGTTATTCGGAATCTTATTTTAAATAAAAATCATTTATTTGTATTCTCATGCTGTCCTTGTTTTAATAAATACTTTAAAAAAAAGGATAGTATGAGCTTGGTTGTTGCAGGATGTAGTTGTAGATCATAGTCTGTAAGCATCAATGAAAAAGATCCCTAAATTATAATCAAGAAGAGGTCTTAGTACAGAATAGATTATATAATAGTTCTTCGCTTAGTAATGAAACAATAATGAGTATGTACACTTACAGGCAGAAAATTTGGCCCATAAACTTTCCGTGATTTCAAACTATAAATTGAATAAATTAAATAATTTTTAATATATAAAAATGCATTTTTCGAATTTGGGCCAAATTTTCTGCAGATCAGTATATATTTGAAATTGTATGTTACAAATTGCAAAACTGAAAAAACCTATGTGTTCAACTCTATTTAGGCATTATACAAATTTTAAATATGGTGGTATGTACCCATGCAAAAGACTTGTATTTGTGTAGTAATCAATGAAATTATATCCCATTCTCTGTAGTAATATGTTGTCCAATGTCATAACACTCATAACTATTGTCTGATCTGATACACAATAAAGGTCAAATAAGAAATAATAAAAACTGCCTTTTAATAATAAGATTGAAAAAAATACCCGAAGGGTCCAAAGGGTTCCCGGCAGGCCTCCTGAGGACGAGGTATCTCCCTCTCGGTTACTCCAATTTGCAAGAGCGACAGAGAGGCAGATATTTCGGTTACGGTATGTCAACACATTAAATTTGATTAGCCACTAGCGCCATCGTACGGCAACAAAGGTATTCCTGCGCGCAGTTCGCGGGTTCGCGGTACAGATAACCTCCAGGAGGTTATCTGTGGTTCGCGGTCCTGTCAAGTGATTCCTACTGGCCCCGACAGATGGTGCCGTATGGGTTGTTTGTTTGATGGGGGATTTCCACAGTTGTCAGAGCCTGATGTGATGTGTGATGTCTGGGGATTCGGTTCGGTGGGATTTCGGCATCAATGGGCCTTATCACACTTGCGATTTGCGGGCGAGTTGAAAGCGGGGCGAGCGCGCAGCTCAGCTAGTCTAAAGGCTGGCGTCCACTAGGCTCGCCGAGCCGAGTCGAATCGAATCGAAATAATTCGCCTTCATACATTAACTATAAAAGTGCGTCCATTTGGTTGATTCGATTCGGCTCTGCGTCTGATATAAGTAAATAAAACCATTCTGTATGCAAAGATAAATCTAAATATGTACTAAATTGTCTATCCATACTAATATTATAAATGCGAAAGTGTGTCTGTCTGTCTATCTGTCTGTCTGTTACCTCTTCACGCTTAAAACCGCTGAACCGATTTAGATGAAATTTGGCATGGAGATAGTTTGAGTCCCGTGGTCCCCGTGGAAGGACATAGAATACCATTTATCCCGGAAATCATCCCTTAAGGGAGTGGAAGTTTGTATGGAAGAGCGATAAATAGGTAAGCGCCTGAAATAAAAGAAATAGCAATTACATTCTATCGCAATAAACGAGTTCCAAACGGACGAAGTCACGGGGAAAAACTAGTTGTCTATAATAGGTACCAACCAGGGAAGGGAAGTGATAATGTAATAATGTAATACGATACAAAGCGAGCCGAACTTCTGCTCGGTGCACCAAATGTTGAAGGTAATGCTCATTTAATTCAACACAGCAAGTTAAATGAAAGCTTGTAATGACACAGCGCACAGTGCTAACAACCACAGAACATGTCTTTTATCACTTCTCTAGAGTAATCTCACTTCCCTGACTGTGTATTTCCAGGGAAGTGATATAGACAGCAAAGTGATTTTTTGAAAGCTTTTCCCCTAAATCTAGAAGATTGCTTTATTTCATTAGGTATAAAATAAATCTTCCGTGCAACTAAAAGGAATACTTGTAACGCATTAAAATAAAATGATATTTTGATAGGATAGTTGAAATGTAAATATGTTAGGTACGTTCCATTCCATGTAAGTGAGAATTTGTCTGACCCCAATTCAATTTTCTCCACTGAAGCAAACTGAAGGCACGGTCTCGGCCGCGCCGATCGCTGCTCGATTGAAACAAAACAGCCGGTACCTACTACGCTGTCGTCACCTGTTTCTTTCTAAGTATTGACCGAGCGGCAAATCGGCAAAGTTATCTATATTAGCTATTCGATTTAGGTGACAGGGAAGTGAGACTTAAATACGCGTCGCCTTTGTTAAGTTGATGAAATCTCGGAGAAAATAAGAGCTCGTTTCAGCTGTTCCGGAAACCATCTAGGTATCTAAGGTATCTACATGTGATAATTATCTTATAATAAAATTATTCTGCCAAACTGCTTTTTAAACTTTATTACCTACATGGACTTATGTTTTAGATTTTAGAATGTCGCCCCACAGTAGGGAAGTGAGAATTTTGACCATTTCTAGGTACCTAATACCCAAATTTGTCGTACCTATACCTAACCTATAAATATTTACTTGAGAGCGATGATTTTCAGTGTCCAATTAGAAACTATTTAACGCAAAAAATTATTAAATATGATTTTACAACCTGAGATAACCAAAATTCTTCAATTTGTAGAATTAGCCAATTCTGCCATTGGCATAGGTATACTTACCTAGTATAGATAGGTACTAGGCCTATTAACAAGTCTGTGTACCTACTTTTTCTGTATCTACCTACGTAAATGCTGTTCAACTTGCGCATTATATCTAGGTCTAGGTACCTACGTAGGTATAACCAGTATAACCTACGTGTCATCATCCTCCTAGCGTTATCCCAGTACAGTTGCATCCTGAGGGATGCCTGGAGTCCGCTACCTAATCTCAAGATTTGGCGTAGGCACTAGTTTTTACGAAAGCGACTGCCATCTGACCTTCCAACCCCAAGGGGAAACTAGACCTTATTGGGATTAGGCTTTGTCAAGTGAGTGGGCAACTTGACTGTTAGAAGTTTTCAAGCCGCCCGAAGGCCTCCAACTTGGCTTAACGACTGCTGCCATAGACAGCAACCGGGATCAACGGCTTAACGTGCCTTCCAAAGCACGGGAGCGCTCAGTTAGTAACCACTCAAAGCGGTCACCCAAGCAAGCGCAAGCGGTACGCAGGCGCCGCTGGGCCACAAGCGCTCCTATAATAACCTACGTGTATAGGTAAATATTGAAATAGTTGTAAATAAAGTATCAAAAATTCAATTCTTGTAAATACTTACATAAAGCATCGATTACACCGAACTACATCTAGTGCACTAACGGTGGAGGGGAGTTAAACTATCTCGCTCTAATAGGTATCTATAGTTCGGTGTAATCGATGCTTAGATAACTCTTTTTGTAAACATACCTATTAATCGTGAGATGAATGAAATTATATTGGAGATGGAGTATAGGTAAGTAGTTAGGTATAGATAGTTGGATGTAGATACCTATTGGCGGGAAGGCGTTCTGCGTTTGCGCATATTAGGTAAGCCACGTCCCTGAGGGTTAGAAATATTTTCCAAATAGCGCAATAAATAAATAAATTACAAGATCCGTGCAGTCCTATTAGGTAGGTATGTAGATAGTACCTAGGTACCAAGTAGGGTATTAGGGGGACCTATGTACCTAGTTAGGTATGTCGTGTTTTCTGTCTCGCTGAACTGTGAAAATTAGAAAGAGGAGACCACATTTTATCCTACTCGCGTCGCGATCGCGACATGCTCTGTGATCGCGACACAGTGACAGTTGTGCCCTCGCAGTAGTGGTTACTGACGCTGACGTGGCACATATTCTGAGGTATAGTATTCGTACACAACACTGTAGGTAAGGCCAAGTGCTGTCAAATTAACGCAAGCAAAAATTTTCCTAAATTAAGAAAAACAGATATGTACTTTAGTAGGTAATTTATAAAAATTCTTAATCCTTTATAGCCTGTAGTAGTTATACTTACCTAGGTTACTTAGGTACAATCAGTTATTTTGTCGCAATGTTTGGCACAGAAACATATACCTACTAGGTACCTAACTTATACAAATAAGCAACGCGTGAAATGTAAGTTCAGTTTAAGATTATCAGACGTCCGTAACACCCCCAAGAATCCACGCAATATTATAAAGTACTTATTTGCTGCGTCTGCAATGTACTTAATCTGATTTTACTAGGTACGTAGTATATCTGGATTATGGCTGCACCAATAGGGCGAGGCTCCGCCCCCCGCGCCCGCGCCCCGCGGCGCCGCGTGCAGGACGTGCACCCGCGGGGCGGGGCTTGCGCGGGGCGCGGGGTGTGCACGCGCAGCCAATGGCGCGCGGGGGCGTGGCCCGCGGCCGGCGGCGCGCGCGCGGGCGCGGCAGTGTCGCGCGCCGCGCCGCAGCGGCCGACTGTGTTTGTGCTCGCGAGTGCTTGTGTCTGTGTCCCTGGTGCGCTCGCTGTGCCCGCAACTAGTGCAGTGCCACAGTGTGTTGGAATACAGTGTTGCTACTATCTGAACCAAGTGCTAAACTTGCCGATGCCGACGATAGTGTCATTGAAAGAAAAAAAGTGCATTTGGATATTAATATAGGTATGTACAATGTAGGCCGTGTGTGCTAGGCTAGGACTAGGTAGGTACCTATGCGAAATGCGTACTTAGGTGTGTAGATTTTAATCCATAGGTAAGGTGTCCCGACGGGCCCGTCCTCACAATCGAAGAGTACCTAACACCTAAACGCAGGTCTCCCGTTAAAATGTGATTTGTGTCGTCAACACCTAACGAGCTGTTCTAAATCGTGACAGCTGTGACAAACCGACTACATTAAATGGCTTGTGATCAATCACGCGTAATGAGACGTAACTCACTTCGTATACAAACAAGGCAAGGTAAACTTTACTGATATTATAAGACGCGCTGAAGTTGCAAGAGTCCCTAGGTTACGGTGGTTGTAGGTATATCCACATAAAACCTTGGTGTACCTACATATGTGGGTATAATAATGCCTGCTTGGCTATATAATTAATCGTAAACACTGAACACAATATGCATAGCTCATTATGATAGGTAGATACCTATATATTTGCCTACCAAAGCGGTTGGCCGTAAAATACGTAGATTACGTAGTACATAGTAGGTAGGTACTATTACTTATTATGTGCCGTAAAAATGACTTGGGTCGGTGCTGCACTGGCTCAGTCTTATTAGATAGGTACTTATTAGAAATATTTGTTTACGTTATTAATTGACTTAGGTACCTATTCCCGAGCGACCGAGATGTGCTGGCGTCGTGAGTGAGAAAAGGCCCGAGAAAACGAATTTCCCGGCAACAATTAAGTTCTTTTTATAGGTACTGTAAATCGGATCAGAGCAGAGTCGATAGAGCCATTTTCAAAAACCCATTTAGGTAACTGCAAACAAACAAATGAATTCTTACGTTGAATTTAGGTACTTCTTCATTCAGTTAAATCATCTTCTCCAAGATGACTTAGGCAGATAGGATAGCTACAAATTTTTGAAATAAATTTATGCACAAAAGAAATAAAATATTTGTGGACAATATTAGATACATTAATCAACATTGTCCCAAACTAAGCAAAGGTGTGCACAAAGGTCACCACCCTAACAAGTATGTTATTTGCGTAATTTGTAGTTGACTGCATGTCTACGTACACTCTAAAAAATGAAGACCAACTAAGAGCAGTTTTCTCTTAGTTGACGTTAAGTTAATGACAACAATTACGATCTTATATAAAACAAAGAAAGCTGATTACTTAAAACAATAAGTGTATCTGTGATATAACTAATAAAGAAGTATTGTTATTAATCCTAACAATTACATACCTTGAATCTATTATTAACTTGTTGGCATAATTATGTAACGTAGGTTGAATCCATTCTTAACAAATTCATTAAAACAGATAAGTATGTTAATAGTTATGAACATTTTCATAGTTCATTTGATTATTTTGTCTTTGTAGATTTACGTAAGATTTGGTATTTCAATCAACTAATCATATAATATTTAGAACAACGAAGATAAAACATTCAATCCCATTATGATCAAGTTATTGTATTTATTACGAAACTAATATTCCATTCTACTAAGAATTAATTGTTAAGTCGATTTTCATAATAGTTAAATTAAATAATCAATTAATCCAATCAATCAAGAGAAAAGTATTAGGGGGGAGCGCCTGTACACCCGCTCCCCGCCCGCGCCCCTCTCGCGGCGCGTCCGAGGCGCGCGGGCGCGGCGTGGCGTGGCGTCAGTCAGCTAGTAGCGCTTCATGGCATATACGGCCTATTTGGATAATTTAAAGAAACCCATCTAGGTACAGTAGGTACCTCTGTTTAATTGCACCGAACACCTAGAATCGTCTTCTTAAAGTTTTTCTCGCTGTGAAGTTAGTGGCATTTATGACGCTTTTGAGGCCTGACTTGCCATGGAGGAAGTGATCGAACTTTTGAAGACCTGGGAGTTGGAGAACCTAATACCCGAATTCACCAGTAAGTACATTATATCTCATTATTTATTTTTGTTTGTTTGGTCAGTGTCATGTTAAGGGAGGGTTTTTTTAAGACGAGTTGCTATGACGCGAGGGCTAGGCCGCCCCCGCCCAAGCCGACTCTTTGTTACCAACTTTTAACACCCTATTTACCCCAAGGGCATTATAAAAGTTGTGGCCTACCACTACTTCAAATAATCATTTTATTATACTCTTATATTCACGTAGCCATGCACCGCCACCTGGCTCGCCGTAGGTAGTACAATACGCGGGCGCATGCGCGATAGCAGCAGAGACGGTTTATGCTCGCCGCTTGTTATTGTTAACTAAGTTATTAACCTCCAATTAGTGTATTAACATCTGACTAATACCCAGTGCTTGAGACTGTGCCTATCAGGGCTCGGAACCGGTTTTTTTAACCGGTTTATTTATAACACGAACTTTATAGATAACACGAATGTTTTAAGAATTTTATATTAACCGGTTTATTCGACGAGAGGCCAGGCCGGGGTCACTGTCCATAGGTATTACGATAGGTAGGTATAGTTGAAATTATTTTCCTTGACCGAATTTCTATAAACCTGTTATTGGATTTTGCACCTTATTGTGTGAACCGTAAAATAGCTTTTTAAACAAATAAAGTTGATGCAACTCGGCCAACTCAAATTATTTCAATCAGAATCGTGCACCCGCCTTAACCGGTTTTTATCGTTCTAAACCGGTTAATCCGAACAAAGCTTTATATAAAGCTCTTCCGTAAACCGGTTTTTGTAATAAAAAGGTTTCGCAGCAAGTACATCATAACGGTTTGAAAAATTAACCGGTTTCCGAGCCGGTGCCTATGAAGATTAACTATAGTGTTTTTTTCGTGTTTGTTCGGACTAACATAACTTCCTCCTGCCGCGCCCACAGCGCCTTCTAATATAATAACAATAAGGGGTTGTTAATGTTGAAATATAGACTTTAAAGGTGAATATACAGTTTTGTCATTACGTCTACCACCTGCCAAGAAACCCCCGTAGGCAGGAACACGTCATTAACCACCAGGACAGGATAACTTCACCTCCCGTCCTCTCAACTTCACTGGCGTTCCCTCCTGCCTCAAAGCTATACGCCTCTGCATGCGATCCTTTGGCAAGCCGTGCGCGGTATTTAAATCGCCCCTAACGTGACATTGACCGAGAATTTAATTAATAATCTTAGAGTAAGATCGCACTAGGCGACGCGACACTAGAAAGAAAAGAAAGAAAGAAAAGACGCGACACTGCCCTAATATTCTTTGTATATAAATGTATGAGGTAAACCGCACTACGCGGCAGCAGATCTTAATTTTCATCGTTTGATTTGTGTGGTGTGGTAAACCCGTCTTAGGCGCTCGTTTGTCTTATGCATCAAACGCATGCGTTCCATATAAATATGTTGCGTCAAACGCAATGCGTTGAATGGATTTATATGGAAACGCATGCGTTTGACGCATAAGACAAACGAGCACCTAAAGGTGTTCTTGAATTAAGGTAGCTCCTATTTTTTTTTAGCGTCCAATGAGGAAACTACGAATATAGCCGGATTTCTCACCATTCCACTCCACTGTTGCTGAACACTGCGGCAGTCCGCCAAAAGAAGAAGCGCGGTTCGGGTGCAAGTCAAAGTTGGAAGCCCAGCAAAGTGGAAGTAAGGGAAGGTTTCCAAAAGCATGTCAGGTCCAGTGCATTAAGTGACACTAGCTTTTTAAATGTTAATTATAATATAAGTATGTAACAGAAAGTTAATTTTTTTATTGCAAAACGTTTACTCACTAGCTTTTTAAATGTTAATTATAATATAATTATGTAACAGAAAGTTGAATTTTTAAATGCAAAACGTTTACTTCCAAAATGTTTAAACGAATAAATAACATCTTGTTATTATTACTTTTGTTTTATTTATTTAAACTATATATACTTACCTACTTAAAATAATAGCAACAATTTTTATACGTGCCGTGCTGAATAATGCTGGTCTTCTTATACTCATATTATAGGTACGTCAAGACATTAGTCTTAAAAAATACTAAGATGTACATTTATTTCAGATCTTTTTGAGGATCAACCTAGACCGGTTTGGCTTTACAAACACGCCTCCTCCCGTGTTTGTGAAACTAGGTCTAGGGTCTAGGTCGATCGCCAGAAACCTAGATCTGAAAGAAATGTCTTAGTAGATGAGACAAAGTAAGGCATAGTACAATTGAACAAGAATGGTATTGTACTGAACAAGCTTCTTAGTTGAAATTATTAAACAAATAAGATTTAAATTGACCAATAATCTTAGTTTAGTCTAGTAAGATGCATAAATCGATGTAATCATGTTCTTAGTTGAACTTATTTGGGTCAAATAGTTAATACAGTAATTCTTCATGTTAATATCGATCTACATCTTAGTTGAAATGATTAACCAATTAAGATTCAAAT
The DNA here is from genome assembly GCA_951800055.1 of Cenopis cana. Taxonomy (NCBI): domain Eukaryota; kingdom Metazoa; phylum Arthropoda; class Insecta; order Lepidoptera; family Tortricidae; genus Cenopis; species Cenopis cana. The sequence goes on along the minus strand of OX637479.1, from coordinate 284,844 downwards.
TGACAAATATCTTAGTTTAGTCTAGTACGATGCATAAGTCGATGTAATCATGTTCTTAGTTGAACTTATTTCGGTCAAATAGTTAATACAGTAATTCTTCATGTTAATATTGATCTACATCTTAGTGGAAATGATTAAACAATTAATATTCAAATTGACCAATATCTTAGTTCAGTCTAGTAAGGTGCATAAGTCGATGTAATCATGTTCTTATTTGAACTTATTTGGGTCAAATAGTTAATACAGTAATTCTTCATGTTAATATTGATATACATCTTAGTTGAACCGACTTGTTTGTATTAGTTGGTACAGTTACATAGCATGATAATAATTACCAAGCGCTTAGTTGATCTTGCTAGGATCAATTAGTTAGCATAATTATTTTTCATGTAAATTTTGAACAAGATCTTTATTGGTTCAGTTACATAGCAATAGTAAGAACCATCAGAATTACCTTATTTGATGTATCCAAGTCCTTGTTAGGCTCGTATGGAATCAAGATGCTTGATTACGACTATCAAGATATTGATTGGGCCAACCAAATTTTTTTTAGAGTGTACCACAACATTACGTTTAGGTATTCTACTCTACTTACACTAATCCGATTCAGTAATTCATGGTCAATGTTATAATGTCATTGACCCCAATGTGTGCGGTAAATGACCGGTTACGCGACCACCAGAAGGACGAGTTTTTTTTGCAATTACCCTAGCCTAGACAAACAGTAAGTTGTATATAGGCATAAGTACATTATATTTGGAAGTTATTGAAAGAGCATTCAAAATAGTCGTAAACCGCCGCAGTCGCAGACTTAAGTAAACATGACGTATATGTAACCCCCCTAAGTGCCAGTTGCACCAACGTACGAACACAGACCGGTCATCGTCAAATATGGCGCCGGCAGCTGTCATCCCATTGAAACTTGTCAAACTTTCCATACAATCAGATTTGACGAACACCGCTTACGATTACAGACAGATTGGTGCAACCCAGCCTAATTCCCCTAAATAAAATAAATTAAAATAGTACACTATATTATAAAGCTTAAATTAACCTACCTAAATAAAAATAAAAACCGTCGTTTATTATGTAGTTAAGCAGGTATTATAATTAATGTTTTTTGTAATTGTTGTTAGGTAGGTACTTAGTAGGTACAAAAACCCGGTGCAAAATAGTGAATTGATCTCTTACAATGATGTGTAGGTAGGTACCGAGTGTATCTCGATTCGTAATGTGTCAAAATTGCACCTAGGTATAAATACCTACTTATCTACCTCTACTTATTTTAACAAGTGTTAAGGCGAGAAAAAAAAGGTCATTAATTTTATTTAGGTATATGACCTTCAATGAACATTTTTTATTTATTTAGTGGTTAACTTTCAGCAAATAAAAATAGAATACAGAATATGATAAACATAAATATGAATTGAAAAATTAGCCTACACTGTTAAAAATTATGTAATTTTACATGCAAAAAAAATACATAAACATGTAAATTTCCTGAAAAAGCAAGAACATTTACCAAAAATCATGATATTTTACATAAATTTCATTAATTTCAATTTTTTTCGGCAAAATTTACAATTTTTATGTCGTTTTACATAACATTTATGTCATAATCACTAAAACATGGACGTTTACATAAATTCTGTAAAAATACATGGAGTTGCTTTGAAAAATACATGTCGGTATGTATTTTTAAAAATTAAAATGGGGATTTTGCATAAAAAATATGTGGTTTTACCTACTTTCCTGAAAAATACATTTTTATGTAAATTTACTTAGGTCTTATGTAATATTCACAAAAAAGGCAGCAAAATTACAAAAAAACATACGAAATTTCCTAAAATTTCTTTAATTTTACAAATTTTCTTCAATTTTTCTATTTGTATGTGTATTATTACATAAAAATTATGTAATAATATCTAAGACATGGACGTTTACATAAAATCTGTAAAATTAAACGGAATGTTTGGGAAAAATACATTTCGGTATGTGTTTTTAACAATTAAAACGGGAATGTCACATTAAAATCTCGTAGTTTTACCTACATTCCTGAAAAATACATTTTTATGTGAATTTACTTACGCCTTATGTTATATTCAGCAGCGTATCAGTAAAATTCCAAACAAAATTACGAAATTTCCCATTATTTCTTTAATATTACAAATTTTGTTTTATTTCTTCTATTTGAACGTGTAGTTTTACATAAAAGTTATGTAATAATCACTAAGACATGGACTTATACATAAAATCTGTAAAATTACGCGGAACGTCTGGGACAAATACATTTCGGTATGTGTTATTAAAAATTAAAACGGTAATTTCACATAAAAGTCTCGTGGCTTTACTTACATTCCTGAAAAATACGTATGTATGTAAATTTACTTACGTCTTGTGTAATATTAAAGAATCCGACAATAAAATTACAAACTTTTTTACGAAATTTCCCAATATTTCTTTAATATTACAAGTTCTCTGTAATTTTTTTATTTGAATTTGTATTTTTACATAAAAGTTATGTAATAATCACCACGCCATGGACGTTTACATAAAATCTTTAATATTACACGGAATTTCTGGAACAAATACATTTCGATATGCGTTTTTAACGATTAAAACGGTAATTTCACATAAAAATTGCTAAGTTTTACCTACATTCCTGAAAAAATACTTTTTATGTAAATTTACTTATGTATTATGTAATATTCAGAAAAATGGCAATAGAATTACATAACATATTACGAAATTTTCCAATATTACTTTAATTTTACAATTATTTTTTTAATTTTCAATGTCAACCCGTCTTTTTACATAAAAAAATATGTAATTATCACTAAGACATGAACATTTACATAAAAGCTGTAAAATTACACGGGATATCTGGGACAATTACATTGCTATATGCATTTTTAACAATTGAAACGGGAAACTCAAATAAAAATGTCGTGGTTTTACCTACTTTCCTGAAAAATACCTTTTTATGTAAATTTACTTACGTCTTATGTAATATTAAGAAAAATGAAAGTAAAACTACAAACTAAATTGTGATACTATTTCCCAACTTTATTTTTTATTTTCCATTAGACTACTAGTTTTTACATAAAAAATATGTGATAATCACGAAGACGGATGTTTACATAAAATCTGTAAAATTACACACAATACCTGGGACAAATACATTTCGGTATGTGTTTTTACCAATTGAACCGGGAATTTCACATAAAAGTGCCGTGGTTTTTCCTAGATTCCTGAAAAGTAACTTTTATGTGAATTTACTTACGTCTGATATTCAGAAAAATGACAATAAACTACTATCAAAATTACGAAATATCCCTTTTTTATAATTTTCTATTTAATTCTTCTTAACAATAAAACGGGAATTTCACATAAAAGTGCCATAAATATACCTTTTTATGTGAATTTACTTACGGCTTAGGTAAAATTCAGGAAAATTACAGTAAAACTAGTAACAAACTTATGAAATTACCCGATTTTTTTTTAATTTTCCATTTGATTTTTTCATTTTACATAAAAAAATATATAATAATCACGAAGATGGACGTTTACATAAAATCTGTACATACACACAATGCCTAGGGCAAATATATTTCGGTGTTTTTACCAAATGAAACGCGAATTTCACGTAAGTGGCGTGATTTTCAATTTTAACCCGTCTTTTAACATAAAAAATATGTAATTATTAATTAAAACGGGATTTTCACATAAAAATGTCGTGGTTTTACCTATTTTCCTGAAAAATATTTTTTAGGTGAATTTACGTTACGTCTTATGTAACATTCAGAAAACTGATAATGAAATTACAAACAAAATTATGAAACTTGCCTTTTTTTAATTGTCATGGGCCTTAGAGCGTGTTCACATAGCACGACACGATATTGTTCACATTTCCGTTCCGATGTGGTTCAAATTCGATATCTGGATGTCCGGGAGGTCCCATAGAAAAAATCCCAGCTCAGATTTGAAAAGGTAGCTATTTAGATTTTTATATTTACAGATTTTTTTTTTTATTTATTATGTTTTTTTTTTCGTATTTCGATTTTGAACGAAATCGGACTATAAATTAAAAAAAAACTGAGCTGTGGCTACTTTCTTAAAATCTGAGAGATTCGTATTAAATTACCTCCCGGACCCTCAGATATTGATTTTGAATGAAATCGATCTATAAATAAAAAAGCGGCCAAGTGCGTGTCGGATCACGCACAACGAGGGTTCCGTACCGACACCTACTAGTCCACATTTCAAAACACTATTTAATACCTTGAATCAAAAAAGGTCGTATCTTCATAGGGAAGTCACGGCACTTACGTCTTTTTGTTTGGGCAAGACAGTTTTTCAGTGATAACTCAAAAACCCTAAACCCGTTGTTGTTCAAACCAATATTCGTTGAAAGTATTTATTATTATACACCACCTCAATTTTTTTCAGAATTTTAATCTTCATAGTTTGGAAATTAGAGGGGCGGGGGGGGGGGGGGGGGGGGGACACTTTGTGCGACTTTGGGGGCTAATATCTCACCAACGATTGACTTAAATGGAAAACTTTCTTAAAAACCTCCATATAATTTTTAAAGGCCTATCCAAAAATACCCCACACAACTACTTGCATTGAAAAAAATTTTCTTCCCCCGGTTACATGTATGGGGTGCCCCCCTAAAATATTTATTTTCCTTATTTCACATCACATTTATATAACGGTTCATAGAATACATCTTCCTACCAAATTTCATAATTGTAGTACTTATAGTCTCCGAGTAAACCGGCTGTGACATACGGACGGACAGACAGACAGACAGACATGACGAATCTATAAGGGTTCCGTTTTTGCCATTCTGGCTACGGAACACTAAAGACCTAAACTGTGGTAACCTTCTTGAAATCTGAGCTAGGATTCTTATTTAATGATGACCCTCAGATATCGATTTTGATCGAAATTGAACTGTAATATAGGTATTAAGTCCGGTTGTGTGTGCTTTACGGAATAAATGGTTTTTCTTCTTCTTTCTTCTTCAAAATCAATATGGCGACACTTTTTTTCAAATCTGACATAAGCTTCGTCCAAAATGATAACTAGTGGTAATGTGAGTATGTGGACTGTATTAGGATTATTTTTTTTTACTTTAAATTCAAAATAAATGTTAAATTCGAAATCCTCATCGCCGAATTAGTCGAAATCGAGTATAATGACAATATTTCCCAAAAAAAATTTTTTTTACTTTAAATTCTAAATAAACGTAAAATTCGAAATCCTCATCCCCGAATTAGTCGAAATCGAGTATAATCACGATTTTTCGCAAATTAAATTTTTTACTTCAAATTCAAAATTAATGTCAAATTTGAAATCCTTATTCCCAAAAAAAAACCTATATCGAGCTGACGTTTCGTATCGACTGAATTTTAATTTTCCTGTTCCAAATTTAAAAAAAAAATTACATTATTAAATAGGAAATTACAATGATAATAATGTTACTGCTGGTAACCTTCACCACAGGTAAGAAAATTTTCATAAATATATTTTTTTTCTATTGCCTACGGTTTCTGAACGCATTTTAGAGGATTTATGAAATATTAAATTTGAATGTCTTTCCACATCACTAAAAAAAATTTAATGTTTTAGTTTTTAGTTGGTCTTAATTAGTCATAATGTTTATTATTGTATTTTACATCACTAAAAACGGTTTCTCGTTTCATAAAACACGAGTGTGTTTTATGAAACGAGCCGAAGGCGAGTTTCATAATAAGGTCACACGAGTGTTTTAATGCCTAATTATGTACAGTTGCATACATTACTTTATCTACACACATATTATAACTACTCTAAGATGGGTTTAGAAACCGTAGTAAATAAATACAATAATTGTGTTAATACAACCTTTTTTGCACGGTTGCGGAAATATCGAAATCAGAACAGGCAACCGATACCTGAATGTTATTTTAAAAAGTAAAGAGTCCCTATTCTGATGTGATCATCACGTTATAGCTCAAATTTCGTGCGATATATACTAAAAAAACATCGACTGTAGAAAGCTTGAAAGAAGCTTCGTCCAAAATGATAACTAGTGGTAAATGTGAGTATGTGGACTGTATTAGGATGTTTAATGGATGATAGAAACACGTAGATTTATATAAAACTATATTAATAAATCAATAATAATATTAGACCAGGCGAGCTGTCAACACTGAATCCTCAAATTTTATATAGGGTAGGCAATGCGCACGTGACTCCTTCGGAGTTGCGAGCGTCTATAGGCTGCGGTATCCACTTACAATCAGGTGCACCACACGCTTGTTTGCCACCGTCGTTGTATAAAAAAATTAACAAAATCAATTTGGCCGACACTTTTTCAAATCTGACGTCAGATTGACCCTAAGTCGCTCAAATATCGATTTTGAACTTAATCGGGACGTATATAAATAAAAAAAAAATGGCCGCCACTCGTTTAAAATCTAATATCGAATTTATATTAAAAGACTCCCGGATCGGAATATCTGTTGAGTTTCGTAACAAGTTATTACGAAACTCAACAGATATTTAAAAAAAACTGAAATAATTTAAACCAGTATCACATGAGATTTTTATACAGAAGCTATGTGGAATTGGTGTTCGTGGAGTAGCTCTCAATTGTTAAAATTAAAATAACTAGTGGCTCTGTGAGCTGTAGACCTCGTGAGTGTTTTTTTTTTATTTCCAAAACTATGTTAGATATCGAACCTGTAGAGGAGGATAAACCATAGATTTTTTTTTAGATTACTCGACAAAAATATTCTATGTAATCAAAGAACGTGCTCACAATACTTCACGAGAATCTGTTGTGAAATGCGACCCTTAGAGGTGAACAAATCGAAATTCGGCCGCAGAAACACAAAATAATTGATAAAAAAATTGTTTTTTTAAATTTTGAAAAAGTGACTCGATAAAAAAATTCTATAGAATTACCGCACCTGCTCACAAAATTTCACTAAAATCGGTTGATAAATGCGACCTGTAGAGGAGAACAAACCAGTGAATAAAAAAAAAAAAATTTACAAAAATTTACTTTTCTAAAAAAATCTATGTAATCATAAAACTTGCTTACAAAACTTCACGAGAATCGGTTGAGAAATGCGACCTGTAGAGGAAAAAACGGCCGCAGAAAAATACGAAATCATTGATAAAAAGTTTGTTTTTTCGAATTTCAAAAGAGTGACTCGACAAAAAAATTCTATATAGTTACCAAACCTGCTCGCAAAATTTCACGAAAATCGGTTGATAAATGCGACCTGTAGAGGAGAACAGCCAAAGACGAAAAAAATTTTTTTTCATAATTTACAAAAATTTACTCTACAAATAAATTATATTATGTAGTCATGGAATCTGCTCACAAAATTTCATGAGGATCGGTTGAGAAATGCGACCTGTAGAGGAAAAAACGGCCGCAGAAAAACACGAAATCATTGATACAATGTTTGTTTTTTTGAATTTCCAAAAAGTGACTCGACAAAAAAATTCAGTATAGTTACCGAACCTGCTCACAAAATTTCACGAAAATCGGTTGATAAATGCGACCTGTAGAGGAGGACATACAAAAATCCGGCCGGACATACGAAAGCATTTTTGTCGAAGCTAAAACAGAGACCTCGTTTCACTCGGTCAACTACCACGTAATGAAGTAAATAATAGTTTAACTGTTAAACGGTTAAACTTTAAAAGGAAGATTTTTTTTTGCGGAAACCGTCATTATCCTCGATGTCGACTAAATCAGGGATAAGGATTTCAAATTTTATATTTATTTTGAATTTTAAGAAAAAAAAATTTTTTCTGAATAATCTTCATACTCGGTTTCGACTAATTCAGGGATAAGGATAACGATTTCAAATTTTATATTTATTGACATTTCGCAAAAAAAATTTTTATATTTAAAATTCAAAATAAATGTAAAATTTGGAATCCTTATTATCCCTGAATTAGTCGAAACCGAGTATAATGACGATTTTACGCAAAAAAAATTTTTTGACCTAAAATTCAAAATAAATGTAAAATTTGAAATCCTCATCCCCGAATTAGTCGAAATCGAGTATAATGACGATTGTTCCCAAAATAATTTTTTTTTTTACTTTAAATTCAAAATAAATGTTAAATTCGAAATCCTCATCGCCGAATTAGTCGAAATCGAGTATAATGACAATATTTCCCAAAAAAAATTTTTTTTTACTTTAAATTCTAAATAAACGTAAAATTCGAAATCCTCATCCCCGAATTAGTCGAAATCGAGTATAATGACGATTTTTCGCAAATTAAATTTTTTACTTCAAATTCAAAATTAATGTCAAATTTGAAATCCTTATTCCCAAAAAAAAAAACCTATATCGAGCTGACGTTTCGTATCGACTGAATTTTAATTTTCCTGTTCCAAATTAAAAAAAAAAATTACATTATTAAATAGGAAATTACAATGATAATAATGTTACTGCTGGTAACCTTCACCACAGGTAAGAAAATTTTCATAAATATTTTTTTTTTCTATTGCCTACGGTTTCTGAACGCATTTTAGAGGATTTATGAAATATTAAATTTGAATGTCTTTCCACATCACTAAAAAAAATTTAATGTTTTAGTTTTTAGTTGGTCTTAATTAGTCATAATGTTTATTATTGTATTTTACATCACTAAAAACGGTTTCTCGTTTCATAAAACACGAGTGTGTTTTATGAAACGAGCCGAAGGCGAGTTTCATAATAAGGTCACACGAGTGTTTTAATGCCTAATTATGTACAGTTGCATACATTACTTTATCTACACACATATTATAACTACTCTAAGATGGGTTTAGAAACCGTAGTAAATAAATACAATAATTGTGTTAATACAACCTTTTTTTGCACGGTTGCGGAAATATCGAAATCAGAACAGGCAACCGATACCTGAATGTTATTTTAAAAAGTAAAGAGTCCCTATTCTGATGTGATCATCACGTTATAGCTCAAATTTCGTGCGATATATACTAAAAAAACATCGAGCTGACATTTCGCATCGACTGAATTTGAATTTTCAGTGATACTAGAATAGGGAAATGTCAACTTTGTTTGACAGTTTTGTTTGACGTTAAATGTTTTAACATCATATATGAGATTAAAATGAAAATTATATTACTGCTGTAGCCTTAGCCACAGATAAGAAAATTGCCATAAAGTCATTGAATGTTGAAATGAGAGTCATTTTCTACGGTTTCCGAACGCATATTAGAGGATTTATGATATGGGGCTATTCATAAATTACGTCATCTATTTTTGACGATTTTTGACCCCCCCCCCCCCTAAAATCATCCAACCATCATAATTCGAATGACCCCCCCCCCCTATCAAATAAAATGATGTCATTTCTAAAAAACCGGCCAAGTGCGTGTCGGGCCACGCGCAAGGTAGGGTTCCGTATCCGTAGTCGTCCACCCGTTACATTATGTGGACCATAACAAAAATTATCACTTCAAAGCTTAATATCACGCCAACCAATTGTTTAATCAAAAAATGCTTTTTGAAACCTTATAATATTTTTGAAAGAGCTATACAACGATACCCCACACGATGGGGTTTGAAAGAAAAAAAAATTGCACCACCACTTTACATGTATGGGGAGGTACCCTAAAAAAAAATTTTTTTTTTTAATTTTATTCTACCGTTTTGTCGGCGTCATTGATATGTATCCTCATGCCAAATTACAGCTTTCTAGTACTAACGGTTACTGAGAAAAACGGGGGTCGGACGGACGGACGGACGGACATCGCGAAACTATAAGGGTTCCTTGTTTACTACGGAACCCTAGAAATGCGTTCTTAGCTTAATTTTTCAATAAAAAACTATTTAAAATGATTTAGTTATTATTATTTCTTTAAAGTTAAAACAATCAACAAAACAACAAATTAACAATCAACTCTAAATATCAAATAACAATTTTTATTAATTTAGTGTTTATAACAATTTATTGTTGATTCAAGTTTAGTAGGTAATTTTTTATAGCATTAACAGTTTATAGAAACACGAATTTCATTCCTTTTTTACTCATTAAAGCACTTTTTAAAGATGCGAGAGATGATGTCATCTTGGGATTGACCCCCCTCCCCTCCTACGTCATGCTACCATCATCCAATGTTATGACCCCCCCCCCCCAAATTTGAAATGACGTAATTTATGAATAGCCCCTATGTGTGTAGATAAAGATTTAAAAAGGACGCTGATTTGAACAAACCAATTCACACTGTCTTAGTGACGTCACTTAGACAGTATTTCCCTACAAACTTCATAATTACCAAATCGTTTTTGATATTTAATAAAAAGTTGCTGATTTGACTATGAGTAAAATACCGTATTTCCGAACGCTACCGACGCGACCGCTGCCCCGCGCTCTCCCCGCCCGCAGGACGCACTGGACGCAGGCTTCATTCATTGTCGCTTTTGTGCGCGCACAAAATTTACCACAGTGAAAAATAGTGATTTTAATAAAGTGTTTAGTGTTTTCAGAATAATTAGGTATGTCCAAACGAAGGCACAGCTGTTCCCTTGAACGGTTGGAGGATGAGATTATTCGTTTGAAGATAAGATTAAGGCGCCGATCAAGATCGTTTTCTTCTTCGTCGAGATCGCCTTCGCCATGGCGTCAGCGTCACTACAGACACAGTTCACGGGAAAGCCGCGAAGCTTCATTTGGCGAAATGGGCGATATGTCGCCAGTTAAATCTGGCTCAGAATCGCCGGTCATTGTAATTGAGGCAGAAGAAGACATTGCAACGCCTGATGTTCCCGGCAATAAAGAGAATCTGAAGCCAGACGAGCCAGGCCAACAAGTAACGCATCGTAAGATTCGTAAGTCTTTAATTTTACGGAGCATTATTGCGTGCCGTGTATGCTCTACTCTTTACTATAATTTATTTTTTCCTTTAAGAAATATCTACCTAGCATATATAGCATGGAGTGTGCGTCCCTTCGGACTGTTTTTTTAGCGCGGATTGTCAACTTAGATTTATCCGTTTACCTTGCTGGGCATTGGACATGTCTCCTTGCCGGCTGCAAGTGACACTTGCGGTATACTATAATGGGTATACTCTTGTTGTCGCAGCGCATTAGTAACTGTTGTGGCGTATTACAATGGATACACTCTCTTACTATACAGCACTGGTTTAAGCTACTTTCCGACTCGTCATGTAAAAGGCCCCGGTTGGGTACTGATTTCAGTAACCCAAATGTTTGACCGGTTACCCCGAGTTCCGTGATGAGGCTACACTGGGCCCATTCGTTACTCATCGTATTCTAATAAGACCTTAAGTACTATGGGGTAAAATTGCTGGTATGAATCTTCTGCATGTTTTTTATGGATTACCTGAACTTTCCTTTTGTGATGAGGCCGCCCTGTGTCTTTAAACAGACATTGCATTTTAAGGGCAACATGACAACTAATAAATGGCGGATGCAGTCGCATTATTTGCAGGAATGCCTTTGTAATGCTTACATGCTTGCTTTATTTACAGCAGAGGAAGAACTGAGCGAAACTATACTGGCCCTCCTTGGTGAGGCATCAGAGGAAATTAAATATGACCCAAAGCTGTTAACCCAGTTATCTACTAGATGGCAAGATATTATCAAGAGAGGGATGAAAAAAGAAGAAAAAGAAAAATTAATAATTAAAAATTAATAAAACATAATTGAAAAAGGTAAGTTTGTACAAATTTGTACCCATAGTAGTGTTACACAAGACTCGAGCCTTTATTTAGCCTCTTTTGTTTGGGTTCGCCTCGATTCTTGATGCCTAGTAGACTAAAAGCCTTCCTTCAAGCCTAGTTCTATTCAAGAACCTAGACTCTGAGGTAATAACTTTATTTAAGGGTATAGGTACTATTTAAAGTCCTTGTCAAGATATGAATCCTCAAGAATATTTTAGCCTCCAAGCCCAAATAAACAAAGGTTGCTGTTTAGTTTCGCACGTAATCATTCCGCGTTTTACCGCGCTCGCCCGTTTCTGTACTTCGCCGTAGGTGGCGCGCGTGCGTCTCTGTCGCCCACGCTCTCCGCGACGCCCCCGCGGCGCGCGCCATGATGGCAGTCAAGACTATTCGTTCACGCAGCGCGCGTCGTAATTTTACATTTAAGTCTGTGTTATGTCATAGAATAAGTACCTTCCTAATTGTTAATGTGTGAAATAAAGAAGTTACAGTGGCTGCTCAACTAGTGGCGTTGAATCGATATTCAAACTGTGCCTACGTTCTCGCCGCGAGTGCCGTGCCGCGCTAGATTTCATTCAACTCGCGCCGTTTTTTGACGAAAAGTGTAAAAGAATTGTTGCCATGAATACGCGGAGTAAAACCGCTAACGACGAAAGGACTCCCAATCCTGATGGAAACGAATCTTCCGACGAGGCGGAGGCAGGAGCAAAGGAGCCGCGCGCCTCGGGCGCCCCCCGCGCTGCCGCCACCGCCGCCGCCGCCGCCGCGCCGCCCGGACACGCCGCGCCGGCGCCGGGGCGGCCGCGAACATAAACACCGAGACCTTCCTGGTCGGCGTCATGGAGTCCTTCGCCAGGATGCAAGCGGAGACGAACCGCACCCTGGTGGAAACCCTGCGATTACTCCCCTTCGCGCGCGCCAAACCCCACACCTGGTCCGACGCTGTGGCGCGCCTGCCTTATAAATATTTCAGACACAATGTATATTGTTCATGAATAAAGAATTGAATTGAATTAAATTACCGTACGTGGTACCTACGTGTATGCAAATAGACATAATCTACGGGTCGTTACGTCGACGTGTCAGGAAGCGATTGCCTATAGACGGTATTGTTGATGTACATAGTTTCGTAGAAAAAGTGCGGGTCATCGAAGACGCGATTTCCGAAATTTAAGTAAAGTAGTTAACAATAACAATATCGGCAACTCGTGCGCTAGGTACGTACGCCTACGCCGCCGCCGCCGCGCGCGATCGAGTCGGCCAAGCGCAGCGTTACCACTGGTTCGCGCGGTACTACTGTCGCGAAACTCACTTTTAACTCGAACGAAATTCCGAAACGTGATAAGCGCGTTCGTTGTTCGTTTTTTAAGTTTTAGTACAGCTTCCGACGGTGTAAATGCAAATACGGGGTCTAACCCAATACGTACCTATAGTTACGGATGCGGCCAACCCGTTGTAGTGAGATCGAAATGCGAGAATTGAGCTGGGAAAGACGTACCAGCGACGTCATGCGATTTTAACGTCATTACCGGTACTGACATCATTCACGTACCGGAAACATCACAACCCACGGTATCCGTCACTGTTGTGATTAGGGTAGGTGTCGCGATGTATATTTATAATAGATATAACCTTTGATTAAGAAAAAAACCTTTTTTTCATTACAGCAAATGAAAAGTATATACCCGGATCTAGTGCGCTGTTTATGGCAATAGCTTAAATGACAACCTACGGATGGTAGCAACATATTTCAAGGAAGACAAAACACACATTTACCAAACACACGAGGTATCTATTTAAGATTTCATACAAAAGATTTTATACAAAGGTATGAGGCGGGCGGGCGTGAGGCGCGCAGGAGCGGGCGTGAGGCGGGCGGGAGTTTCACACTGCAGCGCGTTGACACGCGCCTGCCCGCCTCATGCCCGCTCCCGCGCGCCTCACGCCCGCCCGCCTTAAGCTTAAGCCACACAGAGGGCGGGCGGTAGCGGCGCGGGAGCGGGCGGTAGCGGCGCGGGAGCCGCGTGGGAGCTACCGCCCGCCCGCTCTCTGTGTGGCTTAAGCTTTAACGCGCCACCCGCCCGCCCGCTCTGTGTGTGGCTTAAGCTTTAGGTACTTCAACTTTAATTAATATGAAATATTCAGTGAAGAGTCAAAACACATTAGATTTTATACAAAGGTATGTTTATAAATAAATCCCAAAGAAGGGAGTAAAGTCCGTAAAGGACGCATGTTAAATAAAGTATTATCATTAATGGGTAAACTCAACTTTGAATACATGTCATTTACATGCATGCGGTTACTGTGGCGAGAATTTCTCCACTGTGATTTCATACGATAACCATAGAAAACCATAGTTTCTGCACAAACATGTTAAATTTGTGTGTTGATCCTTTGTGTAAAAGTGTTTTCAATGATCATGATAAACTGTTTTTTTATTACAGCAATTGAAAATAATACACCCGGATCTAGTGCGCTGTTTATGACAATAGTTTAAATGACAACCTACGGAGGGTTGCAACGTATTTCAAAGAAGACAACACACTTACCAAACACACGAGGTATCTATTTTTGATTTCATATCCTAATTTCCTTCCGGATTTCATTCCTTGCTAAATATAGTAGTTACATTTACTGATCTTATTAACATTTTCAGGAACCGGAGATTGCCGAGTTTCCAAAAACAGACTGATGCGTCTAACCTAACATTGTATTTTCATCAGGTAAGACGTAATAATTACTTCAATGATAAGTACCAACCAAGAGAAATAGTTAAGGCTCAGGGGGTGGACAAGCTCTCACCATACAAAAGTGTGTCAAGTTTTTTTCTTCGTTTGTGTTTGTATTGCACTTATGATTTTTGGTCAGTATGCTTATTTTTCTGTAAGCCAGAACCTCAAGATTTTTTTTTGTATATTTAGTATTATTTTATTTTAAATTTTTGATTTATTTTTCTTGAAGTTCTTCGTATATCCAATATTTACAAGCAAAAAAAATTATTCGGGAGTGCCTAAACCGCCGAATAAAACTTGACAAAATTTTGTATGGAGAAGGCCTTGCCCTACCCTGCGCCTTAACGCCCAGACTAGAAACGAAAAAGTAATACGATAAATTTACATGCAAGTGCGTGTAAACATTTCACCTAGATGACCCGTAATTATTATTTTTATAGTACATTATTTACCAAGGGCGGTAAAACAAAGAATGTCTCAGATCGCAGGTATTTGACGCCAGAGCCGAAGGGAAGGGCGATCTGAAGCTTTCATTATTACCGCCCGTGGTAAGTACATCATTTAATGTCACCCCCTGGCCAGGAAGTGGGATTTTCCGCGCGCGAAGCACATTTGCCACTTTATAGCCAGGTATGACATAATAGTACATTACTTAACAAGGGCGGTAAAACAAAGAATGTCTCAGATCGCAGGTATTTGACGCCCGAGCCGAAGGCAAGGGCGATAAATATGCGATCTGAGGCTTTCTTTATTACCGCCCGTGTTAAGTACAAAATTTTATGTCACCCCCTGGCCAGGAAGTGGGATTTCCCGCGCGCGGAGCGTGCGGTAATTGTAGCTTTATGGCCAGGTGTGACATAAAATATTTTATGTCACACCTGGCCATAAAGTGGCCATTATCGCACGCTCCGCTCGCGAAAAAACCCACTTCCTGGCCAGGGGGTGACATAAAATTTTGTACTTACCACGGGCGATAATAAAGAAAGCCTCAGATCGCATATTTATCGCCCTTGCCTTCGGCTCGGGCGTAAAATACCTGCGATCTGAGACATTCTTTGTTTTATCGCCCTTGGTAAGTAATGTACTATTATCAATAAAGTGAATTTGCTGGTAGTGATCAATTTATGAGGTTTCGCTTTTTAAAGTATTAGCTAGTTTAATTTAAAATGTAAGCGCCTGTATTGCCTGTTTTAATCTTTTTTTCTTGCCCACAGATAATGAAAATAAATATTACTTACTGGTATAAAACACGATTGTTAGCGAAACTGCGGATCTGCCTACGTCGTTACAACACTTATAACTGTTGATGGCGGCTTACTTCAACTTAAATATGAAATATCCAGTGAAGAGTCAAAACACATTAGATTTTGTACAAAGGTATGTTTTTAATATAAATCCCAAAGAAGGGAGTAAAGTCCGCAAAGGACGCAATTATCATTAATGGGTAAACTCAACTTTGAATAATGTGTCATTTACATGCGGTTACTGAGGCAAGATATTTTTTCCACTGATTTCATTCAATAACCATAGAAAACCATAGGTTCAGTAAATGTGTTAAATGTGTGTGTTGATCATTTGTGTAAAAGTGTTTTCAATAATTATGAGTCTTCGGAATATTTACTGGTCTTACAGTGTAAACCACGTGTAGTACCTAAGTTGCATTCTAGTAAAGTAAACAATTTATTCAAACGTTATAAAAGTTGTAAACCCGTATAGAATTTGGTCACTTCATGTAAAAGGTTTTTATACGTACTGTACCTACTTATACTTACCTAACTCCTTACGAACTTGCTAGTTAATTCAGGTGAACGATACTTAAGGCTTGGTCACACCGCGTTGCGCGACGTCCGCGCGACGCGACCGCAGCGCGCCGGAACGTATGTTAACAGGTTAGCGACGTCACACTGGCTGCGCGACGCGAGCGGGACGGTTTCATACATTATGGCGCGCAGCGCGGCGTCCCGCTTGCGTCGCGCAAGCGGTGTGACCAAGCCTTTACCGACAACAGCAAGTAAAAGGGGCTGGTACTTACCGGATGCGTAATGCGTGTACATACACGTGCGTGCTGTGTATAATGTATGAAACAAGTCACGCATACGCTTCCGGTATGCACGACCCTTAATTCATAAAACCTAACATTATGTTAATTAAGATGGTTTTTGTCTTTTTCTTACAAACACGAATGTCACAGTGACAAAAAATATAAATGAGTGAGAAAAGTTATTACGGTTATAAATATACCATTCATTTTATTGTTCGTATTAATTTGGTGACAAGTAACAAAGAGACAATAATTTGTTATGTTTTAAAGATTTGTATTTAGCTCATTTAAATTACTTCGCTTTTTTGTGCACTATATTACGACAACGACAACAACAACTTACCTATAGTTACTTTTAATTTAAATATAAAATTACATGCAATCAGCATGCAATTCTTCGGATTTAGTTGTTTGCTAGCAGTTTATTTTTATTTTAGGTTATGCATATTCAATTGATAATGTAAGTAGTAGTAGTAGGTATATAGTATGCACGTGTGTTTATGCACGAGTTTACTATTATATTCTTAGGGCGGGTTTTATAATGATCCGTAAGATCAAAATGTCAGATTAAATATTAGTAAACCGGTAAAGTTTTTTCACATTACTGATCTGTAATTTGATCTTCAGGATCATTATAAAACCCGGTCTTATGGTGTTATTTATAACCGTCGGTCACAATTATATTTGGTTTTATAATAAGGCGTTTAGTGTTTTGTTATTGTAAGGATAGTTATGATATTATTATAATGTCAATTAATTTTACTGTTCAGTAAAACAATAAATTGGTTTCTTTGTAACTGCTTTTTTTCTCCATAGTTGGTATAAGCTCATTTCTAACCTAGTATTAATTGCTTGTTGATTGTCTATTATTACTTATAAGATTAGTTGATTTTACATGTTACTATTATAGGAGATATTTTCTATATTATTCGATACAAATTTTGTACATTAGCTACCGACAATTCTCCAGATTTCGTTATTAGCACGTCGGCTTTTTGTTTTGTATTTTATTAATCTGCATTAATCAAAATACTTAAGTAAAAATCACTGAGAACCAGTCAATCGGGAGAATATCCGATCTGGGTATAATCTCTGAATAATATAAATGTGCGCATATTACATAATATTACTATAGAAGTGATATGTTCTTAATAAAATGTGTGACCTTAAGCAAATTATTCAATAATAAAGAAGAGTCGTTTGTAATTTGATTTGAGGTCATACCTTTTTTTATCACTACTATATGTAATGTTATAAGTGGAAAGTTACTTATAAAGAAGCGGACAGTGATATTATACCTAGATCGGCAATTCTTTTGAGACTGGTACCTAGTGATTTCTTTAATATTTTGATTATTATTACTGGATTAATATAATACATTAGAAAAACAAACGACTTTGGCTATTAACTAAGTCTGGAGACTTGCCGACAGCATGTAAATGTACAGAATATGTATTGAATTTTACAGAAAATATCCCCTAATAACATGTAATATTACCTAATTCTATCAGTAATAATACACAAACGACAAGTAATTTTACCAAACCCATATTTAAAATCACAGATTTCTTAGGTAAAAATACATAAATGATCTCGGTAATATTACCGAATACAATGTAAATATCCATAAAAAACATTTAATAACAAATAAATGTTATGTATTTTTACATAAATCTCTGCAAAGGAATAACATAATGGTTCGGTAATATTACCGAATATTATGTAAAGATTCATAAAAATATTTAATAACAAATAAACTTTATGCATTTTTACATAAATTTCTGTAAAGGAATAACATAATAGATCAGTAATATTACCGAATAAAATGTAAAAATCCACAAAAATCAGTGATCACACAAAAACGTCATTTATTTTTACATAAATTTCTGTAATATAATAACATAATAATTCCGTAATATTACAGAATAAAATGTAAATATCCATAAAAATCATTAAGAACACACATACTTTATGTATTTTTACATACATTTATTTAAAGTAATAACATAATAATTCGGTAACATTACAGAATAAAATGTAAATATCCATAAAAATCATTGATTATACAAAAACTTTATTTAGTTTTACATATTTTATTTGTAAAACAATTAAATATTAATTCCGCAATATTACCGAAAAAATGTGAATATCCATAAAAATCATTGATAACGCAAAAACATTATTTATTTTTACATAAATTTATGTAATATATTAACATAATAATTCCGTATTATTACAGAATAAAATGTAAATATCCACAAAAATTATTAACAATACACATATTTTATGTATTTTTACAAACAATATCTGTAACAGAAAAAAAAAGAATACGTTAAAATTACCCCCAAAAATTAAAATTTACATAAGTTTCTGTAAGATTACATAAATTGACAAATTACATTTATGTAATTTTACATATCTGTCAGGCTGACAGTTATGTAAAAATTCAATTATGTAATTTTACATAATTGACAGTCTATACGATTATGTAAAATTACATAAATGTAATTTTACACATTTGTCAATTTGTTTGATTATGTAAATTTACATAAATGTAAATTTACATAATTGTGAAATCGGGTCGATATGTAAAATTACATTAGCCTTGTACTATTACATAATTATGTAAAAATACGGAAATGTTTGGGCAACGAAAGTTGCCCTAAAAATATGTAAAGTTCCCTGAAAATTTTTAACAGTGTAAAACAGTTTCCACTAGAAAGTATGTTCAAATTACTTAATGTAGGTATCTTTGTTCTGCTAAATGCTAAACGTACCTAGTACTCTTAGAAATACCTAGAGACGTTATAGATAGGTAAAGGTAGATAGGTAATTAGTAAATAATCTAAACGGAATAACAAATTTAAATACGAATTAAATTGAATTGGCCAAAACAAAATTTTGGAATAAAAAGGGATAAAAGACAGAAACCGAAAAAACTCTTTTCTGTTCTAACTTGAAGGCTCTCAATGTCTTTTGGGTTAAAGTTGGTAGTATACTTCATATGCTAAAGTTTTTTTTTAAAATCTTTCTATCTATTTATCGAGAAATGAGAGAAAAGTGAAGCAAAAAGTAAATTGCGGTCCTGTCTTAACCTTCAATAAAACAATAAATCTAGACCTATAAAACAAAAAATCAGGTATAGGTAAGTAGACGTTTTAATGGTTTTTTTAGTTCAATTAATTTTATTAAGCAATTATTGTGAGTTTCTTTGCAATGATTAAGAATTATTTTTTGCAGGGTTTGTGTAAGGGCCTATGTAGGTAGGTACCTAATACCTACACTGCGCGAAAAAAAAACTAATAATTAGTAAGTTTTAGTGAATCCCAGGACAAGGATTATATACTGACGGTTACAAACCAGTTTTTGATAATAAGTAGTAGTTATTTACTAGTACCAAAAAAAATGTCCTTGTAACTACTAAACTGTTTTGTAAATATAATCTCCTTGTCTTGGGATTCACTAAAACTTACTAATAATTAGTATTTTTTTCGCTCAGTGTATTATAAACGTTTGTGGGTCTCAAATTAAACGAGGATAATTAGTGCTTAATTAACTTCGAAAAAGGCCTACGGAACTTACTACCTGATTTACTACCTGAAATTTTACTAAAATGTAAAAAAAAATAAAGAAAATACTAAAAATTGTTTTACCCAAAAAACTGCTTTACCGTTATAAGTAGATTACGAGTAGATCAATAAATAGGTATTACCTAATTAGCAATAGCCCAAATTAAATGCCGTTAAAATTCTTGTCTTTATCTGTCACTTTGACATTTGTGTTTACTCCAACTTACGACCTAATTATTCAAAAAATTTATGTGACGTTTTATAAATTCAAATCCAGGGGTATTCACCTAACTTACGACCAATGCTTTCTCTTTATTAATTAATTATCATTAGTCGTAAGTTAGGTAAATACTTACCCCTTGGATTTGAATTTATAAACCGTCACATAGGTCCATATTTGGAATACATAGGTGGATAGATTGCAATTATCGTGTCTCTAATGTTAAGTATTAATAAGAGCTCTGAACAGCTGCAGCAAGCAACGTTTACGCTTTCTTACTTTTTAACTTATTGTCTTATTGTAGTATTATTATACCTACAGTCAAGTGCAAAAATATGGGTGCATACAACTTGCTCAAAAATATGTCCCATAGCTCTTACGTCGGTGAATTAAGGTTTTAGTAGTATGAAAGGATACACTCGATACATATTTTTGCACTTGATTGTACAATGCAGAATTGAAATGCGATAAATGAGCCACTTTGTGGTAGGTAATTGTAGTTAGAGAAATTGTAATTACAATTCATGCAATTGCAGTGAATTTGAAATTCAAATAACCTATAGTTATTCTTAATTCTAATTCTGTATTTCAAAGGTATCCGTTACACATACAGGGTGGTTACCTACATGTGAATTTTAAACTCCGTGTAATTAACCGAGCATTTATTCCGGGGATCTCGGAAACGGCTCTAACGATTTTGGTGAAATTTGGTATGTTGGGGTTTTCGGCGACGAGCAATCGATCTAGCTAGGTCTCATGCCCGGGAAACCGCCCAGATATTTTGTATTTTAATTCGAAAAATGAAGGTAAAACATTACACTCAAATCTTACTTAACTTTTAAAAACTTTTGAAAAGAGCCTGAAGCCCCTGCGGAATACTACTTAGCTACCTCTTTTTTCTAGAAAATAAAAAAAATGTTACGAAGGAGCATTGTTTCACAATAAACTACAACTACCTAAACCTATTAAAGAGAAAATTGTATATTTTTAAAAGCCAACTGATGGACCTACATATGTAATCCGACCCTGACAAGAGGAGCAAGTTTTTACATGGGACTAAGCGATGTATCGCATAGTAGGCACATCTTCCCCTACCTAAGGAACCGATGGTCTACCTACTCAATTTGTGTAGACTCAAAGTCGTAAATGTATTAACACCGTAGCTGTTTAACTGGTTAACAACATTGTAGTAGGTAGGGGAAGTGTGCCCAAAGCCGGTACGCTAAGGACAAACTCTAAATACCTACTCACAAACTGAGTACTATATTAGAGTAGCATTTTTTACGTTTTTAGACAGGGTGAAAATAAAATAGCATTTATGAACATAGTTTTTAGGGTTCCGTACCCGAAGACACGGAACCCTATTGCTGTCACTCACGTGTCCGTCCGTCCGTTCGCAGTCTGTCACAAAATTTTGTTCCTAAGAATTGCTTAACTTCCCGTTGACCTATGAACATGAACTGGTTAAGGCCGTCCCAGGATAAGGTTGTACCTATAAAAATAGGTTAGTTATAAGATTAAAATTGAACTTATGATTATTATTATATCTCTATGTATAGCTGATATGCCGACGACAAAGTTTCTGCGGCTGTTATCTTGATACGTATTCAGTTTATGCCAGTGCGGCACGAACGAACGCCCGCGGCAGTTTGAGCCTTGTTGCCCAGACAAGTTTCATTACGTACTTACTTAACGTGTACCTAAACGTGTAAGTATATGTACCTACGGACGTCAACCTTTTTCACTCCACATATTTACTTAACTTTTTAATGAAACTTAAGTTTGCATCGATAATCAATACAAAATATTGAGTAGAATCCCGAATAGGAAGAAACAAGATTGTGAAAAATTAATGATTGTGAAGAATAACGCATGTGATAAAATTCAGCTGCGTGGCATTCGTATTGTATAGAATCGCGAATAGGAAGAAACAATACCTAATGGCATAAACATCGAATAATCCAGTGTAGGGTATCCATTTTATTAATCGATGGATAGAAGAGGTTGCCCCCGCATACTATAAATTGGGGTTTGTATATTCCAAGATTTTTCAAATGTATACATCGTTAATACTAAACGGGACTTGATCTACTTAGTGCAAAATATTTTTGTCTGTTTATCTCTGAGGTCAGCCGCCGGTTTTGATGTGTTCCAACAGTCGCGAGCAGACAAACCAAGACCAAGGGGCCGATTTTTGAGTGTCAAACGCAACGAACGCGACACTCAAAACTTGGCCTCCAAGAATTGTATAGGTATATATTCCCTAGGTGATTTATTAACAAGCCCGGATTAATACGGATAGTCTCACAGACAAAAGTGTAAAGTGTCACGATCACGTAGATAAATGTAAATAGTAGTAAATACCTACAGACTTAGCAATGAACAGCATACATTTTTAAATTTGCTTCCCTAAAAAGGGGAGGTAATTTATTGCTCACTCATACACCAGGTATTACGTTGGAGGCTGTCACGGATTAATCAATCAATCGGTCGTGCAGTTACTTTATTACGTTAGTCCTTGAAATGCTCTTCAACACACTCATCTTGATTCTTTATTTACCCATTTACCTTTGGTTCAATAGGTCAGTTAGCGACCAACTAATTTGATGTGCCGGTTTGCGACCACTTGATGGATGAATTATATGATATTTTGTCGTTTTTTAATAGATTCCCATTTAATGGCTAACAAATAAAATGTATACGACTTACAATAGGTATTTTAGGGCTTTTATAAATACAGAATATCTTTAATTAGGTATAATAAGATATCTTAGTCCTTCAGGTTATCGCAAACTGACTCTACGTCAGATCAAAAGTCACTAAGTTTGTGCTTGAACTTGAAATCCACTTCAAGACACTCACCGTGATACGACTTTCTTCCTTTATAAATTTCACGTCCTGGGTCAAATCATATCTACAGAAGATCAAATGTTTAAAGAAATTTATAACCTCAGGATAGCAACAAGTTGGAAAAAATACTGGTCGTTAAAAGAGATTACGAAGTCAAATGATTTAAGCATGTCAATAAAAAGAAGAACAAGTAATACCTGCATATTACCTTGCCTGACCTACGGCTGTGAAACCTGAACGCTCACGAAAGCACTTAGAGAGAAACTAGCTGTAGCACAAAGAGCTATGGAGAGAAGTATGACTGGTTACAAAAGACAGGACAGGATAAGAAACACCGAACTAAGGAATATTACAAAACTCACCGATGTACTAGAACGTATTGACCAACAGAAGTGGAGATGGGCAGGACACATGATGCGCGATACGACAGGGAAGTGGAGCAAGAGAGTCACGGAATGGTACCCAAGGGATGGCAAAAGAAAACGAGGCAGACAGTACACCAGGTGGGAAGACGAAATCACATTAATAGCTGGAGCTAACTGGAGAAGGGTTACCCAGGACAGGCAACAATGGAGGTCGTTGGAGGAGGCCTATGCCAACCGGCACGCCGACTAAGAGATATTTTGTGATAGTGCACTTTATGAACTCTTAGTACGGAATAAAGGGCTTATAATAATTAAAAAAAATAATTCACGCGCTCTTTGAATAACATTTACATACATCGACTTTCACGAACTTCGTTCTACAGACAAAATATACCTAAGTTTATTTTTTTGCTTTTCTTGCGATTCAATAAACCCGCATGAGCCTATTTACCGCATTTATTTATACCGTGAGTTAAAACTTAAGGTTCGTAATATTTATCAAGTAATATGGAAGACACAAACACAATGTATAAATAGCGACATTCACTCTCAAAATTAAGTTAACTGAGTAAGACTGTTTTTCAGACAAGAGTTAATCTAACCTGCGTGCCTCCAGTTGATAGATCGTTTCCCTACCTAATGATTGGCTAACACGCATGATAATGATACTTAATTACACGAAATAGTAGTAATAGTAGTAGTAATAGTAATATATTTATTTGCAAGAATACTTATTTCTAGTTACAGGATGTTATTGCAAATTGTGGTACAGTATTCTATCGTAATAAAACGACATGCAAATATTTTAATATTATACAGTGCTTATTTAGTGCATGCATTAATTTAAATTAAATTACAATATAATTTCTCTTCTCTGCACAATTAATAGATTACAAATGTCCCTGTTGCTTATTATATTCAATAAATTCGCTAACGCTATAAAAACAATTTTCTAATAAATAATTATTTAAATTCCTCCTAAAATCGGTAGATGTCATATTTTTAATATTATTAGGTAAGTTGTTAATATCTACAATACTTATGCCAAATATATTTCACGACAAATTAACGTGGAATAAAATGTACCTACATCGACACAATGAAATATACCGACCACTGCTACGTTAATTCTGTTTCCAGCAGTGCTCATACAGTTCCCAAATCCCCATTTAGTTGTGCGAGTTATTTTATCGCGAAAATCGTCACATAATACGTATAAGCCATAGGGATTTTTCAAAGTCGCTGTATTTTTAATTGGATTATGAGTTTTAATAACGGAAGCAACAGCCTGACCTTCCAACCCAGCTTTGTCCTGCGTAGACGCGACCGCCTCATGCCGCGGCTCGCGAACCCGTTTGGCGCGCGCAGAAAAACCCGCGCGCGCGCATTCCGTCCACTCCCGCGCAGCCGCGCCGGCTCCGGACTCTACCGCAGTTTCATTGCGTAACTTTAACAATCATGTATTTCGTCCGGACGTGGCTCGTCTTCAGGCACATTTTTTTTAGTTGAACATTAGAACATTTATTCCTTGTTGAAAATGTTGAACTTATCTATAACGGTCGTTTTAACATTGAAGATGCTTTTTCGATATGGTGAGGGCCCGTTTTTTTCCCTATCGCTATTTATAAATGATATAGGTATTATTATTAATAATTAGCGTAGAGTCTAAAGCTCAAAATTTAACTGTTTAATCCATCGGTATTATCGGTATAGCTAACATAATAAAAGATCACTACTGAACTGAAGTTTGTTTATAGAACTTTGTATTGTACGTAGGTATCTAACATAGCTTTTATTTACCTTTATTTCCGTCGTTTCGACATGTAATACCGTCATATATTAAATTATGTGGTTTCGACGCGGTTTGCGTCCATAGTTGCGGATAAAACATCAAATACCATCCTGTAGATGTAGATTTAGAAACTTACTTAACATTAACATTGCGCTAAATGATCGTTACGAACAATACTAATACACGTACCTACACCATGACAAATGAGTATAAGTTACGCAAAAACTACTAATGTACTTATCAATAATCAATGGATTCCGGTTACATGTTTTAATTATAAATTATCCTCATTACGTAACTCTACCTATATGTGCGTTAGTCGTTCTACATTTAGAAAGCAGGTAGGTACCTAAATTATAGATCGTTTAGCGACCAGTTAATACGGTGTGCTGATTGCGACCACGTGGATCTACCTACCAATACATGGTGACACATAACATAAGTCATGATACAAATGGGACCGAACTAGTCCGTACCATTTTGGAGACCATATTTCCTATGAAAGACACTGAGCGAAAAAATACTAATAATTAGTAAATTTTAATGAATCCCAAGACAAAGAGATTATATCAAACAAAACAAAACAGTCGGCAACAGTCGGTTACAAAACAGTTTAGTAGTAATTAGTACCTAGTTACAAGGACAAATTTTTTGGTATTAGTAAATAACTACTATTATCAAAAACTGTTTTGTAACCGTAACCGTCTCCTTGTCCTGGGATTCACTAAAACTTACTAATAATTAGTATTTTTTTCGCTCAGTGGAGCAGTTTTTTTCGCTCGTACAAGGTTTTCCCATATAGTAGTTAAAAGTGATTTCACAATCATGGGTAGAATCACATTTTTATATTTTGTGTTATGCTTATGACTGTGTCACCTTATATAAAATACACACAACTCACGGTTGCTAAAAATGTCAATAGGTATCTTCAATTCAAAAATTGTAGTTCTTCAGATGGTCGCAAACTGGCTCCGGCCGCGTATTTACCTAAACGTAGTTTCTTTACCTAACCTAATGCGCTTAGTCTTAATATTAAACCGAAATATTCAACCTCACTTAATTTCTGACAAAATTTATATTGCCAGCAATGTACCTACAAGAAAGTAGGTAAATTGACAACACAGTACAAATGACAGCCCTTAATGTTCTGTTTACTAATAGGACGTTATCAGTGGCGGCGCGTCAAAAATATTCTTAGGGAAGCCGGAAATAGTTTGCCTTTCTTTTTCTTCATGAGCCATACTAAAAGAACTGGTGTGGCTGAAAATTGACAATATTTCATAATTTCCAAAAGTCTTAATTCGAAAACCATTTCGGTAAAAACGTGTGAAGTACACGAAAAACATTTTTTTTGATTTTTTTCTCCGTTAATTTTGGAAAAAATCGCAAATTACTGTAAACCGAAAGTTGACGTCATCTTCCTCGCTGTATTCAGGGAGACCTTAGTACAGAGTACAGACAATCGCTGCTCTGGAGTGGCTCTGGATTCTTGTTGGGAAGATGACGTCATATTATACTTACGCCCTTTTGGAATGACCTACTTTTCAACGTGTTTTTTTTGTATGAAATAATGAGTTAAATTGAAACAGAAAAAATACGGGTGGCTTAAATTTTTACCTATTTTCTAACTAGTTCATAAAATAAAGTAGTTAAAAATATGAAATGTTGTCAAGACAAGCCGGTGGGAATCGAGTTGTATGGACGCTCCGCCACTGGACGTTATCTTATAAGCAGTGCACTTAGTACATTGAAGGTGCGAAATTAGGAAGTTAATTTCGCAGATCGTTCACATAATTATGATTCGCTAATACACGGAAATAATTGCCAATGGAACTTATTAGTATCAGTTTCAATAAATGCCCGCATGCCGGTAACGCACCACTGTATAATTATTTTGGCGTATCATTAGTTTTGAGGTTAAACGGTTAGAATCGATCTTTTTGCGTAATGGGCCATTTGGCAGCAAATAAAATGAGATCGCCTTGTGTACATTTTGTAAGTTGTAGGCTTGTATTAGGTACATTAATTTACCTAGAGCCTGATACACGTGTATCGATCGATTGATCACGAGAGTACAGTCGTGTCTGCTATAATCGAGTTGTATTCGCCGCGGAATTCCGAGCCCGTCTCCTTTGTCATGCTATTTTGTATCGGAATTCTGTGATGTAAATGAACTGTGTTAGTCAAGGTCGAGACTAGATATACACATAGGTATACATATAAAAAGACAAGTTAAAAAATAAATATAGGAAGTCTGTCGCTCCTTTCCCTTCTCCTTTACCTACCGAGCCCAACAATCCAACCACTACTACTACTTACTTTAGCGGCGCAGCGACCCAAAGAGGATCTTGGCTTCCGAAACGAGAGCACGCCACCTTTCCCGATCCTGCGCAGCCTCCTGCCAGTCTTCGACTTGAAGCTGCCGCAGATCCGCCTCCACACTGTCTTCCCAGCGATACCTGGGTCGACCAACCGGGCGGCGCCCACTCAATCGTCCCAAGTATGCTTTCTTGACTGTGTGCCTTTGTTTCGCCGATGATGTTCGGTTCGGCCACCAATTCTTCGATCTCGGCATTTCTCCTGATCCTCCAAGAGCCGTCATCGTTCTTGACAGGTCCCAGGATCTTCCGTAGAACTTTTCTTTCTGTTACCAGGAGTTGATTTTCTTCTTTTTGGGTTAGTGTCCAGGCTCCAACCATGTTCAGTTTTATTTATTGGGGCCGTGACAGACGGCATGTTACGTAACCTGCTGGCCTACAAATGGTCTCGCCGGAAGACCAGCGCTGGCTCTTGAGTCAGCATTATGCTGAGGCGGGACCATTCGTGACAAACGAACTGCCTATTGTTATAGTTTTAAGTCTTGCTCAATTATAAATTTAATTATTAATTGTAGGTTTAAGTTTCTTGTACAACACTGTTTGTCACGAATAAATTATTTTCATTTCATTTAACATATTCTAGACACGTAAGTACTATAACTCTACGCTGATACCTACGCTGTGTTGAAAGTGACAGACCTCAATTTGTTTCAACGCAACCTGAATCTGTTCTCTATCATGCTTGCTAGAGTAGAACATATTCGCGTCGCGATAATAGACTTTGAAACCCATCCTTACTGAGCTTTACGAATTCGGGATCGGTAATCGGTTTTATTTAGGAAACACCGGCGAGATTTTTTAATTTCATTTGGATTAATCTTATAACTATGAAATTTTCCATGTAATAAGTAATAAGTAATAAGTATCTTTATTCACCATGTAACATACATCACATTTAGCACGTCATACGATTACAACATATTCAATATTTCTATTTAAATAATTATATTGTCCAGTCCTTAAAATTCTAAGTTTTACATTTAGTTTCTTTTACCATTAAATTATAAAATTCTTTTAAATTGTACAGCGGATTATTTTCCCAAATAAATTTAATTTTGTGTTTAAAGTCCTTTACTGGTAAACAAGTTATTTCATTTGGTAATAAGTTATACAATTCAATTTTAATAGGACTACATTGTTTGAAAAATTTGTTTGTTCTTGATTTCGGCATGCACAGTTTTTCTTTATTTCTGTTTCATACCAACAGGCCTAATAGTCCGTAATAGGGATTGCCTGCCTCGTAGGTAACTAGACAGCCTCGCTTCCACTCGGCCGTCTATAATCCACTCGGCAGGCGACCTCTTCCCTCGTCCCTCAGTGTGTGTATTGATTGTTGCAGCGGGCGGTAGCGGACGCGCCGCGCGCGCGCTGCGTGTGCGGCGCGGCATGGGGCGCGGGCGCGCGCGCGCGGCATGGCGGTAAGCGTGCCCGAGGTGATGTACGGCGCCTACTACCCCTACCTGTACGGGCGCGGGGCCGCGCGCTCCTTCCACCACGCGCCGCACTTCCAGTATGACCGGGTCAGTACCACCCACACCTCTAGCACCTAGCCTAGCGACTAAACAATTGCCTTACAATGAAGGTGCTTTTAGATGAATCCAGTTGCTAGCGCCAATAGGCACGTGGTATGGCACCTAATATAGTTATTTTTGCAACACTTTAAATAGTTACAATGCAGTTCTTTCTAAAGTATAATCTTATCAATGCTGATTTATTTCTCTCAATTACCTATTGAAAGAGCTCTATTAGTGATGGGGCATTTCCGGATCGATATAACCTTCAATATAAGAGCGTACTCCCATCTGAAAGTCCAGCAACGCACTTGTGACTCCTCTGGTGTTGCGGGTGTCTATGGGCGACACTGCTCATTTTCCTCCTATAACATTAAAAAAAACTTTAATAGGTACCTATATTCATTGGTTTTAACTAGCCCACACGGCAAACGTAATGTAGCGTAATACTGTTATGTAGCGTCACTTAGACGGCTTCCTGACTTGTCGATGCGGAGGCGGTAAGATATGAGAAAACTGTCAAATGTCAGTGTCAACTGTCAGTCAACTCAGTACCACTTTTTACTGCGCCCCTACATTTAAATGAGTGCTTCCTGACTGGTGCGGGATGCGCGGAAGCGGGACGATGCGAAGGCAGTACTGGTCCGCTTCTGCGCATGATATTACTACTGCGCAAATGTAATACTGACAGTATTCCGTCAAGTGGGAATCTTTGCGACGTCAGTAAGTTTACGTCAAAGAAGAAAATGTCACATATCGATCCCGCCCCGCCAAGTCAGGAAGTCGCCTTAGTTGCATTTGTAGCACACGCCCGTCTTATAGCCGCTTCTGTATAAGTAGAGGCTAAATAGCTATAATAGCCTCTCAAAGTCCCTGATTAGCAGTCACCGGCGGCGGCGGCTGGCTGCTCCCGCGTCACGCCCGTCACTCGCCGTTTGCTTACATATTTATAAATATAGGTAATCTGTTAGGAATGTGCCCACTAAGTATTACTACAAGTTGTTTTTCTTTGAGAGTTACCATAATTGGCTCTGTTTTACTTTTTATGGCAGGTAATATATCATTAAAGCTGGGCTCTTAGAATAAATAAATAAAATAAAACAAACTAGTCTGCAGTTCCAGTCAATTTGATTTCAATAAGTGGCTCGTTCGCTTCCGTGCGCGCGCCGGCCTGACGCATTGACGCATCAGAATGAGCGTAAAACCGCTTTTAGACCAACCCAGTTCTTGGTGCCAGTTTCGTTAAATGCTAGCGGTAGCAGGGTACCTACTGGCGCCATGTTGATATACGTATATCTTCATGCTAGTCCAGCGTAGGTATCAGGCGTGAACGTCTACGGTAAAGTATAAAAGCGACCATTGAATAGGAAACCATTAATAAACAAGAAAATATCCTTTCTGTTAATGTACTCAGCCAAGTAGTTGACTAACCAGCACACTATAAATTAGCTGGTCGCTATCCGACTTATCGATCCTACATCCTACATTACAGAAGTGTAAGCATTATTCATCTACTGAAATTGTACGTTTTTTACATAGGTACATGTATGTACCTATGCGTATAATTTTATTCTTATACCTAGGTATAATGGATTGAGTTATGCATGAAACGTTGTTTGACTCAGTTACATGAAATGTTGTTTGACTCACTCGTGGCTCTATGTAATAAAACTTCAAGCTGCAGGTACCTACGACGATAACCGAATGTATTATGCTCATATGTATGTATGTTGTGACATGTACAAGTATGCGGCGGAGGCGCGCGCGCGCAGCCGCTGCAGCTGGGCAAGTTTTTTGGGCGCGAAATGCGGGACACATCGCTGTGCGCTATGCCGCGCCGCGCCGCGCTCATTCACCGAGGGCTCCTTTTCACTGGTCCATTAGGCTACAGAATATAAAGAATATAAACTCGATGTACAGTCAGCGGCAGACACAAATAAGCAAAGTAACACGCTAAAATGAACTTCACAGTTCTTATTATTTTGACACTGGCGTGTGTAGATCATTTTGAGCACTAGGTCCGCTTAGC
Organism: Cenopis cana; assembly: GCA_951800055.1. NCBI lineage: Eukaryota > Metazoa > Arthropoda > Insecta > Lepidoptera > Tortricidae > Cenopis > Cenopis cana. The sequence goes on along the minus strand of OX637479.1, from coordinate 253,647 downwards.
TACTTGTGATGTAATTGGACCCAGTGTAATTGAACGCTGTTTAACATTTTAATGGAGCCCACGAGATGTATCTAGTGGTTCAACAGATAGGAAAGGCCGCGTGCGGCGCGCGCGGAATGCAAGGCACGCTGCGCGCTGCGCGCCGGCGAGGTAGAGTACCTACACACACTCATGTCAAGCAATAATACACCTTTGCACTTTGTAATAAGGCTCAATGGTGAGATAGTCGAGCAGTGACCTTGACGATGTCATACGTCTTCCATTTGCTTCAGTACACAAATAGGAATTTATAATTAACTAGTTACATGCACAATGTCTGTAACACATGATTGCACGAAATCATTTATTTCATCAAAAGATTTATTTGCATGTGTTTATTTCTTATGTATTAGGTAATGTAGTACCTAGTTATAGTTAGGGTTAGGGAAAGGTAAACGTCCCCGTGCTCGACACTGTCCCAATACAAGGATTTTTTAATCTTATATACCTACTGATAACAGGTGATTAATACCTAGCCGTCAACTATTGGGTACTAAGGTGTCGAGCACTGGGACGTTTGCCTTACTTAATACAACTACGGGAGAACATAATTACACTAAACTTTAGGTACGATTTCTATCTAATCTTCAAATTGAACATCCGAGCTGATTCTTAGAGCACAATCGATGAGGAAGAGATGATTAGTCTACCTGCCTGCGGACTTGTAGAAATGAGAGCGAGATTGACAACAATTAGAGGCTTAGGCCATCTTTCGGTAAAAGCGGAGCGATTATCGGCGGCGCAGGCCCCGCGACAAATCGTCCAAATTTTGACGCAAGTTGTTTGTTGCAGTTTAACGTGCAGACGGGCAACGGCGAGGGCTACGGGCACGGCGCGGTCGGCGCCGGCGTCAGCTCGGGCTCGGCGTCGTCCGGCGCGCAGTCGCCTGGCTCGCCGCCGCACGCGCACCACCCGCGCCTGCGCGCCAAGGAGGAGGAGCTCTCCGCGCACGGCCGCGCCAGCGCAGACGGTATGTTTCACTACGAGGGCCACGGGCACGGCGCGGTCGGCGCCAGCGTCAGCTCGGGCTCGGCGTCGTCCAGCGCGCAGTCGCCCGGCTCGCCGCCGCACGCGCACCACCCGCGCCTGCGCGCCAAGGAGGAGGAGCTCTCCGCGCACGGCCGCGCCAGCGCAGACGGTATGTTTCACTACGAGGGCCACGGGCACGGCGCGGTCGGCGCCAGCGTCAGCTCGGGCTCGGCGTCGTCCGGCGCGCAGTCGCCCGGCTCGCCGCCGCACGCGCACCACCCGCGCCTGCGCGCCAAGGAGGAGGAGCTCTCCGCGCACGGCCGCGCCAGCGCAGACGGTATGTTTCACTACGAGGGCCACGGGCACGGCGCGGTCGGCGCCAGCGTCAGCTCGGGCTCGGCGTCGTCCGGCGCGCAGTCGCCCGGCTCGCCGCCGCACGCGCACCACCCGCGCCTGCGCGCCAAGGAGGAGGAGCTCTCCGCGCACGGCCGCGCCAGCGCAGACGGTATGTTTCACTACGAGGGCCACGGGCACGGCGCGGTCGGCGCCAGCGTCAGCTCGGGCTCGGCGTCGTCCGGCGCGCAGTCGCCCGGCTCGCCGCCGCACGCGCACCACCCGCGCCTGCGCGCCAAGGAGGAGGAGCTCTCCGCGCACGGCCGCGCCAGCGCAGACGGTATGTTTCACTACGAGGGCCACGGGCACGGCGCGGTCGGCGCCAGCGTCAGCTCGGGCTCGGCGTCGTCCGGCGCGCAGTCGCCCGGCTCGCCGCCGCACGCGCACCACCCGCGCCTGCGCGCCAAGGAGGAGGAGCTCTCCGCGCACGGCCGCGCCAGCGCAGACGGTATGTTTCACTATCAGATAGCAGAAAGCTGTTGGCTGTTATTGTCAACTGTTAGTCAAGTCAGTACCTACCGCTTCTTTCCAATGTTCAAATGTAGGTACCTAATACCTACTGACTTCTTCTTCTTTAGGGTGCTATATCCTAACGGATGTCCGCGATTATCATACGAAAGTCTTCTCTGTTCTTCGCCGTCCTGGCGAGAGTGGCTGCGTCAACAGTACCGGTCCAGCCCCAGATATTTTCAAACCACGATGTTCTAGGTCTTCCTCTGCCTCTTTTACCTTCTATTTTCCCCTCTATAATGTTTCGTATGATATCAACAAACAAAACAACAAAAATAGTTTATTCGGTTTTACATTTGTGTGTATCATAGCATATCATATTTTTTGTTTCTGTAAATGTGGCCTAGATATGCTGTTTTCTTTCTTTTTATGTTAATTACGAGTTCCATTTTCTTATTCATTTTGTTCAAAACTCTTTCATTGAATAATACTGACAGTGATCCTAATACTGAGTGTTCCGAAATCTATGAGACATCAGCATCTATAAGGTCACGTCAAAGAACAAAACACCTCATGACAAAATACCTCATACGATTCCCGTACCGATAAGTCAGGGAATAGCCGATGATTGGCATACGGTTGTAGAGAAATATATTTCCTCTCAAAAAATCAGCTGATGATGTTACCAGGATTAACGAGAGTAGGTGCATGCTTGTACGATACGAATGTGGTATAATAACGAAATGTATCCATTATGTTATGAATGTTTTACCTAATGAGTGTGTTGTGTGCGCAGGCGGCGGGTCCTCGGAGTCGGAGGGCGAGTGCGCGGCGAGCGGCCGCGCGCGCGCGCAGTACGTCAGCGCCAACTGCGTCGTGTTCACGCACTACTCGGGAGATGTCGCCGCCGTCGTGGACGAGCACTTCGCGCGCGCGCTCGCCTCCGACAAGCCTAAAGGTGAGTCCCCGCTGCCCGAGCCCCGCCCGACACTGTGTCGTGTTCACGCACTACTCGGACGACTGGCCTCCGTCGTGAACGAACACTTCGCTCGCGCGCTCGCCTCTGACAAACCTAAAGTCCCTGCTATGCTACTTAAACTTCATTACATAGCGTGCTCAAGCTTTACTTCTTAACAAGACGTTCGACTGGGAAATCATGCCTTCTTTCTTTGTCATAACATGTGCTCTTTCATTTCCGCCGAAAACAGTTCACAGGAAAAATGGCAATCCTGATGTCCAGCGTCATTTGTATATGAAGCGTTTTCCCAACTTCAAAAAGAGTATAGAAGGGAAGAGGTCTTTTACGACATGATTATTGATTACCGAATTGAACTCAAGATAACGCTCATTGCGTAATCTTCAATAGACCACTAACAGAGCCAGTAATTGAAAATCTAGTGCGTCTTATACAAACCCGAGTCTGTGTATCACGGCGGTGGTGCGGCGCGGGTCCGGCCGCGACCGCCCGCTGGCGCGTGAGCCAGCCCTTAATTAAGCCCCGTTTAATTACGAACTACCCGCGCCTCATTGCACCCGCTCCGGTGGAGCGCGCCGGCGTCACATCTCGCCGGTATATTACACACCTTCTCGTGTCACATGTGTCAATTGCCATTCCTAATACGACAAAGTAAGCATCAAGAACGATATATCAGACGATACATATGACAACGAGTTCGTGTCATCAACGATTACGCGCCCCTCCACAGCGAATCTCATACTAATCTATGGACAATGCATGACACGCACTATACATCATTGGTATACCTATACCTTTTTCGATTGACGTAAAATACGATTAAGTAGTACATAGTACATAGTTTGTGATGTAAACGTACCAATGCTCATTGCAGGGTTCGCCGACAGCCCAATACTGAAAAATTGGAATCTTAACTACCTAATTCATGACAATAGAGGTGATCGCGATCGCGTAGGTATATTGCGGTAAATTTCACGGTAATTTTATAACTATCGTTAACAATCTAGTAGCCCCTGTCGCTACAGATTTGGGCGTAGGATCCGCGGCGGGGGCCGGAGCGCTGGACGCGGACGCGATTAGAGCCCCAAATCACCTCAAGATGGCCGCCGCGCAAAAACAAACGCGCTTTGACTCGCCGACGTTTTTCGCGGCCCTTTGTTTAGCCAAACCGGCGTTATTAAACTGAATCTAAGTTTAATTTCATCCTTTGTCCGCCGCAGACGGGCAGGCTCCGCATTTTAATTTGTAATGAGGAATGCATCGTAATGGCTAAATTGAGAGTACGGCCCGACTCGATTTAGAGATCGGTATTTTCATTTAAATAATTGTGAGATTCCTCGAATGAGCGAGCTGCTGCGAGGGGCGCGTGTTTCCCGCTTGTTTTGTTCGGCGTAACGCGACTCCCCTCCTGGCGGTCGCGTAACAATACGGTAATGACTTTGTAAACGACTCATTACCACGTCACAATAAAAGGTTCCATAGTCAACTTTAGCGAAAAATCCTTTATGTCAGTATCATGTCGTTCTAGCTCAAATTTCGTGCGATATATACTAAAAAAACATCGAGCTGACATTTTAATTGACAACTTGTCGTTAACAAGGAGCAATAAAAGTGTATGTGTAAGTAACGTATATAAGATAGCTGCTGAGTAAGCAAGTTGCTCACAAACATCTAGCCACGACTCTACACACTATCGTCGGCGATAGTGCAATACCGCGTTACTAGTATTGGCAAATAGTGCGTATCTACTAGTGGCGGAGCGTCCATACAACTCGATTCCCACCGGCTTGCCTTATTTTCAGCCAGTCCAGCCAGGCTCATGAAGAATAAGATAGGCAAATTATTTCCAGCTTCCCTTAGAATTTTTTTGACGCGCCGCCACTTGGTCTTCTTTTCGTGTGAAGGGATCAAATAACTTAAATTTAAATTATATTTAAAAAAAAATTGCCAATATTTTGCCACCTCTATCCCTCGGGGTGTGGCTTTCATGAGGTCTTCCGTAGTGCACGAAGCCGGACATAGGGAGCACTGCGTCATATGCTGGGTCGTCTGAATGGTGCCACATTGGATATCTTTTCATTATCTCTTGGCAAATATAGTAGCGCTCTCCGTAGCTTAATCTTCTAAAAATGTGTGAACACTTTCCGACCTGTTATCTGATTATATCGTAGTTACCCCACAGTTTACAATAAGTCTTCTGTAGCATATCCACAAATATTGTTTTCTTTTGCTTTTAGTTTTAACTGAATCTTGCATTATATAACAACTCTAAACTAATCAAATCCTCCCAGTACCGTTTTATTGTTACTTTCATCAGCACATTATATTGGCGTATAAGTAGTAGGCATGTATACTTACCCACCCTGTTTCGATATCTTTATTGCTGTTGTTATTTATAATTAATGGAACTACAGGTTTGTTAGTTTATCTCATAACATACATACATTTTTGTACACAACCGTTTGCTTCCTCAATAAAAAAAAAAAAAAAAAAAAAAAAAAAAAAAAAAAAAAAAAAAAAAATTCGCAGAGTATGTCGCTATTTAATGATCTTATTCCCCATTTCTGGAGGTTATCTTTAGAGCGACCAACTCCTGTCCTCAATCTGTTTAGAGCTTTCCACGTGATCCAGTTTTCATTTGCGCCAGGGGGCAGGCGTTCTGCAGCTGGAATATGTAGCGAGAGTTCGTTGAGCTGCGATTTCCATGCCCTTAGGCGGGCTTCCTGGGGCGTTCGGTGCACGCCACTTGGTATCTACACAACACCCATAGTGCAAAACCGCAGTAACTAGCACTGGTTAGGTAAAGGTAATACTGCGTATATCTACACAACACCCAACTTTACAGTGTTTGAATGGGTATTATTCTAATCCGGATTTTACCTTCGTTGGCGGGAAATCTTAATTTGGCTACATTTGTTAGATACCTACGCGGTATTTAACTATCCCCGACGACATCTTGTTTTATTAATGGATTTCCATTTAATTACTACCAAATAATATGCTGCACACAACACTACACACACCTCACTGTTTTTTAGGGTTTGCACGTTCACCGGGCGCTCTGCTCATAGTACGCCGTACGATTAAAAAAACCGCAAATCGATGTACAGTTTAGCCGTTTGTCACACGCATACTAGAGGTCAAAACAAAATTTTTGACCCGCAGTTCCTAAAAAAAATTCCCTTAGGGGGGAGAGACGAGACATTCTTTTTTTGTATGAAAAAAAGATTTTTTTTTTCAGAAACCTATCGTGTGTAGTATCATATGAAAGAGCTTTTTGAGGAGATTCTGAAAATATACCACATCATTACATTTCAGCTATTTTTTTTAAATTAAATCAAAAATAAAGGGTTAAAGAGGTATTTCCCGTTGGATATATGGATACTACGTATCATTTTATATTCAATTCAATTCAATTCAATTCAAATTTATTTCAGAATCAATATTCCATAGGTATAATAATTACATTAATTACATACAAGACTAAAAATGTTAGTAACAATAATTCTTAAGATTTTATGATTAATATGTAACGTATCTGCACTAAAATTCCATGAATCACGTAAAGTAGGTATTGAAGTAGAACCGTGTCACTTAGTAATATTGAAAAATTAAAAAGAAATACTTATTGAAAATATTTTCAAAATTACTTTTTTGAGGTTAGATACGAGGATATCACGTATCATTTGTGATATACTGTATCAAATAAAAATCAGCCATTTCGTGTTTGGAGGGCCTCAAACTTGGTATGTTTTGAAAATTATTTGTGATTTATATAAAAAGAAATTGCTGAAATGTAATGATGTGGTATATTTTTAGAATCGCCTCTAAAAGCCCTTTCATATGATACTACACACGATAGGTTTCTGAAGAAAAAAAAATTTTTTCCATACAAAAAATAGAATGTCTCGGCACTCCCCTCCTAAGGGAATTTTTTTTAGGAACTGCGGGTCAAAATCTTTGTTTTGACCTCTAGTATGCGTGTGCCAATTGGCTAAACTGTACATCGATTTGCGGTTTTTCTTTGAAATTGGGCCTGTACGGCTACCACTATAGATGCGTAGCGTAGACCATGCGTTTTCCGGTATGTAGAGGAAATTGCGTAGCGCTAGGAAATGCTTGGTAGAGAAAGTGTTAATAATTGAAAACGTCGTCCTTCAGGCGGTCGCAAACTGACGCTGCTCCCTTAACCGGCCTAGCGACCCTGTTAACATTTAGGGGTCGTGTACCTGCCGTCACTGATTTGACCATCCGTTGTTTATTTAAAGATTTATTTATTTGTGATTAATATATTTACCTATAACTGCTTACGTGCAAAAAAATATCTGCGTTTTTCCGCAATGCCAACGATAGGTATACCGTCTCGCCCGTGACGCGTGAGTTCTGGGGATTACAGTGAGTTAAGTTTATCAAGAATTTAATATCTTTAGTGGGTATTGGCAGGCAGGCGTTGGTAGCGGTCCCACGGCGCTTCCACGAATCGCCTTTACGAGTTATTCGGAATCGATAGCCCACGTCTCTAGGCTGCCCGGGAACTGGAAACCTCAACAAAAACACTTGGAATTGACGACGGGCGCTGATTACGCTTTCATTACCGGTATATTAGCATTACGGACAATCGTGACTCGCATTTTGAACAAGTGAAGTGACCAGGCGGCCGATTTTTGAGTGTCGAACGCTTGACTTTTCACTCGACATCTGTCAAAACGTCATAGTTTTTTGACAGAATTCGAATAAAAATTCGAGCGTTCGACACTCAAAAATCGGTCCCCTGCAATGATTCAAGTTGGCGGATCTGGTCCTCATAGGTACATGTAACAGAACAGCATCCGATTACAAAGCACGGTTGAACTACTAAAATAATATAATAGGTAAGTAGGTACTTACAGCCCTTGTTCGTTCGTACCTTACCGTATTGGGTGTCAAGAAGACGGTGTCTTGAATTTGATACCAAAGTGTTTTGCGCGCGCGGTGGTGTCCACTCCCTACAATTGACAGTTTTCGTCCTTTATACAACACAGACAGGACTTTTGATTGAAGAGATTGTAATATTGGGAGCCTGTTGCCTGTGCAAATGAAGTGGCTTCGGCGCGGCGGGAGGCTGTTCATTTGGACGTAAACCGCATGAGGCCCTCCTTACTTTACATAGGTACATATGCTCCTTGCAGGTGCCTATAGGTACTTACATAGTGTAGGTACCTATAGGACGTAGTAACCGGCCTTGTGACGGCGGGCTTTAGGGCCGCCCGCTGTTGTACACACTATACTATACTTATTCGATTTGTGTAAGTTTGTAAGCGAACTAATTGCACTGGCTTGCTACTTGTCGTGGCGTTTTAGTTTACATGTAACAATTATTAAAATTATATTATATCGTATCTTTGGTGAATAATTGTTGATTTAGGAACGAGACCTTAAATCCAGAGGTTGGAATGGAAACCTTTTATTAGCACGATTCTCTACATTACCTAAAACATACCTACCTCCTTTTTGAATAAACAAAGCAAGTACATACTTAAGTTTAGGTAAAATTTTTTATGTGATGCAGAAAGCGTGCCGATGGTGTCGCGCAACCTGCCGGCGTCGTTCTTCAACGCGGCGGCGGCGGGCGCGGCCTGTGGCGTCGACCTCTACGACTACGACCCCTGGCACCAGCACTACTCCGGGTAAGATGCGCCCCTGGTACTCGCCTGGCTAGTTCTTAGGCCTTATTCGGGTACGGGCGATGCGCGCAGCAACGCGTGACGCGAGTAAGATATCGCTCACACACGCTCAGGTACCTACAGTTGCTGGCAAACATCTGGAACCTGATTGACCTGCGCAGTAGCGTAATTTGTACGTAGGTAAATCCGCTACTGCGCACATCACAAGGTTAGGTTCAAGATGTTTGCCGGCAGCTATAGGAGAAAGAATAGGATTCGTTTCTATATGTTATAAACTCGAATCCTCTAAATGCTGATGAACGTACGGTATGTTATCTCATTTCCGAAATACATAATATTATTATTCTACTTAATTTGAAAGTCTCAAAATAGATGAACGAGGCAAAACAGAGACCAAATACCTACTTCTGTTCCATCGAGATGCAACTCTCAATTTCACTATTTACATTCCCTGGAGGTGACATTAACATTCCACGCGAGCTCGCGGCAGAGATGCAACTGGATGGGACCACAAATATTTCTGTACGACTAAAGTCAATGGATAGAAATAGAAACGAGAAATGCGTCAATCAACAAAAAAAACACAGTAATCTGACTAATATAGCCACAAAATTACACAGTGAAAAAGAATCTTGTAACTTTTAAGAATAAGTAACGTTGCTGGAGTGTTTCCCTCACAATTGTGATCCCATTTAGTCGCCACTCCGGGTCACCGTGTGCTGGCCTGCGCCATAAAAGGCAGTCTGGGGATCCCATTGTCGCTTTTTACTACCAAGAAGACTTTACTTGCGTTCTCGCACGATGTATAGGATCATCAATACCTGTAGGAAAAGGTTCCATTGTTTTCAAATAGGGAAGCCTGTGGGAATCAAGTTATATGCGAAACAAATAGTAATGTAATTGGGATCACGGATCCGAATAAATCTCAGACGACTTGTATGTCAATAAGGCAGCTTGACGCGTGTACAAGCGAGCGAGTAAAACAGATACTCGTACAATAATAATTTGATATTTACCATTAGCTTTCTAAGCGAAGGAAAAGTATCGTGAGGAAATCTGTTTTAATACTTCGTCTGCTATAAGAAACCGAAAGGTGTGTCCGTACGAGCTAAATATTACACCTTTAAGTTAGTTGTCTTGTCTGACTGGGCCAGCATAGGTAGGTATTGCCCATTCCCCCTCATCTACGAGAGAGCGGTTGTTGTGTTGGTTGTTGCTAATGGTGTGTTGGCGCAGGTACGGTCACGCGGCGCACCGGCACGCGGCGGAGTACCACGCGGCGGCGGCGGCGCAGGCCGCGCAGGCGCACAACATGGCGGCGGCCGGCTACCCGCCGCTGCTGCTGGGCCGCTCGCCGCTCGCGCACGCGCAGTACAAGCCGGTGGAGTGGCAGCACGGGCTGGAGCACGCGCCGCACCACGCGCCGCACGCCGCGCACGCCGCGCACGCCGCCTGCTCGCCCTACTCCTACCCCGCGGTGCCTGGTGAGTGTCTGCTTCATGTTGAGCGTTCCTATCCCCCTCGTCTACGAGAGGAGGCCTGTGCCCAGCAGTGGGACGTGTAAAGGCTAATGATGATGATCTGATTAAGTCAACTGGCGCGAGAAGTCCTAGTCGGATAAACTTGACCACGCATGGGCGACATGGGATGGGCGTGACCGAAAGCGTTTGCTTGTCGTGTTGTCGCACGTCTTAAGTTTACGGCAGTTGTCTACAGTAAGTAAAAATAAAAAACTTAAAATAAACAAATCTATAGGTACCTTTAGCTCTCTCGTGATTTAGATTTACACAATCTCAGGATATTCACACCAAACTCAATCCTCCAATCAGGATATTTCAGAATACCATCACACTGCCAGCTTGCTACGTTTTCGTTCCTACGATTGAAAAATAAATACATATTAACATAACGAAGACCGCTTTAGCCTAGGGTTATAGTGAACCGCCTACGAACTGTCGATCCTGTTTGATGTCTCTATGTAGGTATCTAAGTATTTATATCTAAGTATTTAGTACAAACAACACAAGCTTTATTGAGCTAACTGTGGGGCTAGTTCGATTTGTGTAAGATTGTCCCCCAGTATTTATTAAGGTATATAAATAAACACTGAAAGTTGTATGTGGGTTTGTATTCCAAAGCGAAGGTAATCAATGCTGCGCACATTAGTGTCGGTAATTTGTCTATCAATTAGCACAAGCCTGGCAGGCCCGCGGCGGCGGCGCGGCGTGTGCGGTGACGGACGTCAAATTCATTATTCGCAATTTCGCGACGCATATATTAGTGACGCGCACGAGACTAGCCGCGTACCTACTATTACTTATTCTGTGGCCGCAGTCTAAACTACAGACTACAGGAGCACGACTTGGCTCGACACTTCGCAGTCACTTCAATGTGTAGGTATACAGGGTGTCCCAGAAGTCGACGTCGTCCCTTCGAAGGCTGATAGACCATCAGCTCATGACATACGAGAATAACGTAAAACGACCTTAGTAAAAAAATCTTTAGTTTTCGAGATATATGTACACCACACTAACCTGGGTTAACTTTAAAAAAATTGCTCATTTTATGTAGTTTTCAAAATAGTAAAATACTCAATTTTCACCCTGTATAGAGGTAGCCCTCGATCTGACAACAAGTTAAATTGAGAAACTGAACACTTAAAGTACAAACACACTAGACCGTTCCGTGTCCGGGCCGGCCCGTTTTCTAATATAGGACGCGCGACGGCCGTCGATTTCTTGTACTAGACATTATTTGACACGGAACGGTCTAGTGTGTTTGTACCTTTAACCTGCACTTAGGATTGACAGTAGTTCTGACACTTCTGGCATCGTGAAAGCAGTCTTTCTCGCCGGGTAGTACCCACTACAAGTACCAAGGATACTAAGAACCAGGTTATCTCAATATTATCAATACGAATGTGATATCATGATCTCATTCTGACAGTTCGATCAGCGCGCGGTGGACCGAACGCGAGCAACATATTGAAATCAAATTGAAATGCTAAGCGGGGAGCCAAATTGATCTCCAGGTCTAAAGCATTTTTATAGACCGTAAGAGAGCACCATAAATATGGGCCAGATATTCACGCCAGACAACTAGCCTGTACTGTACTAGTTGTCAAAGAGATTCCGCCGCAGCTTTTATAATGTTAAGCTTGGCATGTGTATAATATATACACGATGATTTTTAATCCGTGAACAGGAACCATTTTTTATAACTCGGTAATTGATGGGGATAACGTTAAAGTAGTAATTACGTTGAAACAAACTTGTTTTTTTTTAAATCATAATTTTAATTTTGAAATTATTTTTATCCTAAAATCCTTGTCACTCTACTACCATATCGGTTTTAATGAGTTTGTAACCTCTTTACAAACATTAGCTATTGACAATTTATGAGTAAACCCTGCCCTTGACATTGTCAATCACTTTTGTGATACGCATAAGATCCGTCAAATTTCCCGCCACACTGATGGCACTTGACGTATCGTAGTTAAACTTTATTAAACTGCAGGATGACCATGTTTTCAATGGTTACTTGTTTTAACTAAGTTTTCACTTTTAATTAATTAAACAGTGAAGAAATAACGCGAGACCTCGTCGAATAAGTTTAATTTGGGCTAAATTTTAATATTTTTGCACTCCTGTTCACGGATTCAAAATCATCGTGTATAGGCAGGGGAATATCGTCGAGCTGGGAACAAATACATTATTTTCGAATACATATATACGTATAGATGCCTCAGATATCTAGGTATCTGACTATAAATGTTGCTAGAACTCAAACCATACGATTGCTCAAACTTTATCGATAAAACAGTGAAGTAGGTACCTAGTCCAACGTTTGAGTCCTTATTTTTCCCCTTTTTAGTGATGCATATTTTCTCCCGTAATACGCAGAAGACATACCTATCCAACAAACGTGACTCGAAGGGTATCGAGGAAGCAACTTAAAATAATAAAGCCCCACAACATTATGTTGCCAATGGTTTCCCGGGAGCATGAGTATCGGTAATGGCGCATCACTGCACCCGCAAAAACCTCGCGTGCACCGCCATTTTTAGATTCGCCGAAGTAATTGCGGCGGCGAGTTGAAAGGGCGGTCTAATGACGCCGATTAAAATTAATTTGCCCCCCTCCACCCCCGCCTGCCAAATTAAATTCCTCCTCGGGAGCCCCCGGCCTCGTCCTCCGTCTAATCGCACATCCACTTGATTGATAACGCTCGGCGCTCGCTTGAGTTATGTGCGGCGCGCCGCGCTTCACCCCCACCCGCCCTGCGCGCTCCGTGCTTTCGACTAACGCTGCTGTTGTTTCATAAAAAGGGGTAGTACCTGAAGAAGTACCTACAGATATTCTTGATAATATGTTGGAGTGGCATACCACGTCACTAAGCTCAACAAGAGTCAAAAATATACGACATTGTCATGTCGTATATCCTAATCCTAATATAATATTATAAACGTGAAAGTTTGTGCGGATGTATGAATGTATGTATGTACGTTCCACTTAATCTCAAAAACTACTGAACGGATCTCTATGAAACTTTCCAGTGTTGTAGCTTAGACATCAGAATAGGACATAGGCTATAATTTATTTCAAAATTCATTCCTAAAGGGGGTTAAAAGGGGTTAAAAGGGGGTTAAAATGATCATTTTGTATGGGAAACAAAATTATTTTTAAGATAGAAACTCCTTCCCTAAAAGACTAAGCATCAAAATGGAAGAAAATTGGTTTCAGCGTTTTTCAAAATTCACCCTCTAAAGGGGTGAAAAGGGGGTTGAAAGTTTGTATGGGGAGCATTTTATTTATTAAACGAGGAGCTTGAAACTTCGTTTGTAGACCTAGAATTAAATACAAAGAAAGAAAACTAATTTCAGCGTTTTTTGAAATTCACCCTCTTAAGGGGTGAAAAGGGGATTAAAACATTGTTTGGGCAACCTGAATTTTTAAAGTCAGTGACTTCATAGGCACTTGTGGAGACTCTCAGTTAAAATATAAGAAAAGTGATTTGAGCGTTTTTGAAAATTCATCCCATAAGGGTGTAAAAAAGGGGGTTGAAAGTGTGTATGGAAAACGAGCCATATTCGAATAGAAATATCGTATGTAGTAATATAGCAGGTAAGTAGATCAAAACATTAGGTAGCAAAACTAGACTATCCGTGCGAAGCCGGGGCGGGCCGCTAGTTATACATAAATTATGATATCGAACTCGCCAAGTTTGGACCTATTCATATAACCATATACATACTTCTGTTCTACGAGTTGACCATTGTTGGCACCTGGGTTTGACTACAACATCTAATTAGATACCTACCCTACGCTCTCTCGGCGAATGTTGCAACAATCGCCCGACCAGGATGCAGTTGCCATTGATGATATAAATATTATAAATCATCATCAGCCTATATACGTCCCACTGCTGGGCACAGGCCTCCTCTCATAGATGAGAGGGATTGGGCAGTAGTCCCCACGCTGGCCCAGAGCGGGTTGGGGACTTCACATACAACTTTGAATTTCTTCGCGGATGTATGCAGGTTTCCTCACGATGTTTTCCTTCACCGAAAAGCTAACGGTAAATATCAAATGATATTCCGTACATAAGTTCCGAAAAACTCATTGGTACGAGCTGGGATTCGAACCCACGACCGCCGCTTGACAGCCGCATGCTTGAACCACTGGGCTACCGTAGCTTATATAAATAAATTATCAAAACTAATAGGTGTAAAAATCAGATTAGAATCTTATTGGTAGTAGGTATTAGGTACCTACTCCTTACCTAACCTGCCTATGTAAGTAGTTGTTGGTGGACACTATTTTAAGTTAGCAATCAAATGAATGAGTTACTCAGTTATTTAGAGTTAATCGTTAATTAAAATGTTTTCCATGCTACAAACTTACAAAGTAGGTACGAGTAATGTAATGCACAAGTTTCATACGCAATAGCCGCTTTACCATTTTGATTCGATCGCGACCGCTTCAGCTGTCGACTCGTGGCTGTGACCGGCTGACGGCCGCCGGCAATTATTGTAGTCCCGGCCTGTTACAGCGAGCCGCGTCAGTCGCGAGCGCGACTGTAGGGGACCTGTCTCAAAGTCCCATCAACTCTGGATATACCGATTTGGAGCGTATCTAGACTGAGGAAGGTTTTGAATCAGCTTGCGAATGTTAGCGGCGCGGCGAGGGCTCGCAAACGGCATCGTAATGGAATGTTTCTCGCGCTGGACACGGGAAGAGTTGGCGGGGGCGGGGGCGGGGGTCACATCAAAGGGAGGCGCGGGCCGCATTCCGGCGCGGGGCGGGCCGGGGTGGCGGTGGCGGGCTTTATTGACAAATACCGCGCGGCCCCATTGTGCGCCGGTGCCTGTCGCGGGTCGCGGGACATGTCGGCACGACTCGCGACCCCAAAAACACACTCGACGAACATTTTAGGAGCACACTATACGATGTAGTATACCCACACCATAGGTACCTACACTCGATAGCTGTTTGGATGGTGCCTTGGCCATTGCGTAGACTTAAGAGAGGTACTTATCTAAGGCACAGCGGAACTTCACCTCGCTTAATAATTATTTAGAGCTAGCGAACTGGGAAAGTAAAGTAAGTACAGTCAATGGCACCAATATGTATACACTTTTTCACCTTATTCCATTGAAATAAGGTCCAAAAGTGTATACATATTTATGCCCTTGACTGTACCTAGGTACTTACATACCCTACACCTTATTATAGAAGGCCGCAGCCATATCTAATAATGTAGTCATGTAAGGTTGCCCGAACTCACACGTGTTTCAATCAATTGTGTTAACTAAGTAATTAAGCCAATGATAAGGAATAGGGTTGGCCATAATACAGCTCCATTGTATCTACTACACAAAATACATTAAAATCACAAAATACATTTAAAAATGTTTTCAAATATAAAATACTTACAGGTATCTTTAAATGTTTGTTTAGGCCGTGTATTACCACTTTTGAGTTTTTAAAAACCATCTGGGACATAGAATATAGTGTCTTGAAATCTAAAAAAAATATATGTGTTACATGAGGATCTTGTCTAGTCAAAATCGCAGTCAGTTACATGACCTGATGAATTTCACTCGATAGAAAAAAATCGCGAAGTTACCCCTTTTTGGAATGTATTTTCTATACTACGGCTATATTACTGATATTTAACATTTAATTTTTGTACTCAATTAAAGATCGTAAATAGTTATAGACAAATTCGCAGGGTTTGCTTTGATAAAATGATTGGCTTAATGACTATAGCTAAATATTTACAAAACTGCGCGCAGAGCTTGCGTAGAGAGCGGGATGGTTAATTGTAAAGTTACGCGTGTTAGAGCGGGACATTTGCGTTGGGGATACCTCCCCTTAAGCGGATGCGTCCGCTAGCGAAAATAACATTTTTTTACTTACAGGTATTTCAATAAAAATACAGTTTTCAAAATGTTCAATTACTTAGAGTATACTAAATGATCTTCTTGGTGATCTTTGGTGAGGTTTTAGACGACCCCCCCTCCCCCCACGAAACCTCACGTGTATTTTTTGAATTTATCACCACCTATGAATTTTTTTAAGTAAATGAAGTATATTAGTTGATCTTGTGCTTATTTTGGTTGGTTTATGCGTTATGATAACGTGATTGTGTAATTTCTCCTATCTTTTAAGAAAATGCTACATGAGTAGATATAATTTCTCGGTATTGTAGGTGCAGTAAAAACAAACACGTGAGGTTTCCCCCAACGTGATCATTAGTGAGGTTTTCGTAACCCCCTCCCCCCCCTTTAAATACAAATACAAATAACTTTATTTTGCGTAAAATGTGGTACATAAGAGTTGGCATATATTATGTATAAGTACAAGACACATTTCACCAGAAACTGGCATGCAAAATTACCTAAAATCGGCATTTACATGAAAATCGGAAAAAAAGTAAAAATAATATAACAATACTAAAAATAATAAAATATATAAATTAATTTAAAAATGACAAATACAAATATGCAATATAAAATTAAATTAAAATAAAAAGTCCTCAATGTCATGCTTGTTAAATTTAAACTACTGTCTACTTGAGTACGAGTAAATCTAACAAAAAAAAAATTATAAAAAAAAACAAATGTCAACATCTACTTATATAATGTAAAATGAGAAAAATATTCGTCAACAGAGTAAAAGAATTCTTGCAATAACCATTTTTTTAGTCTTTTGCGAAACAATTCAATGGGCAAATCCTTAATGTCATCGTATAGGCGATTGTAGATGCTAATTGACATGCAGTGAGCATTCTTACTATACAATT
Source organism: Cenopis cana (assembly GCA_951800055.1). NCBI lineage: Eukaryota > Metazoa > Arthropoda > Insecta > Lepidoptera > Tortricidae > Cenopis > Cenopis cana. Next base: position 236,850 of record OX637479.1, on the reverse strand, counting down.
TAGTTTTTTTTTCTGGTATAGCTATACGATTATAGGGTACCTAGTATTAAATTTACATATATCCTTATTCTTTTTAAAATATTCAGCATGCATTTTGACAAATAGACAGGTTTCATATATATGCATGGCACAGTCAAAAGATTTAATTTTCTAAATAGAGGTCTGCAAGATGTCAAGATATCTACATTAAAAATAGCCCTAATGCATTGTTTTTGTGCCAATAGTGACCGTTTTGCGTGAGTTGAATTTCCCCAAATGAGAATGCCGTATTGAAGTATCGACTTAACATATCCATGATAAGCCTGTATGGCGGTCTCTTTAGAGCTTATTTTCGTCAACTTCCATTAGGCATATGCAAATGAATTTACTTTGGTGCACACTCTCTCGATGTGATCGCTCCAGGAAAAAGAGTCATCTAAGCATATACCCAAAAAAAATGTCTTACAAGACTCCGTTAAAATATGCTCTCCGAATGTAACAGTTAGGCTGTGCTTTTTGGCATTTTTATTTACGAACTGTATGAACGTTGTTTTACTTATACTGTTTTTTTGTTATTATTTTATATGTTCTGAGTTTTGTACGTCTATTATTTTTTGTATCTGTGTGTCTTTTGTGCAGTAAATAAATGTTTCTTCTTCTTCTTCTTCTTCTTCAATTTAAGTTGATACTTAGATTATGTTTGGAACCTCGCGTGATTTCTGGACAAGCCCTAAGTTGCGTCGTTGTTTAAATATGGTTCTGCCTACTTTGTTTCGCAGACAGAAGTTCATAGTATGTATTGTTTTGCAGAAATTTCATAACATAGATAGTTAACATTTTTTTAGAAGGGGTCGCGGTTCTAACCCGACCTCACCTACTTTTCTGGTAGGTAGATTTATTTGGGTTCTACAGAATGACATTTTAGCCGTATCTATATGTTAACAAAGTTTAAAAAAATATTGAATAAATTTTATTAAAATTGCGGTTTTATTGTACAGAACGTGTCAAAATAAGCAAAAATTGTATGGATAACTTTTATGTAAATTCAAAAACTGCCACTAGTTAAAGTTCTACATAATTAGGTATATGAATATGTTTCTGTTTTTATTTTCATATCTTAATTTATTCATTCCTACCTTAATACAGAATGAATAAATTAACTTTGTCTACGTATGATAAAATATTTCCCAAGTTATGCATTTTGTGAGAATTACACTTATAGTCTAGGATCCATCATGCATGTTGGCCACCTTCGTGTGATTTATCTTAGACATTAGGTATAGGTACTTAGAAAATAACCTCGGGGCAACACGTGTAACTATCATGACAGCAAACAACGCTTTTTAGGTCATTAAATGTATGATTAGAAATTAAGTAAACAAAAAGAAGCAGTGGTCGCAACACACACACATTGAATTAGCCTTATTTGCCCCGACAGTGACAGTTAGTATGACAATTTACTTTTCTAAAACCCGAAGTAGGTACCCGAACTGGTTTCTTGCAATCTCTGCCTCTTTAGGTTTTTTATTGTAGGTACAACTTTTAGATGAACGAAACGAAACGTTATTTAATAAATAATTGATGTCTTATCATTTAAAAATCTCCATAAGTACCTAAATTAAGTCATACTTTCTTATTTTTAAATGAAAATATACATATGAAATAACGGTTTTAATATTTATTGAGATTATTTGACACTAACCGCAGAACGTACCAGCTGATAAAAAACGTCGTAAAACGTCATGTGTCATTCTTTCTACTGCTAAAAAACCCAGGTATTGGATTGTTTGAAGTCAGAGTTGTTATGATTGTCGAATAGGTACTTGCATAGAACACTTTTGACTGTATTTTAAGACTGAAAGAGTGTTTCGCCAGCAAGCTGCACCGTAACTCTCCCCGCAGCCGGCCCGCGCGGCGCGGCGTCGCGTCAAACGCAGCAAATTGTTTAATTTGAATACGCGTTATTTACGACCCGTCAGCCGCCATCTTTGATCGCGACTGTCCTAATATAATGTTTACAGAAACAATAATTATCGCTCTCTTTTATCTGAAAAATGTTGAGAAAACGATATTCAAATAATAATTAGGGTTTAGTTTTGATTTAATGACAATGGGCAGTGTGAGTGTGGGTATCATATACTTACAGTTAGTTAGAAATATTATTTAATGGCCAAGGGGCCCTTTTATCTTCGTTACTATATCACAAAAATTTTGAATGGAGTCTGACTCGAGCTTATCTTTTTCTTGAGTATCTACTGAAATATTTATCCAGCAGCTGAGTCATTATCGGATTGTAGTGTGGGTGTAGGTAGGTAACACCTATTCGCTGACAGAATTATTACGGCAAACTGCACAGGTCTCACTGGGTGTGCGGATTTCTGCCGTGTGTTTTTTTTCTCGCAAAATCGGTAAAGTACCTATGGAATAAGTTTGGAAGTTACACAGAGCGCGCACTTCAATCAGGTTCTATAACTTAACAGATTTTCAAGGAGAAAAACGCACGGCAGGAATCCGCGTGGGCTCACGCCCTTATACAGTAAAGGTGGATTCTCGGAGATGGAAACCTTATTCAACTGTCATTTTCTTGTTACGTAGTTCTTTGCGTCTTGTGTAGGTAACAATAGCAACATTAAATGTGCGTATAATATGTATGAGCTATGAAAGCTGAATTAATAGAATTCATTTTTTTAATACAGTTGCTCAAAAAGTGATAGTTTACGTAGCTGTAAGTACCTATCCCATCAAAAACATTACATGTAAAAAGATGCAAGTCTCGCAACACAGTTCTTTTACAACAAAAAGTAATGATATGTAATCTTAAACCAAGTCTGTTATATTTTAGTCAATAGTACCGGAGGGGTGCCCACAGAACAAAATTTCCACCGACTTGCATCAGCATTAGGTACCTACTTTATGTTTTTGATCATGTCATTATATATATTAAAAAAAATAAAGTTATGCAGATGCAAGTCGGTGGAAATTTTGTTTTGTGGGCACTCCTCCGGTACTATTGACTAAAATATAACAGACTTGGTTTAAGATTACATATCATTACTTTTTGTTGTAAAAGAACTGTGTTGCGAGACTTGCATCTTTTTACATGTAATGTTTTTGATGGGATCTCATCCCTTTTTTTTCTTTTCAGGTATGACTTCTAGTAACGAACATGCAATCTGTAAAAGTAACTTTGTAATCGCATGTATTTTGTACAGGATTACAAACTTACTTATGCAGTTTGTATATCTCAGATACGTGACTGATATTGCAATATTTTTTAATTTTCTAGCAATTAATAGGCTAAAAACTAATTATGTTTAAAATTTGGAGCTTGTGGGTCTGCTAGAAGTACCTTAAACGATTGATGATCTGTCAGTCAGTCAGTGAGTCAGTGACAAAACTAAGGAAATTTGAGGGGCAATAGTTCTTAAAATAAAAGTTCAAATTGAATGTTATTGTTGTTGTTGTTTGATGTTTTGTATTCCGACGTATGCTACTCGTATCACGTATGACATGATAATGTACCTACTAACATTAGTTTGTAAGCATCTACTAACAATAATGATCCAAGTTGGTCTCGAAATAAATGAAATTGAATTGAAATTGAAATTGAGAATATATCTAACCCGTATTATGCCCAACATGTTACTGAAAATTCAGGGTTCTAGCTTTAACTGGGACAAAATTACAGGATGTTGAAAATGGCCTGAATGGCTTCGAGAAAAGGATGGTACGGCCGTGCACCTTTTTGCTCGACTTGCGGGGGCACTGCCGTGCCCCCAGATATCGAGCGCAAAGTTGGATTTCACGCACTAGTGCTTTTTAATTTTCCAAGTTTTTTTAAATTTACTTATGAGTTATGACCCAAGCCATACATCAAACCAAAGAGTTTTAGGTTCAGTCACGTTACTTATTATTAAAACTAACCTTCTATAATATTTAAAACATTAAAAATGCATATTAGACAGCTTACAATTACAACGTTATTTAATATTAAAACATCTTAAACTGTTTTCAAAAAGTTGACTCTTTAAAAACAGTTTTAGAGTCTAGTACTCAATCAGAAAACTTTTTAACAGTTTTAATAGACGTTTTAATATTTAATAACCCTGTAACGTATCTAAAGTAGACCAATGACCGGAAACTTACCTATGCGAGACCTCTTTAATATCTTGACTTGAGTATTAGATATGCAAGACCGTCGGGCCGGCTGGATGAACGCTTGTTTTTTTTTCCCGCCAAAAATACATTTATTCACAAATCAAATATATTTTAATTACAAAAAGAAAAATAATTGTTTATTAATATTTACATGTAGGTAATTAAACTATCGTGAGACATAAAATTCTTCCAAAATAGTAGGTAATTGATTGGGCTGAATGTTGACAGGCATGTTGAAAAAACTCAATAAATTCACTGATTTGTAATTCTCGTATAAACGACCCGGACCATATGCTATAGCTCGAGTCGATTTATATTGTAAGGAGCACCTTCACTAACTTTTCCACTCAAATCTAATTCGCGTTAGATCTAAGTAGAGAAAGTATTATTCTTCAATAGCGGACTGTAGAAACTATTATTATTATTACTTATAGGCGTTCACTGACTCTACTCTACTATCAGCGAATTGCTGGTGACTAACTTTGAAACGAAAACAGCTGTTAGGATGGGTTAGGTTAGGTTATGTCTAACTTTCGGTTTACGGATGAAATTACAAGTCGATTATTTTTCACACACTATTTATTTATGTTTGTTTTTCAAGATAAAAGTTATGTTTGTTTTTTACACGGTTTATTTTGTATACACGATTAATTGATTATAAATATCCGATCCCTTAGTCTAATTTTAATGCTCAAAAGAAACAGTTTTATACGATTTTACTTAAACTTTTAACGATTCTAACTGAAACTATGACTACAATGTCTAGCCTTCCTAAACTTCTTCGGTGAGCGGAGTTCCTGGTTGTTGCTGAAGAGATGACTGGATAGCACTGAACTAAACTTAGCTGAACATACATATTCCAGGAATAAAGCTCTTTTATTAACTAGCTTACGGTTCGACCTAACATAGAGACTCGACCGACATACGTTTCGACCAAAGTGGAACTCCTCCCCTTTTGGCTTATGGAACTGATGGTTCCAGGCTTCCCCTGTCGTCACGGGAGGCCGTCATGAGCTCATCTTTGGACAGATGAATCGCTCATTCGAGGCGTCTGCATGAGACTTACTACGGGGGCGCTAATCCACCGTGTTCGGGCTTGAGAGTCTGTGACGTGCGAATATATTCAACTTTACGGGAAAATTCCGCGCTCGGGAATTTCTACTGATCAGAGTTTACCCGACACAGACTAGATGCTGTGTGGTACAGGTGCGCCTTAACGGCTTCTTCATTACTGAATTTAATATATGGATTCGAGTCACAGACTTTCGAGCTGTGTCACCATTTGTGACTTTGAGATAGCCAAAATGTCTATATTTTTGGGCTATCTCGAACTATTGCGCAATACTGGATGGGATTTTCCATCGATGTGTGACGCACATAAAAATGCTACTGCGTAGCCGATACTATCTAACTGCGCAATAGTTTTTGGACTTTTCCTTTGTGTCCAGGGAGGTAGTAAATAAGTATACGGACGATACCTAGGTACTTATACCGTTCACCTAGCGTGAACGGAATGCTAACTAGTTGGGTAAATAACATGGTTTCTTAAGTATTTGAGCTTACGAAACAGGATTACTCTTAAATTTACCTAACTGTTTTCTTATCTTTATTGACGGCTATACAAGTCATCGTGACTGTAAAATAGGCTCATTTTCGCCGGTTTTGGGCCCGTCCGCCACATCTCGATTTTGAGATTTCAAGATTTTATTTTGTATTGTTTCAATAATATTTTTGTGATAGGTATGTGTGATTTATACGACTGTTGTAAGTATAAAGTGTCATGTCTGTATGCAAACTACACCAGATAGTCCAGGTAAGTACCTACTCACTCACTTTGGCAAGTAAAAGAATTGTGTTTTGTCTCTTTTAGTTACAGTCTTATTTTAGTTTCATTGATATTTTTTCGCAACTGTATTAAAAAAACGTCATTTGATACACGTAGGTACGTAGGTATCATTTTCACTCGTCCCGAAAATGACATAGGTACCCCTTCCGCACTTGCATCAAAATGTATACTATCTCATAAAAGGTGATTAAACCGATGCTTTCCATTCATTGAATTGAACGTCCAGCATGATTGTCCGGCATGCGCGCGACTCGCGGGGACCAGGCGTGCAGAAGCCGGCGGTGGTGCTCGGCGGCGCGATGGCGCGGGGGCGGGGCGCGGTCGCCGCCAGCCAATCGGCGCGCGCTGACCACTGCCCTCGGCCATCGATCCGCCCCGCCCCTCCACTAAATCACAAGCTCCTGTCAATTATCACCACCGCGTGCCCGCTCGTCGCAATTAACTATCATAAAGCCGCGCGGTTTCGTCCGGCCCCGGCCCTGGTCTAGGTTTTATTGAAATTGATTGTCATTCATCTCTGTGAAGGGTTTTAATTAAGTATTAATTACGGACAGGATTTTTCTATGCGCCGTGCAACTTGATGAGAAATGGACACGGATAACGAACATGATGTGGAGTCGATTGCAATGGTTCCGGCGGCTTCATTTGCACTATTTTCTTGCTAAATGGTATGACAGTGACGGTTGGGTCGTGCCCGACGCGGCACGACTCGCGATGCTATCGCCCGCGACATCATTTATAACAATCAGCCGTAGCCGTGGCCGCCGCCGCCGCCCGCCGGCCCCCGCTCTAATAAATCCCACCAAGCATCTACTAACGTTATTGTTACTGATCTATCTCGGACATGAAGATATAAATCATGTCGAGATAACATCTTTGAGAGTCGCATCACTCTAGTCACTGCAAAATGACGAGACTGATTGCTTCGCACTTCATCAACTTTATTTCGGCTTAAGAAACAAGCTCTGGCTTATGCTCAATTTGCATTTACCTATTTTTTATTGCCTGTGTAGTTTTTTGTTCAGCATAGTGTAAAGGGTCACAATAAGAGATTTAGTAAGAGTATGTCTTACTAAATTAAGAGCAATGGACAAGTCCAGCAGACTGCTGATGCCGTCAGCCTAGGACCGCAATTATTTAAGAAAAATTGTTATAGGTAGGTACATATACCTAGGTAACTGTTATAGGTAGGTATGAGTACCTATTCAAGTATACCTACAATAATCAATAATACCAGACGAAATAAGATTCTTAATACCTGGCCAAAATTTAGCAATTTCAATTCATTTCATTGCCCAGCAGGCCAGCAGTTACACAAAACAAATAGATATACAAACAAATAGGCTAAAAAATTTCATTTTCATCCAGTAGGTAGGTAACTGTAGAGTACTATAAAAAGTTAGTACAGGGACCGGCCGGGTGTACGGCGACCGTGTAATTTTTTTCAAGTTTATAGTTCCACGTGTTTTTGACAACTAAAAAATATGCGTCAAATTATTTACGTAAATTGCTATGAATGATGATTGGTATATTATTCTTTGCCAATGATGATAGGTAGGTATTAGGTAAATCTGGTACCTAGGTATATGAAATTAGTTATAGGTAATGTATAGGCACATCATAGCACAAATAGGTATCTAATCTAATCTAATGTCTGTTTTTATCTGGCACCAATCGCATAAAATTATCTGTGAAAGGAACTTTTTATCTAATCTTTCTGACATTCATTTGATCCTTTAAGTTTTTTACTTTTATAAAGGACACCTCCTTCGATCACCTTAGTCACGATGAAATCTTCGCCAAATTGAAGTTTGCGGGCATTTTATGACGTAAATAGGCTCTGGTTATGGACCGTGGTACTTGTCCCTTATATAGCATAACATAAATTAACCTATATTTAAAACGCATGACTGACATGCATGGCATTAAATTATTGTCCATAATAAAATATTATAGGTAGTTTCATAAATGGTCGTTATGACTTATATTTTATCAATACGGATAAAAACTATGCGTGTTTAAATTAGACAGTTAAGCGTAAAATTGTTTGGAAACTTGATTTGATTTGATGACATTTGAGGAAGATTTTGTTTGGATATGCATGCATATACAATCGGATGGATTGTTAAATTATTAAAATTATGTAATTACTGATGTATTCCTTTAAATTTGTGTCGGCTAACTAAAATACAATTTACCTCAGTATAGAACACAACTGAAGACCTCGTAAGTGACCTCATATGTGAGTGAGTGACGTCTATGTACTTGTTGCAGGTCTGGAAGCGCAGGTGCAGGACACGTCCAAAGACCTGTACTGGTTCTGAGAGGCGGCCGCTGCCTGCGCGGGCGCCGCCGCAGGCGCGCACTAGTGGCCCCGCGCCCCGCTGCTCGCCACAGCCGCTGCTGCGAACCACCGCGACACACCCAGTGATCGTTTTGTGACTCCTGAACCTGTACTACATGTCTACGTTGAAGACAAAAACTCTGAACGTTGATTGTGTTTTAGTGCGGCAGTGTGATAGATTTGAAACATTGCAAATAGGACGTTGGTGCAGTTTCCCAAGTAGGTATGTATACCTACTCCTCAAAATTGTGTTATATATAGTGACATTGTGTAAAGTTTGTCTTTGATCATCTGTGCGGATGCGCCGCCGGACTGACAATAGCAAAAGGCAACCCGCTCTTGAAGGGATTTGTTAATAACCCACAATAGGCATGGCACTACGTTTCAGTGTGAGCATTAAATACGTCACAAAATTTGCTTAAATAACAGTAGACCCAGAAAGCACACCGGTCACATTATATCAAACGGTGTCACATGCTTTATGCCGCCTTATCATGCGATAAATGCGACCATGTTGGGGTCCGGAGCGGTGCCGGGTGACGAGTATGGACGTCGCGCGCAGGTGGATCGCAGCGTGCTCGTAAATTGCCAGATAATGAGGGTTTTTGTCCTGCGACCCTAACTTATAAATATTAAAGATATCGGAACGCGCTACAATCATATACATTTCTGTCACCCGCTATGTGAAAGATCTGTTTTTTTTTTATAACATCGCGTTTTGAATTCCTGCTACTGACTATTTTAAATTTGCTTCTGAATTAGACAAAAGTGATTTATGAGCACATTATAATAACGCTTGCAGTGTTTTTATCCTTGAGTCTTAACTTATGTTTCCTCGCGTGATGATTATCTTTTCTAAAGTGTAGCGCTCGGTGCAATAAATCGTTGCAAATTTACGGAACGCGTCAGTTTCAGCGGCCGACTTGACGGTTTACTGATTTCACCTTGAGTCGGTTGTTCACTGGCCGACGGCACCACTCCGAGTCTGTACCTACCACTCAAATAACAAAGTCACGGTCCCAGACAGACGGCGTAGATTGACTTGACTAGACTGTAAATATGTCGTTCAGAATTTACCCTTATAAATATTTTAGATAGTGTACTTATTTAGTGATAGCTAGAACTATGATGTGTACATAATATAGATCGGACTAGGCTAAGTAGTTTAGGATAGAGGATATGTGATAGGTGAAGCGCGCGGTGCGGTGCGCGGGCGGGTCGCCGCCGACGCGAATAACAGGGCACATCGGGCTCTGCGCTCGGCCAACAATCAGGTAACGGTGAATTGAGCAGTTCTACCGATCACAAGTGAGATAGTGCGTTGTCTCACGACGAGGCTTCCACGGGGTATCATTAGTCCGGGCGAGTCATGGTGCCCGGGATCGCATGTTAGATGCTATCGCGCCGTATCAGTGGTCGGGTGATGCGATCAGAGGATGAGTGATGTCGGATCAGTGGGCGCCGCGGGAGCCCCGCCGTGGGATCACCAACAAACACTTCGGCACATGCATTGTTACATGACATTTAATTACTCTGAAGCTAGTTAAAAGCGATCAGTTAAAGTTGCAGGATACCTACTCACCGCTGTGTTTGGCTTTGAGCACGCGTCCTCGCAACATGTAACATGTGTATGAACGGAATGTTTAGTTGCCGAGCGCGGTGATGTGCGTTGACGGCCCGCGTTTACCTACAGGCTGTACATAGACGTGCAATATATTACTTACTGAATATATACCTATGTATACCAGTACCAGCTCCAGTGTTATGTCTCTGACGTGTTCCATCATTGTATTAGTTGGCTAGCAACATGTGTATGCCTGTGCTTGATCTGCATCTGTAATCAGGCCAATTAACTTTTAGATCCACACTATTTTGTATAAAATGATGAACTTTTAGGACAAGGGTATAATTACCTCTAACAAACATGTGTACCTACTTCTATTAGTTGTTTAGCCTACATTCTATCACCCAAATACATTTGAGAAAAGGTTAGATATTGCTGAGCTCAATAGGATTTTTAATTTTTAATGAAGGAATCGAGAAAATAAGTTTAATGAGTTTGTTATATACCATTATCAAGGAAGTTCCCAAAGCGGGAGTTTATTGGGAGTTGATTCTATAAGACTAATGTAAACCTGACCTAAAATCACACAAGCAGTAGATACCTACTAAAAACATTCAGAAAGAAATTACATTACCTGGATACCTGGTGATATTAGGTTTAGTCAAAACTCGAGGATGAATTCCCAATAAGTCCCTCGACCCTCGATTGAATAGATAAATACTAAAAGAGTTGAGTGCTTGGCACTTCAAGTGCATTAGTGAGCTAAATGTAAACAAAAGTGTAATTATTATAAACTGATTTTGTTAAAAAAAATGCCTAGCTCTGCCAACACGTGCTTTTTAATAAACTTCACTCAAGTGTGAATCCGCAATAAAGAGATGATTTACGTAATAGTCGAATGCTTGAGAGTAGTCTGTTATCAAGAGCAAGCCATAAAAACTGTGCCGAAACCAGCTGCAGTCCATGACATGTTGTGTTGTGTCCGGGTTAGTATCGGGAGCAATCGTGTTGAAGTGTTCTTTAGGTAAACGCATGTTTGATGCCGAACAAGTAGGAGAAATGCTGGATTGTTTTGTTTCGTCTCGGAAAATTAATGACTTGCGATACTTTTTTGGCGAATTCAGCTTAGTACGTTAATGTACTAGCCTCAAGAATCGCATCCTAATTGCGTTGCGACTCATGCATATCTCTTCAATGACAACCAATATGGCCAATTTCTGTCATGTCAACTGACGGTGGTCCGAATTGTTTCGCAATTAGGCAGCAGGTTCAGCAGATTTGGCGAGGGTTGGCAGGCGGCGCGGGGCCCACCCGTCCCTGTACGTAGAAACGCATTATTTAAATATACATTTTGAAAACTCTTTGATTGTCTCATTGATTATGCATTTCCAGTTTTATCCTTTGGCGTTTTCTTTAAAGACAGTTGCCCTTCGTACCACTATATAGGTACCGTGTAGGACATGACTAGTGTAGAGAGACGGGTAACTACTTTTCTAAGTCGCGTTTGGATATTAGTTAGGTACTAAAATTTACTTTTCCTAAATATAATGTTCTTAATGACAATGGCATGTTATTAGGAAAAACATTATTATCCTAAAATATTTATATTTAAAACTGATCTTATTCAATACAGTGCGAGTGCTGTTTTAATTAAATTTATAAATATTAAGGCCTACTGTCAGTTTAGAATGTTTGTGGTAGGTAGTAGGTACGTATTGAAATAAAATAACAGACGAGATTGAGTCTAGATGCGCTGGATCTCATACTACAACAGGTATCTGTTTATTAAATTTTTAATAAAATTTAAAAAGAAAGCTAAATTACTCCGAAATTAATTTAACTTCTTCAGAATATTATTTACCTATTTTACGACATATTGTTCGTAATACTTAGTATAAAGGTACTATTGGTACACATCGATAGATATAGGTAAGTACTCGTAGTACCTACACAAGTAGCACGAGGATATTCTTAATTAGCATCAAATTGCCAGTCCTCCGCTTATTAATCTTATCTGTTGTCTCCTTTCTAACACGATGATGAAAACGGGCATACGCCCTACTTAATGGTAAAGCGTACAACGTCGACAATGTCTACAATTATGGTGTTCCAGAGATAACAAGCGCCGACCATTCATCGGTTACAACAAAATTCAGATGACAAGAGAGTACCTACATGCAAAAGTAAGTAAGAAACGTAGTAGCGTTGTGTGAATCCGGCTAGTTCGGTGCCGGGAGCGGGAGGGCGCGGTAATGAAGAGGCTGCGTCCTAATGCGCGGTAATGAGCCTCGCTCGACTCGAGCTCCCGGCCGAGCGCGGAAGAGTTGCCGCGCCGCCACGCCACTGGCTCGAGGGCCCTCGGGATTCGTTCGAACAGTTTATTTAGTTACTTACATTTATTAGTCAAGGTAATAATTATAATTTCGCTGTGCTGAATTTACTCAAAATTGTTAAGTACAGGAAAATGTAGAGCTGATCGAGTTTGGAAATTTTAATCGACGGCTGACGCAGACATCGAATCATGATACCTACCAAATTTTTGTTTATTTTTTTTAATCGGAGATGTATGTAACAGAAATTGACCTACAAATGAATAATAATAGCGTTAAGCACATAATGTGACTATAAATATACCTAAGGCGTTTCTCTAAGTAAGATATAAAAATACTAACACAAAAATTATAAAATCAAAGAAAAACACTAACAATACTTACCCATGTTAACTTAAGTAAGTTGTAGATACCTACCCAAAAAACCATTGAAATCATGCTATTGTAAAGGGACTAATAAAGCTTTTTTTATCTTATTTATTCGAGTCGATTCAGTAGTCGTTTATTGAAATGAAATAAAATAACACTCGCGAGGGATACAATACAACTCACAAAGCCACTGTATTTGCCAGGGCGCAGGCGCAGTTATGCCGATGGGACTCTTAATGCCACGACGGATCTTACTTCTCCCAGCGGAGACAAGCGGCACTGTCTCACGGTGGATGTTACTATTATTGGACGACGCTCACTCGATACTTAGTTACCTAAATCAGTCCCGCATTGTCTGCGCTCGCGGCGTTAATCACGCCCATACTAAACTAAACAAGGCCGGGATACGGAAGGAAAAGCTTTTAAGAGCTAGTCAATAAAGTAAAGAATAAAACTCGCTGACTTCCTAAGGATCTACGATTGGAGTACCTACGTGAGCAAAACGAAATGTTCCTAACCTTTTTCTTCTGTAATTTGAGGTGGTAGGTACACTATTTGGTGGTAACTATTTGGTGGTTGTGTAATTAAAGGGGGAAAAAGAAGTTATGTTAGACTAACATCCGTGAGTCATCTTCTTAACCACGCTAACAAATAGGTTATTTGTACAGGTAAATTGCAGTTGGTAGATGCTACTCGTATGCTATCCCTAAGAGTTTGCGCTCAGTGGCATTGCCAAAGCCAATCAAAAAAGCCAGTATATAAGACATAGATAGGTACGAGTAGGTAATTAGGTATTACACATATAAGCAGAAACGGGCCAAAGAGAGTTTTACGAAACAATTGAAATCGTAAGTATTCGAATAATTTTAGAATTGGACGAGTAATTCAGTAGCTCTAGTATAAGTTTTTTCGAAACATTAACTAATTCGAAAGCGTTTGCGTTTTGTCTCAAAATGTATGAAAACGCTCTCACCGAGTTTGAAATACGCGCGTTCATCGGTTAGCAACAAATGTTATACTCGCTGTTTTAGTTTCCACTAGTGACCACCAGAGGCGCTGTTCACGTTTTCATACCACTTTCATACATTTTGAGACAAAACGCAAACGCGTTCGAATTAGTTAATGTTTCGAAAAAACTTATACTAGAGCTACAGAAACGTGGATTGTATCTATATGTTTCGTACCTATATTATATTGCTCTGTCCCCCGCCCGCCACAACGGCGCGGCGAACCATTAACCGTGGTATTCGTAAACACAAGTTCTTCAGAGTTGCTCTCATTCTGCTGGTTTTGGACGAGACATTTACGGCGTTATTTAAGGATGACAAAACAAGACGCTTTCTTTAATATACTTACAAGCAGCAGGTGCTGCTATTACGACGCAGGTTCCATCCAACATTAGGTGCTGCTGTACGTACCTACTCGTACATTAAGTACCCAGTGAATAACCGGTCAATAATTGCGAATTGGGAATGAAATTATAATGTACCTAACTTTCATACCTACCTGATTATCTTTTAGGTAAAAGTACACCTACTTCACAGACAAAATCGTGGCTTGAAACTAGATGTAGGTACTTAGATAAGGAGGTAACTTCGTCTGCAGTTTAACTGCAATAGCAGATTCACTCTACTTCAGGTACTTCGACTCATGATACAATTATATATACTGCGCCAGGTAGGTCCGGTAGTAGGTAGGTACCAGTGGCGGCGCGTCAAAAATATTCTTAGGGAAGCCGAAAATTGTTTGCCTTTCTTATTCTTCATGAGCCAAAGCAAAAGAACTGGACAGGCTGAAAAATAGGCAATCCGATGGGACTCGAGTTGTATGGACGCACCGCCACTGGTAGGTACATCGGTTAGGAGTCAACAGTGACGTCATATGTGTCAATCCGGATTGTCAGACCTTTTTCTTAGACCCATGCTTCATCTCTTCTATTGTATGTAGGTACTTTAGGTACTTAGTTCTCAAGTAAAAAAAGCGATTAAGTGTGAGGTGAAGAAGACAGTTACAGGGTCGCCTGAGGAGACTTGTGTAACCGTAGTGTATATGTAGGTATGTACCGGAGCAATTGGAGACAGAGGTAGGTTTAGGTACCATATACCTACCCTGCGCATTTCAAATCGTGTCTAATTTTATACGAGTATCCGATTTGAAATGCGCAGGGTATATAGTTATTAGGTATATGGTACCTGAACCTACCTCTGTCTCCAATACTCCAATTGCTCCGGTACCTATAGGACGTACTCGTCACCAAGTTCCAACAAGACAATCAACACAAAATCAAAGCGAATGTTTCACGTAAGTAGGTACATGTACCTACTTATATCTCAAATCGACGCCGCGCCGGAGCGCTGCGCCCGCGCCGCGGCGCTTAATTTACGCTAATGGCGCGTTAATGACACCGACTACATATACCTCGATCGGCCGTCACTTTAGGCGCTCACAATTTGTCAACCGTAAATATAAACTAGCTATTAATATAACTACCTACAATCTACGATAAGAGCCACGGGAATTCAACATTTAAACTTAACTCTCGTTAATGTACGCGTTGTTACGAGAGCATGGCCTAAATAGGTGTTTGTTAGTTAAAGGAGAAGCGGCAGCCAGTAGACTGATGGATGTCAACCGAACTGACATGTGACTAATGATCGTAAACAAAATACCCGTGTAGGTACTTAATACCTACATATAGTTCAGCCCAGCGTAAACATCTAGATAAATTAGCTGCATGTACCTACCTATTGTTAGCTTGTCATAAAATCTTAAAGATAATGTTGTTTATTAAATATATTGATAGCATAATTATATATTTTGATAAACAGTACTAAAACTATTTATCAAAATTTATTTGTTAATTCGGAAACGGAAGTTTGATTAATGTACAGCGCGCTGTCTCCCAATTGGTCGAGCGATTCTATGGCGGCCATAATGGCGGGAACGGGTGACGGCTCGACAGTTGGGAAACGGCGCGGATTCAATTGCGATTTGGAAGTGGAGCTGAAAAGATTAAAATATTGAACTGCTGCTGTGAATTTAGTATAATTCTATAATTCAAATAAAATTACTTCTTGGATTACAAGCTGTGTTTAACTGAGCTACGCTCAAACTATGCATTGCACATCATCATAAATTGTCTTTATTGAAAAACGGTGAAATTATAATGCGAAATTATTATACCTAATCCTGCTGTGGAATGAAAGTAAGATGTTACCTACAACGGTTATCCGTTGTATCTACACAATTTTTGAGACAGTCAAAATCTACCAAAACAATTGGTTCCTGCGCCAAATTTGGCGATTAGGTAGCGGACGCCGGGCATTCTTCATGATGCAACTGTACTGTGATATCGCTAGGTATCATGATGTCAACTGCCGAAGAATCGAGTCAGAACACTTTCATATTTCATATTTTATAAATACCTCAGATTCAGATCATTTATTCATAAATGTACACATCATTTAGGTAGGTACAAGCCATTTTTTTAAATTATAATTACAACCATATAAGGCAATTAATCTTATGAGGCCCATGGTGAGCGACCACGTGTCATCACCGGTAACACACACTGGTCAAAGACTCTCGTCTTGAGACACTGCGGAATATTGGACGAAAAGATATGCCGTAGCTCAAAGTCACTCAAAGGGCAATGGAGAGGAGTAGTTGGTTATTTACTGTTTCTGCGGCACGTAAAGCACGCCGCGAAGCGGCGATTTTTTTTTCCAGTTTTTTATGTCCCTCTTAACAAATTCTCTGCGGCAGTTTTTGCGTGCGTGTTTTTTCTTATGAGCGAGCATGTGATAGTCGACCGCCCGCTGCTTGTGTTGATGATGGGTTGGAGATATGTCCACATGTCCCACTGTTGTTTTTTTGGATATGATTGCTTTTTTGATATGGTATACGCGTTTCCTTAAATCGATTTATTTTATTAAGGGCAACGTCTGTTTTTTTGTGCTCTTCCCACGCAAGCGTAATAATATTCTGCGGATGGCAATATATTACGAAATTTATAGTGTCATTCATTAGATAGACGATCGTGAGAATTAAAAAATATATTTGTAGAAACCATAACATAGCATTGGTTATTACAAAATTGTCACGGGTTTTGTATTTTATTGGGTATTAAAGCAAATAATAAATTTGAAGCTATTCACGTTCACATGTCTCTGTTCCATTTCTTTAGATAGTACAGTAAAAAATAATAGATTTAACGTGTCGAATCATGAAACGAACAGGTGTGTTTTTTAACTAGGCAACAGATTCATTATCTTTTTTGCGGCATGTGTGTACGTGTGCAGCATATTTGAAGAACGATAAAGTATCGTTGATTATTATCAAAATGCCACGGTTTTTGTATTCAATTGGGTATTAATGTAAAATATATTTATATCTGCGCACGTTCACATACCTTCGTTCCATTTCTTTGGATAGTACAGCAAAAAAAAATAGGTTGGCCCTGTCGTAACATAAAACAAACAGGTGTGTTTTTTAACTAGGCAATAGATTGCCTTGTCTGCGGCATGTGTGTGATTGTGTGCATTATATTCGAAAACCGATAAAGTATCATTGTTTATTACGACATGTCATGCTTTTCGTATTTTATTGGCCATTAAAAAACCTAAAGAACATTAAAGCTAAGCAGGTTGATGCACGTTCCACAGTATTCCAGTAACAATCCTGTTAGAACCTGTCGGGTAATGCAACGAACAGGTGTCTGTTTTATTAATAGATTTTTTGTCTTATCCGCCACATGTGTGCGTGTGTGCGTGTTGCTCAATAAAAGCAGATCCCAAGTCGATGGAACCAGCATTCGTTCAGATTAGTTGGTCTGAAAAACCGTGTCTGTCAAGTGGTAAAAGTGTATTAAAGAACAGTGCGAGTAGTTATCCTTAGATTTTTTTTGAACTGTGTGTCTACGTCTTACTACCGCTGAAAATGGAGGTAAGCTCGACATTAACTGACTATGCATAAATAACCATTATCTGTTTCCATTTGCATCACGCATTTAACATATTGTTTTGATTGTTTTAGACATCAAACGCG
Source organism: Cenopis cana (assembly GCA_951800055.1). NCBI lineage: Eukaryota > Metazoa > Arthropoda > Insecta > Lepidoptera > Tortricidae > Cenopis > Cenopis cana. Next base: position 219,214 of record OX637479.1, on the reverse strand, counting down.
AATTCTCTTGAGTACACCATGAAGAATTATTATTACGGTAATTTGAGTGACGATGAAGCCCAAGTTAAACCGCTTAAAATTCAAGCCCAGAAACGAACCAACAACATCGATGTATTTTTCGATAAGTCTAAAAAGAAACAGACTACAGAATATTCATCTACTGTCGCCCAGTCAACAAATGGCGGTACCAACTATATATCTTCTCGCGCAGATGATGTTACAAAGATCACTCATCTCGTTAAAATTGATGTTTACGATATAAAAAAGTTGCGTGGTATCCCAAACGATCAGCACTGGAAATTCGCGGATACTAGAATCAAATACTACACGCAGACAGAAGACGATGACTATTATTCTAACACAAAAGAATTGGTCTACAATATTACGAAACATATTGCAACAAAAAATGACTGTAAAAAGTATTTCATAGACGCTAAGCCATAAATTATTTCTTACTCCGCCCACAAAAAACTCTCTCCCCACCAACGAACAAATGATTTCTGGGGCTATATATAGTTAGACAACGCAAAAGAAACCATACCGTATCTACCTTAACACCCGAAGCTGCAAAATGGATCTCCAAAGCTCAATCTACGACAAAGATTTGGTGCAACTCTGTGTGGACATGGAAACACAAACACAGACATCAAACGGTTACTCACCAGCATTTCAACCGTTTTGTTGGAGGCTTACTGGAAACCCTCTTTTGATTGAGTGGGAAGACGAAGAAGACGAAGAAGACGAAGAAAATTCTGATATGGAGACGGATTCTCCAAAGGAAGATGCATACGAACCCATACGTATTGATATTGAATTGGATCCTCTCAGAGAAAATGGTCATGAAACATGGATTTCGCCTTTGTTAAAAAGTGATGAATGGTGCATGGAGTGGGAGAAATGGGGTGATTTGTAATAAGACTTTTACGAACTACGTTTTTTCTATGTGTGTATTTTTTATGTTATAAACACTTGTGTATGTGCATGTGTACCTATATAAAAATGTTTAATAAATGGTTTCAATTATCCTCTTGCATTTTTATTGATGTTTTATCCTGTGTGTGTATATAAAGGTTATTAAAGGAGGGTAAAGAAAATATATTCATTATCTAAATATTCATTTATTTCGTAAAAAAATAGATTTGTACATATGTTGTATCATGAAATCATTATACAGGGTATTTTCTACAAACAATCTTAAAAAATCCAACATCGATTTACCTTTAAACTTAAAATATATGTAAACTAAACAGTATTTGCCACAAACTGATGTTAAGTGGTTTTGTATTGTCATGTGGTTATAAAACCATTTCTTTGCATTCCTAGTCAAAAACAACTTATGATAACCAACAGGTTTTCTACCAAATGAATCAAAATATTCACCATTGCCATTAATATCAATATGAATCGCTACCCAATGAGAACCAGGTTTAGAGTCTGGGTCTAAATTGCTGATAATATACACTGGAAGATCCATGAAAATAGGGATTCTGTTTGCTGGAAAAACATGTGATTTAATAGTAGGACAAATTTTCTTCATACATAATTGCAATTCCTGCGTGTCCATAACAAACTATTGTGTTTATTGATGAATGCTTTACTGAGGTTTAGTAACAAGTGGTACAAAGTATCATAAACCTATTATTATATATGTAGTACATGTTATAATTAACTGTTATAATCTACACTTACATCTCGATGTTTGTTTATTTCAATGATATTATCAAACTCTGCATAGACAACACAATTAACAGTTGTTGTAAGGGCTTTTTCAAATCGAACTTCTAACCGCACACTACCATGTCTAACGAGATTCCAGTGAGATGTGGAACTCGCGGCTAAGTCAGGTGTTAAATCGAAACACATCAAACAGTAACCGTTACCATAATCTTCTCTACTTATTGAATTCCCTTCATTATGAAAATGGATACCCGTACCCGAAAACAAAGTGTGATATGTTGATACCATTAAACCGGTGCTGAAAGACGGTTGTAATGTTTTAGAAGGAATTTGATGACCATCTACATACAAACTAAATAAGTTCATATCATGGTGGTGGAAGTTAAAAGGATTATGTTTTAAACTGCCATTAAATGCTGTATTATCAACAAAACCTACAATACACCTTTTTGGAACTTGACCGAGGAATATATTATCAAGTGATTTCCCTTGTACTCCTGATGGTATTGTAAGTACTTTAACTTCCGCTCTTGTGATGGGATATTTTGCAGTTGTTGAAGCTAAAACCTTTTGATGTGCAAGCAAAACACTTGGGTTAATTTTTGTTCTTCGTATTATTAAACTAGCATCCATTATACGTACTTTAAGTTTTTTATCTTGACTGCACATGAGATTAAAGGACTCTTTTGATCGTACTAATTTAACGCGGACTTCAACGCCATTTACTAAAAACTTTTCTTGATTAAAAATGTCACCATGTAAGTGCCCTATCATTTCAACTTCCTTACTATCCTTAATAAATTCTTGTCTTTTAGTCCATCCTTTGTTATCCGCACCAGTTTCATCCATATGACTCGAAGTGTCTTCATACCATAGCCCACACGTAAGATGAGACTTTTTTGCTGCAGGTCCATAATTTAGTAGAGTTTCCATATATGCACGGTACGCGTATGTATTATTAGGCGGTGATACTAGTTTTTGATTCAAATATATGTCCAATTGGTTAAAAAGTGAATGTAGCCAATTATTCACTGGAGCAACATGAGTTTCTGCTGATTTGATCTTTGTGCCATCTTGATTCAATACTTTGGCTTTGATATGTAGTAAAGTATGAGACAGGTCAATATAGTCATCGCCTGATCCTGGAACTTGAAATTCAATAGGACCATCATCACTAAGAGATGAAATAGGTTTATAATGTATCCACTGCCCATTTTCTATACTGGTTTGCGTTGATGGAAGAGCAAACAAATCTAACTCTGACTTAGCGCATTCACATGAATGATTATGTAAAAATGACATGATTTAATTAGTAAAAATATCGTTTATATATTTTTTATTCTTTTTTGGACCTCTCCCCCGTAAAGCTTTGGGTGCAATGGCGCGCTCTTGCCTCTTTCGTATCATTTTATACCCAGATCCTGACATTAGAGAATCTATTTTTTCATCAGCCTTTCTTTTTAAATTACTGCTTGCATTCTTAAAACGAGACTTAAATGATTCGTCGATAGGGTGCGAATTCATCATGTCTGATAAAAGACCAACACCAGCATTTAATGCTTCTTTCCCAACCGTTCTAAAACCACTAGAAAGCAGAGGAAATACCGATCTAAACAGTCCCCCTAAAAAACTTCCTATGCCATGCCCTCGCTGGTGAGGAACACCTTTATAAACAATGCCTACTCCTGAACCAGCTTGTTGAGCATAGTAATGTTCGTATGGACAAGCAGTATTTTGACGTCTATTATTCATTTTACTCGTTGAAAATGTAGCTTCACGCATGAAGTTCCAAACTGGAATGGAACCTTTCCACCCGTATGCATTCTTATATCAATTTCCATAGTATCAAACTCTCTACGCAAAACAGGTATGTAATGTGCAGGAGAAAAGCTATGCATTTTATATGCTCCATATATATATTTAGTAGGATCAAGCGGTATTATTCTTACTAAAGATGTCATAACATCTCCTACCATTTGAGGTTGAACAATATCCGAATATATAAACAATTGTGATGGTAGTCCCAAATATAAATTAGCAGGAAATTTTCCTAGTTGACATTGGATGAGATTCGTATTTGGTTTGAAACCTAGCTGGAGGTTTAGTATTGGTGTTGCATGTACGGAAACAATGTCTTTATGTGAAGAAGTGACCTTGATAACTTTCGATATTCTGTCATAGTTAAAATTCACCTTGTTTTTCAATAATGAGTTTTCGTTAAAAGCAGATATAAAGTGATCCATGTCGTCATAGGTTGTTGCTGGAATATAAGACTTATATTCAACGGTAACAGGTAACTCTTCGTTCTGTAAAGTAACTTTCTTTTTTACATAAACTACGTTTTCATGTTCTTGAACGTTGTACAGTGAGCATGGGTAATGAAACTCCACTAATCCGACGACCCATTCTCCTTCTAATTTAATTGTCTTTGGAAGTTTGGTGAGAAAGTTTGCTGTTGTATTTTCGGGGTAGTATTGTATTGAACTGTTACTCAGCAGAGTTAAATAAAAACTATCATCACTCATGTTTCTTCTAAACTAGATGCAGATATCCAACTATTAAATTTATTCGGATAACCTCTCCACTTCACAAACACCTCCTTTCTGTTACCAACGCGTCTAGAACTTAATATTTTATCTATTTTATATATCATGGTGGGGTTATAAGTAACTTTCTGTAACTCTTTATAATAGAAAGTGCCTGTGATTGGTTCATCTTGTAAGTCTTTTAAGGTGTAAACAAGATGAGGTGATCTATTAATAACTGAGTCGATTACAAAGATTTCATCGCTCCAATTGGTCTCATAACCTTTTTGAAATATGTGTTTATATTTTGTTATTCTGACATGATCACCAACATTTAACATTGTATTACTATTTTTTTTTAATCCGTTTCTTGGTGTTTCATATAAGTTAGTCCAAACCGTCATAATATTGTTAAAATTAACATCTATAGGACACATTTTAATACTTGAATGGTAAGTGTGATTATATGAATAAAGGAGGTCTTGCAATATATCGATATATTTATATGTATTTTTATGTGTAAAATAACGCCACATTTTCATTTTTAATGTTCTTTGAAAGCGTTCTACAATACTAGCCTTAATATCAGGATTGTTAGTTGTATAGTAGTTTATATTTTTACTTTTAAAATAATGTCTTACCTCTTTAGAAACAAATTCAGTGCCTTTATCAGATTGAATATGACGTGGAGTTGCTCTAGCCTCAATAAATATATCTTCAAAGCATTGCTTAACTGTTTCTGAATCTTTCTTTTTCATTGGTCTAGCAAAAGCATACTTACTAAAGACGTCAATTACGCATAATATGTATTTAAAACTCTCATTATATTTACTATATGTACGCATATCACTTAAATCTACTTGCCAAAGTTCATTATAGTTAGATAGAATGTACTTATTTCGTATAAAACGTCTTTGAACTGGTTTATGTAAAGTATAAGTTTCCTGAGACTGTAACCACTTTTTTACTTCATCTTTGTTCATTCGGCCATGCATTGCTTTAGCTAACTTATCAATACTACTGTAGCCAGCTGGATTAGAAACATCATAGTAAATCCTATTGATATCTAATAAGGGGTCCATCTTTCCCAATCTATTTTCTTTTTGGTTGAATCAGGAGTTTTATATGAAATTGGCGTTGATTGTCCTCTTGATTGAATCGACGTAGATCTGGTGTTTTTATAAATTGGAAATTCCTGGACCTTCTCTGTCTGAAGACCATTTATATATTCCAGATTAGTCGGGTTACCTATACAAGAAGTAGGAACTTCAATATCTTTTAAAACTGAAGCAAATTCTTTCCAGCCGTTAGGTTTGGGGCGTTTGAGAGGTCTTAGAGTGTCACTTATCAAATCAGTTATATTAGTTTCTGGGATAACTTGATTGTTCACTACGATTTCCCCTCCTTCCTTCCACCAAATCATCGGCTTATGTTTTAAAATATTATCGATCAAAGACTGTCCTTTTCTTATGTAACTTTTCGGAATTTTTTTAATGATGTGAGATGGAGTAAACTTCTCAGGGTAGTTATGTTTTGAAGGAGTACTAGTAGCGTCTCTTTCGTATGGTTTTGGGTTAGGTAATGTAACATTATCATCAGTTTCTTCCTTTTTAACCATCGATTTCTCATGTTCTTCATGGGCATTATTTATACCATCAATCATTATTGGAAGCTTCAACGGTTTTCGATCTGTTTCAGTAATATGCAAAAAACGTTGTAATGCTTGAGAATATAACGCCCATTTTTCACGATCTTCTATTTTACTTTTCAGTATTTTTTGCATCTCCTCGTCTAAGCGAGATAAGGAGTTTAATGGCGCATTGTCAATGTGTTTGAGCTTCTCAATAAAATCTGGTTCTACTAAAAGCATTTTCTTCGTGTTCTCCATTTCAATTATGTTAACGAGCTTAATAAACTACTTAAAACAGCCCCCAGTATAATTGGTAAAAACGCACCACCCTTTTGAACTATAATAGTCTTCCTTAACTTTTGTTTTCCTTTCGAAACTAATTTGCGTAATATATTCTTATGTTTATTTAACTTGTTTTTTTCTAAATTGTCTAATGGAACTTTTCCCTTTAAAACGTTGTAAATGCACTCACAAATTATATTTATTTCATCTTCATCACATGCTTTAAGTAAGGCTTGGCGATATTTTGGTTTAAGCGTATGCAAAGCTTTAAGTAAATGTTGATATGTGGCTACTCTGTCAGGCATCATTTAGAACTGACGGAAACAGAATGACTACTGGCATATTTAAACCCTTTTTTGGGAATATATATAATACAACATTTATCAAATGGGAATATCTTACTTTTAAAACGACACATATCATCAGTGCTTTGTTTTAAGTCAATCATCAGGTACCCATGTGCTGGCATAGTTGCATCTTTATACGCTTCATCAACAAATTTTGTATTTTCTGGATAAACTTGTCGGGACAAGTGGCGTATTTGAGTTTTGTCTCTGGGATTTTTAAAATAAACAATGTAGGTTGTGTTCAATGATATGTCGCGTTGTCCTCTTCCTTGATGAAATAAATTTTGAGTTATATAAAAAACACTTAAATTTCTGTGATGACTACCTTTAGTAAAAATATCAACAATACGTCCATCTGACTCTCTCATTAAATCATCGATTATAAGTAGTTTGGGTTGCTTTCCATCAAACATACTTAAATCGGGAATACCTTGAACATAATCGATACCATCCAGATTATAAAGTGGTTGCATTTCATCATAGCACCATAGTACTTGGCTAAATTCAACATTACACATTTGTCCAACATTTTTTAAAAAATTCGTGACAAAATTTGATTTTCCACAACCACTTGGACCAGCAATAATAGCCGTAAACGGGTGAATGAAATGGTACATAGCAAAAAACTGTCTTTCCTCTCTAAACGCTGTCTAGAAACTAAAACGTAATTTATGAGGTTATTGATTTATATTTTAAGTACACACACACACACACACACACACACACACACACACACACACACACACACATACACACACACATAGGTAAACAAGCAAAAAAAAAACAATGTGTTTTCTTAACGATATATTTATATAATACTTAATAAAATGCTAAATTACTTATTAATACAAGAACATTTGAAAATTTATTTAGAACACTCCCCACCGCATGCAACGAACAAGGCAAATTTACAATTTTTATTTTATTTCTTATGTTCTAAGCAGCTACAACATCAACTCAAAAATATTTGTATAAACATAATTATTGATACTTTAATTTATAATGACCCCAAGCTAACGTGTCAAACGAGTCGTTACATAGATATCTTTTTGTGTCATAATATGACAAAGATATTTTATTTATTTTCTGTGTAAAAATTACATGTTTAATTGAGCGAAATCGACACATTTCCGAAAATATTTTTTTTTTCTCCTTTAGACAACGTTTATAATCCTGAATCTGAAACTTCTTAGTCACACATTTATTTATACCTTTGGCCCTAGCTACTATACAGTCCTCCACATTTAAAGCGTACATTTTAGATCTCAAACCTACAAATTCTTTTAAAATTTTACCTTTATTTTCGTCTTTAAAATATCCTAACTTTTTTTTATTTATACATGGAAAATCGTAAATGTTATTGGATGCATAGTCAGATGTATCAAAATGTTTTTTTAAGTCATTTTTTATGTCATAGTAGAAATCGTCCGTAAAAATTTGATATATGAAACTATCTGTATCCGTATATAATAATTTAAGCTTATTTTCAAATTTTGGTTGCATGTACCCATAATGAAATTGGTACATTAAAGTTTTAGATAAATCTAATATGCAGAAGCCCAAGTAAATAGGTTTGTTGTAAATAAGTTTAGTTTTTTTTAATTGAACTGCAGCTAAAGTATCTGAAAATATTGAGATACTGTGGAATTCAGGCCGAGCTATGTAACTTTCAATTCCTTTGATCTTGCCATGATTTTCCCAATGAGTCAATAATTTAACATCGACCCTTTTCTCAATATTTTCCATAGTTTTTCCAAAAACTGCATTATTCATAAGTTTATAAAAGTCTTTTTCGAACTCGGATTTTGCAGCTATTCTTAGCGTGGTGTTTAAATCGATATACTTTTTGAGCCAGTTAGTTTGTTTAAATTTTAGGATCCTATGAACTTTAGTTAACTTTAATCCATTTTGTAAACATTGTTTAAGATTTCTATAATGTATAATATATTTCTGTTTATTTTTTAAATTTGGAACTAATTTTTTTTGTTTACTCTCATCAATTATGTGCTCAGCACAAAATGGTAGGTCTGAATGAGAGTCATGTAAGGAGTCAGGGTAATCTAGATCTACTTCTAAGATGTATCCATTATCAGCATCATTAGGAATTTCAAAATCCGTAGCAGGATCAACCCATTCAAATTCACCTACAGGGAGATATTGCGACATCGCCCAACCATACAAGTTATTTGCGTCGAGGTAAATGAGATAAGATGAAGGTTCGTCTGGATTAAATTCTGCCATGTAGTAATTATTTGATTTCGCATATCGGTTGCTACATTGCGAAATACCGCCTCGCAGTCCTTTTTTAATAAATGAAACTTTATCAAAGTCTGTTAAAAGTTCAAGCTGAATCCCTGTCATTTTAAGCATAGCATCCCAACTTAGACCAGGTGCTGTAAAATAATGAGCTGGATCTAAGTTATATGTTTCAAGACACACGCTACGAAAATTCTCAAAGACATCTGTTAGCAAAAGTACGTCCGTTTTTAAATACAAGTTGGAATAATCCAACATTGTTTTACAATTGAAATGACCCCAAACGTTTTGTGCATGTTGATAATCCTCAATTGTTATACTGCTATCGGTTAAGGAACTGTAGAATTCAGTTATTTGAGGCAATGATGTTACTTCCAGAGATTTATTCGATTTCATGAATTCATATGGAAACACCCCCTTTCGCTTCAAAAGTTCAAAATCTCCATCTCTAGGGTATTGCTTTCTTAACTCATGAAACTGATGGTCTTGGAGATTTTTGGCTAAACTATCTAAACTACTCGACATGAATCTAAAGGAATCAACAAATCTCAGCGATATACATTTCTTATCAAATTTTAGTTGTTTGGAAAAGGAAATATATTTTTCTTTATTTTGTGGGATAATATCGATTGGCCCTTCTCGGAAATTCAAAGCCTTGACAATAAAATGTGCATCATAATTACTTAAATTGTGAAAAAAAACTGGTACATATGATGGAGGTATGAATTTATCATCACATGACTTATGTGCCACTCCTTGGAATTTCCCTGAAGTCCAATCGTAACTAAAACTGCTTTGGGATTTTAACAAATCATCACAAATGATACACTTGATGTTACTACCATCTCCAATTTTATTAAGATCAGTCTGATTTAATGGGATTGGATGTTTCCGGTAATGAATGAATTTAATTAATTGTGCTAAATCGTTATAAAGATTATTCATAAACACTTTAGCGCAATCTGGGCCTGTATATGAACAAAACCGCGAAAGCTTATCATTAAATGAACATTTGATAAAATAACCAAAACTGTACATTTCATGTTGTTGAATACTATGTGTATAAGATTTCGATGTATCTGGATCACAAGATGATATCGGATTTAAAAATGCTTCGAAATCTGCATACACTACAAACGGTAACTTAAGCTTTCGTTGGTATTTATCAAACACAATCATATGACTTGAAATGTCATCACCGAGCCAATTTTTTTTAGTTTTATCATGGTCAGGGAGTTCGACAACAACGTGGCCGCAATCATTTTTTTGATGATTTGTTAATTGTTCATTTGAATAGAATGCTAATAGACACCCATCACAGATGTGAAAGGTATAATTGGTTGTTGATATTTGCCGACTTACTAATCGAGATAAGTTTTTTATATAGCAGTAATGCGTCTGGCTACCTCTAGATATGAAAAGTAAATTTATGTGTGTTGGTTTACGGCATTTGGTAAAGTGGAGTGGACCGACTACTTCATGTGATTTAGATTTTTTATCATAGCTTAATCCAAAAACATTAATGCTTATTTCATTTAATTTTTCAACTCTATGAATATCTGTCAATTTTACTGGGAACGGTATATCTGAAAATTTTAATTTGTTTTGATGAGAAATATAGGACGATACTCTCTGTGAACTATCCTTAACTGGATACAATGCTGAAAGTATTGCCCATTTCAAACACTCATGATCATGGTTTTGCACGTTAATTATTGCCTTTTTTGCTTTAATATCATGTGGTAAATCAATATATGAAGAACCACGCAATGGATTAAATTTATTAATATTCATATCTAAGTATTTTATATGTTTCAGACTCCATCCACTGTCTTTTTTTTCAAAAGTAGAAATTTTATTCGTCACTGAGTTTCTTAAGTGTTCTAAAAATGTTTCCCTGTCATCACCTTTGCAAATGGTCCAACTCAAAATATTAAAATCAAAAAAATTGTTGATTCCTTTAGTTTCTTGTATAAATTCTGCGTGTAATATAAAACTTACTTTGAAAATTGTTAGCTGATTAATGGTGTCATCTATTAGTTTATTAAGAGATGGTTTAACCCTCTCAAAAAAAAGTTCAGGTGTTTCAAATTCAGGATTATTTGTTTCCTGTATTGATACTATTCTATAAGTTAATAACCTATTTCCAAACGCAGCTTCAATAAGTTCAACATTGGGATAGGAATGTTGAAATTTTAAACAGTTATTTTTATGGATATTACTTCTTAAATGTTGGGCGTAGTACCTTCTGGAAACGTTTCGTTTGCAGGTTTTGCACTCGACGATGTCACCAATATTAGATGATGGTTCAGCTCCGGTTCGAGAAGTTGATGGTTGTGGGGATGTAAGATCTTGTTGCGGTTCCATATCAGCTGCTGGAGTGTGCGAATCACATGGTTGAAAGGCTTCTTCTGATGTTCGCTTTCTTTTGATTCCACGTGTTACTGATCTACAAATGAAACAAATAATTAGGTAAATTATATAAATAAAGCGGTTTTTTTTTACAATTAGTAACGTAAAGCACCGTAATATACCTGATTTACTTGATTGACAAAGAGAACAATACGCTTCCATGGGGAATACACCATCTATCTCATCGTAATCCGAAATAAACGATTGAAAAACGGTTACGTGCCCACTGCAAGGGGTTATATATGGTTTAATATCGGGATCGCAAGCTAAATTTTGATCAAGTTTCCCACTTATAAACCACATTCTTAAATATTTATGGAAATTATTTAATAACACTGGCTTGCTAAACATTTTAATGTCCTCACTAGTAAGCACCATCATGATGGTGTGAAAAATATGATACATTTCGTTGAGAATTTTACTTATATCGGGATTCGCCTCCCCACTGCCAGTCAACATAAAAATTAATGAGTACTCACATATTTGGCAGCTGATTCTCGACTTCCGAACAATGTTCATAGAGTTCGTTATCGAAAAGGGACTTGTTAAGATCCGAGACATCTTCACAACGTTCATAAAGGTCTTCGTCGTAGATTGAGCTTTGGAGATCCATTTTGCAGCTTCGGGTGTTAAGGTAGATACGGTATGGTTTCTTTTGCGTTGTCTAACTATATATAGCCCCAGAAATCATTTGTTCGTTGGTGGGGAGAGAGTTTTTTGTGGGCGGAGTAAGAAATAATTTATGGCTTAGCGTCTATGAAATACTTTTTACAGTCATTTTTTGTTGCAATATGTTTCGTAATATTGTAGACCAATTCTTTTGTGTTAGAATAATAGTCATCGTCTTCTGTCTGCGTGTAGTATTTGATTCTAGTATCCGCGAATTTCCAGTGCTGATCGTTTGGGATACCACGCAACTTTTTTATATCGTAAACATCAATTTTAACGAGATGAGTGATCTTTGTAACATCATCTGCGCGAGAAGATATATAGTTGGTACCGCCATTTGTTGACTGGGCGACAGTAGATGAATATTCTGTAGTCTGTTTCTTTTTAGACTTATCGAAAAATACATCGATGTTGTTGGTTCGTTTCTGGGCTTGAATTTTAAGCGGTTTAACTTGGGCTTCATCGTCACTCAAATTACCGTAATAATAATTCTTCATGGTGTACTCAAGAGAATTCGCGTTTGATGTCTAAAACAATCAAAACAATATGTTAAATGCGTGATGCAAATGGAAACAGATAATGGTTATTTATGCATAGTCAGTTAATGTCGAGCTTACCTCCATTTTCAGCGGTAGTAAGACGTAGACACACAGTTCAAAAAAAATCTAAGGATAACTACTCGCACTGTTCTTTAATACACTTTTACCACTTGACAGACACGGTTTTTCAGACCAACTAATCTGAACGAATGCTGGTTCCATCGACTTGGGATCTGCTTTTATTGAGCAACACGCACACACGCACACATGTGGCGGATAAGACAAAAAATCTATTAATAAAACAGACACCTGTTCGTTGCATTACCCGACAGGTTCTAACAGGATTGTTACTGGAATACTGTGGAACGTGCATCAACCTGCTTAGCTTTAATGTTCTTTAGGTTTTTTAATGGCCAATAAAATACGAAAAGCATGACATGTCGTAATAAACAATGATACTTTATCGGTTTTCGAATATAATGCACACAATCACACACATGCCGCAGACAAGGCAATCTATTGCCTAGTTAAAAAACACACCTGTTTGTTTTATGTTACGACAGGGCCAACCTATTTTTTTTTGCTGTACTATCCAAAGAAATGGAACGAAGGTATGTGAACGTGCGCAGATATAAATATATTTTACATTAATACCCAATTGAATACAAAAACCGTGGCATTTTGATAATAATCAACGATACTTTATCGTTCTTCAAATATGCTGCACACGTACACACATGCCGCAAAAAAGATAATGAATCTGTTGCCTAGTTAAAAAACACACCTGTTCGTTTCATGATTCGACACGTTAAATCTATTATTTTTTACTGTACTATCTAAAGAAATGGAACAGAGACATGTGAACGTGAATAGCTTCAAATTTATTATTTGCTTTAATACCCAATAAAATACAAAACCCGTGACAATTTTGTAATAACCAATGCTATGTTATGGTTTCTACAAATATATTTTTTAATTCTCACGATCGTCTATCTAATGAATGACACTATAAATTTCGTAATATATTGCCATCCGCAGAATATTATTACGCTTGCGTGGGAAGAGCACAAAAAAACAGACGTTGCCCTTAATAAAATAAATCGATTTAAGGAAACGCGTATACCATATCAAAAAAGCAATCATATCCAAAAAAACAACAGTGGGACATGTGGACATATCTCCAACCCATCATCAACACAAGCAGCGGGCGGTCGACTATCACATGCTCGCTCATAAGAAAAAACACGCACGCAAAAACTGCCGCAGAGAATTTGTTAAGAGGGACATAAAAAACTGGAAAAAAAAATCGCCGCTTCGCGGCGTGCTTTACGTGCCGCAGAAACAGTAAATAACCAACTACTGAGAGGGCTATGCTGGGAGTTTCTCTGCGTGATCGCATCAGAAATGAGGCCATCCGTAGCAGAACCAAAGTAACCGATATAGCCTTTCGAATCGCTAAACTTAAGTGGCAGTGGGCGGGGCACATTGCACGTAGAACCGATGGCCGTTGGGGCCGAAAGGTTCTCGAGTGTCGACCACGGACCGGAAGGCGCAGCGTGGGTAGACCCCCCACAAGGTGGACTGATGACCTGGTAAAGGTCGCGGGAGTCCGCTGGATGCGTGTGGCGCAAGACCGGTCATTGTGGCACTCTTTGGGGGAGGCCTATGTCCAGCAGTGGACGTCTTTCGGCTGATATGATGATGATGATGAAGGCAATTAATGTACGTTAATTTATTATATTTATTACATCGGTTCGTTTATATTACGTTGTTGAGTGATCTAGCCGTGAGCCGGGCCGCCGGTCCCCGGCTGTACTTACTGATTCCGCGCCCGGCCCGGCCCGGGGGTGCTCGGGAATACTAAACAGGTGGTGGCTGCGGTGGAGCCTATGACGACCGCGGATTGAGCGGTAAACGACACCATACAATTCTACAAGGCGATAAGTCGTCCTCAGTAGATAATGGCCTCCAACCTTGTTGCACAAAATATCATTAGTAACCCATATAGGTATATTAACGTACCAAGCAAATAATTTTTTTAATAAAAAATAAAACCGACCTCAAAAAAACACTAAAAATTTAAAAATAGGTAATTGCCTAAACTTCTTATAGTTCAATATGAGACTTGACGCTTCTTATTGAAAAATGTAGACATATTGTAATTTTTGAAGTTGGTGCCATCCAAAGGAATTGCCTAAAGTTGACAAAATGGCAATGAAATGAAATGGAATGTAAAGCAGGGTTTGTTAAACTGTGTAGTGTATCCATCATGGAACCCTATGGGGTACGTGTAATGTACCTAAATCAGTGGTCCTCCAGAAACCTAATATCTATGAAAGCGGGTTAATATAAAAACGTACATACAGGATTTAGGAAAGGATCCGTGACTAGTAAAATATTAAGAAACCCTCTCTGGTAGAGAAACACTGAGAACAGACAGACAGGGCGACACCGCGTCACTTCAGATCGTAAAACACACTGGAACAGGTTGTAGTATAAGTACCTACTTATACGACACGACCCTGTGATATAATGTAATATATTGTATCGATTACATAAGTCATAATCATAATTATCAAGATAAATTGGTACACATAAATTCCGACGGCGATGATGGAGCGGAGCGGTACGCTGTGCGCGGCCGCCACGCCGAAGCAAAGTACCTAATTTGAAAAAGTATGTGAAGCCAGCTCTGAAGATACATAAATCTATTTGTGAATAGCGTAGAAAATGAACAAAGCTTGCTAAAAACTCCTCCTTTTCAAATGTAGGTAAGGTGCAGCGGGGCAACCTAGACTGCGGGAAATTAAAACTACTTAATCGAAATATTTTCCCTGTTTTACATCATCTAGATAATAGTGCCATGTTAGTGAAATTGTGTTAAATATGTAACAAAATTAAGCTTATGAAACTACTAGCGCCATCTGTTTAACCTATGTACTAACATGTGACAGTTATAAAATAAACACCACTGCAAACAACATGGCCACTACAAGAATCAATGTGAAAATTTTATTCATAAAAAGAAATCAACCACAGCTTTTAGTGCAGTATTTCTGGGAGGAAATTTTAGTCGATCGGACATATATATAGATTCTGGTGCAAGCGCGCATCTTACGGCGAATGAACATTGGTTGTCGAATATATCAACCGAACACGAAGTTAAGGAAATTGTCATCGCGGACAAATCTAAAGTTCTCGTGAAATGTTGTGGGGACCTCCAGATAACAACAGTCGTAAATGATTCGGAATTTGACATACCAGTGACCGGAGTTTTATGTGTGCCAGGTTTAGCTACGAACTTATTGTCAGTAAGTCAGCTAATGAGCAGAGGAAACAAAGTATCGTTTACTGATAACAAATGTTATATCTACAATCACATGGACGAGTTAGTAGCAACAGCGGACCTAGTAGAGGGAGTATACAAACTGAACACCAAGAACGTTCATTGTTTGTTGTCGTCGGTAACAGGGACTGTGTGGCATCGCCGCCTAGGACATTTGAACAACAGTGATCTTCAGAAAATGAAAGAAGGTGCTGTGACAGGAATGTCGTTCACTGAAAAGCTCCAGATAAGCAAATCGAGCTGTCAAGTGTGCTGTGAAGGAAAGCAAACTAGGTTACCATTCCCTCACAATGGTAACAGAAGTACAGGACTCCTGGACGTAGTGCACAGTGATATTTGTGGCGCAATGGAGACAAAATCCATAGGAGGCTCGAAATATTTCCTATTGTTTGTGGATGACTACAGCAGAATGACTTATGTCTACTTTCTTAAAACAAAAGATGAGACATTTGCTTGTTTTAAAGAATATAAGTCATTAGTGGAGAACCAAACAGGAAAGAAGATTAGAGCAATGAGGACAGACAACGGCCTTGAATTCTGCAGTAAGGAGTTCGAAAAGTATTTACAGAATGCAGGGATAATACATCAAAAAACAAATGCACATACACCCGAACAAAATGGCTTGTGCGAGAGACAGAATAGAACTATTATTGAAAAGGCCAGGTGCATGTTGTATGATGCAGGCCTTACTAAAAGATTTTGGGCAGAAGCTGTCAATACCGCAGTGTACCTTAGAAACAGATCCATCGCATCAGGGCTCAATGGCAGGACCCCCTTCGAGCTATGGACGGGAAATAAGCCAGATATTGGTCACCTACGCATATTTGGAAGTAAAGTTATGGTGCACATACCCAAAGCGAAACGGCTCAAACTAGACAAGAAGGCAAAACCATGTATATTAGTGGGTTACCCAGACAATGTTAAAGGGTACAGAATATATGACCCGCAGAGCAATCGAATATCAACAAGTAGGGATATTGTTGTTATAGATGAAGGCATAAAGAGTGACATGGTTGAGGTAGGTCTAAACGAGAGCTCAGTCGATTTTATAGTCGAGGACATTAAAGTTGAAGAATCAACAGAAACAGTGGGAGATCCGAATGAACCGATTGAACGAGCAGTGGCAGACATACAGGAACAATATAAGAATGAAGAGGACACTAAGTCGGAGCAACATGAGGTGCTAGAGGAGCAGTCTGGTTGCAGTTCAAGTGACGAGAATTTTTCTGATGCGCAGGTGGAAGCGGCAGCGGGGCCGTCGGACACAAAGCGTATTCGGAAGAGGCCTGATTGGTACGGTCTCAGCAGTCTATGTGCCGGCAGTGATAGTGTCAGTGTCAGTGATATTGTCCGTGACAGTGAACAAGTTAGTGAACTAACAGTGGAAGAAGCATTAAATGGACCCGAGAGTTTGCAGTGGAAGCAGGCTATGGCAGATGAACTTCAATCATTTGAAGACAATGATGCATGGGAGTTAATGCATGTTCCAGACCAAGGTACTGTTGTGTCATGTAAATGGGTTTTCAAAAAGAAATGGAATCCAGATAACAGTGTTCGATATAGAGCCAGGTTGGTTGCTAAGGGTTTTACCCAGAGGCCTGGCATAGACTTTGATGAAACTTTTAGTCCAGTATTGAGGCATTCAACATTGAGGTTAATGTTTGCTTTAGCTGTTAAATTAAATCTGGACATATGTCACTTAGATGTAAAAACGGCATTCCTAAATGGTTTTCTATCTGAATCTATATTCATGAAAAAGCCGGTTGGTTTAAAATGTAATGATGATAGGAAAGTTCTTAAGTTAAAAAGAGCCATATACGGCTTGAAGCAATCATCAAGAGCATGGTACCAAAGGGTTGATGACTTATTGAATAGTCTTGGATATAAAAAATCCCAGTTGGAACCATGTCTCTTTACAAAAAACCATGGCGAATTTAAAACTGTGATCTTATTGTATGTTGATGATTTCTTCATTTTTTCAAACTGTAATAGTGAAATGAATAAGTTAAAACAAGAACTATCATCAAAATTTAAAATTAAGGATCTTGGATCTCTTAAGCGATGTTTGGGTATGAATGTAAATCATGATAAGGAAAATGGTGTCATAACTATTGATCAACAAAATTATATTATTCAACTCATTCAAAAATTTAATGTAATAGATTAGCAAGTCAGCAGACACTCCAATTGAACAAAAATTAATTCTTAATAAAGGAAATAAATGTGAAAAGAGACTGCCTTATCAGCAATTGATAGGTAGCATGATGTACCTAGCAGTGCTGAGTAGGCCTGATATTGTATTTGCTGTAAATTATTTGAGCCAGTTTAACAATTGTTTCCAAGAAGAACACTGGGCATATGCAAAACGAGTTCTTAAATATTTAAAAAAAACGCAGAATTTTTGCTTTAAATATGTTAGGGATGGGAACACAAATTTGCAAGCTTATGTAGATTCAGACTGGGCCAGTAATCCTGTAGACAGGAGGTCATATACAGGGTTCTTCTTTGAATTATCTGGCTGTGCTGTCTCCTGGGAGACCAGAAAACAAACCACAGTGGCCTTGTCCAGCTCGGAGGCGGAGTACATGGGGTTGTCAGATTGCTGTAAAGAGGCTAAATATTTGAGAAACCTACAGTATGAGGTAACTAATCATATGTATACCATAGTCATATATAATGATAATCAATCCGCTCATAAATTAGCTGCCAACCCAATGTTCCATAAAAGATCAAAGCACATTGATGTGCGCTACCATTTTTGTAGAGAACATGTAGCAAATAATTTAGTTAGTATAAAGTACTTGCCATCATCTGATATGCCTGCAGACCTACTTACTAAAGGTTTAAATTCTGCAAAGCATTATAAATGTTTAAAATTGATGGGATTGTCACAATTGTAATATTTTAAGTTTTTTTTATTTAATTTCGTTAAGTGGGAGTGTTAAATATGTAACAAAATTAAGCTTATGAAACTACTAGCGCCATCTGTTTAACCTATGTACTAACATGTGACAGTTATAAAATAAAGTCAGTCGTTACCGATATTCCGTGTTTTACTACAAATTGTGAAAGGGCTTCTCCGCTATCCGGGCATAGATAGCACTCTAGTAAATGATGTACCTACTGCACGGAAGATATTTTACATTAGGTTTAATTTCCCGCAGTCTAGATTGCCCCGCTGCACCTTACATAATTACGCTTACGGTAGATGAAGGTTGTTTTTCAGTTAGGTATACCTAAATGGTATAATATTACAAGCACTAAACTGCACTGAGCAAAATGTACCTAGTTACAAATCTCGGGTCGGAGTCAAAATTATATCGTAGTTAGCACTATTAATTATTTCAGCGATCGACGTGATCGTAGCGAGAATCAAGCGTCCGCTCGTCCGCTCTGAGGCAACTTCCTGACTTAGGTACCTACATGCATGGGCGGCTTTGCGGCTAATAATATAGTACCTCTACCTACCTAAATACCTAATAAAGCTCGGAAGTGACCTGAGAATAATGTAATATAAGAGGGACCAGGATGCATTGATAAACAGTATATGTAAGGTTGGCAGGTCCACGGCGGAATGTCCGCGCTGCGCGGCGCGGGCGCGGGCGCGGGACAGATGCCGAGCGCGGAATGCGCGCGCGGCGTGGGAACGCCCGCGCGGCCGCGACGCCGCGTTTATTTGGGATTCTACCCGGAATATATGGCCAATGGGAGACAACTGTGTTAGCCCGGGAGAGGTCACCGCTTCCGCGAGGGTTCAGCCAGCGGAGCAGCTCGATAAAGATCAATCGAGTCTGCTCTTAGTTTACGGGTTAAGATTTAAACCAGACATTTCAAGCCATTTTAGAGGTTAACTTTCATCTCGATTTGATATATAGTGGTATAAGCTCTAAATAACATTTTTTTTTGCCTCTTCAATGTATCCACAATCCTGAACTGAAACTGAAGGCTGGAATGCGTAATAGTTAACTCATTGGTTGTTTTTGAGGTTAATTAATTATTTTATTATTTCCCGGTTTAAGTTTGCTATAAGTATAGGGCGATGGCGCCGATGGCACCAGTCATCGACACTTTAAGGGGGTCGTGTAGATACTTTCATCAATTATTAAACAAGTGTGTTTATAGGTACTTAGAACAATAATAATGGGATATACAACATTTTCGGATTCGAATCTGGGATCTCCAGCTTCGTAGGCAGGATCACTTCCAATTTCAATGTACCTACCGAAAACAAAAGCCGGGAGTGTTACAAGACGGTGCGGTGCATTAATAAGATATGAATTAAAACGGCATATTTTATAAAAATTGAATATAAAATTCTAATAGAAAGAAAGAAAATACGTTTATTTAACATCAACATCATAATTAGGTACATTAAAAAATACATATAATAAAATGTCAAGTCACGATTTCGCTTTAATTGACTGATTGATTTCATTCTGTTTCTAGTAGCCTTGGTGTTTTCTATTGTCTCGCAAGAGGTAAGGTAGAGTGGGTAGAGTATACCTACTCCTCGGGGATAAAGCTGTTTTTGTCTTGGGCGCGCTTAAACCCCTTACTGCACTCAGGACTCGGTCTTAATTCCATCGCTTCGCTCGGTAATTAACTCATCTCATAACACCCTCGTTCGGGAGTAAAATCTGGAGTTCTTCGTTACGTTCAGGATTCAATATAGCGTCCGTGACATAAAACAGTGCTTTATCCCCTTGGTGTACAATCGACTATTATTAGCCCTGCGAGTTTTTTTCTTTATGCGGCGAGTTACTGCGACTAAACCGCTCCGCTCTATTAACTCTGACACGGAGTCCGTAAAGTCCTGACAACTCTATTCATTATTAATTAATCTTAACGAGTGGATTTAATACGTGATATCTCATACAGAAAACTGTAATGAATCAATCCAACTGTCACAGAGACTCCAAGAAATAAAGAGAGACTCCCTCACTGCCTTTGAGGAAGTTGCAAGCCTTCTGTTAGCATCACCTCATTACGAAGTTGGGATATATATAAGTCTTAATAATTACTTAGACGCCAATAAGTCGAATAGGACTATAAACGAATAATTTCATAACAAAGTTGATTAGGACAAGTTCAGTAGCAGTTATTAGGCGTTAGCAAATTTATATCCGCATCTAACCTTTCGTTTCACTGTTGGGCATGTGGCCCTGGCCACCTATTTCGGTCTCTTTCCGTGGAAGAGAGGAACCTACACAGACTCCTATTTTCTATAAGGCTGACGATTGTTGCTCCTATGATGTTGACGGTTCTCTGGCAAACGTGTCGCCCCATAGCCACTTGAGCGCGTTAATTCTTTGGACAAGTTAGGTATGTCGGATTGCGTTCTTTATTTATTAGTTCGTAAATATATTAGCTTTTGATTGTACAAACAAGCTAACGGTCCGCCTGTGATGATAGCCGATCACCGTAGCCTATGGACGACTGCAACTGTAGGTATACAAGAGTCGAGTGCAATGTTGCCGGTCATTTATTGATCTGAGGATTCACTGTGTTACCAGCGAAAAACATTCGTAAGAGGGAGACCTTTCAATATTACCTACCTTTTGAATAGATGAGTAGATTTGATACCTACCTACCGAGCGTGAATCTCTCCGCAGCACGCTGAGCAAATTTGAACCTAACAATATAATTAATATTGCGCAAAAGATGAATGGGTAGTGCGGGGGCGGCGCCGGCGCGGCTCGCTGGCTGTAACGGTTTGTTTACACCCCCAGCCAGCCCCGGCCTCGGCGCATCCTGCGTTTTTGCGCGCGTCGCGTTTCAGTCGCGCCGCTAATCGCGCGACTGCCTAATGAGCCCGCTGAGCTGTCACACCGCGGGGACATCAAACTATTGCGACTAACGACCCGGAGTAATGGGATAATGTGACGGGACGTGATTTACAGTCGCCAACAACATGTGGCTTATTGGTTAGACAAGGGAAGTCCGATGGTGTAACCCTGTGGGATAACGTAGCGCAAGCTCCTCGGTATCTTGAGGCATTTTAAAGATTGGTTATGCAAGGTCCTGTAGGTCTAGTAGTACCTACATAGAGGTGTGCATAAACATACCATCATAGTCATCCACACATAATTGATTAAAATAATCATAACATAATCATCATTACGTAAGTACTATACTTATTTTCCATCACCGCTGGCAGTCATCTAGTATACCCATAGAAGTTCTCTTACTTATTGCTCATACAATAACTACCTCACACCACTCATTAAGCTTGTTGGGGAGTGAACAGGCCGCCTAATGAACAGTGTACGGGAGCCGCCTCCGTGTCCCCTATGATGGACGCCACGACTCCCGATGGACCCAGTAGTTGTACATAAGCTAGGTGTAATTTCCATTTTCGAACCCCGACACCTGCCGACGCCGGCGCGGCTAATGGCCGCGACCTAACGAGATGGGCTCATTAACGAACGGAGCGCCGGCCCACGTGCGGGCAGCATGCGGGGCAGCCACATCAAGGACGCCGCTGCCTACTGATTTCGTCCGACAAAAAAGTACCAGTGCGAAATTTGCGTTTGATTAATGAGCCGGGTGCATGAAACCTACAAAACAGTTATCATATTCACATGAAAAACTCTCGAAAAATGGCAATCAGTAAACCTTATCTCGTTGCAATGGGTCGGGTTCACGGTTCACGGATGGTCAGTTAACAGTTAATTGTATCGTCATTAGCTAGTCATGTATTTATATGTATACCCAACCGTGATAATCATACTTATCTTCAACACATTAAGTAGGTAAGTTAGTTTGGCTCTTTATCGATCTTTTTTTTAAATAACAATATGGCAATCAAATCAAAGAACGGTTAGACCATGGAGCGTTTCAACCGCCGCTTCCTGTGCGTTTCTAACGAATTCCAATAGGTATTAGGTACCATCTTATATTAGAATTTAAACGTTGAAGGAGCCAGCCAGTCTAAAGTAATTTTCATAGATTTGCATTTAATAGCTTGGTTCAAGTTGTATACTTAGTTCGATAAGAGATGCGGGATGGTGGCTATGCGCACAATTAACTAGGCGGCGACGCTGCGCGGACGCAGATAAGCACACCGCGAGATCGTATATCAGTGTCACCGCCAGGGCTGCCACTCGCGCCGCTGTACTATTAACCTCGTTAAACATTACTGCAACTACTGCAAGTCAGAGACAGAAATCCTGTGCAGGGACAGGCGTGTTCCTCTTGCCACTTTGGCTTAACTCAGCTCTAGCACAGCCTCAAGGTGTCGACACCCGATTATGATATGATCCCATCCATTGTTACCAGCACGATGATGCCATACAATACCTACCCATACGGCAAGCTAGATGGTGAAGCGGACATCCTGACTTCAGCAGCGCGCATTCGCGCGGAGGTTCTCGCGACTTCACCACCATAGTGGGGTTGGAGTGCGCGTGCAGCGTCTGTCGACTGGCCCCGTCGACCCGCAGGCATGCATGATGCCCCGCTAAAGTGGAACAGGCCGCTGGAGAGAACCAGATGCAAAAAAATGTGGTCAACAGTCTTCTGTAAGGTACCTACTTCCCTAAATAAATACTTCAAGTATGACTCCGGCAACCTGCAAGGCTATCACAGTTGCTGGCGGGGCTGCAGCGAGTCGCGCGGGTGGCAGCCCTGCGCAGAAGATGGCGCGATGATAGCGCGATTAACTCGTCGCTTTGTCGCGCAGCGCCCGCGCCGCGCCGCGCGACACAATCGCACCCGAATCTAAAATCACCTTTATTTTGCTTACGGCCCGTTTATTTATTTGTGCCAAGTTTAGGATCGTTTTCGAACCGATCCTTATCGAGTGAATTTCCGTGGATAGAGGCTATTTATCCCTGTCGAGCCCAAAACATACAACCGTAATTTAAAGTACACTAAGTACATTCACATGTGAAAAGGTTTAAATAAAATGCATAGTTAACAAAACTACCACTTAGTATACAGACTGTGTCTCATGAAGCGAGCATTTTCCGTGGATCAACCTTATCCCTTGAACCATATGGCCTTTTACCGTGGAAAAAAATGGTTAGGAATTTTTAAACACAAATTTAGATAGTATAGAACATCTGTCCAATTATTCACTGTTTATGGGGATGTAATCAAAGCGAAATATAATCAAAACTATAACAAGTATCATAGGTCAAGACTAGAAAAACAAATACTTAAATAACGTAAGTACTTACGAGTTTTGCTCGGCTATTTTTTGCGTTTTCTCCTCGGAATGAGACGGGTAGATACGCCGTACGCTTGTTTGCCACCGTCGTAGTATAAAATATGGACCTTGTCCCAAACTAACCAAAGCTATGCACTTTCTATGGGTACTAGGCGACGATGTCATGCTCATCAGTCATCACACAAATAAATGCCCTGATCGGGATTCGCACCCGGGACCTCCAGCTTCGTAGGCAGGGTCACTACCACCTAGCCTAGGAGGCTATGCAGCGGTCGTCAACCCGAGGTCGTCAGGGGTTTCCTGTGCATATACCTAACATGAAACAGACAATATGGGGACTGGGGGCACGTTACACCTGTGCTGTGCGTTACACTTTCTAAGTGGATGCCGCCCCGGCCCCGGGGCGCCGCACGCAAATGAGGGCGCTCGTAGCGCGGCGTAGCGGCGCCGCGCGCGCGTAGCACCGACCTAGCGACTAACAAAAGTAAATGGATGATGGCTGAAATAGGTAGGTTAACCTAACCTAACCTAGGTTAGGTTAGGTTAACCTACCTACGTTAGGCTATATATCTATTTCAGCTATCATCCATTTAGGTATTAGGTTGTGTTTCCGGTTGTATACTAAAGAAAAATTGGGAGTCTGAAACAACGGAATTTTGATGACGTCATGACATCATATTGTTATCAACTTGTAGTGCACATTTATTATTATTTTTATTTAACAATAAGCATACATAAATCCACAACAGGTTTCGTCAGCTTCCTACTCAATTAAAATGAAACAGATCACACTCCACTCCGATACGTAACTCAACGGGATAAAACATGAAAAAGATACTGGCGGCAGTACTCCGCTGAATGGCCAGGGAAAGTTGGACTAGGTAAGAACCAGAACGAGCGAGGGTCGCAGCCCCTATCCCCAGAGCGCCACCCTATGTCCTTAATAAAATTCCACTACTAAGTAGAAATATTAGATCATTGAAGTAGAAGTAGAGTTTGGATTTTTCGTCACCCAGACATAATTTAAATACTTACCTTAGACAAATTTCAAAACAATAGCTCAATAGTAGTTCCTGAGTTTACAGTTATGACAGACGGACAGACAAAGTGGTTTAAACTGTTTAAAGCTCCTTTTTTGCATGTGGAACCGTATCAAAAATACCTAATGAAATGACAACAGTCGATAGTCCGTATCCGTTTATTACTCGTATTTTTGCGTTAAGGTCAAAAAATGTAATTATTATAGAGCTACACTAACAATGTAAGCTCTAACTATATAATAGGTAGGTACCTACAGTTAATGAGGCATCGATCTTGTCTTGCGGCTCCGCGCGAGGCACATCACATCCCACGCATCAGTTACATACGCGATCAGCTTTTTACCCTAGCTAGTTACTTTTTTACGTTTTCTCAATCCCAAGAACTGTAATATAAGACTATGTTTTATGTCTAGGAACCGCTCGCACGGATTAATATCGACGATGCCATTAGGGGAACAATGGGCTCTTTATCTCTGTAATAGTGTATGAGTATCGGACAATACCGGTGTATATTATACTCTCGGCATTCAGCGGCCGAAGGCGGGAGGCGGGGCCCGAGTGCACACTGCAGCCGCAGCAGCCTGCAGGCGGCCGAGATTGCAGTGCGCGCCGGCCCCGCCCCCTGCCGCTGCACTACACTCTCAATACTAAGTACTGAAACAAAAAACCTACACCTAATATTGTTGTGTATAATTGTTCATGGAAAATTTACTTCCCTCTTGATTCTTTCAATTACACCGGCAGAATCTCAAGAATGGCGGTAATAAAACGGGCCCTCACGGTAAATCAAATTGTCACAAGCAATTTGGCGGCGCCCCCCGCACTTCATTTCGCGAATAAATTCATCACGCGGGAGGCTGTCTGCGGGGAGGCTGCGGTACTCGCAGGGCGGAGGGTGCGCGCGTGTGGGGTGGGAGCAGGAGCCATGCGGGGACAGTTCACGAGCGGGGAGGG
Organism: Cenopis cana; assembly: GCA_951800055.1. Taxonomy (NCBI): domain Eukaryota; kingdom Metazoa; phylum Arthropoda; class Insecta; order Lepidoptera; family Tortricidae; genus Cenopis; species Cenopis cana. Next base: position 193,367 of record OX637479.1, on the reverse strand, counting down.
AGGCTTGCTCGCGCTTCGAACATGTCACACATCGCATATTACATGTTACGCTGCATGCCGACCTAGATCATGCGGCCAAATATGCGGATTGTACATCGACCAAATATTTAGGTACCTACATCTATATTCTACCTTGTTATTTCATTGCTTTATCTTTGAAAAGAAATGAATAGAAATTAAATTATCCATCCTAATATTATTCAGGATGTTCTTCACATTGTTGGACTGAACGAAACCAGCGAGGAGGTGGGGCTATATGCTACTTAATTAGCCCCATCGGGCCTGGGGTAACCATGGGGGTTAATAAGGGATTTTTTTCTATAATTTATAAAATAGGTACCTATAATTCCCAAATCCATCCTTATCAAAATATGGATAAAACCATCAAAATATTTAATTGTTCTTGTCTTGCGTGTTGTTATAATGTGTTAAAATTTACATTTTGGTGTAGATTATTGTAAAAAAATACAATCGTTTATTAAAGTTTGTGAAAGAAGTAAAAAAATGCCTACCTAACATCCCCTTAGAACTGTATTATTGAAATTGAACTGAAAGGGATCGAGAAATTCTAATCCTATCAAAACATTAATGTGAAATGAGAGCCAAGTTCAATATTGAGAATATGCGTCGTTATTGACTTCGCCAACAAAAGAATTGATATCTAACTATATGGGTGCTAAGTTTTGCCTAGAAAATCCGGAAACTTGGGATGTAATTGAAGGTCAAGATTTTGACTTGGCTGGTTTTTGGACTCCGGCTAGTGATGGCCAAGGAGAGAGTTACCTACGGTCGAGGTCTTATTCTAGTGCAGGCCAATGACTTGGCCCCTCACAGACCAATTCGTATTGGCTCGTAAAAGCGTATACCTACAGAGTTAACACGGTTGCACTATTTCTGTTTATAGTACCTTAATATGTAACTGTAATGTCTGTAATAGTGCTAAGCAAGGATAAACAATATATGTATATATATGTATGTAGAAAAGTACTCTGTGCGTAAAAACCTGGACGAGAACTGTCATTTTGCGAGCGATGTTCGCCTTTTATACGCTTGCCTGCATTCGCTCCAGAATTTCTAATTCTAAGTTTACAATTTCAAAATGATACAATACCACCTATTTTAGTTATAATAAACAAATTCCGATCTCGGCCTAAACTAAAATGCGTTTAAAAATTTACGTTGCTAATAATTTGGATTTTTTAATAGTTATGATCCAAATTTTTCTGCAGAAGTTAAGTTAAATCAGATAAGGTAAGTATTAATTAATTAAGAAGGCGTATATTTTAGTGCGTTCCGTACACCTGGGCAACTTGGGAAATGTTAAAATTTTCGTACTTAGTTGAAATAACGTTTGTCGTTACAGCGCGAAATAAAGAGAAATATTAAAGGATATTAATCGAGCTACGGCGTATTCGGCTAATGAGGGCCAGCAGACGCTTGTGCGGACGCGGACACATGCTACAGTACCTACTTATGCCCTTTTGCAACGATATGTTACATTTATATGTATTTAATAACTCGATGTAAGTACTTGCTAATTTTCTAAGGCAAACTACGAAGTTGTGGGTGAAAGCTAATACATAGTTCAAAATAAAAGTAATTTAATTTGCGACACGAAAAGCGACATTACGCAAAGTACTTGCAGTACGGGTCAACTATTAAAGTATAGTTAGGTATTTTAGGTAGCTATTTGTAGAAGCGGTGGGGTGTTGTTCTGGATTGTCCCTTGCGTACACAAGCGTGCATAAACATTTTAAACTGAAATCCGTCCGAACATTTGTCCCAACGTCGGCTCGGGCTTATAAAACCAAATTCTTTAAAAGCAATTGGAGACAGCATTAGCCGGTGTTTACCAGAAATAGATTTTGTATTTGTGTAGCAATTAATCTAGCTGGTAGCTGGAGTTAAGTGGCTTAGCGCCGCGGGCGGGGCGGGGAGCGGAGGGTTGTTTGGAGAGGAGTTAGCAGCTCCGCGGGATGTTTGTTGTGTCAACTGCGCTGCGCGTCGTCGCCTGCGCACCGCCGCCGTCACGTCACCTGGTCACGCAGGGTTGCACATATCTTGGAACGGTCCTGAAAATATCTAAGACTGAGATATTTAAGAGTAAATATTGAAAATGTTCAACGCATAATGAAAAAATACTTACGAGAAACCATTTATTACATACCTACATGGTCGCATGGTCGCATGGTCGTCGTTGGTGGTGGTGATGACGATGATGATGACATGGTCGTTAGCGAAGTTACACTAGGAACCATTTAATTTCTTACACAAGTTGCTTACCTACATATCTAATTATGTTTAAGTTCTAGTTACAAGTAGTTCCTTAAAGTGTGGTATGACTGTTTCACGCAGCCAGAAACAATTACTTTACTTTCTTACCGTGGAATAGTTTCGTTTTACCTAAAAAATTGGCGCAAACGCAACTAGTTGAAGTAAAAGTACACCAACAGAAAGTTGCGTATAATTCACGTTTAGCGCAGTTTTCGAGCTTGGAAGCGTCGTACAGTCGGCTAGTTTCGTCACGGTGGAGTGGCAGCCCTGGTGACCCGCTAATCCGGCCGGGGCGCGCGGGCGCACGCGGGCTAAGCCGGCTCTCGCGCGGCCGTCAGTGCGGCTTAGCGGGCCAGGGGTTACGCCTCGGCTTTAACACCACATATGTTACATCTGTCACACATGCACATGATATTCTTAATAGCCAGTGAGTAGATAACAGTGGCGATGTTCCTTTTCACATGGAAAAAGCCTTTGACCGGGTCTGACACGCAGGCCTGGTCCACAAGATTTTTACAACTCCAACACCACGAAAAGTCGTCCACGCGATTGTCGCCTTTCTTGAGGGACGCACCTTCCTAGTGGCAGTGGAAGATGCCGCGTCCACGAGAAGGCCCGCAACCGCTGGAGTACGGCAAGGGAGCTGCTTGTCGCCCGTGTTGTACGCGCGCTACACAGACGACATCCCAGTGTACGAGGGGTCTACACTCGCCGCCGGCGATGCACCATATACCGCTACATCTATCAAGCTGCCGCACGCTGCAGCAAAGATCCAGCGCACACTGGATGCTCTCGCAACGTGGCTGGAAAATTGGAGGCTCAGGGTGAAAGTAGCAAAGACCCAGGCCATCACCCTGAGCACCATATGGAACATCCCAACAGAGCTGACACTCAGGGGCCAACGCATCACCTGGCAGTCGACGGTGAAACAACTGGGCGTCTTCATCGACCGCCTCCTAAACATGACGGCCACGTGAATAACGTAATCACGCAAATGCGTGCAGCAAGAACACTGCTACAACCAGTGATGAAATCCCAGATCTCCCTGAAAACCAAGATTGGTACTTATAAATCTTACATCTGACCCAGGCTGACATTTGCATCCCCCGCGTGTAACGCGCTGGTGGGAGAGTGCAATAGGAGACGACTACGCGCGCAACAGTCGCTCTCGCTTGCGCCTGTCACCGGCGTCCACTACTTCGTGAGCAACGCAGTGCTGCACCGTGACCTGAAAATAGAGCATCTGGACGATTTCATCATCAGACTGGCCAACGGGATGTTCGAGCGTGCGGACGGATCCCGGCATTCCCGGCTGACGCACCTCCAGGACATCGCCCCCTACCAGACCAGACCGTCCGACAAACGGGCTCCGCGAGATCTGATCCGCGAAGTCCGCAAACTCTAGAAACAAAGGGTTACCTATGTGTATAAGAAATACATGCGCTGAAACATATTCGCTTAAAAATGCTTACTACTAAATTAAAACTTAGACGACCACCGATACATCTACATAATTATAATAACTGCATGTAGCTGTAGCTCATTATGCATTACGAAGATGCGTCGATGTTATGCTATGTAGGTAATATGGAAAATCAAGTATAAAAACTTGAAGAATTGCAACTAATTAGTCAAAAGATTCATGTGTCCAAATAATAAGGTAGGCATCTGCTTAGTAAGTTAATTAATGTTATTTTTATTCTTTTGTGAATGTACCTAATTCATTATGTAAATTGTCGTGTACGAGTATGCTATAAGTAGTTTTTCAAATACGTTCGCTGCGCTTATGACTTTGGTGCCCTTATGCATACAACTTAAAACAAACTTCTGCTAAATGTGTTTTGTCCCTTTCTCACAAACGTTAATTTCAAAGTGACAGACAATCTAATAAAACATGTTTGATGAACTATTATTCTGAACAAGGGGGTTGCGTAACCTCTCTGAAATTCTTCTGAGATAGCTTGGTATAGCTGCATTTCCTTTTTAGAGGAAACGTTGGTGAAGATTGGATGCAAATTATTGAATTTAGAAATCATTTAGGTAATTGTCAAATTCTGCTCGCAACACTTTCGGAAGCTGTTACGAAAGTGTTGCGAGTGTCACAATCAACTGCAAGTACCTAAGTAGGTACCTACTTAAGAACGAACTATTTTGATAAGAACAATAACTGCTACTGCGCATGGCTACAAATATTCGACTAGCCTACAATCGCGACTCGTGGCATCACGGATCTAGAAACAAAAACCATAGGTCCCTGTGTCCATTTCAAATATGATTGTACGACCACGGTAACATCAGTCGCCTCTTTTGCCATAATCTACTTTGGTTGGAACATGATTCCCAAGGCATGTTTCACTGAAAAAACGTCTGGGTTAAAAATAACAAAAATACTGTCAAAAATAACCCACCGAGTTTGTCAATATAGCACCTGCAAACTTTGTAGCTAAAATTAAATAAGTCAACTTTGTTGTTCTCACTTATCAAATAGTAACCGATACACTTGGTTAAAAATTGTTAAAGTTAAATTGGCTGCAATTAGCCAATTTTTACTTTGTAATCAGAGAAAACTAACCCAGTTATTTAGTATTTTTAAACGATTTATTCGGTAACTACATGTTTAAAATTAAATAATGCAGTTGTCAGCTAATACCAGAAGGTTGCGTGTTCAAATCACGTCGGGGTCACCAATGTAGAAGAGAAATGTGCTCCTATATAGGAATAATATACAGTGTTAATATATACATGAAAGGGATATCTACAAACAATATACATATATACAATAGATAGGAGACACAGGAAGAAACGACAATAGAGAGATCTCTCAGTAGTGGCATCTGTACGGAACAAGAAAAGGGAAAATACGGCGTTTAATGAACAAAAGATTTCCTTTGGCAGGATTGATATCTATAGTCTAAAGATGCATTTACGAAGTAGAGCCCCCCGGATTTTTCACGTGGTAAGAAATGGGGGGGGTCCAAACATAGCAGCCGACCTGTACATTTCAAACTAAGCTGACTCCTTTCTTATATCTACTAAGGCAAGTTTGGTATCGTTTTCGTATAAAAGGAATACACCGACATCATTTCTGATCGTACATTTTACTATTTTGGAACAATTTTCTGACTAAAATCGCAAATTTATACATTTTTAATTTTTACTTTTTGATTCAGCGCTCTGATATTGGATGTAAAAAGTTGATTTAAATAATGAAATAAATACTATAAGAAAGCACGTTTTATGCAGATTCTAAATATATACATATCAATATAGCTCTGCCTACAAAATTATGACAGAAAAAAATATCATGGGTCGCAAGACGGCTGCGCGGGCGGATCGGTAAGTACCGAAATACGTTACTAGCTACTGGGTACAGTCACCGAATTGAAATGTTTTCCACTTTTAAGAGTAAAAATAACTAATAGAGAATCTTACCTGACTATACCGACGTGTCTGACTAATAACAATGATAGTTCCTCTAAGTTATTTTCAGGTTTTAAAACGATGACTGTGATAAAAATTACACTGTAATATTTTATGGATTTTAGTTTCAGTATGCATGCGCTTAGGGCAGCCTATCAAGCAGGTCACTTGTGGGGACAAACTTTAAATGACACACAATATATACCCTCCCTAACAGACGAGTGGATAAAAGGAGGAACAGTGGCAGCCCGTATGGACAATCCAACACAGAATCTGGAATGCGGCACGAGAACTTAGCTGCAAGAACAGCTGCAGAGGCCACTGTCCTTGAAAGCGAGAATGAATGCCATGCACGCTGCTTCAAGACCTGTGGGTAGTCGCAAATTATGCGATTACTGATGGTTTTAAATGTGTGTCCAGTGTGAACCAGGGGTTTCAGCAAAGATGACGTCGAGGAGGCCGAAGAAGGAGAGTACAACATCTTTATCAGTTTATACCACGTTTATACTGGTCCTGGGTTTAAAAAATCATAACTAACTTCAAAAAAGATGAGGTCCTGTGTTCGACTGTCAATATTTTTTAGATATGTTCACAAATATCTTTGCTAGTTTAAGACCGATTTCGCGTTTTTTTTTTGGTTTGGAAGGGGCTGCCTCAATGATGTTTTCTTTTAAATTTGGTCAAGATCTGATAATGGGATCCATGAGAAAATGGACACTCTTCAATTTACAAAGGTGTCTCCGCGGTATATGAATGCTAATTATTACTTACAAGGTAGACCAATATATATTTTTTTATTATTAATAATAAGGCTGTACTTTTAGGGTGATCCAATATTATTTTGGACAGGATCCGTTAATGTTAGTTGGCATTTTTTTTAAATTTAGCCGTTATCCATATAATTCATGGAGTTCGAATTTGTACTATCGTTTGTAGGGGCCTATCTTTAGAAGTAATCAAACGATTTTAAAAATTCTTTCTGTAATAGAAACCTACATTGGTCCTTAATAATATAAGCTAAGACTTTTTGTAAATCGTTAACTCGTACGAAACAGGGCGGCTCTCTAAAATTTGATAAATTTTTACGTGAAATTTTAGGGCGAAATTGATATATTTCATTGTTTTTTTAATATTTTAAGACATGAATTGACATGAAATATGTTTTTATTGAGTTAATAAACCCACCACTACCATTCCGAGATCACAAACTATGTTTTTTAATTAATTTGATTTTTTGTTCTATCTTTTAATTTTAAATTTTTTTAATACTTCCACAGTAGGTATATTTTTGAAATATATATTTTCAAATATGATATTAACAGGGTTTTCTGAAGACCTATTTTTTTTTCAAAATGTGCAGGTGTTTTTTAAAGTTATGGCCATTTTTCTGTTTTCAGTATGAATGAAAAATTACCTATTTTTTGTTAATTTTCGAAAATGTTGTATAGAATGGTACAAAAATAATTCCAGAAATGAATTTAGCATCCTTGATTTACTCGAAATTGACACCCAACTTGACCCAGTAGCTTAACTGGCGCAGATATCAAGATTAACCTGGACTCACCCCCCCCTCAAAAATTTGACATAAAAAATTTCGAGGGCTCTACTTCGAAAATCCATCTCTGGGTCCTAAAGGACCTACCCTGATACAGGAAATCTTTTGTTCATGAAATGCCGTATAAGTCCTCTTACCGAGGCCACTACAGGGACCGAAGTCCAATGAGAGTTGGTTGGAAGTTCTATATACGCAACTGACTTAAGAAACTTCGATAGCGCGATGCAGAACATGTCAGATTTGACCGTTGCCTAGGAAGGATTATATTTACTAAAGCAACTTGTTTGTTTCTTAGTGATTCACGCAGTTATTTGCAACAAAACAACATATCTAATATTAAGCAAGTCGTGCAAGGTCTGTCATTAAATAATGCACTAGTTAAACAATGACAGTGTAAAATTCGTTATTTCTAACTGAGTCGGGTAAAGATTATCTTTACCGAGATCTTCATTCGGAAATTAATAAGTGTTTTGTTACAATAACCAAAAACGTTTAACAGAATTTGCTTGTTTATCATTTACTAAGCATTTTTTCGCATTTTAATTAAATCTTGGTTGTATGTAACTAACTATTTTTTAACCGAGCCAAATTGGTACTTTGCTAGCGTTTCGTTTTTTCAGTGTTGATATATTTTTTGAGATAAAGAGTTTTTGGCGAACCGAACTAGACTTCTTACCTATGTCTAATTTATTAGAGCAGCTTTTAAGCTGTTGCTATTTTATCAAGCTCGTTCTCGTCTCCGATTAATATTCTCCTAGCTGTTTCTAAGAAACAATAAAGTTTTTCAATAAGTTTAAAAATTAATCTTATCTAAAAGTGCTTGAGTTTACGGCGTTGTAACTGCTCGGGTTTACGGCCGCAGCGATATCGACAAGTATGTGGGTTACAAGCCTCGGCGGGCAGACAGCGCGCCGTATGGTAATTACTTCGCTTTATATTCATACGACACAAAATCATAAAATTTAATTGGCTATAAGTAATATTTAATGCCCTAAATGGGCGCTGGGGAATTCTCCCGAGGTCGACCTCGTGAAATACGGCGGGCAGTCGTTCGCGCAGGAATGGGGCGACGCTTTACTGCGCTCGCTGAAGCATGCGCCGAAGCCGAACCTAACTTATCCGTGGACGTTGTCGATTGTCGGTAATCATTAGCTATTTGTGTTTCCCCACGGACTGTCTAACTGCCGTCTTGGGATCTACAATCGCGACAAAACTCGATTTTATTACGCCATATCTGCGAACATAAAAACGTGTATTACTCGTTTTTATATTAGCCTCGTTAGTGGTCAAAATTTATTGAATGTACTGCACTGTTAAGGGAAAAGTGATGGCAAATGCAATAACATCAATGTTAAAATTAAAACTTCAACGGACTAAGGTATAGGTGTTATCTGGAATGCCAATAATCGAAATAATGGCAATAAGACGAGTGCACACTGAAATAATGGCAATAAGACGAGTGCCGCTAACGCGATAAATCAGGGGCCATTGACGAAGCGCTAATAATACCCCGGCAGCTACCAGCAGCGCACGCAGAGCCCGCTGCGCGCGCGGCGCGGCGGCGCAGTGCCGACTTGCATTACAGTAGGTACAATACTCATCTCATACATACTATACAGGGTGGATTTTATTTTTGGGTCAGTGAGGGTAGCTACCAGATCCCGTGCTGCTACGTGAAAATGGTTTTAGAAGACCTTACTTTGATTTTGAATTAATGAAAAATGGCGTTTTCAGATTTTGGAAAAAACATACAGGGTGCGAGAAAAAGGTCATTTTTGACAACCTTTTTTTTTGATGCCAATCGATCCCATTCCTATTACGGATCAAAAGATTGCATGGGACCAAAAAAAAATTCCGACTAGAAAAGCCACAAATCAAGGAAAACTTTTCCCATACAATTTGTATGAAAATGAAAACTTTTATTTTTCACATGCTATTTTTTTATGCCAATCGATTCCATTGCTATCCAGTATTAATAGTTTCCAAGGGGTCAACTTCCGGTAATGTACTAAAAAGCCAAAAATTAAAGAAAACTTTTCCCATACATTTACTATGGTGAAAAAATAAATTTTTATTCACATTTTTCTATCTTGCTTATCAGTCTTGCTACCTTTAAGGAACATGATATTGTATGAAAACATAACATTAAAAGCATTCAAAATGTCAAAAAATAGGAATTTTGAATTTCACTATTTCTCCATAGTCCATAGTAAATGTATGGGAAAAGTTTTCCTCGATTTGTGGCTTTTCTAGCCGGAAATTTTTTTTGGTCCCATACAAGCTTTTGATCCTGAATAGGAACACGATCGATTGGCATCAAAAAAAAGTTTGTCAAAAGTGGCCTTTTTCTTGCATCCTGTATGTTTTTACAAAAATTTGAAAACGCCAAAAAAATATTAATGAAAAATCATTAATTTAAAATCAAAGGAAGGTCTTCTAAGACAATTTTCACGTAGCAGCACGGGATCTGGTAGCTGCCCTCACTGACCCAAAACGAAAATCCACCCTGTATTACAACACGACATTTACATGACTTTAATTAAATTAAATTTACATCCTTATTACGCTGACTCGGTGAACCAAAGAAAGTGTGGTAAATGTTGTAATGAAAACATGCCAACCACCTCCATGAAGAGAATTTCACGTAGGTTCTCAACAGAATAGAAAACTTATGATGGTCCTTTTGTGAAGGTTTGACGTAATAGTCGTTGCTTGAGTTTACCAAAGATTAATTTCTTTGAAAACTTCAGGCTTAGTGGCTCGTACCTAGCCGGCAGCGGGAAACGCACAAGCCGGACGAACTCATGTAGAATTAACATAATGGTTAGGTAGTTGTCGGTCAAGCCATCAGAAGATCGTTGCACGGATTGTTTCCAATTACAAGAGCGGAACTAACACACATTTATTTAAATGTTTCTAATCGGGGTACCGTCAGCTCGCGCCCCAAATCCTCGCGTTGTCTTCCCCGGACTAATGCGTCCATAAAGCCGCGAGGTGTCGGAGAGTGTTGTCCGCAAATAGCGGCCATAAATCCAGGGAACAATCGGCGCACGTGCGCGCGCGCATCTGCCGCAGCAATGTCGCGCTAAACAACTATATGAAATATTAACAGAGTGGAACCAATTCAACGATTTACTTATCATAAATTTTAAGTTGTTACCCAATTGTTAACTCCTTAATTTTTAAGCTACATATTTCCAATGGTGGTAAATACTGCTTTTACTGCCCGAAATAAGTACCCAAAGATGAATTTATTGCAGTTGAGGCGGTTGCACGTTAGTCAGTGATGGGTGGGGCTGGGGAAGTTGAACACACTTGTATGTCGGCGACATCTGCGGACACATTAATTGTTTAACTAACCAGTCGATAAGGACTTTTTAAATAATGAATGTATTGTTTTGTAATGTATTGTATTTAATAAACAAATCTAGACTAAGTTAGAATAAGAAACCCTTTGTAATTTTGTATGACGTAAGGTAGATTATAGTTGAACTTTTTTTTAATCCCAACATCTTGTATAGGTACCTATGTTTCACAAATAAAACATTCTGATTCTGATTCGATGGGACAAACTCACCAAGTATGTCGATGTTTATACCTCGTAAGAGTCGTAAGTATCGTAATGTCCAGTCTCAAAACAATCATAAGTTGGCAAGGCCAGCATTCTGGTCCGCGCGTCTGATCTGACGAATCCGCGAAGGATCGCCCTAAAATTATATTTTGTGACTAGGTTTATAGTGTACTTATTTGCCACCGTCGGTGTATAAAAAAACTAAATCGAACTCAATCGTATATAGGTATAATTCAATAAGATTTCTGGATAAGATATATTATTCACAAATACACTCGCTTCGGTCCAAGGATGCTGCAGCTGTAGGTATTCAACGTATAAGATAAATTGTGGATTAAAACATAAAGGCATTCTTGCTTTGAACATACGTACAATACATATAAGTATGTATGTCTGTAGTTTGGATATATGTATTTATTTACGACATAACAACAGGATGATGACTTTGTTCGTTGCACCGTCACGTCACGTAGATATAAATAATCAAGTCGTTACACTGTCAAACGTGAAACTATAAAGTAGTCGTTGTAGGACTATCAAAGTTAGAAGACGTAATCTATATCTATTGTCCAAAGATAGTACAAAGCGGCGGTGATTATTAATGGCGTCCATTAGAGAGTGATACAGGCGCTGGGCTGCTTTATGGCCCGCTAATTCGAGGATGCTGCGGCAGACGGCCGCTCGTGAATCATCCACACGCAACGTAGCTCACTAGGGTTAACAATCTTAACATTTATGTAATGCACTTCTTTTCAATGCATTGTGCTAGGTGGGTATGTATATGTAGGTACCATGACGGTGGTAGTAGGTAATCAATAAGTTTGCGGTCCCTGATGGTGAAGTAAGATTTCGGAATTACGAGTTGAGTTAGAGAGCATCAATGACCGACAAAATTCAAACATTTATTCTGCAAATAGGCCACAAGGGCACTTTAAGGCGATATATCGATTGAAAGAGACACCCTTTGTTTTTCGCTCACGACAAAACGGGATGCAACCCTCTCCGAGAATAGCTTTTTAGACAAATCTCGTTAAATATCTGACTGTGTGCAGGTTTATTAAATTTCCTCTTGTCAGTACCTCTAGATGAGGTAAAATACCATCATATTAACTTAATCGTGTCTTTTAATAATGCGTTGTTTTAGTAGGCTGAGGAAAAAAAGGAAAATATAGACTCAACTTTGGATTTATTTTCTATCGAGAAAATTTTAAGCAATCATGTTTCGCTATTGGCAGTACTACAATCATATAGTCAAGAATCATATATCTGAAAATCAGCCGCTACTGTTTGCTAGTCTGGGCAGGACAGAGTTCTCCAGTCTCCAAATTTCTCAGTGTAGCGCCGCGCCCTCGGCAGCTCCGGCGATTTTACGTACTCACCACCAGAAACAACTACTACTATACGTACAACACAAACTTGGACAAAGCGGTACTAATGAAAGATACGAATGGCATACAACGGGGGCGGATGGTGCGCGGGCCATGGAAAAGCGTATATAATTTTACAATTGTATAAGTATGTTTCGATATAAATACCTAATTATGCGACAGGAGACGCCTTAGTACTTAAAATAAAGTATCAAGCAAGTAGTGGATTTGTAAATAGGACTGAGAGTACCTACCTAAGTATATAGGAAAGTTTAATTTTACGCCTCTAACGGATCGAATTAGAATAACGGCACCGGCATTGTACACTCGGCTCGCGGGACAACATTTATATTCGCTTTAATTAATCATCAAAAAATACCCAATTATAATGACTACTTTGGCATCGCCGACACGAGAGTTTATTTTCTTCTTATGCCGTGCAGGCGGCGAAGTAATCGTGTCATATAAAAGAGGTTTATGCCAAAAGGAATTTAAATATAGCGCCATTACTTACGCGCAATGTAATTTTTTTTAAATACTGTAAATGTTTACAAGTTCGTTGTATTTTTTTTTCACGCGTGCTTTAGCTAGCAGTAAGTTATTTTGGCTTTGCAAAGTATAATGCAAGAAATTCCCGTATGAAAAGTGTTCTAAGGGGGCGGTATTTTCCTGAAAGGAAACTTGAACTACGGTAAAATTGTGAAAGGTAGAAATTATCCATGCTTAGATCTTTCGAGAATTTTCTACAATTTGTCAAATTGTTATATATTAAGTAACACCTTGGCCATTCATTAGCATTTCCGGGATATCGTTGAAACGACTTACTAAATGTGTCTGGTCCTGTCTGGTAGGTAGCCCTGCAGCAAGCCGGCGCGGGCGCAGCAGCGCGAGCAACGCGACGCAAGACGCATGGGACAAGGTCGCCCCGCCGCGAATAGCCAGCGTTTTGTTCACCTCTTTGCGGTTTGATGTTTCTATCAAAACAAGCTGTTCACCAGAGCTTTAATATGCAGTAATACGTTATTATGCCGCTTGTCTCATGCATAAGACTTCTACTTGCTTGCTTGCTTGAAAACGAGTAAAATTATACTATAGGTACGAGAGTACCTACTACTACTGCCTTAAGGTGGTAAGTAACTGTCACGGCGTTGATTATCATTGTTTTCTTTCAAGTAGGTACGTACTTAAGGCGAGGTTCCTCCATTGCAAATGTCGCGCTCTAACACGCGTGAGTTTGCAATTGACCATCCCGGTCTCTACGGAACTGTGCGCGTAGTTTTAAATATTTAGTACATTTTTGAATCAGAAAAATACATAACATAACATCGTAGTGCCAAATTTCTTCCTTGCCCTGTCATTGTCCGCAGTTGTGTTTATAATATATACAGACTGTAATGTAATTCACATAGAATGGTAGTTTATGACGCTTAAGCTCTCAATTAACGTCCCATTATGGCAATACGCGTAGGTAAGGGCTTATGCAGAAATCACGCGAGGTTCCAAGGGGAGGGTTACGAAACCTCACTACTGATCACGTTTTTACAAGGAAACCTCACGTGTATTTTTTTACTGCACCTACAATACCGAGAAGATATCTACTCATGTAGCATTTTCTTAAAAAATAGAAGAAATTACACAATCACGTTTTCATAACGCATATACCTACCAAAATAAGCACAAGATCAACTAATATACTTCATTTTCTTAAAAAAATTCATAGGTGGTGATAAATTCAAAAAATACACGTGAGGTTTCGTGGGGGGTGGGGGGGTCGACCAAAACCTCACCAAAGATCACCAAGGGGGGAGGGAAGGTCTAAAAGTGGCCCAAAAAACCTCGCGTGATTTCTGGATAAGCCCTAAGTGGGAGCTAGAAGAACGTTTAGCTAATTGCTAAACGTAGATAATGCTCACGTAATTTCCGACTAGGTATGTCGAACAACCAACACACCTTTGCTATTGTAATGACATGGCCTACGTCGAAGAAAACATCACCGGTGATGTTACCGACGATCGTCCATGAAGTTCTGATCAGATTATCTGAACAGTAAATTCATAATAGCCATGTACTTAGCTACCTACACTCATATTGTCATAATATAGTTATGTAATAGGTATTATGTCATAGGTAGTTACTACTATGACAGTTACAGTCTTGTGGCAAGGTCGCCAGAGCTCCCGAAAATGCGGTGTGTTGAGACTGTTGAGAGAGGGAGTGCAGTGGAGAGTGACTGCAACACAACGAATCCTCATATCGAAAAAGAGCCGGCAGCGACTCCGTGATTGTTCTGCAGTCACAAGCGTCCATAGGCTGCGGTGTCTGCTTACATCAGGTCGGCCGGATGCTTATTTGCCACCGTCGTAGTATTATAAAACAAAGATAGCGCTCCCGCGTGCTCCGGCCGCGCGCTATAAATCTGGCACGCAGCGCGCGGTATAAATACTCCATGTTCGGTTTACACGGTTAATGGGCGCGGGAACAATGGCCATTTGGGGAATAGACTAATTCGGAGCTGTCTCCTGAACAACGGCTGTAAATATACACGTGTCGAGAGCGTCGCGGCGCGGCGCGGCGCCCGGGACCGCTTCTAACGACTGATTGCTGAAATTCTTTTCTCAATAGTGTAAGCTAAACCATTAAGAACTGACTGTTTAATAGATAAAGAATCTCGTCAACAAAACTAGTTGTAGTACAGTCGACGCCATAGATACATTTACACGTTTGCACCTTATTCCATTGTAATAAGGTGCAAAAGTGTAAATATATCTATGGCGTCGACCCTACCTAAACTATTTAAAAAAAGATTTTAAACTAAAAAACAGCATTAGATACCTAATCGTTTACGAGTTTTTTTTCATTAACAATAGTACAATTGTGTTTGAAAATAATAGTAAAAATTAACTTAAATCTAGGTAGAAGCAATGAAGCGAACAATAATGAAAACGAAGAGAATAATAATAATAAAAATCATGTCAACATATAAACTACCGAAAAATTAAGAATACAATACAAAAGCATGGCAGAATATTATCGAAAAAAGTAAAAGTGTCAAAAATCTATAAACTTCTAGGTACTAATCAGCAAAGATCTCATCAATATACTACGTCTATAGAAACACCCTCTCAGTAAAAACATTTTCAATTTTTTGTGAAATATCTCACAATCCGTAATGACTTTTAGTTCCGTTGGTAGTTTATTAAACATTTTAACAGCCAGCGGGGTAATCAGGTAACGATATGTACTACCGTTGGTACGTAATTAATGTCAGTTTTAGTATGTGATTTGACATTTAAATCTATCGTACTAACGGTCGAAAACATTACGTGATTACCGCGCTGGTACCTAACACTATATGCTCTACTATTTCCAGTTTAGGGCAGAAACTGTTCTTTATATTTTTCGTCCGCGTTTGTAGGCGCAGCTCTTGTTCTGTAGAAGTTGCGTGAGTAATAGTCTATATCTTGAATCACATGAATGGCAATGCTTCTTAACGAGTGTATACACATACAGGCAGGTATGTCAGTAATAATATAAACTAGCCCTCACTCCCTCAGATCCCGCCGAACTATTCCGCGGTTAATCCTAACTTGTCCCACCCCCCCTCTCGGGCCGCCTCTCCCCCGCAATTACCGCTAATGAACGCGATTAAGGAACATTGTTAATTGCGTATAATTGCGCGGATTTATGGACGAAGTGAACTTCCACCCGGGCGGTCACCTGCCGGCTTCCTGGGAAACATTCAAAGGAGCGCGCCGCGGGAACACGCCGCGGACAAGCTACCAACTATTCGGACTAGTATAGTCTGTTGATATATAAATAATGACAGAGAATTCTTAAGTTAGGTCTTATATGTATACCTAAAATAGAAATATATTTGATGGGCACAGAATAACTCAACTGGCGTTGCCGGAATAGCTAGGATGTAGCGGCAAGACGAGTCGTGCCTTATTATACTAAGTATTCAGTGGGCTGGCCTAGTGATAGCCTAGATAGGAAAGTTCCCGGCCGGGGGCGTCAAAGTTTCCCGGCAACAAAGGCAACACTGCCGGCTACTTTGATGCAGTTACATGTACCTACACCGGTCCGTGGAATGGGAGTACCGGCGTTGGCACAGCAGTTAAGTACACTGGCCTCTCTTATGATTATGACGATTAGGTATGATGATGAATACTCGCGCAGTCCATCTTCGCTAACAATGCGAAGAAAATAATAAAATAACTCGGAAACAAATAGGTTCTTGTCGATCACACTGAGCGAAAAAAATACTAATTATTAGTAAGTTTTAGCGAATCCCAAGACAAGGAGATTATATACTAACGGTTAAAAAACAGTTTACCTAGTTGTTACAAGGGCAAATTTTTTGGTATTAGTAAATAACTACTATTATCAAAAACTGGTTTGTAACCGTTAGTATATAATCTCCTTGTCCTGGGATTCACTAAAACTTACTAATAATTAGTATTTTTTTTCGCTCAGTGCAACACGACGCACCTGAGTCAATTTCACCAAACGGGCATTTTTGTCAAATTCCCATGGAATTTTGAAATACCAATAATATATAGAAAATTGTATGCTGATAATTTGATAAAAAAATTAATAAACACAAATTTTCTTACGGGGTACTTATACATATAAAATTACGGAAGTTATTGCAATTTGAAAATTTGACCTGGGCACGGGAATTTATCTGTCCATGGGAATTGTCTTTTCTTAGTAAAAATTGTATTAAAATTATTATTTACCATCTAATTTATCAAGATTTATAAAGTTCAATTGTATCGTAGTTATTTAGCCTAATTTTACCAATCATGGGTTCAATTTTCAACCGAGGAAATTTATATTAACCAAAAATCTATATTTTAAGTTAAATTTCTCTTTATACAATCACATAGCAACTTCTTTGCAGAAAATCATACAAGTATTAATATTTAAAACTATCACTAAATGCAGATGCACATATAGACGCTCGCAACTCCAAAAGCGTCACGGGCACGTTGCTGACCTTTTATAAAATTTGAGATGTCCGCTTACTTGTTTGCCACCGTCGTTGTATATAAAATGCGTATGTATCGATATATACCTACATGATTTTATGTACATAATGTTCATTGACTTTGTTTATTTGATTCTTTTCAAATATTTAAGAAGCTAAGTGTAATTGTAGCAGTTGGCCTGTTTTTTAAAATAAACGCATAAACTACAACTCTAATCGATATACTTAGTACAAATTATATTTATTTATGCATTTCATCCATAATTATTGTTATTAAATGCGATTTATGAACAAAATAAGTGACCCTTCCCAATTCCCGTGCCCCAAAATCAGCTGTTTTGGGTAAACAAGCTATGGGAATTAGGACACGGGAATTCGAATTCGATATAAAAAAATCATAAAAAAATCAAATCACATGTTAATAATATTTTAAGTTATCGTTTATATAGAGACACCAAAGTGCTTTATAATGCATACATATGTTAATGATCACTTATGTAAGAATTTGAATTTCTAAGGGCCACCGAAATTGCAAGCAAAAGCAAAAAAATTGTCGCCCACCCAGAAACCGAAGTACTTAGGTGGTTTACTCGAACTTAATGCGGTTTGACATATATAATTTTTTTATATATAATAGCTGACATTTGAGAGCACATGTGAAGCAGGACGCGAAGCTGATCAAATGTAAACGATGGCTGCCAGGGACCTTTGAATTTTGCCGACAAAATTTAACTCTCGCGCTCGGACGATTTTTAAACATCAATTACAAGTTATTCACCACAGTGAAGTGAATAGTGTCTGTGCTCAGTGATAGTAAATATAATCGAGTTAAAGTTTTTGACACGAAATCAGTGATTCTAATGTACAGTTTTTGATAGGAATTTTTGATTGATTCAAATCTCGATGCCGGACAGGGCACGGAGTCTTAATTTGAGCGTTTAGGTATTTTTTAATGTATTTTAAAAACAAATAAGTCAGTGAATTTGAGTGGACCTCAACGTGGAAACATGTATTCTTTATGAAAAAAAATAAATGGTACGTATTATCTCATGCTACACTACGATTTTCAGCTCGGACACAAAAAAAATCGAGTTTAGAAAATGACCCACCTAAGCTATAACTATCACAAACCGGTGACAAGCCCTCTCAGATCTGTACAAAAGTACCTGCTGAAATAGTCGTGTTTATATATTGGGATTGGCAATTCGATGTAGTCGACCCGCACAATTACGAGTACATTGGCTGCGTCTGAAAGGTAAGTTGTTCTACCAATTAGTACTGAATGTTCTGCGAACCGCTTCCTTCGGCCGTGGCCTCACGTGATCCTGCAAATGCCAGCCAACTTATCATCACTAATGATATGATTGTTTCCCCTATGTTTGTTTCCCGCCGGGGCCGGCGCGGGCGCAGGTTCCGCGAAGCGGCGCGTTTGAGCGCTAGCCGCTAGTTGGTGAGCTGGTGCTAATTGTTCCGTGTTCACACGTCGGCTAACGACACGCGCTTTTTGCGCTAATTACCCGCGCCAGCCGCTCGCATCAGCAGGCCCCTTGTTCACGGCGGCGGCGGCGGCGGCGGGCTAGGAGCGAGGGCCTAATTAATACTCAATACTAACTTCCATGCTTCAGACGATACCTGCCTATTTAATACCTACTTTTTTGCTCATTTCAATGATCGGTTGAAAACAATCGTATCGAATAACGTAAACTGGATCGATATTAGGAAATATCACGGTCGTGATTTATTTAAGCGTATGGCATAAAGGGTAATAAAACATTAACAGAATACATTATCAATTTTTTAATCAAAGTGAAAATTGAAAAATTCAACACCACAGGTGGGATTTGAACCCACGACCCACTCGACTTCGACTTTGATTAAAAAATTGAGATTTTCCCTAGCGACGCATCCGCTTAACAAACATATTAAAGAATACATATTAGGTATATTTAAGCTAATCTTGAGGCTGGTCAGCCACTTGATGGCCTCGTCGCTAAGGGTGCATCGGTCATCTGGAGGGCCACCGGTGTAACGGCCGTGATAAAAACAAATAAAACATCCACCTCTTCTAATTCAAAAAGATTATCCTTTCGTTGTCTTGCTAGTTAGGTAGGTGGGTACCTCTACATATATTTACAACTGTATTATATGTATCACGGGCCCGCAGCTCCCTTTAACCAGTGGCGTAGGTATTCATTACCCAGTGATAGCAAAATGCGTGATTAGCATAATATGTGGCCTACTTTCTAGGAGCCGGGTGCTCGCAGATAGCACGCGACGCGTTGCGGCGCGGCGGCGCCGGCGCGGGTGTTTTGCATCCCGCACAGCGGCTCCGGGTAACCACAACTCAACTATTCACTAATTTTTTATGCAGATATGGGGCCTTGTTTCCTGATGCAAATAAATAAATACCTAAAATTTACAATTTAACAAAAAAAACTGTTTTACTACTTGGTATTTAGTCACCTACAAGCATAAGCTCTACCGTCTCTACAAATAGAGTTGTGTGAGTTGAAAGTGTTAGGTCGGTTGGCTGCTTGAGCTGACCTAGTATGATGTAGTATGGTGCTGATGTATTCGTGTTGGTCTAAGTTTTATGTACCTACCTAACTATTTTATGCATGTAACATGTGAGCGTCTTGGTTATTAATACTGAAAGCTTATATGTATCAATAAATAAATCTAAATCTAAATCTAGTGATTCCATGTCAGACGTTGATAGAATCCCCGGGGCGCAAAGTTCCTACTAAACAGTCGACAATTTAAACGGATTACATTATTTGAATTATTAGGTAAATCTTTGATAACAATTTTAAATAGTAGGTTATTATTTATTTATTTATCGTATGGCATTTATTTCGAACCGTGAGATCTTCGAGAAGACAGTACGGTTGCCAGTTTTTGTTGCACTTTTAGAACCACCCAGGGGTCACGTGTAGGGTAGCGGTGGGTAGGTAAGTACAATATTATACGAGTAGCTATTAGAACGAAGGAATCAAATGTTCAAGTATTGAATGCAGCCTCAGCTGGGAGCTAACTCGAGCAAATCTGATAAGAGTACAGTGGAATAACACACAATATTTGACCTTAATGATAAGATTCGTTATGTTGCAATGAACGGGTACCTAAACCAAATAGGAATGAGAAGCATGGCGCCACACTTCGTGCGTCGATAGGTAATTCAATCCACTAGAAATCGCAACGAACCAATCTCTTAAAGATTCAAATGTAGCATAGCAAGCCCTCAGCACAGGCGAGGGTAACTCTAGTACATAATTTTCCACGAAGCGGAGGTTTTTCGCCACTTCTGCGAAAAGTGGGCGCGCGCGCGTTCCGCGAACGGGCGCGCCTCGACGTGACTCCCATAATACGACGGCCGCGGCGCGCGGCCCCACCCGACACACACATTTACCATTCCAAATTGATTTCAATGAATTTTCTCTCCTGACAAGGCGCGTGTAAGCGAGCGTACGAAGGAGTTTGAAATGAAATTTGCACGAAAGCAAAAATTCACTAATAATGTTGCATAGGAAGATAGTTTTTTTTTTATTCAGGACAACAACAGCCGTAAATATGCGATTTTACAAGAGTTTGATTACCTAGCAGGAGGCCAATAATAGTTATCCATTGGTTACAATTGTTACAACTTATACATGTATTAAGATTACCTAACTCAGTGATTAATTAAGTGAAGTGAAATACTGTTCAAACAATAAGGTACAAAATCCAATAATATTGTAATAGAAATATGTTCAACAAAAAGAAGAATTTCAACTTTAACTACAGCTCATGTTGCTGTGCAAGCGACACAAAGTATATTGAGTCTGACATAGGAATACATGACAACATTGAAAACATAAAAAAAAAAATCTAAAGATAGAGAAAGGGGAACAAACAGCTAAGTTCAGCCTGTTTGCACTATTTCAACAGGATTGGGTAGGTAGTACTCTTGCAAATGTAAGAAGAGTCACCTCTAAACTTGTGTAATGAAAACAATGAAAACATCTTCGTGATTTGTCTGGCTGCAGGGCGGCCCGCGGTTTAGGCGATCCGGTACAGTATAAGGTACCAGTGGTGGAGCGTCCATACAACTCGATTCCCACCGGCTTGCCTAATTTTCAGCCAGTCCAGTTCTTTTACTGCAGCTTATGAAGAATAAGAAAGGCAAATTATTTCCGGCTTCCATAAGAATTTTTTTGACGCGCCGCCACTGATAGGTACCTAAAGAAGGTGGTCGGATGTTGTAGCTTAAGATCGTAGATATACCTTCGAGATATAAAATCGATTTTGCTCCCTGTCAGCAGGGCAGCAAAGAAAGATTGTAAAAAAAAATATGAAGACGGCGCACAAACTAGTTTTACTGTTTTGCTAAACGGGCTAGAAAAGTCTTTTTTTAATAGTAGGAGTTATAAAATAAATCTGCTACGGTATCTGTAGGTTTGCAGCTTGCACAGTGCACGGCGAACCTCCGGCGATAATTGCGCTGCGCGGCGCGGCTCGCATTCCGCGGCCTGCTTCAAGATTGTCAAAACCGGGGGCGCATTCCCGCCTTTCAAATGGCCACCTACTTAATTGTTCCGCCGCTCCACAAAAAGATAGATAATTGCTTGTAGTTATGTCTCTGCGCAGGAGTGTTCACTATCCTATGCTACGACTGCGCTGTCGACCACCACTTAGGAGGTTAGGCTGACGCTAATATTACGCACTCCTCCCCTCCATTACCTACCCCTCTAACAACATCCACTTGCTTCCATGCGCTCCAAGTTCATTACTCAAATGAGGTAAAAGTATGAAACACATTGATATCAAATTGGAACACAAAATGTGCCAATTTGACCATATATCTGCGACAGTAATCCTTCCTAATCGCGTATCTCTCGAAAAATTACGCGATTAATTACCTTATACGTATACGGATGGATGGATTAGGGATGTCAGAGATGTAAGCATCGTTTCAATCAAACGTAGGGGCCAACTTATAGCAGCCAGCTCTCAGATTGGGTCTAACTTGGCTTATGAACTGGTCGGGAGGCCACGCTCGATCAGCCTTGTGACTACTCCTTTCAAGTGACCATACTGTGAGGTGTATTGTATTAAAGTTGGTTATGAATGATTTATATCTGTCTACTGAAAACATATGTATATTATACCTATGAACTAACTCTTATGAATTAACTTACTCCCCTTCTGACTTCTCACCAGCATAGGTACACCAGTGTAGTCATGAGCAGCACAGCGGCACGCTCAACGTCTTACAAATGATGTAGCGACTGCTGCCCATCTTCAAAGCAAAGTGGAAGAGACAAGAGGAATGAAGTTTCCATATTGTCGGGGACTTCACACGCTCAGCCCATCACACGCCGCGCGCATCGCATTCTTCAGTGCTTCATGCGGTGGCTGGCATTCAGATTGTATTTAATTAGTAAACCATCCGTTTGCACGGTGTACGGTCATTAGCGGCCGACATTGGCAGTTAGAAATTGGTAATTATGCCGCTAAATTAACTATAAATATTTCTCATTTCTGAGTGTCGATGTCGTGAAGGTCTATAGAGTCTCCTTGATCAGTAGGTATAAGTGGGTAGATAAATACTTACTCTTTGCACTAGGTATCGCCAAAATAATCCAAAAAAGGCCATGCATTGGATCATATCACTCCCGCATTCGTCGTCGCATGAAGCAACAACGTACTTGGCGACGCCGCAACATTGTAGCGAGCTGGTTCCGCCTACCAGGAACTGATGTTGATGGTTACAAACCAGCTTACTAATTAATTCTAATACTAATATAACTCGTAGGTACCCGCATGTAAGAGAGTTAACTAAGACGGGGCAGGGCTGTGGTTGTTTGTGGTGGGAGCGGCGAGGGGTGCCTCTAATTACCGCGGGTAGTTTTTGTGCAATCTGCCGCTTCCACGAAGGCAATTACCGCGTCCGGCGGCGGCCATCTTGCGGACAACACTCACCATGCGCCCACGCCGCCAACCCGACCGGACCTCGCGGGATCTGTCAGTCAAGCAAGACACAAGCGAAGTGTCCCATAGATACCTAAGCAGAATTTTATGGTAACTAGGTACATACATACCACTACCACTACTACTAGTACTAGGTAGGTATTTGAATACGACGTGTAAATGTTTTTATGAATAAATGGATTATGGATTACATTTTAAACGAGAAAAGTAGTTAAGCTGAAAATATTCATTTTAGAAAATATTAGTATGCTTTTTAAATCTATTTAAACGGACGGGCGATGGATTATTATTATTACAACACCCGGGAGAACGAGCTTTGCTCGGCATTTCCCAAGCATGAGACTTTTCCGCGACATCCCCGAAATAAATAGGTATACATGAATTGCTTGTGAAGATATTGGCAGGGTGCAAAGCGGGTGGAGGGGGTAGCCTAAACGATCACAGCGCTCACTACGGCTAAAATTTACATTTCGTTGTTGTAGACCGCGGGCCAGAAGGTTAAAATCGTCAGTCATTTCCTCTGGCACGAAAACTTGTACAGTGATTAAGAAAGATGAATAAAAAATTGCTGTGGACGTCTGCCACGATTCCGTTGGTGGGTTGAGGAGCAGCAGCCTCCCAAAGACGTAAAAATAATAATTAAATTCAGTCATTTCCTCTCGACTGAAACTAGGTTTAAATGATAGTTAAGAAAGGGCGTGTAGGGCGGTGGAATACCCGTCTGCCAAGCACGTGAACATGTAAAAAAAAAATTCAGTCATTTCCTCTCGCATGAAATTTTGTCAGATGATAGTTTATGAACTATTATGAAGAAATAAATTCGTCTGCCACTTGTATCGCGGTGGAAAACCCGTCTGCCAAGGGCCTAAACATTGTATGGGGTGAAAAGGAAAAAACAATGCACATCGGCGTTTGGGGTATCTATGGATAGATATTTGAAAATGATATAGGGGTTTTTAAAAAACTTTTCCATTTTAATCAACCGTTGGTGAGATATTCGCGACAGACGTGATCGTGATCAGATCGTGGCAGACGTCCACAGTAATTTTTTATTCATCTTTCTTAACCACTCTATGTACTTTTCATGCGAGAGGAGATTGGTAATCGTGACCTGTCGTTGGCCCGCGGTCTATTGACTTGAGCTGTAAAACCAAATTGCAGTAAAGATAAATTTAATATGGCTCTAGTAAAATGTGTTATTGTGAATTGTAAAAACACCACAGAATAGCGACTGTAAATTTTACCAGTTTTCAAGACCGTGGTGGAAACGAGACCAAAGAAATAAGTGGATAATTCCCGTAAGAAAAAAAAGTAAGTCACCTAACCTGAAAACAACAATTTTAATGTTATTGGCAATAATGTTACAGACTACCATCGTCCAATATTGTCTAATATAGTAAAATAACACAAGATTTCATTAATTTTTTTCACAATATTTACTAATTTCTCGCTTGACAGCTATGACAAAGTGTCCATAATGGCCACCTGTCCGTGGCGCTGTCGTCGCGCACGGTCCCAATAGGTATACGTAAGTACCTAAGCAACTAACTTAATATGGGAACACATTAGATACTATCTTTACATCAGCGCCCTGCTCCGCCAAAACTTCAAATTTCGTAAGATCGCATTCAGATTAGATATAGGTATTATTACAATCAGAATAGGTTTGAAGTTACTAGTTATAGGTTTTAGTAGGTAATAGGTACCTTTCTGTAATTGCAAAATCCAAATGTTGAACAAATTCAATGTTGTAGTAAACATCTTACGTTAGTTCCAAATGGTATCAAAAGAAGATTATATCTACCTAATATGGTTAGGTAGTTACTTAGTTAACTGTAGGTATAGGTCTCGTAACCAATCTATATGATGGTGAATGGACAAGTTACATCAAGAATACACATCAGGAAAGATATCCCATGCTTCAATCATACTGTATCAGTATTCCGAGTGAGTCAGCACTGAAATGTGGTGCAATCAATTGGTGGGTCGCCGCCGGGAGCTGCAGTAAAACGGGTACTTTACGGCCGGGCCGCTCCTAATCGCGCATTAAGCGTCCGCGAGTCTCGGCCGCTTCATTGAGGGCCTAATTAGCTGGGGTTGTTATCGGAGATAAGGTAATGGTGGCAACAGTGGCGGTGTCGGCGCTGTCTTTACGAGGTGCGACCGCCCGCCACCGCCCACGTCGCGCCGGGGACTGCGCACAGTACAATCAGTAGTGAGAGAATTTTGTTTACCATGATTGTTACCTACTTTTGCTATAATCATCCTTAGCGATAATAGCGATGAATATGTGTTTTTACCATTTTGAAACGGGACATAATTTATTATCTAAGGGTGGAAATCTTAGACCTTTCGTGCAGCTTGCTTGCTGTTTGAGTCTGAGTTTAGCATGTTCTAGGCATTGTGGCCGCGTACACATTTACCTACTTGTGCGCAAATGCCACAAGTTCATATTTCGCCGCGGAGGCGAGACGTTTAATGTTGATTTTGGTTACCACACAAAAAACTAACGATCGTTGTAACGTTGCACGTACATGGTTACATAATTATAAGATTTATAAGTAAATGGTTTATTAAAATTAAATAAATTATTATTAAACAACATAAAATAAACTTATAAATAATAAAATAATAAAACAAATCATTTCCGTTTTAGTAGATCGCAATACCTCCCAAGGGATCCAAGATACACTACTTTTTATACTGTACAGAAAAAACAACTGTTGACGCATTTAGAGCAGTTTAATGTCGCCGATAAGATAAAAGGTGAGCTTACACGCTCCCGGCTACTCAAAGGTCCGGTACGTGTCACCGCCGACTGACCGGCCAGCCTTGCTCCGTTGGGATAGGGCTTAAAACAGCCGCTCGCGCGAGAGCCGAGATGGTTATCAGCGATCCCAAACCACAAAGATCAGGGGCTGCTTCATTACCGATGGGATCGGTGTCATCGGATACAGGTAGCACTTCTAGGTACCGCTGTTGCAGCGACGATCTGCGTGGGAGCAGCGTCACACTTGCGGTAGCTAAGCTCGTGAACATTAACATACGCATCGCCATCAATAAGATTAAATTGAAGCCATCATGAATGCCTATTCCAGTAGCCATGGCCGAATGACGGACATAGAAATACATACATGTAAATTATAACTTATACCTACTACAATTTTACGGAGTACCTGGAGTATCCGTGGACTAAGACATTCCATATTAGTACGGGAAGTAGTGTCATAATGTACCTTATGACACTACTTCCCATTTTGGTATCGGATGAATTCACTTGGCACAGATGTAATATACTTAAATCTAAATTAATTTAGCCCGGTAGCCATCCGCCACCCCCTGGGGGGTAGGAAGAGGGGGGGGGGGGCTTTGAAAGTCCCATTTTTCGGTTTTTAATGAAAAACTCATATAATAGCGAAAAACGTTCTTAGGCATAAGTAATTTAAATAAAATATCTACATAAAAGGTTTTATACCCTTTGTCGCTAGGATTAATACGAGTATTTAATGAGATTTTAAAGGGGCAATGTAAAATTATATGATAATCTAAGTGGCTATTCATTTCTTTGTTTTTCAATATTTTTATCAAAAAATACTGTAGAACCTATTTGTAATATTTGTTTTATTCAAGTTTCAAATAGTGTATCGAGTAGATATACCTATCTACTTCCTTCTTAGTGGCATCTGTACGGAACAAGAAAAGGGAAAATACGGCGTTTAATGAACAAAAGATTTCCTTTGGCAGGATTGATATCTATAGTCTAAAGATGCATTTACGAAGTAGAGCCCCCCGGATTTTTCACGTGGTAAGAAATGGGGGGGGTCCAAACATAGCAGCCGACCTGTACATTTCAAACTAAGCTGACTCCTTTCTTATATCTACTAAGGCAAGTTTGGTATCGTTTTCGTATAAAAGGAATACACCGACATCATTTCTGATCGTACATTTTACTATTTTGGAACAATTTTCTGACTAAAATCGCAAATTTATACATTTTTAATTTTTACTTTTTGATTCAGCGCTCTGATATTGGATGTAAAAAGTTGATTTAAATAATGAAATAAATACTATAAGAAAGCACGTTTTATGCAGATTCTAAATATATACATATCAATATAGCTCTGCCTACAAAATTATGACAGAAAAAAATATCATGGGTCGCAAGACGGCTGCGCGGGCGGATCGGTAAGTACCGAAATACGTTACTAGCTACTGGGTACAGTCACCGAATTGAAATGTTTTCCACTTTTAAGAGTAAAAATAACTAATAGAGAATCTTACCTGACTATACCGACGTGTCTGACTAATAACAATGATAGTTCCTCTAAGTTATTTTCAGGTTTTAAAACGATGACTGTGATAAAAATTACACTGTAATATTTTATGGATTTTAGTTTCAGTATGCATGCGCTTAGGGCAGCCTATCAAGCAGGTCACTTGTGGGGACAAACTTTAAATGACACACAATATATACCCTCCCTAACAGACGAGTGGATAAAAGGAGGAACAGTGGCAGCCCGTATGGACAATCCAACACAGAATCTGGAATGCGGCACGAGAACTTAGCTGCAAGAACAGCTGCAGAGGCCACTGTCCTTGAAAGCGAGAATGAATGCCATGCACGCTGCTTCAAGACCTGTGGGTAGTCGCAAATTATGCGATTACTGATGGTTTTAAATGTGTGTCCAGTGTGAACCAGGGGTTTCAGCAAAGATGACGTCGAGGAGGCCGAAGAAGGAGAGTACAACATCTTTATCAGTTTATACCACGTTTATACTGGTCCTGGGTTTAAAAAATCATAACTAACTTCAAAAAAGATGAGGTCCTGTGTTCGACTGTCAATATTTTTTAGATATGTTCACAAATATCTTTGCTAGTTTAAGACCGATTTCGCGTTTTTTTTTTGGTTTGGAAGGGGCTGCCTCAATGATGTTTTCTTTTAAATTTGGTCAAGATCTGATAATGGGATCCATGAGAAAATGGACACTCTTCAATTTACAAAGGTGTCTCCGCGGTATATGAATGCTAATTATTACTTACAAGGTAGACCAATATATATTTTTTTATTATTAATAATAAGGCTGTACTTTTAGGGTGATCCAATATTATTTTGGACAGGATCCGTTAATGTTAGTTGGCATTTTTTTTAAATTTAGCCGTTATCCATATAATTCATGGAGTTCGAATTTGTACTATCGTTTGTAGGGGCCTATCTTTAGAAGTAATCAAACGATTTTAAAAATTCTTTCTGTAATAGAAACCTACATTGGTCCTTAATAATATAAGCTAAGACTTTTTGTAAATCGTTAACTCGTACGAAACAGGGCGGCTCTCTAAAATTTGATAAATTTTTACGTGAAATTTTAGGGCGAAATTGATATATTTCATTGTTTTTTTAATATTTTAAGACATGAATTGACATGAAATATGTTTTTATTGAGTTAATAAACCCACCACTACCATTCCGAGATCACAAACTATGTTTTTTAATTAATTTGATTTTTTGTTCTATCTTTTAATTTTAAATTTTTTTAATACTTCCACAGTAGGTATATTTTTGAAATATATATTTTCAAATATGATATTAACAGGGTTTTCTGAAGACCTATTTTTTTTTCAAAATGTGCAGGTGTTTTTTAAAGTTATGGCCATTTTTCTGTTTTCAGTATGAATGAAAAATTACCTATTTTTTGTTAATTTTCGAAAATGTTGTATAGAATGGTACAAAAATAATTCCAGAAATGAATTTAGCATCCTTGATTTACTCGAAATTGACACCCAACTTGACCCAGTAGCTTAACTGGCGCAGATATCAAGATTAACCTGGACTCACCCCCCCCCTCAAAAATTTGACATAAAAAATTTCGAGGGCTCTACTTCGAAAATCCATCTCTGGGTCCTAAAGGACCTACCCTGATACAGGAAATCTTTTGTTCATGAAATGCCGTATAAGTCCTCTTACCGAGGCCACTATCTGTCCTTTCTGAACAGATGAATCTTTATCAAAAAGCCCCCATTATAACTTTTAAGTGGAGTGTAGAGTGACTATATGCACTATCATTGTGTTGTGGCCATATAAACTACATCATCGCCAGCATGTTTTCCTGTGGTGGTGTGGTCGAGATCTTATGTTATCAATCATATGACAACATCATGTTGAATAATCTATTGTAAGTTTTTTTTTCAGCATTCAGGTAGCGGTGGCGGTGTGTTCAACGAATTGTCGCCGTTGGCAGTAAATCAATAAAGGGTTGTTTTTTGGTCGGTGACGGTCGGTCGGCGGTCGGTAAACGGTTTGTAGCAAAATTTACGCTGTGTTTTCGACGTTAATACTTTGACGTCTGATGGAGAACGCTATAGTGGTACATCAGCTCTAGTGCCAACGCGGCGCAGTCGCAGCACCTCGGGGGTCAACCGGCGATATCATATTCTAAATCAAGCACTATTGGAGTCGCGGCCGTCCTCCGCTCCAGGCGCACGTGTGTCGGCGTCTCGGCGATGACTGCTTCGATTTATGACTCACCGATGCGATGACGTCAAACAGTTTTGTTTCCCAATAAATATCTCGTCTAAAGCGCAGTGATAGCATCGTAGCGGCGCCTTTGCAGGCTGCGCCGACTGGAGCACGTACAATTATATACCTACTTACGCATTTGTAGTACCTAACTAGGTTTTTTCACCAAAGTATAACAATTGATCCAGCGGCGTGTGTTAGTGCGAGCGTGTTAGTTGTGATGTTGACATGACTTGTGACCTAAAGGACTGGTGAGACGGTAGTACTTCAGTCTTAGGACAATCAGATAGGAAAACTTAAGGTCTGAAGAAAACTAAACTGTCTGAATAATATGCACATATTTTAAAGCAGTTTATCTAATGCGGAACCTTAAAATAGCGCTCTTATATTTATATTACCTTATATTTATATAATAATTATAACCTTCAATTATGACAAGAAGCGAGAATGCAGTCGCTGTGTAAAGATAAACATCGGAGCTTAAGTGTCCGTTTTAAACCGGGTCTTCAGTCTTCATGTCTTCAGCGAGTGTTCAGTGCTGAGCCAGGCCAGGTTGAGTACCCGGCCGAGGGCGGTCTCGCCGCCGCGGCGCTCATCATGTGGTCAACAAGGCGGCATGGTCTTGGCATTGTTGCCGCTAGTGGTGCTGTGTTCCCAACATCTACGTAGATAGGTGAGGCAGCGATGGGGACTGGGCAGGGTGGGTGCCGGCGGGCGGTCGGCTGCCCAAATGATAATGGATAGGCTCGCGAGGGGCGCGGAATGTCGCGATACCATCAGCACCCGGCGCGGCGCGGCGCGGCGCGGACAGAGTTAACAACACGAGTAGTGAATCTTTTCTACGGGGTTTCATTGATCCGTGCCAGGAACCATCAGACATGGTCTTTATAAACTTGAATTTAAACTTTCGTGAGTCATGTTTCAACTATATTACTGCAGCGATCGTCTACGTTGATGAACCGTCGCGAACGCACTCAACCTGATGAAGAACTCCCGAAGAGTTCGAAACATGTCGCCCGGAGTGACAATTATCCGTATATGGTCTACTTAGTTGAAATAATGCAGCCCTTTATTTATTTTGGCAACGTCTTATTTTGTGGTAAACCGGGGATACCTACCTTTTTGCGTTAAAAGTCATTAATTCTTTGACTTTCACATATTGTTGGTACCTATAGATACCTAATGCTGATTGTAGACTAATACGTCAGAGGTGATTCAGGGCCACTTCTGGGCTTTCGGTATTTTGCCAATAATAGGTCTATTGGCGTTGATTTTCTGCAAGCCATGTCAATTTTCTGTAGCTCTGACGGCCGGAGGCAATTGGATACAGGTACGAGTACGATCTGCGCCATGTCCCCTGTCACAGAGATGATCTACTCGTTTACCTGTGGCGCGGCGGCGCGGGCGCACGCGGCAGCTCGATTAATCAATTACCAAACGTCATTATTCACGGCGCCGGCCGCGTCCTTGTCCCCGGCAGCGTCCCCGGCGCCCCGCGGTCCGCGCCCTAGCCCAGAACTAGCGCACAAAAAAATCTTCTTTCGTCACATCGCTTGAGAGTACGCTGCCTAGATATAAGTATCGATTGAAAGAGACACCCTTTGTTTTTCGCTCACGACAAAACGGGATGCAACCCTCTCGGAGAATGGTTTTTTAGACAAATCTCGTTAAATATCTGACTGTGTGCAGGTTTATTAAATTTCCTCTTGTCAGTACCTAGATGAGGTAAAATACCATCATATTAACTTTTTTTTTTTTTTTTTTCTTTATCGAGAAAATTTTAAGCAATCATGTTTCGCTATTGTCAGTACCACAATCATATAGTCAAGAATCAATATCTGAAAATCAGCCGCTACTGTTTGCTAGTCTGGGCAGGACAGCGTTTCAAAGTCTCCAAATTTCTCAGTGTAGCGCCTTAAAACTATCGAGCACGAAACTGTAGCGCACAAAAAGTTATGGTTTTATAAACTTTATTAAGCAGTTTCAGCGTCTCCCAGCGGGTAGAGCTTCCACACATGTTCCGCAAGGCGAATCATCAGGCTGTTATCGGGGTGGAATCAAACCAGGTTTCTTATTAATTGATCTAAACGAATGGCCATTGTGTTCCCTCGACGTAATATTTTGCAACAGGTATAAACGCAGGCACTGAACTGAATTGTATCTACTTAATCACTGAATATAGTTTAATACCTACCTCTTACCTATAGGTAGGTATATATGTGGTGCGGGAGTCCGCTGGATGCGGGTGGCGCAAGACCGGTCATTGTGGTGTGGCACTCTTTGGGGGAGGCCTATGTCCAGCAGTGGACGTCTTTCGGCTGATATGATGATGATGATGATGAGGTATATATGTAGGTATATCGTGGCTGCGCGTAGCATAATGTAAGTACAATGCCAACGAAAACTTTGCAACACCTGGCCATTACCTGGGAAAACCCCACTTCCTGTGCCCATGGGGAGACATAAAGTTTTGCACTTGAAAATGAAAATGAAAAACGTACGTATAAATATTACATAAGGTGCAGCGAGCGGGGCAATCTAGACTGCGGGAAATTAAAACTAATCTAAAATATCTTCCGTGTAGTAGGTACCTACATCATTTACTAGAGCCCTTACACAATTTCACTAACATGGCACTCTTATAAATGATGTAAAATACAGAAAATATTTCGATTAGTTTTAATTTCCCGCAGTCTAGATTGCCCCGCTGCACCTTATACCTGTGATCTGAGACATGCAGCATTCTTAGTTTTACCGAACCAGTAAGCCTAGCACGTGTTGCGCTCGAGAGTATGTCGGCGTATCTCGAGCTATCCGTCACTTTCTAACAGCGCCAATCTGAAAAAGACGCGTAGCTCGAGATATATCGAGATACTTTCGAGCGCAACATGTGCTACGGGCGCTGGTTAGTAAGTATAATGAATAAACACTCTGACGATTTTTTTGTGAATTCATGCTATTTTAATTTTGTTAAATGACATGTTAATTTTCAATAAGAAATAAATATATCTAATCTTATGTAATGTTCTAGTAAGTTTATTTATTTAATCTTTATTGCACAAAAGAACATTATAGTACAAAAGGCGAACTTAATTCCAAAGCATTCTCTACCAGTCAACTTTAAGGAAAAGCAGAGAAAATGTGTTTACGTAATAGGTCTATACCTGCTCTATTATACCGACACTCACGGCGAGTAAAACTAAAAATAATGCATACCTATTGAACTTCGTTAGAAAGCGTACCCGTTATTTGTGCTCTTAAGTGTATATTATAGGTCCTCTTATTCCATTGGGTATTCTAACAATAATGTAATACAGTATCTGTTACACACTCTGTCTAAAATCGTATGTTTGTCATAAACAGTACCTACTCGTACCTATACTTAAAAACTACTTATGCCGGATAGATTTACCATATACACTATATGTTACGCTTATGACTTATGACTGACAAATACATTACAAGATGCAACGTGAGAGCCGAATAAGTATCTTAACTGAGCGATAAATCAGTGGTTGGCGCGATAGCGCGTAATTTACTTCCGAGTCTATTTGGGGACGCCGGCGCACCGCCCGACCGCCGCCCCGCGCCCGAGCCGGTGTCGTGTCGTGTCGGATGCGTGTCGTACGGCCGCCCGCGCCCGCGTCGCATCCGTCACGGACCCGTGTGTCAGCTCAAAGTTAAATAAACAAGTACCTAATAGTGAATCTTGGATACTTTGGGAGTTTAGTTGTTACTAAGTTTCTTGCTGGGTTAGATTTATCCTGGATTATTATTTATTAGCGAATTCAATTTGCGTATGCGTTAATCAATGGTTATCTTGGCTTGTGCATGGAGAGCTGGTACCTATCTGTTGCTCTTTCTCTAACAGCCTTCTGATTTTCTGACGCTATGACCAGAATGCTTTCTGTTAAGAGACACTATTTTATTTGTTTACCTACTGCCTCAACGACGCCATAAATATGAAGTCAAGTTACCTAAATGTTTCGACTTAAATAAGTAGTTAGCCTATTATTACGAGTCATGAGTTATAGCCGACTACATAGGTACGTAGGGGCCGCCTTTTACTGCCTGTGTACGAACGAGCGTCTTAATTAAACGCGATCTTTTCGGTATTTGTGTGAGTTATTAGTTTCCAGATAAAGAGTAATAAATTATTTAACATCTTAATTTGATTTATCACGTTCAACGTCGCAGTAATAGTAGATGGAGGCAACTATAGTAAGCGAGATGCAGAACATAGCATACTCCACATACATACCATACCTAATTAGAAAACAAAAATCGGACAACTGCGTGCCTACCTCGCGCGCCGAGGGTTCCGTACAAATTTGTATGTAGGAATCGAGTCTTGCAGTTTCTTCCGAGCTCTTCCTGAAATTTAGTTCCCAAAACCTATAACGACTATGTTAATTATGAATAATTAGAATTACAAATGTATGTAATTACAAATTACTTATAGTAGTATTCAGATTATTCCCTGTACTAAGGATATTCTTCAGGGTTGGAAGGTCAGATGGCAGTCGCTTCCGTAAAAACTAGTGCCTAAGCGAAATCTTGGGATTAGGTAGCGGACCCCAGGTATCGTTCAGGATGCAACTGTACTGGGATAACGCTAGGAGGATGATGATGACTAAGGATATTCTTCAGAAAAGAATATTTTTACTAGGTACTTGTAGTAGGTAGGTACCTCTATACTACAAGCGGGACAAGTGAGATCGTCTTATAGGATAGGTATATAGGTACCTATCCTATAAGACGATCTCACTTGTCCCGCGGCTCGGCTCGACACTCGACGACACTGTGATGGTGATATGCGCATTCTATTCGATGACCACATAACCAGTGATATCACTAGACAGACCATAATATGGAATTTCGCCACTTATCTTCACGAGTCTCGTAATACGTATTCAGGTAGCGGCCGAGGAATTTCAATCAAAATAATTCCCAAATAATTATGTAAACGACACAATTGTTATCGACACGGCATCGAAACAAATTATATGTATATTAGAAACGATTAAACTGGTCCGTTCTCGGAACGGCACAAAACAACCCGCCAGTAGCCGCGCCAGCGGACGGGCGAGGGCGGGCCGCCGCGCGCACGCTGTTACGACCTTCTGATACCTAGTGTGCGGTGGGATATTAGAGGGCTATCTATTCAGATATGCGTGATATGGGAGCGAGGCAGCGAGCATCTGCCGACCCCGCCTGCGATCAACATATCACCACTCCCTGCAGACTCTTGTCATTGACGCAAGGGTCGGTTTGCTTCGGCTGCCCCCGGGCTCCCGCCGCGCATTCCGCACCATTCGATACGTCACGACTCGCATTATAATATATTTGTTATCTATGCATATGTAGCTGGCCGACGCGTGCTGAGAGCCTGAAAAAATGCTCATAATTATTAATTACGAACCCTCTAATAAGCACCGGAAGCTTCGTTCAGGTGCTCGTGACGTGACACTTCACTCGAGTATTTTAAGTTGTAACGAACGTCGGGCAAGTTGTTTTAATTTCCCTGAAGGCGTCGCAGCGCCGGGCCCGAGGCCCGCCGGCGCCCGACAACTTCATGTGCGAAGTTACAAATTAACTTTCAGCGAAACATAATGATCCGCGCCGTGACTCGCGGCTTCACCTCCGCTTCACCTAATGCTGATATGGGGCCCTTAAATTGGAATTCTTACCGACGTTCGGCTTCATCTTTTTAACAGACACTTGTTTAGAAGAAGAAAGGGTCAGTAATGAATTCAGCGGTCGAGCTAAAGGGCTACCAGTTTTTTGCAAAGCGCGCCGGCGGTGACCGCGCGGCGACCGCTCCCCGGGGACGTTTTTTCCCGGCGATTCGCGACGTCGCTCTTTGAGCCGCCGCCGCACTTAATTAATAGTAATACAAGCGACAAGCGACCGTCTCCAGCCAACAAATTTGCCTGCCCTTCGGCCTCCACCCCCGCGCCCGCGCCCCGGCCCGTGAGACACTGCAAACGTTTAATTAAATTTATCGACCTTATCTCTCCACATCTCACACCGCGAGCGACCGAGAACTGCGCGGATTTTTAGAATTCTGAATATCCGTGAGAACCGTCCGCCGCTGCCCGCGAGCCGGGACCGGGATGAAGCGGTCGCGACGCGCGGAGCGGACAGGTGGACAATTGAACAAATTGCAACAAAAACGCGAGTGAGGCATCAAAGCCGATTCAATTGGGTATTGTCGCGCTGCGATTGTTTCCCGCTTCATTATGCGGCCGCCGCTGATTTATGCCCCGCGGGCCTGATTCACGTGCCACTCATTTGCCACCGAACAAGGCGCGCAAGCCGGCCGGGGGCAGTACACCGAAACCACAGCGAATAAATTTCCGATCGATGATGCGCCGAGTACCTACATACCTACTTACTAATTTAATGAACCGTGATTCGGACAGCGCTTTATCCGATCCAATTAAAAGCCCATTACGGCGACTACACGCCGCGCCGTGATTAATTGACCTGCCTAATTTTTAAAGTTCGAAGTCGTGTCGGTGTCCGGCCGCGAATTATGCGTCCGGCGGGCCGGGCCGGCGCGCTGTGCCGCGTCATCCCCGGCTGTCGATGCGTGATGGCATCATTTCTCTTGCACTTGACAAACGATGGGGTGTCGGGCGCCGGTGAGCGGTGATTGATGTCGCGGGAGAGGATACGGATCTGCGTTTTTATCGCGATGGTTCCCAGCCGCCGCGGGGCGCCGCCGCCGCCGCTGCCCGCAGCATCCCCGCTCTCCGTAGTCCGTACCAACCAACAGACCAAACAGTAATTTATCGTCCCACCAGCGCGCGTTGAAACCTCTTCACCGCGCTATTAATTATAATTTGGTGGTCGTGAATCTATGTTAGAAATTGATTTTATTTCTAATAGGGACTTAATGTTTATCAAGATGTATATTTTTTGTGTTTTGGTTTGAAACAAAAAAGATCATGTCGGTTGTGGGCCTCTGTATAAAGTTTTGGAATAGTTGTGGAGCATTAATTCGGATCGCATTGTTTATTATGTTTATTAGGGTTGCAGCGTTTCTAGGCGGGAGCTGCATTCCACACGCTGGCTCGCTGGGTGCTGATGCTGCACCCAGTACCTACCTACATCCACACCCGCCAGATAAAGGGTCGAGGGGATGGGGTTAACCCTGCCGTGCGAGGCTTTCATAACAAAGTTTAATAACAACTTTAATAATATTGTGATTATTTGTGATACTTATTCGATTTAAAGACATTTATTACTCAAAATATATTAGCATACATCACACCACAGCTACAGCTGCTAATATGCTGTACTGCATTAGGTTATAGCCATATAGGTACTACGTAAGTCCTATGTCAGGCAAGAACTTGTTCAAATTGGATAAATAAACAGGAAATAAAAAGTCAAGATGCTCAATTCAGTACTGAGAACAAGAAGATCACTCGTCACCCCGCGGCGACTGACCTTAGTACCTTGAAATCAAACCCTCGAAGTGTATGTCACGAAGCAGGTGGCAGCCCGGCCCGCGGCCCCGGCCCGCGGCCCCGGCCCCGGCCCCGGCCCCGGCCCCCGCTCGCCAAACTAATAAAACCATTGACACGCTAATTCTCCGCCGTTGGTCCGGGGTTAACTCCATCAATAGAGTATTACAATAATCCGCAAATTTAATTACTGCGTGCACTTGTTTGATGATGAATGTTCGACTCAGCCGGGCGAGAGGGCCTTCGCTTCGCTTTTCATTTCATTTAATAAATATAGATTGCACTTATTAAAAAAAACTCTATTATTATTCAGTCATAATAAAAGGAATTTGTAGGGAGGTAAGTTTTGTAAGGTTATTTTATGTTTATGTGTAGGGCATAGTATTTTCAATTAATGTAACAAATGCAGGGATGGGAATAAACAAACGTAATCGGAAGTTGTCGATATACATATTTTTTGACAATAGTTTGAGTGTGTGCCTGGTAATCACGTAACTTTTCGAACGTAACGGTAGGCATATTTTAATGTCATTTTTAGTATGGGATTCGACATTTAGATCTCCCTTACGAACGGTCGAAAACGTTTCGTAGTACCGCTGCATAGCAAATAAAAACAACCTACTTACCGATGCGCTCCAAAAGTATTCTGACAGCGGTTCCACTGTCATTGAAATACAAGTCGCTGTGAAGCGTGCCTACCTAACAGGTACTACACGCACATTTATACGCAGCTGAAACAGTTATCGTAGGCGCAGGCAATGTAACAGCACAGCTGAACTTCCGTAGCGAATCAATTCGCTACACTTGCAGAATATGTCCAATGTCCATCTCTATCTCTAGCAAATGGTGCAGTCAAATGTGATGTAGCCCGCACGTGCGGGCGCCCCTCGCCCCGCGCCCCTCGCCCCGCGCACCCGCACTCGACAAGTGCCCTAAAAAGATTAATACATCCGAGTAATTCGCATTCGCCCCGCTAGGGTCCGATATTAATTCGGTTTTATGACATGCGAAATTACTCCCAATAAATTGTGCATCGAGGACACGTGCGTGGATATTAAACTTTTCATTAGCCAAGGGTCGCCGGCTTTCATTACTCGCCCCGGCTCGGAGCCAGAACAGAGCAAGCGGGCGGGTTCCCTTCAACGTGTAAGTCATTTTGGGATGGACCGAGCGCTGGTGCTCGTCCGCTTTGTTGAAACGGAATTGAGGAAAGGTAAGTGAGTGCTCCCTTTGACCTCCGGGTTCGACCGAGTATGTTCTTGAA
The DNA here is from genome assembly GCA_951800055.1 of Cenopis cana. Lineage (NCBI taxonomy): Eukaryota > Metazoa > Arthropoda > Insecta > Lepidoptera > Tortricidae > Cenopis > Cenopis cana. The sequence continues at coordinate 154,964 of OX637479.1, read as the reverse complement.
TGCTCAACTTCTCATATTTGAGAGGAATAACCCTCTCAAATATGAGTTGAATTGTTTGTTTATATGTTATTCCACGTTGTTACACAACTCTCGAGTCCACTCAGGTTCTTCAGCAGTTCCGGATCAAATTGCGCGCATTGTTGAGCGGAAGAAATCTAAACGGACCTAAGTACATTCCACCTGATAACCGGACAAAACGCAGGCAGATTCTTTTGAAATTAGTTGATTATACTTAAAAATCTTACAATTTACCTACCTTGAAACCCCCTCACCGACGCGACGGCGTTTCACTGCTTAACCGACCATTACGCTGAGTTCCAATTGCTAATACCCAAGCAGCTCATTAAGAAGAGATCCTAGCCTACCGGCTAATAGTACCGGCACTCCATGACTAATATTGACGGTTTTCAGGTTAAAAGTGTTAAAACATATTTGCGCACTGCAATATAATGTAAGTTGTCAAATTGATTGAATTACAATTAAGTTCACTGCACCTTAACTTTACAAACACTTTGTTCGTTACGTTACGGCCGGCCCTCGTAGGTAACTATATGTTTACTTACAAGTTACAGATAGTTCGCTTATAGAAATTAGATATATATGAACACTGAACGTTATTGTTGATAAGGATAACTTCGTTGAGCATAGCGACAATATGTCGCAATCCATTACATTAGAACAAGAGGTTGGCACTCGTGCAGGAGGCGCAGGCGCAGGCAGCTGCTATATTACATCGCGAAAAGCCAACCCTCTCGGCGTTATTTGATTTTTAATTGCGCGCGGGGCGCGCGGAGCGAGCGGCTCCATTTGCCGACCCCTCGGGCCCTCGCTTGATTCTAAACGCTCGGAAACTCCTTCTAGTGTAAATAAAGGGTTCTCGAGTGTTTTTGTCTATCCGTGTAATTGGAAAGCAAACTATATTACATAATGCGTTAGCGGTCCCCGGTGTTTCTTTAACCCGCTTTATTAACGAGAGATATTTGTATTTGTATTTGAGGTCGAACTCTAGAGGTTTCCAATAAGTAATATAGATACCTATACTTCAGTGATGACACCGTTGTACGAGTATTTTGGCTCTACCAGCATGAATGCCTTCCTATCTACTCCTACTACTTAACTAAATATTTTTTTCTTTTTTAAAGTGTTTGTAGATTTTAAGAACATTAGTACCTATATATATATATACATACACAAAGTATTTACTTACATCCATAGGTACCTACACAATTATTTGTGTAAATGTTCATAATCATAACACTGATAACATAAACCACGGTTTTAAGTAATAAATATTATTGGTAACTAAGTAATCATATAATATTATCTATAGGTACTTGCCTGAGTAAGTAATTATTGTATTTATTTATTTATAATGTATTTGCGGATCGTTAAAGATCGGATAACGACTTAACGGCCATCAGTTTCACATTTTAGAACGCGGGGCAGTTGCATTCGTAAGCGAGTTTTATTTGGACCTGTGTAAAGATAAGCTTGATTTATTAGTTCAGTAACTAGGCACAGTTAAGTTTTACAGCTAACACTCGTGAAACTGCAGTCGACGAGGCCGAGGCGTGATTTACAGCCCCGCTGGAGGCGCGCGCGCCGCTCCCCGCGCGGGCCGTGAGCTGTAGGTACTGATAACGCCCGCAGCCCCGCGACGCATGCACTCATTATGCTAACTACACCTCACTGCACCATGCACTCATAAACTCTCTATAAATTACCTCATTACAATACCTACTAATCACTCATTGATATTTGTTCCGTTTTTGCGAGTGTTTTTCACAAAGTCGGCTTCTTGTAATTGCAACGGAAGTGTTCTGATAGCTTTCCTCTCTTTTTTTCTGGATGAAGCATATAATACTTAGAAACCGACCCCTAGACAAGTAGTACATTTATTTATACTCGTTGCTTACCTACTGGTTTAAAGTTATTAAATTTTTTAACGCTCTTTTATTAGGTCGAACTGTATGTAACTAACTATGTAATGGCGTAATGGAATCTAAGGTAACTAATTTAACCATCTTCCAAGGATCGTAGCATCATTAAAATTGGCAGCTGTATGTAGTTCTGATGACAATACAATAATATGGTACTGTCGAACTGAGCTGATGATGGAGCCGGAAGATATGAACTGGAACTTCATGATGGAACATCGTATCATAGCTGTATTTGGATTTGTTAGAAAAGTCTTGTAATGAACTTTGACCACGATTAGGTTTCAAGGTCTGATGATGAAGCCGGAAGATAGGCACTGGCATTCCATGATGGAATATCGTATCATAGTCGTGTTTGCACTTATGAGAAAGATCACGTAATGGACTTTGAACACGATCAGGTTTCAATTAAGCGTGTTGTGTTAATATTTTTAACATTTATACATTTATTTTTAATTGTGTTGTGTGTTGTTGTAATTCCTTATCTCTCACCCAAAGCGCAGTCAAAATATGTTTGCAACCAAAAAAACCGTATTAAATCCTATATATCGATTTAAACTTCACACATTACTTATTTGAGTCAGCTCGCGACCACCAATGTTGTGATATATTCGAAACGTCGGGTAAAAGGCAAATAAACTATGTATAATCGTGTACGCGATTAAGTCCCGTTTCCCAATAATAACGTATTAAATCATTTTAGATTTAATCATGATGAGTGAGTGTTTTGCATCTACATTGATTGTCTTATCGAGTTTCGAGCACCATCGCATATATATTCCACGTGGCTGGATACTGGAGCTCTGTGACGAGACGACACACTCACAACTGCCTCGACAGGCACAATATGTGCCGGCGAGGGGCCGCCGCGTCTTTTATTAGTTTTTCCGCGGTGACAGCACCCTCCGCATATTTGCTTTGATGATCCTGCCTCCCTCCCGTCTCCGACAATCGCCTTTATTGTTGTCGGGTGCTCCATTATGATCCTTAGATCGCAAATTGAAGCACAAACGAGTTAATGTCGCGCGGGATATTGCGCGGAGCCGGTGGTCCGTGAGCCATTGTTGTGTAATCTCTTGTTTGATGGTGGATTTTAAGTCAAGCGCCTTGCCTTTCCACTCCTCTGTAGTTAAGTAATAGAAGTGCAAGTTTCACTGTACATAAGGTATAGGACCTTCAACATTAAATATCCACCAATTTACTAGTATTCTGTTCTGTTGTTCAAACTAAATCAGCAGCGTTTACACGATAGTTATCAGCAATTAATCTGAAAAAGAGATTAATTCTGTCAATCAATGTTGTTCCCTCAAATCAAAGTCGCACGTGTCCTCGATGCACAAAGTAGGTACATACATGACGCTTGTTAATGTTCACGTAAAGCAATCACATGCCTTCAGAATTATAGACATTATGTAGGTACCTACAAATAAAAGTGCCATATATTAGGCGACTAAACAATAAAAGCGTTAAAAGATTTCAAATGTGATATTCGACTGACAACAATCATTTGCAGCGTTCTGGGCGGCAGCCACCTACCAACCGCGCGGGCGGCGATGCGACGAGTGGGGCAGCTCATACATTTGACCGAGTTCAAACTATGGATGGACGAAACCCTACATAATAACTGCGGCGATGCGACGAGTGGTAGTTCATACATTTGACCGAGTTCAAACTATGGACGCAGCCTTACATAATATAATAACTGAAGCGAAGTCTGTATAGTGGCTCCCGCGGTACCTGAGTGGTCTATTTTTTGTGCCTTTTTCTCGTTTAGCTATATCTGCAGTATGCTCATATACTTATATTTGAACTGGACCGTATTACGTGATGGTCCGCCAGCGCTACCAGGCTGAGTTCGTGGATATCCCAGAACTGGCTTGTGTTATGATATGCCCCGCGAGTGCTCGCTCGCCGCTGGAGAGGAGAGGCATGAAACGCGCAGTTTTTTCCCGCGTGGCTGCATTGATTCATATCGGATGTCTCTATAATTGCCTTTCGTTTCGACTCGTTCGCCCGGTTTTTGTTTCTCTGTTCAAAGAAGATTCTTGGACATTGTTGGATGAAAATTAATGTTTCAACGATCGAGATGAATTTGAAATGGAGGTTTACCGAACATTACATTGCATTTTGGTTAAAATACTGCTTCATAAACGTACCGCGCAGTGGGAGTAGAGACATGACCGCTTTTAGGCAAAGACACAACAACAATTTTTGGGCCCATATACCTAGGTACCGGACCTGTGTACCGGACATTGCCATCTCAATGAAATTATTACCTTCGATAGCATAAGTAGGACCTAAACTATTAAAGTATACCCACGCGTCAGTACAGCACCTAATATTAGGTATATTATATGAATGTGATATATGCTAAATAAAATATATATTACAAGAACAATTAACAAAAATCAATAAAGTCTCGTTTGAATATATCTATTAGCTAGTTATTATGGCTAGGTAGGAGGTACGTCATCCTTATCATCAAGTAAAAAACACTGACTATTTGTGTGTCAGCAAGCAGCCCGTAATACTCCCTAACATGATTCCTGCTACTATTACTTATCCTGTGACGGCGATGTCTCGCGGTCACCTCTACCTCTAATATTGTTAAGCCGTTCACGAATATGTTTTTCCCTGCTTTTTCCGTATACTTACGATGAACCATGTCATGCGATGCGAGCCCGCGGAGGCCACAAGGCGACCCAACCGAACCCACTTATTGTTGCGCGCCCGGTCGCGGCTGGTTGCGGTTTCGACGCTAGAACTCGCCGGTGCCTTTTGATGTAGACCTCCGCATTATGTGAACGTTTTCCGGAGGAATCAAAAGTAGTTCTATAAATTTATATTGGTTTTGGGACTAAATAAAAATAGAGGCGGTGTAGTATCAGAGAGGCCGCGAATAAATGTCGTGGGAACGGCGGCCATTACAGGTCGGCCGCTTCCCAGAACCCGCACCAGCCGTCGGCCAGCGGCCAGCGGCTGCAGATTGATTGCAAGACGCTCTTTGTCAGTCCCTTTCGATTTTCATTACATGTATATGACAGTCATTAAACACAGCATGGCCCAAACCAGATACTTAAATAGAGTTAAGATTCATATATGTGTATTTTTTAATTTTATCTAGTTGACACAGTTCTTGCAAGAAAACAAATCAAAAGATTTATTATAACTAAATTTATAGTCTAAAGGATTCCATTTTTTTTACCTAAATAGAATTTGATAATGCTTAGGTATACAGTTTCGAAATGTTTTCTTGCAGAATTACACACTGTACATAACTGGTTTTTTTCCTCATTTTATTCTTTGTTTTTGTGTTGCTTTATATAGATACTTAGATTTCTTGATCTTAAGTAGGTTAAGTATTATCATTGTAATAAGCATATTTTTGTGAGAAAATGGCTGACTGTCGAGTTTCTTTCGGCGTTTCTTCTCGGCAGTGGCCTCTGTGAAACGCTAGTAGGGTTTGACTTGTAAAAGTGCCATTGCGGCCTACTTACAGAATAAAGTTCATTTTATTCATTTTAGTGGACGACTCGATGGGCGCAGAGTCGTATTTACCTTTTGTGTAAGTGTATGTACTACCTCCATATGTGTATAACTTTTTACATATTTTTTTTATTTAATCTTTCAGCCAGCCTGATGGTAACTCGGCACCATAACCAATAAGACATGCTTCTTACTCCCGGAGTGTCCCATGCACGTTGCCTACCCTTTGGAAACTTACTATACAATATTTTCTTGAAGAAAAACTTCTTCGGGAAATCTCATTCCAACTGCTGCATTGAGGAAACTCTTCTGGAACCGTACGTCTGTACACACCACCTGTACACACAATCACGTAGGCAAGTAACTTTATTATGACCTAAATAGTACCTACCGTTAAGCAGATTTTAATGTAATTTTTTTGTCATTCCAATGTCAATTGATTTTAATGTCAAAGTATAAGTAGGTTATTATTGATTTACTAATAAGTAGGTTGGTTTGGCCATTGTTTCTGCGAAGCCTACCTAATCCTTGCCGTGCGCCGTAAGTCAGTCTGCCCCGAGCCCGACGAGACGAGGTTCGCGGAAGCGGCGCCCACGCTGTAAATCTGTCGCGACACGTCTAGGGTCGATCTCATACATACGTACAGTATTCTATCTTGATTCCAATTTGTTGACGCAAGTGAAACTGAATATATGTAACATATTTTGAAATATATATATATTTGGTATCTTAGGAAAGGTTTGTCTCCGGTCGACCCCCCTCTTTACTTGCTATCTGGCGAGAACAGAACGGTTCTCGGAACTTATATTTTTCAACGTTATCGGATATCGGACAAGACACCAATAAGTACCTAGATAAGATAAGATAACCATCACTTCAACCGGGCTCTTCTTTCTCATACAGTTCATAATCTCCATTAGTCATTAATTCAGAAACAATATTGATACAAAATAATCATAATTACATCCAACATGGCGGAAGCGTAATAGAAGCGTTACTCTTTATTTTCGATTTTCTTTATCAATCAACCAACAAGAGTGAGTAAAAAACTCAGAAGTAGCCAAAAAACAAAGTTTTGTTCTCGACCGTTTCCTTCTCTGAAACTTACCTACCTAACCAATATATACCTACCTACTTAATAAAATGTTGGAAACTAAACCGAAAGGAAATTTACTTTTGTAGGACTATTTTGATTTTATTGGCGACACACCTAATATTTGAATATTTACACCGGTCGAAGGTTGAAGCAAACTATAGGTACACATAGGCACATTAATAAAAATAAGAATATCAAAAAAGCAAAATGTACAGGATAATGATGATATTGACCTCTACTTAATTATGATTTATATTTGGGGTCCCGGTATATTTGCTGAGTAGACTTGTATGGCCCAAGAGTGTGCGCAGGTGTAAGGCAATGATTCTGATGCCTAAGCATCGGACCGCGGCGTTTCGAGGTAGTTTCAGATTTGCGGCGTCCAAGTGCTGGAATGATCTCCCTCCACCTATCCAAGGAGCTTCTAGCAGGTATACCTTTAAGCGCAAGCTTAAGGGCTATTTGTTGACGCTCCAAAGATCCCATCCCTAACCCATCCAGCACCTAAAATATCCCAACTACCTATGTCGCTTTTCTCTTTTTATATTGTTAATGTCTACATTATTGTACTGTAGCTGTTTTTTGCGCTACTTTAATTTTTTTATTATTACTTTTTATTCATTTTAGCCTGAGGTTGAGTAAATAATGCCTCCCTTGTTCATGTCTCATACCACTGCCCTGTTTTGAGCTAGTCTAATCGATATTTATTTTATAACTTTATGATATTTATCTCTTTGTATTGTATATTATGTTGTATTGCGTTCCGTGGGTCACGTACGGTGCTGTCTGAAAACCAGCGCTGTAGGTGTTTAACACCTTAGCATAATGCTGAGACAGCAACCGATTTGCTGCCGCGAAGACACACATTATTTTATATGTTCTGAGTTTTATACGTCTATTATTTTTTGTATCTGTGTGTCTTATGTGCAGTAAATAAATGTTTCTTCTTCTTCTTCTTCTTCTTCTTCTTCATTTATAACATCAGTGTAACGATATTGGAAATAACTGAGTATTAAAATTAAAAACTATAACTAAAAACTAAATAAAAAACAATAATAATTTACGGTTATATAAAACCCAGGGAGGAAACAGTCGAGATCGAGAACGTTTGTATGGAAGAATTACCACTTATGTTTCCTCTTAATTCTCATTGCTCTCAATAAATATAGGAGGTACATAGATATCATTTATATACTTATAAGAGGTAGGTAGTACCTAAAATAAATGAATCAACTTGGTGCACGGGATATTTTTATTGTAGGTACTTAATTTGTTTTTTTTTTGTTCAGTGGTATTTATTAGGTTTATTTTATAGTAAGTAGTTAACTACCTATAGTGTTTGTTTTTCTTTAGAGGTACATGTTCATTTAATGTTGTTATCGTGTTACTTTTATGAATAAACAGAGTAATTAAGCGATCAAATAGAAAGCTAACTAAGTGTATCCGAGTTCCTGTATTTGTAGCGACGAAGAGTCTATAATGGTGTTGTGCTCAAAACAAAATCTGGAGACACAATTAGCCGGTGTAAGTACAAGCTCCACCGCCACAGCTCATCGGGCACAATAAAACCACGAGAGCCCATTAATAAAGCTAAAAAGGAGCTCCAAACAAGGAATAATTTAGAGCCCTAGTCGCCGCTAAAAATAAAACAATGCGGTGGCTCGTTTGAAAAGTTGGTAGTTCCCGTCCCGTCGCCCTTTCCTCCTAACTTATTGTGTGAGGAAAAAACCGGCCCAAAATGAATCAAATTGAATTTTTCACATCGATGTTGCAAGATTCTTTATACTTACTAGTGCCGCAAACAAATGTAAAACATGCACTATTTACCTAGTTGAAATGAAATAGACCTGTGACCTGTGATTATTTTTCACAAATTGTATTATTATTATTTACTCGTAATATCATTAGAAATCCGTGGTTAAAATCTGTCGGGTTACTCGTTTCCCACCGTGTATGTAAACCTAGATACTCTCACCTGCATTATAATAAGATAAGTGCCTATATGTACCAAAGTATGTATTTATATGTGGTATAGGTACGATAATAAACTTTACCTACAATTTTCGCGCCGCTTGTTCTGTCCTGACATATATCGACGCAGGTGTTTCTACCCGGATAGTTCCTGTCACGGTGGTCTCCTAACTGCTATACATATATAGATCAACTGTGGTAAGTACTTGCAATTGCATAATAGTCGCGTCTCAGCTGATATTTCGTTATTCAAAAGTCACTCAACTTCCTCGTATTTTACTCGAGATAGGTGCCAGCATGTCACATCAAAGCGCTGATGCTTATTCAGTAGCTGGGCTGTTAATGCGCGTATAAAATAAATAAGTAGTGTCCGTATAAGGCGAGGCTTGCGCTTGCGCGGCGCGGCGGCGGCGACCGACCCTGAGTGCCCTGACGCGCGCGCATAAATCTCGGCCGCGAACTTCAGCGCGCCGCGCCGGTAGCGCACCTGCATTATCTACATTACGTACATGCGCGCACTAACATAAAGTCATGATAATCCGTCTTTGTGCAACCGAGGACTCAGCTTGATACTGCCCTGGCGTGATCACATCAGGCGGGGCCGGAGTCCGTCGGTGGCTTAGTCCGACGCTTTGGTGAAGTTTAGTCACTTGGTTACTCCATATTTGATACATACCTGCGTCAGACCCGCCCCGCCTCAGCGAACTATCTAATGGTAAATATTAAATATCTAAAAGTCAATAGGGTCGGGAACGCACTTGTGATTTCAGTCGCTAGTGTCCATAGGCTACGGTATCTGCTTACCGTCAAACAGGTTAACTCATACATACATGTCACAAAATTGATGAAGTATAAGGCTGGCCTCACACAGTCTGAATTCTTATCTTAATTCATAATTTGAATAAAATAATCTTAATTACGGTGCCTTGCCTCACACATGTCTTACAGAATTTAGAACCGACGGCGATTGACGTTCAGTACCACAAGTTTCGTCTCTTGAACGCATTATTAGAACATGACTTACATAATCATGGAAGAGGAATTTTAGCTGTATCATATTACAAACTTTTTCTTGGAACTTAAATATCACATTACAAAAGAAAAATACATATTTTGGATTCGTACTGTCAATTTAAACAGAATAAGTTTGCTTTTGGTTATGGTATGGTACTGCAGTACCATGTGACGGCAATTAAACTGTGTCAGTTACAGCTTCTTCGACTAAGTATTAACCACAAAAATCTCTTTACCTGATTTTGAGCTCAAATGCACTAAGATTTCACAGATATCAAAATAATTGTGAAGTAACCGCAATTGGAATTAACAAATTACATAATCTGATTCCGATGGTGTGTGCTTGGTCCTAGATAATGTATGGTAGGAGGTGCGTTCGGAATTCATAATCTTAAGACCAGGCAGTCCCATTGCAATCCCGCTCTTAACGGAACTCCGCGCGTAGTTTTCGTAAATATTTAGTACCTACATTTTAATTGATTTTTGGAAAGCTTCAGCATCATCACTTATCAAAAATCTGTCCGATTATTGTGTTAGAACAATAAAAAAGCCTATCCATCCAAAGCAAAAGCGCATCCTTTTTGTAAAAAAAATATATCACAGGCGATGACAATTACGAAATAATCATGGCATGAAAGTTTATTTTTACGATGATATTTCGATTTTTTTCAATATTTTGTTCGGTTATTGTGTTACTTTGTTTTTTTCCAGTCTACAGTAATTTTTGTGGAGTGTAATTCTACCTTATTTCTTCACATTGTGTGCCGGACCGGGACTGTAGGGGCAGTCGGCACGCTTCGATAGCTAGCTGTTACGATTGACGTCAGAAGGATTGGAGGAAAAACACTGAATTTACAACTTAAAAACACTGACTTTAATAACTGATCAAAACACACTATATACAAATCAACATAAATTAAAAATAAACTGAACATAAATGACTTCTAAGAACAAGAGAGTAGGAACGTGTGCTCGCGCCGGTGTCTGGTAGCATAATGAACGCTCGCCGCTTGGGCGGCTCTATTTATATGCGCGCGCTGCCTGCTGGTCAGGGCGGGCGGGAGAGCGAGGCGTGAGGCTGTGCCTCAATCAATGAGTGTGAGGCGCGAGCATGCGTTTTTACAGGTTTGTAAAAAGCGGTGTAGCACGTATGTGGTATTACCTTGCCAATTTAGCCATGAGGCTTCCCATTAGGTGGGTATACGGGCTATATCGCTTCCTATTAAGTTTTAGGTGACATTGTAATTTAAGTTTGCCTGAAGGGCCTAATTACTGGCCTTATGGGCTTACAATAAGCTTAAATGGCGTAGTTGCCTTAAGTGTTTGCAAGGTTGCAAGTTGTCACCTACCTAGGCCTGAAGGGCTTGTATATGTAAAGCTTGGTTTGCCTTATGGGCTTGTAAGTTACTACCTACCTAGGCCTGAAGGGCGTTTAGCTATGGGTAAGTAAGATACGCAACAATAACATTATTTATTTCCTTTCCTACCTACTTAGGTTAGCTAATTACAATATTTTTATTTATTTATAGGTCCGACACGGTACGTCCGACACATAATAAGTCCGACACATTATACGTCCGACACATTTCTCCCGCCGCTTGCGTCCTTAGATGCAAGTCCTGGAACTCGTGTGGTGGACGTGTTGCTCGAAGCTCGGGGTTGCTGTGCTGGCTCGAGGCTCGGGCTGTAGCTCTGGCTGAAGCTCTGGCTGTAGCTCTGGCTCGGCGTTGTTCGTTTGCATAGAGTGTGTATAGTGTGCACTCTATGCGTTTGTGCAGCGTCTTGTCGGCCGAGTTGAGTGTTCGGCGAGGGCGCTCTATGTGAGGGCGCGTCTGCACTTGGAGTGTCGGTGTGTAGGTCCGACGGTTGCGCGCTGTCGTTTCGCGCTGTAGCACGTTGAGGGCCGGCTTGAGTGTTCGGTGAGTGCGCGCTATGGGAGGGCGCGCGTGTGAGTAGAGGGCCGGTCTTCATGTTCGGAGTCTGCGTGCTGTCATCGCACGCTGTCGCGCACTGAGGGCCGGGTTGTAGGTCCGGCGGAGGTGCGCGCAGTGAAGGCGCGCTCGGTGAGGGCGCGGAGGCGTCGGGAGGGCCGGACGGCGTGTCCGGCTGCTGCGCAGAGTGCGTGCGCGCTGTCGCGCGCTGTGGGCCGGGTTGTAAGTCCGGCGGATGCGCGCGCAGTGAGGGCGCGCTCGAGGAGGGCGCGGAGGCGCCGGGAGGGCCGGACGGCGTGTCCGGCTGCTGCGCAGGGTGCGCGCGCGCTGTCGCGCGCTGTGGGCCGGGTTGTAAGTCCGGCGGAGGCGCGCGCAGTGAGGGCGCGCTCGGGGAGGGCGCGGAGGCGCCGGGAGGGCCGGACGGCGTGTCCGGCTGCTGCGCAGGGTGCGCGCGCGCTGTCGCGCGCTGTGGGCCGGGTTGTAAGTCCGGCGGAGGCGCGCGCAGTGAGGGCGCGCTCGGGGAGGGCGCGGAGGCGCCGGGAGGGCCGGACGGCGTGTCCGGCTTGGTATGAAGTATGACTAGCTTCTTCGTGGGGCGGCGTAGGAGACCGCCCTTTGTTCGCACGTCGACGACTCGTGTGACGCCATCTTCTCCTGGGTAGAGTGTGGTCACAACGCCCATTGGCCACACGTTTCTTGGCAGTGTGTTGTCTACTATGAGGACGACGTCGTCTATGGCGATGACGGGGCCCTTGTGGGTGGGCTCCCGCCGGTTTTGAAGCTGTGGAAGATATTCTCGGAGCCACCTCGCCCAGAACATGTCCGCGAGGCGTTGTGCTGTGCGCCACGATGCTCGGCCGACGGTGTCTTTTTCGTGTTTCGGCCACTCGCCCTCATGAAGACGCAGAAACTCTGGACCTGTGTACCATCTGTGGGCTGAAGAGAAGTCTCGCGGCGTTTCCCTTGTTGCGTCGTCTGCCACGTTGAGCTTCGTAGGTACATAGCGCCATTCGTTCACCTTAGAGTGTTCTTGTATGGCGGCGATGCGGTGAGCCACGAACGGTTTGTATGAGCGTGACCCGTTACGTACCCAATGCAGAACTGTTTTACTGTCGGTCCAGAATGTAGTGGAGTCTGGCTGCTTCTCGTGTTCTTCCTTGACGACTTGCGCCATACGTGCGCCCATCACCGCGCCGAGTATCTCGAGGCGTGGTACGGAGTGTAGCTTGAGCGGACACACACGCGCTTTCGCCATTACTAGGGAGACATGTACTTCACCTGTGGCGAGAGTTGTACGCCAGTAGAGTGCCGTGGCGTACGCTTCCTGTGACGCGTCCGTAAAAATGTGAAGTTGGGTATTTACTGCTTGTGTGAAGCCCGGGTAGCATCTCGGTATTGCCACCTTACGTAGCGCCATCAGATTCTTCATCCAGTCGGCCCATGTAGTAGCGAGGTCGTCTGGAAAGCGTTGATCCCATGTGAGGCCGCGGCGCCATGCTTCCTGTAGGATAGATTTGGCCCTTACCGTGACCGGCGCGGCGTAGCCTAGCGGGTCGTAGAGTGACATTACTATCTTCAGGGCTTCTCTCTTGGTCGGGCGATTGTTGTGAAGTACGTCGGCTGGTAGGCGAGCGAGGTCCAAGTTGAAGGTGAGTTCGTCCGTTGTCGGCCTCCATATAAGGCCGAGGACGCGTTCAGTTGTGCCCGGTCCGTCGTCTAGGTTGACTGGAGTATCTGTGGGCGGTGAGGACTCACCAAGGGCGGCCATTTTTTATTTTTTTATTTTTATTTATTAAGGGAAACAAACAGGCAAATATAACACATGTAGTAAACCATAATACAAATTCATAGCCAAACAGTTTCCACAACTAATTCATAACATATTTGTTGCTCAGACCGAATTAACAGAACAATAAAATCATGCAAAATTAAAAACGAGATTACTTGAACATTAGGTTGAAGAAATGAAAACATAATATACCATTTCATTCACACAAATACAATCACAATTTCAATAAATACATTCCTTAACACAAGGAGAAGGTAAGAGTTATAATTTTTGTATTTCACGTACTCATACATTTTTTTTAAATTCTATTTATCGATTTGATTGCAGAAACAAATTGTTGTAGAGACAGATGGAATATATCAATATCATTAAATTTATCATTGTAAATTTTGCAAGCTCTGGCGAGGAACTTATTTCTTGCATATGTGGTACGACCAAAGTCAATTGCGAATAAGCTAGAGGAACGTGTTCGTCGATCAGGACATCTTAGTGTTATTTTAGATAGAAGGTCAGGAGAATCAATAAGGCCATTTAAAATTTTGTATAAGAATATCTGATCACGAATTTCACGACGTGTTTGGAGAGACTCTAAATTGTTGGTATATTTTTTTTTGAATTTATATTTCATTCTTCTAATAAATTTGTTTTGAATATTTTCTATTGTTTTGATATGAACTTTAAAATGAGGATTCCAGACTGTAGTGGCGTATTCCAAATTAGACCTGACAAATGCATTGTACAGAAGTTGTATCGTTTTGGGATCTTTGAAATCTTTACTTTGGCGAAATATAAAACCCAACATCTTATATGCTTTAGAAGAAATTTTGTCAACATGAGAAATGAACTGAAGTTCCCTGTCAAGGTTTAATCCCAGATCCTTAACCTCAGACACAACCTTAAGATTTTTGTTATTCAAAGAATAATCATAACCTATATGATTGCGCTTACGGGAAAACGTCATGGCACAGCACTTTTCAACGTTTAGGTACAGTTGGTTCGTAGTACAATAGGTACTTAGCCTATTAAGATCAGCTTGTAGATTAACACAATCATTTATTGACTTGACGATGGTATATATTTTAGTATCATCAGCATATAATAAAAACTGGGAAGACTGAAAACAGTTTATTACATCGTTGATATATATATTAAACAACAAGGGACCCAAATGGGATCCTTGTGGCACTCCAGATAATATAGGAACGAAGCTGGAAGTGTATCCCTTAATGGCAACCGCTTGTGTTCGGTTACGTAGGTATGAAGTGAGCCATCGCAAGAGATTACCATGGATACCGAACGTATATAATTTATGAGTAAGTAGAGAATGTGAGATTTTGTCGAATGCTTTGGAATAATCAGTGTATATGACATCTACTTGATAACCTTTATCCATAGCATCTATTACATAATCTGTGAAGTGACATAAGTTGGACTCGGTAGAACGTCTATTGATGAACCCATGTTGCTGATTTATCAACTTTGGCCGGACAACACTATACAAAGAGTCGTAAATAATTTTTTCAAAGAGTTTAGGGATAACGGATAACTTTGAGATACCTCTATAGTTTTTGATGTCGTGCTTATTTCCGTTTTTAAGAATTGGAACTACGAGTGATCTTTTCCAACAACTTGGCATCGTTCCAGATCTTAACGAGAGATTGAACAGAATACCGATGGGAAGTGCTAACGTCGTCCAACAATTCTTCAAAAAAACTGGATGTATTCCGTCTGGTCCACAGCCCTTAGTAGTAACTAGTTGTTTAAGGTACTTTTCGATCAAAGGCTTAGTAATGTTAATATTAGTGATCAGACTATCTGAATAAACATTAGTATCTGGGGTACACAAATGCGATATAGATGGCCGACCGGAGTTATCGTTTTTGACGAATACAGACTGAAAGTAGGTGTTGAATAAATTGGCAATATCTTGTCCGTTGTTTCCTACTACGTTGTCCAAATGCAGAGTATCCGGAATGCCGCTCACATTCATTTTGGATTTTAAAAATGACCAGAAAGATTTTGAATTAAATCGAATGTTATTTTCAGTTCGTGATATGAATAGATTGTAACACGAGGCTTCCGTTATCTTAATTTTAGTTCGTAATTTAGAAAAAGCTAAATAATCCGCTGTTCGTTGATAAATCTTCCATTTCTTATGAATTTTTAACTTTTTCTTAATCATTTTTATTAATGGGTGGGAGTACCATACTGGAAATTTATGTTCATTGGAACTAATAATTTTAGTGGGTATCAAGTCATCTATGATTCGATTTAGAATGTTATAAAATCTGTTAACAGCCTCTTCTATGTCATCGTGTGAAAGTTCAACTTCCCAATCAATTTTTTTCAACTCTGCATTCACGATGTCATAGTCTGCTGCGAAAAAACGCCGAACGATACGACGTGCGGGTTTTAATTTATTATCACTCGACCCAATACAAGTCTTTACACAAAAGACCGGGTGATGATTGTCAATAGGAACTAACGCTTCAACAGTTGATACTGAGCAATCATTATTCGATAAAACTAGATCTAATGCCATTAAGGCGGGTGAATTGGATTTCCACCCGCGTAGCTCGAAGTTGCCCTCAGCTTGGATGTCGCGTACTGTAGTTGCTGTTTCTATCGCCTGGTCTAAGTCTGCGAAAGAATCTAAATAATCGTCGACGTAGTGTTTCTTCACGATCGCGTTGACGGCCGCAGGCTGCGTTTCTTCGTACTGTCGCGCGTTTTCGTTCTTTACGTAGATCGCGCACGCCGGGCTACACTTTGCACCGAATATGAGTCTAGTCATTCGGTACTCAGTGGGCGGAGTCTCGCCGCGCTTGTTGCCCCTCCACAAGTAGCGTAGCACGTCGCGGTCCTCCGGCCTTACTAGCACTCTCATAAACATTTCCTTTATGTCGGCTGAGAGCGCTATCTCGTGCTGTCTAAATTTGCATAATACCCCTGGGAGTGACTGAAGGAGCCCGGGGCCTGGCAGGAGCTTCTCGTTGAGGCTGGTACCCTGGGCTCGCGCTGCTGCATCATGGACAATTCTAAGTTTGCCTGGTTTATTCGCGTTCAGCACTGGAAAATGAGGTAAGTAGAAAGTTTTACCCGGCGGCCCCTTTGACTGGACTATCTCGGCGTAACCCTTGTCCAGTAGGGCATCCATTTCAGCTTCATACTTCACGCGTAGCTCTGGGTCCTTGTCGAGTCGCCTCTCGACGCTGTGCAGTCTGTTGAGCGCTGTGTTGTAATTATAGGGTAAGTGTACCTTGTTGTTGGCCCACAATAGGCCGACTTCGTATGCTTTTTCAGTCACTCGCTGCGTTGTTTCTTGTAGTATGCGCGTGGCTCTCTCCTCTGGGTCGCTAGAAGGGCGGGCGGGCTCGATGGCTAGGGAATCCACACTAAAAAAATGATCAAGTTTTTCTTCTATCGTGTTTAGGAAATTTACCCTATGGCCCAGGCTTCTAGTTTGTGCTCCATGCAGCACCCAGCCGAGCGGACTGCGGGAGGCGACGGGTTGATCGCAGCGCCCTCGCCGCACGGATTCAGCCAACAGCAGTTGATAATTGTCTTGACCTATTAAAATGTTAGGGCGAGCGCACTTGTACACTAAGTGTTGCTTGAGGTCGCGTAGGTGCTCGCACTGATCGATGACTTCTTCAGACACTTGCTGTGGTGATAGAGAGAGATTACTCACAGTTCGAGCTTCAATTTTGTGGGCGGCGTCCGCTCCTATGAGCTCGATGCGTACGCGGCGCGACGACTCGGAGTCCAAAGTACCCGCGGTGAGGGCCTCGATGTGTAGGGGCTCCACGGGTCCCGGGGCTCCCACTGCTTCGGCGAGCTGACTGTGGATCCGTCGTCAAGTAGCGCCCAGGCCTGGCGGCGTCCTAGTGGTCCCGACACCTCGACTGGCAGGATCTTTAGGTACGAGTGCGCCTTTGTGGCCCACGCGCACGTAACCTTTTCAGTGGCTTGCGCGCTTTCTGAAACAGACTTATGAACTAACACGTTGTGGTTTTTGCCGCAGTTGTCCGCTGAACACACTACTCGTTTGCATGTGTGCCTCTTCGCCCTGTAGGATAAACACTTAAAACACAGCATTTTATTCTTCGCTACCTCCCGCCGCTTATCTATACACATATTTAAAAATGTTGCGCACTCTGCACCACTTACGTGTGAATCACTCTCGCATATGAGACATCGCGCCCGCTTCTCGACCGCCGTGTTCGTTTTCTGATATTTGGGCGGGTGGGCGGGGCTTACGTTTGCGCGCGTGTTAGGCACCCCACTAGTTGCGCGCTGTTGTCCGTAAGTGGGCCTTGCGTTGTATTGCTGTCTCTGCGGCTGTGAATAATGCGGACGGGAGGGTTGTATGCTGTACCTGGGTAAGTAGTTATCGGTAAGTATGGTGTAGGGCTCACGTAGTTTGGCTTCCTCTTGAAGGAAGGAGACCATCAGCATCACATCACTCTCGCGGCGCGGCTTGCTGGCTGAATATGAATACCACTTACTTTGTAGGTTGACTGTTAGTTTGTCATGTAGGGCCCTCAGGATTTCCGAGTTGTATCTTGAAGTGTCGGGATCCACTAGCTGCAACGTAGACATAATGGTGCCCAGCTTTATAGAGAATGAGCAGATGTCCTGTGCGTTGTCGGTGAGCTTCGGCAGTTCACGAAGGTTCTTGTACTCCATGGCTGCAAGTGTGGCTGTGTTCCCGTATGATTCCTCGAGCTTCTCCATAATGAGCTCGGGGCCCGCCCCGGCCAGTATGAACTCGCCCAGCGCCGTGTTGCGTAGAGACTGCGTTGCTGCTTGCAGGCGTGCTGTATTCTCGCCAGACGTGAAGAATGGAGCTGTATCTGTATATACCTTTTTGAAGGAGATCCACTGCCGTCTAGAACCGGTGAAAGCTGGGAGATCCGCTGGCCTCCTTGAAGGCGAGTCCTTGCCGGCCAGTATGGCTGCCCGAATAGCCTCTGTGAGTAAGGCTACGTCGGATGATGGCTTGTAGGGCTGTAGTGCGGTGTCTCCCGCCGGTTGGGCTTGTGTGGGTGCAGATACTGGGACAGCCGGCTCTAGAGGAGCGGCGGCCGCGGCGTGCGGCCCTGGGTGGCTGTGTCTCACTGTGTCTGGATACACGGGGGCCGGGGGGGCATTCACTGTAAACGGTACCTGATTTTGGGGCGTAGGCGACGGGTTGTGAGGACGCATGTCGATGGCTGGAATGTTGATGCTTTGCTCGATCCACTTCTCGACTCGTTGCGTTACTTGTGTAGATGCGTCGTCGTCCTCTTCGTCGTCCTCTGATGTGGGCTCGGCCTCGATGGCGGCGAGCCTGGCGGCCGCGAGGTCCTCACGCGCCTTGGCCAGACGGTAGGCGCGCTCCTTCGCGGACTTGGCGGAGCCCGTGCGCGAGCGTGGCCTCCTATGGGGAGTGGAGGCAGCGGCGACTTGATCGGGCTGTGGTTGCTGCACCTGTGTTGCTGTCGACGCTGGCTGGGTGCCCTGAGGGCGGTCGGATGACTGCGCGGCGTCTGTTGGTGCAGCTGGCGCGATGTTGGCGAGCCCTGAGGGCCCTGCCACGGCCGGCGGATGCTCGCTGGTGGAGGCGCCGGCTGGCGCCAGATGTGCATGCTCGGCCTGGGTCGGCGTCGCGTGCGGGGCGGGCACTGGCATGGGGCTGTGCACCACCTTGTGCCCGGCTGGCACCACTTGCGGAAAATGGGGAGACTGCGAAAGCATGTCGCGAGACTCGTCGTACCTTTTGTGCCGGGCTTGTGATCTGCTACGTGTACCGGAGTCCGCAGAGAGGGAGCGCTCGGTCGAAGTCTTCGTGATGTTGGCAGGCGTGGACCTCGTGTGGGTGCTGCGGGTGCCCCGCGTTGTGCTGCTGGTGCGCTCCGACTGGGCGTCCTTGCGGCTCTGCGAGCGGGTGTTGACTCCCTTGTTCATGCTGGTGGGCCGACCTCGGCCGTGCAGGAACGCTTCGAAGTTGAAGACAGGACTCGAGGACGGTTCGAAGGTCCAATGTGCCGGACCGGGACTGTAGGGGCAGTCGGCACGCTTCGATAGCTAGCTGTTACGATTGACGTCAGAAGGATTGGAGGAAAAACACTGAATTTACAACTTAAAAACACTGACTTTAATAACTGATCAAAACACACTATATACAAATCAACATAAATTAAAAATAAACTGAACATAAATGACTTCTAAGAACAAGAGAGTAGGAACGTGTGCTCGCGCCGGTGTCTGGTAGCATAATGAACGCTCGTTGTTGTAGAATCTTCTGCACCCCTTCCTAGGGGTGGCAGGTGGCTCTTCCTGCGCTGGGCGCATCGAGAACTGTAGCGGGTCGCGTCACCGCTGCGGCGGGACGGGCTTCTGGCCGTCACTTGGGGGACGGCGTCTGCTGCTGGTGAGGTTGCCGTGCGAGTCCCCGGGTAGGGGGCCCGCTACGGCGTCTGCTGCTGGTGTGTCTCGTGCGGCTGGTGGATGAACGCTCGCCGCTTGGGCGGCTCTATTTATATGCGCGCGCTGCCTGCTGGTCAGGGCGGGCGGGAGAGCGAGGCGTGAGGCTGTGCCTCAATCAATGAGTGTGAGGCGCGAGCATGCGTTTTTACAGGTTTGTAAAAAGCGGTGTAGCACGTATGTGGTATTACCTTGCCAATTTAGCCATGAGGCTTCCCATTAGGTGGGTATACGGGCTATATCGCTTCCTATTAAGTTTTAGGTGACATTGTAATTTAAGTTTGCCTGAAGGGCCTAATTACTGGCCTTATGGGCTTACAATAAGCTTAAATGGCGTAGTTGCCTTAAGTGTTTGCAAGGTTGCAAGTTGTCACCTACCTAGGCCTGAAGGGCTTGTATATGTAAAGCTTGGTTTGCCTTATGGGCTTGTAAGTTACTACCTACCTAGGCCTGAAGGGCGTTTAGCTATGGGTAAGTAAGATACGCAACAATAACATTATTTATTTCCTTTCCTACCTACTTAGGTTAGCTAATTACAATATTTTTATTTATTTATAGGTCCGACACGGTACGTCCGACACATAATAAGTCCGACACATTATACGTCCGACACACATTGGAAGCTCAAACTTCAATATTTTCGTCGATCCATGAACTGTCCTTGTTTTTCGCTCACGACAAAACGGGATGCAACACTCTCCGAGAATGGCTTTTTTAAGACAAATCTCGTTAAATATCTGACTGTGTGCAGGTTTATTAAATTTTCTCTTGACAGAATTTAGATGAGTTAAAATACCATCATATTAACTTAATCGTATCTTTTAATAATGCGCTGTTTTATTAGGCTGAGTAAAAAAAGGAAAATATAGAGTCAACTTTTTTCTATCGAGAAAATTTTAAGCAATCATGTTTCGGCTATTGTCAGTACCACAATCATATAGTCAAGAATCATATATCTGAAAATCAGCCCCTATTGTTTGCTAGTCTGGGCAGGACAGCATTTCAAAGTTTCTAAATTTCTCGTTGTAGGGCCTTAAAATTTCATATACTGAATTTATAACGCACGTTCATATCATTCTGTCAAGTAAAATTATAAATAATACATGACTATCCACCAACATGGATTTGTTCCTGCACGATCTATTTCTACCAATCTAGTCTCGTTTTCTGAGTTTGTCACTGATGCTGTAGATGAAAATAAACAGATTGACATTATTTATACAGATTTCAGTAAGGCTTTTGACCGTGTATCACATAGGGTTTTAATTCAGAAGCTGTCGACATATGGTATCGCGGATCCCTTACTAAGATGGATTACATGTTATCTCTCTAAAAGATCGTTTTATGTGGTCGCAAATGGTTTTGCATCTGATTCTTTCAATATCCCTTCCGGCGTGCCACAGGGCTCGCACCTCGGACCATTATTATTTAACATTTTTATCAACGATTTGCCTGATCAATTTATTCACTCCACTCCTTTTATGTATGCCGACGATCTCAAATTTGCTAGAGTTATAACATCTCCCAACGACGCCGTTCTTCTGCAAGATGATCTGAACCGGGTAAGCAATTGGTGTGTAGAGAATTGTATGACCCTGAATGCAAAGAAATGTTCGTTTATAACTATCACACGTAAAATTAACTCCATTCCATCATCTTACAATATTTCCGGCGATGATCTTCCCAAAGTCAGCACTGTGCGTGACCTGGGAATTGTTTTCGACACAAAACTTACTTTTATTCCTCACATCGATTCAGCAATTAAGAAAGCGTCAAAAATGTTAGGGTTTATTATAAGGAATGGCAAGGCATTTCGAAGGTTTAAGACAAAAAAAATGTTATACTACAGCCTAGTACGTAGCCACCTAGAGTACGGTAGTATAGTCTGGCGACCACATTACGCAACTCACTGTCTTCGCATCGAGAGGCTGCAAAAAAGATTTATGTGGCATTTGGCTCGCTCTGCAGGCCTTGCGAGAAGATCTTTCTCCTACGTGGACAGGCTAAAATATTTTAAAATGATATCCTTAGAGAGTCGTAGAGATCTCCTGGACCTATTATTTCTATTTAAAATCGTTAGGAATAAGATTGATTGTCCACAGCTCCTTAGTAAGCTTCGATTTTCAGTGCCTCGTGGAATACCACGCTTTGCTGCCAAGCCGTTGTCTTATCCCCTGCGTCGAACTGTATTAGGTGCATCCTCCCCTTTACCACGACTGAGCAAATTACTCAACAAATATAGTAATTTAATAGACATAAACTTTGACTCAATAACTCAAATTAGAAACTTATTTATATAGATTGTTAACCAACGTTGTTTGACTTTGATAACCTTATTTAAATTCTATGTTTTATTATAAAAAGTCCTTGTTTAGATTGCCAAGCTGTGTTTACCTGTAAGTAGTTATACATTAAGCATAAGACACATTGTTCAAAACTATTTGCAAGTATGAATGTAATAACTGTTGGTGAACCTTCAATAAAAAAAAAATAAAAAAAAATAAAAAAAAAAAAAAAAAATAGGTAAATAACGAATGTTGACCACGCCAAGCGAATGACGAGACAACGCGACCGTCCGGTAGCAATTCGCGGCCGCCACTGAATTGTACCACCACCACCCGGGGATGTACTTGCAGCGGCGCGGCTAACTGACGGAGTGAAAGCCCCCTGCCTAAAGGCTAAGTATTGGTCTGCTAAGAGCTGGCTACGGATAACTGGTTGCTTTGCACCTTATAGGTAAGTATAGACGCAAAATCCTTTTTGACACACGAAATACTATTCTTGTTAATTGATCTGGGTCACTGGCAGATTTTCAGCGGTCGGGTTTTTTTTTCATTTAATTAAAGGTGTCAAATAGAGCACGGAAATGGTGTGATATGATATGATACTTAAAAGTATTTAATGCGAATATAATATAGATATTAATTTTGGTTGGGGAAGAAGTCGAGCCAGTCGACGTCTGCTAGGCACGCACCTTTGACGATAAGGCAAGTTTCAATAAATTTTGCTTGAACAAGTCGCCTTGCACACTATAAATTCGCCGAAAGGCTGTGGAAACGCCTGGCCAACTGGCCATATTGAATTGAGAAATATTTTTATTTACTACTGCAAGGACTTGTTTACGCTCCTTATTAAGTGAATAGCCTCAAATCAACGCAACCGGTTTCAAGCGCAGAAGTACTCCCGGTCCCGGCGTCTTAGGTTAGGCTGCGCTGCTACCCGTTTCCGCCGCCCGCTTGCCTACTCTTGTATTACACTCATTTAGAATTAATAAATAAAAATGAATACTTAATTAAGAATAAAGTTAAGTATGCAATCTGGTAAAATAAAACATTCTTTTACCGAACTCTCATCTCCCCTGTACTTTTAGCACAACAGAATCCGTTCCGGTAGTTGCCGAATAGTTCGATGTGTACCAACGGAACGCTGCAGCCGCCCAGCAGGAACAGGAATACCGTCGTGGCCCGAATCGCCCGCTCCAATACAAGCCTCTCGACCGGCGTTCTTCCATTAACAACAATACATTATACTTAGTTCGCTTCTTCTAGATTGCATTCATGTATTTAAATTGAAGCCATTTAGCTCTGGGAAAATTCCAACAGCAATCTTGGCATAGAAAATAAAACACTCGCTTAGCCGAGTTGGAAGCATTAAATTAAATGACAAGTAGATTACAATGACACCGCATGATTCGCGAGGCAGGGCTGCCTCGCGAATCAATGCACGATAGTTTATTACCAGTGACAAATACCTACCATGGGTTCGACACAAAAGCATTTCTTCATTATTCATAAATTCAAGTATTCACAACTGCAATTCCTACATTTTCTTATATTTTTTTGCCATGTTTTTTTTTCTTCTTGTTCGCTAACCAACGGAGTAGGTAGTCAAACGGGATATTGCAATAGCATTCCAGCACGTTCGTTATTCTCCTAGCCATAATTTTTACCTACTTCGGTACTTAAAAACAACGAATCAATTGTACCTCGGTAATTTGCCTCTAACCTACCATACCCTGCCCAAAGAGATTATTTGCATAATGCTATTGGCAGGGTGCAAAGCGGGTGGAGGGGGTAGCCTAAACGATCACAGCGCTCGCTACGGCTAAAATTTACATTTTGTCGGTGACTTGAGCTGTCAAATCCATATTGCAGTTAACATTTTCTAATCGTTTTTTAGATAAATTTAATATGGCCCTAGTAAAATGTGTTATTGTGAATTGTAAAAACACCACAGAATAGCGACTGTAAATTTTACCAATTTTCAAGACCGTGGTGGAAACGAGACCAAAGAAATAAGTGGATAATTGCTGTAAGAAAAAAAAGTAAGTCGCCTAACCTGACAACAACAACTGAAAACAACAAGTTTAATGTTATTGGCAATAATGTTACTGACTACCATCGTCCAATATTGTCTAATATAGTAAAATAACACAAGATTTCATTAATTTTTTTCACAATATTTACTTAATTCTCGCTTGACAGCTATGACATAATGCCCATAATGGCCACCTGTCCGTGGCGCTGTCGTCGTGCACGGTCCCAATACTGAGTCACGAGTCATGTTATTCGGAGCAGAGCAGTAACTTAAGGTATAGTTAAATATAATTTACACACCATAGCAATCCAAGAGTTTGCGAGCCCTGCAACTCCTGCAAGTGTGTAAACTCCTTTGCGCCGGCGCCGGTTACTCGCAGGCAGGTACCCGTAGCATCTTATTAACATTGATCTCAAACCAGAACCAGTGCCATATCGCCTTATGTAGCTGTTATGAATCTAGAAGCAGTGCACTTCTAGATTTAAATGTTTAGGTATATATGCACCCAGCAGACGCGTAAATAACTATAACTAAAGGATTGATGGTGACTGGGTGATGATATTTTTCTAATCTTGTGAAGAATACCTTGGGACATTAGGTGCCTACGTCTTTTTGACTTAGTATTCAGTATTCATTTATTCACCATAAAGTAATATGTGCATTACATGGTATGGCATTTACAATAAAAATTAAATTTATTAATATAACAACATAATAATGAAATTTGTTATTAATATGTTCTAATTATGAAATTTGTTATAATTATGTTCTTATTATTTTTTACTGTGCCATAAACTTTAGGAAAAATTAAAATAACACACAACCTAAACTTATTTATTGGTACTTACTCTCTTATTAAAAAAAAGAAAATATTGATTCCTACAGGGCATTCGTGAACTTTCCTAACGGGCATTATAGACATATACCTACATACTAACAACACCAACATTCGTTCGAAAACTTATGCAATTTCTGCGCAGGTTTTCGCGTCAGCTGAAGTTATATCGCCTGTAGCTCTATAGTATTTCGAAACATTAACTAATTCGAACGCGTTTGCGTTTTGTCTCAAAATGTATGAAAACGCTCTCACCGAGTTTGAAATACGCGCGTTCATCGGTTAGCAACAAATGTTATACTCGCTGTTTTAGTTTCCACTAGTGACCACCAGAGGCGCTGTTCAAGTTTTCATACCACTTTCATACATTTTGAGACAAAACGCAAACGCGTTCGAATTACTTAGTTCATGTTTCGAAAAACTTATACTAGAGCTACTGGACTTCACATCAGGTGAGTCTTGTATCAGGCCCAACCCGATTGACTGACTGATTCATATCGGGTCACCCGAAGCACAGAATAACTGAAGGTCAGATGGGTTTCATTGGTTTACTTACCGTTTCAGTCGCTTTTGTTTTTTTTCAGGCGTCGGTTACGCGACTAGCGTCACTTTACGATCACCTGAAATGCGACTTTATTTTTAAATTAAAGGTAAGTACGAGTATATTAATATTTTTACAACCCTGGAACTACGGTTTCGTATCCAAATAAAATCCTTTAAAAAACCAGAAAAAATATTCTTCTAGTTCATCAACTCGTTCTTGAGTGCTCGCAAACGGCACACCAAATTAGGTATTCCCTGGCCGACCTATTGACCCTATCTACACGTTGGGACTCTTGTTGTGCGGCAGTGGCAGCCCCCAACTGCCGGGGCAGCCCTGGCGATGGCGGGGCGGTGCGCCCGCGCCGACGGCAGCGCGCTACACGCGCGCTAGAATGCCAGCGACGCGCGTTTGAAGTCCCCCGCCCGCCCCGCGCCGCGCGCCCGCCATTCAGCGGTAATTATAGCCAGGGCTGTCACCGCTGAAAGATCGCCTCACGCCACATTGGAAATGACTGATCACGTCAAATTTGACAGGCATCCCAGTCATTTCATGAGACCAATTAATTTATTCTTGTTGTCGCTCAATTCTTCACTTCATATTGAAATGAAGTGTAGTAGTCATCTTTTATTTATGATCACCAGCTCTTTTTCTACTAGGTACGTAATTTTACATTAAGCATGAGATAAGACATTAAATGTTTATAGAAATAGCTAAGAATGTAGGTATATCAGAAAAGCAGAATGATGCGTTATGTTATGAAGTAGATCTGCCGGCGCTCTTGCTTGCGAGCATGTTCTAATCTTACTTTATACATTCCTTTTCTTCTTTTGTCTCCGTCCCCTCCGCGTCTCGCGTCGAGTGATTTACCGGCGCGCCGTAATTTATGTACGTTTAATTAAAGTTTAGATGTATCTGTAAAAACAGACGCGTCAATGAAATATAAGCCGAATTGCCAAGTGTGTAATGCGTATTCGAGCGCAATGTGCGGCAGCCGGAAGCGCTGCGCCTGCGTCGATCGTGTGAGTATCGTTGGATCAATCACTGGGAGCATTATGCGCCGTATACATCATGAAGCGTACGGCTGATGGCTGATTGATTCAGTCCACTGCGGCCTGAGTTATGAGCCGCACCGCGCCCGCCCCGGCCGGCCGCCGCGCGACAAAAGCCACTCTTGGATGGCCACGAGTTGGTACACTTTCAGGCCTTAAGTACAGACAGACATTAAGTAGATATAAATTATATTAGGTATACCTATCCATCCACGACATTAAAAAGATTGCGGATTACTCGATGAGATTAGCAAGGGACCGGGATGAGTGGCGTACTAAAAGAGAAACCTTAATGGTCAGCTGTGGGCGATTACAGGCTGAAAATGATACCTATAGCCATCCGTGCTAGCCATATGTCCAGAGAATCATAATGTTCCAAACCATTGAATTCCACTAAATGCCTGCGATCTCTATCGATTGGTTATAGACGCTTGATTGCAGTTTAGCAATGAGTAGTATTCGTATCATATCCCCGCGAATGCAGAAACATTCTTCGTTCGGTGCGTTTTTGCGGCGCGCGGGCTCTCGTGCCTTATACGATACTGACTTTTGTAGTCTTGAGAACAACACTGGTTCACAAGTTCCTATTGCCAACTAAAGCTACAGTACATATGTTTATAATCCCTCCCTACCCTAGCTCTCGCCATTGATTTTCAATGTTTTCATCGAAACTGCCATCAAAAAAATTATAGATTCAGGAAAGGGGGGTGTAAAAATTAATGGAGAAAATTTCCATTTCGTTAGATTTGCTGATGACATAGCAGCCTTAGCAGAAAATACAGAACAGTTAGAGCAACTTTTAAGGATGATTCACGCTAGACCGTTCCGTGGCCCGTGTTTTTTTGTGTGTCAATATGCTAACTAGTTAAGTGGCGTCCCGAGTGACTTATATAAGTTTATGTCAATAATTTAGTATTGATTTGACAAATATACGGCCACATTGAACGTGCGACAGTTATTATTCATTTATTTACAAAAAAATATATACAAGAATACAATAATAACTTAAATAAAATTAAAGCTAACTTATATGTCCGACAATTTATATGTCTGAGTATTATATTTAAAAATTCACGTATATCTTTTACCCAAATTTGACGGCAAAACGTGACCATAAATAATGTCATTTGACTATCATCCTAGCCCGGCAGCCATCCAGCAGCTATATAAACCGACTAAATGCAAGGTTGAATGATCTTCCATATTTCAAGTATTAATATTTGACGGTTTACAACCTACGTATTTTTGACGTATATATATGCCCGTGTCCCGTCCTCGCCGCGCCCGTCGACGGTGCATTGTTCTAGGTCTACGTTCCGTGTCCGGGCCGGCCCGTTTCCGAGGGCCACCGTCGCGCTTCCGAGGCCGGCCGTCGCTAGACGGCCGTCAAACGGATGCATTGTTGATAGCGACCGTTCCGTGTCCGGGCCGGCCCGTGCCCGAGCGTCACCGTCGCCCGGCCGGGCCCGGCCGGGCGACGGTCGCCCTCGGAAACGGGCCGGCCCGGACACGGAACGGTCTAGCGTGAATCATCCTTTAAATGAGATGGATCAAATCTTCATTGAATTCGGACTCAGAATAAATATCAATAAAACATAAACATTAATTTAATAGCATCAAAGAGTAGTCCAGTCATAGATCCTATCAAAATAAGGAACATCTCCATTGAACAGGTCAAAAAAATTAAATATTTAGGTAGCATTATAACCTATGACTCCAGGTGTACGGCAGATATCATCACTCGCATAGCTATGGCCAAAAAAGCTTTTTCACACCACCTGCTCGTCAATGCCCAATTATATATCATGCAAACCTTACCGAAAGCTAATCATTATAACCCTTGGCTTAAGCCGGGTAGTAATATCGTACTGAATCTCATTATAACCCGCCGGGTAGTAATGTAATTTCACTTTTCATAGTTCTTATAGTTCTGTCATTAAAGTCTAATGTCGTGAAGTCCACTAAGCGGCGAGGAGGCGGCACACCAGCTCCGTGTTTTGTTTGGCACGTCGTGTTCGAAACAAAAGACTGCGTCGTCGGCCGCCGCCTGTAGCGCGTCAAGCGCGTGGTTTTAGTACTGAATATTTGTAGAATTACATTTTGGAGTTTTCTTATACATTATTCTCATATTTTATTACATTTTAAAATAAAATCACTATGTAATATCCGTGCCTCGGACGTAGCTAGGGCTGGCCTTCCTCCCTTCGCAGCAGTTGCAGCAATGTAAATAAATACATACTTACATATTTGTGGACAATCTTACACAAATCTACCTAGTCCCAAACTAATCAAAGCTTGTACTATGGGTACTAGTCGACCTATAAAGATAAATATATACTTAAAATACATAGAAAACATCTAAGATTCAGGAACAAAATACTTGTGCACACCACACAAATGAATGCAAGCAGTCGTCGATGTACTAGGTATTAAATACCAAAAACAAGATCCGCGTGAGTTACAAGATGCTTAATAATTATACGGAGTAAAACAGATTCTATTAAAATAGATACCAAAATTTGCTGCGATTGACTGATTTAGTAGCCTTGGTTTTTTTATTGCCTCGCAAGAGGTGAGAAAAGTAGAGTATACTCCTCGGGGATAAAGCTGTTTTTGTCTTGGGAGCGCTTAAATCCCTCACTACACTCAGGACTCAGTCTTAATTCCCTCGCTTCGCTCAGGAATTAAGTCATTACTCCCTCGCTCCGCTCGGGAGTAAAGTTTGGAGTCCTTCGTTAGGTTCGGGATTCAATATCGCACCCGTGACATAAAACAGTGTTTTATCCCCTTGGTGTATAATCTACTATTAATGCCAGAAAATACTTATTTAAAGCAAAGATCGCTCGAAACATCCGAAAGCGATTTATTAAGGCGTACATCTGGAGTATAGCGTTGTATGGATGCGAAACGTGGACATTGACCCAACGCGATAGAGAGAGGTTGAGTGCGTTTGAAATGTGGGGATGGAGAAGGATGGAAGGTATAAGCTGGAAGGAAAGACGATCAAACGAGGAAGTGCTGAAATTGGTAGGAGAGAAAAGACGTCTACATGGAGTTATTGAAAATAGAAGAGGAAATATGTTGGGACACCTGATACGGCATGACAATTATATAAAGACCATAATTGAGGGGAAAATAGAAGGAAAGAGAGGAAGGGGAAGACCGAGACGGACTATTATGGACCAAGCCAAGGAAAAAGTTAATGTAACGACGTATCAGGAGCTCAAGACAGTGGCAGAGAAAAGAATGGAATGGCGATTACTCCACCGACAAGAGCCCAGCTCTTAAATTTATGATGATGACCCTAGCTATTTTATCTCAGAAGGGAGTGACCGAGTACGACTAGGTACGACTAAGAAATCTGACCCGGTGATTGCTAACTACTTACATATCATTTACCTACCTACCTATGTATTAACATATTGTAACACACTTAACCTGGATTCTTACATCGACCTATACAACACAATTAGTTGTGTAGGGAGGGTACCTAACTGCGGATCTAATCGAACGAACATTATAATATCACCATAATATCAGCTGAAATATGTCCACTGCTGGACATAACTAATAGGCGTTAAAGAGTGGCACATTGGCACGATGACCGGTTCTGCGCCACCCGCATTTAGCGACTCCGCGACCTTTACCACAGGCCACCAGTCCACCTTTTGAGAGTTTGGTGAGTACGTGGTAAGTAGCCTGTTGTCGCTGACCTGCCGGAACTGCCCTGAGAATGTTATCGCCTCAACAGCCATCGGTTCTACGTGCATTACGTGCAATGTGCCCCGACGAACTGTATTTAGCATGATCTCCTTAGTAGTTTGTGTTAGCATGTCAACTGTGCTTTCTACTTAATGAATGAATATTAAATAAATATATTTATTTATTCCTTAACAATGAAAAATTTACAAATTAAATAAAAAACTAAATGAAACCCTTTATTTATTTATTTATTTAGTTTAAGGAGTACCAACAGCTAATAAAATTAACATAGAAACTTAAGTAGTAACAAAAAGCCAATTATAGGAACTCACAGATAGAAGCAGAACAAGAAATTTAACAAAAATACTGCGCACTTATTCGCACTATGCTATTCAGAATATAATCTAAATTGGAATTAGAGAACACAAAGAATGAATACAACTCTAAACATAAGCTAAACTAGGTTATATGGAATGGTTCCGTACATATTTGAAGGGAAGAACCCTGCGCGTCGCCGTGGACGGAGTCAGCGGCGACGAGGCAGCGGTACGCACAGGTGTCCCGACCGGCTCCGTTTACGGCCCGGTCGGGTACATAATGCATGTTAACAGCGTGACCAATGTTGTACGGAACTGCTCCACATACATGTACGCGGACGATACATGCCTACTATATGCAGATAAAAATATTTCTAACATACAAAACTGTATCCAAGAAGATCTCGAGAATATACTCAAATGGTCGCATGATAACGGTATATTGTTAAACATAGACAAAACCAAATGTATGCTTATAAACTCTCCCTATGTAAAAACAAGTCACCCCCCTATTAAGATCGTGGGACATTCGTACGATTGTTTACATAATGGAAAATTCGATTGTAAATGTAAACCAATAGAATTAGTAGACAAATATAAATATTTAGGCCTAACCATAGACAAACATATGAATTGGAAAATGCACGTAGAAATAGTATGTAATAAACTTCGCTCCATATTATGTAAAATTATTAGTTTAAAAAATATAGTCAATAAGAAAATACTGCGTATGTTATATCATGCACTGGCGGACGCGATAATTGGTTACGGAATTGTTGCATACGGACGTACTTTTAAAACCTATATTGATAAAATACTACAATTACAGACTAGACTTCTAAAAAATATAGTGGATAAAAAAACCAAATACAGCTGTAACAATAACAACTACTTGGCCTTATTTAAAAAACTAAATATACTGCCAGTGCATGATAAAATTAAGCATATATTAGCAACGGAACAATTTAAAAATGATGAATTTAAAACTGTCAGAGTGTACACCCGGGAACTGAGATTCACGTCGCGCCGTAACTATGTAGAACCAAAAGCAAATAATTACTACGGGAAAAGGACCAGAAGTTATTTAATACCTAGAATATTTAATTCAATCTTTCCAGAAACCGAATGCACTAGTAAATACGTGTTTAGAAAGAGGTTAAAAAAGTTGCTAGTAGATGCTATATTAACATAAATAGATTCGAAATATGTAAGTTCTTAGTACAATATAGATTAGAAATAAGTATAATACCTATAATCTCACTGTTATTAAGGTACAATAGTGCTATTAAAGTGAGTGCAATAACTCGCCAATAAACATTTTGTTTGGCGAAACTGATTATAAAACAAACAAATGTACCATTACTTTTTTGGAATAAATTAAAAAAAAAAAAAAAAATATATAATTAAGTTCAGCTAGTGACAATAATATTCTGGGTTATAGGTATAATCATGCTCAGCTATATAGTGACGCTAACTCAGATATATAGTATAGGCATAGTTGTAACGAGAGCGTGTCTCCGCCAACAAACTGTTTGGCGGGTTCTAGCTACGTTAAGTTGCCATGTATTTTTTTTGGGAATAGGTAAACGATTTTTTTTTATTTTTTTTTTGTTTAATGAATGAATGAAATCGCGAAGCGTCAAACATTGTTATAGGTACCTCAACAGAGAACAAATATGCTCTTAATACTTATTATGGATATTAGGAAGTATGGGTATTCAATATTCCACAGAACAGACAGATTGCGTTCTAAGTCGTAGTAGTAACTAGGTATAGAGTATAATATTGTAGTCTTTGGTCGTTGACAGCAACTCGTGATAAGAACAGTTCACGTCAGCTCAAGGCTTGGAGTTTTTACTGGTGGGAGCGATCAATAAATCGGTTCTGGTGCTCGCTATAAGTTCTGTGGCTCGCTAGCTCGCGCCTGCGCCATGTAATGATGACAGATGCGCGCCCGGCAAGGCAATATCCAGTGCGCATGCAAGTCAATCAGGCAAAAACGCGGCGGAAGAAGTCTCGACGCGCAGCCTTCGCGTCGTAGCTGGCGCGCCTGCGCGGAGTTACTTATGAGTTATGACACTTCATCTCCCTCGGACATGTTCTCAGCTGCGCAAGAGGCGGACGGTCGTTGCCAGCAATATAGCCTACGTCGATATCGCTTCGTTGGTTCCATCCAAATGTACGTAATACGTTGACGCCACACGTCACGGGAATTGCAATAAGACGGCACGGCATTCTGCGCTCTAAATGTTAAAGCTCAAACAAAACTTGTACAACATAAAAGTCCTGTCACGATCTCGAGTCTCACTGCGCTCAATACTTACCAACAGTCGCGGCGGCTCACTGCCCGCGCGGAGTTCTTATAAATATTTACTCGCCGGCGGAAACGCGGCGCAAAAACAACTTAATATTCATAAAAGCTTCCATCAGCTCTCACTTAGCGTCGTTCGGGGATTGTTCGATAACTGTGAAAAATTGAGGCTGCACCTAACTGCGCAAATTGAGTGAGCCCTACCCGCCAATCCCGCGTCACAGCCTGCGAGGGTGAAACACAACCCTCCAGGAGACTGCCGGTTCCTCGGGGCTCCGTTACAGAGAGTGGACAGGCTGTGTCTGCCTGCAAGTTGCGTGAACCAGCGGAGGGCAGGGCACGGGCGGGACTGCTAACTAAATAGATTTCCTTGAGTTCTTTATTATGAAACTTGTTTCTATCTTTTTAGTGCAGTCGTGTTTATAATTTTATAACTATTATTTTACTTCGCAATATTTTTGTTTGAAATATACCAGTATATACCTGTTACTTTATATTAATAACTTTTTGAAATCGTCTCTTCAAATGCTTCATTTTGATACCCCACACTTGCTAAGACCGATATTTTATTTTTCTTTGGCATACACAAAATTGAGTCCACAGTCCGCCATATTGTTTTTATTGCAACGTTATACATAGTTTATGTTACTCGGGATGACGTAAGGATTCCAATAATACCTCACACATTTAAATCGGTTAAAGCGTTGAGAAGTTCTGAGGGAACAATGAAACTCACATACATACATGAAACCTGAAAACAATTTTTCATATCTCATACTAAAAAAAAAAGTAAAAAAGTAAAAATTATTTATTTACCAAAAACACTTTTTAACGCTTATGACATTCAGCCGGCAACCCCCACACTAGGCTATGCCTGTATCGTGGGAGTTAGACACATGAGCAATTTACCAAAAAGTAGCGGCTTAAATAATATGAGAACTAAGTATGTAAGTTCACAGAAGTACTTTAAGAGCATGCACATACTACGATTGAAGAAAACATATCAAAAATAAGAAAAAATATTGTTCAATTTTAAACCTTAACTCTGAAAGTGGGTCATTGTTCATCTAAGTAGCGTGCTGAAAGTGGTCCATTTCTGCTCTAGAGCAGAAAAGTATTTTATGTCATACCTGGCCATAAAGTGGCCATTATCGCACGCTCCGCGCGCGAAAAAACCCACTTCCTGGCCAGGGGGTGACATAAAATTTTGTACTTACCACGGGCGATAATAAAGAAAGCCTCAGATCGCATATTTATCGCCCTTGCCTTCGGCTCGGGCGTAAAATACCTGCGATCTGAGACATTCTTTGTTTTATCGCCCTTGGTAAGTAATGTACTATAAAAAAATGTATGGCGAATCGGAGTTAAATTGGGCGACGGCACTAATCTATACAGCCACAAGTACAGATTCTACAGAGATCCTATACTTTTTCAAATGCCTACTTCGTTCTCACTTCGTTCGAGCGCCAAAATATCTCGGCAGGAATGGGTGGCTTTCAGCCCTTGGTTAACAATATACTATCAAATACAATGCATTTGTTCAGAAAGTGCTCTTTATACGGCTAAGACGTATGCATAGAAAGTGACACTTTTCCGCACTAGTGTGGAAAAGTGCTTCCCACGCTGTGCCGCCGCGGCGACCCGCCGGCAGCACGAAGAGGTCAAGCGTTTATTAAAGCACGAATTGCTAATGAAAATCTATGTACATATTATATTTATTTCCTCGCATAATGTATTGTAAAATGTTGTATGATACTCATGTTGAAATGTAGGCTTTTTCTAATTCATGTCGGAACACTCACTTCGTTCGTGTTTTAAGATCACCGACAACATTCGTTGAGAAAAAGCCTACTTTCCACACTTGTATCATAAATAACTAAGGTATTCCGTTTTAAATGTTCGTATCCCGCGTACAACCTAGGTACCTATTAAAGGTGGATTAAATATAAGCTCGGTTTTTGGAATTTGGAACGCGCGGATTTTGGCATCACAGCGTGACTGGCATTCATAATATAATAATAACATTTGTTTACAGAATTCCAGACGCGCAGCATCAAATTCTTTAGTAGTTTAATGAAACATACGTTACTTGTCGACATGTGGTTTGCCGATGCCGTATCGTGTTCTTAGGCTATGGTGAGAGTTTGTTGTTGACGCCGTAACATGAAGACCGCCTATACAATCAACAGAACAATCGATGTTTCTGTTTTATTGTCTGAAGAGATTTTGAGACATTGGGGCTTGGCGAAAGACACAGGAAAGCATTTGAATCCACATTAAGTATGTGTGATACCTATAGGTAAATATGTATGTATGTAAGCATGATCGGCGTGGGTCAGTTGGTGGCCATCTGCCGCGCATTGTATGGAAATGCGCGAGCTCGCGCAGACTGCACGGCTGCGCGCGCGCTACGCGTCCGTCCACCGCCTGCCACGACCACAACCGCTGCCGCTCACTACTAAGTACCTACGCATGGACGAATTCAATCTTATAGATCTATGGGATCTCAAAAGTAGGTAGGACTCTCTATTTTGTAACACCACAAAACTCTTATTGCTTTGTGTGACGCGGACTGGTGCCGGACGTGCCGGTCCTATGCCGTAGGTATTATGGATATATGGATGGCTATATATAGGCTAGCCACTAAGGTTCTTTTGCTGCCGCGTCGCGTTAGTCAGAAAAATTGTTTTTGCTTCAAATATGGAACAGAGATCAAGAAGTTTCACATAATATATATTTTGCCACAAACTAAGAAAAAAAAAACAATTAGGTACCTACTTGGATAATAAAATAAGATTAAATCCAAATAATAATATTATGGTTTGTTCCTGATGTCTGTTATTATTCGGGCTAAAATGAAAAGTCATATTATGCCTTTGAGATGTAATGCTGGCGTCGACTTCTACGGATACCTTAGACTGCAAGACGAACAAACCAGTCCATCCGGGAGAAGCTACGCATAAGGCGCCGCATCGGCTATCGACAAGTATAGGTATGCCAGATACGTGTCCTCGCGTTTTTCGGAGTTTGGGACTAGGTGGATTTGTGCAAGATTATCACGCGCACGCTCCGAGCTGCTCAATGTGCCTATCTATACTATAACATTTTGTAAACTACTTATAAGTAATAGGCATTAGTCGATTTAACTATATAATACTCCTTGTTTATAAACTAACTGCGCGAATAGAGCCTGCGAACCTTTCGCGACTTGCACTTTGTAGGTACTATAACATAACAGTAGGCTGCATTTTTCCATGATTTTGCGGATAAGAACACCTTGTTGGGGCTCTACCAAGATGTTTGACCGTGACTGTTTAACGAGTGACCATGAATTAAGGTGACATGGCAGGCAGAGCCGATGCAGACTATAATCCGGGACATCCAGTAGTGTGGGCGACCAACAACCTATTGAACTATGTACCTCCAACATCGAACGGGAGTCTCGGCCGGAAGGTCCCGGAACCGGAACCGCATTGTTTCAGCGCCCATTGTCCGCCCGCCAATATTTATGCGCGCGGGCACCTGCCCCGGTCCCAGCGGCTGGGGTGTCCACTGATACGCTATTCGCCACCTGTCTCCTCACCTCGTCACTCACCACTTTATCTTTGACGCTTGGAGTTCGCAACAACTGCGCGTTGGGAGGTCAGGTTTACACTGGTGCTCGGCGGGCGATTGTCGGAGCGTTGGGAATCTGCTGGTCGTTGCGCATGCGGCGGTCAGCTGCGGACGCGTGGCACGGCTGATTGGGGTGACATTGGCGGTTGATGTGGCCATATCATTGTTTTCCGAATCGGCATGTGACGGACGGTTGTTATAAAACATGTCAGGGACTTTCTATTTGAAGTGAATGACAAACAGTCGTGTTCAGAACTTTAAACGTAACGGATTACAGAAAGTCTCGGCTTCATTCATAAAAACTTTCTAGAACAAATTTATTTATAGCGATTGGGCCGCCGGTACCAGCGCTATTTTATTTTATTTATTTAATAATTTATTTCAGGCATCTGTGGCCCATTATACAAATACCTTAAAGACTAAAATACATATGACCATCATTTTCCCTTTTTTTACCGCATGTTTCGTTTTTGTTCAAACATTTTGCAACGTACAAAGTCACAGTGAAACAGTAACAATCAAATAACATAATCACTTAGGGAATATTTTCATTAAGTTAGTCGTGGCCTCGTGCCGGGCATACCTGCACGTCAGCGCATCAGTGCCGGGGGTGCGTACCCTAAGTAAGTATGATGCGGAAGTGTCGGGCGCGAGGCTCGCGGGGGAGGGGGGTCTGTTGGGTCGGGAGGGGGGGGGGGGGGAACTCGGGGAGTAGGGACCATCCACCGTTCATTATCTACCGGGTACCGACCGACTGCTCCGCTAAACTTAAATGAACTTTGTTCCCGAGATCACAAAATACGAGATGATGCTTTAAAATCAATACGAGCAGGTATCTGGGCGGCCGAACTTTGCTCGGCGTTTTCCCGCCCAGATATTATATATATATATATATAAGAACGGTACAGATGTGGTATATTTTTAGAATCGCCTCAAAGAGCCCTTTCATATGATACTACAAACAATAGGTTTCCGCAAAAAAAAAAAATCCATACAAAAATATAAAGAATGTCTCGGCACTTCCCCCCCAAGGGAATTTTTTTTAGGAACTGCGGTTCAAAATTTTTGTTTTGGCATTTTATGATAAATATGTACCGTATCTGCACTAAAGTTCCATAACTCACGTAAAATAGGTATTGAAGTAGAACCGTGTCACTTAGTAATATTGAAAAATTAAAAAAAAAACTTAATGAAAATCATTTCAAAATTGCTTTTTTGAGGTTAGATATGAGGATATAACGTATCATTTTTGGTATATTGAACAAAATAAAAATCAGCCATATCGTGTCTGGAGGACTTCAAACTTGGTATGTTTCGAAAATTATTTTTGATTTAATTTAAAAAAAAATGGCTTAAATGTAATGATATGGTATATTTTTAGAATCGCCTCAAAAAGCCCTTTCATATGATACCACACACGATAGGTTACTAAAAAAAATATATTTTTTTTCCATACAAAAAAAAGAATGTCTCGGCACTCCCCCCTGAAGGAAAATTTTTTTAGGAACTGCGGGTCAAAAATTTTGTTTTCACCTCTAGTATGCGTGTGCCAAACGGCTAAACTGTACATCGATTTGCGTTTTTTTTAATCGTACGGCTACCACTAATAGGTCAGCAGGCACCGTAGCTTTGCCGTGTTACAATGTGAATGTAAAATGACAAGTTGAGACAAATTATGTTAAATAAATGTGAGTCCCATTTGACCACAAGGCTCCTAAGCGCCACAGGTTACAGCATCCTTCGCCAGAAATAGCCTGACGACGGCGACGTGCGGGCATCTGCCCAGCGACCACATTCCGCGCTTCAGCTCACTCCCAGCCCAGCCCAGCACGGCACTGGCCGTACCTACCGCGTCTACTAAACAACATGCAGATCAGCCCATTACAATAATTTACCATGAGCATTGCTAATTACCCGCGATGAAGCATTAACGACTAATCATTCATGTTAATGGTATTCTAACGCAACAGGCCGAGCGCTTATCCGGCGCGGCACTTACATACATTACATTGAATGTCATCGAGGAATTAAAATGCCATACTTGAATGTTAATATGTTTGGACATTTGTCCAGTCGCGTTTATGGCTATTAAATGAACTGGAATACCTACTGTAAAATGACATGGAAACTGCTCGTCGCCAGTAATGTGTAGGTATCTACTCACAATACGAAGGTGACAATTGCAATCAATTACCTATACATAGACTTAACTAAGATTGCTCTTCACTTCAGCTTGTCGTCAAAACATCATAGATACTTTACACTAAACCTTGTACTTACTATTACTTATTCTCTGACTAAACATTTTGCATAAGTTTTGCTCGGTATCTTGCTGTAGGTAACTAATGCTGATGTTGTCGCCCGGGTAATTTTGGGTGGCAACACCATCACTTGGTGGCGCTGGCAACACTGACGGAACCAATCCAGTCTTTCCGGTGACGTCACAAAGCAGAGTTCATAAATAGCCGGTCACCTTCCACGGAGCTCTCTCTTGCCAAGCAGCCGTGAAGGTGACAAGAAGTGGATAAAGTGTCAACCTAAGTATCGTACTTGTATTTATTAGGTATCGTTATTCATTATGATTGTAAATATTAACAATCATAATTAATAATGCAGATCAGCTTTGTAATTAACTTTGCCGTTTGTAATTAGATTTGCTATCGAGGAGTGTACCTGTATTATTAGCATGTAATATGTGCAACATCTAATATAATATCATCTGTATTGTGTGAAATTGTAGCCTCAAAGATTATTATGGTGGGAATAATAAAGTGTTCGTATCATTAACCTGTTTGTTTCTATCACTTCGGTTGATGTTATTACCTATTAGGTAGGTAGGTACCTACAGTTTTTAATATGTAGGTACCTAGGTATACGTACATATTAGAATTACGATTAATAACGGGATATTTACCATGTAATAATTCTAATGTAAATGACCATGTGAGCTTAAAATCTTATATAGGTACCTATATACTTATTTAGGTACCTTCCGGTGGCGGAGCGTCCATACAACTCGATTCCCACCGGCTTGCCTATTTCCAGCCAGTCCAGTTCTTTCACTACGGCTCATGAAGAATAGGAAAAGCCAAGTATTTCCGGCTTCCCTAAGAATATTTTTGACGCGCCGCCACTGGTACCTTCCTATACAATATAACTGTATATACCGTAAAATGGGGTAAGTATAGGGATTGCGAGGACAGTTGGGTTATGAATGGGGAGAGTATGGATGGCAAAGGGGTGAGCTGGTTTTTATAGGCTACTGCTACGTAACATATAAATTCTAATTACAAATCATGCTATTATAATATGCATAATCTCAAAGTCAATGCGATCCTACAATTTCCCAAACTCGCCTTAGTATGAAATCCCACCTCACCCCAACCTACCTGAACTATGGGGTGAGGTGGGAT
Organism: Cenopis cana; assembly: GCA_951800055.1. Taxonomy (NCBI): domain Eukaryota; kingdom Metazoa; phylum Arthropoda; class Insecta; order Lepidoptera; family Tortricidae; genus Cenopis; species Cenopis cana. The sequence continues at coordinate 115,169 of OX637479.1, read as the reverse complement.
TTCCAACTTTCTGTGTTTATCGTTAAAGTTATGGACACAAAATTATAAAAAAACTAAAATACAAACATCCGGAACACTTTTTTGTAAATAAATCAATGCGCCACATACAAAAATAAACTTTTATCCGGGTTTGAACTTCGGTTTTGTGCCTACTCACCCCATTTTACGGTATCTATTTAAATTTACCAACTGTATCTAACTGCCCGACGCGCGACGCCCGCGAGCAGACACTTGATGAATCTGGTGCTAATAATTGGTGTCATGCATGAAATAATATAAAACGAATGCAGCGTTCATTTATATAAATAAATAAATAAATCAATTCTTTATTTAGGTATTTACCCATAAGTTTACACGTTAATTTAATAAGTTACTAGATGCTAAAATTAAAATTAAAATTACGATAAATAAGCCATATTTGAGGCCCCACTCGTTATATAACATGCCGTGTATATTACATTAACAATGCTGTTCGTCGATTCGCTCACTCTCCCGACAAAGGACCAGTGTCTCTTGCGCATTATAGCGTAGAAGTCGTCCACTCTGTTTGTAGCGAACATACCAGACGCACTACACCGCCACGGTAGCCGCAACATCGCACGAAACGCGTTGTTGTACTGTACTCTTAGTCTGTTGAACGATCGTTTCGTGAAATGGTACCACAGGTGACTAGTATAGAACGCCTGGCAGTAAGCCCCAAACAGAGTTATTTTAACTTGATCAGAGCAGTGAGCGAACCGGCGCGCCAACATGTTACTTCGCATAGCAACGGCCCGTCGCTGTCGTTCGAGATCGTCATCGTCTTTTAGTCTGTCTGTCAGAATATGTCCGAGATATTTAAAACTGCTTACAATTTTTAATTCGGTCCCGTTTAGTCTAACGGGTGGAACTACATCAGGTCCCTTGCCGTATTTGAAGACCATGACCTCTGATTTTTTAACATTATATTTAAGTCCGTGCGATGCAGCATAACGCTCGCATATGGAGACCAGCTTCCTCAGTCCCATGATAGAGGGGCTCAGCAGGACCATGTCATCCGCGTAGCTGAGATTGTTGGCACATGCACCAGCTACGTGACATCCGACTGCTGCCCTGCTGAGCTCCTCTATCAGTTCATTCATATAAAGGTTAAACAGTACTGGCGATGTCAGTCCACCCTGTCTAACTCCACAGTTCAATTTATATGGATCGGAATTGCTATTTCCCCATTTAACGCTATTTGTTTGGTTCGCGTACCAGTATTCCAACAGATCGGCTATTTTTTGCGGCACACCGGCCTTTGATACCTTTTCCCACAGTAAACCATAGTCAATGGTATCAAAAGCGCGGCTTAAATCTAGGAAACACGCGTAAACCGAGGTCTTTTTCTTAAGATATCGGCTTATATAACGTAGATTAAGTAAAGATGTTTATCTACACCCATATAGTAAATCCTCTTTTATAAGTTCAAATACCGTAGATAAGACCCCGCTTTATAACATACTGTGCGGCTGTTGCGTGCGTCCCCTATTAGATCACGAAATATAACACTTTAACGAGATCACGTACAAAATTAAGACACAGCTGCGGGCTGGCGGCGGAGGCGCGGGCCGGCCTGTCGACGCAAACATGGCGCACGCCGGCGAGAAGTGCCCACACGAAACACATGAAAGAGGATTTAATATATGGATGTAGATAAAGTAGTGTATGCAACTGTACATAATTAGGCATTAAAACACTCGTGTGACCTTATTATGAAACTCGCCTTCGGCTCGTTTCATAAAACACACTCGTGTTTTAATGCCCCTCATTATGTACCAGTTGCATAAACTACTATAATTATTCTATCTGATATTATTTACATTAGACGAGTCGTTTAGATCTTTAATCACGTTAGTGAAAAAAAGAGAAACGTTTAAAATTAAATGAATTCATATTATAAGAAAACTACCGGTGGTTCCCAAGTGCTTTAATTGCGGCTAGGTTATACCTACTGTTGCAAGTAGATACCCAACCTACCTCCGCGCGTCCTGGCACAACACACTATCAGGACCATAGTGCAGCGGGACCTCCAACAGTCAGTGACTTCAGTGTAGTGTTCAGTCAAACGGCGAGCGACAGCGGCAGCGCCGCTCCAACAATCATCTGCATGCGACACACAAATAAATATTCTGATCTCATGATCCGCACAATTCCCGCGGTTTCTCTCATTACAGACTAATTTGCTATAAGTAGGTAGTCTCTATTCCACGCCGTAATACAAACAGTCGTATCTGCATATCTACGTTTAAAGTGATATACGTCTTTTAGAGTTGGTGCGGCGGCGTTAAACTGTGGAGCGATCTGTTTCACTCATTGTCTGCAACTTGGTATTGTTGACGGGTAAATGAGTGGAACTTGGTGAATTCGCTAACGCGAGGTTAAGAGGTCGGGAGTTCATAGGAGTAAGTACCTAATTAAGAGGATTTGGGTCTTTATAATAATCTACTGCGCCAACTATTGTAGCGGCTAAATGTCATTGAAAAGTTTATTAAAAAACTTGAAACCATTTAGCACCACGATAAATTTTGAGCAGTAGGACGCTAGATTTTTGAAAGTATAATAGAAAATAGATTTGAATGGAATCCTTCAATGCCAACTGCAAAATCAGAGTTGTTGGCGTGATGGCGCGTCTCACATTGGTTGGTCTGCGGTCTGCGTGGTTAGTCGATGGCCCATAGACCACTCGGGCCGGCGAGTGTTTTTGCGCGCGGCCATTCGGCGGCATTCCGGTCCGCGGCCGGGCGGGCGGGCGGCGCGGGCGCGGGCGCGGCCGTGGCGCAAGAACCAACAATCTGCGCTTTTTCAATTAAGCGCTTCCTTTCGTATTGTCCTCAGCCCTTTGTCGGCGAGCCAAGGACATCCGCAGGGCTGGCATCTTCATCTCGTATCTACGTATTATTTATGTCCTATAGGACCTATTAGGTACTTATATACAATTCATATAATTTGCATAACATAGTGAGGGCACGGTAAGAGCCGGGTAATTTGCTATTATGACAATTTGCTACGGGCGGATTAGGAAAATAGGATATGAAACTGTATAGCTCTCATGCAGAGTCGAGACATAATATATCTAAATTAAATTCTGAATAATTTAATTAGTGAAAATTCAATTCTCCAGATTATTTGATAAATGTGATGCATACCTATTCAGAATCGCCACCCGCAAAACACGCTAGGTATTAGGTCTGTCATTTTGAGTGCGTGAAATAGTGCTAGCGGTACTTACACTTGGGCTACGTATGGAAAATGCCTTTAATGGTGTTAAAAACATGAAAATCGGCACGATTGATCTTTAGGCCATATATGAATCAATTTGACCCTTTAGACGAAAAAATAAAAACCGGTCAAGTGCGAGTCCGACTCGCGCACCGAGGGTTCCGTACACAGTTCTTGTATATGTAGTTCTGTATCTACCCGTCCCGACCCCATTAATTTAGGAAAAATCTTAAAAAAACATGACAGCACCATCTATCGGCGCATTGTGTTACTAATTTGCGCGACTGAATAACTTAGTACGTATGTTGGTTTTTCAAGGATAATTCTTTATCACATCAACCGATTTCAATAATTATTTTTTTATTTGAAAGAAGGTATTTTCAACGTAATTTTGTAAATTTAAATATAAAACAAAAATATATACAAAGGTGATTAAATTACAAACTTAGTATAGAAGAGTTTTTTTAAGATTAAAAAAAATAAAAACTAGATAGGGCTATGGCTATATTTTTCCTGTAAAATATACATGCATATTGATGTTGTGTAATAGTTTCAAATTTTTTTCTTCGTAAACTTCGGAGATAAGGGGGGGGGAATGGTTTTTTTTTTTTACATTTTCCCTCGTAAATCGAAATTTCCCCAACGAAAAAAAAAACTAAAAATTGTTTCAAAATGTACAAGTCAAGCCCTTTCATATGATACCCCACTTGACATAGTTTCCAGACTTTAAAATTTTGAACCCCCTTTTATCTGTCATTATTCACAGAAAATAAAATAAAATAATTTAAAAGGCCATCTTCTATGTATCTGGGTTACCCTTGTTTATAACTATTCCAAATTTCAAATCGATAGGATAAGTAGTTCCTGAGATATTTAGCGATGTGACAGACAGACAGACAGACAGACAGACAGACAGACAGACAGACAGACAGACAGACAGACAGACAAAGTGAAACCAATAGGGTTCCTTTTTTACCTTTTTGGTACGGAACCCTAAAAACGAAAAGGAGAGGAGTTATGACGACATCTTTTTTTATAAGTATGCTGTATTTGCAGCATCTTTTGGCGTACCGTTAATAACATTTAGATCTACTTACTGTAGTCATATACGGAGAGTATGTACCTATTTGCATCCCTGCCTACACCTTCCCCAAGCTCGAAAACGTTATGTAGCCGCCTCTTGGCTTGGGTCCTAGACTCATTAACTCAAAGCACGTTTGAAAACTCTAATTAATTTCTGTCCTCCGTGACCGGAACTCCGAAATTCCAGCATGACAGAAATATATATGCACATTCTTTAAATATTCCGAATATTAAGCCGTGTGCGCATATGGCGGCGGGCGGCAGGGGCAGGTGAGTGAGGCGGATGCGCCGCGCAGGCGCAGTCGGCAGGCAGTCTTTATCAGTCTCTTGCTTGAGGACAAAATCGTGTCTTTACTTCCAATATTATTAAATTTAGAAAATAAACTTTTTTCTATTTCTGAATCAGAATTGCTCCTGCAGCTTCGTACTCTTTGATCACTTTCACTTTGATGACGTCAAAAAATAGCGGCCGGCGGAAAATGTCACGAAAAAATGTTCTAGCTGACCAGTCTATATACACGTAGTAGGTAATAATAGGTCTTTGTTCTTATCACACTTTCCTGGTTTAAGCAATGTGGTTACTTTAGTCTCGGTGAAAAGCCTCGGTAGTCTGAGAAAAAGAGAGTTAGCCATCTAATAGTGTTCGGGCCAAGCTTCAGCTTCAGCATCAGGAATTCCTTGTAAAATGTTATGAATCCCAGCGGCCTTTCCTGAGAAAGGACTTGACAACACCGGGTCAGTTCGGGCTTCAGCTATTGCATCTCTTTCTTTATCATCGTTTTCTCAACTTTGTTTCCTCTCTCCACTCACTCGAAAATTCTAAGTTCAAAAAGGTATGCTAATAGCTATTTCTTATACTTAGGTCTCCAAATTACCTATGATTAAAGTTTAATTTTAAATTCAATAATATTGTACGCCCGAAATGGGCAAACTGTTGATACCTTTCAATGTTGATTTGATATTTTAAGATCATTTATGCACACAGTTTTGACCAGCATAAGTTGCATTTATCTATCTAACCCTTGGCATGGAGACTAAGTATCCAGCTCGCCTTCTTGTTTGGGTAAAGTGCAGATACCTACTTAGATGGTGATTCTGATACCGACTTTTCCCGGAGTGATTGTTCACACTCTTCACACTGTGTATGTGTGTGTGCATACTGTTCTATTAACACGGTGTGGTGTAGTCACACCCTAATAACTCAGCTGATCACAGCTGATACACACCTGATGGAAACTTAACTAATATTAACCTTTGTACCTTTTCTCAGAACAAAGGAATGCGAGAGACCTTGATATTGATTCCAAGAAGATAGTATTACCATATGTTCTATTTCGCATACCAAACTGTTAGTATAAAAGCAGTGTAATTGTTACTCAATAAATCAGTATTTCCTCGAGTCTCGTCTTATCATTATTACCCGTAACGCTCCACATCTCATGGCGACCCTTCCAGTGCCGAACTACTAAGAACAGGTCGTCTCATGGCGACCCTTCCAGTGCCGAACAACTAGGTGCATGTCGCCTCTCATGGCGACCCTTCCAGACGGTCTGCGCCAGGCAGCCCCGATATAGTCACCTGGACCGACCAGCCAGCTCCGCCACACCAGCCAGCCAGCACCACTGCGTCAACCAACCAGCATAGCCAGAAAAGCTATGGGGGGACAGTGCACCAAAACGGACCAGAAAGAAGAAGTTATTATTGCCCAAAACGGAGCCGAAAACAGCGCCAGCACGAAGCAGATAGACAGCAGCACGGCAGCTACATATATCTCCACAGCAGTGCTGATATTACTAGGCGTTATTTTCCTGTACGCCATTTGGAAAAAAATCCATAAATGTCTCACGAAGAAAATTGAGAGACAAGCAGTGGCAGCAACAATACGCAACACCAAGGCGGAACAGAGCGTCTAATCTCCAGTCTACGGCCTGCAGCACGTCAGCAGCATCACCCACACGCAGCGTGAACACCAGCACCAGCCGCGCCGCCGCTCAACAGCCCAGCTGTTCAACAGCTGACAAACAGATGTCGACAGGTACAATTTTAAAAATTAAGTAGTGAATTTGGTGATGTGTAGACTATTTTTGTATTATCTAGTTTAGTTTCGTGGTTCAAGTGCTAGCTAAATTCAAATAATGTACATGTAGCATGACCGAAATTCAAAAATTATATGACCAATTAAAATCACTACAGGAGGATATTAGAAAATTAGGACCAAAACGCCGAAAAGAGGCTATTGGCCAAAATAAACTCCAACAAGTAAAAATTTTATATGGTCAGTATAATCAGTACATAGAAGAATATAGTTCTAAGTTAGAACAATCGGAAATTTCTGTACAGGACAGTGAGTTAATCCAGTCTATTTTAATAAAAATAGAGGAAATTTATAGCAAAATTATAAAAACCTACGAGCAAGACCAAGAGCACGGCACCATGACGTCTACCGAAAGCTTTGACCTAAAAACGGCAGTAGCATTGCTACCAGTCATGGACGGTTCAGAGGCCGTCACTAAACAGCTCATAGACGCCATAGAGTTGTACTCTATGATGATAAAAGACTCAGACTCAAAATTATTAATAAATTTCGTCATTAAGACCCGATTAACTCAAAGTGCTAAACTTAGAATATCAGAAAAACATACCAGTGTAAGCGATTTAGTTGATGAGATGAAAATCCACTTATTACCAACAAAATCAGCAACCGCGATACAAACCAAACTATTAACTATTAAACAGGGAAATAGATCTATCGAGCGATATGGACAAGAATTAGAGGAACTATTCGTAAACCTCACGGTGACACAGGCCGATGGAAAGCCGGAGGCCTATAAAATATTACAACCCCTGAACGAGAAAATGACTATAACTAAATTCGCAGAGGGTTTGCGAAATGACAAACTAAGTACCATTATAGCGTCGCGAGGTTACACCTCGTTAAAAGATGCTATACAGGGTGCAAAGGACCAAGAGGTGTCCGTATCTACGCCCAATACGGAGCAACTATTGCACTTCCGGAACAAAGGAAGTTACATCCCAAGGACATACAGGAGCTATTACAATAGGGCTCCAGTGGGTAAATACCCACAGCGTACACTCCCACCGCGTGGTCCGTCATACAAAATACCATGGCGACCTAGAGTGTACACTCAGAGGAAAAATACTCGACCTATACGACCCGCGAATAACTATAACACGCGTACGTATAATAATTACCGCGAAAAACAATCTAACAGGCGACATCACGTTAATACGGTGATAGAAAATACACAAGACGAAAATCACTCGCCTTCGCCGTTACAATTTTTTCGTGAATAAAAACTACATTCTAACTTATAATCATATGAATTCGGTGCAATTTGCAATAAACGACACAGCGCACATATGGCTTATAGACACGGGCGCCAGCCTTAGCGCCATAACATATGACGCAGCAAAATCATCCCGCGCGCGTATGACACCCAGGACGACCCACATCAATGGAGTCGGAGGAAAGATTACGTCACACAGTACAGTTACTTTAAAATTACAAAACGAAAGTAACACATTTCAACATGAATTTCATGTTTTCCCGAAATTACCAATACAAGTTGACGGGATACTCGGACAAGACTTTTTGATAAAATATAAATGTGTCATAAACTACGAAAACGGGACAATCACACTGAACAATAACAACGAATTAATTACGATACCATTAATTTTACAAAATAATGATGACGTCACCATTAACTCAAATCAAATAAAGTTACCAGCTCGAAGTGAATCCATTATAAAATTATCTACAAATTACACGGGGGATTGCGTTATATTGTCAAGTGAAATTGGAGAAGGAATTATTATAGCCAATTCTATAACTAATGCCAAAAATGGAAAAATAACAATTAAAATATTAAACACGCGTGACGAAATCATAACTTTACACAATCTTACACCGGAAATACGACCATTACGTGATTATAATTGTTTTTCATTCGACAAATGTCAAAACAATGCAGACAGAGTAAAATTACTTTTTTCACTTTTAAAATTCGACAACTTAAATAAAGAAGAACAAAATTCTATTGCCAATATTTGTGCAAAATATGCCGACATTTTTCAACTACCAGGCGATTCGTTAAATACCACAAATTTATATGAACAAAAAATACGTTTAAAACCCAACGTATCACCTGTATACAGTAAACCCTACCGGTTACCTCAATCACAAAAATCGGAAATTAAAAAACAAATACAACAAATGTTGGAAAATGACATCATAGAAGAGTCCCAGTCGGAATGGGCAAGTCCTTTACTCCTTGTTCCCAAAAAACCAGACTCAAGCGGAGAAAAGAAATGGAGATTGGTAATAGATTACAGAAAAGTAAATGAAGTAATAGAAAACGACAAATTTCCCCTCCCTAACATTACGGATATCTTGGATTCATTAACCGGTGCTATGTATTTCAGCACTTTAGACCTAAATCAAGGTTATTATCAAATCAAACTTGACCCTGAGAGTAGAAAATATACCGCTTTCATTGCGGATAAACACTATCAAATGAAACGCCTCCCCATGGGATTAAAAACAAGTCCAAATGCCTTTAGTAGAGCAATGACAATAGCTATGTCAGGATTAAATTACATACAATGTATAGTATACCTAGATGACATCATTGTCATGGGTAGAAATTTAGATCAACACAATAAAAACCTATTAGATGTTTTTAAAAGATTACGAAAAGTAAATTTTAAATTAAATCCACAAAAATGCAATTTTTTACAAAAAGAAATTCTCTACCTAGGACACGTAGTAACTCCAGGAGGGATAAAACCCGACCCACAAAAAATAACAGTAGTACAAAATTATCCAGTACCAAAAAACGCTGACGAGGTCAGACGTTTTGTAGCATTTGTAAATTACTATCGAAAATATAATCCAAAATACTCCGAAATAACCCAACCATTAAATAATCTATTAAAGAAAAATGTAGAGTTCAATTGGACAAAACAATGCGACAAGGCGTTCACAACTCTAAAAATAGCCATCGCCAGCCCACCTGTGTTACAATACCCCGATTTCTCAAGTGATAACACATTCACGATACACACAGACGCCTCGGGCGTGGCAATAGGTTCAATATTATCAAATAAAAATGGATTACCAGTAGCGTACGCAAGCCGACCATTAAACGAGGCAGAAAAAAATTATCCTACAACGGAAAAAGAATTACTCTCGATAGTATGGGCAGTAAAATACTTTCGACCATATTTATACGGACGTACGTTTAGAATTATAACAGATCATCGCCCTCTTATTTATTTATTCAGCATGAATAATCCATCGAGTAGGCTCACTAAGTTTCGTTTGTGCCTAGAGGAATACGACTTCGTAGTAGAATATTTAAAAGGAAAAGATAATGTAGCTGCAGACGCATTATCTAGGATCGAAATTACTAGCGACGAGCTTAAAAATATGACAAAACAAGTCATATCGGTAATGACTCGAGCACAAAGGAAACGTATGGGAGAGCAAAAACAAGTAAATAATTCGAGTAATAAGGATTCCAACTATGACGGGTCTGATCAACCAAGTATAGTGGAAATTCTTAAAAAGCCAAATGATTTGCCAGAATTAAGTTTCAATAAACGAGACTATGACAAAGTAATGAAACAAACAGACTGTATTACCAGTCAGAATAATATTATTGTATACTCGCAATCCTTACTGACAATGTGTGTCGAGCCTAGTACTCTATCGCGTACGAAACGAGCTTTCCTCGCGAGAGAATTAGGTATGTTTTGCAAGGCACAACAAATAACAGAAGTATGCATACTACGTAAACACGACACCGCGTGTATTATTGAGGAGCTAGCTCAATGTATAAATAAATGTAAAACCGGGTCCGGACCCCGATTATGTATAATTAAAGGTGTCACAAAAGTAAGTGATAAGGATGACAAGCGAGTCATATTAAACGACTTTCATTTATTACCGACCAGCGGTCACGCAGGCATTCGACGAATGACCAATAACTTGAAGCGTTACTACTACTGGCCCGGAATGGATAACGACATTATAAAATTCGTAAAAAGATGTGATAAATGTCAAAAACAAAAATTCCATAAATATATAAAACAGCCATTATGTATTACTAGTACGGCAACAGCTTCATTTGATAAGATATTCATAGATTTATGCGGACCCCTAACAAAGGATACGAATGGTTATTGCTATATACTTACGTTACAGTGTGAGCTCACAAAGTATGTAGAGGCATATCCACTTCTAAATAAGGAGACCGAGACAGTCGCGAAAGCTTTAGTTGATAATTTTATATTGCGATATGGAATTCCTAGAGAAATCGGAACAGATAGGGGAAGTGAATTCATTTCATCAACTATGCGCGACATTTGTAATATTTTAGGTATAAAACAATTGCAATCAACCGCTTACCACCATGAAAGCCTTGGTTCCTTGGAAAATTCGCATAAAGCTCTAGGAGCATTTTTAAGAATACAAACAGACAACCAGGCTCATCAGTGGTCAGATTGGTTGCAATATTGGTGTTTTTCTTATAACACGACAGTGCATTCAGCCACTAAATATACACCATATGAATTAGTATTTGGTAAGTTATGTAATATACCAAGTAATATTATTAATCAAGTAGACCCTATGTATAATTATGATTCATATCCTATAGAATTTAAGTATAGATTACAAAAATCCCAAGAGGATGCTAGAAATAATTTAATTAAGACAAAAATGTGTAGAAAAATAAGTTATGATTCCAAAATAAACCCCATTACCTATAAAATAGGAGATTTAATATTAATCAAAGGGGAAGATAGACATAAAATGGACCCGGTATATAAGGGACCATATACGGTAATTGAAGATCAAGGCACGAATGTAAAAATATTAGCGCTAGGTAAGGAGCACGTTGTGCATAAAAATAGAACTAAACCTTACTACACATAAAAAAAAAACCTATGTATAAGTAAAAAAGAAGAAAAAAAAAAAAAGTATTATAACATTTTTAATTTAATATTTTCATAATTATCATTAGTTTAGTAATAAGATCATTTATATTTAGTTTTAATTTTTTTTTCCCTCATTTACTAATTTTTTTTTCCTATAGTAATAATAATATAACCTACTAGTATTATTAAGTGTATTAACTAAGAAAAAAAAAAAAAACAATGTTTACTTAAAACCATAAATTAATAAATTGATATTCTAACACAATGATCCAACTTGATCGTAAATAAACATATTCATTCATTCATAAAATTTATATTACAGTATTTACAATGCTAAAAGGGTTATGCCAATCCATCTGATCGCATACCACCTGTTCTACAACATCAGGACAACTCAAGTTACGATAACAAATAAATATTACTCTGAACCACTCGAGATAATAATGTAACAAAGAAACCTACCATATAAGGAACACGTAATGTGAACATTGTAACTAGTATTAAGATACATTAAGAAACCATGTAAACCATAGACATAAGTTGGTTAAGTTTACAGAAGCCAAAAAATAGTAGTTATGTATTTTACTATTTTTTGTCTCAAAAAAACGGGGAAGCTGTGGTGTAGTCACACCCTAATAACTCAGCTGATCACAGCTGATACACACCTGATGGAAACTTAACTAATATTAACCTTTGTACCTTTTCTCAGAACAAAGGAATGCGAGAGACCTTGATATTGATTCCAAGAAGATAGTATTACCATATGTTCTATTTCGCATACCAAACTGTTAGTATAAAAGCAGTGTAATTGTTACTCAATAAATCAGTATTTCCTCGAGTCTCGTCTTATCATTATTACCCGTAACGCTCCACATCTCAACGGGATTATCCAACACCTTATCATAGAGCTCATTTTATATGACACACACACCTACAATTAAGTAAAATTTACCATATATGATGCTTTTTCTTAAAAGTTCTTTTCCTAGGTTCTTTTACTTTTTTTATTAAAAGCATTTATTTACAAGAAAATATATACAAGAATACAACAATTACTTAAATAATATGAAAGTAAATCTAAAACAGCCCAGGCAGTTGAGGCATTGTCCCGAGGATGCTGGCGGCATTTCCTCGCTGTATCGCAATATTCGCAATGGCTATCGGAAATGCATTTTTTACTGCCTATAATAGGTAGGTACTCACCTACCTACCACTGCCCTGTTACTAAATTTGTTGTTAACGCAATTTATAGCGGCGTTAGGACCCTATAGGTAAGCTCATGTTTAATCACGTTAACGCGTTAGTAGATAAGTAATTAAAACAACGGGCGCCGCGTCATAATGGAGTTTGATTAGATGTTTTGCGGCCAAATTTATAGAGGTAGCTGTGCGCTATCAGGTACAGCGTTATTAATCGCAGGGACACCACTAATTAGGCCGTCCGGGAGCGGACCCGGACCGGGCCGGACCGCGCCGCCGCCACCCACCGTGCACACTAGATTCCACGCTGCCCGCATTTTTTACACCCTAATTAAGCTAATTTATCGAGACAATAAGAGAAAATTATTGGTAGCCACCGACCGCTTTATGAGAGGTATTAAATCGTTGAATTTACCGGCTACCGGGCTTCTCGGCTTGATGCCCCAATAAATATACAAAAGATCCATCAGATAAGCGGCAGCGGCAGGCCCGGTGGAATTCTTTTGACAACGCCTTGAAATGCCAGTGACAGGGTCCTCGCATCTAGAATGTGGTAACTGATAAGGAGGTGAGGTGCGGCAGGTGAGGAGCCGATAAAGAGACTGCGGCGATAAACGAGCCCTTAACGAGCCTCTAACAGTCGTAAAACAACGACCGGCGCGGGCGCAGCCGCGGCGATAGCATCCATCTTTGAATCTCTTTGAAGTCGGGCGAGCTTCTACTGGCTTAGCGGTTTTAAAACGGTCCGCGGTGCCGTATTAATGTTCTACTTAGTCAAATTATTTATAAGGAAGATGCAATTATAATATTTACCATTCTTCAATTTAAACTTTCGTGAGACATGTTATAACTTTATTTTACTAAACGGTTAAAACTCACGTACGTATTAATTGACACGTACGTTGTCACGTATTAGTGACAAAAAATACGTGAGTTTTAACCGTTTAGTAAAATAATAGTTATTTACGATACAAGGGTTGTAAAACAAAGAAAGGCCGATATCGCAGATGTTTGGGGCCCGAGCCGCAGGCGAGGGTCTCAAATATGCGAGAGAGGGCTTTCTGTTTTACGACCCGTGTTTTGTACACAATTTTACGTCACCACTTGGCCAAAAAGTGGGTTTTTCTGATCGCGCAGCGTGCAGAAAAAAGCGCTTTTTGGTAAGGTGTGGTGTAAAGATATTTACCATTGTTTTTGTGACCAAGATGGTGAAAACATAAAAGAATAGCTACTGAAACGTTTTTACTTTATTATATATACTAATTTCAAACAATAAAACGGCAATCGTCAGCGCCTGGTGACGTTAATACGTTAGTGGGTAACTGGGTACAAGTCAACGGCCAAGTCACACAACATTAACTATAAATAATAAAGAAATCGCACTTGGTACGACTTTGTCTAGATTTCATTACTTTTAGAGATAAACAAGCAGCTCCATCGCGACTTGGCTAGTTTTTTACAGAATGTTTTTGATGGGATTTGTCTTTAAGTTTTTATCCTGCACCCAACAAATGTTCCTTTTTGGCCCAGTGGTTGATTGGTAGAGAATGCCTTAAGCCATTAAGTCCGCCATTTGTACCTTTTTAATGTGCAATAAAGTTTAAATAAATAAATAAATAAACGTGTAGTGTAAGCCGTACAATTAAAAAAACCGCAAATCGATGTACAGTTTAGCCGTTTGGCACACGCATACTAGAGGTCAAAACAAAATTTTTGACCCGCAGTTCCTAAAACAATTTCCCTTAGGGGGGGAGTGCCGAAACATTCTTTTTTTTTGTATGGAAAAAAAAAAATTTTTTTTAGAAACCTATCGTGTGTGGTATCATATGAAAGGGCTTTTTGAGGTGATTCTAAAAATATACCACATCATTACATTTCAGCCATTATTTTTTAATTAAATCAAAAATAATTTTCGAAACATACCAAGTTTGAAGTCCTCCAGACACGATATGGCTGATTTTTATTTTGTTCAATATACAAAAAATGATACGTTATATCCTCATATCTAACCTCAAAAAAGCAACTTTGAAATGATTTTCAATAAGTTTTTTTTTTTTAATTTTTCAATATTACTAAGTGACACGGTTACTACTTCAATACCTATTTTACGTGAGTTATGGAACTTTAGTGCAGATACGGTACATATTTATCATAAAATGTCAAAACAAAAATTTTGAGCCGCAGTTCCTAAAAAAATTTCCCTTAGGGGGGAGTGCCGAGACATTCTTTTTATTTTTGTATGGTTTTTTTTTTGCGGAAACCTATCGTGTGTAGTATCATATGAAAAAGCTTTTTGAGGCGATTCTAAAAATGTACCACATCTGTACCGTATCTGCACTAAAGTTCCATAAATCACGTAAAATAGGTATTGCAGTAGAACCGTGTCACTTAGTAATATTGAAAAATTAAAAAAAAAAACTTAATGAAAATCATTTCAAAATTGCTTTTTTGAGGTTAGATATGAGGATATAACGTATTATTTTTGGTATATTGAACAAAATAAAAATCAGCCATATCGTGTCTGGAGGACCTCAAACTTGGTATGTTTCGAAAAATATTTTTGATTTTATAAAAAAAAAATAGCTGAACTGTAATGATGGGGTATATTTTTAGAATCGTCTCAAAAAGCCCTTTCATATGATACCACACACGATAGGTTTCTGAAAAAAATATTTTTTTTTTCCATACAAAAAAAAGAATGTCTCGGCACTCCCCCCCTAAGGGAATTTTTTTAGGAACTGCGGGGCAAAAATTTTGTTTTGACCTCTAGTATGCGTGTGCCAAACGGCTAAACTGTACATCGATATGCGGTTTTTCATTGAAATTGGGCCTGAACCGCTACCACTAGTGGTTCTCGTCTAAAAAAGCATACATTTAAAAAAATTAAAATTTGAACTGTTTATTTATTTCAATTTTACAATTACTCATAACTAAGTACTCTTAATCTTAAATTGTAAAGATTTTATAGTCTTATATTAATTAATATTACAATAATTAATCACTAGTATAATTTTAACAGTCGGGTAAGCAGTTTTTGAGTCTATCAACATACTTTTATAGAGCTTAACGAATTTCCTTAGTTTTTTTGTTGCATGTAGGTAACATCATATGGGAGTCTATTCAAAGCTCGTGGCAGTGCAAATTCAGTGCATTAGTCCACAGTCTTCTGCCATACTCATTGGTACTGGGTGTCATACTGCGAGATAACTGAAATTAGTACGTAGGTATTACGTAAGCTAGCAGGTCTCTGTCTTTTGTTTGACTAACTGGGGAATCTTTTCACTGTATTTGGGACACAACCTATGCTCAGTACCCTACAATATTTCAATAGACTTTCATATAGTTGTTTTTATACTGGGTTTTTACATTATAAGGTACTTGCGCCATTGATGGCCCTGTTCCTATTATGGCCCACTGTGGGCCCACTTTAAATATTTCATACTTATAGATCAAATGAATTTAAACTTCGCGCCCGTGTTCGGCTAGTAGGTATATACCATGGGCAAAACTGCAAGTTCGCACCAAAGCGTAGAAGCCAGCACCACCTTTGTAGACGTTGACAGTTATGCCTTGCCTATCACCTTAAAAAGGCCCACACATGAGGTATTCAAAAATTATCGTTTTCTAAGAGCGGTTTAATTTAATCTAATCTGTTGATTTTTATGTTATTTATATTTTATTTTTCATTTATTAATTTTTTTAAATGAATAAATTTTATTTCAATCTTAGGTAACATTTTTTTTCATCATCAGCCTATATACGCCCCACTGCTGGGCACAGGCCTCCTCTCATACATTAGGTAACATGATGAGTAGAAAATAATTCTAAAATAAACGTATTTTATTCACAAATAAATAATTAATATAGTATCGATGAAGTTTGATTTCAAAAATACCTAACTTATTGCATTGTATTATTTATTTGAGTTTCGCAAAAAGTGGGCCTTACAAGGCGCAAGTACCTTATAATAAAACGATTGCATAAAATACCATTTTGAATTGGATAATTTTATCGTTTGTGGTATTTTATTAAGAGGAATGTGTAGCAATTTTTCCCATACAAAAACGTAGGTACCTAGGCCTCTCCTTGATTCTCGCTTGTAGACCAGTATACTTTCCCGACATATTTACCTAAAGCATTGTCATAGCTTTGTCCTCTGCAATCTTTTATAGAAATGATTTTCTAAAGAAAAATTAAGACCGTTTGTTTTTTTTTCCGAACTAAATGTTTTTGGTCATAAATAATATATCATATGGTGATCTAGCAGGAACTAGGGGCCCCTACCCCTATCGATCGCGGGGCTCTGGGCAAGTGCCCAGTGGGAAAGACGGCCCTGGTGGGAGGGGGCCGATATGCCCGTAACATCTATCGGGGGTCAGTAGGGGAGACCAGGGATGAATGTAACAATTTTCGATTTTTTCGTAATATCTCACACAACTTTTAGAATATCAAGATTCTAATCAATACAAATGATAGATTAGTCTTTCAGCTATCTTTAACCATCACCTTAAATGCAACTGATATAAGAGATGTTGAGAAAAAACAAATACAAATAGTTTATTGGTAACACCATAGGGTGATGGCACCAGTAATCGGCAGGCTCCAGTAAACGGCATTTTTTTTACAAGTTGGATTAAAATTAGGACTGCCAACAATTATTCCAATTAATCAACACTGGACCATAGACAGTGTATATTCTACTCTCATCCAAGGCAATATCATAGACACAGGCGGTTTTGTTTAAAGATGATAACATGAAAATGATGAGAAAATCAGTGCTTCTGAAGAAAATGAATAATCCTTAAGGAAATAGTTAAGAGAGTGACTGTACATTTTTGTCGATTATTTAATAACTATGAAAGATGTTTGAGTTTTTGTTTACGTTATGTATAGCTATAAATATCCTTCAAATGATGTTGTTTTAGAACAATTTAAAGTTAGCTTATTCTTGCTAAAAAATATAGTGCCGAATACTGGTCCCGTGAAAGTACACTTTCTCCAGTAATCGGCAGATGTTGATAATAATGATTCTTAATATGCCATTAATAAATTATTCGTAGATATATAGATTTTGCCCGACGCCATGACTCAGAATATATGAATACGAGGACAGATAGTGAGAGAAATACGTGATTTTCATTCTAACTGCAGCACTAATCTAATATTATCAATATTAAAAATCAACGTCCTAACAAAACTACTGAACGTAGAAGCTTGTTTTAATTTTACAGTAGTCTTTCTAGCCTATACTTACCGTTTATCTACCTTTCCAAGCTAGCTCTCTCGGAACATTTCAACTTCTTACTGTCACTTTTCATTTCCATACATTTTATAACCTAAAAGTTTCTTTTAGGTTATATAAAGAAACAGAACACCCTAAGCAACTTTCTACAGTTCGATTCCTTATTTATTCGTTTCATTCAACGATAACTTCTTATTCTGTTCCGTAAAATACATCAAAACAAAAGTACCTATTCGAAATACTTGCACTATACTAGTGCCGAATACTGGGTGCCGAATACTGGAGACTGCCGATTACTGGGTGCCGAACACTGGAGACTGGCTGCCGATAACTGGAGATTGCCTATATTTTTGGTTATTAGAATGTTTTTATTTATCCGTGTCTCTTCAGTTAACAAAAAGCTAATATGTTGCTACTCAGAGATATATTTAACGTTTTTATTCAGTTATTTTTGTCCTAAGTACAACCATATTATTTTTATCATTCATGAAAGTACACAACCTCCTTAAAATGCCGGTAACTGGTGCCATCACCCTAGTTACAAGTCAGATTCGTAATATGTCTAGTAATAATAAATCGTCATCGGTACACTATTGGTACATTATTGATTTACGTTTATGTATAAGGTAGTTTTAAATACTCCTCGACACTATACAGTGTTAAATCGATCAGCCATTTTCTTAAAAAAAAATTAAACGCAGCGGTGGAAGTTGCATCTCTTATCGTTGCGGGCAGTCTGTTGTATTAGTTGTATATCGATGGTCCCATTACGTATACAGATCTCACGGACTTTGCCAATCTGTGCTTAGGTGTGATAAGGCGGTAGTGATTTTTATTACTACGAAGGGCGTGAGAGGCCAAACAGCCAAAAAAAAAGTGGAATCTGTTACAACCATCCCTAGGGGTAGGGCTGGTTGTAACAGTGTCAGGGGAAGGTTGTAACAATGCAAATAAATACAAAGTAACTTTCATAATCAA
The DNA here is from genome assembly GCA_951800055.1 of Cenopis cana. Taxonomy (NCBI): domain Eukaryota; kingdom Metazoa; phylum Arthropoda; class Insecta; order Lepidoptera; family Tortricidae; genus Cenopis; species Cenopis cana. Next base: position 96,464 of record OX637479.1, on the reverse strand, counting down.
CATTATTATTTATCAGAACACAACATTAACATTCTTCGGACAGGACACAATCCCAAAAACTCTGGGATGAACCCATTAGCCGAATACCTAGTCCACGAACACCTGCTAGACACGTGTGCCTCGGCCCAAGACGAAGCCCGCCTTCTAGCAGTCTCTGAACGGGAGTCCGGGTATTGGCTCTAATTATGCTCTCCGATCAGTACATTCCGCCACCTTTTTAGACAATATTTTTTTTTAGATTGGCTGTTGGAATGCGTTTAGGTTGCAATATTGTGGAGCTCCATCGCTGCTGCTGTGGTGCTCAGATGAACCGTCTGGGTCTGCACGGACTTTCATGCGCGAAGAGCGCTGGCCGCTTTTCCCGCCACGCCTGCCTGAATGATACGTTCCGTCTGGTTCTGTCTGGTCAGTGTCAACGTACCTGCTACCCTCGAACCCAGTGGGCTGGCTCGCGGCAACGGTAAGAGACCCGACGACATGACTTTAGTGCCCTGGGAGGTTGGCAGACCCTTAGTGTGGGACGTGGGACGCCACATGTGTAGATGCTCTGGCGACGTCCCACCTACGCACTACATCGCTTCGGGCAGGCGGGGCCGCTGCTACAGCCGAGACCGTTAAGCGCCGCAAATACAAATGTCTCGGTGATGATTTCGTATTTGTGTCGTTTGCGGTTGAAACGGTAGGTCCATGGGGTCCAGGAGCTCACAAATCCTACCAGCAAATTAAAAAAAAAACCAGCACCACTGGTGACTGGAGGGCTGGCGTGTTCCTCGGCCAACGTGTAGGCATTGGGGGGGGTTCAAAATGGCACATTTCGGTGAAGCAGCCGTCAGTGTAGCCAACATAATTCGTTCAAAAACTCATTTGTTACGTTCATCCCGTGTTACTTTCATACCAGGTCTCCCCTACTGTCAGTAGACCTCCTACGGCTCCTACTCCCACTGAACGCTCTTTTATTTCTCAGGGTGCGATGAGAGGTCTAAAGACCTCTTATATGTTTTTAGATTTAAAGATCGTAGTGAACGTGTTAATTTAGACGGAAATTATCAAGCACGTAGATATAGAAACTCTAAGGGGAGGGACGGGTCATAAATTCATCACATGTACCACGAAAACGCGAGCGCAGCGAGCGCGAAATTTTTCGAACATTATGATGCAAAATGCGGAAAATACTTCATACGCATCAATATCAAGCCATAACATACCTAGATGAGGAACGCGAGCGTAGCGAGCGCGAAATTTTTCGAACATTATGATGCAGGTGCGGAAAACTTCACACGCATCAAGTCCTAACACATCTAGATGAAAACGCGAGTGCGAAATTTTTCGAACATTATGATGCGGGTGCGGAAAATACTTCATACGCATCAAGACGTCTAGGATGAAAACGCGAGCGCAGCGAGCGCAAATAAATTTTCGGGCATTATAATGCAGGTGCGGAAAATACCATACATAATTAATGTAAAGATAGCTTTTGATTCTCCGAAAAACTAAATACCCTGTGGAAATCGACACTAAAAAACTGACATCCCAAAGCACAATGTAAGTAAATCTACATATTTTTAGGGTGTCGTGCCCAGCAAATGATCCAAATGGAGTCCAATCCTGTCTCTCATGTGTGCGTACAGACGCACACCTGACTGGCGCGTCGCCAGTCACAGGTTTTTCAGCCAATCTGTTGGAGCTTCCGTTTTAAAATTTTCATAGTATAAGCATGTTGTTGACCCAAAGTCATGCAATTTTTATTTTTATGTTTTAAGTGGGGAAAAAATTGACCCATCGCATGGAGTGGGGTACCTATGGTTGTTTAGAGTTCGTGGAATAATTGAATACTGTATTTTTGTTTAAAAAATATTGGAAACCCATCGAGTTCGGTCGAGTGGAGGCCTAGGTTGATAGCGCACCGACCCTGGTTGCTCCTGAGAGGTGACTTTCTGTCAGATAGGAGACAGTTAGTTAGAGAGATATAGGTACCGTCTTGTCTCGCTCTGAATGAGAAGCCACCACCCCAGCCAAAGACCAGCTGCCAAACTAAGTTTTTATACGAAATTATGTTTTGAATTTTTTTTTGCTTCCTATCGGCCTATGAACTTCGAATTTGGTCATAAATACTTAATGTTTAATATTAGGTATATTTTACTAACAATTATAACTACCCTAAACACGCTCCGTGTTCGGTGCAATGCACCTTACACGTGAACGCGCCTCGTGCGCTTCATCAGCGAAAAGCATAGTCAATAAATTATAATTAATCCAGTTTAGTGTACTTTTCGGAGCTATCGCGACCGGGTGCATTCGAACATTAACACACATTAACATTCAACATTTTACTAACAATCTTTTATAACATTTGTGCTATTTCTAGACAATAAACATTTTTATTACTTCTCTCCGGACTTTGCAACACTCACCGCGAACCCGCTCCTCACATTGGTCCTTCGAACCGTGGACCTCGCGCGCTAATCAGATCTGAATAGTGAGTGAGGTGAATGAACTGAACATTTGTGGGTGAGCAGTGACTGAAGGAGAGGCGTAATCAACAGCAACAGCAGCGGGACAGGAGTAGTCGGTAACGACGTACATTGAAGACCTTCAAGTAAGATCTTTCCTATTTTACTAACAAAACATCAAGATGGCGAGCGTAATCCGTCAGGAGGAGATTCACCGCATCATTGAGTCTATGCTTACTAACTTTAAGAAAGATAGTGCTGAAAGGAAGAAGAAGCCCGAGTATTTTACGAAACGCTTAGACGAATTGGATACCTTGTGGCAGGAATTTATACTCAATCATGAACAGATAGGTATGGTAGAGAGTCAGTCTCATCCGTACTTCACCAACCGTACGTATGAAAGTGCGAGACAATCTTATTCAGTGCTTAGTTCTCGTTTGAACGCGGGTTATCAGGAACTCACGACAGGAGTACCGCAACAGTTACCACTGGGAACGCTTTCTTGGGCCAAGGATGAAGAAGAACAAAAGAATCATCCCCAGGGAAGTGCCGCCGCTGGGAAAGGTGAAGCGTCACGAGAGCCTCTAAGAGTAGATTTAGGCGGACACTTAAGCAACCAATTCATCAAAACAAATGCGGGAACATCTAGTAAACACGATGAAATGTATCGCAAACAGTTAGCTAACATGAAGGCTTTCGTTAGAACAGTAAAAGGTATAGATGTCAACACTCTGACAGATAAGTGGGAGTTAGAAGATGCACTTAAGTCCTTACAATCTCGTTGGACTGTAATAGATTCGCTACATTGGGAGATAGAAAGTGAGAGTACTCAGACAAATGTGGAATACGAGACTTCATTTAATGCTCACGAGGAAACATTTAACATTCTAAAAAAGGAAATCAACAAAAAGATATGGTCAGTGGCACACCGAGAGAAATCTACACCTATGTTGGAAATACCGACTTTTCATGGAAGCTACAACACATGGGTGGCATTCAAAGACTTATTTAGTGAGGCTATCCACAAAAATACAGCGTTATCTAACGCCCAAAAGATGCAGTTTTTAAAGTCAAAAGTTAAGGGCGAAGCAGAAAGGCTCATACAACACTTGCAAATAAGTTCAGATAATTACACCGTATGTTGGGATATTCTAAACAACCGATACAACAACACTAAACTAATATTCACTTCCCATATGAATATTTTATTAGGTCTACCTACGATGCAGCAACAATCCGTGACACAAATAAAGAAAATGCACGATACGACCAACGAATGCCTACACGCAATAAAAAACCTAGGTGTCGATATAAACTCATGGGATCCAATAATAGTACATATTTTGTCACAAAAACTCGATGCCGAAACCCATATGGACTACGTGGAATCGCTAACCAATTCCCGAGCACTACCAGTCCTAAAGGAATTCATGGAATTCATGGAAGGCAAATTCACAAGCCTTGAGACGGCTCGCCGAAAACAAGAATCTGCTATTCCCAAAACATATCCCCAAACAAGCACATCGAGTGCAAATCCACGAAAACCGTATCAAACACAACATAATTATCGCCCGTATCTCAACTCTACCCAAACAAGCAACGGAGTCAATCGAAGTCACGGAGCTCCAACAGTAGGAAAAACATTACATGTTTCAGGCATTCAATGTCCAATGTGTAAAAGTCAACACGGCATATACAATTGTCGTCAATTCTTACAACTACCCATTGAAAAACGTTACCAGACAGTTAAAAAACTGGCACTATGTATTAACTGCCTGTTTACTCATTACGGTAATAAATGCAATTCATTAAAAACGTGCCACAAGTGCAATGGCCGACATAACACATTGATACATGAGGCGTGCGTAAAAACACTATCATCAGCACCGGAGCCGTCGACCTCATCGTCGTCAGCAAATGCAGCGATTGCTGGAAATAACAAGAACGTAAATAACATTTCGCAATCACCTCAAAATGAGGACTCAGAGATTTTGTTAGCAACAGCTCTGATAAAAGTAAAGGGAGGCGACGGAACGCAGCATACCTTAAGAGCTTTGATAGATCCTGGCTCACAGATTTCTCTTGTAACAGAACAAACAGCACACTTATTAAATTTAAAGAGAGAAAGATGCAATGGCATTATTTATGGAGTGGGACAGAAACAAAATAACTGTAAAGGAAAACTAAACATAGAATGTTCTTCAGTCTACAACGACTTTACATTTGACGCTGAGGTTATTATTATGAATAATCTCATTAAGAACTTGCCGAATAAAACATTTTCAAAACCATCGTGGTCGATTATACAAAACATACGCCTAGCAGATCCCGAGTTTTACGTCAGTAGACCTATAGACTTACTACTTGGGGCGGATATTTATCAACATATTCTTCTCGATGGAATTATCAGAGGCAGCACAGCCGAGCCCATAGCACAACAAACGCAAGTCGGATGGTTACTTTTTGGAAATGCTCGTACATATCAATGCAACGTAGTAATAAACAATTTAGAAGACATTAAACACTTTTGGGAGATAGAAGACATCACCGAAGAAGGAGATTTATCTCAGGAGGATCAGGAATGCATCAAACACTATGAAATGAATACGAAGAGGAATTCGGAAGGAAGATATGAAGTGCGCCTTCCTATGAAACCACAGTGGCAAGAGGAACTAGGAGAATCGAAAACAAAAGCAATAGCACAATTTAAGAACATGGAACGTAAACTTCAAAAACAAGAAAAATTAGCACAAGGTTACAAACAATTTATGGATGAATATCTGGACCTGGGTCACATGAAGCCCGATACAGGTATTAAAGGACTCGAGTCCTTCTTACCCCATCACATTCTCGAGCGTGCCGAATCAGCAACTTCTAAATACCGGGTGGTTTTTAACGCATCCTCGAAAACATCTTCAGGCCATTCGTTGAACGATCTGATGTATACGGGACCCAATCTACAACAAGACCTACAAGTACTTTTATTAAAGTGGAGACAGTATCAATACGCCTTTACCGCGGACATCGAAAAAATGTACCGTCAAATACTCGTGAATGAGATGGATCAACATCTACAGAAAATAATATGGCGAGATAGTCCTGAAAAACCGTTACAAACATTTCAACTAACAAGACTGACATACGGAACCAAGTCTGCGGCATTTATAGCCATGATGACCTTAAAAAGACTAGCAGCTGACGAACGAGATAAATTCCCAGAAGCAGCGAAAGTGGTGGAAGAGGCATTCTATATGGATGACTTACTACATGGAGCACATTCATTAGAACAAGGGAAGACTTTAGTTTCCGATCTAAACAACCTTCTAAAAGCCGGAGGTTTCAATTTACGAAAGTGGTCATCCAACCAGGAAGAAATCTTAGAAAACATAAGCAAAGAACAGGGTAGCAAGGAAATGGTCTTCAACTTTAAGGTGGATAACATAACAAAAACACTGGGATTATGCTGGAACCCCACTGAAGATACTTTCACGTTTAACTGCAAACCGACTCAAATTACAGGAAAACTGACCAAGAGAACACTTTTATCCGAAATCTCCAAATTATATGATCCATTAGGCTGGCTCGCCCCATTTACAACAAAACTCAAAATCTTATTCCAATTAGTTTGGAAAGAAAACACAAGATGGGACGACTATGTGTCAGATGAAATCCATGCGGAATGGTTAAAAGCAATTAGTGATATCGAACAATTGAATGAATGTAAAATACCGAGATGGTTATTGTGCAACGAAGATGACGTCATAGAACTTCTCGGGTTCAGTGACTCGTCCCTTGAAGCATACGCTTGTGTAGTCTATGCACGAATAAAACAGCGGCCTAATATAGTCCTAGTTGCGGCTAAAACCAAACTCGTACCACACAAGAAAACATTAACATTACCTAGGCTCGAACTGTGTGGAGCCCATCTACTGGCGAGATTGATGGAAAAGATTAAACATTCGTTACACGACCGTAATATAGTAACATACGGCTGGACGGATTCAAAGATCGTGCTCGGGTGGTTGCAAGGCGAATCGAACCGCTGGAAGCCGTTCGTAGCCAACAGAGTAGCACAAATAAAAGAAATAATGCCCGAAGAACAGTGGAGGTATGTCAAATCATCAGATAACCCGGCAGATGCAGCAAGCAGGGGTCTCACAGCATCCCAACTGAAAAACCATACTCTGTGGTGGCAAGCTCCGTCCTGGCTCTTAACATTCCAACCTACTATCGATGCCTCAAAACATCCACAATATACCACAAACGAAGAAGAGAAAAAATCCCGCATCAATAACATAACCCAAAATAACATTGACAACAATACCCTCCTTTGTGTGACGCAGTCGGTAAAAGAAAATAACATTATCAAAAGTTTATTGGACAAATTTAGCTCACTCGGTAAAATAACAAGAATTATTGCATGGATATTACGGGCATTGACACCGACGCGTGCCATATTACCTAGCTATCTCACGTTACCGGAGTTGAGAAAAGCTAAATTGACAATAATAAAATTTGTGCAAAGCGAAGAATTGGGAACGGATATGGAATACTTGCGTAAACATAAACGAGTTGAAACAAACAGCAAACTTTTAAAATTAAAACCATTCATTGACGAAAACAACATTCTGAGAGTAGGAGGCAGGCTAGAAGCAGCTAACATTCCGTACGAGATGAAGCATCCGAAAATCATCCCAAAAAACACACGACTTACAACGTTATTAATTGAGCAAGCTCACGCCATGACGCTACATGGTGGAGCCCGACTAACTATGGCAAAACTAAGAGAACAGTATTGGGTGATGGGAGGAATGAACACAGTAAAGAAAGAAGTTAGAAAATGTGTTAAATGCAAGAAAATTGAAGGAAGAAAACAACACCAAATAATGGGTACATTACCTGCCGCTAGAGTAAATGAAGCCAAACCATTTTATTACACTGGCGTTGACTACACAGGATACGTGGACATCAAAGCCAATAAAGGGCGTGGCATAAAAACATTGAAGGGCTACATTGCGATCTTCGTATGCATGGTCACCAAGGCCGTCCACCTGGAATTGGTGTCTGAACTAACGAGCTCCGCATTCTTAGCTGCATTACGAAGAATGGCAGCTAGGAAAGGAACTCCTCGTCACATATATTCTGACAACGGAACAAATTTTATAGGTTCTAACAACATACTACAGAGACAATGGCAAGACTTACGTAACATATTTAACGACAGCTTCCTTTCGGAAATTTCGGAGATGGAGATAGAATGGCATTTCAATGCCCCTTCTTGGCCCAGCGCAGGAGGTCTCTGGGAAAGGGCAGTAAGAAGCCTTAAACACCACCTAAAACGTGTAGTGGGCGAACACAAACTAACCTTTGAGGAGTATGCCACCGTACTAGCCCAGATAGAAGCCTGCCTAAATTCCCGACCCTTATGCCCGTTGACGGAAGATATTGAAGACCTGGATTTTCTCACCCCAGCACACTTCCTGACAGGCCGAGCTGGTGGAACAGTGATCGAAACAGAGGAGGACGCTAGAACGAGATGGCACTTGACTCAAAAAATATTTAGAGATATATGGAGGAGGTGGAAGTGCGAATACTTAAGTCAATTGTCGGCAAGACCGAAGTGGAACACGCCTCAGAAGAACCTTAAAAAAGATGACATGGTAGTAATACACGACGACAACCTACCCGCGGGAAAGTGGGCCCTCGGACGTGTGGTAGAAGTTCATGCCGGACCGGACGGACATGTCCGAGTCGTCACCTTAAAAACAAAAAATGGGCTCTTAAAGCGACCAGTACTAAAACTATCTGTCCTACCGATACCAAAAGAAACAGAGCAATATGAAAACCAAGCCTCCACGCCAGAAAAACAAACAAAAAAGCAGAGACCAAACAACAACCTCGGATATGCCAATACAATCTTTATGGCATTCCTTTATCTCATGTCCCTATTAACAATGGGATGCTGCGTTCAAGTGACCCACGTACAGGAAAATAAAGGGTTTTATTTCGACAACATCGGAAACATGCTGCTGGTAAAAGATGAATGGAAATTAGTAGCTTACCAGGACCTCAACCCCTACTGGGAAGGAATAACGGCCTACATAAAGTATAACACCCAACTAGAAAACATATGCCAACAAATAAAGACCTTAACACATTGTGACATCATTACATTACAACTACGTCAGTCTTATGACGAATTACAACACTACAACCGTATTCTATCGAGTAAACAGTTGAAACCCGAAACACGAACACGCCGCGGCCTAATTAATGGTGTCGGAAATATCGCAAACACTCTTTTCGGAGTTCTGGATGAAAGGTTCGCAGAGCAATATCAAAAGGACATTTTACTAACAAGAAACAATGAGAAACACCTCGCCAACCTTTGGAAAAACCAGACATCGATAATAGAGGCCGAATATAACTTGTTATTAAGAAACAAAGATAGCATAGAAAAACAACATAAAATGATACACGCTCATTTAATTAGCCTAGATCAAGGCACTTCCGCATTGCAAAAGGGAGTAAATAACGCAGAGTGCATGGCACAATTCAACATTATTGCGATGGCCGCTAACAACCTACTGAGCCACTTAAGAAATATTCAAGATACCTTATTAGAAACCCTCACAAACATATATAACGGGAAAATGAACATACATATCATCAGCCCACAACAATTTCAAAGAGAACTCAACATTATATCTGGACAACTAGTAAGCGACTTATCCTTACCAGTAGATAACATTCAAACCCATTTGCAAAACATCTATCACCTATTAAAGATTAAAGCCAAGATGACTGACCAATACATGATAATAGAGATTCGTATTCCCCTTGTAAGCCGAGACAGTTACGATTTATACAACATCATACCTATACAGCACAGTGCGGGAAGAAACATGATATCTATAACTCCTATAGAAAACCACGTAGCCATTAATTTACGCAAAGATGCCTATTTGCCGCTAACGGAAAAAGAAATAGAACACTGCATTATTCGAGACGAAACAACATACATGTGCTACCTTAAAACTCCAGTCTTCAAAATGAACTCTGACAAGGATTTATGCATTAAGGATAACAATTATCAATGCAAAACAAACACAGCCGCTTGTCAAAACAAATGGATAAGTCTATCGAAAGTGAGTCAGTACCTTTACTTTTGTTGTGACGCGTGCCAATTGCGCGCGCTATGCAAGAATCAGGTTACATCCCAGACAGTAGTCCAGACGAATATTATCAATGTAGACGAGAATTGTGTTGTGAAAACGGATAACTTTACAATTCACACGCATCAAAACATGCAAAGCAAGGTCGACTTGAGTTTTAACATAAAAGCACCGGAAATAGATCCCATCAACCACATTATAAATATAACGTTGCCGGAGTACAGAAATAATAGCCTGGACAACTATGACGCGGGTCAATTAAAGGACATCGGAGATAAAATAAAGATAATGAAAGAAACCGAGCCTCTTCTCGATAATTACTCGGCAAACGACATACACCACTATACCGCTATATACTGTCTATGGGGTGTAGTGATAATCGGGATAATTATTTACGTAACCCGAAAACCACGCTGTCAGGGGAGGCTCAGAGCAACTCCTCCCCCAGTGAACAACCAGGTGCAAGAACTGCCTTCTCCAGCACAGGACGTAGAGCAGAGCTGAGCGAGAGACGCCCCCGCCCCCCGCAGCCCCCGCAGGCAGCGCGGGCTGGTGCGCCAGTGTAGTGTTAGTGATAGTGATAAGTGCAGTGCAAGTGCGCGAAAAACGCAACAGTGTTGTGATGATGACATTGCGATGAAACAAATGGACAGAGGCACTTCGCCGATATTTAGGAAGTTATCGTTTAAAGATTAATTACTTAGCTGTATTGAATATTGTTGATCAACTTGTATCACTTAGATTTTCTTTCTCATTTCATCTCATCGTTTGCCCCCGGCAAGATGTTCGGTGCAATGCACCTTACACGTGAACGCGCCTCGTGCGCTTCATCAGCGAAAAGCATAGTCAATAAATTATAATTAATCCAGTTTAGTGTACTTTTCGGAGCTATCGCGACCGGGTGCATTCGAACATTAACACACATTAACATTCAACATTTTACTAACAATCTTTTATAACATTTGTGCTATTTCTAGACAATAAACATTTTTATTACTTCTCTCCGGACTTTGCAACACTCACCGCGAACCCGCTCCTCACACTCCGACACGCTCTAGGCCAGTTTTTCGGTTCCATGGATCAGTTAGGCTAGTTTAATGTTCATCCAAATTTGCAACTTCGAAAAACTTGACTTCGTTAAATCGTTACGAAACACAAGAACATAAATTTGACCATTTTTGAATGGCCATAGCTAGGCGTATAGAGCTGCGGTTTTGCTTAAATTGTTTTAAATTAATTACATCAAAAAACGTATGTATTCTATACATTTTGCTGACGGAAAACGCAAAGTTTATGACTTTTAGAACAGTTGCTGTTGATACTGGCTATAGTGGTAGCCGTACGATTAAAAAAACTGCAAATTGATGTACAGTTTAGCCGTTTGGCACACGCATACTAGAGGTGAAAACAAAATTTTTGACCCGCAGTTCCTAAAAATATTTCCCTTAGGGGGGGAGTGCCGAGACATTCTTTTTTTTGTATGGAAAAAAAATAATTTTTTTTTAGTAACCTATCGTGTGTGGTATCATATGAAAGGGCTTTTTGAGGCGATTCTAAAAATATACCACATCATTACATTTCAGCCATTTTTTTTTAATTAAATCAAAAATAATTTTCGAAACATACCAAGTTTGCAGTCCTCCAGACACGATATGGCTGATTTTTATTTTGTTCAATAAACCAAAAATGATACGTTATATCCTCATATCTAACCTCAAAAAAGCAATTTTGAAATGATTTTCATTAAGTGTTTTTTTTTTAATTTTTCAATATTACTAAGTGACACGGTTCTACTTCAATACCTATTTTACGTGAGTTATGGAACTTTAGTGCAGATACGGTTCATATTTATCATAAAATGCCAAAAAAAGATTTTGAACCGCAGTTCCTAAAAAAATTTCCCTTGGGGGGGAAGTGCCGAGACATTCTTTATATTTTTGTATGGATTTTTTTTTTTTTGCGGAAACCTATCGTGTGTAGTATCATACGAAAGGGCTCTTTGAGGCGATTCTAAAAATGTACCACATCTGTACCGTATCTGCACTAAAGTTCCATAAATCACGTAAAATAGGTATTGCAGTAGAACCGTGTCACTTAGTAATATTGAAAAATTAAAAAAAAAAAACCAAATGAAAATCATTTCAAAATTGCTTTTTCGAGGTTAGATATGAGGATATAACGTATCATTTCTGGTATATTGAACAAAAAAAAATCAGCCATATCGTGTCTGGAGGACCTCAAACTTGGTATGTTTCGAAAATTATTTTTGATTTTATTAAAAAAAAATAGCTGAAATTTAATGATGTGGTATATTTTTAGAATCGTCTCAAAAAGCCCTTTCATATGATACCACACAAGATAAGTTTCTAAAAAAAATATTTTTTTTTCCATACAAAAAAAGAATGTCTCAGCACTCCTCCCCTAAGGGAAATTTTTTTAGGAACTGCGGGGCAAAAATTTGGTTTTGACCTCTAGTATGCGTGTGCCAAACGGCTAAACTGTACATCGATTTGCGGTTTTTCATTGAAATTGGGCTTGTACCGCTACCACTACTACGTATAAACATATTTATTTTCTTGAAAGGGAAGAAAATTGGGATCACACTGATTTTTTTTCTGGCTCTAGGAATGATCAGTGGACCATCGACCCCTAAGGGGGGGGTTTGAACCCCCTAAACCCCCCCCCCCCCCCCACATATACGTCCTGAATTATACATATAGGTGAGGGAGGAGTAGGTATACTCAAAAAAGATGTCGTCATAACTCCTCTCCTTTACGTTTTTTTTTCGTCCAACAGGTCAAATTGATTCATGTCCTAAAGATCCCACATACATACATGAATCGTATCGATTTTCATGCTTTTAACACCATTTGTAGCATCTTTTGGCGTACCGCTAGCAATATTATTCTGTGTTTTCCATCGAAATGTGTTTTCAGCATTTTCAGTTTAGTTTTCACTGCATATTTTGCCTACACATTGCCATCTATTGTATCTAGTCTAAATCAGTAAGCTCTATGAACTTGTATCTACGAAAATCCAAGAGGTGGCGCTCCTCGTTCACGTATTAGAGTTCTGATATCTGTGCGTATTAGTGGGACTAATTTCTCATATTTTTAAAAATACTGACTAACATTTTGCTCATACATCAAGTGTTTTCGTTATTATGTGGGAAACAAACCTCTACATTGATAAACTAAGTCATCTAATGCGATTCGGACCGTATGCGTCGTAGCCGTCGTAGCGTGACAGCTGTGGTGACAGCCAACAAAACTGACATCGCGTAGCTGTCAAAACTTGACATTACTTCCTATTAATTTTCCACAATAAACATCAGTGTTATAGCGAGAAAATGCTCCAAGATGAAGGAGGTGAACAACTGCCTGAACGTTGCTGAATGGACGCCGGAACAGGTGGCAGAATGGCTGACAGGTGGGTGCACGGGCGGCACGCGGCCGCGGGCATGACTCAGCGGGCCGCCTGCGACGCTCGGGCTCCGGCCGGGGGCAGCAACTTACCGCCCGCTTATTACGTTACGGCCTACTGACCAGCCGGATTACAAGCTGTTGTCAGCATCTATCTGGCCAGAAATTACATTTCGAAAGTTAGTCTCTCGTTGTGTTAGTGTAGTTGAAACAGTGCAACGTAGATTACATTATAGACTTATCGTTTCACGTATAATCGGTTAAGAGAGCAGGCTGATGGTATCGGGGCTGGGCGCGAGACGCGCATTCTCAATTCGTCGACCATCAATTTTTACGAAGTTTTCCACAGTTTGTCAGAGTTTAAACGCAGATATAAATCTGGAGAGGGACCGATATCTTCAATGGACGCCAGATTATCGAGAGATGCTGTGAAGTCAATAAGGCAGTTGTCTTATGCTTCATAAAATATGCTTAAGTATTTGATTGCATGAGGCAGCTAAACATGCTTGACATGCTCTCAGAGATTGGGGGTACCTGCTCATATGAAATATCGAGCCAGTTCAAAGCCGAGACAGGACTGCACGTTATCATGAAAGAAATTAACCTGGCGAGAGAGTGGCATGCATACAGGACCCGTATGTAACTCATGTAATAATAATATGCATTGCCGACCCGAAAACATGTTGACATTTTATTAGTACTCAATTATAAAATAAAATAAAAATAGCCTTTATTCTTGACTTAAATTAACAATTGTTTATGTTTGCTAATATATTTTATTTGGTCAAGCTGTCTTTGACATAGGCCTCCTCCAGGCTGCGCCACTCTTCACGGTTTTTCGAGAGTCTTCTCCAATTTTTTGGGAAGTCATCCTCCCATCTTTTATGTGGTCTACCTCTATTTCTTTTCTCGTTCCGTGGGTACCACTCTGTGACTTCCCGGGTCCATTTCTCCTCAATTACTTTAGTACTCAATTACTTTATTTTATTTTATAGCCTTATCTCAGAGTATATATTATTTCTGTTACACATTTACTTTAGAAATCTCTTTTGTTTTTTCTTTTATTCTGTGTGTCCTTTGGCAAAGGCCTCCCCCAACACTTTCCAATCTTCTCTTATGTGTATAGTCTAGGTTTTGCCTGCTACCTTAACTATATCATCTTCCCATCTTCTGAATGGTTTCCCTCGTTTCCTCTTACCCTCTCTTGGGTACCATTGCATGACTAATTTGCTCCAGTTATCCTCTCCTCTGATTACATGTCCAGCCCACTTCCACTTGAGCGCTCTTAATATTTAAATACTACATTTTGGGTTTTAGTAGCTGATCTAATTATGCTGTGATTTATTTTATCTATTTTTATTTTTCCCATCGTGCTTCTCTCCATGCTTCGCTGGCAACTGTGAAGTTTGGTTTTTTGTAACTTAGTGAGCGCCCAAGTCTGGCATCCATATGTTAAGACTGGGAGAATGCAGGTGTTAAATAGCTTTCCCTTTACTGAAATATTCATTTTCTTGTCTTTAATTATCTCCCTATATGCTCAATACTTCTTCCATGCATACCCAATACATGTCTCACTCGATTACTTTATACACACTTTTATAGCATGTTTTTGTTTAATTTTGTTTAGTTTTTAATGTGATTTGATATTCCGATCAGAGCAAATAAATTATTTGATGAATGATGACAATAATACTTATAGTATGACACCAGCAGTAATGGACAAAGCCCAATGATGTACATTAACTCTTACGTAAAAGAAAATAAGAGTCATTCATTTTTTATAGAACAATCAATTGAAACCGTAGGTATGATCTTTGAAAAAGGTTGAAGCGTCCATCATTGGTGCTTGTGCTCGAAGTGTCCATAATGTGTGTGTCACCATATGTTGGGAAAATCATATTGTAGGTAGTATATAAGTTTATTGTATAGAATAAGAGTGGAAGTAAGGGGTTTGTGTGTTGTGATGTGTTGTGTCAGGCGTGGGCGCGCCGGTGAGCGGGTACGCGGCTGAGCTGCGCGCGCGCGGGCTGGGCGGCGCGCGGCTGCTGACGCTGCGCTGCGACGACCTGGACGCGCTCGGCATGCGCGTCATCGGCCACCAGGAGCTGCTGCTCGAAGCCGTCGACCACCTGCGCAACTTCGTGAGTACACACACCCCGTCCGCAGCGACACCGACACCCACCCAGGGAGCCCGAGATTACAGTTCATGTTAAACCCGAGTGGACGCTTGAGTCGGGTGTCCAGCGGGGCGTGCATGGCAAACAATTGAAACTCATACTGGTGTCCTAGTTAAGGCACATGCAACAATTTATCTAATGTATATGTAGTAAGCACAATGTAAACGTTAGTTATAAGGATTTTAAATAAATATTCTATTCTATTCTATTCCTGGGTCGCCGCTGCACAAATAGTATGCACGCTCGCCCGCCCCGCTGCACGCCCCGCCGAACGCTCCGCTCCGACACTTAGGCATTCCCCCCGGCAGGGATGTCCCCCGCGAGATCGCGACAACACAGACACATGTAGTCCCCATTCGTTCCGGCCCCGCCGCATACCGGGTAGAGTCAGTCCGACCCAGGTCGGGCCTAGCTGAGTTTCTTGCTGGACTCTTATCAGCTAGGCTAGGTTTAGTGAACCAGCGACAAAACTCCCAGTAGCTCGATTCCCCTGACGCCTCAGATTCGGTTGAAACCGCTCAACCAATCTAATTGGAGCGCAAACTCTTAGAGTATTACAGTGTTTAAACCGCCCGCGTGGTCGTGTCGGAGGTTCCCCCTGGAGTTTCCCTCGGCCTCCCTCCAACCGCGCGCTCCTATCGCTTTATTGGGCCCGGCCTATATCTAAAGCCACAGCAAGGTTCAACAATGAAAGAGCCCGAAGTGTGTTCTGCACTCTGCTCTGCAGGCCGCCTGGCGCCCGGCCCGGCCCGGCTCGGCTGCCGTGTCAGCATAACAATTCACTATTTGACTAACTCGCTTTTATGGTGCCGTTCGATGTTCGATACAGTTTTTAAAGACGATCTTTTGTACAATTTAGAGCAACATCACGAAAATGAGAGGCAATGTTTTCAACCACTGAAAACACCCCATACTGATCGAAATTGAAAAATCTGTTCCTCGTATGTATGTATGTATGTATGTATATGTAAGCATGTATATGTAAGCACTTTATTGCACATAAAACAGCTTAAAACAATATACATGTCACATAAGATGACCGTGGCCGTGATGACCTCGTACTACCGTTGTATTACCTTAATTAACAATCTGCCCCAGTACAGACCGTTGCGCTTTTTCACTTGTAAATGATTCTGTTGTCACTTCACTATTATTCCGGCACAGGTAAGTATGACTAAGCATTGCGAAGGCTATGCACGGAGGATGCCATTGTTACATTAGGAGGTACCTACCTTTAACTTGCATGAGTAATGCACACACTCACGCGTGTGACTAACGTGGTGAGTTCTATGTTGTATGCAGCTGTTTGGGAGATTCGCCAACGAGTGTAGATATCCAAGGAAATTGATCATGCATAAGTTATTGAAACTATATCATTTGAGTTTTAGTGTCCGACCGAAGTTTCGGTTTCGGCACAAAAATCATGTTTCGGCCGAAGGTTCGGATTCGGTCAAAAAACTCAAAAAACTGCCGAAGTTCGATATTCTCAGTTTTAACTCAGGTAAAATTATCACTCGTTTTATATTAAGGCTTTTCATTCTTTAGATGTCTAGAAAGAACAGCCCGCTGACGTTTTATTTAATGATTTTAACACGGCTGTAAAGTTTCGGTTTAGGCCGAAACTATACTCCGTTTTTTTTCAAGAGTAGAATTTTAACAGTCATTTTTCGTGGACATGGGGGTCGATTTTTGAGTGTCAAACGCTCGACTTCTCACTCGAGATCTGTCAAGAAACTATGACGTTTTGACAGATGTCGAGTGAAAAGTCGAGCGTTCGACTCTCAAACATCGGCCCCATGTACAGCGTCGAGTCGGTACTATATGTACAACTGAATGGTGTGCAGCAATACGAGGTGTCGCGCGAGTGCGTGCAGCAGCTGGCGCTGCGCGTGTCGGTGGCGGCGGGCGGGCTGGCGCGCGCGCTGGCGGCCGGCGCGTGCGAGCGCCTCGAGACGCAGGCGCTGGCGGACGTGGCGCGCGCCGTGCACGCCGTCAAGGTGCGTAGCGACGCCGACACACTTGTTGACGACATTCACTCGTCGTCTCCCTTCTATCAGTGACCTTGTGCTCGGTGTGCGCAGGCGCTGGTGTGCTGGCTGGGCCGCTGGCCGCTGGCGGGCGGCGGGCTGCGCGAGCGCGGCGCGGACCTGCTGGCGCTGTGCCTGCAGGCGGCCACGTGCGCGCAGCGCGACCGGTTCGCGGAGCAGCCGGCGCGCGCCGTCGCTGCCGCCGCTAGGGCCGCCGCCGCCGTCGCCGACCACATCATACAGGTATGTGCGGGCGCTGGCGGGCGGCGGGCTGCGCGGACCTGCTGGCGCTGTGCCTGCAGGCGGCCACGTGCGCGCAGCGCGACCGGTTCGCGGAGCAGCCGGCGCGCGCCGTCGCTGCCGCCGCTAGGGCCGCCGCCGCCGTCGCCGACCACATCATACAGGTATGTGCGGGCGCTGGCGGGCGGCGGGCTGCGCGGACCTGCTGGCGCTGTGCCTGCAGGCGGCCACGTGCGCGCAGCGCGACCGGTTCGCGGAGCAGCCGGCGCGCGCCGTCGCCGCCGCCGCTAGGGCCGCCGCCGCCGTCGCCGACCACATCATACAGGTATGTGCGGGCGCTGGCGGGCGGCGGGCTGCGCGGACCTGCTGGCGCTGTGCCTGCAGGCGGCCACGTGCGCGCAGCGCGACCGGTTCGCGGAGCAGCCGGCGCGCGCCGTCGCCGCCGCCGCTAGGGCCGCCGCCGCCGTCGCCGACCACATCATACAGGTATGTGCGGGCGCTGGCGGGCGGCGGGCTGCGCGGACCTGCTGGCGCTGTGCCTGCAGGCGGCCACGTGCGCGCAGCGCGACCGGTTCGCGGAGCAGCCGGCGCGCGCCGTCGCCGCCGCCGCTAGGGCCGCCGCCGCCGTCGCCGACCACATCATACAGGTATGTGCGGGCGCTGGCGGGCGGCGGGCTGCGCGGACCTGCTGGCGCTGTGCCTGCAGGCGGCCACGTGCGCGCAGCGCGACCGGTTCGCGGAGCAGCCGGCGCGCGCCGTCGCCGCCGCCGCTAGGGCCGCCGCCGCCGTCGCCGACCACATCATACAGGTATGTGCGGGCGCTGGCGGGCGGCGGGCTGCGCGGACCTGCTGGCGCTGTGCCTGCAGGCGGCCACGTGCGCGCAGCGCGACCGGTTCGCGGAGCAGCCGGCGCGCGCCGTCGCCGCCGCCGCTAGGGCCGCCGCCGCCGTCGCCGACCACATCATACAGGTATGTGCGGGCGCTGGCGGGCGGCGGGCTGCGCGGACCTGCTGGCGCTGTGCCTGCAGGCGGCCACGTGCGCGCAGCGCGACCGGTTCGCGGAGCAGCCGGCGCGCGCCGTCGCCGCCGCCGCTAGGGCCGCCGCCGCCGTCGCCGACCACATCATACAGGTATGCGCGGGCGCCGGTGTGCTGGCCGGGCCGCTGGGCTCGTGCCAATACAGCGCTGGAATCCAGTAACGCTGGATCCAGCTATTGGATCAATGTAAGTCAGCCTTAATGTATGCCATCATCTTTGAGCGTGACAAAGTGATGAATGAATTTCTTCAGCTATACTTTATTGTTTTTTTTTTCTAATTATTGTTACCATGATGTTACCCGGAAGCTGTATTGTAGGAGTTGTGTATGGTCGCCACGTTCGCAGGACGTGTCGGACCCGCTGGTGCTGCAGCCGGCGTCGCTGGACGCGGTGTCGCTGCGGCAGGCGGGCAAGCCGCTCGGCTTCAGCGTGGCGCCGTCGGTGGGCGGGCACCTGCAGCTGGCCGGCATCCGCTTCGGCTCGCCCGCGCACGCCTCCGGGCAGGTGCACGAGGGCGACGAGATTGTGCAGGTGACCCCTGTCGTTACACCACAGGATAGTACAAAACGGACACGAACCCCCCGCACTGAGGTCAGTTACCTCGTCCCTGAGAGACCCGCCTGGTGCCGATCGGGTGCCGGCGCGCCTCGCGATTCGAACGCGCTACGCACTCCTGCAAACAATTGACGCGTGTACCGACAGCGCACGCACACATACTTACCCGCAGCGCTTACGTTCCTTCGCGTGTCACAGGTGTCGTGAGACACTGCCGTTTCTATCGCCTTGTAGGTGTAACGATAACGATGCGTGTATTGGAACGTTACACACAACCTTTGTAGCTGTTATTGTGATCTCCCGCTATTCTAAATTTTAAAATTTGAACAACATTTTTCAATTCCTTGTGTTGTGACCATGCGCAGCTATTTTCGGGCAGTTCAGTTCAATTTTAATTTAAGATCCATACGCATCTATTCAGTTATCGTAATATAAAATAATTTACCTTAAATATCGATTCTTAGTTCTAGTGATCTATTTTACGTGTTTATGATCATTCAAATTTAGTTTTGAGTTATTTTCTACAGTGCAGCTTTATTAATTCCCAAGGCACAGTATTATTGTCGCTGGTAGGTCAGGATTGAAACATCACATCCATTGAATAATCATGTTAATTATATATCTTATTAGTTTTACACAAATCCACAGTTTAACAGTAAATTCAGGCTTATACAAGATCTTGACACTTCAACCGCTCTTAATCGAATGCGCTAGTCCCCGCTTGTGAGTCTGGCCAGCCTTTTTATCCCTTCCAATCCATCCCCTCCAATAGGTTCGTTAAACAAGTCACGCCACTGACGGCGTGACTTTTCAAACAGATCAATTGACAATCTTTTAATAAGTGAAATGTTTTAATAGCAATAAGAATTATGTCTTTAAGAAGGGCAATTATATTTCAAAAATATTATTACCCTTACAGCTCGGCCATCCTACACATAGCGAGTCCCTTCGCTATAATCAAATAATTAATGTAATTTAAATTTCACACTACTTATTACAATGTAGATAGGTTTATTTAATCAATTTAATTAAATCAATTTAGCTGATCTAAGTTTCGTTACTTACAGTCTTTTTTTATCGATTTTCTGTAAATGCATTTTTTTTTGTAAGTAACAAAACTTGTACATGTATGATATCCATAGCTAGAATGTCTTTTAATATATTTCTCAATGTACAAATCTACATGCATTGGGTATACATTTTCGAGAGTTTCATAGAATAATATATTAAGTTAGTTTACACGACCGGTAACAGTGAGTGCAAGAAATGAATTACCCATGATAAAGTCTATGTGACAGTCCTCCCCATCAACTGTTTGCATAGCCTCCATCATCCTCCAATCCATCATCCTTTCCTTAGCCCTTACCCTCGGGCAATCCATGATAAAGTCTATGTGACAGTCCTCCCCATCAACTGGTTGCATAGCCTCCATCATCCTCCAATCCATCATCCTTTCCTTAGCCCTTACCCTCGGGCAATCCATGATAAAGTCTATGTGACAGTCCTCCCCATCAACTGTTTGCATAGCCTCCATCATCCTCCAATCCATCATCCTTTCCTTAGCCCTTACCCTCGGGCAATCCATGATAAAGTCTATGTGACAGTCCTCCCCATCAACTGTTTGCATAGCCTCCATCATCCTCCAATCCATCATCCTTTCCTTAGCCCTTACCCTCGGGCAATCCATGATAAAGTCTATGTGACAGTCCTCCCCATCAACTGTTTGCATAGCCTCCATCATCCTCCAAACGAGTACTGCACCCATTCCTCGGGCCAGTCTCGCTGGTCATGTTCAATGTGTTTATCTGAAACTTACACCATAAGCTTAGAACCTCATAAAGTTAAGTACTTGAAATTCAACAGATAAGGGAAGAAAAACAATTAAGTAATTGTATATTCATGAAAAAGCCCAGTTGATGTTCAAAGTAAACATAAAAAGGGAAGCCATAGCAGAATGATATATATATTACATACATATGGCCATTAAATCAATCAAGTTTATTTTAATTTTATATGTAAGCTAAGAGTGCTAAGAGCCCTTTTCCCTTCTAAAAAGCCCTATGCCCCTGATGAGGGATATCAACATCATCACTATCATCATCATCACAATCATCACCAATTATCACCATCATCATCACCATCACCACCATCATCACCGTCATCATCATCATGTAAGCTAGGAAGGTTTATATTGCATGCATAGACCGTTTCACAACAACGGGGTCATCCCTTATAAAACTTATAAACAGAGGTTTAAAACACGTATAAGTTTGAATATTAGGGTCAAGTTTTTAGGTTCCAAAACAATGCGTCACTCAGTACCATATGTGGCCATTTATACATTTTCATTTAATTGGAACATGTCAAAATGAAATTTCAGGATGAAAGTAATTGTTACGTAAAACATCCTAACTATAGCCCACCCGTTATTTGCCTCAACTTTATAGTAGTATGTATGGGGTGAAATGCCACATTTAGTTAACTATTTACCTTACATTAGCCAAAAATGTGATCAAGAAGAAGGGAAAATAAAAATAAGTAAAGAATTGATATAGTCATTTTCTTAATAGGGACGGTTAATAACAATCAGTAGCTAAATAGGTACAGTTGCTCATTATCAAATAGTAATTATTAGCGATTGTGTTTGTATAAATCCTTTTCAATATTTCCTTTGATAAAATTAAATTCCATCAGATTTAATTTAGATCAACCGCCACCATAGCACCGCGGCATAAAAAGTTGTGTTTTCTAGCTAATTATGAACCAAAATATCAAACATGTTCATCTCCAGGGAGTACCCTGGCAAGATTAACATGCATGACTAACCATATAAGCCTCCGGAATGTCTCCGTTACGGTAAATACAGTTCGGCTCCTTAACGATTAGATATCACAAAGTCAAACATGTCCATCTCCAGGGAGTGCCCTGGCAAGATAACCATGAATGCTTAACCATATAAACCTCCGGAAAGCCTCCGTTACGGTAAATACAGTTTGCAGTTTTATCCAATTACGGTTCACGTAAATGAGGGTAAAAGCAGTAAATGTCTAATAATCATATCATCGTTAATTTCAAAAATTAAGTATTTTACTTACGTTTTTCCGAGCCGTGGACGAGGTTAAGGTTATTTTTAGTGTAAAAACCTTTTCGATCCCACTTGCTGACCTATTGTCGCTGGTAGGTCAGGATTGAAACATCACATCCATTGAATAATCATGTTAATTATATATCTTATTAGTTTTACACAAATCCACAGTTTAACAGTAAATTCAGGCTTATACAAGATCTTGACACTTCAACCGCTCTTAATCGAATGCGCTAGTCCCCGCTTGTGAGTCTGGCCAGCCTTTTTATCCCTTCCAATCCATCCCCTCCAATAGGTTCGTTAAACAAGTCACGCCACTGACGGCGTGACTTTTCAAACAGATCAATTGACAATCTTTTAATAAGTGAAATGTTTTAATAGCAATAAGAATTATGTCTTTAAGAAGGGCAATTATATTTCAAAAATATTATTACCCTTACAGTATGAGTATTGTAAGTTTATATTTGTTTGTTGTGTTGTGTTCTGTTTTCTTACCCTTTGCTTACAGTAATTAGAATCGCAGGCTAAACGAAGCGTACGCTTGTTGCAAGTAGCGTCTTATTGTTTATTTAAAATAAATATCCTCTGTCCTGGTTTCCTGTCTTTACTTCCGAACCTGATCCCCTCCTACTTCTTGAGAAAGGTATCTCCGAGCCCCGACTCCCGTCGTACATCCGTATAGGGTCGTTCGCTGGGTGACATGGAGCGCGCGGAGTTTCTTACGTTACGACTATGAGCGCCGCGTAGGCGCGCCGCCGCCGCCACGCCGCCGATGTGGCGCCACCGGCGTGGCATCGGCGCGGCATCCTTAACCCCCACGCGCGTTGTAGCCCATGTACAATAGTGCCTCTGTGAACTTATATGTAGACCTCGCGAACATTGTTTACGTTCCAAAAACCTTAGCAGTCTTAGAGCATCAAACACAGGAGACGCCTTCAGCGCATTTTGCCTAACAATTTTGCCAAATTTTGGGGGGGCGAGGTAGCACACATAGTATAAAGAAACTACGCACACTGGCAAGACATTGCCCCATTACAACGCACCTACACTAAAACAATCAGACACGCACACTTAAAACACCAAACTTGAGGAATAAAGTTTCCAATTAGGTACTGGCGTTTCCACCAGGTCCAATATCGGATAGCCAGACTGACCGATTTTCGTAAAGATCATATTTCAAGTTCTTATGGTTCCTAAATACGGTGACAGTTCACGTTCATGGTTGGTTTCCGATTTCAATTAAAACTTTAACGTGCAGAAAATTATAATTACTCGTAAGTCCAAAATATACGTGCATGTGAAATGATAATTCATCTTTGTGTTAATTTGATAAATTATAACGTTTTATGCACCCAAAAACAGCATTTTGACGGAGATCTTCACATGCCGGGAACGATTCTGAGACTGTAGTTTTTAATAACGTGGCAGACTTTTATCCTATGCTTTTGGCAGAGGGGTAAGTATATATCAATGGCGGCTCCCGTCTTAAATGCTCTAAGTTAGCAGTGCGCATACTAAAAAATAATGAAAAAAGCTTTGTTTGTATAAGAGGAATTTCGACGACATTTGGATGTCCGATGGAGGAAGGTGGAAGGCGGTATGAGCTTATGGAGCTCCTAAGCACACTCGGCGAAGTACAACTTGTAGAAGACGCACAGCTATAGACAGGCAACTTTGACTCTATGTGTTAGGTTCTGGACCTTAGTTTCTTTCTACTACCGTACAGCCGCCAATGAGCCGAATGCAGCAAGTTAGCACTTACCACGAGGTCCGACGAGCATTATGTTTTATTATGTAATGTGTGCAATAAAAGTTTGAGTTTGAGCAGCCATCGGTGACTACTCAGATTGACCCCTCACTTAGGAAATCTGAAATCCAACTACAAAGGCCTAAACTGAAGGGATATCTATGCAAGAAGCAGATTAGCATGACAAACCCTGTCAAAAGCCTTCGAGATGTCAAGAGACACGGCAAGAGCCTCACCGTATTTCACGATAGCCTCACCCCAGTAGTGCGTGCTGCGTGACATACACAAGAAGATCCCCAGTGGAACGGCGCTGGCGATCACTGAGGAGGTCTTTAGTTTCAAGCTAAGTCAGCAGTTTACTGTTCAGAACTCTCTACAGAACCTTACAGAGTATGGAGGAGATGACGATCTGTCTAAAATTACAGGGATCGGCACGACTACACTTGTTAGGTTAGATGGTTGCACATTGGCAAGCAAGGATGCCGGAACAAGTGTGTAAAAATAGGAGACAACTCGGGAACACAGTGCTTCAGAACCCTTGCAGGTATAGGTACCATAATAAGGCCCACTAGCGTTGGTCACGTCTAGACTGTAGTGCTTCGATATTGCATGAGGTAGATACCTATTGAAGGTGGAATAGTACGTTCAAAATTGTAAGGCTACCTTACAGTCAGAGCTCTTAGTCGTTTTTTGCTTGCGTTCGTTTGACAGAATTTGGCCTTAGAGTTTTGTACGAACTATACGAGAATTACTGGCAAACAGAGAGGCGAAGAGATTGGGCTTCTCTAATGCGGTGAAAGCCAGCGAGCCATCAGACTTCTGCAAATGCCCTCTTCTTGATGTTTGTCGCAGGTGGGCGGGCAGTGCGTGGTAGGGTGGAGCGGTGCGGCGGTGGAGCGCGCGTGCGCGGCGGCGGCGCGCGCCGGCCCCGAGCTCGCGTTGCGCCTGCGCCGCCGCGGCGCGCGCCCGGTGCCCGCGCTGCCCCGGGACAGGTACAAACACATCTCTCCGGCACGTGATACAATACAACATCGTCCACTTTACTGTAGAGATTACCTAGGTCTAAAAGTCTAAAGTGATGGAAACATAGTCGTTGACGGTGTAATGTCGGTCGGGCAGGAAGCGGGCGGAGCCGGCTGAGAGCGCGCTGCTGGCGGCCGCGCCGGCGCCGACGGCGGGCGACTCGTCCTCCGACTCGGAGCCGGCGTCGCCCACGCTGCCGCCGGACCCGGACCGGCCGCGCCTGTACCCGCCGCCGCCGCGCGCGCCGGCCGCGCGCCGACACTCGGTGTGCGGCGGCTCGCCCGCGCCGCGCCCGCGCCGCCTCGACCCGTTCTGGCACGAGCTGCAGGCGCGGCGCCGCACGCACACGCAGGCCGCGCCGGACCCGCTGTACCGGCGCGACAAGGCCGTGTCGTGCGGCGCGGGCCTGGAGCGCGCGCGGCCGTCGCCCCCGCCCCCGCCCCCGCACCCGCACCCGCCGGCGCGTGAGCCGGAGCGGCGCGGCAAGCTGGACAAGAGCCACTCGACGCCGGCGTACGACTTCGACGGCGCGCTCGACGCGCCCGGCGCGCTCGTGCAGCAGGTAACCTCGGCACCCTCCTTCCTATCTTCCCTCCGCATAACATGGCCGTCCCGCCGTAATCGATGAGCTCTCAATTTATCAACTATGGGTACTACTTTCAGGCTTCCTAGGCTTCAGCCAGGCGTTTATAAACTCATTTCTGATCTGCCCCATTCTGGTTACTCGGCTCATCCATCTCTACATTCTCATCTCTGTAGCATGCCATCTCTTTTCATCCGTCACCTTTGCGGCCCAACATTCCGATCCATACATGACGACAGGTCTTACAATGGTCTTATATACCCTTCAATCGAGTGCATTCGAGCGTCGCATATTGTTCCCGAGGCCTGTCGCCATTTCATCCATCCTGCGCTGATTCGGTTTTTAATGTCACGGTCAATATCGACATTACACTGTATGAGTGACCCGAGGTATCTAAAATCTGAGCAGACCGGCAGCGTTGCCGTCGAGCACAATGGGCGTAAAATTTTAGAATAAATGATTTATCATGTCAATATTCTCCAATTTTTGCCGCCACTTCTCTAGTCTGCTTTGAACCTCGAGCCCTTCCTCACCGACAAGAACAATACCGTCGGCAAAGAGCATACACCAGGTCCTGAATGTCCGACGTCAAAGCGTCCATGACATGAGATGGGGGCTTAAAGCCGAGCCCTGGTGTAAGCCCACCGCGACACTGAACTTGTCGGTGGTACCAGCCGCCGACCGGACACGTGTACAACATCTGTCATACATAAACCGAATCAACCCTACATACTTCCCAGGCACATCATTCTCTTTCAAGGCCACTTATGATTAGGACAGAGTCCCACGCGAGGTTTGTGGTGGCACAAACCTCGCGTGGGACTCTGTCATAATCATAAGCTTTCTCGAGGTCAACGAACGCCATATGCAGGTTTTTTTGCACATGTCATTTTTCACACAGCTGATGGCGAAGTGCGAATATGGCGTCCGTTGTACCCCTGCCAACTCTATTGAAGAATTTTTCACTCAGGAATTCTGGATTCAATTCCTTGAGAAACAATCTAGTATTGTAACACGGCGAGTTCCGTTCCACACGGTTCCGTTTGTTTCCGCTTTGGCATTCGAGTGTTAACGGTCGGGCAGGTGATCCCGGAGTCGCCGACGACGCCCGGCGACTCGCCCACGGTGCTGGTGCACTCGGCGGACAAGGCCGACCAGATCCTCGGCTTCAAGAAGTCCAGCTCGCAGATAGAGGAGGCCATCCTGCAGAAGAGCCGGCGGCTGACGGACGGCGAGCTCGGCGAGGCGGAGCCCGGCCCGCCGCCGCTCGCCGCGCTCAACCCCGCCCCGCCCGCCAGCGCCGCCGCCGGCCAAGCACAGGTCAGACACCTGCTTCCTTCTTACACTCGACATCTTACATTCCATCCTGCAGAAGAGCCGGCGGCTGACGGACGGCGAGCTCGGCGAGGCGGAGCCCGGCCCGCCGCCGCTCGCCGCGCTCAACCCCGCCCCGCCCGCCAGCGCCGCCGCCGGCCAAGCACAGGTCAGACACCTGCTTCCTTCTTACACTCGACATCTTACATTCCATCCTGCAGAAGAGCCGGCGGCTGACGGACGGCGAGCTCGGCGAGGCGGAGCCCGGCCCGCCGCCGCTCGCCGCGCTCAACCCCGCCCCGCCCGCCAGCGCCGCCGCCGGCCAAGCACAGGTCAGACACCTGCTTCCTTCTTACACTCGACATCTTACATTCCATCCTGCAGAAGAGCCGGCGGCTGACGGACGGCGAGCTCGGCGAGGCGGAGCCCGGCCCGCCGCCGCTCGCCGCGCTCAACCCCGCCCCGCCCGCCAGCGCCGCCGCCGGCCAAGCACAGGTCAGACACCTGCTTCCTTCTTACACTCGACATCTTACATTCCATCCTGCAGAAGAGCCGGCGGCTGACGGACGGCGAGCTCGGCGAGGCGGAGCCCGGCCCGCCGCCGCTCGCCGCGCTCAACCCCGCCCCGCCCGCCAGCGCCGCCGCCGGCCAAGCACAGGTCAGACACCTGCTTCCTTCTTACACTCGACATCTTACATTCCATCCTGCAGAAGAGCCGGCGGCTGACGGACGGCGAGCTCGGCGAGGCGGAGCCCGGCCCGCCGCCGCTCGCCGCGCTCAACCCCGCCCCGCCCGCCAGCGCCGCCGCCGGCCAAGCACAGGTCAGACACCTGCTTCCTTCTTACACTCGACATCTTACATTCCATCCTGCAGAAGAGCCGGCGGCTGACGGACGGCGAGCTCGGCGAGGCGGAGCCCGGCCCGCCGCCGCTCGCCGCGCTCAACCCCGCCCCGCCCGCCAGCGCCGCCGCCGGCCAAGCACAGGTCAGACACCTGCTTCCTTCTTACACTCGACATCTTACATTCCATCCTGCAGAAGAGCCGGCGGCTGACGGACGGCGAGCTCGGCGAGGCGGAGCCCGGCCCGCCGCCGCTCGCCGCGCTCAACCCCGCCCCGCCCGCCAGCGCCGCCGCCGGCCAAGCACAGGTCAGACACCTGCTTCCTTCTTACACTCGACATCTTACATTCCATCCTGCAGAAGAGCCGGCGGCTGACGGACGGCGAGCTCGGCGAGGCGGAGCCCGGCCCGCCGCCGCTCGCCGCGCTCAACCCCGCCCCGCCCGCCAGCGCCGCCGCCGGCCAAGCACAGGTCAGACACCTGCTTCCTTCTTACACTCGACATCTTACATTCCATCCTGCAGAAGAGCCGGCGGCTGACGGACGGCGAGCTCGGCGAGGCGGAGCCCGGCCCGCCGCCGCTCGCCGCGCTCAACCCCGCCCCGCCCGCCAGCGCCGCCGCCGGCCAAGCACAGGTCAGACACCTGCTTCCTTCTTACACTCGACATCTTACATTCCATCCTGCAGAAGAGCCGGCGGCTGACGGACGGCGAGCTCGGCGAGGCGGAGCCCGGCCCGCCGCCGCTCGCCGCGCTCAACCCCGCCCCGCCCGCCAGCGCCGCCGCCGGCCAAGCACAGGTCAGACACCTGCTTCCTTCTTACACTCGACATCTTACATTCCATCCTGCAGAAGAGCCGGCGGCTGACGGACGGCGAGCTCGGCGAGGCGGAGCCCGGCCCGCCGCCGCTCGCCGCGCTCAACCCCGCCCCGCCCGCCAGCGCCGCCGCCGGCCAAGCACAGGTCAGACACCTGCTTCCTTCTTACACTCGACATCTTACATTCCATCCTGCAGAAGAGCCGGCGGCTGACGGACGGCGAGCTCGGCGAGGCGGAGCCCGGCCCGCCGCCGCTCGCCGCGCTCAACCCCGCCCCGCCCGCCAGCGCCGCCGCCGGCCAAGCACAGGTCAGACACCTGCTTCCTTCTTACACTCGACATCTTACATTCCATCCTGCAGAAGAGCCGGCGACTGACGGACGGCGAGCTCGGCGAGGCGGAGCCCGGCCCGCCGCCGCTCGCCGCGCTCAACCCCGCCCCGCCCGCCAGCGCCGCCGCCGGCCAAGCACAGGTCAGACACCTGCTTCCTTCTTACACTCGACATCTTACATTCCATCCTGCAGAAGAGCCGGCGGCTGACGGACGGCGAGCTCGGCGAGGCGGAGCCCGGCCCGCCGCCGCTCGCCGCGCTCAACCCCGCCCCGCCCGCCAGCGCCGCCGCCGGCCAAGCACAGGTCAGACACCTGCTTCCTTCTTACACTCGACATCTTACATTCCATCCTGCAGAAGAGCCGGCGGCTGACGGACGGCGAGCTCGGCGAGGCGGAGCCCGGCCCGCCGCCGCTCGCCGCGCTCAACCCCGCCCCGCCCGCCAGCGCCGCCGCCGGCCAAGCACAGGTCAGACACCTGCTTCCTTCTTACACTCGACATCTTACATTCCATCCTGCAGAAGAGCCGGCGGCTGACGGACGGCGAGCTCGGCGAGGCGGAGCCCGGCCCGCCGCCGCTCGCCGCGCTCAACCCCGCCCCGCCCGCCAGCGCCGCCGCCGGCCAAGCACAGGTCAGACACCTGCTTCCTTCTTACACTCGACATCTTACATTCCATCCTGCAGAAGAGCCGGCGACTGACGGACGGCGAGCTCGGCGAGGCGGAGCCCGGCCCGCCGCCGCTCGCCGCGCTCAACCCCGCCCCGCCCGCCAGCGCCGCCGCCGGCCAAGCACAGGTCAGACACCTGCTTCCTTCTTACACTCGACATCTTACATTCCATCCTGCAGAAGAGCCGGCGGCTGACGGACGGCGAGCTCGGCGAGGCGGAGCCCGGCCCGCCGCCGCTCGCCGCGCTCAACCCCGCCCCGCCCGCCAGCGCCGCCGCCGGCCAAGCACAGGTCAGACACCTGCTTCCTTCTTACACTCGACATCTTACATTCCATCCTGCAGAAGAGCCGGCGGCTGACGGACGGCGAGCTCGGCGAGGCGGAGCCCGGCCCGCCGCCGCTCGCCGCGCTCAACCCCGCCCCGCCCGCCAGCGCCGCCGCCGGCCAAGCACAGGTCAGACACCTGCTTCCTTCTTACACTCGACATCTTACATTCCATCCTGCAGAAGAGCCGGCGACTGACGGACGGCGAGCTCGGCGAGGCGGAGCCCGGCCCGCCGCCGCTCGCCGCGCTCAACCCCGCCCCGCCCGCCAGCGCCGCCGCCGGCCAAGCACAGGTCAGACACCTGCTTCCTTCTTACACTCGACATCTTACATTCCATCCTGCAGAAGAGCCGGCGGCTGACGGACGGCGAGCTCGGCGAGGCGGAGCCCGGCCCGCCGCCGCTCGCCGCGCTCAACCCCGCCCCGCCCGCCAGCGCCGCCGCCGGCCAAGCACAGGTCAGACACCTGCTTCCTTCTTACACTCGACATCTTACATTCCATCCTGCAGAAGAGCCGGCGGCTGACGGACGGCGAGCTCGGCGAGGCGGAGCCCGGCCCGCCGCCGCTCGCCGCGCTCAACCCCGCCCCGCCCGCCAGCGCCGCCGCCGGCCAAGCACAGGTCAGACACCTGCTTCCTTCTTACACTCGACAAACAAAAAAACATAAATTTACATTTATTACGTTTTTTTTAATAAACAAAAAGTAAGTATATGGATGGATTAAAGTAGATGTCTCGATGACAAAAAATTGTGTTGTAGAAGTGTATAATGTCTTTTCTCAAAAATGGCCCGCAAACTGGACTTTAGTCGCTACATATTGGAAGGTAAAGTGTATAGTTTAAGGTCAGATCCAAATTAAAAAGTAAAAAACATTGCAGGCCACATATATGGCCTGCAATGTCACATATAAATTCCTTTATTTGTCGAGTTATAAACTTTTTAAAATGTAGAAACTGTCATATAAAAGGAGGCACAGGTCGTATTCAGCCAATTCAGCTCGTATTTTTCTGTTGAAAACGCGACGTTTTTTTATGTGTCTCGAATAATTTGCGTTTTTCGGTGGAAAAATACACTTGCGATTCTGTTAAAAAAATAAACGGCGGGAAAACATGATGTTTTTGACGTTTTAAGGTTATGTTTATCAAATATTAATTAAATTTTTGTCGTATTTTCCCCATTTTTGAGAAAAGCACTATATTAGCCTCGGCCGGAATGGCAATTGCAGGCTTCGTATTATAATTAAACGGACTCGCAAGCTCGTCCGTTTAAACAAATACTCAGCCTGCAATTGCTCCCTTCCCGGCCACGGCAATAATGTACTATTACATGCTTTCTAGCGGCAAATAGTCCTGACGCTTCATGAAAAGGGGCCGATACCTGTCAGGAAGATTTCCTGGTCGGGACTAGATGAACTGGGTTTCCAGGAGGCCCGCCAGCCCCCGGCACGCGGAGCGGGCACGCACGCCGTGTCGCCCCCTCCGCGCTGCGTGTCGCCCCCTCCGCGCCGCGTGTCGTCCCCTCCGCGCCGCGTGACGCCGCGCGAGCCACCGCTGCCGGCCGCCGAGCCGCGCGTCTACCCCGCGCTGCGCGCCGTGCGCCCGCCGCCCGAGCCCGCCGACCCGCCCCGCCCGCTGCGCCTGTCCCCCCCGCAGGTGAGCTAGCGTCTACCCCGCGCTGCGCGCCGTGCGCCCGCCGCCCGAGCCCGCCGACCCGCCCCGCCCGCTGCGCCTGTCCCCCCCGCAGGTGAGCTAGCGTCTACCCCGCGCTGCGCGCCGTGCGCCCGCCGCCCGAGCCCGCCGACCCGCCCCGCCCGCTGCGCCTGTCCCCCCCGCAGGTGAGCTAGCGTCTACCCCGCGCTGCGCGCCGTGCGCCCGCCGCCCGAGCCCGCCGACCCGCCCCGCCCGCTGCGCCTGTCCCCCCCGCAGGTGAGCTAGCGTCTACCCCGCGCTGCGCGCCGTGCGCCCGCCGCCCGAGCCCGCCGACCCGCCCCGCCCGCTGCGCCTGTCCCCCCCGCAGGTGAGCTAGCGTCTACCCCGCGCTGCGCGCCGTGCGCCCGCCGCCCGAGCCCGCCGACCCGCCCCGCCCGCTGCGCCTGTCCCCCCCGCAGGTGAGCTAGCGTCTACCCCGCGCTGCGCGCCGTGCGCCCGCCGCCCGAGCCCGCCGACCCGCCCCGCCCGCTGCGCCTGTCCCCCCCGCAGGTGAGCTAGCGTCTACCCCGCGCTGCGCGCCGTGCGCCCGCCGCCCGAGCCCGCCGACCCGCCCCGCCCGCTGCGCCTGTCCCCCCCGCAGGTGAGCTAGCGTCTACCCCGCGCTGCGCGCCGTGCGCCCGCCGCCCGAGCCCGCCGACCCGCCCCGCCCGCTGCGCCTGTCCCCCCCGCAGGTGAGCTAGCGTCTACCCCGCGCTGCGCGCCGTGCGCCCGCCGCCCGAGCCCGCCGACCCGCCCCGCCCGCTGCGCCTGTCCCCCCCGCAGGTGAGCTAGCGTCTACCCCGCGCTGCGCGCCGTGCGCCCGCCGCCCGAGCCCGCCGACCCGCCCCGCCCGCTGCGCCTGTCCCCCCCGCAGGTGAGCTAGCGTCTACCCCGCGCTGCGCGCCGTGCGCCCGCCGCCCGAGCCCGCCGACCCGCCCCGCCCGCTGCGCCTGTCCCCCCCGCAGGTGAGCTAGCGTCTACCCCGCGCTGCGCGCCGTGCGCCCGCCGCCCGAGCCCGCCGACCCGCCCCGCCCGCTGCACCTGTCCCCCCCGCAGGTGAGCTAGCGTGTGCCCGCGTACGTTCGCGTTTACTACATAATGTCCGAATAACATTCACAGATATACTATTATATTATTGAAATTTGAATGTTAGTTAATCGGTTGCTGTTGCAAAGTTTGTTGGAGACGTGACGCGTGCTGTGGTCGCAGATCTCCGTGCCCCTGCGCCACCTGACCCGGCACGAGGTGCGCGTGCCCGGGGACGAGCGCGGCGGCGCGGGCCCGGCCGCCGGCCTCGGCCTCGGCCCCGGTCCCGGTCCCGGTCCCGGCCCCGGCCCCGGCGCGGGGCTGCCCGGGCCCCGCCCCGAGCCGCCGCTGGGCTCCCCGGCCTCCACGCCCGGCGTGCGCGGCATCTTCCCTACCTACAAATCCAAAAGTTTGAAGAAGAAGAACTCCATTCTCGCAAGTAAGTTGGCGATTGTCACGTTGTGTGTTCATTATTGTTGATATGACAATACTATCACACTATGAGACGGTCCATAACAAAAGGGCCCTTATGGCACTTTCTAGTTTCGTAGATATCAGCGTTTTAGTAAAATACTGTAAAATCACATATTTTTTGTTTCTTGCATAATGATAAAGTATAAGACTAGATGTGTATTTCTAGCTTGGTTTCACACGTATAAGTTAGGTATTTCTACCTTAAAATTAGTTGTAAAGTTTAGTAAAAAAGGGCCCTTATGGCAGAGCGCAGATAATAATGATATAAAATAGGTTAATAACTTATTCTAATTACTTCTAACCATTTTCTGTATTATTTATTTGCCTTTTCTGTTTACTGGATTAGGTGGTACACGTTACAAATACCTATTTCTAGTGTCAAGTTTTTAGGGCCATAAGGACGGGTCAGTGTGGTGTTTAGGCTATCACGATAATTAAACAACGGAGTACACGTTAACAGTTTAATCTCTAATTACAGACTGACTAGCGGGTAGTTGGACAAACCCCAACTACCGGCGCTTATATACTATAATCCCTCCACCAATAGTTTAAAAATAATTTTGAAATGTCCACTTAAAATTTATAATTAGCATTTGGATTCCGCGTAGCACGAACGGCGCGAGTACAAACATTATGTTCTTGCGGGGCTGCGGGCCCCGAGTCACCAACCCCGTTCTCCCCGTCAGTAGGACTCTCTATCCCCTCCAGCCGGGGCGGCTGCGCCTCTAGCGCGATGTCACAATCGGATAAAGCTTCCAATTCATTATTGGCAGTTCCTGGTATGTCAGCGGTCCCGCTGGGCTGAGTGTCAGCAGCCGATGGATCTGGGTCCTCCTCCGGGAGCGAACAGAACGAGTCGTCGTTGTTGACGTCGTCCAGCATGACGTCACTGTTGTCCTCATCTCCGTACACACTCAAATCGTCCAATTCGACTGTGACATCGGTTCCTTTATAAGCTAATAATTGGTCGATATGTTTTTTCATATACACTTTTAAGTCTGGCACGAACACGTTATACATTCTTGACCCTAATTTGTCCGTAATTATGCCCTTTTTCCAAGTATGTTTATTTCCGTTTGAAAAAATATATTTAACTAACACTATATCGTTTACGTTTAAATTACACTTCCTAACTCCACCGTAGTTTTTACCTTGTAAGATCTGTTTTGCGCACACGTTATTTTGTGCAACGGATGACGACGACACCGTGAGATCTGCGCCCGCGTCGGCGCGCGCCGGCGGCGGCGGGGCGCGCAGCGCATCGAGTCGGCAGCGCAATTTACGGCCCAGCATCAGTTGAGCAGGCGTAAACCCGGTCGTGCAATGTACTGAGTTTCTATATTCGAACAAAAATTTATTTAACTTCTGAATTATTTCCCTTTGAATATTACTCTGCTGCATTATTATTTTTACTGCCCGTTTGACCGTTTTTACGCTATTTTCCGCCTGACCGTTTGATGCGGCGTGGTACGGCGCGATAGTGACGTGTTGCATACCGTTCACATTACAAAAGCCTTCAAATTGGCTGGAACAGAAATTACTGGCATTATCGGTAACTAGAGTTCGCACTAAACCATACCTACTGAAGAGTTCACACAACTTATCAATTATCGCATTACTATCAGTAGTCGTTAATAAAAAGCATTCCACCCACTTAGAGTGAGCGTCGATTGCGACTAGGAATTGTTTACCTTGCCATGAGAATAAGTCTAGATGCACTCGCTCCCAGACTTGTGCCGGGTACGGCCACGGCGCTAGCGGCGCGCGCGGTGGGGTGCTACGAAACGCATTGCAAATACTACAAGTACCTATTTTTCCCTCGATATCGCTATCTATATGTGGCCACCACATGCGTGCCCGGGCTTCGGCTTTAGTTTTTACTACGCCGAAATGCGAGCTATGCAGTTCGTCAAGTAAACGTTCTCTGTACACCGTTGGAATTACGACCTTATGGCCCCTAAGAATGCATCCATTTTCCAACGACAGTTCAAAACGGCATAAAAAATATGGACGCAAATCGGAATGCCCTACTTTAGCAGGCCAGCCATTCATTATGTAATCTTTTACCTTAAGTAAGACTGCATCGTTAGCTGTTCCTTTTTGAATGTCGATCATAGTCAGCGGTAATAAGGTCGAATCTGCTATGAAGTTTACGTACATCGCTTTATCTAGTTCGTCATGAAGTTCAAGGTTATCCTGTTGGACCGACTTGATTGAGCGCGATAAGAAATCAGCTACATTTTGATCGCTCTTCACATATTCAATATTAAAATTGTATGCCGACAAAAATAATGCATATCTTTGAAGGCGATTGGCTGCTAACTCCGGCACTCCCTTTTTGCTGCCAAAAATTGACAAAAGTGGCTTATGGTCGGTACGAAGGGTGAATGGAACAGAGCGCCCATACAAATAATGGTGGAACTTCTTAATCGCAAATATTATGGAGGCCGCCTCCTTTTGTATCTGGGCGTAGTTGCGTTCTGACTTAGAAAGCGAACGCGACGCATAAGCCACAACCCGCTCGCCGCCGTCAGGCTGCCGCTGCGCGAGCACGGCGCCCAGGCCCCGGGGCCCTGCGTCAGCCGTCACCACCGTCGGCAGCGAGGGGTCGTAGTGCGCCAGCACCCGCTCCGACGCCATCTCGCTCTTGATTTTATTAAACGCTTCCTGTTGTGCTTCGCCCCATAACCACTTTTGATCTTTTTTTAACAGCAAGTGTAAAGGTAGGAGCACACTCGACGTATTTGGCACAAAACATCTATAGTAATTGATCATGCCTAGAAAGGATTTCAATTCGCTCACATTCTTAGGGTTGTCACAATTGAGTATAGCCTCAATTTTTTTATTCGATTTATGTAAACCGTTTTTATCTATACGGAACCCTAAGTATTCGACAGATTCCTTGAACAACTCACATTTATCCTGCTTCAAACGTAACCCCGCCTCTTGTAACCTGCTCAGCACTTGATCTAATCGTTGTAAGTGCGATTCGCGATTGGGCCCGGTGACCAATATGTCATCGAGGAATATGCACGTTCCTTCTATTCCAGTCAACAACTGTTCCATTGTTCGCTGGAATATGAAAGGCGCATTTGATAACCCAAATACGAGCCTATTGAAACAAAATAATCCTTTATGAGTGTTTATACATGTAAGGCGTTTTGAATCGTCGAGGACCAACTGTGAGTACGCTCGTGACAAATCTAACTTAGAAAATTCCATGCCCCCGTGAAGCTTAGCAAAAAGGTCTTCTATCCGCGGTAGCTGATAGTTATCTAAGTACAACACTTTGTTAAGCGTAACTGAGAAATCTCCACATATGCGTATATTTCCGTCGGGGCGTAGTACCGGAACAATAGGTGTTGCAATATCTGAATGGTCTATTTTTTCTAGTATGCCTAGATCGACTAATCGCTGTAATTCAGTCTCCACTTTGGGTTTGAGCGCCAAGGGAACCGGGCGTGGTTTAAAAAACTTTAATGTGCTATCTGGTTTTATTTTTAAAGTTATTTTATATTTATTAAATTGCCCCAACTCATCAGAAAATAGCTTCGCATACTTATCTTTAAATTGTTGTCCCAAATCCAAACTTTCCAAATTGTTGCAATTTACACTGCAAAGTTGCAAATTAAATGCGCATATAAAATCTCGGCCCAACAACAATGGCTGTTTGGAGTTGGTCCTAATAATAAATAACCTAATCTGTTTAGTGCGACCTTCAAAATGAACCGGTAAAGTAACGTAGCCCTTCGGAATAATCTTACTATCATTATAGCAATTTAAAACAACGTTACACGGATGCAACTCGTGAGAAATGAAAACATCTTTATAGATTGATTCTGGCAGAACCGAAACTGCACTACCACTGTCAATCTCGCATAAAATGTTTTCATTCGCTATCGATATCGTTTCTCGCATAGGTTGGCCATTAGGACAATTGATAGTAAACAAATCAAAGCTACCTGTTATGGTGTCGTCCTCATCCGCAGCCAAATAATTGTTGCTCCTTAATTTTGACTTACTAGTGCACATACGTTTCAGATGACCTTTAACCTTGCATTTAGTGCAAGTGAAATTGCTAAAACGGCATTGTTCTTTAGAATGACTTTTATAACCGCACACTTCGCAACGAGAGTCCGTCGATCCCGCGGAGCGCGACGCCATGTTGTTGCTGCGCATAGCGTACACCGGCGCCGGCGCAGGCTCGGTGGGCGCGGGCGCGGCGACCTGCAGCGCCTGGCGTGCGCAGCGCACGCTCTGCGCTAGCTCCAGCGCGCGATTGAAAGTCAGCGTTTCCACACTTTGCCCAAACAATTTCTCCTTTTCTTTGACATCCTCCAATCCGAGGACAAACCGATCGCGCAACATCGTATCGAGCTCCGTTTTAAACCCGCAATGTTCCGCTAAATTACGCACTCGCGTTGCCCATTCGGCTAAATCTTCCCCTGGACGCTGCTCGGCCTTATAAAATTTATACCGCTCGGCGAAAGAACTTCTCTTCGATTCGAAATGGGCGTCGAATTTCTTCACCAGCTCTTTAAACTCTTCGTTGTCGAGAACAGCAGGGAACACCAAACTTCTTGCAACACGGTATGTGTCCTCCGCCAGCGCCGTCAGCAGGAGTGCCCGTCTCTTGGCACCGGACTTGTCCGTATCCTCGTTCACGTCGTTAGCCGTACAATACTGGCCAAAACGACTTTTGAAAATAGCCCACTCCTGCGATCGATGGTCGAAGGTGAGACTGCCACCAAACATGTTGCCGTGACTCGTCATATTATTTCGAAGTTTGAAGTTGTTATCGTTTTTTATATAGCCTATGCCCAATTTGCACTTGTTTACACGCGTGAATTACTAAACCGTCGCCAGTTTGTGGTGTTTAGGCTATCACGATAATTAAACAACGGAGTACACGTTAACAGTTTAATCTCTAATTACAGACTGACTAGCGGGTAGTTGGACAAACCCCAACTACCGGCGCTTATATACTATAGTCAGATATAAATTCCGCTTTTGTTATAGCAGATATTGATGCTGGTGACTGTACATTAATAAATACTTACGACGATTTTTGGTTTGATAAAAATACGGCTACTGGTTTTTGAGTAATTGCTAAAAAACTGTTTTGCTCAAACAAAAGGACGTAAGTGCCGTGCGTTTACTATGAAGTTATTTAGTATTAGTATTAGTATTAGTTATTTCTCAAAAATGCATTTTTGGGTTGCGTAACTTTGACGATTTTTTAAAAAAAAAGTATGGCACTTAGGGACATGGTTTTTATTGTTTTTGGTAGCCTATGTATTGTAGATTATAGATCCGTGCGTAACTCAATACCGACCATAAGGGCCCCAATGAGCTGGACCAGCACATATCACGAGAGTGTAATGATCAAGTACTTCACGTATATTATGCGACGTTTTTCAACATATTTGCGAGCTCATTTGGAGGTTTATTATGGATGGCACACGTTGCAGAGCGGCGGTCCGTGGCGGCGCGTGCGTTGGCGGGCGCGGGCGGCGCGGCCGGGCCCGTGTGGCAGCGCGTGCGTGCGCGTGCGCAGCAGACACCGCGGTGGGCGCGCCGACACCTGCTGCTGGCCGACACCACGCTGTACGCCTACCGCAGCGCCGACGTGAGTACACACTGTGGCGGCCGGCCCGTGTGGCGGCGCGTGCGTGCGCGTGCGCAGCAGACACCGCGGTGGGCGCGCCGACACCTGCTGCTGGCCGACACCACGCTGTACACACACACAGTAACGCGCGGTGTGTTGCATGTTGCAGGGCGCGCGCGCGGACTGCATGATCCAGCTGGCGGGGTTCACGGCGGCGGCGGCGGGCGAGGTGAAGTCGCGCCCGCACGCCTTCAAGGTGTACCACACCGGCACCGCCTTCTACTTCGCCTGCGACTCCGCCGACGCCACGCGCGCCTGGCTCGACCTCATCACGCGCGCCACGCACCACCAGGCGGCGCCCGTGAGTCCCGGCCCGGCGTCGCCCCACCCCCACCCCCACCCCCACCCCCACCCCACATACTCGTACAGCGTACAATGCGACTCGGACACTCGGTCGGTTTCGACACTCATAAATCGGCCCCCTGCTGAGGCATCGTGTCGCGCTCGACGATTGCTACTCATCGCCACGCGACGATTCGGGTCTGCCGGAGCTCCTATTTCGCCTACACTTAAGGCCGGGTTATAGTAAAAATCTGATTTGGTAAACGGTTTTATTTCGAAATACTACATATTAAAAATGTAAAAAAAAATACGATGTTATATTTGAGACCTTTATCTAGTGCCGTCGGATGTCCGTTACACAATTTGGAAAACTTTGTTCGATAGAAAAAAAATCCAAACATACCTCTATTTTCTATCTTAAAACTCATTTTATTTCAATCTTAGGTAACATGATGAGTAGAAAATAATACTAAAATAAACGTATTTGATGGTATGAGGGATGTCGGGATTAATATTGTTAATATAGTAAGCCATGTATTTTTCTCACCCAAAAATGCACTAAAAATTTACGAAAATTACGCGCACAGTTCCGTAGAGAGTGGGATGGTCAATTGCAAACTCACGCGTGTTAGAGCGGGACATTTGCAATGGAAGAACCTCGCCTTAAGAGGAGGGGTAGGGCAAGCTCTCTCCATACAAACTTTGTGCAGGATTTACTTCGTTTGTGTTTGCATTAAAGTTATGATTTTTGGTCAGTATCATCGATTTAATATACCCTAGATACACTATCACCTACAAATTCAAGAAGAAAAAGTGTCCAGCCGTCATTGCGAGTGTGTGCGTGTCGGAGATACACTACACAAACATAAGTCAATTGGGATGAATTTCTTTTTTTTCGATATTCAGCCTTATGTGTCAAGCATACGATTGTATTTTAAATAGAGTGTTTGGCGGTTATAACCTTACAGATTGCACGGTACAATTGTGGAAAATTTCTAAAAAACACCGAATTATTTTAAAAGATTGTACACCGTAAGTCCAAGACAGTTAAGTTCAATTTTGTCTACGATAATTTTCCACTCATTTTTGGACTGACAACACTGGACTTAGGGATGAAATTGGAACAGAGTCCGGATGGAGTCGAAAATGTTTTTTTTGTTTTATTTTTTTAACAGGTACTGCACCGGTGTTGTTGGTTCTTTTTACAAGCTTTTATTTAACTTCCAATTAACGTATGTATGTTTGTAACTATGTTCGGGTGTAATCTTGCAGCTCAATTTTGAAGCAGATATCTTCAACCGATTGAGCTGAAATTTTGTATACACGTTTAATTTGGATGACAGTGTAATATTATGGTACCATCGAGCTGATCTGATGATGGAGACACGAGGTGGCCA
The DNA here is from genome assembly GCA_951800055.1 of Cenopis cana. Classification (NCBI taxonomy): domain Eukaryota; kingdom Metazoa; phylum Arthropoda; class Insecta; order Lepidoptera; family Tortricidae; genus Cenopis; species Cenopis cana. The sequence goes on along the minus strand of OX637479.1, from coordinate 56,121 downwards.
TAGCAACTCCTAAACTACACAACTCGTCATGTTCGGGCTCTTTGAAATGAAACGGTCTCTATGAGTAGTTGATGTGATGACTGTGAAAAAAAAGTAAGTACAGTCGGCAATAATAAACTTAAAGCAATAATATTTTTTTGACATTATAATCATCATCATCATTCTATATACGTCCCACTGCGGGGCACAGGCCTCCTCTCATAAATGAGGGGGATTGGGCAGTGGTAATTTTTTGACATTATTATATATGTATTTTTTTTTTTAAATACCTTATATTTGTTTTTTACCTCAGAACTCAGCGTTAATGAACCGATTTGGAAAATTATTTTGTTGATTGATTGAAAGCTTACATACCATAAAACTATAATACCTTCTAATGATAGGAGCCATGAGGAATTGAGGGAACTCTTCAAAAATACAGGGGAAACATTTAGCGATTTTTAGTATTTTCGGTAAAAAATCGAGCATTCAGAACTAGCATTTGGTGAACAGGAGCTGATGACGAAGACCATGGATGGTTATCTAAAACTCCTAGTGTTTCATGGGTGGCTGAAGCGATGGAGAGGCTGATTTAAATGGTTCCGCTGTACTGCTAAATTACCAATGACCTGATCTGGTATTTGAGGCCGGAAGGTAGGCAACGGAAATCCGCAATAAAATAGTATAGCTTAGGAGTGTTTGAGCTTCCTACCTACTTCTTCAAAAAGAAGCGTAAATTCTATGAGCTACTAGTTATTGCCCGCGACTTCGTCCGCGTGGAACTCGTTCATCGCGATAGAATTTAAGTACTTAATTTACTACCTTAATACTTGTTTAACTTAATACTTGTTTACTTATACTTTAATACTTGTCCATTTTGATTAAAAGTATGTCTCAGTCTGCGACTCCATTCATTCGAAATTTTACTATAGGCCGATTCCACAATATTCCGTTTCGTTTCGATATACAGCTATTTAAACGCGGGGGAAAGAGACAGTAGCGTTGCTAGGCGTCTGCCTGTTATTTTCAAATTCTTTAAATAATATTTGTTATAAGCGTAATACAATTATATATTTATCAAAATATGAAACTTTAAAGAAATACTCATCGAAAATACGAAATTTCATGCGTTTTTAAAGTCGTTAAGGTGTTGTTTTTGAATTTTTTTACGGAGCACTTCGGCATGTTGACAAGACGGTGGCTAGCGCGCAACTCCGAGCGCACGAGTGCTTACGAGTGCATTTAAGCACTCTTGAGCGCGGACGTTTTTGACAGGCGGATAGTGTATCTAGGGTATATTAAATCGATGGTCAGTATGCTTATTTTTCTGATAGCTATTTCGTGATGTAATTTTTTTTTATTTTTTTTATTTTTTTGAAATATTTGAAATTTTTTACATCGCGATCTTCACATATCTAATATTTACAACAAAAAAAATATTATACTTGTTAGTGCCAAAACCGACGAATAAAACGTGCACAAAGTTTGTATGGGGAAGGCCTTGCCCTACCCTGCGCCTTAAGGATGGTCATATATGACTGGAAGCGTCCAGTATGAGCAGGCAATGAGATGGTTGTATCGCGTGGTCGGTTGCATTGCAGGTGTCGGCGGACCAGCCGAAGCAGTACTCGGAGACGGACTACTCCTCGGAGTCGGACATCGAGAGCGAGCGGCCGCTGCGCGAGCGCGACCCCAAGGACAAGGACAAGGACAAGGACAAGTCCAAGTTCGGCTCGCTCAAGAAACTCACGCACCGCATGCAGAGGTACCCCACGTTTGCATAGCGAGGCGAGGCGAGGCACGCGCCGCGCGACCTATATTACGGTCTGGTTGTTCTTCAAGTGCATGTATTCACGGAAAACGTGAAATAATCGGCCAATTAAGTATGTAATCGAAACTCAGTATTGTCGCTGGTAGGTCAGGATTGAAACATCACATCCATTTGAATAATCATGTTAATTATATATCTTATTACTTTTACACAAATCCACAGTTTAACAGTAAATTCAGGCTTATACAAGATCTTGACACTTCAACCGCTCTTAATCGAATGCGCTAGTCCCCGCTTGTGAGTCTGGCCAGCCTTTTTATCCCTTCCAATCCATCCCCTCCAATAGGTTCGTTAAACAAGTCACGCCACTGACGGCGTGACTTTTCAAACAGATCAATTGACAATCTTTTAATAAGTGAAATGTTTTAATAGCAATAAGAATTATGTCTTTAAGAAGGGCAATTATATTTCAAAAATATTATTACCCTTACAGCTCGGCCATCCTACACATAGCGAGTCCCTTCGCTATAATCAAATAATTAATGTAATTTAAATTTCACACTACTTATTACAATGTAGATAGGTTTATTTAATCAATTTAATTAAATCAATTTAGCTGATCTAAGTTTCGTTACTTACAGTCTTTTTTTATCGATTTTCTGTAAATGCATTTTTTTTGTAAGTAACAAAACTTGTACATGTATGATATCCATAGCTAGAATGTCTTTTAATATATTTCTCAATGTACAAATCTACATGCATTGGGTATACATTTTCGAGAGTTTCATAGAATAATATATTAAGTTAGTTTACACGACCGGTAACAGTGAGTGCAAGAAATGAATTACCCATGATAAAGTCTATGTGACAGTCCTCCCCATCAACTGTTTGCATAGCCTCCATCATCCTCCAATCCATCATCCTTTCCTTAGCCCTTACCCTCGGGCAATCCATGATAAAGTCTATGTGACAGTCCTCCCCATCAACTGTTTGCATAGCCTCCATCATCCTCCAATCCATCATCCTTTCCTTAGCCCTTACCCTCGGGCAATCCATGATAAAGTCTATGTGACAGTCCTCCCCATCAACTGTTTGCATAGCCTCCATCATCCTCCAATCCATCATCCTTTCCTTAGCCCTTACCCTCGGGCAATCCATGATAAAGTCTATGTGACAGTCCTCCCCATCAACTGTTTGCATAGCCTCCATCATCCTCCAATCCATCATCCTTTCCTTAGCCCTTACCCTCGGGCAATCCATGATAAAGTCTATGTGACAGTCCTCCCCATCAACTGTTTGCATAGCCTCCATCATCCTCCAATCCATCATCCTTTCCTTAGCCCTTACCCTCGGGCAATCCATGATAAAGTCTATGTGACAGTCCTCCCCATCAACTGTTTGCATAGCCTCCATCATCCTCCAATCCATCATCCTTTCCTTAGCCCTTACCCTCGGGCAATCCATGATAAAGTCTATGTGACAGTCCTCCCCATCAACTGTTTGCATAGCCTCCATCATCCTCCAATCCATCATCCTTTCCTTAGCCCTTACCCTCGGGCAATCCATGATAAAGTCTATGTGACAGTCCTCCCCATCAACTGTTTGCATAGCCTCCATCATCCTCCAAACGAGTACTGCACCCATTCCTCGGGCCAGTCTCGCTGGTCATGTTCAATGTGTTTATCTGAAACTTACACCATAAGCTTAGAACCTCATAAAGTTAAGTACTTGAAATTCAACAGATAAGGGAAGAAAAACAATTAAGTAATTGTATATTCATGAAAAAGCCCAGTTGATGTTCAAAGTAAACATAAAAAGGGAAGCCATAGCAGAATGATATATATATTACATACATATGGCCATTAAATCAATCAAGTTTATTTTAATTTTATATGTAAGCTAAGAGTGCTAAGAGCCCTTTTCCCTTCTAAAAAGCCCTATGCCCCTGATGAGGGATATCAACATCATCACTATCATCATCATCACAATCATCACCAATTATCACCATCATCATCACCATCACCACCATCATCACCGTCATCATCATCATGTAAGCTAGGAAGGTTTATATTGCATGCATAGACCGTTTCACAACAACGGGGTCATCCCTTATAAAACTTATAAACAGAGGTTTAAAACACGTATAAGTTTGAATATTAGGGTCAAGTTTTTAGGTTCCAAAACAATGCGTCACTCAGTACCATATGTGGCCATTTATACATTTTCATTTAATTGGAACATGTCAAAATGAAATTTCAGGATGAAAGTAATTGTTACGTAAAACATCCTAACTATAGCCCACCCGTTATTTGCCTCAACTTTATAGTAGTATGTATGGGGTGAAATGCCACATTTAGTTAACTATTTACCTTACATTAGCCAAAAATGTGATCAAGAAGAAGGGAAAATAAAAATAAGTAAAGAATTGATATAGTCATTTTCTTAATAGGGACGGTTAATAACAATCAGTAGCTAAATAGGTACAGTTGCTCATTCTCAAATAGTAATTATTAGCGATTGTGTTTGTATAAATCCTTTTCAATATTTCCTTTGATAAAATTAAATTCCATCAGATTTAATTTAGATCAACCGCCACCATAGCACCGCGGCATAAAAAGTTGTGTTTTCTAGCTAATTATGAACCAAAATATCAAACATGTTCATCTCCAGGGAGTACCCTGGCAAGATTAACATGCATGACTAACCATATAAGCCTCCGGAATGTCTCCGTTACGGTAAATACAGTTCGGCTCCTTAACGATTAGATATCACAAAGTCAAACATGTCCATCTCCAGGGAGTGCCCTGGCAAGATAACCATGAATGCTTAACCATATAAACCTCCGGAAAGCCTCCGTTACGGTAAATACAGTTTGCAGTTTTATCCAATTACGGTTCACGTAAATGAGGGTAAAAGCAGTAAATGTCTAATAATCATATCATCGTTAATTTCAAAAATTAAGTATTTTACTTACGTTTTTCCGAGCCGTGGACGAGGTTAAGGTTATTTTTAGTGTAAAAACCTTTTCGATCCCACTTGCTGACCTATTGTCGCTGGTAGGTCAGGATTGAAACATCACATCCATTTGAATAATCATGTTAATTATATATCTTATTACTTTTACACAAATCCACAGTTTAACAGTAAATTCAGGCTTATACAAGATCTTGACACTTCAACCGCTCTTAATCGAATGCGCTAGTCCCCGCTTGTGAGTCTGGCCAGCCTTTTTATCCCTTCCAATCCATCCCCTCCAATAGGTTCGTTAAACAAGTCACGCCACTGACGGCGTGACTTTTCAAACAGATCAATTGACAATCTTTTAATAAGTGAAATGTTTTAATAGCAATAAGAATTATGTCTTTAAGAAGGGCAATTATATTTCAAAAATATTATTACCCTTACATCAGGTTGACCGTTTTCGGCGACAGTCTCTAAATGCACCCGTATTTCAGGTTTCGGTTATATCTTCTTTAGGGATCGTTGTTGTAAAGGTCAATGAACTTAATGGTGATGCGGTAGGTACACGGTACACGGTACACGGTACACGTACAGTCGTACACGTACAGTAAGAGTAACCGATGACGGTGTGTGCGCAGGAGCGAGTCGACGGAGACGGTGGGCGCGGCGAGCCTGGACCGCAAGTACCTGCGCTTCTTCTCAAGACACAAGCACAAGGACGACGCCAAGCCGAAGGTGGGCATGGGCACCTCTCCACTCCATATCATATCTCTGTGAACCTAGCTACAACTATGTCCACACGTAGGACAGCTCGTGTGTCAACAGAGTGGAACACACATATTTATTTATTTAATTTATTTAGAAACAAACGGTCCTAAATACTAACATGACAATTAGCTAACAGCTACAATATACAATATAACAAGACCTACAGTTTCCTATATTTTTAAACTAATTACATGTAACTAAATCACTAGGACTGGCTAGGTTGGTTGGTATTATGCAACATTTTCGGTAAACCAGTTTACAAACAAAGAAATTGATTTATGTTTACTTGATATCTAATCTTACAACGAGTAGTTAAAAGAAAACTTATTGTTTATGTTGTGTGTAATGTCACAGAATAAGTAATAGTACAAGTACAGAAGTTTCTCTTTTAACAAATCTCCCGTTTAGGTATGCCAAACGTGCCTAAACGTGCCCATCTCTTTCTATCGCACGCAACGCGCTCTTTCGAGGCCCCGCCCTCAGCGCTAGGGTTACCACCAGCGATATTGGATATTTACTAGATTTAGTTATGTCGTTGATATATACGTAATCACTTACCAAAAAAGTTAAAGAAAACTGTATTAATTGTCAATCCCCACAAAGCCTTCTACGTAATGATGATAAGCACCGTAATTTTAACACTTCTAAAATAATTGAGAGCAAGGTCGGTGACGGTGACATCAGGGGAGCTGCCCGCTTACTGTTTTCCCACGACGTATTAGCACCCAATAATTCGGAAACCCTAACAGCCCTACAAGACAAGCATCCACCTCCAGCAGCTAACCTTACCCTCCCAGATCCCCCACAACCAGATGACCAATCACTCCAGGCTACAGCTCAGGATGTACTTGGAGCAGTGTTGTCTTTTCCCAACGGTTCCGCAGGCGGTCTAGATGGCCTTACACCGCAGCACTTAAAAGACCTGCTGAGCGGCGACTGTGGCGGAACCCGCGATAATCTCCTAAAAAACCTGATGGACTTGATTAACTTAATGCTGGCGGGCCAAGTTCCTGCGGATATAACAAATATCCTTTATGGCGCCAACCTATGCGCTCTGACAAAAAAAGATGGGGGAATACGACCAATTGCGGTTGGGACCACACTCCGCCGACTCACGGCAAAAATAGCCTGTCGTGCTACCTTACTTAAGCTTGGTAATGAATTTACACCAATTCAACTCGGCTTTGGGTCCAAAAGTGGCTGTGAAGCCGCCGTCCATGCCGTCCGAACATATCTAGAGCACCAGGGTGGGGAAGTGTTGCTGAAGGTTGATGTCGCCAACGCTTTTAATTCTGTGGACAGAGGGACCCTGTTGACACAAATTAAAGACAAAATTCCGGAAACATATAAATTTCTTTGGCAATGTTACAGTTCTCCGACTAAATTATTTTACAAAACCAACCTATTGGATTCGTCTGTGGGTTGTCAACAGGGTGACCCTATGGGCCCCGCCATTTTTAGCCTCGCAATTCATCCCGTCATTAAAAACCTAAATTCTAAATTAAATGTCTGGTACTTAGACGACGGCACCTTAGGAGGAGAAGCCCGCACTGTTTTGGATGATCTTCGAAAATTGACTTCAGATCTCAAATCTATTGGCCTTTCCCTAAATTTTTCTAAATGCGAACTTTTTGTTTCAAACTCGTCCACTGACAAAGACATTATTATCGAAAACTTTAAAAATGTAGCGCCCGGGATTAAAATTGTCGATGAAAAACAGCTCCACCTCCTTGGTTGCCCCATTTTGGACCATTCATTCGAGGATTACTTCAACAACAAAATTCAAAATTTTAACGCTATTTCGGACCGCTTACTAAAAATTAGTATGCACACCGCGTACACAATCATGCGGTACTGCCTATTTGTTCCCAAATTTACTTATGTCCTTCGATGCACCCACGTTTGGAAACACCCCAATTTACTTTCGAAATTAGATAAGTTAATCCAAGAATCACTTACTTCCATCCTTAACATTCCTTTTGACGAAAGATCCTGGACCCAGGCCAGCCTACCCGTCAGGCTTGGTGGCCTGGGGATACGCAAAATTTCAAGTGTGTCATTACCTGCGTTTTTGTCCTCGGTGCACAGTGCTCAACACCTCATAGGGAACATTTTAGCCCCGTCTCTCGGGGTCCTGGAGGCCACGCACTGCTCCGAGGCCAAAAACGTATGGTCTCTTACATGCGCAGACACGGACCCGCCTGCCAATCCTTGCTCGCAGCGGCAATGGGACGAGCCGCTCTGTCGACTAGTACGGGACAATCTTTTAAACACGTCAACTAGTCCGGCAGATCGAGCTCGTCTCCTTGCCACTGCGGTGTGGGAGTCGGGTCTGTGGCTGCAAGCTTTACCATCGCCAACCATAGGTACGCTTTTAGATAATAACACCTTCCGGCTAGCCGCCAGTCTACGGATAGGGACAGTAACAAATTTGCCACATCGCTGTCAATGCGGCACAATGGTAGACAGCCTGGGCCATCACGGTCTCTCTTGCGGCAGGAGTGCTGGACGCATACCCCGGCACGCCAGCATTAATGATGTTATCCGGAGGGCCCTTGCGAGTGTCAAGGTCCCGGCCGTGCTAGAGCCGGTCGGTCTAGCGAGAGACGACGGAAAGAGGCCCGACGGCATGACACTGGTGCCTTGGAGAATGGGTCGGCCGCTGGTCTGGGATGCAACCTGTGTTGATACCCTTGCGCCGTCCCATCTCCAAGGAACCACGAAGAATGCTGGCTCTGCCGCTACTTCAGCTGAGGACCTCAAACGCCGAAAATATGCTACACTTGGCAGTGGATACATATTTGAGGCGTTTGGGGTCGAAACGCTGGGGCCGTGGGGTCCAGGTGCGCGCCAACTCTTTAAAGATTTGTCGGCGCGCCTGGTAGACACATCCGGTGACCAGAAGGCTGGCCAATATTTCGCTCAGCGAATAAGCATTGCCATCCAACGTGGCAATGCAGCCAGCCTTCTGGGCACACTGCCCATTGACGGCGATCTCAGCCAAATTTATTATTTGTAGTTTTAATTTTATATTTTGTAAATATTTAGTTTAAGTTTTTTTATTGTTGCTAATTTGTAATTTTTTGATATATACTAAGAATAATAAAGGATCTAATATACTGCCTTGTGGAAATCCATATGCATTATGTCTAGAGTCTGGCTACGTTAACTCTACCAAGCAAATGAACTGTCAAACAAATAAAAATTGAGTATTGCAAAGTTTTGTGTCTGTGACGGTCACAGATGAATACTTAGTTACTTATCTCGTGTTTACAAATTTTGCCGTTTGGCGCCACTATATGGCACCATTATATCGGATACTAGGAACCGGCCCTAATTCGTTTTAAGATGGCGGAGGGATAGTAGTCTACATATCATAAATATTGTCTTCAGATATAATTAATCAATATTTGTACATTTCATAATGCATGATAAAAACTTTTTTTTTTAATTTTTTTCCAAGTTTAGTACGAAAAAATTCTAATTGATTTTTTTATATTATTTTTCCGTTTTCGGTACACCTTAAATTAGCAAATATTGCGTTTTGTTCGGAAAAGAAAACAACATGCATTTAAGGATTCAGATGGCGGAGCGATAGTAGCGCCAGTTCTGCAAACTCGGGAAGTTAAGCTGTCATACCTGGTGTTGGTTGTCAAATTGTTCTATCTTCGGTGTTGTCATGTACAGATTCACAGATAAAAGATAAAAATTGCTGGGGTAAAGATATTTTAGCCAGACTATACTATCGGAGGAATATGTTTTTTGTACCCAAGTGATAGGACATAATTCAGTCATTTCCGTGATTTGCAGTCTATCCGCCAGGTATGGTTTTATAAGGTCTTGAGCATTACTACGAATTCCACATTGATATAGTTTGTCCACTAGTAACTTATTTTTATTTTTTTATTTGAATCAGGCAACAAGGCCCATATTTACATATACCTTACAGACTAATATACATATCTATAAAATACTTAAAAACTATGCACAAATAAGAAACACTACAACTTTACTGCCATGTGTTACGCAACTTCGAGGTGTCAGGTAACCGACCGCGAAAACGCCGGAACTTGACTCCCTTCGGCCAAAATTCTTCCTTGGTGAAGGTCGGTAGATGTTCTGTTGGAATTCTCACAACGAAGGAATTAAAACTCATATTGTTTTTTTTTTAATTTATTGAGGAAGCAAACGGTTGTGTACAAAAATGTATACTGTATGTTATTAGATAAACTAACAAACCTGTAGTTCCATTAATTATAAATAACAACAGCAATAAAGATATCGAAACAGGGTGGGTAAGTATACATGCCTACTACTTATACGCCAATATAATGTGCTGATGAAAGTAACAATACAACGGTGCTGGGAGGATTTGATTAGTTTAAAGTTGTTATATAATGCAAGATTCAGTTAAAACTAAAAGCAAAAGAAAACAATATCTGTGGATATGCTACAGAAGACTTATTGTAAACTGTGGGGTAACTACGATATAATCTAATCAGATAACAGGTCGGAAAGTGTTCACACATTTTTTAGAAGATTAAGCTACGGAGAGCGCTACTACTCGTATATTTGCCAAGAGATAATGAAAAGATATCTAAATTTTTGAAATTGGTATTATAGTCGTGACAAGCTCTTCTAAAGAAAGTGTTTCTAGCGAAATTGGAATGACAAAGGCTTACATGGAATGTTAAGGGGTGGCGAGGGGGAATACGGTGGGGCAATTTCAGAAATACTTTTTCGAGGAGAGGGGATGAGTCTATATAATTGTTTAAAAGTTTGTATAGGAAGATCTGGTCCAAAAATACGCGACGTTTAGTTAGGGGAACTAGTCCGTGGCGCTTGCTGGTTTTGTCTGAGGGATTTACACCTTGGCGGAAATTGAGCGACTTTAACAATTTATTTTGGATTCTATCGATTCGTGTTCTATGAACAGCATATTGAGGCGTCCAAACGACACAACCGAACTCCAGAATGCTGCGTACATAAGAGAAATACAACACTTTTAAAGTATTTGGCTCTTTAAAAGGCTTTGACAGCCTAAGTATCAGGCCTAACTGCTTGTAGGCTCTTGTGGTGATGTTGTCAATATGAGGGATGAAGTTAAGCCTCGTATCCATTGTGGCGAGACTCCAACTTCACGACCCTCAGGTTGAATCCGGTCTTCACACGTACATACTCCACGACCTCCTCTGCCTTCGTGGTGTAATGTAGCCGGGACACGTAAAGCTGCGTCGTTGATGTAGCAGCACGCAGCAGGTGATTCGGTCCAGTCGGTGCGGTACCGTACCGCACAGATTCCGACAAGTAGGCTTTTTCTTCCCCTCCACCGCCTTGTCACGTCGCGACTTCTGCTGTGGCAGAGCCTTGCGAATAGCTTCACAAGGGTTCTGCACCCCTTTTTTCGACCGCTGCTTTGGTTTTACAGTAGCCGGTAAAGCGGCCGTATCAGCGTATGTAGTACCTACGTAGAGGGGTCAACGTACTAGCGCATGACGTGCGCGTCTCCAGTGTCGAAGACGGGCGAGCGGCGGGGCGCGGGGCCGCGGCTGCTTGCTCAGCAATCGGCGGCGCATCCAATTTCGCGGACTTTACACCGCCGGTGGAAACATTCCGCGCACCGTGACACATGGCTACGTTAGAAGTATCGGTTGACCTACATTCTGAATTCGCGCTACGTATAAGCACTAATTCAGAACGTAATTCACTGATGGTTTTGTTGGATACCTCTAAATTAGCCTGCATTTCTGCCAGACTGTCCTTCAGGAAGATGATGTCCTTGAGCAGCCTGGTAACGTCCACATGGTTGAACGTGACGGGACGGGAGGCAGCCGATGTAGCTGCTTCGCCACAAAAGATGGCATGTTGGACGAGTCGGTCCCCTTGAATAACGTGATGATATCCTTGAGACTCTTCGGGCCTCCATCCCTCCGTCGTGATGGCATTTCGTCGGCCTTGCCGAGCGTCCGGTAGAGCAGCTCCTTGCCACTGCAAATGTCCTCCTACGAGAAGCTGGACTTGCAGATCTGCACTATACTGCACTCCTCCAAAGTCACGATGGCATTTTGTAAGAATGCCAACAGCTCGTTGACTATGACTTGCGAAGAAGTCATAGCGACAAAACAGGCAGCGGCTACAGCCGCGCCATTCGCGAATTTAAGAATTCGTGTAGTGCACTGCGGCACGACCGTAACGTTATCGTCCGCGCATTGCATTGCCTTATGATCTACATTCTACGTGATCAAAAGCTTTTGTCATGTCTATATGCGCAAACTTTTACTAGGGGATGTCTGCTCTATACATATAACTCAATGTATCTTCATAGAGAAGCTGGAAGTCACGGCACTTACGTCCTTTTGTTTGGGCAAGACAGTTTTTCAGTGATAACTCAAAAACCCTTAATCCCATCTTGTTCAAACCAAAAATCGTTGAAAGTATTTATTAATATACACCGCCTCAATTTTCTTCAGAATTTTAATGTTCATAGTTTGGAAATTAGGAGGGACACATTTTGTACGACTTTGGCAGCTAATATCTCACCAACGATTGACTTAAATGGAAAACTTTTCTAGTAACCTCTATATTATTTTTAAAGGCCTATCTAAAAATAGCCTGCAAAACTAACTACTTGCATTGAAAAAATATTTTTCGTCCCCCGGATTCATGTATGCACCCGGCATCATAAACAAGTCTGCAAAAAATTGAACTACCTGATTACGGGGAGAAAAAGGAGGATTTAAAAAAAAACCACTCCCGAAGAGTGTTTTGTCCCGTAAGATATAAACGCGTCTCTTATATGGGGGCGCGGATCCCCCGCGTCGAGGCATCTCATCAACTGTTCTCGCATCGACAGAGCAAGGCGTCCGCGGTGCCGGTGCCGACCGAGCACTACCGCAGCTACCGGCGCGTGTCGGGCGGGGAGCCGGCGGTGGTGGTGCCCTCCGCCCCCGCCCCCGCCCCCGCCCCCGCCCCCGCGCCCGCGCCCGCGCCCGCGCCCGCGCCCGCGCCCCGCGCCCCCCGCGACTACCTGCACGCGTCCAACCCCAACCTGCTGGAGCTGTCGCGCGGCTCGCTGGGCCGCGCGCCCGCGCTCGCGCCGCGCCGCGCGCCGCCGCTCGCCGGCTTCGTCACGCTCGAGGAGTTCATGCTCAAGAAGCAGGTCAGTGACCCTCCGTCTCCGAGGGAAACGGCCCCCTTCAACAGATATATGCTCGAGCTGGTCAGTCTCTGATGTGTCTCGAACATTTAACATCCGACATTTAACTTTTTTACCGTTTCTACACGTTTTTTGCCAAGTTAGAGGTTGATGATGATGAACAAAGTAAGGCATGACAACAAATACAGAATATGTTACAGGAGGAAGACCGTCGCGAGCTGTACACCAACCGCGTGCTGCTGGGCGTGGAGCGCGGCACGCGGGAGGCGCGGGAGGCGCGGGAGGGGGAGGAGCGCGAGTCGCTGCGGCGGCGGCTGGAGCGCGTGGTGCCCGACGTGCTGTACGGCGCGCTGCCCGAGCCCGCGCCGGCCAGGTGAGGGGGAGGGGGGGGGGGGGGGGAGCGCGAGTCGCTGCGGCGGCGGCTGGAGCGCGTGGTGCCCGACGTGCTGTACGGCGCGCTGCCCGAGCCCGCGCCGGCCAGGTGAGGGGGAGGGGGGGGGGAGCGCGAGTCGCTGCGGCGGCGGCTGCAGCGCGTGGTGCCCGACGTGCTGTACGGCGCGCTGCCCGAGCCCGCGCCGGCCAGGTGAGGGGGAGGGGGGGGGGGGGGGGAGCGCGAGTCGCTGCGGCGGCGGCTGGAGCGCGTGGTGCCCGACGTGCTGTACGGCGCGCTGCCCGAGCCCGCGCCGGCCAGGTGAGGGGGAGGGGGGGGGGAGCGCGAGTCGCTGCGGCGGCGGCTGCAGCGCGTGGTGCCCGACGTGCTGTACGGCGCGCTGCCCGAGCCCGCGCCGGCCAGGTGAGGGGGAGGGGGGGGGGGGGGGGAGCGCGAGTCGCTGCGGCGGCGGCTGGAGCGCGTGGTGCCCGACGTGCTGTACGGCGCGCTGCCCGAGCCCGCGCCGGCCAGGTGAGGGGGAGGGGGGGGGGGGAGCGCGAGTCGCTGCGGCGGCGGCTGGAGCGCGTGGTGCCCGACGTGCTGTACGGCGCGCTGCCCGAGCCCGCGCCGGCCAGGTGAGGGGGGGCCGGGGGGGGGAGCGCGAGTCGCTGCGGCGGCGGCTGGAGCGCGTGGTGCCCGACGTGCTGTACGGCGCGCTGCCCGAGCCCGCGCCGGCCAGGTGAGGGGGAGGGGGGGGGGGAGCGCGAGTCGCTGCGGCGGCGGCTGGAGCGCGTGGTGCCCGACGTGCTGTACGGCGCGCTGCCCGAGCCCGCGCCGGCCAGGTGAGGGGGGGCCGGGGGGGGGGAGCGCGAGTCGCTGCGGCGGCGGCTGGAGCGCGTGGTGCCCGACGTGCTGTACGGCGCGCTGCCCGAGCCAGCGCCGGCCAGGTGAGGGGGAGGGGGGGGGAGCGGGGCGGGGCGGGGGGGGAGCGCGAGTCGCTGCGGCGGCGGCTGGAGCGCGTGGTGCCCGACGTGCTGTACGGCGCGCAGGTAAAACTATTGTTAACCAAGGGTGAAATGGGTGCTTTGATTGCGGAGAATGTTAAATGGCGGAACTATATTGCTCGGAAATGTAAAGAAATAATTATGATTCATATTAATAATTACGTGTGTTTGTGTCCAGCGCGGAGGCTCCCCCCGCCGCCGCCCCCGCCCCCGCCCCCGCCCCGCACGTGCAGGCGCGCTCGCTGCCGCGCGCGCCGCGTCCCGAGCCGCGCGCCGAGCGACAACACCTCAAGCCCATCTCCGTCCGCGGCAAGGACGGGTGAGTGTCCCCCGCTCGCGCTCCGCGGAATGGGTGGGCGAGCGACCCCCCCCCCCCCTCCCCGTCGGAGTCGAACCCGCGCTGACTACCCGTACTCTACAAACACGTGTGCTTTCAGATACGAGAAGATAGTGTACACGGAGGAGAAGCCGGCGGGCGGCGAGCGCATGCGCCGGCCGTCGCCGCCGCCGCCCGACCGTTGGCGCGACTCGCTGCGCAGGAACGACAAGGTAGCCCCGAGTTTGCGGACAGGTCTCCCGACTGTTAAGCTCATTCTGGCGGGACGAGTTTTTCGCGCGCGTTTTATTCTAAGAAATAATTAAATTTATTATTTATTTTAGGAGAACCAACAGCAATAAATCAGTATAACAACATGCGCTCTACACGTGTCTTGTTGCAGGTGCACTCGGGCGCGCGGCGCGTGGCCCCGCTGACCCCGCTGACTCCGCTGGCCCCGCTGACCCCGCCGGCCGCCGCCTGCGAGAGGTATATACGCCGCGACCACTATACGAGCATTGTTGTATTTCTTCATCTTTAGCAACAATGTATCAGTTGTTTGCTGACACATGACATGTCGCTGACCTTGTGTCGTTTGTTGCAGCGTGTCGGGTGCGGGCGGGGGGGCCGGGCCGGGCGCGACGGTGGGGGGAGGCGCGGGCGTGTCGCGGCTGCGGCTCATGTTCGGGCGCGGCGCGCGCGACCCGCCGCGACAGGTGAGAGTGGGCCGGGACGGGACGGTGGGGGGAGGCGCGGGCGTGTCGCGGCTGCGGCTCATGTTCGGGCGCGGCGCGCGCGACCCGCCGCGACAGGTGAGAGTGGGCCGGGACGGGACGGTGGGGGGAGGCGCGGGCGTGTCGCGGCTGCGGCTCATGTTCGGGCGCGGCGCGCGCGACCCGCCGCGACAGGTGAGAGTGGGCCGGGACGGGACGGTGGGGGGAGGCGCGGGCGTGTCGCGGCTGCGGCTCATGTTCGGGCGCGGCGCGCGCGACCCGCCGCGACAGGTGAGAGTGGGCCGGGACGGGACGGTGGGGGGAGGCGCGGGCGTGTCGCGGCTGCGGCTCATGTTCGGGCGCGGCGCGCGCGACCCGCCGCGACAGGTGAGAGTGGGCCGGGACGGGACGGTGGGGGGAGGCGCGGGCGTGTCGCGGCTGCGGCTCATGTTCGGGCGCGGCGCGCGCGACCCGCCGCGACAGGTGAGAGTGGGCCGGGACGGGACGGTGGGGGGAGGCGCGGGCGTGTCGCGGCTGCGGCTCATGTTCGGGCGCGGCGCGCGCGACCCGCCGCGACAGGTGAGAGTGGGCCGGGACGGGACGGTGGGGGGAGGCGCGGGCGTGTCGCGGCTGCGGCTCATGTTCGGGCGCGGCGCGCGCGACCCGCCGCGACAGGTGAGAGTGGGCCGGGACGGGACGGTGGGGGGAGGCGCGGGCGTGTCGCGGCTGCGGCTCATGTTCGGGCGCGGCGCGCGCGACCCGCCGCGACAGGTGAGAGTGGGCCGGGACGGGACGGTGGGGGGAGGCGCGGGCGTGTCGCGGCTGCGGCTCATGTTCGGGCGCGGCGCGCGCGACCCGCCGCGACAGGTGAGAGTGGGCCGGGACGGGACGGTGGGGGGAGGCGCGGGCGTGTCGCGGCTGCGGCTCATGTTCGGGCGCGGCGCGCGCGACCCGCCGCGACAGGTGAGAGTGGGCCGGGACGGGACGGTGGGGGGAGGCGCGGGCGTGTCGCGGCTGCGGCTCATGTTCGGGCGCGGCGCGCGCGACCCGCCGCGACAGGTGAGAGTGGGCCGGGACGGGACGGTGGGGGGAGGCGCGGGCGTGTCGCGGCTGCGGCTCATGTTCGGGCGCGGCGCGCGCGACCCGCCGCGACAGGTGAGAGTGGGCCGGGACGGGACGGTGGGGGGAGGCGCGGGCGTGTCGCGGCTGCGGCTCATGTTCGGGCGCGGCGCGCGCGACCCGCCGCGACAGGTGAGAGTGGGCCGGGACGGGACGGTGGGGGGAGGCGCGGGCGTGTCGCGGCTGCGGCTCATGTTCGGGCGCGGCGCGCGCGACCCGCCGCGACAGGTGAGAGTGGGCCGGGACGGGACGGTGGGGGGAGGCGCGGGCGTGTCGCGGCTGCGGCTCATGTTCGGGCGCGGCGCGCGCGACCCGCCGCGACAGGTGAGAGTGGGCCGGGACGGGACGGTGGGGGGAGGCGCGGGCGTGTCGCGGCTGCGGCTCATGTTCGGGCGCGGCGCGCGCGACCCGCCGCGACAGGTGAGAGTGGGCCGGGACGGGACGGTGGGGGGAGGCGCGGGCGTGTCGCGGCTGCGGCTCATGTTCGGGCGCGGCGCGCGCGACCCGCCGCGACAGGTGAGAGTGGGCCGGGACGGGACGGTGGGGGGAGGCGCGGGCGTGTCGCGGCTGCGGCTCATGTTCGGGCGCGGCGCGCGCGACCCGCCGCGACAGGTGAGAGTGGGCCGGGACGGGACGGTGGGGGGAGGCGCGGGCGTGTCGCGGCTGCGGCTCATGTTCGGGCGCGGCGCGCGCGACCCGCCGCGACAGGTGAGAGTGGGCCGGGACGGGACGGTGGGGGGAGGCGCGGGCGTTTCGCGGCTGCGGCTCATGTTCGGGCGCGGCGCGCGCGACCCGCCGCGACAGGTGAGAGTGGGCCGGGACGGGACGGTGGGGGGAGGCGCGGGCGTGTCGCGGCTGCGGCTCATGTTCGGGCGCGGCGCGCGCGACCCGCCGCGACAGGTGAGAGTGGGCCGGGACGGGACGGTGGGGGGAGGCGCGGGCGTGTCGCGGCTGTGGCTCATGTTCGGGCGCGGCGCGCGCGTCCCGCCGCGACAGGTGAGAGTGGGCCGGGACGGGACGGTGGGGGGAGGCGCGGGCGTGTCGCGGCTGCGGCTCATGTTCGGGCGCGGCGCGCGCGACCCGCCGCGACAGGTGAGAGTGGGCCGGGACGGGACGGTGGGGGGAGGCGCGGGCGTGTCGCGGCTGCGGCTCATGTTCGGGCGCGGCGCGCGCGACCCGCCGCGACAGGTGAGAGTGGGCCGGGACGGGACGGTGGGGGGAGGCGCGGGCGTGTCGCGGCTGCGGCTCATGTTCGGGCGCGGCGCGCGCGACCCGCCGCGACAGGTGAGAGTGGGCCGGGACGGGACGGTGGGGGGAGGCGCGGGCGTGTCGCGGCTGCGGCTCATGTTCGGGCGCGGCGCGCGCGACCGACAGGTGAGCATTGCAGTGTACCAACATAACACAGCGTGAAAACTCACACATTTAGATAAAACCGATGCCGTCCGTGCCGTCGTGTATGGTATGCCGTCCGCGCCGCGGGCGAGCGGGCTCGGCGCGGCCGCTCGCCCGCGGGAGCCCCGGCGCCGACCGCGCGCGGCCGACGCGGCGCGCGCGGCCGGACCTGTTGACGTCCGTACATGGTGTATGTATGTGTGTGTGTTGCAGGAGCCGGTGACCGGCGCGCCCCCGCCCCCCGCAGGACACAGGGGGGACGAGCGTGGCGAGTGGGCGTGGCGCACGCCGCACTACCCGCACCTGCAGTGCCCGCCCACCTTCCAGCCCGAGACCTACTCGCTGGCCAGCCGCCTGCCGCGCCCGCCGCCCGACTGAGCGCCGACTGACCGACCGACCGACCGACCGACCGACCGACCGACCGACCGACCGACCGAACCACTGGCGCCAGGAGCCCGTTCGTGTTGATCCCGAGTGCCTGAATCCGAGTACGGGGCCGGCACATACTTTAGACATACCTACTACTTAACGAGTACTTTCGACGTACCTGTTTTTCTTTTAATTTCCTTCGGCTCATGTAACCCATTTTTAACCGACTTCAAAAAAGGAGAAGGTTCTCAATTCGTCTGTATGTTGCATCTTAATTTCATTCTGATAAGGCAAACATTGTAAACATATGTCTGACGTCGACTGTACAATAAGTAGCACTTGTTTGTGTAAGATGGTAAATGATCGCCCGCCAGCCGCTTGTCCGCTGCGCTGCACGCTGCACTGTGGGTGTGGGACTAGTGATGTGCCGTCCCCAACAATATTCCCACCCCACGGCACATCACTAGGTATGTGGGACCGGCGCGACGGACTGGGTCGTGCTTCGCGTCTTGTTGTATTTTACTGATTTACCAACGCCAACTCGCTTTGTAACAACGTTTGTTTTAGGTATATCAAATATGACGGCTCAGAACCAGTATTTGTAATGATAGAATACATAATACAGTCTGCGGCGATAAGTACTTATTGCACGGCGATTTTTGGAAAGAATCTCGACTAATTCCGGCTTCATTGAGCGCTATCTCACATTACCTACCTATGTGACATTTTGTCAGAAGCTGACATATTCAAAAGCTTGTCGTAAACTAATCAAGTCCATTAAGTACAGTAAGTAAGTATTTGATATGAAACGTTATTAATAAATAATATAATAGATGGGCGGGGCGTTCGCCAGTGTTCGGCATTCGTCGCCAGCGGCCAATTGTCTCTTTCCAAAGACCGACGTGCGATATACGCGCTGCTTTTTTTCAAGAAGTATTTCGGGTCTGTCATATTTATTTATTTCTTTAAGATTACTAATCACTTAAGAAAACAACAAGCAACATTTATGTTAACAAATCATATAAATTTCCGTATGAAATATTATTATTATTTATAGGTACAACGGCCAGATTTACGTACAGATATTTAACGAATGTTTTATTTAGGTATGTAGTATTTTTAATATTTTATACTCATCTATTTTTATTAGTAATTATTTTAAACTGTTAAGGCATGGACTAGAACTACATAGTATAATGTAATAACTAATAACTGACAAATGCCACTTCGAGGCTGTTTGTGTATATTAAGGTCCTTCGCACTGGATTTTGAACAGAAAATGCTTTTCTGATAAAATGAAATATTCCCTATTATTCACCGCCGTATAGTTTAACTGGTTAGGTACTCCGATACTGCTACATAGTTTATAGTTATGTATAGTTCAGACACAACTCTAAGGCTAAATTCTGTCAAACGAACGCAAGCAAAACTAGACTTAGAGCTCTGACTGTAAGGTAGATTTTTGCTTGCGTTAATTTGACAGCACTTGGCCTTACAGTCTTGTTCGAACTATACCAAGAGTCTGTTAAGAAGCAAGTTGTTTCACTGTTGACCCGACGCCGTGTTTGTGTACACATGCTCGCATATTTAAATTTATACAGGGTTGAAGGATTGAATTGAACTGATTTGAAAAAAATAATTAACAGCCAATGTTAAGAGAATATGTTCTTCGCGTGATTCGACAGTGTACTTGAGCAATTAGTTATATTAGTGCAGTTGGTAGGGTAGGATGAAAATTAAAATATATTGTGGTCTGGCCACATGTCTGTATGCGTACCGTGAATTATTGGATGAATTACTGACGCTCCAGGCGCCACGCCACGCCACAATACGCCACGCCACGACACGCCACAATACGCCACGACACTATACGCCACGCCACAATACGCCACGCCACGATACGCCACGCCACAATACACCACGACACGCCACAATACGCCACGACACTCCACAATACGCCACGACACTATACGCCACGCTACAATACGCCACGATACGCCACGCCACGCCACGACACGCCACGATACGCCACGACACGCGCGCCGCCATCACTACATCACATTTACCCCTACCCTTAGTACACATTTCCTTCATTATAACTTAGTACACAATGTTTCTTTTGTGGTCGGCGGCTAAAGCATTAATTAGACTAATTGAAATCAACCTATACATATTTTACTATAAGAAATGTGCCAAGATGTGCTTGTTAATTTAGGATATTTAAAGTTTAAGAAAATATTATCTATTTATTACTATTATGTATAGGTAAACCTAAGTTAAGTGT
This sequence comes from Cenopis cana, assembly GCA_951800055.1. NCBI lineage: Eukaryota > Metazoa > Arthropoda > Insecta > Lepidoptera > Tortricidae > Cenopis > Cenopis cana. Next base: position 35,919 of record OX637479.1, on the reverse strand, counting down.
GCCGTAGAGGCACGGTGCTTTATATTGAATGTTTATTATGTAGAAGCTTCCATGTTATTTTGCCTAAAAATTAGTCAAAAATGCTCACGAACGTTTAACCTTACTTACCGTACTGTCTTCTCGAAGATCTCACGGTTGGCAACGACGCGAACAGTGCCTAAGGCGGACTTTGGTGGTAACTATTTGATTTGCTGCTATACAAATTCAGACTAAACGCAAACGCGTTCGTTAGTGTTGATGTTTCAAAAAAAAATACTAGAGGTCCTGTTTATGTGACGATACTTACGCAGACGTACAGTTCTGTGGATTTACTATAGGTAATAAAATAACTTGTTAAAGGACTACGCGTAAACTAAATATTTAGGCACCGCAAATGCGGTTCGTAATAAATATAAAAAGGGGTTGCGGCGTAATCACCGATATATAAAATTCCACGGACTTGCACGGCCATTGTGTTTCACATTCGCGACGCGAAACATTTCAGTAGGTAGTTTGTATTTGTTCACTATTTAGTACTTAGAATCAAGTCGAGGCGCGGCCACTCCCGGCCGCACAGTGTACAGTCCGCGTCATATAGTATGTAGCAGCTACAGTGGGCAAATAGTTCGGTACAGTACACCATATATTTTGTATGGTATACCGAACTATTTGGCCGCTTTGGCTGCTACATAGTACATACTATATGATGTTGACTGTACGAGCATCTTCTGCGAGGGCTTTCCACGGGAGGTCGGTTAACGAAGATAAAGTCGAGACGAGACGAAAGTAAAATAGGCTTCCCGATAGCGATGGCACTATCAGAACTAGGTATTGTAAGGCGAAGTTGTCTTTGTGGCCGACCACAATCGGACAGGACCGCTTGTCGCACTCGACTCGTGGCTACTGAAAAGACTTGATCGCTTTAATTGGATATAAATACGTATTAAAAATATATTTTTGTAGTAGAATATAGTCCGCTCTTCAATCAACCTATCTCCAGCTGTATCTGCATGATTATAAATATATGAATCTATTTAGAACCATTAAGCTGCATTGCATTGTCTTTGTTATACCATGTATGATTCGTTTACAATGAAGTTAAATAAATATTAAAAGTGCGAGTCATTCACGAAGGCGCGCCCCTCCACAGTCCAATCCGTATCTACATTGAACATGGGTAAGTACCTAGATCAATATGAGATTCGCTGTGGAGGGGCGCGTCGCCGTCGTCTTGGATGACACCCACTTAGACTAGTTAGGTACCTACTTAATTGTCGAGCAGCCGTCTTTAACACAAATGTTAATGGGTAAGGCCGTAAAAACCGGCCACGTGCGTGTCGTACTTCTCTTTCTCTTCTGCCAACGCTATAATACTCGTAGCACACAACTCGCCTCTCGGGTGGTGTACAATAAACAAAGTCTCATCTCTATTTGTTGCGATAAATATGCTGTGATATTGAGGTTTTTATTACTACTTGTACTTACCGCCCGTGGTTAGTACTAACCGTCCCCGGTGATATGTACCTCTAGTCTAGGGGCACTAGGTAACTAATTTTTGGCCGGCGATGACGTACCTAACTAAATTAACATAAAATGTGAACCATTAGGTAGGCGATCTGTCTCCATAAGATAAGTAAATGTCTTAACTTTTTAGAACGATGTAATACTGGGATGAAATTAAACAACGTTTACCAACATTCATATCATATGACTTGTTTCTTTCAGTTCTGTCCTTATACCTGGTACCTACCGACTTACTAAATACGAATTGTATGGAATTTTGATCAAAAGTAGAGAAGGTCCAATCATACTTCCCCAGAGGTATAGGTAAGATTTTTAATAATCAAATTATTTTTTGATTCGTTTTGATTCGTGTGTTCCGTGTGTTCGTGCCTTTGAAGAAAATACAGAGAGGTCGCTAGTAGTGGCTTAAGAATGCAAGGCAAACATTCGCTGGATGACGTAGTGATCTCGGTGGTGTAAAGGTAAGCACGCTGGTCCGGCAAACCAGTGTCACGGGTTCGATTCCCGTCTGAGGCTGCGTGCGTGATCACGGTTAATTTCTCCTTTGTATCTGTTCTCTGTATCATCTAGACACGCGGCAGCGTGTCAAGCCAAAGTTCAAAAAAAAAAAAAACTGGCGTCGCAGCGGCCGTGTGTTATATTACACTAACCATTTGGTGGTACTTTTGACCCCTACGTTACTCAAAATGTATTGAACGTACACATATGAAATTTGGTACGTTTATTAAGATCCTTAAGGCTAATAGCCTGAGAAAGATACGTTTTTTTTGGAAAAAATTCTCTAACAGGCTAATTTTTTTTATACGGTTCTTTTAAGTGATTTTAAGAATCAATATTTTTAAAATTTGAGAATCTACCACCGGAAGTTGGATAAAAAAAATGGTGCCCAAAAACTGTTGATTTTTCACAGCAAATATGGTATAAGTAGTTTTATTGAGAATGCTTCTATCTTTAGGTCTGTTTTGATGCTTACGATCCGAATCGACACATATATGCAACGGGAAATAAGAGAAATTTAATCAAACAGGTATTTTCAGTTTTTCTGAAACTTATTAAAAAGAAAATTATATATAAGCTTTTTATAGCAACACATGAAAAACAAGGACTGTTTCTCAGAATTATCATTGAAAATGAAACTATTTAAATATTTGGTAAATAGTTTTTTACAAATCGCGTATTTAACATTAGTAGAAAAAATATATCAGTTCCAATTTTTCCGTGGACTTTTAATTTAAGCCCTGAGAATGTCAATGGAATAGGAATGAACCCCATATGTTATTTGTTTTCGTTGATTTGCTTAATTACAGCACACACGTGCAATCTGATTTGGACTTTATTGCCTTACTATCAGGGATTATTTTAGAACGCACAACGAGATGGAAGTAGCCATGTCGAAACAAGCGCGCGGCGCGTGCGGCCGGCCCCCGCCGCCTCGCTCCGATGTCTGTTTATTATTATTACTTACTATGACTTTGATATGAATAACGAATGCAGTGATGACGGTGCCTAAATACAAATACAAAGTCCGTGATTGCAATTTTACCGTTGGCTTTAAAGCTCAGAATATCAACGGAATATGAATCAAGCGAATATTATTTATATTCGTTAATGTACAGCATACGTTTGCAATCGGATTTGGACTTTATTGACTTATTGTTAAGGATTATCTGAGATGAGAATGTAGGGATTGAGTAGGCAGGTTAAAACTTAAAACACGCGTGCTTGACGCCGCTCGGCCCAGTGCGACATTTTATTATTATTTACCTACTCATTCATTACCTTTTAAATGATATTGAGTTTGAGTAACTATGTAAAATTTGTTTGCGGCGTAGGAAATTTTGTTTATTTGCGTAGTATATGATGTTTACGTATAATCTTCTTCTTCTAAATATATAAAAGAAGAAACTGACTGACTGATTGATTGACTGACTGACATATCAACGCTCAGCCCAAACCGCTGGTTCTAGAGATTCCAAATTTGGCACGTAGGTTCCTTATAAGGTCTAGGGGTGCAATAAGGAAGGATTTTTCAAAATTCATCCCCTAAGGGGGTAAAATGGGGCTCCAAAGTTTGTATGGAGAAACAAGATTAGTTTGATTATTTTATTCGAAACTTCACAGGGGTACTCCTAACAATAAATGAGTGAAGACGTGTTTCAGGTTTTTTGAAAATTCAACCCCTAAAAGAGGGAAATGGGGTGTCAAAGTCTGAAAATCGACAGTGGGTATTATTTCTATGGTTTATCAAGTCGCTGATTACGAAAACAACAATGATTTTAAAATCCAACGTGGCGGACGTGAAATACCAATTTCCCCAGTCGGGGTGAAATGGGGTTGAAATGTCTACATATCAATATGGGTGTCGTTTTCATGGTTTTTTTGGAACGTTAATTACGAAAATGGCATCGATTTTAAGATCTAATATTGTGGACATGAACATTTCTAAATATGTTAAAAAAGAAACTGACTGACTACCACAGACTGACGGATCAACGCACAGCCCAAACCGCTGGTTCTAGATTATATTCCAAATTTGGCAAGTAGGTTCCTTATAAGGTCAAGGGGCGCACTATGAAAATATTTTTCAAAATTAACACCCGAAGGGGTGAAACGATGTAAAAATTTGTATGGGAAAACAAGATTAGTTAATGAGTAAACAAGTTTTTCAGGTTTTTGAGAATTCAACCCTTAAAAGGAGGAAATGTGGTCACAAAGTCTGAAAATAATACCCATATTGATTTTCAGACTTTGAGACCACATTTCCTTCTTTTAAGGGAGACAGATATGTACTTTTATTCAAGAGTAGTAATTATAATCTCTTAGTAGTAAGTAGTAGTAAGTCGATGGCGGCATAAAAATTCGTATACCGAAACCTCCAGAACGTAACAAATAGTTTTCCGACCCGCACCTAAATCGGTTCAGCGAAACGCGTGATAATCGCGGACAAATACATACCTCTGGTTGGGTCAAATTCAAACTGAATCTTTTTTTGTCGGCTGTTTAAAGTTACGTTTAGTACGCGGGCGAAGCCGCGGGAAAAAGCTAGTGTGGTATATATCTTTAATAGTACGGTACGGCTTTCACACTTTTTCACCCTTTTAGGGGTTGAATTTTCAAAAAACCGGGAACACGTGTTTACTTATTTATTGTTAGGAGTACTCCAGTGAAGTTTCGAATAAAATAGTCTGACTAATCTTGTTTCCCCATACAAACTTTGGACCCCCATTTCACCCCTTAGAGGATGAATTTTGAAAAATCCTTCCTTAGTGTACCCCTAGCTAGACCTTATAAGAAACCTACGTGCCAAATTTGGAATCTCTAGAACCAGCGATTTGGGCTGTGCGTTGATATGTCAGTCAGTCAGTCATTTTCTCCTTTTATATATTTAGATAAAGAATGTTCATTTCTACAATATTCAATCTTAAAATCGATACCGTTTTCGTAATTGACGTCCGAAAAAAAAACATAAAACTACACCCATATTGATATTTAGTTATTTCAATTTCAACCCCATTTCACCCCGACAGGGGAGATGGTATTTCATGTCCGCCACGTTGGATTTTAAAATCATTGTAGTTTTTGTAATTAGCGACCCGATAAACCACAGAAACAATACCCATTGTCGATTTTCACACTTTGTCACCCCATTTCCCCCTTTTAGGGGTTGAATTTTCAAAAAAACGGAGACACGTGTTTACTTATTTATTGTTAGGAGTACTCCTGTGAAGTTTTGAATAAAATAGTCTGACTAATCTTGTTTCCCCATACAAACTTTGGACCCCCATTTCACCCCCTTAGGGGACGAATTTTGAAAAATCCTTCCTTAGTGCACCCCTAGACCATATAAGGAACCTACGTGCCAAATTTGGAATCTCTAGAACCAGCGATTTGGGCTGTTAATTGATAAGTCAGTCAGTCAGTCAGTTTCTTTTTTTAGGGTTCCGTAGTGAACAAGGAACCCTTATAGTTTCGCCATGTCCGTCCGTCCGTCCGACCGACCCCCGTTTTTCTCAGTAACCGTTAGTACTAGAAAGCTGTGGAATAAAATCTTTAAAAAAATATTTTTTTAGGGTTCCTCCCGTATATGTAAAGTGGTGGTGTAATTTTTTTTTCTGCCAAACCCCATCGTGTGGGGTATCGTTGGATAGCTCTTTTAAAAATATTATAAGGTTTCTATAAGCATTTTTGATTAAAGAATTGTTAAGCGTGATATTAAGCTTTGAAGTGATAATTTTTGTTATGGTCAAATGTCCCCCCCCCCCCCCTGCCAGTTAAACGGTGGGTACTAGGCATGTGAATAAAATCATGGTAGTAGTATATATGATGAATTTAAAAGAAAAAATATCACAGCTAAGTAGACATTACTAGTTAACGAGTAATAGTCGAACTTCAGAAATGTACTTTGCAAAAGCAAACTTTCGTACAATTTCCATTGATACCTTAGATAATGTTGTTAATTCTGTCAAAAATATAGTAAATATAAGTTTGCAAACTTTTTAGTCCACATAATGTAACGGGTGGACGACTACGGAACCCTACCTTGCGCGTGGCCCGACACGCACTTGGCCTGGTTTTTATATATTTAGATAAAGAATGTTCATTTAGATAAAGAATATTAAAATCGATACCGAAAAAAAAAACATAAAACTACACCCATATTGATATTTAGTTATTTCAATTTCAACCCCATTTCACCCCGACAGGGGAGATGGTATGTCATGTCCGCCACGTTGGATTTTAAAATCATTGTAGTTTTCGTAATCAGCGCCCTGATAAACCACAGAAACAATTCCCATTGTCATGTTCACACTTTGTCACCCGATTTCCTCCTTTTAGGGGTTGAATTTTCAAAAAACTGGAAACACGTGTTTACTTATTTATTGTTAGGAGTACTCCTGAGAAATTTCGAATAAAATAGTCTGACTAATTTTGTTTCCCCATACAAACTTTGGACCCCCATTTCACCCCCTTAGAGGATGAATTTTGAAAAATCCTTCCTTAGTGTACCCCTAGCTATACCTTACCTATACCGTACCTTATGAGGAACCTACGTGCCAAATTTGGAATCTCTAAAACCAGCGATTTGGGCTATGCGTTGATATGTCAGTCAGTCAGTCAGTTTCTTTTTTTATATATTTAGATAAAGAATGTTCATTTCCACAATATTACATCTTAAAATCGATACCGTTTTCGTATATGACGTCCGAAAATTCAGTGTAAACCAAATTTAATTGTGTTTATTGTAAATAAATGAATTGAATTGAAAAAAAAACATAAAACTACACCCATATTGATATTTAGTTATTTAAATTTCAACCCCATTTCACCCCGACCGGGGAGATGGTATTTCATGTCCGCGACGTTGGATTTTAAAATCATTGTAGTTTTCGTAATTAGCGACCCGATAAACCACAGAAACAATACCCATTGTCGATTTTCACACTTTGTCACCCCATTTCCCCCTTTTAGGGGTTGAATTTTCAAAAAACGGAGACACGTGTTTACTTATTTATTGTTAGGAGTACTCCTGTGAAGTTTTGAATAAAATAGTCTGACTAATCTTGTTTCCCCATACAAACTTTGAACCCCCATTTTATCCCCTTAGGGGACGAATTTTGAAAATTCCTTCCTTAGTGCACCCCTAGACCATATAAGGAATCTCTAGAACCAGCGGTTTGGGCTGTGCGTTGATATGTACTGACAGAAATGACTGCAGAAACGAACAAACCAGTTTTGTCTATTTAAAAAAATTGATCCCTATACAATATTTAACCCCTATTTTCAACCCTTTGGGAGACGAAAATTTTTAAAACACCTAGTTAACTTTCCTTGTTACGGTCACCCGCCTGTAGCCCTTATTATCTCTGGTTGGTGACTATTGCCGTGATATGAGCTTTATAAAACATGCGTGTGCCGCGTATCTATTCTTATACTACTTATATAAAATAATTATCACGATGTAATATTTTAAAAAACGAATACATTTGTCATCCTATTTACTTGTTGGTTGAATCAAGACATACTTATTTACGCAACACCGAGCCGTATATGTAATTCAAGATCCCGAAGGGCTTCGACCTGCGCGGCGTGCGAAGTAACGAATACCTACTTCTAAGCGTCCCTATAAGGCATAATTTAGCGTGGCATCATCTTTCTAAGAATTTATGTCGATACGTATACATGTTCTACTTTTTATGTATACCTAATTTATGTCTTCAACTGTACTGTTAATAAAGTGTGTGCAAAGTACGAGTCACGAATATATGGTCTCAATATACCTACCGTCCGGCCGACAGCGTAGTTGTTCAGTACCTACCTACACCTACGAATGCACCGGATGAGCGGACTTTTATTATAGGCGTGTAGGTTAGGTTGTACACAAAGTCCGTGATTTCTTAATCGATAAATTTTATCTATTTGAAAATCATTTTGGCGGTTTTGAGTCGTTTTAGATGTCAGATTATATACAAAATTTAAAGTTATTAAATGACTTAGTTTTAACTTTTAATTCATACTTCATAGCTACTATTGAACCTAATAATAAGTTGTTTAAATTACACTATTTACATATACCTAATAGAACATTAAGCTTAGGGCCGCACCGAAGCCGCCGATAAAAGTAAAGTACCTACACACACACTTGCTTGTCACCCACCCGCGCGCCTCTCGCTGTGCTGCACACCTCCGCTCACCCCGCGTATTCCCCTCTCGCGCCTACTATTAATGAAGATGCATTTGAAATCACTTAATAGGTATTTATAGGGTTCATTAGCATTACACCTTCTTCAATGTGGCCTTCATGAAAAGTCAACGTAGTGAGTTTGGCTTATATATTAATTTCACAAGACTTTTTCAAAGAAAATAAAGCTCCAGATATTTTGGGTAGCTTCAGTATAAAAAGGGTTAATACATATAAGAAAGATATATATAAACCATAACTGTAATGTTAGCTTATATACCATAGCCGTAATTGAATTTTATATATTTCTGTATTAAAAATTATTATATTACGAGGTTGCCTTAACAAAAATCGGTTGATTTTTCATGTATCACAAAGAATATAAATATATATAGTATGTCATAAAGTAAGTAAATGCTTATACCATTTTCGCCCGATTTTTAAGGATTTTTTATAGATTATTTTTTAATATTTTCTACAGTCACGTTGGTGGACTACGTGTTTTATTAAAGAATACCTAATCTAATTGCTTTAACAAATTTTTTGGTGCAAAAAAAGTAGCTGTTATGAATTAATGTTGAAAATTCATACAGCGCAACCGTACCGCTCTTAGGCTATAACCAGATCCCTAAATTTCATTAATATAGCTCAATCGGTTATTAAGATACAAACATCTAAAAATAGGATTTTTTCTACATAGGATAATTATTGGGGAAAATATAATCAAAAACCTAACCCACTTCCAGGTGACCTAGCAAGTTGAAATTTGGCATCGAGCTGGATAAATGTATGATTACGAACCTGAGAACCATAAACAGTGTTTTTTTTACGATTTGTAAATTTTGTAACATTTTCCAAAGAACAACTTTTATTTAGGTACACACTAAGCGCCTATTGATTTTGTACGGGCAAAAATGTACATATGTAAATTTCGATTTTGAACCAGAAGCACTCATAAGGAGTTTGTAATGGAACTAAATGGATTTCGAAACAATTAGAGATAGACCTAGCATACGGTTTCCATACGTCCCGGTACGCCGCCACATGTCCCGGTTTGAAGCGTGGTGTCCCATTGTCCCGGCCATTAATCAAGGATAGTTTTAAATTAGTAGGGATCCACTAGGTAAATAAGTATACCTGTACGTAGTACGGATGACTATTAAGCCCGTCTAATACAGACAATGCCTGCGCGGCGTGCAGCGCATGAAGGATATCTTCCGACGGCAGGGACCTCCATGTCTGATGCCCTTTAACTTTGTAGATGAGGCAAGTGCTGATGTCCTTTGAATGTTTCCCTTTGACCTACACTACCTTTTCTTGAAATGTCCACCCGTCCCGGATTCCGGCCTTCGTCTCCATATCTATGGCAACCCTAACACTAGCTGTACACTCTCGTGCAGGCGGTGCAGGAGCACTCGCGCTTGGCCTGCCTCGCTGTGTTCAGTATGGGAATCGTCGGCGAGACCCCCCCCCCCCCCCCCCTGTACACTCTCGCGCTCGGCCTGTCTTGCTGTGCCTCAGCGAGAGTGTACATGCGCTATATCTCGTTTTAACAGTCCTAATGTTCGAACAGCATAGGTGGTAGGCGCCACATAGTGAAACTCTCTGAATTGTAAGATCCTGTAACCTATGTTGGACAAATAAACGATTATGAGTACCTAAGTATAGTACAGTCAGAGTCATGTAGTTAGGAGCACATGCAGAGATAAGATAAGATAAGATAAAATAAGATATATAGATAGGTCTAATGGCCGGGAAAACGCTAAGCAGAGCTCGGTTGCCTAGATATTATTATCCATACTTGTGATATTATAATTGCGAAAGTGTGTCTGTCTGTTACCTCTTCACTCTTAAACCGCTGAACAGATTAAGATGAAATTTAGCATATATGGAGATAGTTTGAGTCCCGGGGAAGGACATAGGATACTTTTTATCCCCGAAATCATCCCTTAAGGGAGTGGAAGTTTGTATGGAAGAGCGATAACTAGGTACGCGCCTGATACAAAAATATTAGCAATTATATTCTATCGCGATGAACAAGTTCCGCGCGGACGAAGAAAAAAACTAGTTAAATATATAATATAATTAGCTTTTGCCCGCGACTTCGTCTGCGTAGAACTCGGTCCATGTCAACTTCTATACCGTATTTCGCCGTCGCCAGTGTACCTATTGCGGGCCGGGCAATCTCACTAAACATTGCGCACGCCGGCTCAACGCGCCCGCATGAAACACATGACAGAGGATTTAATATATTGATGTAGATCAAGTAACGTAGATGAAAATTAATATGATGCTGTGTGGAAAAAACTTCATACGCATCAAGTATGGAAACGAAAACGCGAGTGTAGCGAGCGCGAAATGTTTCGAAAATTATGATGCAGGTGCGGAAGAGACTTCATACGCCTCAAGTAATGTAGGTAGATGAAAACGCGAGCGTAGCGTGCACGAAATATTTCGGACATTACGATGAAGGTGTGGAAAATACTTCACAGTCGGCGCAGCGAGCGGCAGCCGCGCTTAGTCTCCAGAAAATTACCTACATCTAGACACGCGGCAGCGTGTCAAGCCAAAGTTTAAAAAAAAAGAACTGGCGACGCAGCGGCCGTGTGTTATATTACACTAACCATTTGGTGCCACTTTTGACCCCTACACATATGAAATTTAGTACGTTTATTTAGATCCTTAAGGCTAACCAGATTCCCAAATGTCATGAATATAGCTCAATCGGTTATTAAGATACAACCATCTAAAAATAGAATTTTTAAGACTAGTTTTGTACTTGGATTGGGAATAATCAAAAACCTAACCCACTTCCAGGTGACCTAGTAAGTTGAAATTTGGCATGGAGGAGTGTAATTGTATGGTTACGAACCTGAGAAACAAAAACTGTGATTTTATACGATTTGTAATTTTTTCCATAACAATTTTTATTTAGGTATTATTTAGGTACACACTAAGCGCCTATTGATTTTATACTGGCAAAAATGTATATGTAAATTTCGATTTTGAAGCAGAAGCACTCATAAGGATTTTGTAATGGAACGAAATGGATTTCGAAACAATTAGAGATAGACCTAGCATACGGTTTCCATACGTCCCGGTACGCCGCCACATGTCCCGGTTTGAAGCGTGGTGTCCCAGTGTCCCGGCCATTAATCAAGAATAGTTTTAAATTAGTAGGGATCCACTAGGTAAATAAGTATACGTGTACGTAGTACGGATGACTATAAGCCTGTCTAATACAGCGATGCCTGCGCGGCGTGCAGCGCATGAAGGATGTCTTCTGACGGCAGGGACCTCCATGTCTCTTGCCCTTTAACTTTGTAGATGAGGCAAGTGCTGATGTTCTTTGAATGTTTCTCTTTGACCTACACTACCTTTTCTTGAAATGTCCAACAACCCTAACACTAGCTGTACACTCTCGTGCAGGAGCACTCGCGCTCGGCCTGCCTCGCTGTGTTCAGTATGGGAATCGTCGGCGAGATACTTCCCCTGTACACTCTCGCGCTCGGCCTGTCTCGCTGTGTCTCAGCGAGAGTGTACATGCGCTATATCTCGTTTTAACAGTCCTAATGTTTGAACAGCATAGGTAGTTGACGTTTGATGACGTTTGATGACGTTTGACGGAGAAAGGGTGCGGCACAATTTTACCCCCAAATACCTTGGTGTCACTTTGGACAGATCGTTGACCTTTCGTGAACACCTCGAAGCCTCGGCGCAGAAGATTAAAACACGAGTCAACTTAATTGGGCGTCTGGCTGGCACCACGTGGGGTGCCCGTGCTGATGTTTTGAGGTCTTCTGCGCTGGCCCTGGTATACTCCACTGCGGAGTACTGTGCTCCGGTCTGGTATCGGAGTGCTCACACGCACAAAGTGGACGTACAACTGAACCGGGCCATGCGCATCATAACGGGGACCTACACCTACTCCCTGGCTTCCCGTGCTCGCAAACATAGCACCTCCGCATCTGAGGCGCACGCAAGCCGCATCGGCTGAGTGGGACAAGGCGGCCAGCACCATACTCCCACACAGGCTGCCAATCACCAAAACCCTGGACAGGGATATACCAAAGCGACTCCCCTCGCGCAGGCCCATTTGGACTGATCCGGCCATCCGCCTGCCGTTTAGCATACGGTCTTCCTGGTCGGCTGACTGGACGGCCCAGGAGTGCTCAGCGGGCAGCCTTGTGGGAGAACCGTTCGTCCAGTTGCCTGGTTTCAAAGCCAGCCGTAAAAACTGGACGACGCTGAACCGCATCCGCACGGGAGTTGCTCGCTGCAACTACTTTCTGCACAAGTGGGGCCTGAAAGAGTCGCCGGCGTGTGACTGTGGCGCACCGCAGCAAACAGTTTTCCATATCGTAGAGGAGTGTCCCAACCGATGTTTTGCTGGTGGCATCAAGGAGCTTAGCGAATGCTCTGAGGCGGCCATAGACTGGCTAAAAAATTTAGATATAGATTTGTAACACACGCAGGACTAGTTTTCAAGGCCGTACGATAATAATAATAATAATCATAGGTAGTTAGTTTAGTGCAGTCAGAGTCATGTAGTTAGGAGCAGATGCAGAGATAGCCAACAGCAATCTCATTATTAATAAGAAAAGCAGCCGAAGTCGCAAATATATCGTAACATATCGTAACACATTCTTACTCCAACTGTAATAAAGACGTGTTACGATCTTTTGGCCACCTTGACTGCTACTAATTATGTAATAACCACCTTATTCATAATACATGCAAATCTTATCTTATATATTTAAACGAGCAAAACGCGTCTGGTACAAAAATAAAAGCAATTATATTCTATCGCGATGAACGAGCTCCGCGCGGACGAAGAAAATCTAGTTAAGGTATTAGGTATACATAAATTTTACATACTCTGATTGACTTTGATTTTAATTAAAATAAACATGAAGTATTCTTTATTTACAAAAAGTAATGATATGCCACCAAAAACATAAATGTGAAAATGGGAGCCAAGTTCAATATTAAGAATATGCGTCGTTATTGACTTCGCCGACAAAAGAATTGATATCTATATGGGTGCCAAGTTCTGTGTAGAAAATCCTGAAACCTGAGATGTAATTCAAGGTCAAGATTTTGGCTTGGCTAGTTTTTACCAACAAACCAAAGTTCAGAAAAATACCATAGTCAAATATAATATAGCATGTACGTAAAAACCAGCCAAGTTAAAATCTAGACCTTGAATTACATCTCAGGTTTCAGGATTTTCTACACAGAACTTGGCACCCATATAGATATCAATTCTTTTGTCGGCGAAGTCAATAACGACGCATATTCTTAATATTGAACTTGGCTCCCATTTTCACATTTATGTTTTTGGTGGGATATAATATTACAATATTATTTCTATTAGGTATACTACGGTATACAGTATGATTAAAAATAGTAGATTGTTAACCAAGGGTTGAAAGCCACCCATTTGAGACGAGATATTTTAATAATTCGAGGCTGAAATGGGTGGTTTCACCCGAACTCAACATTCTGCTTTTCATTCAGAATACCTACGAGGAAACTAAAAAAAAACAAATATGCAAAAACATTGTCTGAATCAGCCAAATCCTATTGAAGCCATATTTTAGCTTCAAATATTACTTCAATTTAATGGCAGCGTGGCTGATAAGTTTATGCCAATTTGTTTTTTTAATACGATAATTTTTTACGAAAGTTTTTAATTTTAATAATTAATACGAAAGATTTTTTTTATATTGAAACATTTCTATGTTGCTTGAAATGTATTTAAGTAAATAATAACATTTACTTACGAGTTTTTATTTTATAACCATAATTTAAAATTAACCATAATTTGAAATATTAATAATTATAAATATAGAAAAGCGGACGTGACAGGTGACTGCCATTCACCTGCCATTGCTCAATTTTTTTTATAAGAGAACCCAACGCTCTGGTTGGCTGATTTTGTTGTCGATGTGTTTTGTGATTGGTGGATTCAATGTGGTGAAGCATTTGGATTGGTTAATTTAAAATGTTTTTGAATCAAAATATGTATACATAAGTTTTAAAACACAAGTAAGCGCCTATACAGAGTCGATGCGCAGTGAAATTGAGTGAAGCAGACCTGAAAGAAATTAACCGGAGATGACAACCTACCTCTAAGGGTGAGGCCAGACAAGCGTAATTTTGTGAGTTGTGTTGTGAGCCGCGTTATTTCTGCCGAGGCCATATATACTTGTGGCATTCACCGAAACTTTCGGTTAACGTCACAAGTATGACCTTGGCAGAGATTACCCTAAAATTAGGTCGAAATCGTGCGAGTGATATTAGACCAAATTAAACCATATTTTCATGATTAGACCAAATTAAACGATTGTCGCAGCTCCTGCGCCCACTGCTTCAGCGCCTTGGAGAGGCCCTCGAACACGCCCTCGACGATCAGCGCGAGGGCGTTGAACTCGTAGATGCGCCGGTCGCGGGCGAAGTAGACTACGAACCCCGCGTCGGCCGAGGCGGCACTGGCGCACAGCCGGCTGCCCAGCGCGCGCGCGCTCGCGTTCTCCGCGCGGAGGCTGTAGAACTGCTCGTCCGCGCTCACGAACCCCTGGTCCGGCGCCAGCGCGGGCGTCCTCACGAACCACACGCGCCGCGCCCCGTCCGGCGCGCCCCGCACCGGCCGCGCGACGCGCCCGTCGAACACGTAGAACCTGCGCTCGGCCGTGTAGTAGTACAGGTGGCCCGCGTAGTCCAGCGCGATCTGCTCGGCGCCCCGCACCTCGTCCACGATGGTAACCTTGCTCCCTGCCTCGGTCACCCGGTACAGCTGGCGCCGCCCGGTCAGGTAGTACATAACCTCGGTTCCGTTCTCCACGGCCAGCGAGACCACCTCCTCGTTCACCGAGCCGTACTTCTCCGCTGCATTCTTCTCCCTGTTGTACGAGTATATTCCGTCCCTGGCGGCGAAATATGCCGTGGCCAAGTTAACAACGACTATGTCCCGGGCGTTGTCCAACAGTTTAGTCGTGACGTTGCGAGTCAACGCGTAGAGGCCGTAGTCGACTCTCTCCCCGCGCGCGTCCATCTCCGACTCTATGAAGAAAACGGTCTTATCTTCTAGGTGTAGCTCGTCAGCTTCTCCGAATATAACACCGAGCCTCGTGACTTGGTGGTCCGCCGTGTAGAGGAGCGTGGACTTGTCGACGATGTCAGTGGCGGGCGCGGGTGCGGCGGGGGGCGCTGCGCCGGCGCCGGCCACCAACGCGCACGCGCAACAGATCACGCGCAACACATTCGCGCTCATGCTGATCTTTGAACTGAAAGTTAATAAGAATTAAATCAGACCAGTGTCAAGTGTCAACATAAAACTCAATACCTATAGTGTGTAATATGATAAGTCGCCATTCATTTATAACGTAAGATGATGTTTGGGAGTTTTTGAACCCCTTCCCCCGCTTAATATTTATTACGTGAGAATCTAAAATTGTGAAATATAAAAACTGAATTCACATTTCATTTTGTACTAATTTTTTTTTGTATTAATACCTACACCAAAAACATAAATGTGAAATGAGAGCCAAGTTCTATAATATGCGTCTTTGTTGACTTCGCTGACAAAAGTATTGAGATCTACAAATCTACATTTAATATGGGTGCCAAGTCCTGTACGTAGAAAATCATGAAAGGGTCTAGCAGGCGAAGCGATCTACTTATAGTGACCCCTTCGAGGGATTTGGTCATTCTTTTAGGTGGTGTAGCCTACTGGCCCTAAGAACACTGTCATGTTTAGGTAATATCAGCCCTCGATCTTCTTTTTTTTTCGATAATTGGCACTCGTGAGCAACTGAGCACTATACGGTGGAACCCACGGAAAAATGCACCATACTTTTGGCTTTGCCGTCGTCAGGTAAAAAGATATGGACGATACATTCAGGCAGGTGTAGGTTAAAAATATTTAACCTACACCTGCAATATAAACTAATAAGTTTATAACGACTTACCAGATGGCCCAGATGAACGTACAGCGACTACAGCGACGGTAAGTACGGAGGCGCGCACGCACTTGAGCAGGAGGCGTCTCACTGCGCGCGCGCGGAGCGGGGGCGCCGGCGCGGGCAGCTGCGGCGCACTATCGGCTACTGTAGGTATTTACTTGTATATATAATTAGCCATCGTCGCAACAAACACGGAACTCGGTGTGTTTTGGGTCATTCTTCAGAAATGGGTTATTCATCTCATTCCCTTGGCGATTTTTGTTTATATATAATTTTCAACCTACTTATAATAAAATATGAATATTAATCTATTTCTAAACATTTCATCCATTAATGAAATAGGCACCACTTTCGGCTAATTTGGTACAAAACTATGCCACTTTAAAATTAGCTGCCAGGGGAATTACAAAAAACGCCAAATAAATGATTAAAAATAATAGTTTTTTTCATATTTTGCCAAGATTTTATGTTTTATTTAGCAAAAAGTCTTCAGAAATATTATTATTCATAAAAAACTTAAATTATTTTCGAAATCAACAGTATCTGTGGAACCCGAACATAGTATTCTAAACTTTAAAATTATGCACTAAACGTATTATTTTGGTCCCTCTCTTGATAAAATTAAATTTGAAATACATAAATTATTATAAATAATAGCTAATGTAAGAAAAATATTTATTTTTGAAAGAAAAATATCATTATCCTCTGTAAATAGCCAAGGGAATGAGCACCAGGGAATGATAATCAAGTTAAATCGTCTCGTGCAGTAGGCAATTCACGTTGTATTATTTTCACTTAGCTCTGTATGTTAATTGTTGGAAATATATTTTATATGGAAGAAAGTGAACCAAAGCCAGGGCAATGATACATTTACCATTATAACTCCTTACTCCAGCGACTAAGCGGGACCTCTTCCCATGGTCTTGAAAGAGTTACTAACGATTGACAGAAACGGTAGGTACAATAAGTCAGAGGACGCTTAAGTAGCGATGTACACGATGTTTAGTACGGCACCAGGGGAATGATAGCTCTACTCTGGACAAAACTCTTAGGTACATTGTAACAAAAACTACAATAAGCACGGGTACAATATTTTTTTATTTCGAATCCATAACTATTTCTCTCACGAATAAACTAAATGCAATACTTGATTTCGATTCATAACTTGTTCTTTTTGGGGTATTTTGATAAAAAAAAATGGCTATTGGACGCCCAGGGTAATGATATTTTACCATATTTTACCATGTTTGTAATTTTTTTTTGGCTATTTTTAATTAACTTACCAAAAAAAGCAATCGTGTCCCAGATAGATTAAGTAGTCATGTTTTCAAGAAAAAAATAGTATGGTCTATTATTTTTATCCTACAGGTACTTTTTTCCTCTGGACGTTGCAAATTGACCCCTTGAAGAATCACCCTTTTACAACTTCACTAAAAAAACAAAAATCTTTATTGCAACAAATTTTGCCAGCGGCACCTTTTGAAGCTTCTAAGCTAACACATAGGTGTCTGGGAGCAACCGAAGTGGTCCGCGAAGCCATCAATAAAATATTGAATAAATGATGACGAATCAACAAAACAATGTGTCGCTTGAGTTGCGCTATGAGGGAGCCGAGCCGAAAATAGGAGGTGGTCCACGGCAAGGCAAAGAAAAAGTCAAATGGTCTCTCATCACTAAAAGGCTAAGAACCACTGTTCTAACACATAGGAACTTAGCTTTAGGTACCTAAAACAGCGCGGTGTTAGTTGCTAGCCAACTAGTAGATACTAAGTAGGTCGGATCCACTTTTTACCGCATGTGTCCCTGACGTGTCGGTGGCAAACAAGCGTACGACCCGTCTAATGTAATGGTAAGCTGTCGACGCAGCCCATGGACGCCTGATACTGCAGGTGTGTCAAATGCGCGTTGTCGATTCTTTAAAAATGTTATCATCTGTATAGAATCTGAGAGTTCGAGACATGTCGCCCGAAGTGATAATTATAGTACCTACGTGAGTTTTAACCGTTTAGTTAAATAAAGTTATAACATGTCTCACGAAAATTTAAATTCAAGCATCTGTATTCTGGATAAGCGCCGGCCCTAACCCTGGATCCGGGTGGGGCGAGATGGTCGTTGGGGGGCGCCCTTTGGTTTGAAATTTTTCGACGTTGCCAGTTTGGCGCCCCTTGTCATCCCGCGCTTGGCGTCCGGCGCCTGGGGCGGCCGCCCCATCCGCCCTAACCTTGGGCCGGCCCTCTGGGTAAGTTAGGCTGGGCCGGGTGCGTGATGAACGCCGCATTTTTTAGCCACGTCCCAAATCTACCACGAATATACCGCAAATATGCGCACACGAGTTGGCAACCCTACTTGCCCCGCTTATCTGCAATTGAGACGCAATTGTTAACCTCATGAACTTTACCTACCGGGAATCTGCCCACTACAATATGTATGGATGTATGTATGTATGTAATGTATGTATACAAGCATCATGCTCGCTGACCGACTTGCGATTACGAACACATATATGTCATATCATAAGTTATCGTAACTTAGTTAGTTAGGTATACCTACTTATACCAAAGAAGATGTGTGGTATAGGTACCTATATCTACCTACCTCATGCAAATAAGCATTACCTACTGCATTAGTCATTTAAAGATAAATAAAAACTGCAGGAAAGTATTGTTTTGGTGTAATATTTATTATGATCAAAATATTTTTTTAATGTTTTATGCATTTTGATAGTTTACGAAAAGGTACCTTAACAAGTGCCTGTCGGCGGGTCACGCACGATGTAGGTACCATTAGGGTTCTGTACTTAGTTGTCCATCCGTTTCATTAACTGGACTAAGTATAAGTATACTATAAGTTTGCAAACTTATATTTAGGTACTATGTTTTTAACAGAATTAACACCATTATCTAAGGTATCAATGGAATTGTACGAAAGTTTGCTTTTCAAAGTAAGATTTCTTAAGTTCGGCTATTACTCGCTATGTAGATACAGTTAGCTGTGATAGTTTTCCTTTTAAATTCAAATTATATATACTATATGCTAGTCCCCCGTGTTCAAGCAGTGTTGAACACTGCTTAAAAATGAAATGGCAGTGGGCCGGCCATATCGCAACACTGAGTAACGAGTAACGACAGGTGGACGAAACTTGCTACTATCTGGAAAGGAAGGGCCCAATAGCGAAGCGAAGTTGCGGTCGGCCACACACAGTCGAGATGGGTTGACGACATTAAAAAAAACAGATCCCCAATAACTGGCACACAGAAGCTCAGAACCCATATTAATGGCGCAAACTGGGAGAGGCCTTTACTCGTAAAGAGGTCCACTCATTAAACTAAATGTTTAATTAGTTAATTATTATTATTATTTATTTATTAATCATAAGTACAAAAAAGTCTTATATAATATATCGCTCCACAAAACTATTTATAAGTTTGACTGTGGAGTCGCATGTCAGTCTCAAAACAATAATAAGCTATAATTAGGTAATATATTAAATAATAATGTAATATTACAATAGCTGTATTCAATTAGTATCCAATTTCATGGGTGATCCATAAAGGATGAAACTCATCCTCTATAGGGCACCCATGAGATTTTTTAGCTTCACGGACAATGTCCGCGGGCAAGGTATTCAGCAGGTACGGTATGCGTTTTTAGGGTTCCGTAGTAAACAAGGAACCCTTATAGTTTCGCCATGTCCGTCCGTCCGTCCGTCCGACCCCCGTTTTTCTCAGTAACCGTTAGTGCTAGAAAGCTGTAATTTGGCATGAGTATACATATCAATGACGCCGACAAAACGGTAGAATAAAGTCTTAAAAAAAATTTTTTTTTAGGGTACCTCCCCTACATGTAAAGTGGTGGTGCAAATTTTTTTTTCTGCCAAACCCCATCGTGTGGGGTATCGTTGGATAGCTCTTTTAAAAATATTATAAGGTTTCTAAAAACATTTTTTGATTAAAGAATTGGTTAGCGTGATATTAAGCTTTGAAGTGATAATTTTTGCTATGGTCAAGTGTCCCCCCCCCCCCTGCCAGCTAAACGGTGGCTACTAGGCATGTGAACAAAATCATGGTAGTAGTATATACGATGAATTTAAAAGGAAAACTATCACAGCTAAGTAGACATTACTAGTTAACGAGTAATAGTCAAACTTCAGAAATGTACTTTGCAAAAACAAACTTTCGTACAATTTCCATTGATACCTTAGATAATGTTGTTAATTCTTTCAAAAACATAGTAAATATAAGTTTTCGAACTTTTTAGTCCACATAATGTAAAGGGTAGACGACTACGGAACCCTACCTTGCGCGTGGCCCGACACGCACTTGGCCGGTTTTTTAATGTCCTGTCCCCGTAGTAGTTGGACACTCTAGGTACATCATATTTGCCAGCGGACAGTGTCCTTGTACAATAGTCACAAATACTTAATATTTAAACATTAATAGAGCTAGTTTGTTTCTTACATTGTAACTTTTGTAAGATGAGTCGGAATAAAAGGCTTTTGATTTTTATTTATTTATTTAATCCCCGTGTTGGTGAATTCTTCAATCATAACACTCATCTAATTATTAGGGAGGCTCGTCGTAGGGGGGTAGGTACGAGCCTCCCTAATAAGGCTTAATTAGATGAGTGTTATTATTGAAGAATTCACCAACACGGGGGATTACCACGGTGGCTCAATTGGTAGAGCAATGGACGGATTCCAGAGGTCGTGGGTTCAAATCCCACCTGTGGTCAGTGGTGTTGAATTTTTCAATTTTCACGTTGAATAAAAAATTGAGATAGATAGCTATTGAAATATAAATCTAAATGAACAATTGCAGTTAATGTGAAATCGACTGGAGAGTTGTCTGTCTCCGTCAACACAACGCACTGGAGTTACAGGCCCCTGCCGCGTCTGCTCGGTGCTACCATCAGGCGGGCCATATGCTTGTTTGCCACTCTCGTCATAAAGACTTTAGGTACGGTTTGAATGCAGTCCTTCTGTGCAGACGCTACACCGCAAGGAGCGTAGTGCGCCGCGTTGGCCGCTTCGCCCTGACGCACGGCGGAGGTCGATGCAGCCATGAATATTCATCAACCACGTACATTCAGATTCATGTAAACTATAAGCATATGAATACATTAAAACAAGTCACTAACACATAATGACAGTATTCCCATTTTAGTGATGCTCAATTAAGCAACACGAAATTACCTACTTGTTGATTGAAAGAGTTGGTAGCTGTAGATTTTTCAAACAACACTTCTCCCTCAACTGTTGGACTAGAAAGCTGCGTTACCCTCGTGGAGTATCGCTGGTGGCGCTTGTTTGCTTGTGGGCCCAACATGCTGTGGCAGCTGGCGGCGGTGCTGGCGGCGCTGGCAGCGTGGTACTACCGCTGGCGGCGGCGCGCCATCTACCGCGTGGCCGCGGAGATCCCGTCCGGCCTGCCCGGGCCCAGCCTGCCCGTGCTGGGGCACGCATACATCCTCACCGGCACCGATGAAGGTACCTCAACTAACTCACCGACTTCAAATATTCTGTACTCTACCGTACCTCACGTGCCCGGCCAGCGAGCGGCGACTTTAATATACTGCCATCTCAAAGGTCAAAGAAGATCCCCGATGACCTTAAACCTGTCCTCTACCGACATAAAAAACAAAACAATATTTTGTTTACATCACGGGGATCCCCGTCACCGGTAGACAACGGCTTTAGTACATTTTTGCCGTGGCCGAGAAGGAGACAATAGCAGGCTGAGTATTTGTTTAAGCAGACGAGATTGCGAGTCCGTGTTTAATTATAATACGAAGCCTGCAATTGCCATTCCGGACGAGGCAAACCATGTCGAAACGAAATATCAATTACCTAAGCTCAAAATGTCAAAAACTTGAGACCCTTTTCAAACAATACACATGCTAAAAATTGGCACAACACAAATATTGACTACTATACTTATAGCCTGTGTGTCACTATACTCTGAAAATGTTAGCTACGATTATTATGTAGGTATATATACAGACAGGGTGACACATAAGTCGTGATACAAAATAGCAAAATATGATTATATCCATGATCCTGAACCACTTTTACTATGGGACCTACCTTGTACGGGCGAAAAAAAAACTGCTTCTTCATACATTTTGATTAGTCGATTGAAGACCCTTTCGTATGAAACAGCAGTTTTTTTTTCGCCCGTGCAAGGTAGGTCCCATCATATTTTGCTATTTTGTATCACGACTTATGTGTCACCCAGTATACAGGGTGGATCTTTGAAGTGAAAACTTTTTTAGCGGCGCTGTTCACTTTTTGTACTGGGGAAAAATGTATAAACTCGCGATAGATTCTGAGACCAGGTTAGTTGACCCCTCCTAGTATCGTGATTGCTATGTTACGAGGGGTCCCCAGCTGGTCTTCTTAGAAAGACAAGGTTCTAAGACAATCCTAAGATTTTCCATAAAGATCATATTTCAAATAAATTCTCATGGAATACGCGTTTCCTAAGTCCAATATCGGATAGCCATACTGACCGATTTCCGTAAAGATCATATTTCAAATAAATTCTTATGGAAAG
The DNA here is from genome assembly GCA_951800055.1 of Cenopis cana. Taxonomy (NCBI): domain Eukaryota; kingdom Metazoa; phylum Arthropoda; class Insecta; order Lepidoptera; family Tortricidae; genus Cenopis; species Cenopis cana. The sequence goes on along the minus strand of OX637479.1, from coordinate 13,219 downwards.
TAGTTCTTATTGTCCCTAAATTAAATACGGTGGCAGTTCACGTCAAAATATAGTGGCCAAGTGTGACAAAATACGAATAATTTTGAATCGAGTTTGTAATCGATGCTTGGTTTCCGATTTTAATTAAAACTTTAACTGATTCTGAGACTGAAGTATAATCGATTAATGAAGTAGTTTCCGTGTTTTAATAACGTGGCAGATTTTTCTCCTATGTATTTTTTTATTTTTTTGGGTCAGTGAGGGCAGCTACCAGATCCCGTGCTGCTACGTGAAAATGGTTTTAGAAGACCTTCTTTTGATTTTGAATTAACGAAAAATTGCGTTTTCAGATTTTGGAAAAAAATACAGGGTGCGAGAAAAAGGTAATTTTTGACGAACTTTTTTTTGATGCCTAATCGATCCCATTCCTATTCAGGATCAAAAGCTTCTATGGGACCAAAAAAAATTTCGACTAGAAAACCCACAAATCAAGGAAAACTTTTCCCATATAGTTACTATGGAGAAATAGTGAACAGTTTGACATTTTGAATGCTTTTAATGTTATGTTTTCATACAATATCATGTTCCTTAAACGTAGCAAGACTGATACACGATCGATTGACATCAAAAAAAAAGCTTTGTCAAAAATGGCCTTTTCCTCGCACCCTGTATGTTTTTTTCCAAAATCTGAAAACGCTATTTTTCATTAATTCAAAATCAAAGGAAGATTTTCTAAGACAATTTACACGTAGCAGCACGGGATCTGGTAGCTGCCCTCACTGACCCAAAAAGAAAATCCACCCTGTATATATGTACCTAAAAGAAACAAATATAATGTTCCAGATCGGATGAAGACATTCCAGGTGATAGGGCGCGTGGCGCTGCGGCAGGGCGGGATGACCACCGCCTGGATGCTCAACCGGCTCTACGTGGGTGAGTGAGGGAACATCATTATTGCCCGTCATAGTGAGAGATCTACTGCGTTGAACCTTTAAAAATGGTATCAAGCTATGAGCTTCATCACATCTATTCTCCAAGTAATTCTAAGCATTTCTAGTCCAAGACACAAACATAATTATGCCGCTGCACGGGGTGAGGGGGGTGCAAAGGCACCGACCGACCACCTACTTTTAAAAAAATCTACACAGTGCCAGCTGGCTTACTGTAGCAAGTTTGGTACCATTTTCGTATAAATTGAATATGTAGAATTCATTTCCAGTATTTATTTTAATCATTTTCATAGTAAATTTTTGATTAAATCGTGAAATAGTGAAAAACTCGGACCTGTTTTTTTTTTGCTTTGGGAGCCAATTACTTTTGTATAAAGCAAAACTTTAAGCAACAAAAAATACTCAGTTATAGCGCATTTTATGTAGATTCTAACTGTGTAAATAACAAGAACCTGCTTTTGCAAGAACATGTAAAAATAGTAGTTTATGCAACTGGTACATAATGAGGGGCATTAAAACACGAGTGTGTTTTATGAAACGAGCCGAAGGCGAGTTTCATAATAAGGTCACACGAGTGTTTTAATGCCTAATTATGTACAGTTGCATAAACTACTATTTTTACATGTTCTTGCAAAAGCAGGTTCTTGTTATTTACCCAGTTAGAATCTACATAAAATGCGCTATAACTGAGTATTTTTTGTAAAAGAGGATTTATCTACACCCATATAGTAAATCCTCTTTTATAAGTTCAAATACCGTAGATAAGACCCCGCTTTATAATATACTGTGCGGCTGTTGCGTGCGTCCCCTATTAGATCACGAAATATAACACTTTAACGAGATCACGTACAAAATTAAGACACAGCTGCGGGCTGGCGGCGGAGGCGCGGGCCGGCCTGTCGACGCAAACATGGCGCACGCCGGCGAGAAGTGCCCACACGAAACACATGAAAGAGGATTTCATATATGGATGTAGATAAAGTAGTGTATGCAACTGTACATAATTAGGCATTAAAACACACGTGTGACCTTATTATGAAACTCGCCTTCGGCTCGTTTCATAAAACACACTCGTGTTTTAATGCCCCTCATTATGTACCAGTTGCATAAACTACTATTACTATATGGGTGTAGATAAAAAAATTTAACTCTCAGTAGTTGCGACTTACAGACCTTGCGGTGAGAGACAAATCTCCTATATTATAACAAAATGGCCCGCATTACTGGCGTCCACAATTATTATTTTTAATTCCTATGTAGAAAGAAATCAGCCAAGTGCAATTCGGACTCGCGCACGAAGGGTTCCGTATCATTAGCTGTTAAAATGACAAAAAAATCATGTATGTTGTATGGGAGCCCCCTTAAAAAAATATTTTATTCTGTTGTTTCGTATTTGTTGTTATAGCGGCTATACAAATACATCATCTGTCAAAAATTTAACTGTCTAACTATCACGGCTAGGGAATTCTAGAATAAATTATAAAACAGTGAAAAACTGACAATGTATTTTTTGCTTCGGGAGCCAATAACTTTTGTATAAAGGAAAACTTTATGGAACAAAAAGTACCACCTACTAAAATAAAACATGTTTAAGGTGGTATATAATTAGTCATTCCTATGAAAGGCTACGTGTGGCGCGGGAAGGGGTCCACCCTCGTTAGGCATTTGCTGGAAGCCCGCGTCAATACACGTCAATACTTGTTTAATAAAATCGGAGGTTTAAAACTACCTATAAATATTATTAGTGCGGTCTTTAAAAAAATGGAAATATACCACCGTAAACATGTTTTCTTTTAGTGGCAACTCCTGTTGGTCTTGAATAGCGTTTTCGACTATAGTTTTCCAAAATTGTATTGTTAAATGTCGAAATAAGCCTTTACTTGTTTTAAATAAGTGCCTGCTGCCAAAATAAGAAATAGTGGTTTCGATGTTTGCTATGCACGACCATCAGGCGCTATTGACGTAACAGTTAAAATTTAATTTCTCGGAAGTTCCACGAGATTTGGAACTGTTTTTATTAATGGTGATAGACATACATAGTAGCAATCGCCTGGAATAACAAAAAATGTCGTAAACGGCACGTAAAGAAAAAAATAAAATAAATCGTAAAACGAGTTTTTCGACGTTTTCTTTCACTCTGTCTACTATTAGTGCACATTTAATAGCCCAAAGAAAACGCAATTCTTTGCATTATCACATGCTAAATGAAAGCCATTCCAAAAATTTACAAAAACAGAAAATGAGCAATTTTTCCGTTTTTGTACCTACGTGAATTAGCCAACTTTTTTTTTTCTTCGAATCTATAAAGAATTGACAGGGGGTCACTTCTACACTTTTAATTAGGACTTTGAATTACATCGATTTCCAGAGTCAACAAAAAATGTCCGGTCTCAAGCGTTTTTGGAACACTGTGAACCGTTACTACACTTAGGTTACTATAAAATTTGCAGTAACTTAAGTAACTTAGTGTCGACAATGTGTCGACAATTTAATTCAAAGTGAACACAATGTGTCGAGAATGATTCGACATGTTTCGACATGAATTTAGTAACATTTATGTCGAAATTTGTCGAAACAAGGCCAACACATAAGTTACTGATAATTTTTTTGCGCAAAGTGTTGACATCGCTACTACATTCTGCAACCAAAATCCACACAGTAATTAAGTTTAGTAAAAGTTACGACACTGTTACTATCTGCAAAATCTTGCGACCGAAAATGGTTGCATGGGAATGTACATATAAAGTTTATATTATAAACAAGACGTGTATTGCATGTGTAGTGGTGGCGGACGCGGCGGCAGCGTCCGTGGTGGTGCGCCGCTGCGTGGACAAGGACGACGCCACCATGCGATTCACGCGCACGCTCATTGGCAACGGCAGCATCTTCGCGCCAGGTACGTCGAGCGCGTGCGCGTGCGCGTGCGCGAGGCGCGGCGCCGGCGCGGACGCAGCGGCCGCCCACGGCAGCCCAGCGCCGGCGCCGGCAGCCGAGCGCCAGATATGACAAGCCTAATAGCCTAGGTGACCACTTACAACTGGGGCCGTTTATCAATCGGTGTTTAGGTAGAATTTGGCGGTGGTAATTTTGATTTGGAAATCTATATCCCATTAAAAACATTACATGTAAAAAGATGCAAGTCTCGCAACACAGTTCTTATACAACAAAAAAGTAATGATATATAATAAGCGGGTCACTCCCACCACTCATGCCGCATGTGCGGGCCGTCGCGACCACTCATGATTACCTAAGGACCTCGTAAGGTAAGTATTGGCACAAATTAAATAGCGGCGGCGCGCCGGAGCAGAGAGTCCGCTCAGTACAAAGTGCCATTTTCGCCGCACGCATACAGACGTAACATTTACAGGCATTCTCGGTTGATCTCGGCAATGCTTAGTCGCGACTGTCGCGAGTGCCAGTTGTGCGCGCGTTGATCACTTGACGTCCCCGCCGCTACGTAGGTACTTTGTGTCACGTACGTCAAAATGAATAACCGATATTATTACAGTTGGAATGTATTTTATTGTTTAAATACAAGAAAAAACTGTGCCTACACTTTCTTCAAATTTTCAAACGATATTGAAAGGTAAATAAAACGGTTTTCTCGTTTTGGTAGTTCCAATACCTAGGTAGGTAGGTGGTAGGTAGGTAATTTTTTGAAACTAGCCGCTTTGATAACGACGATCAACCATTACACATTCATCTTATCGTTCGCTGGTAAAACGCCAGTATTTAAGTACTATGGTTTAGTTAAGTAGGTACCTAATTATAATTAATTAGGTATATTCTTTGTTGGCGCTCTCGACCGCCGCCGGTCACAAGTCACAACTCGCAGCGGGTCACGCATCAATTTATTAGGGTTCCGTACCCGAAGGGTCAAAACGGAACCCTATTGGTGTCGCCCAGACGTCCGTCCGTCGTCTGTCACAAGATTTGTTCCGAAGAATTTTTAGACTTCTCATTGATCTATGAACTTGGGTGACAATGTTCAATATTACGTATATTTTAACAACAAATATTAATATATTAATAAATCATATTTTTGAGGTTGGTTGACCCTAAATCTTTCGCACATTTAGGGTCCGACTCGCACTTGGCCGGTTTTTTAACCAAGATACGCTGGTTCATATTTAAATGTCATGTTGAAGAATTTTTAATATACCTACTCCTTTTTAAAATTCAGAATCAATACAGAAGCAACCCTGTGAGTCGGGCAAGTTTAGGTATGTATGTATTTTCAAGAACGGCGGGAACGGACCTTCTGTATATTTTTTATTTTGTGGTATTGGCCCGAAACATGTCGAGCGATATTCGACGATAAAGACGTGAGTGACCCGTTTATTATATTTCAATACGTAAATAGTTATTTGCTTATTACTATGTTCATTCATAAAATGTGTAAATGTGTATACATTTATTTACAAGATGTGACCTCTGTTACACGAATGTCGATGAGGGTTCAAACAAATGTTATTTGAATACCGTTCGGGGGCATCTCGGTGGCGGAGATGACACTACACTACACGGACTGCGCGCGTGCTGAGCTGAGCTGAGGCCCGCAAAGAGTCTGCCTACCAGACCTGGGTTCAAGCTCGTGACCGCAAACTTCGAGATCGTTTCGCCTAAGCCATTTCGATGGTTCACATCCGTAGAAAAGGGGCCAGATTAGCAGTTCTGGTCCTTATCTAAATCGGACGAAACCAATTTTTGTTCCTCCCATGCAGAAGTCTGATGGCTCGCTGGCATTCACCGCATTAGAGAAGGCCAACCTCTTTGCCTCTCGTTTGCCAGTAATTCGCGTTTGGACACTGGCTCTCATCTGTCACCATCAATACCTCAATTCAATGTAGCTCTTCAATGTCGGAGGTCACGGTCACGATACATAACAAAGAAGTCCGTAGAGCACTACAGAGTCTAGACGTGAACAAAGCTAGTGGGCCTGATGGTATACTTGCCAGGGTTCTGAAGCACTGTGGTACTACTACACTTGTCCACTGTTCTTACACGCTTGTATCGTCTCTCTCTCTCAAGACAAATACCGTACTGGCATCCTGGCAGCTTGCCAATGTGCAACCAGTGCCCAAGAAATGTGTTCGTGCCGATCCCTACAATTATCGACCTATCGCCATCACCTTCATTACCTCCATACCCTGTAAGGTTATGGAGAGAGTTCTGAATAATAAGCTGCTGACTTATCTTGAAGCTAACGACCTTCTCAGCGATCGGGTTGGGTGGGTTTCACCGGGGCTGTTCCACTGGGGATTCTTGTGTATGTCACGCACTACTGGGGCGAGGCCATCGAGAAACACGGTGAAGCTCTTGCCGTGTCTCTTGACATCTCGAAGGCTTATGACAGGGTTTGGCACGCTAGTCTGCTTCAAAGTCAAAGTGATTTATTTGTAAACATAGGTAATACAATATATGGTGGTAGGTACAAAATATGTGATAGGTAGCCCTAAGTAGGTATGTTTCGCCGTTAGGCATACAAATTAATTTTTAAATCACATAATATTAAAGATAAACTCGCAAGCTTCCTGCATACGGTATCCCTTCTGGCCTCTGTAGCTGGATATCTAATTTCCTGAGTGTGAGCGGTCGATCCGAGTAGTCATCGATCGCTAGTCGCTACTCGTCGGACCTCATGGCTATTGATGCTGGTGTTCCTCAGGGGTCTGTTCTCTCCGCGATCCTTTTCCTGCTTCATATTAACGACCAAGAAGGCCGTATCTACCAGGAGTGGTCGCATACCCAGATGACAGTAAGGTCATGGAGAGATATTTGTCCAGCGCAAGGGCTGGTCGTGATGAAGTTCGATCTAAGAGAGAGACAATGGTATAGTGCGAATTAACTCAACTTTAAGGCTAGGTTCACACGGCGCCTTTTTTCCCGTATACCGTATACGAGATTTTATCGAATATCGTAGTGGCAAATGAATTTGCATTGAAACTTTCAAACGGCATCCATGCGGGAAAAACTCGGATTCGATTTTTTTACCGTATACCGTATAGTTTTGTCACCGGTAGCTCTAGTATAAGTTTTTTCGAAACATTAACTAATTCGAACGCGTTTGCGTTTTGTCTCAAAATGTATGAAAGTGGTATGAAAACGTGAACAGCGCCTCTGGTGGTCACTAGTGGAAACTAAAACAGCGAGTATAACATTTGTTGCTAACCGATGAACGCGCGTATTTCAAACTCGGTGAGAGCGTTTTCATACATTTTGAGACAAAACGCAAACGCGTTCGAATTAGTTAATGTTTCGAAAAAACTTATACTAGAGCTACGGGAATGCGGGAATCTCGAATCGATTTTATCGAATGCGATGGTCAGTGGCGCTTGTGTTTACGTTGTTTCGTTCACACGGACAATCTGGTTTCTCGTATATGAGACGCGTGCGAGTGCAGGCAGTTGTGTTTGTGACGTCAGACCGCATACGTGAAAAAACCGAATGGACCTCGCACCGTATGAACGGCCGTCTCGTATACGGTAAAACCGTATGCGAGAAAATATCGAATCGAATAGTCGCCGTGTGAACCTAGCCTAAGTCTTGTCTCCCAATGATGGCTGGTTAGTTTCAACGCCACCAAAACGCAAGCGTGTCTGTTTACCGCAAAACGGAGCTCATTCAATCTGGCTCCTACTTTCCGAGGTACAGTTCAACCGTGTCAGTAGTTAGTAGCCAACGATCTCGCAAACCTTAACTTCGGCACTACCATCGAGTCCAAAGCCAAAAAGCCGAGAACAGCGGCCAAAAAGCCGAGCATCCTAAATAAGGTCAAGCGATATTTCACGCCTAAGGCAGCTTCTTTCTTAATACAAAGCCCATGCATGGAATATTGTAGTCAGATGCATAGAAATAAGATCAGCGAGATTTCAACTAAAAGGTGGTGTGCTTGACTGCTTATTACCGGCCCATACTAAAAATCCACAATCGTAACCTGTCAACTTTAAACCTCTCTTGTTTTATAGCTACTGATACTAAGCCGATGTAAATGTTTCAAAACCCTTACAAAAATGCTTCTCATCGAGAAAAAAATAGCAAGTGTGCTAGAGATATACATAACTCTTATTTTAAGACAAAAAAGGGCTTTTTTTTTCATTCACAGGATTTGTTCATTCACTGGAGAACTTACCCTATTAAGTGTCATGTTGTTACTCACAATATTGCGTTTATTCCGTAGTTTAAGACGTCACTCCTTAGTACACTAATGCAGAACGCCAGCCATAGATATACTTATAGAAGGTCTGTCCGATCATCTTTCACAGTCGATTTGATCCGAAACTACTTACAGGACCGATTGCCTTGATTTTTTTTTTATTAGGTCCACAAAACTGACATGGTAAAGACAACCGTCTTAAATTAAGAAACAAATTAGATAGGTAGTTCTTTACCTATAGACTATAGGAAGGCATATCAAGTCCATGACATTTAAAGTAACATAGGTAGGTATGGAAATACAAACTTATTTCTTTTTATCGCAAATTATCAATAAACTGTCGGTATGGAAGCTTCTTCACGCGAGGTTAACTCGCACTTGCCCGTTTTTTGGTGTAGTTCCGATTTGGCGGCCGCGGCGCAAGGTGCTGGCGCCGGTGTTCGGCGCGCGGCGCGTGGCGGCGCTGGTGCCGGTGTTCGCGCGCCACTCCGCCGCCGCCGCCGCGCAGCTCGCCGCGCACGCGCACAAGCCACACGCCGACTTCTCGCTCTGGGACACGCTCTCCGCGTACACCTTCGACGCTGTCTGCGGTACACTACCTACGCTACATACATGTGTTCCTAGCCGTAAAGCCGGTTTCTTCACAGTTATCTCGGTTTAAACGACTAAATGTTGAATGTGCAGAGACGTCGCTGGGAGTGTCTCTGCGGTCGCAGGGCGGCGCGCCGCACCCGTTCCTGCGCGCGTTCGCGGGCGCGCAGGGCATCCTCTCGCGGCGCATGTGCGCGCCCTGGCAGTACCCCGACGCCGTGTTCCGCGCGCTGCCCGCGCACCGCCGCTTCGTGCGCTACCGCCGCCAGATACACCGATTCATCGACGAGGTGAGACCTGACGCGCATCCTCTCGCCTGGCTGTCGTACCCTGCACTACTACAAGGTGCCCAGCGTGGCCCTTTGCGCTTTTGCGTTCTATAAAACATTGTTCCACTTCAATTGTCGCTTTGTTTTTGAAAAAGTGCCGTTGCCGAAGCCGTTGTAATAGGTGGTTTTTCATCTGATTTTCAACAAACGAGTTCTGGTGTCCCCCAGGGTTCCCATTTAGGTCCGTTTTTTTTAATTTAGAACGCAGACAGTCACATCATCATTGGTATACAAATTGACAGTACATGAAATGTACCTATACAAAAATAAACAATAGACCTGGAGGTTAATTATTTTACATAGTGTTAACTACATTAATTTTGTTCAACAAACATGTAAATGCTAACTTGTTAACTATTTATATTATACATTAACGACATAGGTAACTGAGTGCCTATCTCATTCTAAAGCTTTACTATATGCTGACGATACCAAAATATTTAAGGTTATCAAAACACATGCCGATTGCGCATTGTTACAAATTGAAGAGTCAAAATTTCGAGAGTTACTGTAGTAGTAGGTAATAATTTATTTTTCACTTCTTATGCTCGAAAAGTGTGTCATATTAGACTTGTGAAGCGGGGCCAAAGTATTACATTTAAGCCCTAGGGAAAATATGTATACATATTTATGATTTACAAAACATTTTAATTTGACCAATTAAAATACTTCACCTATTAAATCCACTCAAACAATCTACTATTTAAACAATGACAAATGTTCAGTAATAACATTCACTCGCAAAAGAGAGCCCATATTTTATGAGTATAAATTATGTGATGTTATTCTAGGGCGAAAAGACAACATATACCTACGTGATCTAGGAGTCACAATGGACACTAAACTTACTTTTAACTTTCATATAGATAATGTTTTGAATAAGGCGTACAAACTACTGGGATTCATACTTCGTGTTGGAAAACGTTTCGTAGGCCTCTTACTTACAAGTTGCTGTATAACAGCTATGTCCGAAGTCGTTTGGAATTTGCGTCAGTAGTCTGGCGCATATCTAGTAGTTTGTATGTATGTAATAGTAGATAACGTAATAAATATGCTGATATTTCAAGAGCTTGTTATGGTTTATCTTTTAGGTTATCTTTTAACTAGATACCTACTCGTTGTAAGATTAGGTCTGAATATCAAGTAAACATAAATCTAATTTCTAATTTCTTTGTTTGTAAACTGGTTTACCAAAAATGTTGCATAATACCAACCAACCTAGCCAGTCCTAGTGATTTAGTTACATGTAATTAGTTTAAAAATATAGGAAACTGTAGGTCTTGTTATATTGTATATTGCTGTTAGCTAATTGTCATGTTAGTATTTAGGACCGTTTGTTTCTAAATAAATAAAATAATAATAATAATAACAATATACTTAGTTATGTAAAGCCTCGGCGGGAATGGCAATTCGTGGATGTGTATCGAAGTGTCTATCTAACTGTCTGTGTCTACTCATCTACTGTAGGACAAAGTCTACTTATCAACGAATTGCTGTTTTCCGGCCTCAGCAATCACGTGCTATTATTTTCAGGTAATAAGGCTAAAGCGAAAAGAATTAGCATCATCGGAAACTAATGGCAAGTTACCACTGTATTATATACCTACCTACTTACTTTAGTAGTTTCATTTCACATTAAAAATGCTTTTAGTTTACAAAGCGTTTTTAATTTTACAAGAATATTTTGCCGACACCGGTTATTATACTCGTAGAGACCATTGCCTACTGACCGCAGTACCTACCTCCGACCTCCGACCGGCCAGTTAACCTTTTACAATTGTATCCCATAAAAACGTAAAAATGTGCAAAAATACCAAGTTCGTAAACTGCTTCGATAATAGAAGATATTTAGGTATGGAATGTAACTGAAAACCAAGTTCTTTCAAAACTCCATATATGACCAAGGGGCTGACACGCTTTGCTAGAGAAAGATGTCTTATTGCGATTCCTATAAGAGGAAATAGAAAAGAGTGGCATGTGTTGTCCCTATCACCGACCGAACAGTTTTTCATGATTGGGTTATAGGCAAATACAAACTTCCATAAGCAATACATTGGACATGAAAAGCGGCCAAATTGCGTAGTACAAATTTTGTATGAATATGAGCAAGTATGAGAAAGACATAGCCCCCGGTCGCTCGATGTCGCATCTTTAACTACAGAGTAGGTATATGTTATATCTATGTATATGACAGCTCCTGTCATAGATAACATGACGTTTTTCAATTACTAAAAACATCAGGCAAGTTTTTGCTACAAAACATAAAAACTACAAAATGGTCGGCTGTGAATGAGTTGGGCGTGACCCCCCCCCCCCCCCCCTGCCATGGTAGCGTTGTTGCAGAAGAGGCAGAGGAGTCGTGCAGCTTCCTGGAGCAGATGCTGGCGGGCGGCGCGCTGTCGGACCGCGAGCTGCGCGAGGAGGTGATGGTGCTGGTGATGGCCGGCTCCGACACCACCGCCGGCGGCGCCGGCTTCGCGCTCTTGCTGCTCGCGCAACACCCAACAGTGCAGGACAAGCTCGTGCAAGAGTAACTACACCGCTTTTAATGTACTAATCGGCTCACCATCATGACGGCATGCCGTCAGGAATTCTATACATAGCAGGGTTACTGTTATTTATGCGGGTTTTCAATAAGGTGGGCCGTAACCACATCACGTACAATGCAGTTCGGAGATCACGTTTAACTTTACAGTACAGGTGAGGGCCTCCAGCGAGGATCCCTCAGTCAGTATCTCGTCAAACATGCTTTCGCCGGCTCAACGCTTGCGCATGACATGAAACACATGAAATAGGTGGATGGTCTATGTAACTGTACTCGCCCTCGGCTCGTTTCATAAAACCACGCTTGTATTTTAATGCCCCACATTATGTAGGTAATAGTTGCATAAACTACTAAAACGATGACAATCAGACGAAATGAATCCAAGGTGGCCCGTAGTAGAAATGTAACAGATAATGGAGTGTGTGTGTGTGTGTGTGTGGGGGCAGGCTGCGCTCGGTGCTGGGCTCGGAGGAGTGGGAGCGCGCGCTGTCGGCCGCCGACCTGGCGCGGCTCACATACCTGGAGGCCGTGATCAAGGAGACGCTGCGCCTGTACCCGCCCGTGCCCGTCACCGTGCGCGAGGTGCACCAAGACGTCACGCTGCGTAAGTCACACCCGCGCAATCATTCGGCCCCCTGCTCTTAACCTTAGCCAGAATAACTTTAAATACCGCAACTCATTTATATCTAGTAATAGCACGTTATATGACTCCTTAACATGTTACATGGTTATGCACATGCTCTCTCACTTTGCCACCCACTCATCTAGAACACGTAGGTACATGACATGTGCCAATTTTGAAACACACTTTCTATAGAAATGCATATAAACGTGACAGGCATTTTAATAAAAATATTGTATGACAATTATGTTGTAAAACCAAACTGATTTTTCCTAGTCGACATATTTTGTAGACACAGACACATCTCATGTGTCGACTAGAAAAAAACATGTTTGTTTCACAACGTAATGTCATACAAACAATTGTAACAAAATGCCTGTCATGTTTATATACATTTCTATTGGGCGGACTTCTTATACCTACACCTTTGAATTTCTTCGTGGACATAATGTGCTTCCTGACGTTCCGGGAATCACCTTGATTCTAGTCGGGATAGTAAAATTGTTTCTAGATAATACTCGCCTTCTTCTAGTAATAAATCGTCTGAAAGTTCTATCATGTCAGTTTTCTTAAACTTAGTTGAAATTCCATCGTGTGTTGTGTGTTTGTGGTTAGCGTGCGGGCGCGTGCTGCCGGCGGGCGTGGCGGTGCTGGTGCACGCGTGGGCGGCGCACCGCGACGCGCGCTACTGGGGCGCCGACGCCGACGCCTTCCGCCCCGAGCGCTTCCTGGAGGCGCCGCTGCGACACCCCGCGCAGTTCATGCCCTTCGGACACTCCGTCAGGAACTGCCTCGGTACAATCATCTGGGCTTTCATTAGCTTCTTTCTAAATTATTACTGCGGTAATCACTTTATTTAGCTCATCACAAAATAATATTCATTTGCAAAATTGTGACCTTAAATATAGTAAAGTAATGAGAATGTGTGCGCGTTGCGGCTGTGTGCAGGCTCGCAGTACGCGATGCTGGCGATGAAGACGGTGGTGGCGGCGGCGCTGCGGCGCGTGCGCGTGCTGCCTGCGGGCGGCGCGCGGGCGGCCGCCGGCG